>CAOLHI010000035.1:0-1326648 GCA_948474755.1 Ctenosaura bakeri | reverse complement strand
CCCATTACTGAAGATTCAAAAGCTTTTAGAAGGAAAGATCCTTCTTCCTCAAGCCTGTTGCCTAACACATTTCCTGTTCCCCTCGGAGAAATGCACCCTGCACTGGGGGGGGGAGTCTTGTGTTCTGCTCTTAGGAAAAGTTTTAGAAGGCTCCTCCAATATGCAGCAGGGACAGGCTGCTGAGCAGACCTCAAGCCTGCCTCAAGCCAATTGCCTAACCCGTTTGCTGTTCCCCTCTGAGAAATGCACCAGTACTTTGGGCTTGAGACAGATTGTCATGTGACTAGTAGACAAAAGGGGATGGAAGCATTGTTCAAAGTCATAAGGTTTCTGGATGAATGTGTTATGTTAGTGAACCAAGGGCAGCAAGTTAGTCACCAAAATATACAAGTCTCAAGTCAAGTCAAGTCAGTGCATCATTTATTCAAGTCCGAGTTGAATCACTGAAGCAACTTGAGTCCAACTTGAGTCCAAGTCAGTCGACTTGAGTCTATATCACTGACTATGGGTTACTGGTCCAGTGCTCCACTCAGCTGAATGAGTTGGGAATGATGTAGCCAATCCAGCATGGCTGTTTTTACACATCTGAAAGCAAATAAAACTATATATAGAACTAGTGTATCTACTCAGCATTGCCCGGGAGTTTATTTTCTCACAGGTAATATTTGTTAGAAAGATTTGAGATCCTGTGTCTCTAATTCCCCAAATTTTCTTGTCCAGTACCTGTAACTTTTCCCAATATTCCCCAATCCAATCTGTATTCAGAGTTATTAACATACAGAGGTTGGTTTCCTGAGGGAATATGCTGCCTTCCTCCTTGCTGCTAGGCCTCATCTCTATAACAACTGGCCTATTTAAGGCAGACATAGAGCTCTCTGGCTCAGACTTCTAAAGGCTCCTCTCTAAACTGCAAACCCCAGGATTCCATATAATCTTTTTAGGCAGCCAATCATATGAGGTCTTTGCCTGACACAGACAAACAGAAAAATTTTTGCTTTTATATAGTAGATAAGAAAATTAAATCAAAATCCTAAAAAATGTCTAATTCTGCACCGCTAATAGCCTGACATCCCAGTAGAAGATATAATTGGCTCTTCTTTTCCCCCGGATGGCAAATCTGTGTGTCTGATCCATTCCTACAAGCCATCTTAGACAACATTGTGATCAAAGGTTGCAATTATTGTACAGCAACATCACAGAGCAAATTTTGGATGTCTGTCCCTCTTTAAAGATGAGCCTGACGGAAAGCCACAGTGCCACTTCAAAGCCCGACCTACACGTAAAGCCAGTCTGGTGAGCATCAAAGAGATCATCCCCTATTATTGATGTATAATGAACCATGCAGTCATTTAATTAAAACCTCACATCTCTTTATAGTGACATGTTATAGATGACTTCATTATGAAGAAGGCACCGAAACATGTCATTTAAAATAAATGGTAACACAGCTCTCATTTCTGTCTTCATCCATGAAGATATTCAGTCATCAAAGAGCATAAACGCGTCTCTTCCCACTCACCACCTGATCTTGGAGGACATTTCAAGGTGTGCTACATGGCACCGATGTGCAGCTCATCACAATTCTATGTCCATCTATGTAGCAGAGGCTGTTTTAATTGTTTGATCTTGCTTTTATTTATCTTACGTAAGTCTCTCTGAGAGCCCTTCTAAGCTGACAAAGAAAGTAAAAGGATTTTAATTAATTATGAGGACTGAACAGTTTGCGTACATGATGTATAAGAAGCAGGGGGGTCTTTTTGAATTGTTAAAGGAGCAGCCATACAAAGGGGTACCTAAATAAACTATTTACCTACATAAATGATTAGCATATATGAAAAATTAATCAAGCAGAAATGTAATAAATCAAAATGCTATGCATAGAAAGCAGCATATGAATTTCTTACCCATTAAGGTTTAAGCAGAACTAAGTCATAATTCAAAGGCCATTTCTGCCCTACACTTGTTACAGTGCAATTATTCCATTTTCAACATCCTATGGAATCCTGGGGTTTACAATTTAGGGAGAGGCCTTTAGAATTCTCAGCCAGTGAGCTCTTTGGCCTCAGTGAACTACAAACCCCAGAATTCCACAGGATGTTAAAAATTGAATAATACCGCTATAGTGTGGAAATGGCCAAAATTACAGGAATGACAACACTCAGGAGTAACTAACATTTGCTAGAACATTGTGGCACTCAGATCTACCCACTGTAGCTTTTTCCGATATGGGTTAGACAGATTGTTTGTGATTAAATATACATAACAAGGGCTCACTTCTCAGAAACGTCAGTGCAATGAAAACAAACCTACCCTGATCAGAATGATCATTTCTTTTAAAATCTTTCCTAGGCTGTTGCTATTCTAAGTTGAAACTCCACGTTTGCCAACTGTAAATGCTGTTTTCCAAAATCAGTGAGAGCTATGAACAACTTGGGAGCTGAGATGGGGAAAAAAATAACCTCTCCAAGTTCTGACACTGATCTGTAAAAAAATTAATGCACATTTCTTTGTTTTCCACTGAACACAACTGCTCAAATTGAGTCATTACAGCCAATTAGGATTACAATCATTGTGTGCCTTCGTTTCCAACTGACATCGACTCTAAGGTGAATCAATCACAGGGTTTACTGAGGCTGAGAATGTGTGACACGGCCAAGGTAATCCAATAGTTTTCCGTGTTGGACTACAACCCTATACCCTTCAACATTTCACAGTTGAAAACCAGGATGCATGGACCTCACAGCATCAGGCTAGGAGAGGCAGCAGCAGTTTGATTTTGCCTGAGTCTACAACAGCGGTTCTCAACCTGTGGATCGCGACCCCTTTGGGGGTCGAATGACCCTTTCACAGGGGTCGCCTAAGACCATCGGAAAATACGTATTTCCGATGGTCTTAGGCTCCATTCCCTCCTTGGTGGCGGTGCGCAAGCATGAGCCACGCACTCGTGTCCTCCTGCCCCTTGTTCAGAAGGGACTGAAATCGCTCCCCTTCTCCGCTACCGGGAGAACCTCCCATCTGACGGGCCAGCTTGGGGTGGCGGTGGCAGCACAGGGGGCAGACCCCTTCCTCGACACGGCCCCTGCCCCACTCGCCACGGAGGGGGGCGCTGCGGAAGGGCCGGGGGGCCTCAAGGTGGCACTTTTCTAGGAGGGGTGAGCTGCACCCGGCACAAAAGACAAAGGCACTGGGATTCCCCCCCCCCCAGCCAGGGTTGACACTCTGGAAACTTTTCCCACACTGCCCCCACCCCGCAGCGGAAAAGAGAGCAAAACAGGAGCAGAGCCGGGGAGGGGTTCTCGGAGTTTTTTCCCGGGGGAGACGCAAGCTCCTCTTTCCCTCCCTGCCCACCCCCTCCCCCCGTTCCTGGCTGGTGAGGCGGCCTTTGCCGGGGGGTGGGGAGGCATTGTAAATAATAAATAAATAATTTTATGGTTGGGGTCACCACAACATGAGGAACTGTATTAAAGGGTCATGGCATTAGAAAGGTTGAGAACCACTGGTCTACAGGGATGGGGAAGATTCGACCTCTCCTTTCTTCTTACCCCACTGAGTTAATTGACTGCAAACTATTTTGCATTTTGAACTCTGTTTAAAGCAATCAAGTCTGAGCTGACTCTGGAATCCAAGATGACTAAACTGAGACAGTAGTACTTTGGTACTATAAAAAAGTACTATAAAAAGACATGGCTTGCTAGAAAAGACAGTTTAGATGTAAAGTCTCCCCCTCCCAAAGACATTCAAGGGTCCAAAGTGTTCCACAAAAAGCTAGTCCTACCAGAAGGGATGCCACTCTACGTTGTCTACATGAGGAAAAGGCAAAAGAAGAGCCTTGAGGCTTTCAGAAGGTGACATCACTGAGAGGCACATCTGTAGCACCAGTCAATAACAGCATTAAATAAAAAGGTGGCTGATTTTTAAAAAAATCCACCATTCTTTTCTGTGGGGAAGATAACGTATACACCCTCCAACTGTCCCAATTTGTTAGGGGCAGTCACAATGAATCCTCTGTCATCCCACTTTTTCAGCTGCCCCCTGATTTCATCACCGTCATGTGTGTGTGCCTAGGACTGCAGCCAGAGCTTGGAAAAGTTCCTATTTTGAACTGCAACTTCTCAAATCCCCTAGACAGTGTGACTACGGTCAGGCTGGCTGGAAGATTGTGGAGGTCATCATCCTAACGTTTAACTTTTCCAAGTTCTAATTGCAGACTAAACTTCTTTCTTAAGAAATTGCCGTGACACAGTGATTTCTCCATGATGTAGTCTTCTCAGGCCAGCTGTGTCCTAGTCACAATCTGCAACTCACAAGGTCCCTATGGGAATGATTACAGCACTGAACAGTCATTTTTCTTTCTGTCTTGGAAGGAAGAGCCTTTCCTACATAATAATTTGGAGGGTCTTTGTAATCATTTACATTTATATCTATAATAGCGTATATATCCAGCTCTGAGAGTGTGCATTGTGGCTATGGACACCTGTCATCACAAGTTGGTACCTTCTTCTGGAATGTCTGTCTCTCTTTCTGTGTGTGTGTGTGTGTGTGCACGCACATCTACCTAAACATCTCCCATCTCTTTCTCTGTCCCCGCATCCATCCCCCATTTGCTCTTGTTTCTCATCTTCTCTCTGCATACTCTCTCTTTCTCACACATACACACACATATACACACACACTGCAGCATCCTTCCTCCTACACATGCACACTGAATAACAAGGCACAACGCTTCCAGCTCTTCCCTCTCTCTTGCTCTTTGCTGCCCATCTGCCACCCACCATAGAGACAAAAGCTCTGGTGAGGACATCAGAAGAAATGGTGTCATAGCTATTCCTCTCAATTCCCTGGAAAAATGCTGTCTAAAATTACAGAAAACTTTATTGGGAAGAAGATGCTTTATGTTCTGGTTTTATTTTTTCTTCAAAACTATGAAAAATATCATCAACATAATTAATATTAATCCATGGGTTCCAGTCTCTGGGACAACTGCGCCTGGTGATTTCCATGCTCATGTCTGGTAATCCTGTATTTGACCATTTCTTGCTAAGCAGCAATGGGATCATTCTTGCTCTATTGATGGAATATATTGACGGGTATGTCATCATGTGAAATATTAAGCTGTCTTCAGAAAATAATTGCGATAGAAAGAGGGAATCAGTCCTGAAGAAGAGGCAGTGAACAAGACTGAATCCTAGCCACAGTCCTACACGTGATCAGGTGTCAACCCTACACCTGCAAAAGAGTCGATACAAGTGAAAAAGGGAAGGCGCATAAGTCAGAAACAATTTGAAGGCACACAACAACAGCAAACCGCTTATCCACTCCAAATCCTATTGCAAAAATCAGGAACTGGAAAACTCACTCCTTTGGACTACATGTCCCCAAGTCCAGTGGAGTCATCATGTAGCCTGGAGAGATTCCAGAAGCTGTGAGTCAAAAAAGTAATGTTTCTAAGATCCTCTACACCAAGATGGGCTTGGGTGTCTCCAGATGTCGTTTGACTGCAATCTCCATCAGCCCTAACCACTGCAGCCAATGGAGAGGGATGGCAGGAATTTGATCAACAACATCTAGAGGGTCACAAATAGCCTGCCGCTGCCAGATATTCTCCATCTTTTTAGTGAAAACTCTTTTTTGAGGGTGGACCCTTATCGTCTTTCCTGATTAACTATATTGTCTCACAATATGTCCAAAATATGATAGCCTCATTTGGTCATTTTGGCTTCTAGGGAGTGTTCGGAGTTGATTCATTCTCAGACCCATAGATTTGTCTTTTTGGCAGCCCATGTTATCTGTAGAAATGTCCACCAGTGTCACATCCTGAAGAAACTGATTTTCCCCCCTCTATCAGCTTTCTTTACTGTCCAGCTTTCACAGCCATATATAGAAATCAGAAATACTGTAGCATGGACAATCCTGAATTTGATATTCAATGATACCATTCACATCAAAGAAGGAAATATGGCCAGGCTTGAGAAAACCCCAAGAGTTGCAGAAACACAGAAATCTTTAGGTGGGGGGGAAATCTCAAGGATTGGTAAACAAAATTACCCAGTGCAGGGTTAGCATGCTCAGAAATGGCAGAATGTAAGGCTTGCTGAAAAAGACATGGATGGCTGGTTCAATCCCTGCATAGGAGTGCTTCAACCTGCAATGTTTTATTGCAGTGTTAATACTAAAGAACATTATGTATAGTGGTTACAGTATTGAACTAGAACTTGTAAGAGCCACATTCTGGACCCCACCATTGCACTTACTGGATGACACTTGGGCTAGTCACTGTTAGTCTGACCTACCGCACAGGGAGGTTGTAAGGATAAAGTGGGGAGAATGAGGATCATGTACTGTACATTCCCCTTGGGAAAAAAAATTGCCATGTAAATATTACTAATCAATGAATAATACTCATTTATAAACCAGTCATGTCTTTTCTCAGGTCACTTTCTTGGATTGGGGACTTTATTCCAGTATTGCAAAAGGAGTGCTTTGGACCTCCCCATAGTCACTGTTATGGAGAAACATAGCAACTTCCAACACATCTCTTCCAGAAGCTTAGAACATTTTCCCGAATGTTTCTACCTTTGCAGTTTCTGTCCTCTGCTCCATTAAAGATTTCAGGAGCTGGAAATGACCTTTAAAGGAGCAGCTTTTTCTCTAGCCTGCCTCACTCAAGCATTCCACTGCAGGTTTGGGAAAGCCTGGCTTTTGAAGGAGCACTGCAGAATTATAATGGCGCTCCGCACAATGGCAGGCATACCCTGGGACAGACAAAAGTCTCCCTTCATTCAAGCCCCAGGCAAGGTGCCAGAAGTACTCAGCTTTGCTCTGTGGCATCACTCACCCTGATCATTCTCAAGTGAAACTCTCCAGCCCTTTATACAACCCAGGCAGAGCAGTGGCAGAAAACCCCCAGTTTAGCATACAGAGGATGCTTCGTGTGGTGGAACAAAGGACTCTAAGACAGCCTTGTCCTTTATGTTGGAACCTCCCATTCCTAGCTGACAAGAAGGGGAAACAAAGGCTAATTCCACCATTAGCATACCCTCCAGCTTTTCCCAGATAAAGACATGGATGCTTATGGCCAAACAACTTCAGAAGTTATTAATAAGGAAAGTACACAAGCCAGGAGAAGCTAGAGAAGTTTGCTTTTGGTCTGAGCCTCCTGGGAAGGGCAAGATTCTGTTCACTCCTCTCCAATCCTTCCCTGCTGAGTTAATTGACAGACAACTACTTTTGCACTTTAAACTTAAACTCAGTTTGCAGCAATTAAAGAAAGTGGAAGAAAAAGAGGAAAAGTGGGAGGAGGAAAGAGAAACTGGGACATTTTTAAAGCAACTGAAAAAAGTGGGATGACAGAGAATTTATTGGAATTGTTTCTGTCAAATCGGAACAGTTGGAAGGTTTGTGTTAGGCAGAGTGAGGTGCCCCCCAGGCAGTAGATTTTGGGCAGAGCTTGGAAGTTACTATTAAAAAGAATGAATATAACAACATACTGAAGCTGCCCATAATTGAGCAATGGTATAATAGTGCTCTAGATTCCAGAGCAACATTCTACCACTGCTCACAGCTTGGGAAGGTTAGTGAAACCTGGCCCCTCCCAAAACTGCAAACCCCAGGATTTCATAGGATGTTGAAAGTGGAATCATCGCGCTATAAGAGTGTAGTGCGGAAAAGGCCCTGGTCCTGAAGGGTGGGGAGTAAGCCCAAGTGAACTCAGTAGGATTTACTTCTGAGTTAACTGTGTTTTGGACAGCAGCCTTATAGTGCAATTCTATACATGTCTACCTTATTTTGAAGTCTCATTGATTTCATTGGGCTATATTCCCAGGTATGTGTGCATATCATGGCTAGAAATGTGTTGTCCTCCAGATGTTGTTTGACTCCAGTTCCCATCGGAACCACACATTGGAACCCGTGGTCAGGGATGATGGGACATGCAGTTCAACAGCAGCTGCAAATCATCAGTTCCTTAGCTCTGGTGCATGAAATCATTTGTTACATTCAAGTCCTGCCTTCTCTCCTTGAGCATAAGATGGTATACACTGACTTTTCATTTCCTACTTTTTCATTATAACAACCCTGTGAGGCACTTGGGAAACTTTGTGGCTTATAAAAACTTGCACACAGATCTCCCAATTTCCAGTCCTTTAACCACGACAGACTTACCTACACTTACTTGCAAGTAAGATCTATAAGACAAAAATGAGACTGACCTGTGAATAACCACGGGTCAAAATGCGCTATAGATTGCACAGCCTCTCATAAACAACCTGGTTAGACAAACTTCTGGCTGTTTAATAGCTACAGGCAGACGAGCAGTGGTAGCTTTTGAAATGCAGTTACTCATCTTTACAGTGCTATAACTGCTCCCCAACTTGCTGGCAGTTGTTTTGAACCATAGGATACCAACAACCCAGTTCTAGTCCTTTTCATCTCCACCACAAGCAGGTCTTTTGTAAAGCTAATGGGTCTTGATTGCCCATTCAAGACCAAGGCCATTTCCGCACTAGCCTGTTGTAGCGCAATGATTCCACTTTCAACATCCTCTGGAATCCTGGGGTTTGCAGTTTCGGGAGGGGCCGGCTGGCCCCTCCCGAAACTGCAAACCTCAGGATTCCAGAGGATGTTGAAAGTGGAATCATTGCACTATAACAGGCTAGTGCAGAAATGGCGCAAGAGCTTGTCCATCCTACACTGTGGGTGCTATTCCACTTTCAACCTTCTGTGGGATTCTGGGGTTTGTAGTTTCCTGAGGCCAAAGAGCTCCCTGGCTGAGCATTCAAAATGCCCCCCTAAACTGTGAACCCCAGGATTCCACAGGAGGTTGAAAGAAGAATAATAGCAGTATAACGGTGTAGTGCAGAAAGGCCCTCAGTCATCATCACACACTCTCCATTACAACAGGAGAGCCTTACAACAATGCATTATTGCCGAGGAAATTCATTTTCTCCCCACCTACCATGGGGATTGCAGTTCAACTTAGAGACAACAGGCAAGTAGACCTCAGGGATGCCATTAATAAGAGAAACTGGACTCCATGAGTCCCAACTTCACAGTTACTAGACTGATCGGATTATTTGTGGAGGTGGAAAACCACCTGGTTTGCTCCAATGCTTTCCCTGGAATAACAACGATTACTATTATTCAGTACTAGCATGTATACCCTGCGTTGGCCGGGATTTTATTTTCTCATAGGTAATACTTGTTAGAAAGATTTGAGATCCTGTG
Organism: Ctenosaura bakeri; assembly: GCA_948474755.1. Lineage (NCBI taxonomy): Eukaryota > Metazoa > Chordata > Lepidosauria > Squamata > Iguanidae > Ctenosaura > Ctenosaura bakeri. The sequence goes on along the minus strand of CAOLHI010000035.1, from coordinate 1,317,426 downwards.
CCTCTAATTCCCCAAACTGTCCTGACCAGCAGCTGTAACTTTCCCCCATATCCCCCAATCCAATCTGTATTCAGAGTTATTAACATACAGAGGTTGGGCTCCTGAGGGAAGTACATTGCCCTCCTCTCTGCTGCTAAGTCTCGTCTCCATAGCAACTGGCCAGGCCCAAGAGTTCTCTGGCTGAGAATTCTAAAGCCCCCCCCCGAACTGCCAATCCCAGGATTCCATAGCATCTTCTTAGACAGCCAATCATGTGAGGTCTTCTGGCCTGACACAGACAAGCACAGAAACTTTGACTGTTATATATTAGATTTATTTGGCGGCAAAATAGGAAGATGAGGAACTAGGAAGCCTCCCATCCCTGTGCAACGGTTAGCCGATAAGGCCTGCTTCCTCCAACCGGGTTGAACTGCAGAGGTATTGGACTACAACCACCAACATCCGCAGCCAGGCTGCGACCCCCCCCTCCCCTCTTCTCCCCGGGCCCTGAAAGCTTCTCTTCCGGGCTCCGCCCTCGGACTACAACTGAAATCAATGACGGACTACGATTCCCAGAATGCCACCGCGCCCCGATGACTCGCCACGCGCCGAGGAAGCGGGTACGCAGGCGCAGTGCCCGGGCGGTGACTGTAACCGCAGTCTTCGAAGGTTCATTGCTTTGAAAGGCTGGGCAGCTGGACTGGGAAGTTCTCCTCCGGGGTAGGTGAGTCTCCTGCGGCGGGCGCGGGGACGGGGTGGCCCGGGTGGCAGTTGCGGGGTCTGGACCGGACCGGCTCGGCCAAATCGGCTCTGTCCGCCGCTTTGGTTGCGCTTCTGCAAACTTTGGCCATTTCCGCACTACGCTCTTATAGCGCGATGATTCCGCTTTCAGCATCCTCTGGAATCCTGGGGTTTGCAGTTTCCGGCCCCTCCCGAAACGGCAAACCCCAGGATTCCAGAGGATGTTGAAAGCGGAATCATCGCGCTATAAGAGTGTAGTGCGGAAATGACCTTTGAAAGAGGCGAGAAGGGGAAACTGGTGACAGGGGGAGCGGGCGGGACTTGGGCTGCGAAAGGGCTGAAGATCAATTAATCACATTGAAGTTTTGGGTGTGCTTGTGTTGGGGAGGGAGAGATCTCTGCCTTTTCTCCAACCAGATGTGCAGATTTAGGCTGCAGCCCTGTATACACGCATACATGACAGTAAGGCCATTTCCGCACTAGCCTGTTATAGCGCGATGATTCCACTTTCAACCTCCTCTGGAATCCTGGGGTTTGCAGTTTCGGGAGGGGCCAGCCGGCCCCTCCCGAAACTGCAAACCCCAGGATTCCAGAGGAGGTTGAAAGTGGAATCATCGCGCTATAACAGGCTAGTGCGGAAATGGCCTAAGAGCCATTGGAATCAGGGGGCTTTGTTTCGGATTGGTGCCGGTCGTTCAGTCAGACCCAGGAGGGCATCTGGCTGTGCCCATTTCCGCACTACACTGTTCTAGTGCTATTATTCCACTTTCAACCTTCTCGGGGATTCTGGGGTTTGCAGTTTGCTGAGGCCCAAGAGCTCTCTGGCTGAGAATGCTAAACACCCCTCCCTAAACTGCAAAGCCCAGGATTCCAGAGGATGTGGGAAGAGGAATAATTGCACTAGAACAGTGTAGTGAGGAAATGGCCTGTGTTGGAGTGCAATTCCGATCAAACCCCAGGCTAGGCAGAGGAGAGATGGGAGTTGTGCTCTGTCCTGTCTGGAAGGGAAGCAGGTGGGAAACACTGGTGTAAGGAACCCAGGAAATCACACATCTTGCTAACTTGCCAAGAGCAGCTGCAAGGGCTGATGGAGAGTTTGCTTTGTAGCTCCAGGTTGGAAGCAGTGGCAGGGGAGACAAGGGCCATTTCCACACTAGGCTGTTATAGTGCTTATTCCACTTTCAGCATCCTCTGGAATCCTGGGGTTTGCCTCAGGCCCCTCCCGAAACTGCAAACCCCAGGATTCCATGGGATGTTGAAAGTGGAATAACAGCACTATAACAGGCTAGTGCGGAAAGGGCCACGGATCCACGGAGAAGCAGTAGGATTTGGGGTTGTGTGCCCGTAAAACACTTCTCCCCCAACTCTCTTTCTGTCACTTCCTTTCCATTTCTCCCTCCCTTCCCTACAGCTCTTCCTTTGAAAACTGGGAAAAGAATCCACACCCAGGAAGTTTACTCCACGCCTTGTAACCGAGAACATACCTCCCCCCCCTCCAACTCTAGAGGGTTTCCTCCTTCTCTGCCTTGTCAGTCAAGTCCAACCCTCACCCCTCCTCCCTGGGAAACTTCCTTCCTCTCTGAAAACTTGGGTGAATTTCGTCTGGTGTGCAAATGAGTGACTCTTTTTTTTTTAAGAGAGCCCTTGTTTTTTCCCTTTTCTGATTGAGACTGTCATGCTCTTGAGTTCCTGACCTTTAGCACCAATCAAAATGACTGCTTTGTAGGCTTTCTTCCCCTTCCTGTCCTTAGTATTAAAAGACTCCGGAGCTGTCGTTTAATTTGGACAAAGATGTCAGTATTGTACATGTGTGTCTGTTTTGGAGCTGTTTGCTCTTCACCTGGCTGCTTTGTACAACCAGTTCGTTTTTGGGTCAGTGTGTTTCCCCTCCTCTGTTGGACTAAAGAAAAGGATATTAATGTCTTCCTGATAAATAGGGATGGTGGTGATGGAAAAGGGGTGGGAGTTCCCACTGTTGAAAATGCTCAGTGATAAGGTGCCTCCTTGGCGTGGTGAAAATCCCACGTTCCGCCTCTAGTGTCTCCAGGTTCATCTGGCAAAGGATGCCCGATAGAAACTTTGCAGAGTAGCTGCTGCCTAGCGTCAAATAACTTTTGCCAGCCTGATGCCCTCCAGATGTTGACTGCAGGATCCTGAAATTGACATTGGAAGCATCTGGAAGACGCCGTCACCAGTGACTTGCACAGAATAACAACACTGAGCTGGGCAAGCTAGTCTATGAGATTGTTTCCCATGTTTCTTTCTGCAGCATGTTTCCCCATCTCATTTATCTGGATGCCATTTTTATGGTGCTGGATGTTAGGAGATAAATTAAAATAAGAAATGTGTGTTTTTCCAGAGCTGGGGAGAAAGGATATGCAAACCAGATGGGTTCATTTCAATTGCCCAGTCAGGTTTGTTTTCCCCCTAGTTCTTTGATTTGATGGCTTGCTGTTGCAACTCTACTATCTTTGGAAACATTTACCACATTGGCTTCATTCTTGGGAAGCTGGGTTTGGCAAGATGGCATTAAATGTGTCTCCTTTCTGAGTAGGGCCTGCGTCACTCCATATCTGCTTTCCCTGGCCCAGTAGACCTACCCGGTACCCAGAAAGACAATGACACAATAAGCAGAAGTTATCATTCCTTCCTTGTGTTGTCCTCACTTTGGAGCAGGCATGTGATTAGATAACAATAGTGGGGATGGAGGGCAGGAGTCAGATTAGCATTGGACCCCCTTTTAGGATGTGGCCCTCTGCAAGATCCCAAAGGTCCAGTTCCTGAGACTGGCCTTGCATTTTAGTTCCAGTGCAGTGAGCAAATTGGAATGAACAAGAAAACTTTCCATGCACAGGTTCCTTTCTCCAACATTGCGATTGATGCTTCTGCACATATTTCTCCTAATAGTTATTAGGGTTCCACCAAAGTGATTTGACTTATCTGTTGGTGAGGATTTACATCCTCATCTAAGGATGCTGACTCAATTGTGAGAGGCACCTCCTCTGAAACACCTACAACCCAAAAAGTACGTAACAGTTTTGCTGATATTTATACAGCATAGTCAACAGGCCACATGCTTTTATGAGTTTACAACATTTTGTGAAGTAGGTTCCTGCTGTTTTCAGATACAAAATGAAGAGGTCACTTTCCCCAGATCACCTAGTTGGCTCCTCTGTGATAGAGAACTTTAGTCCAAGAGCCAGTGTGTTGGAGTCAACCAGGACCAGAGACCCCTGTGTTCAAGTTCCCAGGCAGCCATGAAGTCCGTCGTGGGCCACTCGCCATCTCTCAGCCATGTCTGCATCTGACAGTTGATGTGACAGTTTAAAATGGCACAAAACAACTCCAAGCTTATGGTGCAGTTGTTGTTATGCTCCTTCCAGTCAATTTAGATTTATGAGAACCCTCTCCTAGAGTTTTCTTGGCAAGATTTGTTCAAAAGGGGTTTGCCACATAATCTTCATCATAGGCTGAGAGAGTGTGAATTGTCCAAGGTCACCTAATGGGTTTCTTTGGCTGAAAGGGGATTTGAACCCTAGTTTCCCATCACTTAAGCTGACTCTTGCTATAGATATGCCTGAGAAATAAAACAACTATGTTCCTGTCATTGAGGTATTATCACTAACATGGTGTAGGCATTCCTTTGATCTTTTAGCAAATGTCCAGGAGAGTTATAGAGTGTCAAAAGTTACTCTTTCAGTCAAAACATTCCTAAAATTTTAGGCAAGGTACTGGATAGGGTAGGGCAAGGCTGTGGAATCCAGATGGCCCTCTTTGGTTGGTTGGTCGATTTCTTACTCCATTTTCCAGTTTGTTGTTTCCATTTCACATGACTTAAAAGCTGCCCAGGTATGTAATTTCTAAAAAAGTATCACGGCCAAAGAATGTCAGTCCCAGTACAGCACGAGGTGTGTTCTGTCGCTTTAAAGGGAAGAGGTTTCCAGCTGAGTGGAAACAGGAAATAAAGCGCATTGGAGAGGTATGTTTGCTCCCAGAATGGCACTTGAATGACAAGAGCTCCCTTGGGTCCCTGTACTCTGTTTGCTGTGCAAATGTGTACATACTCGAAATGTTTCCATAAGACTCGGGGCATCTCCTAAGGCAAGCCTTGTTTATAGTTGGCCTCTAGGACGTGGAGTTCACTGGGACGGCTCTGGAATATAGAGCCATTGTTTGTTTCTTTTAAAAATGGAAAAGAACAAATGGGAGGAAAAGGATGGGGAGGCAGGCATACTCATCACTCTGTTCTGGGTTTAGAAAAGTTCCTTTTGAATGCCATAATCCTCTTGGTGCACTAGGCTATGGGCTTGCTTTTTTTGTTTTTTGGAAGGGGGCTGCCCTCTTGGCAAGGGGATGCAGACAAGAATCTGTCAATTTTGTGCAGTTTATTTCTTCTGTGTTTTACTGCCCTCGTAGCCACAGAACCTGCAACCTGTGTCCTCCTGCGAACGCTACCTATGCTCACATAGAACACAGAACACCAACAGGACTTTTCACACCGTAGAATTACAGTGCTGTGATTCAAATGCCATGACTGGATCCTGTGGAATCCTTGGATTTGGAGTTTAATGAGACACTAGAAAGAGCCAGCATAGTGTCATGGTTTGAGTGTTAGACTAAGACTATGGAAGATCAGGATTGAAGCCTCTGCTCTGTCATGGAAACTGGGTGACTTTGGGAAAGTCACACTCTCTCTGCTTCAGAGAAAGATCATGGCAAACCCTCTTTGAGCAAAAGTTGCCAAGAAAACTCCATGATTGGTTGACCTTGCCTCAAGTTGGAAATGACTTGAAGGCACACAACAACAAGAGCAATAAGGCCCCAGAGCTCTCTTGCAGAGAATTCTTAATACCTTTCCTTGAACCACAAACCTAGGATTCCATGGCAGGCTGCCGTGGCAGTTAAAGTGGAATCATAGTGCTGTAACTGTGTAGTGTGAAAGGTCCCTGTCATTTCAGCCAGGATGGTCTTTGGGAGACGTAGTCCAAAAAAAAAAAAAATCACTTTTCCAGCCTATGCCAAAGTCTTCCTTTCTGGTCATCACTTGATTGTTCTACACTGTGCTCCCAACTGGCCACATTGGTTAGGGAGGATTTGGGAGGTGTAGTTCAGACAAGTAACTTTTCCAAGCTATGCAAAATTCTTTTCCTTTCTCCCTTGGTGGTGGTGGTGACCATGCTGCCTGGGGGATACTGGGAGTTGTAGTCACCAAAAGGGAGCTTGCAAATTTCAAGGGTGCTTATCTATACTCTGGGTACATTTGTGGGCTGCAGAGGTATTTATCAGTTTTGCAGATGTGTTTGGAATTTCTTATGTCTCTCAGGACCTGCAAGCTATTGTAAGCCAATTTCCCAGTGATAAGTTGTCACTGTCAGTGGAAGGGGAGAATTGTTCAGGTAAATGTGCAGTTGAAATAATCTTGTCATCTAGAATCTCTGGGGTGAGAGAGCACAGTGGTTGCTCCCACAGTTTTAGTGAAGTCCTCTGTCACATAAACCAACTGTGGGCAACTTATGACCCTCCAGATGCTACTGGATGGCGACTCTGAGCTGGTGTGGTTAATAGTGAGAGATAATGGCCGTTTCCGCACTAGCCTGTTATAGTGCTATTTAGTCCACTTTCAACATCTGAGGCACCTCCCGAAACTGGAAATCCCAGGATTCCATAGGATGTTGAAAGTGGAATAATGGCAGTATAACAGGCTAGTGCAGAAATGGCCAACGTTGCAGTCCAATAACAACTGGAAGGCTACAAGTTGCTCAACCCAGGGCAAAGCCTGAATTCTAGAACAAGCCTCTGTACATTTTTTTTTTTTTTGAAAAAGGAGAGTTTGGTGGAAATTTCCACTTACATAAAATAGACCTCTTCTCTCACTTTCATAAAGATCCATGGGAATGATCAGAGTGAAAACCTTTCGTCATTCAGAGAACAGGAAGCATTACCTTCACTCTGCTTCGGCTTGGTAATATTGTCCTGCAACCAGATTTGTTCTGATTAGCCTCTGTTTAGGGTGATAATTTGGACTCCAGGTTTTTGAGCTGTGCTTTTTTTCAGTTGGAATGACTGGAAGCAAATTGCAGGCAAATTCCTTTGTGTTTGCAATAGGACCAGTTTGTGTCACAATACAGCCTTGCTGTTGCTCTGCTATAAGGTACCCCTCCCTCCCTCCCTCCCTCCCTCCCTCCGGGTGTTTCTTATGCCATTTTTTTTTTATTGGAAGCTTTGTGGAGCAGGGACCTGCCTTCTTGTATTCTCTACAGCACCGAGCACACTGATGGCATTTACATATATAAATGATGAGGTCACATGCTGGGTGGTGATGGCAGGGCAACCAAGAAGGTGCTATGGGAAAGCAACATGGAGGTATCAGCGGGGTCTGGGGAAATCTCAGGGCTTGGACACAAACAACAACAACAACAACAACAACAGCAACAGGACTTTGAAATCTACTATATAAAAGTCAAAGATTGTATGTTTGTCTGTGTCAGGCAAAGACCTCATATGATTGTCTGTGTGAGGCGAAGATCTCATATGATTGTCTGTCTAAAAAGATTCTAGAATCCTAGGGTTTGCAGTTTAGGGAAGAACCTTTAGAATTCTCAGCCAGAGAGCTCTTTGGCCTGGCCGGTTGCTATGGAGATGAGGCCTAGCAACAGCAGGAGTATATTCCCTCAGGAACCCAACCTCTGTATGTTAATAACTCTGAATACAGATTGGATTGGGGAATATGGGGAAAAGTTACAGGTCCTGGACAAGACAGTTTGGGGAATTAGAGACACAGGATCTCAAATCTTTCTAACAAGGATTACCTATGAGAAAATAAAATCCCAGGCAATGCCCGGTGTATACGCTAGTTACTTATAATCCTCAGTGTCTTATGAGGGCCAAGTATGCTCGGAGGTCACCTATAGTGAATATCAGCGGATGGTGGGAGGACATAATGGAGTACTCTGAAAAAATAAAACATGGCTGGTCTGAACAGGAGCATTCATTCTACACTGTGACTGGTGCCAAAGCTTTCTGCTAGAGGTCAAGATGTCCTGAATCCAGGGACTACTGTGGATTCCCCTCTTTGCTCCCCAAGCCTTCCACTGAAGCCAAAAGAGGGAAATGACCATCGTGCCAGAGACCCTAGAGGGAGAAGGGGAACCCACCTCCTGTTTCTGGAAAGGCAGAGAAGGTGAGATAGAGTGGCACGGGAGAGGCATCAATAGCAATGGCAGAAGTGCCAGGGGTTTATGGGATAGAGAATGCTGGCAGAGGCACAGATAGACATGGACTGGGTCCTGCCTGGCCCAGTGTAGCTATACCCTGAACTGCAGCATTTTATTGCAGATCCACCTTCTATTAATCGTGACAATGATGTGCATTTTATTATGAGCTCCACAGTGCAGGAATGCCCTACGTTCTTTCATGATGGTGAGAGAGTTAATGCTGCTGCCATTGTAAGAATTCTCTGGGGAGAAGGTTGAAATGAGTCTCTTTGGACCAGTTTCAAGCCTCTAATTGATGGTGGAAAACTGATAAACCCTGCCTGCAGAACCCTCCCTTCTCCAGTTTAGGTTCATCCAGAGGCTGACTGGAAGAAGACACACGCAAGGAAAAAAAAATAAGGACAACATATAGCGGTCTTAGCATTCTGGTCCAAGCTAGCCCCATTAATTTGCCTCTGATGTTATTTTCTATTTTAAAGTGTGAGTTATGAGGCTTGGTTTATGGGGATTATAACAAACTCAAAGTCCCATCTACCTCCCTAGAGGAACTTGTCACCAGAAAAACAAATAGGATTCTGTAACAGTGGGGCTCCCTCTCCACTGATAACTCTCTCCATAGCCTTCAGTGTGATGGAGGTCAGGGAGTCCTGAGTACATGTGTTTTGCATACATCTGCTAAAATGTTTTATTTAGATTTGAATTCATGACAAATAGTGACACTGCCTTTCTTTTATGCAGGTTAACAAATTTCAAAAGAGCTCTGCCCCAAAGAGCTGGTACCATTCAGAATATGCAGCGCTGGAGCTAGATAGACAGAGTTTGGAGACAGATCAGAAAGATTACTTGTTTGAATTTGTTATTAATTGCCGTCAGGTAGACTTTGACTGATGATGACTCTGTAAATGAGAGACCATGGGCATGTCACATGCTCTCAGCCTCAGAAAACTCCATGATAGGATCACCTAAGGGTTACCATAAGTCCAAAACAATTCAAAGGCAGAAAACAATGATGATAGTCTCAGTTTAGTCATCTTGGCTTCAAGGGAGAGTTCAGGCTTGACGTGCTCTTGGATCCATTTATTTGCATTTTTGGCATTCCATGATAATTGTTGAGCTCTCATCCAGTACCACATTTCAAATGACTTGTTTGAACTACAAATCTCAAAGTCTGACAGCCTCATTCTGGGAGTGATAGACCCCAAAAAGTATATTTTTGAGTTCTGACCATGATGTGGTCTAAGCCAGGTCCCCTATGGGTTGGTTTGTTTGAGAAAAAAAAAGTTTCTGTTCCTTTTTATGTCAGAGGAAAACACACAAGTGTGTTGTGCTTCAGATGAAGAAGAAGATTTATTTATTTATTTAATTCATTTATATTCTGCTTTTCCCCCAATAATGGGACTCAAGACAACTAAGAGCATATTTAAAAGCAGTGCAGATTAAAACTATGCAAAACTTTGATAAAAGTAAAAATGTAAAAGTTATTTTAGAAGCAATTAAACTAATTTATAAAAATTTAAACACTAAACCTTAAAAGTGTTAATAAAAGACTGTATAAACCATAAAACAGCAGAGCACATAATTAAAAGCCCATCCCATTCTAAAAGCCTGGTGGCACAAGAGTGTTTCAGTTGCCAATGGAAGAAGAACAGGGAGGGGCCTTCCTGCCCTCTCGGGGCAGAGCACATGCTTTGCATGGAAAAAGATCCCAGAGTCAATCCCTGGTATTGGTAGGTAGGGTTGGAAAGGACTCCTTTCTGAAACACAGGAGAGCGGCTGTTGAGCAGACTAGCCTTCCCCAATGTGATGCCCTGTGCGTGTTTTGGACTTTATTTTCCATGATCTTTCCCTATTGACCTTGACACCCGATTTAAATAAATTAAAAAATGTTAAGCAATTAAACATGAAACCATTCTGGAAATAGTATCGTAGAATCATAATGCTGGGAGAGACCACAAGCGCCATCGAGTCCAACAGCCTGCCATGCAGGAATACACCATCAAAGTGTTCCTATCTAAGCCTCTGTTTAAAAACCTCCAAAGAAGGAGAGTCCACCACACTGTGAGGCAGCGTATTCCACTGTTGAACTGCCCTTAGCTTCAAGAATTTCTTTCTAATGTTTAGAATGGAATCTCTTTTTGTGAAGCTTGAAGCTATTGCTCCATGTGCTAGTCTCTGGAGTAGCAGAAAACAAGCTTGCTCCATCTTCCATATGACATCTTTTCAAATATTTAAATATGGCTATCATGTCACTCCTTAACGTTCTCTTCTCCTGGCTAAGCATACCTTGATCCCTAAGCCTTTCCTCATAGGTCATGGTTTCCAGGCCTTTTACTATTTTGATCACCCTCCTCTGGACACATTCTAGCTTGTCAACCAACTGTAGTGCCCAGAACTGGACACAGAAGTCCAGGTGGGGTCTGACCAAAGCATCCGGAGATAAATAGTTTGTCCTTGGTTTGCAGATGCAAAATACTAAGGCCAAGAGGTTAGCAAGGCAGAGATTTTGAAAGCGCAACATATAGTGATGTGAGTCGAGATGCAATGTGTCGAAAAGCCACTTTTGGCTCTGTAAATGGCACCTGTCCCCAAACTGGGCTAATTTTGCCTTGCACCTGGCTGCAATCCTCACATTATATAGTTAGTCCCCCAGATGTTGCAGGCTAGCTTAAAAAGCAAGGAAAGAGAAAAAGGCCCAAGGTTGAAGCAGCACTTACCTTCTATGTGACTATTTAGACATAGGCCTGCTAGAATTCAATGAATATTTTCCCCGCAAGTTAATTCTTGCATTGGAAAGTTGCTGGCAAAGCATGAAACCATCACTTTTTGGTTGGTTGCACCTCAGCATGGTATGCAGTCCAGAGCCAACTTAGTGCCTGCAGTCTATTCAGCCAACCACACAAAGGTCTCACATGATCAGAAATGCCCACAGAGAGGAAGTGAAGCTTGACTGAAGGATGTAGACGGTGGGCCCTTGGTGTTGTGGTGTGATAGTTTTTGGTAGTTTGCCTACTCCCAGAGAGAACAAAATAAGGGTCCCATTTTGCATATGTTAGTTGGTTGGAATGGTTGCAAACAACCATACAACCAGCAATGTGGTTGCCAACCACTGTCCCTTTGTAGGAGAAAAAGAAAAGAAACCTGAAGGAGGCCCGAAATAATGACCACGTCAAAACCTAACCTGAAAAAAATGTTCCCTGTATGTATCTCATCAATTGCACTCATGTTGTAAATGTTCCGTCGGCACCACCCCAAGTATTGTGGTCTTGTTATGATTATAAACAGATTTGCACAATGTTGGAGAAGTGGGGAGGGGAGAACACAGTATAATGGTGACTTGGCAAATGAATATGCAGCTTGGCAGCTAATGGTGCTGCGGTAATTACTTTCAGGAAGCCGTTTCCTTTTAAGATACCGGCTCACACTGAAGTATGTTTGGGAAGAGGGAGAGAACATTGGTGTACTTGAAATAGATGGTTTTGTTTGCCTGCTGTATGAGATTGACTGCTGTTCTAGGTTTTTGGGGGTTTTTTTGTTTTTTAAATATCACTGGAATGTTCCAGTGGCAGCTATACAACAGGATACAGAAACACGTTAACGTTGAGTAAATTCTTGGGACACCAAATCATAGAGACAAAACTCCTTGCTTGAAGATTGCTTGGCATATATCAGGCTGTTACCCCTGAAATCTTGCAGATATCGATAAGAGCAGGGGTTCTCAACCTTTGGGCCTCCAGGAGATCAAGGCTTCCAAAACCCCAGCCAGTTTGGCCATTGGTCAGACATTCTGGGAGATAAAGTCCAAAACATCTGGAGGGCCTGAGACTGAGAACCACTGGATTAGAGCCTACACTCAAAGATGTGATTCACTATCCAATATGTGAGGCTATATCCCTCCAGGCCACATTTGGCCTCTTATATGTTTTTTCTCCCTCCATGACTGACCCTGTTTGCTTCCCTCTTGAAAGAGCAACATCATTACTTCAGACTTTATTTCAAGAAATGCAGGAAATACTCTAGAATTACTCCTGAAGCTTCTCTGTGGTGTGGGAGGTCCACTGTGGAGAGCCACCACAGTTGCTGCTCAGTTTCAGTGGCAGCTCTAAGAATATTGGTAGTGGTTGGTGAAAATGAACAGCTGCTGATGGACCTGGTCCAGTGCAGCCTTGAAGTGCATGAAGGGGTTTTGTGGATGTGCCTTACAGATTACTTGTAGCATATTGTAGAGTTGCTTTTCTTCCCTCCCACCTTTCGTGCCCTGACACTTAATGGCAAATTTATTACAGGAAAGCAAGCCTTCTCCCAAAAGTGCACTTGCTTCCATCGGTAATAAATCAGAATGCTGTCTCACTGAGCAGCAAATGGATTGAGTGATCCCTTGGGACCATTTGCTAATAAACAGCTTGTCTGTGTCTTTCAAAATGTGGTTTGCTTGACACACCACTGCTGTGAGAATCAGTGAAATTGGAAGGAATCGGCAAGGTCATCTAATCCAGTTACCTGTCCAAATAGGAAATGTACAGCTACGGCATCCCAGCCTCAGGTAGTCATCCTGCTTCTGGTTAAAGATCTCAAATGAGGGAGAGTCCACTATCTTGTGAGGCAGTCTGCATTTGTTGTTGTGGGCCTTCAAGTCATTTCCAACTTAGGGCAACCCTCAGGTGACCCTATCACTTTCTTCGGCAAGATTTGATGAGAAGTGGCTTGCCTTTGCTTTCCTCTGAGGCATCCCTTCTAACATTTCACAGATGAAAACTGGCACACATGTGGACAAGCAATATCAAGAGTGGGTCAAGATGGCAAATGTTATTATAGGGGAAGAACGCATAAGCTAGGAGATGCTATAGCAGTTTGCTTTTGCCAGAGCCAACAAGGAAGGGCAAGACTCTTCCCTCTCCTCTTATCTCCTCCCTGCTGAATTAACTGACTGAAAACTACTTTTGCACTTTGAACTCAGTTTTCAGAAGTGAAGTAAGTTGAGGACAAAGGGGGAAAGTAGAAGGAGGACAGAAAAACCTGGATATTTTAAAAGCAGCTGAAAAAAATGGGACAACAGGAGAATCTGCCCCACTTTTGAATGTTTATGCTCTCAGGAAGTTCTTTCAGAAGTTTGGTCAACATACTGTATCCCTCTTTTGTAACTTGAATCTCTTGATTAGGGTCCTGTCCTCTGGAGTAAAAGAGGTCTACTTTATCCCATTCAGTCTTTCAGATTTCATTCGATTTATCAAAATGTTCTTAGTCTGCCCTCAGGGATTTTAGCAGATCTCAAGGAAGGAGGTTTGCAATCACTTTTTAAAAATCACTTTTAAAAAGTCTAAAATGATCTAAACAGTTTAAATATTTCAAGCAGTTTAAATCAAACAAAATCAAAACTGTGAACAACGGACCAAAAACCAAAGCATGATTTGATAAACTCCAAAATGCTTGGGAGAAGTCCTGAAAGAAGGGCAATGTCGATGCAATTGCAGGTGGAAGGACTCTGTCGAGGAAACTATGGCCCTGAATATGCAAAATGTGAACAGCAGGGCTGTTGGAGACTGGGGTTAGCTAGGAAGATCTCTCATTCAAATGATTGGGAGACACTGATGCCGATTTGATGGCTTATAACCATAATGGTGTCAGGTGGGCCTCCAAAGGGACGTCCTTCCACAGCTGAGAGTCTACAGCCAAGCAGGCCCTTTCTTGTATTTTGACGTAGTTTACTTCTTCCAATAGTAGGGCATAGATGAAAGGTTTCTTAGCAGATCTTAATGACTGAGCAGGTATATATAATAGGAAGAGACACTGTCTCAAATATCTATTTGAAGACAGCTATCAGACTGCCTCCTAATCATACCCTTTCTACCCTCAATGGCATGCAGTTCTTTCAGGCTTACCCTATAGGAATTGGTCTCCCAGCCTGTCATTACATGGCTCTGGTCTGAAATTCTTGAGCAGCATTAGAGTCAGTTTTCTCATGAGATACATGCTCTAGGAGTGGTGGTTTGTGGTAGGATATTTTTTCACTGTAGTAGTGTAGTTCAGTAGCAACAATCCCTGAAAACGAGATGCTTTCTAGTTTAGCGGTCACTATATTCTGTAGAAGTCATTTAGCTTTTTTTATTTTTTGTAGATCTAAACTTACCATGAAGGAATCAGATACCATCTTTTTAAAAGATATTTGTATTTATTAAAACATATCTTGAACATATAAAACAACATACAAAGGGTTACAAGACAGACAATAAACTTCTAACCTATCTGAAATGTCCTAAATTTAACTGCACCAAACTAAACTAAACTAAAAAAGGAGGCTAACAGGTGACTCCCAACTCACTAACTATTGGTTCTAAAATAACCTACAAAATATAACTCTTCTACTGTTTAATCATTATCTCATTATCTCATTGCTGCCAATTAGTAATAACTATTAAATCAGTCTTCAAAGCCATACGTTGACATTTCCCCCCAACAGTCTCTTAAATATAGACAGCCCTGGTGGCGTAGTGGTTAAATGCTGGTGCTGCAGCCACAGCGTTGTGAGTTCGATCCTGCAGGGCTCCAGGTTGACTTAGCTTTCCATCCTTCTGTAGTTTGGTAAAATGAGCACCCAGCTTGTTGGGGGCAGTTAGTTTACAACATTGTAAACCGCTTAGGGAGTGCTTTGCACTGATAAGCGGTATAGAAATGTAACTGCTATTGCTATAACTATACAGTCAGTTTATCCCAGTCATTCTTACATTTAACCAAAGACCCTTCCTTAATTAAAATAGTTAATTTGTCTCTTTTTACCAAATCCAGCGACCAATCTTCTTGCATAGGAATAGCTGCATTTTTCCTCTTTTGTGCATACTGGCCGGCCCCTCCCGAAACTGCAAACCCCAGGATTCCATAGGATGTTGAAAGTGGAATCATAGCACTATAACAGTCTAGTGCGGAAATGGCTTTGTTAGCAGATGTCAATATTTTTTGACGTTCCCCACACTCCTCCCAACATGTGGAGATTCATTGGCAAGTGACACAGCACTTGTGATATTTACTGTGATATAGCTATAAGGTCCTTGCTTTGGAGCAAGAAAATGAGGGGTAAAAAAAATCATGCAGTGCTCCAGATGTTGGACTGCAAGTCCCATCAGCCCAGCAGAATCCATGGCGAGGGATGCTGGGAGTTGCAGTCACCCATAGCTGGGTGGGGATACATGATCCCCACCCCTGGATTAAATTAAAGATCTCATGTCTCTGAGTCGAAAGAGTCTGTTTGCCAGAGGTTGCGCATGGTAGAATCAAGTAATTAGCCACTTCCTTCAAAGTAAACACCGGAGTTCAAATGGTTCTGTAAGCTGAGGTCATAAGGACTTGGGTAAGCAGTGACTTTGGACTTGGCAGCGAAGGCTGTAGAAGCTACAGCCTTTTTCTGTGCTTGGAGAGGAGTGAAGTGACACAACATGTATGTTATTGATGGCTGGAATAGTTTGCAGTGGTTTCATAAGGCAGTAAGTAGGGCAAAGAAAGTACAGTCAGGTAATCTAAGATGGTGTAGTGGTTTAGACCAGCCTTTCTTAACCCTTTTTTTTTAAAAAAAAGTAATTTTATTAAGTTTCACAAATAAAAAACCTCCTCTTAAATTGTACTTTTACATGGAATGTTTTTGTTCTTCCGCTCTGATCTAGTTTTCATTTTCTGAATTTCTATTCACTTATAAAATGTAAGCATCACAATTCTATGTTCATCTTACATGTTTGATCTTGCATTTCCCTCATCCACTCGTGTTATGTTACAGTTGTCCCTCTTTTATTTCAACCAAAATTCAGACATTTTCACTTGGCAGTTCCCAGCAATTACCCATTACAATTTGCCATTCTCCTTTTATCTGTTCATCCAATTTCCCCTTTAGTCTCTGAGAAACAATATCTGCATTTCTGTTTTCAATAAACGTCCCCCACCATTGTTCAATTGTGGGTATTTGCTGAGATCTCCACATTTTGGCATATTCTATTTGGGCTGTCGTTATCATATACAGTATTAATCTCCAATGTCTCTTAATACTGGTATTCTCAAGAACATTTGTCATGTTTAACAGATAAAATTCGGGGTTTTTTTACCAATTGAACCTTCAGTATTTCACACATCTTATTGAGTATTTCACTCCAATATTTCTTTGCCTTGGGACATGACCACCACATATGAAATATTGTTCCCACCTCTTTCTGACATTTCCAACACATTCCCGTACCTGTATTGTTTAACCCTTTTAACCTGGAGAAACTCTAGAAATAATGTTCAAGTTTCTGTGAACTCCTCTGTAAAAGTTATTATGCCCTACAGCTAAAAAAAGAAATGATTTTTTTTAAAAAATTACAATCTCTCACAGAACCTCTAGAGACCTCTTGCAGAACCCTGGTTGAGAAACCCTGGGTTAGAGTGTTAAATTGGGCCAGTTTCAGCCTGACATACCTTACAGGGTTGTTGGGCGGTACACTGAGGTGAAGGAAAGTCTGTATTACACATTGTAAACCTCTTAGGTAACACTTAGTTGATAAGCGGTATAGAAATAAATGCTATTGCTATTGCTATTGCTAGTGTATATTACCCTAGTTTCATTGCAGAAGAAATCAAAGGTCAAAGTTTGTTTGTCTGTGTCAGGTGAAGACCTCATATGATTGGCTGTCTAAGAAGATTTTATGGAATCCTGGGGTTTACAAGTATAGGGAGGGGCCTTTAGAAGTCTCAGTCAGAGAGCTCTTGGGCCTGGCCGGTTGCTGTGGAGACGAGGCCTAGCAGCAAGAAGGAGGGCAGTGTATTTCCCTCAGGAACCCAACCTCTGTATGTTAATAACTCTGAATACTGATTGGATTGAGGAATATGAGGAAAAGTTACAGGTACTGGGCAAGACTGAGGAATTAGAGACGCAGGACCTCAAAGCTTTCTAACAAGTATTACCTATGAGAAAATAAAATCCCAGGCAACACTAGCTATATACGCTAGTGTGATATAAATGTAACTGGTAAATAAATGCCCCTCAATGCATGACGTTTAAGTATCTGCTATCTGCTCAAGCAGTTTCTCAAACGATTTAAGTAGAAAAAAAATGAGATTGGGTGCAGAAAAAAGGCAATACACTTCACACGGTGCTATTTTTGTCTCAAACCAAAGAATTATTCTTAAATAAATTTCTGAAGTCACGGTTCTATCCCTTAACAACACTTCTCCTCTTGTTCCTCATGGAAATGCAGTTACCCCTCCCCATTCACTAGTGGTTAGGGGCTGAGGACCCCCACAAAAAATGGAAAACTGCAAATATCAAAATACATGTGTGCATGGGAAGCAACCTGAGGCATGGTGGGGAGACCAGGTACCCAAGGTCCTAACCAGATCAGGGAAGAGAGTGACAAAAGGGGTGGCTCAGCGTGGTGGCCCTATGCTTTCTCTGTCTTGCCAATCCACTTCCTTGGGTGTGTGTGAAGGGCATCAGGAGAGGGTTTGTGGTGCTGAGAAATTTGGCTGTAAGCCTTCTTTAGCTGGCCAGGCAGTGGCTGGTGGAAGAGGATGAGGACCAGAGGTGGGTTTTTTAAAGGATTGCATGGCCTGATCGGAGCCACTGAGAAGGAAGGTTTCCCTGGAAAAGAAGCCCTTGAGGTTTGGGGGTGTCACGACCTAGAGAACCTTGCAAATAATCAAATCCATGAATGTTAAACCCGCAAATATGGAAGCCAACTGTGATTTCTTTCTGGCTTTGATTGCGTGGGGAAAGCATACCCTTCTTCATTTGGGGAAAATCTTTCCATGCCAGTGTTAAGCATATTTGTTAATAAGTACCTTTGAAATCAGTGGAAACTTTTGTTAACTGAAAGAGCCAGATAAGATTTCTATGCATATTGAGAAAGTGGGTGGGAAGAAATTCTCGTAGACATTGGTATGTGTAGGTGCGCACGCAAAGTCGCCATAATGCGCACCAGCTTCAAGTTTAGCTTGCGTGTGCTGTGCTGTGTTACGGCAGGATGGATGGAAATGCGTTTTTAATGGGTTTTTTTCTTTTTTTGCTTAAAGCAGATTTTAATTTCTTTATTTTTTAATATGTTCAACTATCTAAAGTTCTCTTTTTTTAAAAAAAAACATTAAAATAAAATCTGGATTTAATCCAAGTATTTTAAGACTATATTCTTAATTTCTTAGATGAATCCATAACATTCTGTCAAATACATGTAGTTGAGCCTGGGATGAAAACATCTAATATTATCAAGCTGCCTTATATCCAGTTGAAGCTCTTTGATACCACTTTAACTGCCATGACTCTGTCCTGTGAAACTCTGGAATGTGTAGTTTTGTGAAGTATTTAGAATTATCGGCCAGAGAGCTTTAGTGCTTCATCCAACTACATCTCCCAGGATTTCATACAATGCAGCCATGGTAATTAAAGTGGGACCAAAGTGCTGTAATTCTGCAGTGTGACACAGACCCTAGTTAATTTGCCTGTTTAACTTGGTATTGTCTACTCAGATTGCAGCAGCAAGTATTGTAGGGTTACTTTTTGAAATGGAGGCCCTCAACATGGAAGTCCCGATACCCACATCTTTCTAACAAGAGTCCAGAAATAAAGACAACTGTGTTGATTCATATCTGTTATGTATGTACTGCACTGGGCTTTTGCAAAGCTAATGGACTTAGTTGCGCTTTCTAGATCAAGCCATACTTTGCAGGGCAGCCCACAACAGATTGGTCCTGGGAAAATTCTCTTCTTGCACTCCAGCTACTGTAAGATTTTCTGAGAAGCTCAGGTGAAACGTAGAAGCTGGAGATGATTGACAGATAATGTCAGCATCCTTGCTAAATAAAATGTCTGAGCGCTTTGACCCATTAAGCCCTGCCTCTGCGACACCATTGGTAGCAGATCCCTGGAATCTCAGAGGAGAAGGCACCTGATCCTTTTCATCAGGGTAGAAGGGGATGAACTTGGGAGCTTTGCATGCAAAGCTCCACTACTGAGCGACAAACTCCTGAGATGAGTTCAGTCACTGTAATGCAAATAAGCATCCTTTTGTGCAAATTACAAACATTCAGCTTCCGTCAACCAAACAGCAGATATATTTATTTTCCAGCTCTTGGAGAAACCATTCTTCCGCATGACAACTACCGGCCCTTGCTTCTGGAAAGCTTTGTATGCTTAACTTTGAATGAGTATTGTGTGTAAAGTCTTTCTTTGTGTACTAAGAGGACCAGAGTCCTCTCCTTCAGATCTTCTTTTTTTACAGTTTGCTCCCCTAAACTGATGCAAAGTATGCGGTATGAAAGTCATGTAACCTAGATGATTAGAGGATATGAGTGAAGCTCCTAAACAGAACTTGGAAAAGATACATTCATGGACCACAATCCTAGTATCCTGTGACTAGGGGATTGTGGGAGTTGTAGTCCAAAAAGAGACGTCTTCGTGTTATGTTTCAGGTAGTAAAAACAACGAAGAATCTTGTGGCAACTTAAAGAGTAGGGCTAACTCCAACATTTGGCCTACCTAGCATAAACCCATTGAAAAGAAAGGGACTTGTAGTTCATTTGGGCCCCTTTGGTTTCAGTGCGTCCACCCTAGCTTGGACTAACATTGCGTGCAACCCTAACAAAAAATTATAAATTTCCTAGTAGTATTCAAAGGCATAGCCATCTTAGTTTGTTTCAGCATAAAAAGATGTAAAAGAATCCTGTAGCACCTTTGAGATGAACTGAGAAAAAGACATTCCTAGCATAATCTTTAAGGAACTCAGTCCACATCATCAGATGCAAGCAAGGAGTTATAAACTTGCTAAGTCAGTGGCTCATAACCTGTGGTCTGTAGACCCCTGAGGGGCCATGATATCCTCACAGGGGTCCATGAAGGCTTGAAGAAACGTTATGAGCTTTTACAGTTAAAATAGAAAGAAAGAACAAATGAAAGCAAGAAGGAAAGGAAGGACAATTGGGATTAATTGGTTTTTAACATAATCTTTATTTACTTTTTGCTGACTTTTTGTATAGTTTTTAATCAGAATTAATTTCAGTAAGTGGTAAACCTTAGTAAGTTGTAACCATTGTGTAGTGGTCTGAGTTTTGGGCTACAATCCTGGAGACCAGAGTTCAATTCCCCAGCTGTGGAAACCCATGGGGTGAGCTTGGGCACATCACACACTCTCAGCCCCCAGAAAAACCCATGATAGGTTCACCCTAGGATTGCTGTATGTCAGAAATGACTTGAAAGCGGACAACAACAAGATTAAGGAAACCCTATGAAATTCACAGGGTTGGCATAAGTTGTCAGGTGATTTGAAGGCCTGTGCACACACAAACATGCTTTCTTGGTTCCCATTATTGAGGACAAAGCAGGATATAAATGTATTATTATTATCGTCTGTTTTGCCCAGTCTACACCAAGTGGCTCATCAGAATTTAAGACAGGTGTTTCTCATCACTACTTACTCGATCCTTTTTTTCAACCTGGAGATGCCAAGAACTGAACCTGGGACTCTGTGCGTGCAAAATAGGTGGCTGACCACTGAGCTTAGTTCCTTCCTCCAGACGGATTTTGTGCGCTACATCTAGGGGCCCCTCCAGCTGTCAGTTGACCATCTTTGTTCTGAGACTTTCTAGCATTTCTTCTTTTTTCTGCACTCTGGCTACTACTGAGGATTAAGAAAGTCTCTTAATGGTATAAAATGAGTAGCCAGCCCTGGAATGCAAGTAAGTCAGCGGAAAATAGTTTGGACATCCTTGCTGACTCATGTCCCTGTATGTGTTACTTGTAGTGTCAGTTGCCTTTGTGGAAGCTTCATGTTCAAGCTGCGAAGGTGATCTTGAGCATGGAGGGGAAGGGACGTTCAAAGTTTCTGTATACACAGCTGACTCTAGGGCTTGGTCCTCTAATGAGCTCTGCAAAGTAAATAAACATGCACCTCCTTTCTGCTGTCTCTTGCCAGTGGTGTTTTGTTGTTGTGTGCTTTCCAGTTATTTCTGACTTATGATAACCCTAAAGTGAAATTATTACAGGATTTTCACCTGTCAAAGAGGTCTCTAATTCATCGGGTCACCTTAAGTTGGAGCCAACATTTTAACAACAACCAGTTATGGCACCAGGAGTTTTATTTCTCACAAAGAGGGTTTGTTGTGTGCCTTCGAGTCATTTCCAACTTATGGTGACCCTAAGGTGAACTTATTGGGGAGGTCTTCCTTGCAAGATTTGTTCGGAGGGCTTTCCGAAGCTGAAAGAGTGTGACTTGTTCAAGGTCCACCAGTGGATTTTTCTGGCTGAACAAGAATTTGAATCCTAGTCACCCAGAGTTGTGAAACTACTATACCACACCAACTTTGTTTTAGCCCTGAGTTTTACTTATTGCATTCTGACCTGTGCCAAAATCTTGCACTTGGAATAAGAAAATATCTGGAGGTACAGAATGACAAGGAAAAAGAAGGCTAATTTATGCATCTCTTTGGCTCAGGAATACTAGAATCTCGAATGCAGTGCTGGTGTGTGTGTGCACATGTGCATGCACACACCTTCAGGTCTCCTGTCAACTTATGGAGATACCATGCATTTAATAGGATTTTCTTAGGCAAGGAATACTCTAGTGGGTACTTGTTTTGAAAAGAAATCTGAGAAGTTACCTGAACTGAACTCAGAAGGGAAACTGCAAACATGACCCTTGTAGTTTCTTAGGGTCAGTTCGCACTGCTGTTTGTTACTCAAGGATGGATGTCTGGCTACAAAATAAATGAGCCTCTCATAAAAGGCCCACATCTCACTGTTGTTTTCTTTGTGTGCTTCCTTTCCTTGGATACCATGCTCAAAGCAGTTTATACACCAGAGTGTGACGGGATGCAATAGCAATAAAACAGATGAATCCATAGCCACAGTTCAAAACATTAACATGTGTACACACACATGTACATTTTAAATCCGGTGTCTTGGAAAGAGTCTCAGTGCTTTGAGGATTTTCCGAAGTCTGTATTTTGAAGCGATTTGTGCCTGATCTGCTCTTCTTGTGCTAACGTGGGGCTTGGAATGCAATTATCGTTTAGGTTGAGAGATGGACTGTAAGTTGAAGTAGTAAATAAACAACTGATGAAATCTTGGTGAACATGTGTAATATGTTCTTTGTTTCCTCTGTTTCCCACTGCCATTTCTACAGTTTTGACTGAAAACAAAAGCTGTTTGGCCAGTCCTACTGAATATTTCGACAAGCTGCTTGTCCCTGGCCTGCCGGAGTTATGGCGCTCCCCTTCCGGAAAGACTTGGACAAGTATAAAGACCTTGATGAAGATGAGATCCTGGGAAAGTTGTCAGAGGAAGAGTTGAAACAATTGGAAACGGTATTGGATGACCTAGACCCAGAGGTGTGTATCAGGTCAACTGGACAAGTCCCTCTGTCCTGGTAAAACAGTTTATAGCCTGATTTTCTGTTGTACAGACACTCAGGGTGGCAAAAAACAAAGTAATCCAAAAATAATGGGCTGCATCTGATGAAATGGAAGTGGAATAGGCTCTCTTGTTTGGGTTATTGCTTGAAACACAAATCCAAGGGCAGCCTTTTCCAACCTCAGGTTCTCCAGATGTGCAACACTGCAACTTTCATCATCCACAGATAGCATAATCTATAGCTGTATCCATGTGGGGATGATGGGGTTATTATTACCAGGTACACAACTGCTGAAGCACAAATGATTTTTCAATTAGAAGACAAGCCCCAATGGTTGGACTGCCCAGAACTCCTTGCACCTGTGCCAATCAAGTTTGTGCAAGGGCAATGGACTCTAGCTATGAAAAGTTAAGGAGACAAATGCCAGGAGAAAGAAGCTGGTGGATTTTGTACATTTGTTTTCAAGGGATTTATATGTTAACAGATGAACATCTCTAGATTTCATTTCATTTTTCTTGTGTAATGCCTTTACATAGAGCTGGAAATAGCCCTTCCATGACCTGGAGGTACTTTCTGCTTGTGGAAGCGCATTTATAAATAAAGTGTTACTGAGGGTCCATTCTCCCATTCAAAAGATTCAGGAAAGGAGGCTTTTCCACTGCTTACAATCCTGACATTCAGATTGTATTGAAAGTGGGGTTTTTTTTCAAAATAAAAAGACTAAGTCAATAATGAGCTGCAAATATATTTAAAGATATCAATATTCTAGCAATTTTTATTATCCTGCCCACTACCAGAAAATATCTGAATGAAAAAGAAAGAAAATTCTTAGAACCCTTATCAAAGCTTAGAAAAAATGCTTGGAAAGCACAACTGATCTGGGATTGCAAAAGACTGGGGATAATTTTTATTTTTGATTTGTATTAACTTGGAGAAGGCATTAAAACAAGGGTGGGAACTAAGTTGTTTACTGATTAAATTGTGTGTGTCTGTTTGTTTCCACTCAATATCAAGAAGCCAGAATGAGGTATAAATCTGGTCATACAACTATTACTTTAAAATGCCTTGATTTGCAGAATGGCATTTTTTTCCAGCTAGGACAGTAAATATATCCCATCCTAAAACTGAAATTCAGGTTCCAGAATAAACCTGACACAAGATATAAAAAGTAGCAGAATCAAGATATATATCTGAAAAGATTTTCACAAGAATTCCAGAATCTGGCTGTAATGACTCACAAGGCTTGTCTAGCCAAAGTATAGAACAGAATAATCAAAAGTAGAATTAAACTGAAAGTCTTTTCTGGAAAAAGACAAATAGTACTTCTGTCTGGGATAGGACAAGTGTGGGTAACATGCAGTTTTAGGGAAACATGTGGCCATCAGCCTTCATTTCATTTTTCCAGGGCAAACCTGTCCTTTTTATCCATTCCAGGAATATCTTTCTCTGTAGTTCTTCAGGGGCTAATCATGCATGTGCATTTCTGTGAAAGAGATGTAACAAGCCCATCTTGTTTTGCAGAATGCGCTGTTGCCAGCAGGATTCCGGCAAAAGGACCAAACGTCCAAAAAGCCCTCTGGTCCTTTTGACAGAGAGAAACTCCTTGCATTTTTGGAAAAGCAGGCATTGGAGCTTAAAGACGTGGAAGAATATGTCCCATACACAGGAGAAAAGAAAGGTAATTCCCCTGCACAAGGCTATTTGTATAAGCAGACCTTACTCCTTTCCTTCTATCATACAACGTTACTTCTGGGCTGGGATCTCATCCAAACCCACCCGTCAACACTCATGTGATCTCTTACCATTGGTGATGGGGGAGAATTGTACCAATTTGGTATATACATCATTGGCCATTTGGGCAGCATGTCCAGGCAATGTTAGTCATGATTCCATTTTAATTGCTGTGGTTCCATCCTATAGAATCCTGCTGTTTAGGGAGGCAGATTTAGAATTCTCAACTGGAGAGCTCTAATGCTTCACAAAACTACAAATCCTGGGACTAGTTAACATGCAGCCATGACAGTTAAAGGTTTGCATACCACTATATATGCATGTTGAGGCGAAGGTTCATTAGCTTGGGGATGGGGTGATTTCAGGCTTGTGGGATATCTTTTGTATTTTAATAGCACCCCAAAGTCTGCAGTGAGAGTGATATGCAAATTAGAAGCAGGGAAATACTTCTAGGTTTTAATTCTGAGTGATCATGCATAGGATCAAGCTAATAGGAATTGTAGCCAAAATGTAGCATGCATAACATTTGTAACCAGGATGGTTCTAATTTCTGGCATGAAGGATGTTGCAGTGAGCTGGGCCTTTGCTACCAGGCATATGAATTTTTGAGTCCTTGTTGGCCAAGTGTTAGCAGCTGTTCAGTGGCATGAAAGAGCAAATTTAGGTTAGCGATGTGGTTGGATACTTTTTGTATTTGCTTTGCGGCTTTAGGCTGGGAAAAGATGTGAAGACTGAGAAGGGACCGGGGGGCTGGGGTTCTTTGCTGATGTACAAATGTATACACTTCCCATATCAATGGGCAGAGATGGATCACATTTGTACACTTTGATTTTCTTTGTTTGCTTCTGTGCTCTATAATGCTTAAGAACCCATCTTCCATCAGCTTCTGGGGAGTGCACTCCAACCCAAGTGCCCTATAGGTGCAGCAACAGTAGAATTGATTCCTGGCCAAGAGAGAAGTCTGGGTAGAATTTGGTTGGGAGCCTAGTTCTACCACTGGCTGTGAGGGGATGGTGGACCTCATCAGGAAAAGGCTTGGAATATTTCTCTGCTGTGTCCCATCATCTACTGTGTCATTTGCCTCCCAGAAAGCCTAGGCTATAGCAGTAACGTGTAAGGAGAGAACGCTCTTCTGTGGGAGGCTAAGCTGGCCCCCTCCCTGGCCTTTTGCTTGCAAACAAAAACATTTCTAGGTTATTGTGGGTTTTCTGGGTTTTGAGGCCGTGTTCTATTAGTATTTTCTCCTGATGTTTCACCTGCATCTGTGGTTGGCATCTTCAGAGGCTCTGGTGGCATGGAAATGAGACAGAGTATATATACTTGTGTAGTCCCCAGGTGGGAGGGAGCAATTTGCACGTGTTACAGTTGGCCTGTGTGATGGGAACTGTAATAGGCCATCACACAGGCCAACTGTAACACATGGAAATTGCTCCCTCCGACCTGGGGACTACACAAGTATATATACTCTGTCTCATTTCCATGCCACCAGATTCTCTGAAGATGCCAGCCACAGATGCAGGTGAAACGTCAGGAGAAAATACTGATAGAACACGGCCTCAAAGCCCGGAAAACCCACAACCTGTGGATTCCGGCTGTGAAAGCCTTCGACTTTACAAAAACATTTCTTTTTAAGAAGGCTTTTATGTGAGCTGGGGAGCTTCTTATTTATTTATTAACCTGTTTTAAAGTCATACACTGTTTTAGGGTTTTTTATAATTTTATATATTTGTAATTGTTTTAAATATTTTTAATCTTTTTAATTTATTTTTGGAAGCCACATTGGGTCCTGTTCTGGGAAAAAAGGCAGCATACAAATATAGTAAATAAATGAAGTCAGTGTTCAGTACCCAAAGAACTCTTGGGAAGCCTGAAACAACACCCAGTTCTGGAACAAAACAGAAGCATGAGCAGCACTTTGCTAAAAGAGACGAAGCATGCCTCCCTCCCATACACGCTTACGCACACTTTAAATCAGCTACTATAGCTTGGAAGTCTCATTCTGTACCATTCGTTGATGAAATATAACAATGAGCCACTGTTGCTCAAAGAGGAAGCCTGACATCACAGGCTTTCTTTCACAAAATGACATTTAAAATGCAAATTTCATTAGAAAGACAATGGGAGCTTTGTGGATACCATGTGAATATCAACATGGCATGTAAACATCATTGTCTGCTGCAAGCCAGGGAGTTGAGCCAGTTGAGCGCCAAAGGAGTCAGGGGGCTGTATTTTCTGCTTGACCTGCCCATTCTGGCTTCCCTCTGCTTCTTTGGTGAGGTCAATGGCACTGGGGGGATAATCCAGGGATGGGAATCATGGAGCCCTCCATATGTTTTTGGGGTGCAGCTAACAGCATCCTTCACCGTTAGCTGGCCAAGTTAGGAGATGCAATGCCACAACTTGTTGAAGGACACATGATTTGATTTATTTAAGATATTTCTATAATGCCTTCCAGGCCAGAAGACCTCCTCAGGCAATGAACAAATAAAAGCCATTAAAACAATACAAAGGTAAAACATTTAAAAACTTTATTAAAATGCAAAAGAAATGGAACTAACTTCTTTTGTTTGGGAGTGCTACTACAGAAAAAAGCCCTGTTTGGTGACTTTGTGGCTGTCCCTAACATCCCCACAGCACAACACTGTGTCCAGCTTTAAAAATGATAACGCTCTTGTTCTGCAACCCAGGCCAGTTCGACCTGTGCCACAGCCTCTCTATTGTATATAAGCAATTACTGTCTCTGCTCCAGAACTCAGATTACAATCTTTATTTTGAGCGGCTTCACCTCTTTTGGTGAAACAACTTTGAAATCAGTGGATCAGGGCTTGTGATCTATCTGATTTTTTCCTAGAGGAGGGCTGTATACAGTGCTGGACGTCACTCATACAAGAACAGAATCTAGTATAAGTCAGGGTGGCACCATCTCGCTCCACACTCCTCCTCCCTAAGCACCCCAAAAACATGTCTGTGAAGGCTGACAAACACTGCAAAGCTGCTTTTCATGCAGCTATGTGTCCTGTAGGTTAGAGAGCCCCCCCCCCAAATCTTGCTGCTGTCAGCAGCATCATATTAGATTTAGGCCCATATAGCGGTAGTGTTTATGAAACATAAAGTTGTAGGGCAGAATGTTGTGATCCTAGTTATGATTTGTGGAAGCACTGTTGTTTACATACGGTTTGCAGCAGTGGTGTGAAACCGTTTGGCCTTCCAGAAGCTTTGTAGTTTTTAACATTGATTGTGCTGGTTTGGAGCTTTGGAAGCTGAAATCCAAAATACTTGGAGGACCGCATGTTTCTTTCTAGTGGTTTGCCATAACTATAGTTTGGTTGTTTCAGGTGCCATGGCAAATGATTGCAAGTCAGGAAGTAAGAGAATCTGAGTATATCTAATGAGGAGTGTGTGTGTGTGTGTGTGCTTGCACATGCGCCTGAGACACAGACCTGGTGACCGCTCAAGCCTGATATGTCTGTGCCAAATGAACTGTGTCTGTGTCTTCTCCATTAGGCCACCTCCTGCATCTGCTAGGTTTTGCTTCAGATAATTCCCTTGGCATGAACAAGCCATTATTTTCTTCTCTTGTTACTGTTATCTTAATCCAAACCCAAAACCAAACCCATGCCTCCTCAACACACTAAGCTGTAAGTGGTGTTTGCATATGTTTTGTAGCTCTCCTCTCCTCTGACCCAGTGTTAGCTGGCTTCAAGTACAATCTATTTTGAAACGATTCAAGCATTAGGAATTATTCGGCTGGAAAATCCCCAACTGCAGCGGTAGCCAAATTTCCATCTCAACCATGTGGCTCTGGGTTAGCTAAAATATTTAGGTAACCTGTGGAACAACTGTGAAGGACTCTTGAAGATGAGTTGGAAGGCATGAGAACTTTTTTTTTTTTTTTTTTTGGATGGGAGAGGAAGAAACACAAAGCAACCATTCCAGTGCTGTAACGATGTCATATTAGAACTGGTTCCTACAACCTTTTCTAAGTTTGCGCAAAATGGAATGGCATTCTAACTGTGTGGACCCAGACTGAACTGGCATATTCTAATTGATCACCACCATCATCATCTTTATTTATATTCTGTTTCCCCGCCCCCTGCCCCAAAAACTAAAGCAGCTAGCACGTTAAAATTATTACAACATTATTAAAAACATGCAAAAGGTCAGCTTGCAAGTAGAATTAAACTGCTAAAAATATTAAAGCAATTTTAAACATATTCT
Source organism: Ctenosaura bakeri (assembly GCA_948474755.1). NCBI lineage: Eukaryota > Metazoa > Chordata > Lepidosauria > Squamata > Iguanidae > Ctenosaura > Ctenosaura bakeri. The sequence goes on along the minus strand of CAOLHI010000035.1, from coordinate 1,289,189 downwards.
TAAAAAGAAGAAGCAGAAGTTTAAAATAATGCAGCACCCCCTCAAAACCTGCATTTCCTTAAAAAGCTTGAGTTCTAAAAGCCTGTCAGAATAAAAAGTATTTGCCTTCCCACAAAAGGACAGCAAGAAAGGAGCCTCCCTAGCCTCCCTATGGAAGGAGTTCCAGAGCCTGGGGCAGCCACTGGCAAGGCCCTGTCTCAAGTCCCTTTCAAGTATACATGTGAATGTAGTGAGACTGAAAGATCTCCTGTAATGGGAAGATATAGTCTGTCAGATAGCTGGGTACTGATACATGTAAGGCTTTGTAGATCATGAACAGCACCTTGAGTTTTGCCTGCAAACAGAATGGCAGCCAGTGGAGCTGTTGTAGCAGAAATATTGTATGATCTGTGTAACCAGTCCTGGTTAACACTGGGTGAGGCTGCAACTTTTTGTCGCAACTGCAGATTCTGAACAGTCTTCAAAGGCAGACCCACATAGGAGATGTTAGAGTAATCCAAATGGGTTATGCAGGTATGTCAGGTGGCAGCTGGTGGCTTCCTTGTCATTGGGCTTTATTCTGAACTCTAAAGGAGGTATCCAAAGGACTGTACTTATTTGGGAGTTAACTCAAACTAAAACCTGGCATGGATTTCTGCCCTACTGAAATGGAAGACACCAGCTACTGCTGCTGCATGTGTTTCTAGTGACTAGGAATGAGCTGCATCAGAATATGGAAGCTTTTTATTATCTTCCATTATACAGCCACAACAGAAATTAAGATGGTGAATGTGGGGTTCCCATGCAATCTCCCATCTAGACATTCAACACACCCAGACCTGTTTAGCTTCAGCAAGGTGGCTGTGTCATGAGCCTTCTGAATATTGTTTGATTTCTTTCTAGTGCCTACTGTATAACCACTGAGATACTTCGGTGCCATAATTTTGTCTAATTGTTCTTACAGCTAACACTATTATGAGTATGACTTTCCAAGGCCAATTTAAGTTTAGGTTCATAGGCAACTGTCTTATAGTGACCCAGGTAAGTGGTTCACCTGCCTTTGTTGTTACAGTTACCTGCCTTCAAGTCCCCTCTGACTTATGGTGACCTTCTCATAGAGTTTGCTTGGTAAAGTTTGTTCAGGTAAAGTTTGTTGAAGTTTGTCATGGCTTTCCTCTAAGGCTGACAGAAGCATGACTGGTCAGTCCAAGGTCAGCCAGTGGGTTTCCATGCTAGAACAGAGATTCAGACCCTTGTCTTCTGGAGTCTTACTCCAGCTCATCTAGCTTGGCAATGGCTATAACAGGGAGGAGTAATGGGCAATCTGCAGACCACATATGGCTCCCACCCATTTTTTGAGCCCTGGAGCCCAACTCACTTTGTTGTTGTGGTTGTTGTTGTTGTTGTTAAAACATTGTGGATTGGTCTCCAGGAAGCATAATCTTCTTGGAAACCAATGCTAACACCACTGGTGTACCTTCTTTCAGTTTTTAAAAGGGATTTTTTTGTAATCAGAAGTGGATTTCTTGTCCCCTTGGCTTTCGCCAGGAAGAGTTGGGATGGCCTGCCCTGGATATAGGGGTGAAAGATTGGCTCTCAGACCCTCCTAAATTGCCCACCTGTGTTCTATACTAACTAGTGGTACCCGCTGTTGGGTTTCAGGCTGGGGTCTTTCCCCATCCTATGTGAAGATGTCAGGGGCTGTGTCTGTGCTCTTCCATATTCAACAGAGGTCCTCTTTCTCCCCATCCTGACTGAAGATGTCAGGGGCTGTATCTGTGACTTTCCATATTCAGCAGATGTTCTCTTTCTCTGAGCCTTGTTCCAAACCTGTTTGCAAACAACTTTCATACTGACTAAACTCTAAAGTCTAGTTCTGCATTAAAAGAGGCCTACTGGGTCAAACCAGAAGCCTACCTGGTCCAGCATTCCGTTCTCGCTGTGGACAACTGGAGACTGTGCAGCAAGCCCAGAAACCAAGGGCCCCTTTACACTACACAGTTGTATCTCTGTGATTTCAGTTTAACTCCCATGGTAACATCCTATGAAATCCAGGGCTTTGCAGCATTGTTGTTGGTGTGTGCCTTCAAGTCTTTTCCAGCTTTTGGTGACCCTAAAGCAAACCTATGATAGGGTTTTCTTGGCAAGATTTGTTCCCAGGCAGGTTGCCTTTGCCTTCCTCTGAGGCTGAGAAAATGTGTCTTGCCCAAGGCCACTAGTAGGTTTCCATGGTCGGGGGGGGGGATTTGGACACAGATCTCCAGAGTATAGGAAGGGGTTTTTAGAATTCTCTGCCAGAGAGCTCTGATGTCTCACCAGGCTACAAATCCCACAATTCCATTGGATGGAACCATGGCAGTTAAAGTGGGATCAAAGTGCTTTAAATGTGTAGTGTGAAGTGATCACCATAGTGCCTGTCTGTTTATGTCTCTTTGTGAGTAGCATTGAGAGGCTACAATAGCACTGATAACACATAGCAGTCACAACTATTAACATCTCCTATTTGAATTTGTCTCATCCTGTTTTAAAACTGCTTCAGTTGGTGTCCATCACGACTTCTTGGGGAGCAGGCTTCCTAGAGTGGCTGTGCACTATGTGAATAAATACTTACGTCTATCTGTCCTGAGACAAATTTCCCTTTCTCTTCCCTCTAATCACTATTAGTGCCCAGACCTCAATGTACTCGGCACATAAACCATCCCGATACTCCTGATGCTCTTAAGGCAAAGCTGTTAGACTCGGAAGTGTTTTTCTCTGAATTTCATAATAAGCCAAATCACTCATCGCTTCCCCATGTGATCTCAGCTTTAAAGAAGTGCAGTGTTTTCCAAGTCATCATCAAAATTATTTCCATGCCCTTTATGAGCTCATGCGCAGATGGGTCCTATGGATAATGTTTGTGTCCTTTTGAAAGATCTCCAAGTCTAGTTTTTGGTCCCTTGCCCAATCATTAAGTCACTCTTTCCAAAGATGGAGATTTTTATTTTTATTTTTTCCTCTCAGAGTGACAGAACAATCAGCTTAAGTTTTTCAACTCTGTGCTCATTACCTGGAAAGGAATCTCTTGAGTTTTCTCAAAACAGAAATAAGGGTGGGTCTAAACAGGCAGAGACTTGTTTTTAGCTCTGGCAGGACAAGCTTGCATTTGCACGAGGGCCTTTTTCTGCAGAAGAGAGCAACGAAAGCATGTTGCAGTGCAGTTGATCCTCAGCATTTCAGAAGGAGAAGTACCTCTTTTTGTGTTTGATCCTGACACACTCCTGCACTCACTTATTTGAAAGCAAGTCCTACCAGCCTTAACAACCAAATGGGATGGGAAAGGAGTCATGTTGTTTTACTCCTTCATTTATTATCTTTCAAACCTCTTCTCTGTAGCAAATAACAGTAACCAGAGTGATCAGAGATTGCAGTCTGAAGTAGAGATTAGGGAAAATTGCTTTTGCTTTCTTGAAAATATGTCTCTCAAAATCTCACAGCCAGTGTGGCCACTGGCTTTGTTGGCTGGAGGATTTTGGGAGTTACAATTCTACAAAGTAACTTTTCAATGCTCTGCGTAGCAGGAGGATAGCCTGGTGTTTCAGGAGTGAAAAACACGCTATTATTAACCTTGGTTATTTATTATTGTGTTGGTTCTTACCTGCTTCTTCCTATGAATCAAGGCAGGGAACAGCAAGAGGTTAAAATCCAGCAGTGGAATTGGATATATAACACAAGTTAAAAATGCATAACGCCAATTAAAAGAGCTATAATACTAACACATATTAAAAACAATCAATTTATGTTTTCAATCAGCTCGTAATTTACAAATCATCCAGGTAGGTCTGTCAAAACTGACTGGTCTTTAGTGCTCTTTTGAACTCAGGCAGCATACCTGGCTGACAGGTATGCAGATCATTCCACGATCTGCAGTAGAAATAATCAGTTAAACTCATCCAAGTTAGATGATCAGAATGATGAGATAATGCTGTGCTCATAACTTCTGTATGCATGCTTTCAGGGAGTGCAACATGGTTGTGCAGGTGATATTATTACGACTCCTTTGCAGAATTGGGAATACTTGCCTGACAGAAAGATGGGGAAGTGGGATTGAGGAGAAAGAGAAGGTGTTGGTGGTTGGGACACTTGTTCTTAGTGTGTGTTTTTCCTGCAGTGCCAGGTTTAAGTCATGAAAATGAATGGGCAGGAAGTGTAAAAAGCCGGAGGCTGACAGCTGCTTGTGGAAAAACCAAGAGGCCGCTCCTCGTATTCAGTTGTGAGCTTGCCATTTTGTTGTTGCTGAGGGGTGACAGCTTGTGTGCACTTTGAGCAAAGTGTGTCAGAGGACTCCTTTTGCAAAGCCAATTCTGTTTTTAACCATTTAATGCTTTCCTGTTGCCGTCCAAGCAGGATGACACTAAACGGAAGGAGCAACAAAGCAACTGTAAAGGCTGTATCAGACGAAGAAAGGGGGCCAAGGGAGAAGGGAGGTGAGGAGTGGGTCAGAGGGAATGAGTGTCTGAATAGCTTGTTCACACCAGAGCAGCACTAAGGTGACCCTGTGGGAGGATTTTCTCACCAAGATTTGTTCAGAGGGGGGTTGCCCTTGCCCTCCTCTGAGGCTGAGAGCGTGTAACTTGCCCAAGGTCACCCAGTGGGTTTCCATGGCTCAGTAGGGGCTTGAACTCTGATCTCTTAGGCCATATTTGCACTAGACAGTTGTAGTGCTATTATTCCACTTTCAACATCCTATGGAATCCTCAAAGGCCCCTCCCTAAACTGCAAACCCCAGGATTCCATTGGATGTTGAAAGTGGAATAATAGCACTACAACTGTCTAGCGCAGAAATGACCTTAGAGTTCTACTCCAGTGTTCAGATCACTAGAATGAGTCTTACATGGGTATCCCTGTATGCCAAGCTAGATGCGTATGAGCCACGTGTGGTTTCTATCTGTTTTTGCTTCCCCCACAAACTTGTCTCCTTCTTGGAAAGGGCAGAACCATCACTTTACTTTCAGAAAGGGTGGAAACACTCTAGGACTACTCATGGAGCCACCCTGTGGTGTGGGAGGTCCACCACCATAGAGAACCACCATTGTTGCTGCTCCTTTTTAGCAGCGGCTCCAGGAATATTCATAGTGGTTTGTGAACTGGTGGACTTGGTCCAGGTGCTGTCCTGGTCCAGTCTAGTACATTGGGTTTCTATGACCAAGTGGGGATTTGAACCCTGAAGTACTAGTCCAACACTTAGAATGCTACGTCTCTCTAGCTGAAGTGATGTTAAAGTTTATAAAAAAAAATCATTTCTTTAAAAAATCAGAACACCCAGAATCTCCCAGAATCTGGCATGTGATCAGCAAAAAGTAACTTCTCAAGCTCTGGTTCCAGACTTGGATGGGGAAGGGCCCATCAGTGATAGAACACAAGTGTTGTCTTGTGGAAAGCTCCAATTTCATTTCTCAGCAGCTCCAGTACAAATTAGCAGATACCAGCTGACGGGAAAGAACCTTCTCAGCCTGAGTCCATAGAGACTTGCTACCAGACAGAGCAGACTGTACTGAACAACATGGACCAGTGGTATGAAAATAGAAAAAAATGTTAGATATACATGACAGGAATAAAACAAGCTGTCAGAAAATTTACTTTTTTGGAGCAGAGCTTATAAGATCCCCCCAACAGCACTGGCCATGCTGGTTGGGGAATTCTGGGAGTTGTACTCCAAAAAAGTAACTCTTTCAGGCTCTGGGATGACCTACAGAAACCCAGGAGATCCACTAGTAGGAAGTGGAAGAGTTGTCTCCTGGTGAAACGCTGCCAGTCAGAGTACACGGTGTTAGGTAAGATAGTCCAATGATCTGTGTTGATATGGGACAACTTCATATATTCCTAAGTACTGACATCCTCAGTTGGCAACATGAAGTGTACTCTTAGAACCCTTACCACACCTGCTCACTGTTCTCCAGTCTCTTTCCCACGCTTGTTCATAAAATGGAGACGAGGCCACTGATGTGATCTGCCGTAGGCTGGAGCACGATCCAGATATATGTTCTAGCCTATGAGTAGAAGATGACGCCAGTATAGTCTAGCCAGCAGCAACTGGTACCGTTGCCATACTCATCCATGCTTATCAGCCTGCCTGGACTACAGTTGCCATCTTTACAGTTGCCGTCCTTCCCAGGAAGCACAGCTGACAGCTAGGGATGATGAGAGTTGTAGTGCAGCACAGCTGAGGGCTCTGAGCTAGGCCAGGACTGATGAATTTGATGAAAATCCATTCTGCCTCATATCAATGGCCCTGGTAGTTCAGGAGGTGATAAATAAAAGCTTTAAATAACGCAATGTCTGTCTGTGTCAGGCGAAGACCTCATATGATTGGCTGCCTAAGAAGATTCTGTGAAATCCTGTGTTTTGCAGTTCAGGGAGGGGCCTTTAGAATTCTCAGCCAGATTGCTCTTGGGCCTCGGACAACTGTGTCTGTCTTGAATAGACTGGTTGCCATGGAGACAGGGCCTAGCAGCAAGGAGGAGGGCAGAATATTCCCTCAGAAATCCAACCTCTGTATGTTAATAACTCTGAATACAGATTGGATTGGGGAATATGGGGTAAAGTTACAGGTTCTGGACAAGACAGTTTGGGGAACAGAGACACAGGATCTCAAATCTTTCTAACAAGTATTACCTATGAGAAAATAAAATCCCAGGCAACGCCAGGTACATATGCTAGTAAATAATAAAATTAATGAAATGTCTAGTAACTCGTTGATGTGTAAATATGTCACTAGGTCCAAGCTCTGTGTTGTTTGCCTTTGACTGATGGGGGCTCACAAGTCCGTAAAAGCAGTTCAGGATGGAGGTGGGTCTTGAGTCTGTTCCATCCGTCATCTCTGTGCCATCAAAATGCCAACTCCAGAGCCGCCATTTGGTTTCCATCACTTCTGAGATGGGTTCCAGACGTTACGAAATTTTCCCCTTTTATCAGCGATCTTGAAGGATCAGGGCTAGCGCTTGCCAAGGCTTCTGACAACGTGAAAGGCGATGCAAGGGAAACAAAACCAGATGGTGAAGAACTGTGAAGCTTGAAAGGGAGAGGTCTGGAGAATTCTTGTGCAATTCAGTTTTACTTTCCAGGCAGAGAATACTCCTCTAAAGCACAGGCCACCTGTTTATTAATTAAAATATTTATATCCCATTCTCCTATTGAAACGTTAGATTCTCCAAACAGCTATTAAACATGTCACCATAAAAAGCAAAATCAGTCAGCCCAAAGCAAAAATAAAGCCAGGAGCAGCAGCAACTAACAGAACCTGCAACCCAAAAGCTGGAAAAGAAAACTGCCTTTGCTTGCTGTCTGAAAGCGGACTGAAGATGGAGCATTGTACACTTCCTAGAGGAGGGAATTCCATAATCCTAATACCATTGCTTAGAAGACCCCGCAATTTGGAACTGTCACCTGTATGTCAAACTGTAGCAGAACACAAAACAAGGGTCATTTCCGCTCTAGCCTGTTATAGCACAATGATTCCACTTTCAGCATCCTCTGGAATCCTGGGGTTTGCAGTTTTGGGAGGGGCCAGTCGGCCCCTCCCGAAACTGCAAACCCCAGGATTCCAGAGGATGCTGAAAGTGGAATCATCGCGCTATAACAGGCTAGTGCGGAAATGGCCAAGGACTCCATCTGTAAGCTCCTTGGGTGGACAAATTTATATAGGAGGGAAGGCATGTCAATTAGCATTGCAAATTTAAAACCAAGGAAGGACTTCTTTACTAATAAGCTAGGCTACGTTATAGTACCTAGTCCATATTAACAGAGGCAGGATCTTCCAGTTTGTGAAATCCATGGTGTGAAGCCAACTAGCTTTCTTCCACAGCTACCGAGGGAGACTGAAGTCTGTTGTCTTGCAAATGTTTGCCTCAACAAAATAACAACCAGAAAATGATCAAACGATGTGCATTCACTGGGTGTTTTTCTTCTTCTGTGTTGGAGAAAATTATGCATATTTGTTGTTGATTATTCAGTTGTTCTTTAGAAAACTGGATGCGTGTCTGTCGCATCACCAGTTCATTAACTTAAGAGTCTTATTGTACAAGGCTCCTCTCCTGCTACAATTGTGTTGTCTGTAAAAATGCTATTTAGTGTGGACTGCTCTCTTTTCTTGTACACCTTCAGGACCATTCTGGGATTACAGCGTCCACTTGACTAAAACCGTATCACACGCAGCGTTTTGTACTGCTCACCCACTACTTCCCCCAAGGCATTATTCCAGCCTCTTCTCATTGTTTGTTTGTCTGTGTCAGGTGAAGACCTCGTATGATTGACTGCCTAAGAAGATTCTATGGAATCCTGGGGTTTGCAGTTTAAGGAGGGGCCTTTATAATTCTCAGCCAGAGAGCCTTTGGCCTCAGTCAACTGTGTCTGTCTTGAGTAGGCCAGTTGCTATGGAGATGAGGCCTAGCACCAAGGAGGAGGGCAGTGTATTCCCTCAGGAACTCAACCTTTTTTGTGTTAATAACTCTGAATACAGATTGGATTGGGGAGTATGGGGAAAAGTTACAGGTCCTAGACAAGACAGTTTGAGGAATTAGAGACACAGGATCGCAAATCTTTCTAACAAGTATTACCTATGAAAAAACAAAATCCTGGACAACGCCAGGTATATAAGCTAGTATAAATATAAATGAAAACAGTCTTATCTTTAAAAAGGCCTCTTTTTTTTTCCTTGTGGTGGCAATGGTGGGAAATTCCTGATGGGGATAGTTCAAAGTTCCCAGACTTAACTAATTGCTGGCAGAGAAAAGTCAACAACAACTAATCTATGTAAATTATCTGTCCCTGGCTTTCATGCGGCAGCAGTTGGGCTTTTTTAAACTGCAAGGTTTTCTTCTTCTGTTTCCAGGAGTGTGTGTGTGAGTGTGTGTTTGAGTGAGAGAAAGAGAGAATGAGGCCCTTTGCATACTATCACATAGTAGCAGCAACACACTCCAGAACAGGGCTGTATCTCCTCGTGACCAATAGTTTTCTCACCCAAAGCATGCCTGCTGACCACCTAAAATTGGAATAAAAGCACAATTGAACTTTCATACAGGAAATCATAGTGTGACAGAAGTGGGAAAGGATGTCATTAATAGGTTTTGTGTGTGTGTGTGTTAGTAAAAAGAATTGCTTTTAAAACGGTCTCCCATAATGCCATAACAAATGCAATTGCAATTAACCTGCCTTGTGTGATAAGGTACTTAATCTTTTCTTCTTCTTTTTTTCATTTTTCACAGTTAATCCTCACCATCTCATTTTGGCAAGAGATTGGGAAACTGAGCGAGCTGTTTTGAAGCAGTCCAATAGGAGCAGGAAAGCAAGACTGCGGTCATTTCTGCACTAGACTGTTATAGTGTTGTTATTCCACTTTCAACATCCTATGGAATCCTGGGGTTTGCAGTTTAGGGAGGGGCCTTTGAGGATGTTGAAAATGGAATAGTAGCACTATAACAATCTAGTGTGGAAATGGCCTGCATGAACTGCAGGGCTATCTACAAAACAGTATATGCAAATATAAGCCACTTCGTCCTATATCCAAATAATATACTCATTCTTCTGATAGGGCTACTTATGTCATCCAGAGCATACAATCCAGACACAAGAGAAAGGCAAAGTTTGTAGAAATATTCCTGTCACACACATACAAAATTCCACCCATGTTGTGGGGGTGGAATTTAAGGGGTGGCATTAAAAAAAAAAACAGCTCAGTGAAGACTGAACATACCCAGTGCCCACAAAATGCCAGCTCGCTGTTAGAGTGGAGATTCAGAAAGCTGGAATAGGGAGAATGGAATGGAATATCCTGAAAAAGGTCATGGCTGGCTGGAACTCAGGACAGAAGCACAGCACGCTGCAACATTTTGTTGCAGATCCCCCTCCTAACCTTACACAAAATACTTTTGCCACAATGATGGACAAACACATTTTATAAATATGGATAGGAAAAAAATGTTTTGTTCATTGGGCAGGTTCTTCAGGGGGCGGCACTGTAAATTTTGAACAGGAAACTCAAGCTCAGCCCACTTAAAATGATAGCAAAGTATAAGCAAGAAACGTAGTGCTTATGCAGAAAATGTGGCTCAGATGAGCAAGCATTACCTCTTCCAGTGGCTGCCAAGAAAAGCTTGCAGGTTTTACAAGGCTGCCACCTCATTAACTAAATCTGGATTGATTTTGATTGTGCTAATGGAAGGATCAGTTATATCTGCCAATGAATGCTAATTTGCAAGGAAAATGCATAATTTAAAAAGCTCAGTGCACACGTTACAGAAGGAAACATCTTAAAAGAAGGATTCCCTCCTTTCTGAGCGAGCAGCAAGAAAGCCTTTTCATTTCATTTCAGATAAACCAAATGCATCCAGTTTCTACACAAATTCACTGTTTGTAAATAGATCACAGTCAAGAAAAATATGTAAATAGCCATAGAGGGAAGGAAAGCCTCCTTTAGATTTCATCTATCACCTGCAGCTTTGCTAATATTGTATAAAATCATTAGAAAGTCCAGTTGATTGAAAGTGCATTTTTAGCTAACTGAAAGGTTGGAATTAACAAAAAGGTTTATAACTAAAGGTTGTCAGTCCTTAGGTTTTGTGCATTAAGACAGAGATGGGGAAAAGAGATTTCATCTAAACATCAGGAAGAGCTTCCTGGCAGTAAGAGTTATTCAATAGTGGAATATACTGCCCAGGAGTATGGCAGAGTCACCTTCTTTGGAGGTTTTTAAACAGAGGCTAGATGGCCATTTGCTGATTATGTGTTCCTGCATTGCAGGGAGTTGGACTCAATAGCCGTTGTGGTCTCCTCCAACTCTATGGCCATTTCCGCACTGGGCTGATACAGTGCTATTATTCCACTTTCAACATCCTATGGAATCCTGGGGTTTGCAAATCCCAGGATTCCATAGGATGTTGAAAGTGGAATAATAGCATTATAACAGTCTAGTGTGGAAATGGCCTAAGATTCTATGATTCTACCTCTGATGCTCCAGATGTTTTGGCCCACCACCAATCTCATTCCCGCTCCCATCAATCCCACTCAGTATGATAAATAGGGACCATGAGATTTCTAGTCCATCACGTCTGGAGAGGGAGAGGTATCACCACACCTGTGTCAGATGAAGGCCTCTGACTGAGCCCCCAAAGAGCCGCCTTTTAAAATTAGACAAATAGGATAATCTAGATAGAATACAGGGGGAGGGGGTTAAAATTATATCCAGGAATAGTCCTGTCGGTCATAAAGTAAAATACAACTAAATCCAAAATATACACCACAGTGACACCCTTAGTAGGCCAACCAAATGGCACAAGCTAGAGTCTGCTAGCTTTCGAAGCTTATTGACTTCATCACGAGGCAAAGATACTAAGGCCATTTCCGCACTAGACCGTTACAGTGCTGCTATTCCAGCGTCAGCCGAGGCCCCTTCCTAAACTGCAAACCCCACGATTGACAGGATGTTGAAAGTGGAATAATAGCACTGTAAGAGTCTAGTGCGGAAATGGCCTAAAAACCATGCAGGAGGGGAAAAGTGACTGTGTTGGAATTACAAGCCTGCATCATGTTGGAGATGTTTGGATTTGGCCATCATTGGCAAACTTGACCTTGTCCCAACCTTCATACTTATCTCCGGCTGTGACAGTGCAGACGGGTCTTGAGAGACTCACCACTCTGGCTACAAAGCGATCTGCAACCGCACACAAGACAGAGAGGGACTAGGTCTCAAAGGAAGTTACTTTGTTGGTGCAAACAGAGGAGGAGATTTTATTGTCTGGCTTTTATTATCATTGTCCTGAGTCACCTCATGGCTCCTTGAGGGACGGTTGGTGTGGCTTCTACTTGCACCTGCTCTTCCCCACCTTAAACACCAGCTCTGTTTGTCCAGTTCTGGGCCCCCCAATTCAAGAAGGACATGGTCAAGCTGGAGCAAGTCCAAAGGAGGGCGACCAAAATGGTGAGAGGCCTGGAAGCCATGCCCTATGAGGATAGGCTTAGAGAGCTGGGTATGGTTAGTCTGCAGAAGAGAAGGTTAAGAGGGGACATGATAGCCATGTTTAAATATTTGAAGGGATGCCACGTAGAGGAAGGAGAGGGCTTGTTTTCTGCTGCTCAAGAGACCAGGACGAGGAGCAATGGATTCAAGCTGCAGGAAAGGAGATTCCACCTGAACCTCAGGAAGAACTTCCTGACAGTCAGTGCTGTCCGGCAGTGGAATCGGCTGCCTCGGAGTGTAGCGGAGTCTCCTTCCTTGGAGGTTTTTAAGCAGAGGCTGGATGGCCATCTGTCGGGAGTGCTTTGAGGGTGTTCCTGCATGGCAGGGGGTTGGACTGGATGGCCCCTGTGGTCTCTTCCAACTCTACATTTCTATGATTCTATGATTCTATGATTCTATGATTAAGCAAATATCCCAAACAAGATGCATGTCCAGGTCTCCAACACTGTTCCTTTTCTTTTCTTTTAAGATTTTTAACATCTTTGCCTGAGGAAGAAGCCAATGAGCTTCGAAAGAGAGTGTAGTATGTTTTGCCCGTTTTGGTTGGCCTGATGTAGGGAAATGAAGAACACTTTTTTAAAAATTCTCATTTTGGTGAATTTAGGCTTTTTGATGTCATGACAAAACCACACCTCCTTAAAATTTCCTACCATGGATGTGAGATTGGGAATGTGATTTTTTTTTCCTTGAGAAACTCTTCTGTAATTTGTGCACATATTTCTGCAGAGAATCTAACAAATCTTGTTGAAAAGCCTTCATATCAAATCTTATTTTCATCAAGCCAGTGGCCACTGCAATCATAACAAATTGAATATATACCAGCAGACAGAACCAACATAAAAACTTACTGGTAGTAATATTCAACCAGCCTTATTTCTAAAATATAGTACGGGTACTAAGACAGATGTAAACGATATAGCCAAAGGACCTTAATATACTCATAAGATCACTGAGTTCATTTTTATATCAAAATAAAATTGTGCACACTCAGAACTAGACCATAGCTGAAACACAAAGGGAAAGAAGGAGTAATAAACTATTGCAGCACAAATTATCCAGATAAGATGCAAAAAATCCAATATAATGTAAAACAAACTGACATGTACATGTAATCAAACTATACAAAATTATAAAACAATGTTAAACTGAAACACCAACAGATTTTGAAAAGAGACAAGACAGCAGGAAAGGCAGAAGAAAGAAAAAGAAAATTCAGGACACATTCTTTCATAGATCTTAGGAGGACTCTATATTGTGACATCTTTGGTACTCCAACTCCCAGAATCTGCTAGCCAGCATGGACAGAGGTGATGTGTGTACACCTCCAGTTCATGCTCCCAGCTAGCTGGTGGCAACATGGCCAGAGCCTTTGAGGTTACAGATCAAATCTATCTGATGCTCTGGCCCGTCAACCTCATAGGACAGAGCCAGGAAAAAGATTACTTTTGGGGAATTTCAGCGCTCCTAGAATCTTCCAGTGTGCTGGCTGGGGCATTCTGGAAATTGCAGTCGAAGGAAAGGAATTTGACATGGTTCTCTAGTGCACGACAGCCACATGACTATTACCTTCACAAGAATAACAGAGAGGCAAAAATGTATACTGGTATATCTTAGTTAACAGAGCCTCTGAGAAAGAAGTTCCAATTTGCAAAGCCCTTGTATGCTTTAAAAAATTGCTATATTTAATATGACCAAAGAATCACAATCCTTAAAGAGGAGATTTACATAATAATTCACCGAATGACCTAGATAAGATAGCAATAATTGGGTAATTAATTATGCTTACAAATCTCTATAAAGGAACATAGGCCATACTTCCAGTATTTCCATCTGCACATTGCTTTTGTTGTGTACTTTCAAATCGTTCCTGACTTATGGCAACCCTAAGGTGAACCTATCCCAGGGTTTTCTGCGGCTGAGATCGTGTGATGTGTCCAAGGTCATCCAGTGGGTTTCCATGGCTGAGTGGGAAATTGAACTCTGGTCTCCAGGCTCATAGTCCAGCGCTCAAACCACACTGGTCCTATACACATACAAACCTAATTCTGAAATGAGATTCTCTTATATTGGCTTTCAAGTACCGTTGAAGGAAGCGCATTCAAACACACACAGGAGAAGGCCTTTCCTGTATTTTAGATTTATTAAATCTGCTGTAAATGAAGGGGTGTAGAATCAGAGAAACTAGATGAGCTTCATAATCTGCACTGATTTTGGACACTTTGCATGGCTGGTACTGTCCTGTCTGTATCAAACTTACAGCTGGGTAAGAAAAGTGTGCAGAAAAAGGCAGAGTTTTTGTGAAGTAGCGTACTTGCCCTGGCTTTATCCCATACTTCATGCAACTTGATTTTCAGTGCTGTTTTTCCTCGGATAAACTATACTACTTTTTGTGGAGGAGAATAAAAAGAGTTCATCAATTTCTTAAATTGCACAGAGGAGAATAAATGCACTTATCACTTCAACTGCCATTAGGATTGAGGGTAGAAGAATCTCCCATTTATATCAGAGGAGGTCAAATATTGTCTTTGATCCTGTACATAAATCTATCCTGCTGGCTTGGTTTTTCCTGGTGTGCAGAGTGGCTTGCATCTTTTAAATCTTTCCAGTTGTATTTTGTTCTTGTTTTAGCCTCAGGAATCCTATATCACCTGCTTATTTCTCTGCAGGCAGAGGCATTTAAGAACAGCAAGGGAAAATACCATAAAAGCTTTGTATAAAACACAATATATTCAGAGCTGCAGTTGTTCCTGTGGAGGTTGAATCGTGCACAAAGCAACAGATTGGAACAGGAGTGCCACCTGCTGCATTATTCATCATGCTACTGTAGTAGGGACGCTGCCAATGATTCACACACTGCAGCCAGACTTCCATAGCCAATAGCCCTGAAGTGCTATTATGGGCTGCCATCTGCCTTTGCTGACTGTATTTTAAAATGAACCTGAAACGAAGCCAAATTGTTGGGTGGGGTAGATGTGTATCTTCCTTAGCATAAAGCTGAAATTTTAAGCATTCAACTTGGCCCACACAGTCTAGATTTTATCTAACTGGCAAGCAGGTTGAGTCGGTTATTTTAGAATCCGGTTTTTAATGATGGGCGGAAATGCTGGTGATAATATACGCTGAAATCCAAAAGACTGCTTTAGGTGCCCCTGAGGGATTGGTGTGCCCAATTGTTGCTCAAAACAACAACAATAAACTTTATTCCCTCTTGAGAAACCCATACTGCTAAATGTGAGAATGTCAAAATGCTGGACCAGGCTTGCAAATGCTTTAAAGCTAACCATGGGTACCTTCCTAAAAGGTTTGTTCTCTTTCTTTGTTTTGTTAAACAGGGAAAGTCTTTATCCCCAAACAGAAACCAGTACAGACTTACATGGAAGAAAAAGTGACTCTTGATCCGGAACTGGAGGAAGCATTGACAAGTGCCACCGACACAGAACTCTGCGACCTGGCAGGTTGGTGCTGTGGGGAGGTTGGGTACACAGCTGGGAAATGTTCTTTAGGCAGGGCATGCAGCTTGCAGAATCCTCCCATAATGGCTTGCAAATTCTGGAACCTGTAATCTAAAAATGTAGTTTTTTCAAGTTCTTTGCAAGTGTTTTATGTTGCTTTCTTGGAGCATGTAAATGCTTATTACAGGCTGAGCCAAAAGTTACCCAGAGGACACATGAGAGCACCCAAGACCTGTTTGGTATCTCTGGCAATGAGCCACCTCTCCCCAAATTGGGGGGGGAGTCAAAATGTTATTGTTATGCCTCTAGAAGTCTACAGGAGGAGCAGGTTTGCCCTCAGATAGGTGCAAGTCTGCCTCAAGTTCTCTAACTCCAAAAATTGTAAATACAACTGGATCTCTGCATGTTTCTGGTTTTGATTTTCATTTTTTCTTCGTGGAGTATAAAGCTGGGTCCTAGACTTTCCAGAGTTGCTTAACACATCATCACAAACTTTACTGTAAACCATTGCATGAAATCTGTGATCTTTATGGTTTCACTCTACATTTTAATTATTATGTTGTGTTTTATCTTTTCTCTCATTTTTAAAAAGCTATTGGGAGCACTGTTTTATACTGGCAAAGCAAAAGAGAATAACTTTTTAAAAAAATATGTTTGAAGTCTCCATGTTTTTAATATGGCAAATGAGTTTGCTGCCTTACCTTCCAGCTTGTTCTGCATCAGATATACAAAATGCATCTGATACACTCAGTTGAATAAGTTTCTTTAAAGCATCCATATTTTCGTGTCTGCAAATCCTTGAGTTAAGCGAGGATTCCCTGCCATCTGTGTATAGGTGTTTAAAGAAATGTGAGCGGGCATATCCGATGTCAGCACTTTTTGCTGCAGGAGCCACAACTGTTGTGTAAAGTGAGAGGCTGCCATAAGTCTAGCATGGCTTCTTCTGAAACTTGTATTTGAGAAATGCCTCTTTCTCACTTTCCTCAAATCCTTCCTTGTACCTTACCTACAGCTTTTGCCCTAAAACTTTAATTTTCATATTCTGCTGAAATAAGCCAAAGTTGATGTAACTAAAGTTAACACACCTTCCATGTTTTTCACTCTCCCCTTCCTCACCTTTATTGTATTTGGGCCAGGTCCCTCCCTAAACTGCAAACCCCGGGATTCCGTAGGATGTTGAAAGTGGAATAATAGCACCATAACAGTCTCGTGCGGAAATGGCCTAGGTTTATAAGCTACTTGGGGCTGAGACTTGTTCTCTTTTTAATATTGTGAATTGACAGCACAGGCATGTTGATTAGCCTGCACAAATAACAGTAGTGGTATTGAATTAAAATAACAGTAGATAAATGAAGAGGTGATTGTTGGACTAGGGGCCCTGGGAGAGCATGATTTGGAAACCCACTGACTAATCTTAGGCAAGCTCTCAGACTCAGAGGAAGGGAATAGCAACTTCTCCCCCAACAAATCTTGCCAAGTAAACCCCATGGCAGGTTTGCCTTAGGGTTGCAATAAGTCAGAAAAGATTAAGTCAGCAAAGATTAAGAGGAGAAGGAAGAAGAAGGAGGCATTCCTGGCCAACCTAGTGCAGTGGTTAAGAGTGATGGACTGGGATTTGAGAGATCCAGGTGGAAGCCCCTACTGAGGCGTGGCATTTCAGCTGTCAGTCACTTTTTCTCAGTCTGACCTACCTCACAAGGTTGTGGCGAAGATAAAGTATAAAGCAGAAAAGAGGAAAGGGAAGTGCTCTTGAGCTCACTGGAGGACAGATGAAGCATAAATAGAGCTAATAAGAATGAATATTATGGCGTTCACATTTGAGGAAATTCTACTGCATATATATGTCTAATTTAAGTGGCACCCTGCAAAACACAGTTGTGTTGCTGATTTTTCCCTGCTTTCTTTCTCCTGATAGCTATCCTTGGAATGCACAACTTGATAAGCAACTCTCAGTTCTGTGATATTGTGGGAAGTAGCAATGGTGTCAACAATGAAAGTTTCTCAAGTGAGTATTCATGTTGGAAACCTAAAAGAAAGAATCTGGATTACACTGGGAGGAGAACCTTCCTTGAACAGGAGCAAAGCCTTTGTGGGGTAATCCTACGTTCGTCTTTGTAAAATACTGTAAGAGCTGAGAGCCATAGAGGTCTC
Organism: Ctenosaura bakeri; assembly: GCA_948474755.1. Taxonomy (NCBI): domain Eukaryota; kingdom Metazoa; phylum Chordata; class Lepidosauria; order Squamata; family Iguanidae; genus Ctenosaura; species Ctenosaura bakeri. The sequence continues at coordinate 1,271,615 of CAOLHI010000035.1, read as the reverse complement.
AACTGAAACAGCTGGCGTGTTACAAGACTGAACCTTATTCCACTCCAAATTCCAATGCTCTAGGTAACAATGATTACCTAATGCAATCTGAAATATGCAAAACTCAAGTGGTCTAAATATGTCAGTTTTCACATATTGGTAGTTGTTGGTTTTGAGCTTCCCTTGGAGCCAAAGTCACTTCTCCTGGGAAATTTTTAGGAGTGTGGTAAAGAATGAGTGTCAAGGATATTTAGTGGTTGTAAAATCCTGGGAGAGATAGAAGTTGCATTTTTTTTCTAGAATGGTTAAGAAATTGTGGCACACAGAATTACAGGCAAAATGTACATGTTAACAACTGTGGCTGCATGTGCTGGTCACTTTGAACAATGGTATCGGGTTTGTTTATACTAGAACAAACCTAAAAACATTCAAGAGTGTAAAACAGGAAATGTTTAGTAGGATCCAAAGTTTTCTTAACTCCCAACAGAAGCAACTGTTCAGATTGTTGTAAGACTTTGAGGATGTGATTATCCTTTTCCATTGGTAATTTTAAAAAAACTGATAAAAACCTAAAATATTCCTTTGAAATGATTAAGCATCAAAAACCTTCCCTAAAATTTAGAATTGAGGGTTTTTTCCCCCTGAATTACCTTGGTGTTTATGCATCATTGAGTTTGGCATGAGTCAGCATGGGGTAGCGATTTGAGTGTTATACTAGGACCTGGAAGGCTAGGGTTCGAATCTCCATACAGCCATGGAAAGCCTTGGTGACCTTGGGCAGGTCACACTCTCTCCTCCTAACAGGAAGGAAAAGGCAAATCTATTCTGAATAAATCTTTCCAAAAGATCCTATTATAATGTTGCCATAAATCAGAGTCAATTTGAAGTCACATAGCAACAGCACAGCATTGATATTTGCTTAGAAAAATTCATCATGGAAGATTAGTTAGTGTATCTTTTTTTTTTCATATTTCTATAGGATGGCATCTCTGCATGCACTCTTGCAGGAGAGCAGGACAGAGACTATAGCCTTGCAGGTGTTGTTGTTCAGCCTCACCTCCCACCAGCCCTAACCATAATTCCCAATGATCAGAGATTATGGGAATTGCAGTCCAACATCTGGAGGGCCATAGAATCCCCAGTTGTGTTGCAGCAAATAGCTGAAATGTTTTTATGCCAGGAAAGTGCTGACTGCCAAGCCACAATTTAAGAACTGAGTATTTGGCAGTGTGGAATAATAATAAATAAATAAATGATTGTATAATTCATATTCCTGATCTCTTAATTCAGATGTTGTCAAAGGTGAAAAGATGGTACCTGTCTTTGATGAGCCGCCAAATCCAACAAATGTGGAAGAGAGTTTGCAGAGGATTAAAGAGAATGATCCTCGGCTTGTTGAGGTTAATCTGAACAATATAAAGGTAATTCTGAAACAGAAAGGTCTTCCTCAGGGCTTTCCCCGATGAGCCAATGGTTCTTTGGCTTGTCCCAAACGTTGGACTGTCCTGCATCTAAATTTCGTGCCTTGTATTTTGTGCCTTCCCCATCGAGTCATGTCCTAAATATACTAAGGATTTTTCCTGTACTATGAAGAGAGATTTCCTTCCCTCTACATCATCCTACTCAAAACTTCTTCCCCATGCTTCTCCCCTAATAACCACATTCTCTGTCTCGCACATTTCATTCAAAACATGCTTTTTTTTAGTGTCTAGTGTTTTTAGTTAGTGGTCAGTGCATTAGTCTAAAGTATCAGCATTGTATTTTAGTTTTAGGCGGTTTCCCCCTTTTTCTCTATCTTTTTTTTCTTTTTCTTCTGAATGTATCTCTTTTTGATTGCAAATAAGATTCCTTGTTTTAAAACTAGTAAATAAATAATTACAATTAAAGAAAGAATTTTTGTTGTTTTTCTACACATGAAAGTGATGAACCACTTAAGTACTATATCCCAGAAAGAAAGAAAGAAAGAAAGAAAGAAAGAAAGAAAGAAAGAAAGAAAGAAAATGTTCAGAAGTGTAAGGAGCAAAGGAGGGTCAGAGGAAAACCTCCTGGCAAGATGACAGATCTATTCAATGTGCAATCAGTGGGACATACACATACCCCAGAGTGTAGGAGAGATCACAATCATAGATACAGGCATGGGAATTTATCCCTGCCTGTATTGGAACTCCTGGAACAGAAAAAAAAACCCACACCCCTTCCCTGAGTTCAAAACTGAGTGGGTAAAGTGTGTGGTCAACATGCAGCCTCTAGACTGTTTTTGTGGCTGACTCAGTCCCTCCAGGAGCCAAAAGAAAAACTTTGCAAAAAAATTTTTTTGCCTCAAAATGTCTTCTGAGGGTTTGGAGACATTTCCTCTACATTTGGGGAGGGGTCTCTGCCATTTAAACCCAGGAGAGACCTTTTTTGAAACAGAAAGTGAACAGGAAGTGACTGGCCTATCCTGGGGACCCGAAACTCGGTGAGAATACCATCATGTCCCCCAGAGGGCATGGGGGGAGATTTATTTTTTGAGAGAGGGGGTACAGCAGGGGGTGTGGCCCTCCAGGCACCCCTGGGCTTCCACCGTTCCCCACCCATGCAAACTGAGTCATGCAATGGGGAGAGTGGGACTCCATTTGTTGAAACCACTAATCATTTTACTTCTTACAGTGGCTATGATATCATAGTAGTCAGCCACTTTAGGAATCTAGATTAAGAGGCTAGATGTAAATGTTTGTTTGTTTGTTTGTTTGTTTAATCTCCCCACCCTTTTTTCCAGCACGGGACCTGAAGAGGCTTACAATTATTTAAGACAAAATTCAATTTAAAAGTCTAAAAACATTTAAACAAGCAATTTTCTTAGAAGGCACATGGTTAAAAACAGTTTAAAAGACATTTTAATATTTTTTTAAAAATATATTCAAAAATGTCTTTAAACTGTCCCATTGTCTGGGTATCGGGCCATTTCCGTACTAGACTGTTATAGTGCTATTATTCCACTTTCAACATCCTATGGAATCCTGGGGTTTGCAGTTTAGGGAGGGGCGTTTGAACATTCCATAGGATGTTGAAAATGGAATAATAGCACTATAACAGTCTAGTGCAGAAATGGCCTTAGTTGGGATCTCATGTCTGCGTTTTCCTTGTAAAACAGTGGTGGGCAACTTCCAGATGTTGTTTGACTCCCATCAGCTCCATCCCCAACATAGCCCAGTGGTCAGGGATGGTGGGAGATGTGATCCTGGAGTATCCAGAGGCCATGGGTACCCTACCCCTACTTAAAGTGAAGGAGAGGAGAGAGGGTAGAAATATTATCATACATGAAGAAGGGCCTTCTCAGCTATGGCATCCAACTGTGGAATGCCCTCCGCTTGGAAGCCAGATTGGCATCAACACTGGCTTCAGTCCGGTGACAAATAAAAACAAGGGATGTTATTAAAGTCTTTGGAGTCCAGCTGATTTCTTCCAAAATGTACATGTACATGATTTTAAATCATTTTAACATGTTTAATGGTGCAATAAACTTCTAGTGTGTTTAAAATCATTTTTATTATTTTAAAATGTTTTAAACTGCTTTAAACCAATTTCACTTATACACCAACCTGAGATCCCATGATATAGGGCAGGGGTATAAATATGTTAATAAATGATAGTGGCAGAAATAAATATTCATCATGTCATCTTTTTTGTTTTAATTCAAGAACATTCCTATACCAACACTGAAAGAATTTGCCAAGGCACTGGAAACAAACACCTACGTGAAGAGTTTCAGTCTTGCAGCTACACGGAGTAATGACCCCGTTGCAGTTGTAAGTGATATGCTGGATTTTGCAAATAATGTGTACTTTATTTGTACAGGATGCTTGGGAGGGAAGGGGCAGGGGAGCTTGGAGGCAAAGTCAGCCAGGAACATAGACAGGTACATGTTGTATGGTAAGGATGGATAGAATGTGGCTACAAGGCTGTTTTTGTGGTCCTCAACCCTTCCAAACTCTCCAGATCACCAAGTGGTGGCAAGGAAGAGGAAGGAACACATTTTTCTGGAAAAGGAATGGAATATCACTTTTAATATAGGTTGCAGGACTCCCACCCACCCAACTGGCATCACTATGTAACATTTTTGAAATAGCCATTTTTTTCCAAAACAAGAATTTCTGGCTTGGGTTTCTTTTTTCCTCCTTCCTTTTGGCAGTTGGTGCAATCCCTGGTGTGCTCCAGAGATAGAAAACTAGCCACTAGACTGTGGTGGGCAACTGCACAGGTGGCAGCAGCCATTTTTTCCTTCCTGCCCCTACCCAGTGGACTGCGCCAGTGCACCTTGGGTCATCCAAATTGGCACAGCATCACTTCTGTCTGCCATTTTGGCTGATTTTTTAAAAATCTCTCCTTCTGTATTGTAACAGGCCCCCGGTTATTTAGTTGCACAGGTAAACAAAAACATTTTGAACCCTGTAGAGATCACGTGAGAGCTTCTTCCAGAATACAAGGATATCTACCTGGCAACCCTAAGGTGAATCTCTCAGAGGGTTTTCTTCAGAAGATTAATTCAGAAGAGTTTGCTGTTGCCTGCTTCTTAGGATGAGAGAGTGAGACTTGCCCAAGGCTATCTATCCAGTGGGTTTTCATGACAGAGGGGGGATTTCAGCCCCAGCCTCCCAGAATCCTAGTCCAACATTCTTAGCCGTGTCTTAGAGGGATGTATCTCAGCCTTATAGAATCGGGGAGGGCATCTCTGGAACCCTAGGTGTGGGTTTTAGCTCCCACATTAACAGGCTAATGGTTTGGTTCCAGAGGAAGAGGTACGTTAAGTTTATTCAGCAGTTTCTCCTGATGCTAAGTTGCTGAGGAACTGGTTTTAGTTGCTAGTATTTTGTAAGGCTTTGTGAGTGCTGATTGGTGCCAGGCGAGCTAACAATACCAATCAATCAATAACTTATTAGGTAGGGACCAGCAATCAGCTAACAGGCCAGTATGGAAGCCTGTCTGCTATGAGAGTGTCTGGGCCTTCATCAGTTAGCCTGGTTTGCATAGGAGGCAGAGTTCCCAAGAGATAAGGAAATAGTCATAGTTGTTGAAATGGTGGAGGGAAGGTCTTCATCCAGATACTGTAGCACCCTACAACAGCTTTGAGTTTTGCCTTTATTGGTAAGTCCTCCTTCCCACGTTTGGTGCCTAGACAGACGTGGCTTCATTCTGCTTCAGTTTTCCATTCAGTCTAATCACACTGCTGCTGTTTGTGTTTCCAAGGCTTTTGCAGACATGCTCAGGGTGAACAAAACACTGAAGAGCCTCAATTTTGAATCCAACTTCATCACCTCAGCAGGCATCCTGGCACTGGTTGATGCACTTAGAGAGAACGAAACCCTCACTGAGATCAAAATTGATAACCAGGTAACTCTTAACTGCTTCTGTTTTATATAGTTAAGTTTAACAATCTGAATATAGGCTTGTGAAAAACCAAGGTATTGTTTAAAATCTAATGCGGTGAACTCAAGATGGAGGCAGGCAGGAAGAGCCTTGCTGTTTTGCAGAGAGCAGTTACATCTGTCACTCTGCAGTTCTACTCAAGTTTAAAAAGCAGAGCTGAAGTTTGTTGTGCAATCCAAGCTTCTTAGGGGGGATACAAGCCAAACTCCCAGTTCAGACCTAGCGCCAAGCTTTTCCACCCCTATAAGCTGTGTCTGAGTTTGGCCACTTCTGCCTTCTTGAGGAACCAAGCAGCTTAGAAAAATATCTTTCTTGGATTGCATGTCCCATGGCCATGCTGGCTGGGGATTCTGAGAACTACAATCCAAAAGTTGACTTTTCCAAGCATTGCAAGTAGTGGGCAATATGCAGAAGTGGGGATGGAAAGAAAAGCTGAGAAAGAACTGTATTTTGTGCCCTGAACTGCCATTTGGATGTCAGTTTTTTAATGTATTTGTAATTTAACAGTCCCTTAATTAAATACTAATGACCTGCAGTGTGTGTTCTGTTTGCCAATTAAAAGATTGTTTATTTCCAGTTTATTTCTAAAAAAAAAAGAACAAGAAAAGAAAGAATAATCAAGAACTTAGGGAAAATGGAACAAAAAAGAGTCAAGAAACCTCGACAAGGGGAAATTTTCCAAAGCCCGTTTTTCCATTTTCTTCCCCAGGTCTTTGAATAGATCCAAGGATTACTGCAGCACTGCTCCCCCAGCCCAGACTCACCTTTTTCCCTGCCCACCTCTGTAGTGCCTAGGAGGAGGATGAGAGCCATCTAAAGATTGCTACCAGCTATTATTGATTGATTGAACTACAAAAATATTTTTATCCCACATTTTTATCATGGGATTGCAGGACAGAAGACAGATAAAACAATGTGAACAATATGCTTTTATTCTTGTTGAAATTATTTGCCAGTTTGAACTTGAGATTGTTTAAATTGGACAAGATAAAAAAATGAGTTAAACAAGTCAAACAAGTTAAAAGAGGTTAAAAAGGCTAAATGATGGGATTTTTTTTAAAAAAAGTCTAGGCTTAAAAGTTGATTAGGGCTCAAAGGCTTTAGTTAAGAAGAAAAACCTGTTTTGACCTAGCACCAAAAATAGACCAGTATTTGCACCAGTCAGGGAGGTGGGAAGACATTCCACAGGTGGGGTGCCACAGCTAAGAAGACTCTATCCTGTGTCCTTCCCCATCATGTTAGCCACACTAATGGGGCACTCTGGCAGATCTTGGTCCTTGGGCAGACATGTATAAAGAGAGGTGCTGCGTTTTGACAGCAGGCACACAACAAGTGTGTCATCCTCCAGGACTACAGGAAGACCTCTGGGAAGTCCCTATTGATGCCTGAATCACTATCCAGGGATCCACTCAACTTCTCCCTTGCCTGCTTCCATCAGCCATTACACAGTCAAGTTGTGGGGGAGGGAGGAAGCCAAGGGAAGAGCATCACTGCTGGCTGCGTTCTGACACAGGCTGTTTCCACACTATACTGTTATAGTGCTATTATTCCACTTTCAACATCCTGTGGAATCCTGGGATTTGCAGTTTAGGGAGGGGCATTTAGAATTCTCAGCCAGAGAGCTGTTTGGCCTTAGTGAACTACGAACCCCAGAATTCCACAGGATATTGAAAGCAGAGTAGTAGCATTATAACAGCGTCGTGCAGAAATGGCTGTAGTCATCATGGGCAAACCTTGCTTGGCTTCCCCTTCTGCAGAGTTGAGGTGGGGAGGAAAGGGAGAAAGTGAGTCTGAGGAAAGATCTTCCTCTCTCTCTTTGAAAATTTCCCCCTCCTGAGATGGGGGGGTCATCTCCATGTATGTAGTGCAACCTGCCTTGGCTGTTTAGAGCCAGATTTCCCATCCTGACATTGCCATCGCTGATAAACCATTCCTAAATTGTTAGAAGCCTTACACTGAGCAACTCTTCTCTAAGAGACTAGCACTGGTTGACTTCTAACATTTGCTGATCCTAACAGAGGCAGCAGCTGGGGACTCCGGCGGAAATGGAGATTGCAAAGATGCTTGAAGAAAACACGAAGATTCTTAAATTTGGGTATCATTTCACACAACAGGGCCCACGGACAAGAGCAGCAAATGCTATTACAAAAAATAACGATTTCGGTAAGGTTATCTCTTCTGTAGAAGGAACAGGTATTACTCTGGGACTGGTTAATGTTGTTTTGCATCCTGATAAAGAGTATTCCCATCATAATGAACTGTATATAATACTGTTTTTAAAATCCAGTCCTCCTCAATGGAACGTTTCTTTTAAAAGTTGTCATCCTGCTCTAAGGACTGAGAGGTGACATGATCACTATCTTTATATATTTGAGAAGATGTCATGTAGAAGATGGAGCAAGCTTGTTTTCTGGTGCCCCAGAGACTATAATTCAAACTAATGGATTCAAATTAGAAGGAGAGTTCTACCTAAACATTAAGAACTTTTTTAAAGAGCTGTCTGACAGTGGAACAAGTTGCCCCCAAGGGTGATGGAGGTCTTTTAACAGAGGTTGGATGGGCATCTGTTAGGAGTGCTTTAATTGTGCATTTCTGCATGGCAGACAGTTGGATCAGATGACCCTTGCTGTCCCTTCCAGCTCTATACAGTAGAGTCCCGTTTATCTGACGCTCGGTTATCCAACCATCCGGATTAACTGACGCCGCGACAGCCTGGGGGCGTGGCTGTGGGCATTTCCGCGCCCCCAGACACGCCCCGACACGCCCCCAGGCCCGCCCCGACACCCCCGACACGCCCCCAAAACGGCGGCCACGTGGGCGTCTGGGTAATCCGACCCTTTCGGTTATCCGACGCTGCAGCTGTTTGGGTCGGATAACCAGGACTCTACTGTAATTCTACAGTTCCATAATTCCAGGAACAGTCCTGCTGCAGCATACAGCATACCAAGGTAGTCTGGTTTCCCACCATGGCCAACTAGGTGCTCCAGTAGAAAGCCACCCTAGAAGGACTGCTGTGGCTCTCAGTGGCTCTCTACTCCTGTTCTTCTCCCGTTGTGGTATGCAGAAGCATGCTACCTCTAATCTTGGAAGTGGTGCATGGCAGCCATTGATGACTTAGCACTCCGTAAATTTGGTTAATTCCCTTTTAAAGCCACCTGCCTTAGCGGCTATCCTGATATCTTGTGATAGCAGATTCTGTAGTTCAGTTATGAACATTGTGAAGTAGTACTTACTTACTTCTGTCTGTCCTAAATCTCATACCATTCGGCATCATTGGACGGCCCTTGGTACCAGTAGTATAAGAGCGGGTGAAAAACTTCACTTTTCATATTCTCCCCACTGAAGGATCAGATTTGTGAGAATCCTTTAAATTCAATTATTGTCTTACAGGTTTGGGAAGAGGCTGGGAATAATTATAGATCATTTGTTGACCAAAGTTGCTTTAACAGCTACCAATAAGCAATAAGGTAGTTGGTACATTGATATCTCAGCTCTATTAAACAAAGATGTGTGCCCAAGGTTCTTACCTTCTGCATAGAGCCTTTTCACTCTCAAGTTTGTTACAACCTGTGATTAATCAGACAAGCTTCTCATTAACTACAGTTTTTCTGTGCTAGACAAACTGAAAAACTAGGTTTATCCACTTTGTAACAAGCCAGGATGTTAACAAAATTTCAATCCACATGTTAAAATCCTGGCTTGTTCCACATCTAGTAAGCATGGTTTCCCAGATTGGATAACTTGGGAAATTGGGATTAATTAGAGGGACCCTGGTTTAATTGCAGCTCATACAAGAGAGGAGTTGTGCTAGGTGTTGTGTACTCAGGCAAAACACTCACGTATATCTCAGCCTGAACATAGTGTGTTCATCCGGATACAGTCAGTAAGCACAAAGATTTTGTGGAAAGGAGAGCAAAACAGTTTCAAACTCAGTGACAAGATAATTCGGGACCCTTTCACACTACATAGTTGCAGCACTTTTCAAAAGGCTGGGCTTTTCACTGCAATGTTCTTTCATATCACTCAACATTTTTCTCACCTGGGGGCTTTTCACATTAAACAATTTATAGCACTATGATTCCACTTTAGGTGCTGTGTCTGTCTATATGGAATCCTAGGATTTGTAATTTAGTGAGGCACTAAACCTCCTTAGCTGAGAATTCTACCTTCACTCTCTTTAAATTACAAATCCCAGGATTCTGAGGGACAGAACTGTGGCAGTTAAAGTGCAATCATAGGTTTTGGGTTCTGAAGGTCTCTTTAATTATCAAAAGATTTCTTTACTAATTTATTCCGCTCCTCACAGTACACACAAATTCCAACTATAATACTCTGTTGCCGGGAAATCTTCCTTTTATTTTCTATTGATATCTTGCCTTTTTCTTGCTTTCCTAGTCTGGCACATAGCAATAAAAAATTCTGCAAATGCCTTTTCAACTCTTCAGCCCTGAAGCTTTTGATGCAGGTTATTGCAAATGCCCACCTGGGTACTGAGCACTTCAAGAGAAATCGCTTTTAAAATCTCACAGGTCGTATCCCTGTATGTGTCTCCTAGCAGATCTGTGTGCTCCTTGCTTATGTCTCACTCTCCTACGTGTCTGCTTTGTTCACCAGCAGCTTGTGTTGGAATTCATTTCAAACTGCATGATTAGCTGGGCATCACTAACCATACATAGGCAAAACAGGTACAGTATTTACAGTCAATTTCAGGTTTAGCAGCAAAGAGCATCTTGTTAATCGCAGTATATGTTAAATGCGTATTAGTTGACAGAAGTAATTTTTCAAAGTTTTCCCATTCCTTCATTCTAAGTATTGTGCCCATGCTCCTGGAGATGGAATCTAGCATTTTAGAAGAAATAGATTCGAATTATGCAAGTCACAGGTTTGCCTAATCTTTCTTGGTGTTGCAAATCTATACCTTTGTATATTTATAAAACAAGGATCTTGAGAATATCCCTAATAGTTTACCTTTAAACTGATGATGATGATGATGACGATGATGACAATGACAACAATGATGATACTTATTTGTATGTCCCCTTTATTCCAGTTTAGGACTCAACTGTTGTCATACAATAGTTAAAACGTAGATAGTTAAAAATTAACAGCACACAGATGTTAAAAAAAATATCATAAAATTTGAAACCAGTTAAACCAATTACAACAGCAACAAATAAAGGTACAAGGCCTATTTCCCCTGAAAAATCAGTTCTCAAAGGCCTGCCAGGATAAAAAGGGTTTGCCAGCCTTTGGGGAGATAGTAGGGAGGGTGCCAGTCTGGCTTCTTTGGGAGAAGGCCGTCTCCCGTGTTCCCACCAAATGTACCTGGGAGGGTGGTGGAACAGTAAGGAGGGCCTCCACAGATGAATAGTTGTTTAGAGTGCTGATGTTTGCTTCCTTGCCAAAGCCACTTGTCAGTAACCATCCCAAAATATTGACAGAGATCCCACTTCAGGATTATGTAGTATAAACCTCTGCTTGTGAAGGAACCCTTTGATTGTGCTACGCAGTCCTTGTGTGGAATGGCAATATTGGGTAACTGACTAAGCCAACTGTGCATTGAAATGCACAGCCGTACATGCACGTGCATCCACATGAATTGTGGCAGCGCATGCACAGCTCTTGTTTTCACAGCCTTGAACTAAATGCAGACAGTCAAACAAAAAGGAAAGGAACCACTTCCGTAGCGGAATGTTTGAATGTAAGTCTTCAGTGGGATCCCAGCTGTTGGCTGGAATGCTGAGCTGGAAGCATTTGATTCCCTCTGCTGATAACTTAATGGAATTGTATGTTTTCCTGCCCCAAAACAGGTGAGGGAACTGTGCCATGCATCAGTAACAGTTAATGTTGATCTTCTTAAATAACTAGATTTTGAAATGAATATTTCAGCATTCCCTTGACTGTAGCTGTGTGATTGGAAAGAAAACAGACTAAAGCACTTTCAAACAGTTTAATAATATATTATGGTTTTTAACATCCCAGAGTTTTGCGTCCAAGTGATCTGTTTGCCAACCTTCTGTGTAACGCTGTGTTTTGTTATGTGCTGTCTCAGTTGTGCTGGCCTAGAAAAATTCTGGGTCTGGTTTTAAAAGTCCTAGATAACATGAAGTGTGTTTGCTGTACAAAGCACAGAAAGAATAATTGCATCTGTGGTTCAAAATGTGCCAGGACTCCAACATTCAACTCAAAGGTGTAGCTCGTTGCTTAGCTGGTTTTATAACCATACTGTTCCACGCTGCAAGTTATTCTTCAACATCTCTCGTAACGTTTTTTCTGGTAGGATGGTGAGGATGGGCCAAATACAATGACACAGAGAGATGTGGAGGGGAAAAAGCCAAATTAGGGTGCCCATTTGGGGAGCTTTCAGATTGGTCTCATGAAGCATGACTTCTTGTGATATAGCTCCTTTGGTTCTGCTGTTTGTTGTCACCAGCTCCAGGTCCACTTCTTGCACTTTTTTGTTGGGTTTTTAAAACTGGAGAATGATTTGCAAAGGTGGCCCTGTGGGCTGAAGGGCAAATTTTCTCCTGAATTTTTTTTTTTTAAAAATACTTTCTTTGAAAGTGCCCTTGCTTAATTGCACCCTAGCACTATAACTCTTTTTAAAAAAATAAAATAAAATAGAGAGAAAGGGGGAGAACAGAAGGATACTTTTTAGTTCTGATAGGTTTTGGAATTAAAAGAAATCCACTTGAAATTGGGAATAAAATGTTATAGCTGGTGCTGGGAATTGTTAGGAAGTAGTCCGGGACATCACACTGAGAAAACAGAAGCATCTTTTGGAGGTTTTTTTTCTTTCAATCTGAGAATTATAGCAACAAATGTTGTAACTTCCAACAACCTCCCAGTACATTTGCCCCAACTGGAGGAGAACACTGCTGTATAAACATACTGGATTCCACCCATCGGCATGATGTAGCAAAGTCCTTTCAGATATAGAAGAGTTTGTAAATGTCCATTAGGGCCTCTCAGCTTTAGGCATCCCCACACCTCACTAAACATCTTTAAATGGCCCCATTAGTTTCCGTTTCCCCTAAATATTAAAACTGCATTATGGCTTGGCATATGCTGGAGCAGCAGAGGGCAGGTGAACATTGTGACAAAATTAATTAATTAATTAATCAATCAATCAATTAATAATAATTCATCAATATAATAATTATTCACTCAGCCTTAGAAGAATGCAGTGGCAAACCTCCTCTGAACACATCTTGCCATGAAAAAAAAAAGCCATGATAGGGTTGCCTTGGAAACAATTTGAAAGCACACAACAAATTAGATTTATTATTTTTTATCTATAGCTGGCCTCTTCCCCAATCTGGAACGTAAAGTATCTTACAAAAGTTAAAACAGATACAGCTAAAATTAAAAAAGAGAACAAATAGAAGAATAAATGAAGTTGTTGTTGTTGTTGTATCCCATAGTTTTCCTTATTAGGATTCAAAGCAGCTCACAAAAGAGACATAGCTTAAAAATACGCCAAATTTAAAAATGTAATCAAACTACCCATAAAGTTAAAACCAATTTAAAAAATAACTCTTAAAATCAACAAGCAAACAAAAACACAGGCAGAACAGCACAACTCTGCAGGGCCCAATCCGCTTGAGCAGTCAGCCTTCAAAGACCTGTTGAAACAAGAAGTCTTAACTTTCTTGCAAAAAGATAGCAGGGAACAGGTTGTGCCAGTCTGACCTCTCTTAGAAGGTTGTTCCAGAGGCTAGGGGCATTTCCGCACTAAAGCGTTACAGCGCTATTATTCTGCTTGCAACATCCTATGGAATCCTGGGGTTTGCAGTCACTGGCCCCTCCTGAAAATGCAAACCCCAGGATTCCGTAGGATGTTGCAAGTGGAATAATAGCACTATAACAGTCTAGTGCGGAAATGGCCCAGGAGCAGCTGCTGAGAAGGCCATCTTCTGTGTTCCTACCAGATGCACCTCGAGCTGGTGGGACAAATTAAATTTTGGAACTGTAACAAACAGATAAAGGGACAGTCGTCGCAAATGAGACTTTTAAAAAATCATTAAAAAACAGGTTTCCATCTTCCCGCAGCTACACCAAAAAATGTAAGCCATATGATGTTGATGATCTTCCAGTAGTTGCACTTCTACTGAGAGACAGCGTGACATAGCAGTTAGAGTCATGGACTGAAACTTGGGAATTCCTACTTCCACTCTCCACTGAGCCCTGATACTCAATAGGTGACTCTGGGGCACTGGCCTACCCCACAGGGTTGTGATGAAGATTAGATTGTGAGGAAAGAGAACCCTGTATGCCATCTTGAACTCATTGGCGGAAAAGAGAGTGTTAAATGTAACAAATAGATAAATCAGATAATGGCTATATCCTGTTGAAATTGCTGGGTTTTGGCTGTAATCTCTTTATGACTGTGACTGCAATTATTCCTTCTAGCTTTTGACTGTTGACAGACATCCGTTCCAGAATCAAATGAAACAGAATAAAGTTTAACCAGTATTCTTTTGTTGTTGTTTTTCCCATTTGGACACAGTTCGCAAGAGAAGAGTGGAAGGAGACCACCCATAAATCTTCCCACTGATTTCCAGATGTGTAGATGTGCAGAACGTGGAGAATTCAGAGTTCCTCAAGCACATCTGCTTGGCTTGGGCTTCAGCAATCCCAAGATTTCTTCTTACCTGGGTAGAAGGGAAAAGACTGGAATTACCATTCCTGTTTGTTTGTTTGTTTGTTCTTTTTGTGTCCTTGGGACTTTTTTTTTTTTTGTAAAGTTATATTGATATTCATGATATCCAACACATGTATGCCTGAATATCTTTTAATGCCATTCAGCCAAGATTGTTTCTTGAAAAACCCCTTTTCCTTCAAAACTTGGGACTACCAGAAAGATAAAGACGAATGTGAAAAATCTGTGTAATACACAGTCAGTGATCAGGAGGTAAATCAGTTTGAATCCACAGGAAACATGTTTTCAAGCAGAAAAGCTGGAGGTTTATGTTTAAGCTCCAGAGCTTTATATATTTTGAAAACTGGGTTTTGTGGGGTGGGGAGGAATCCTTCAAAGGAGAACAAAGGACTTTGATTATTTACTCCATCCACCCTATTTATATGCAGCGATGATAATACAAAATCCTTGCTACGGTAGATACTCCTATCATTCCTAAAATGCTTTGACTCTTATTTTAAAATAATGCTTTCTTCATACACAGATTAAGCTTGAAATATCTTTTTCCTATAAGAGCTGAGGGCTGTTTTTGCTCTTACTCTAACTTCTTGGGGGTAAGCTATGCTGACTAAAATGGAGACGGGATGCCTTAAGCATTTGTAAGGAAGGGCTGTTTAGTTGGCTTAACTTTTTTTTCTCTTGTTATCTTGCAGCACATGACATTTCAGGGTTTCTGTTCTGTTATGTTGGGACGGGATGTATTTATAGACTACTTCTTTGATTTCTTTGGCATTGTGTTGGCCTGTGTTTCTTCGTATTTAAAGATTGGGGGAGATTGTAAAAACCTCAGTGGCAGCATGGCAAACTCAGGGCTCCTAAGCCACCAAGTAGCGTGTTGTCATTGCATAGTTTCTCAGCAGATTTGCGGAGAACCTGTTTGTGGGGGTTGAAATACAGACTGCGTATGCTCCTCAGTTTTTTTCCTGTTGTCTTGACAAGCACAGCATAGCAGGCTTTCCAAAAATTTTACAAAATCTGTCTAGGTTTGGTGTCAGCATCCACAAACAGGTGCTGGGGTAAGACCAATAGTCCTGATGCCTGTCCGGGCCCTGCACCAAGTAGCTGGGTTAGAGTACTCAACGTTTTGAATTTCCGACATAGCACAGTTCCAAAGCAGTGTGGGAAATTAAAATGGACCTAATCTTCCCCCTCTCCTTTGAAGGGGTGGCCATTTTAATTTCCCACAGTGCCTAGAAGGGCACCACATTGACTGTTAGGAACAGAGTGGAAAAATCAAAATTGTGGGTTCCCAATCAGTAACCCCTCTTTCCCAATAAACCCTGAGGCCAACAGACCTCACCAAGGTCATCAAATAGGAGAAGATGTTTTTCCAAGGGCTTCCCTCATCCCTAGCACTCGCCTCTATTCTGCAACACCCATAACATGTATAGGAAAATTGAGTCTTTTGTAGTTGTGAGACAAGTGATTTAAAAACCTATTAAAACTATCGCACACTTCACTTCATCCCTTCAAAACCATGCCACCCAGGCAGCCACTCATGAGATGACTCCAGAATATATGACCTTAGCTTGGTTGCTACTGTGGAATAAGGTTTGTATTTAGTTACCACTATAATAATCCTTACCATGGCTTTATAGTTCTACATGATATGCTGATGATTGTATTAGATACAATTTCCCTGTCCAGTGCAAGCCAGGATGAAGTCAACAGAACATAACTATACTGCTAAACGCATTTTGTATCTGGAATAGGATACCTAGAGACTCTAGATTTTTTAAAAAAATAATCGTTATTTAAATTCAGAATTCTGCCTAGGCAGAAAAATATTTTTCCATATTGAGAATCACCTTTTTTGTTCATTCTTCATTATGTGTGTGTGCGTGCCTTCAAGCCACCTACTGATTTATGGCATCTCCATGAATTTCATAGGGTTTTCCTAGGCAAGGAATACTCAAGAGGTAATTTTGCTAGTTCCTTCCTCTGAAATACAGCTTATACCACCTGGTATTTGTTGGCAGTCTCCCATCCAGATACTAATCATGGTTGACCCTACATAGGTTCAAAGATCAGACTGGATCTAGTGCGTTTGGGGTATTTAGGCCCTTCATTCTTCATTACTGTAAAACATTTTGAGTGTCATCTGACCAGCATGAAACTAAATTGCAGAGAGAAGAACATCAAGCTTTGCTGCAAACATTTTGATCAAAGATGTAGAGTTATGTCTGCTTTTATAATCAGTTTGTTCTGATTTACTGTTTTTCATAAAGTTCTTTCTTTGGATAAGGACTGTAGCCGTCATAGACATTACGCACAAGGAAGTTCTGCAGAAATCACAGAGGACTGAAGCACAAAGCTGTACATTATTGTCAGGCATCTTTCCCAAAACCTGGTGCCCTCCAGAAGTGTTGGACTGTGGCTCCATGTTAACATGCTGGCTGATGGGGGTCATAGTCCAACCCGTTGTGAAAGTTCCATGTTGCAGATGGCTGCTATAGTTTGTACTGCCTCTCAATGCATATGCAAACTGTATGTTACAGTTTCTCTGTTATTCACTTAAAAACTTGTTCAGAAACAATTGGGATAAAAAATCTGTATTATTATTATTTTGTCATTTACATGACTGTACCAATACTCCGCAAATGAGAAGAAAAATATGAATTATTCCAGGATCAACAAATCCATGTGAAAAGTTCAAGTATCTAAGTGAGCTGTAACTGCTTAAAATACTTTGACCTCTTCCGAAAAACCAAAGATTGCAGAACTCTATTTTCAGAAGCAGAGGGCTCCTTTTTTGCAAAGCCCTGTTAAATTTATAGCATTCCACGTGCTTGAGAAAACCAACTTGGTTAGGCTATGAAACCGGTGTTCCTGAATAATTGGAGGCCGCAGAGCATAGCTGGGATGTTGATAGGACCAGGGGCTGCAAATTGCTGGGTCTGGTTTACCACACATACTTTTTGCCCTTGAATTCCCATCATCCATATAGAAATATAAACTTGAACTCAGTGATGGAGACTTAGCTTGACAGAATGGATCAGGGAGGCAAGAGTTTTTGGCAACCCTTTCCTACCCACCTCTATACACCCACAACTTCCCAAATGTGCTCTGAAAGGTTGGAGGGTAGGCTGCAGGAGGAATCACATAAATTTCCAGTCCACTAGTAGCGAATGACCTGCATCAGATGCAACTCAAAATTACCTTAAAACAAACGAATAGGACTGCAGTCCTGCATTTAAGTACTTCGTGTCTGCAAGCTACATTGAAATAATAACCTTAGAGCTTGGAAGAATCATTCTTTTCAACAGCAGCTCCAAGAATCCCTCAGATAGGGATATTTTGGGAATTGTAGTCCAAATAGTAACTTTGTCCATCTCTGATTCCCACGCATGGGCAGGAATGTCTTTTGATCAGCTGGTGCTAAACTAACTTAACCAAAGCATGAAAGATGCTTGAACTGTACGACACTGTAGAAACCAAGGATGGGAGATCCCATGCATCTATTGCTGCTTCTGCACGATCTTTCATTTTTAGCACAGCTTGTGCGGCAGGTTGCAATTCAGGATCGAAGGATGTTGATTCAGTAACCTTCGTGAGAGAATGTTCCAATTTCTTTAATGCCTAATGTAATTTAAAAGTTGACCAAGAGGGGAAAGAACAAGCAGGTGGTAGACATTTATCTCTCTTCTGTTTTGGAGAGACTCTACCTTGTCAGGTCAGCCCATTCTGTTATATCAAATTGCATTCTGGATTTGTTGGTGTTCCAGCTTCCAGTATGAACATTTCAGTTAAAGAAGATGAAAGAATTAAAGGGGTAAAGCAGGGTAGGAATTGTGCAGCCCTCCCAACAGCCCTAACCAATATAGCAAATCTTCAGGAATGCTGAGAGTTGCAGTTGTACAACATATGAAGGCTGACCAGATTTCCACTCCAAGGAAAGCTCTCTCATTTTCCAGCCTAGGAAAGAAGAACATGAAGTCTTCTAGGTGCAAATCCCATTGGTCCTAGCCAGCATAACTGATGTTAAAAGATGATGGGAGTTGTAGCCCCAGCATCTGGCCAGTAAATTCACTCCTAACCATGGTTGGGCAATCCTGTGCCTTCCAAATGTTTGGGGCTACACTTTCCACAACCCCTGTTCTGGCTGGGATTTATGGGAGGAAAGTACCAAAATTTCCTAGCCTGTTCAAGACATTACTGTTGGCGTTGTAGCAATCTGAGCATTTAATTGTATCCAAAACCAGTGGCCTTTCTGGATCGATTGCTAACATACCAAAGTCCAGTCGCCAGCTGTGTCTTAGAAGAAGCAGGCATCCTTAAGTCTCATCAGTCTGCTCCATCATAGAGCAAACTGAGGCAATTTGCTTCTAGTTTCACCATCAAACAGTTCTTCAGAAGTAGGTAAGAGAAATAGCAGAAGGTGACATGTGGACACCTCCACAATTGCAGGTTCTGCCTGTGTACCTATATTATTATTTTCCTTTTCAGTGGCAAATGAAGGCTTTCAAGTCAGGAAATATAAACCAATGTCGTTTTCTGTCTTTGATATATATATATTTTTAATCAAGTTCACTAAACATATGTTTAAGGCACATAAATGTAACTCTATCTATTGGATGGTTCAGAAGTAAATATTCAATTGGGCCAGTTTTTTTCCCAAGAGGTAGAACTTCTGTTGATTTTTACAGGCTATTGGTGGTTCTTTGTTGGAGAAGGGATTACTCATTTAGAAATATGAACTTATCTTCATAATTAGCCTCGTATTTGTTGATTGTCTTAAGTTCCACTTTTAAGACCTTGAATAGAATGATTCCGTATTACCTGTATACTACAAAATAATGTGCTTACACATAATACTGTTTACAAATGTTTATCTTCTCTTGCTATTTTTGATACAAATACTGCTGTTTGTAAGCTGCAAAACCATAGTCAGGTCTGGTTGACATTTCTGTTGAAGAGACAGGAATGGAGTTTTTTGCAGCAAGATGATGCCAGCACTGTATGCTGCCATTATTGTAATAAAAATATCCAAATGATATTTTTCCAGTATATTATTACCCCACCCAGTTTTTGCTGCTCCTAACTGGATCTGTTGTTTCACATCAATGGGTTTATCCTTTTACACGATTCAGAAGGCAGCTCTTTGTCAATCAGCAATTAGACTCCAAGGAATCCCTTTTAAAGCAAAATGGGGAAAACAAGTGTCAATATTTCCACGTTTTCATGGCAGGTTGACGGTGCTTTTCTTGTTTCTTTAATGCTCGAAGGACAGTTCTAGACAGAAAATATGTTGCAAATGTGCCTGTGGGAGACACAATCAGCTAAGGTTCTCAGGCCCATTGACTGCATATTTTTAGATACACAAATGACCTTTAGGAATTTACACAGAAACAATGAGGAAGCCACCATGAAAATGTGTGGGATTCTGTGTTTTAAAAGCAGTGTCCAGGAAGAAGAGTGCAAACAAATATTGTTATCTTCTTGTTTTTTCTGGATTTAGTCTTTGATGTGGCAGGAAGATGCTTGCTTTGGGTGCACAACACATTTCTAGTAGTCTTACTGGGTAAGCCTCATGTGCGCTTTTTGGCACAGCTGCAATGCACTCAATTTTAGTGGGAAGAGGAAGGGCCAATCTGTGGTGTTTATAACTCCATAACATTTAAAACACAGTGTGACAGCTCCTTCCTTCTACCAGATTGGCAGGGCAGTTCCAATCTAATAAGGTGCCATGTCTTTACCACACTGCTCTGCCTCCCTCCCATAACCCCACCTTTGTGTAAAAGGGTGAGGGTTTTCAATGTTTATTTAGAAGCAATAGTTTTATGTTAGTGTGTTACCCTTTTAAATACTGTATGCAATTCAGCTGAGTCGGTATTTAGAATCTGTCACATTTAGATAAAGAATAAAGTATTCAAGTCCATATGCAGGTCAAAGTTAATAGATTTCTTTAGTGTCCTTTTTAGACAGCTCCCTTGTATCTTTAGACTCTCATATAAAGCACAAGTATCATATAACAGCCCTTTGGCTACACTCCCACCAAAGGCTCAATCCCTAATCTAGGGCCATTTCCGCACTACATTCTTATAGCGTGATGATTCCACTTTCAACATCCTCTGGAATCCTGGGGTTTGCAGTTTCGGGAGGGGCCGGGTGGTCCCTCCCAAAACCGCAAACCCCAGGATTCCATAGGATGTTGAAAGTGGAATCATAGCGCTATAGGAGTGTAGTGTGGAAATGGGCTAGATCACACTCTCTGACCAAATTCTACTAAGGTTCAATTACTCTTCTGCCTCTCGCTGGGCTTCCACTGAGAATTAAACCTTCCCACAAAGTCACCATCCCTGGCTGACTGAAGGACTCGGCTCCTTAGCTTCTTGCTAGGAATCTCACTGAAGGACTCCATGCCAATCAATACTTGGCTTTATATAACTTCCTATCAGCCATCAGCTCCCCTCCCACCCACCCCCCACACACACCCCACACACTATTGGGCTAGATTTCTCTCCCAAGGTGCTATTCTGGTTGTCTAGCAACTTGTTTTCAGGCTGGCTTGGCACTTCAGGTAGCCACACTCCTAGAACGTTGTCACACACAGCCATTCCCAAACCTTTAAGTCACCACGTTATCCATAGCAAAAGACTTTAAACCACCTCATTGCCCACTATCCCACCCTGAAGACATTGATCGTGTTTGGTTTTTGGCTGCCGGAGTGGGCTGAGCCCCTGCCGCCAAGTGGAAAGGTTTCGGAGTCCTTGTTAGCATCGTGGCTGAATATTAACAGCTGCCCACTGTAGAGAAAGAATGAGTTTGTATTAGTGACCTTGTTAGTCACCTTTTCTTTAGCTTGGCAGATTGAGGCTAGGAAAAAATATCAATGGACCGAGGGAGGGAGTTTTCCTCTGTTCCTGACTTGCTTGTTCAAGTCACATACCAGGGCAGAGGTGGGGAGATAATCCAGGCTTGCACACTTTTTCTTTACTTGCTTCTGCCCTATATTATTTGTTGTTGTTTTTATTTTCCATTAAGTTGACTTCCACTGGCCCTCTCATCACCTGCCCTGCTCAGGTCTTGCAAAATTCCTTGGCTTCCTTGATTGACTCATTCCACCGATAGTGTGGTCGCTCTCTTTTCCGACTGCCTGCCACTACCAAGAATGAGCATCTTTTCCAAGCAGCCATGTCATCTCATGATACGTCCAAAGTATGACAGCCTCAATTTAAATCATCTTTACACTACATAGTCGTTGGGAAATCCAACTTTCCACTGGCCTCACTCTCCAAGGGGTGCACACCAGTCCAGGGGCCCCACATAGCTAAAGATGGGGAAATTGACAACTCATGATCTGGGTAGAATTTGTTGTTTAGGAGCCCAGATATGCCAAAAGTAATGAGTGGATGCTAGACCCTATTAATGAAAGTGCTAAAATTCTTCTCTGGTGTGTACTATATAAAAGTCAACGTTTGTTTGTTTGTCTGTGTCAGGCAGGCAAAGACCTCATATGATTGGCTGCTTATGAAAATTCTATGGAATCCTGGGGTTTGCATTTAGGGAGGGGCCTTTAGAATTCTCAGTCAGAGAGCTCTTGGGCCTGACTGGTTGTTACAGAGATGAGGCCTAGCAGCAAGGAGGAGGGCTCTGTATGTTAACCCAACCTCTGTATGTTAATAACTCTGAATACAGATTGGACTGGGGAATATGGGGAAAAGTCACAGGTACTGGACAAGACAGTTTGAGGAGTTAGAAACACAGGATCTCAAATCTTTCTAACAAGTATTACCTATCAGAAAATAAAATACCGGGCAACGCCAGGTATATACGCTATTCTGCTATATCATTTATCACCAATACATCTTCTGCTATAGCAGTAAAATGTTAGTGTTCAACCCTACAAGAACTGTTGGGGAGGTCTGGAACTACAGCCAGTTAAGGTACAGAAGAGTACCTAGGCAGTGTTGGGCCTGGCTAGTACTTAGGTGGGAGACCACCAGGAAATATCAGAGATTCCCAGGGAGGGATAGCAAAGAATGCTACCTGAAAACTTATAGAGCTGTTGGTGATTCAACTGAGTATAAGGCAATTTCCTATATTCCCATTTCTGATACCATAATGACAAACATAGTCTGTCTGCAGAGTTTCCTAGGAACAGCAGACTGACTGAGAAATATGTATCAGATATATCGTGTTTACATCTGCAAGAGAATGCTTACCCTTTCATCAGTCATATGAACGCAAGGGTCAGCTCAGCCTAGAGTGATATGTGTGTTTTGATTTTTTGCCAACCCACAGAGAATACTGTGGAGGTCACTTTTGTTGAAAGCTATCCAGTAATGGATAAGTACAGATTGTTCAGTCTCACATGTTCTGAAATATATCATTTCCAAGACAACATCTTGATATCTTGTGACGCATTACATAATTTTGCTGGAAAACAACAGAGTGCTTTGTAGCACCTTAAAAGATGAACAAATGTATCGTGGCATCGGCTTTCCTGGATTCTATTATTCCAGAGTAACTTGTTAATTTTTTTAAAGTGCTATCAAGATCTGTTTTTGTAGCAATAGACAGACACAGCTCTCCTTCTGGAAATAATTTTCCTCAGTCAGGCTTTTGAGTGGCTGGGCTTAAGAGCTTCTAGGAACGTATTTTCCTCAAATTGTTATCAAATTGTATAGCTAAGTGGTATGATTTCATTAAAGCTACAGGGATCCTTGGGGGGTGGGCTGTGATGCAACATGTGCACATCTGAAGAAAGAGGTGTAGTCCACAAAATCTTATGCTATAATAAATGTATAAGTTTTTGTGCTTATGCTGTTCACTCATAGCAGGCTGCCCCATGTTGGTCTATTTGAAAACTATCCAACCAGCAGCTGTAGCAACACACACACACACACACACACACACACCAATTTTTTAAGGTGCATAATAAGCAAGGTATGAGTTCGTACTCTCCTACCATTTAATAGATGAAAACCAGCACACATGTAGCCAAGCAACATCAAGATGCCAAACACTGTTAATAAAGAATATGCAAGAACATGGGAGGAGGGGAGAGAGGAACTTTTTTTTTTTTAACACTTAATTCTTTATTTCATTGGTTGAGCTGGTACTACAGTTGGACAATTGCATCAGTTGTAATTGTTCCATCCAGAGGGTGGTTTTGTTTTTTTCCTTTACATTTAAGACAACTATTCAGTAGACTACACAAGGGCCTCTGGAAAGGTATGCACAAAGATTGGAGAAGCAACAGTGTTGGGAAAAATACATTTGGAGCTGCTCAGTAGTGGAAGATCAAGCTACCCATTAGCAGAGAAGATCAGTCTGTATTTGCCAATCCTTTTTGATCACAAGATATTCTGTGGGTTTTTTTCCAGAGAGTTTTTGGAAGACTGATTGAGCAGTGACATTAACTTTAGATAAGGAAAGGTCAGGAGGGTTGTTTTTTTTTCATCAGTGTTGGTTCAGTGTACATTGGAGTTACTTTATACCATGTCATAAGACAAGGTACAACCCACTTCTGGCCATAGCTCAAGACTGTGGCCATTTCCGCACTAGCCTGTTATAGCGTGATGATTCCACTTTCAACATCCTCTGGCATCCTGGGGTTTACAGTTTCGGGAGGGGCCGAAATCAGAAATGGCCTTTGAGAAGCAGCAAGCTTCTTTACCCCTCTTGTTGCTTGTTTCCCCTTCTCGTTTCATTTTGCCTGAAGAATTCGGGAGAACCTGAAAGTGTCAGTTTTGTCACACTTCACTGGTCCTAACAAAAGCTATTCCCCATCTCTGACCGTTAGGCTTATTTATAGACCACCAAGCTGCTTTGTTTATTGTTTTTGAGGTTACCAGGAGGGTCTCCCACCACCACTAGAGTGACTGTACATGTTTCTATCTCTATATCCTCACTACTGGCCATTCCTGGCAATCATGGGCCTGCTTTTCATTCTGGAACGCACGGGATACGTTTTAGACTAGCGTATATACCCAGCGCTGCCTGGGATTTTATTTTCTGATAGGTAATACTTGTTAGAAAGATTTGCGATCCTGTGTCTCTAATGCCTCAAACTGTCTTGTCCAGGACCTGTAACTTTCCCCCATATTCCCCAATCCAATCTGTTATTAACATGCACGGGTTTGGATTCCTGAGGGAAGATGCTGCCCTCCTCCTTGCTGCTGCGCCTCATCTCCATAGCAACCGGCCAGGCCCAAGAGCTCTCTGGCTGAGAATTCTCCAGGGCCCTCCCTACACTGCAAAGCCCAGGATTCCATGGAATCTTCTCAGGCAGCCAGTCTTATGAGGTCTTCACCACCTGACACAGACAAACAAACTTTGACTTTTATATATTAGTGGATTAGAGGTGCCATGGGCGTTGGTGAGTGTGCGGAGAATGATACGGACCCGGCATGGCTGCCGTCCTCTGGCCTGTGGTCCTCATTGTCATCTTCATCGTGTCCAGCTTCTGAACCGCTGTGCTGGGCAACGTCGGACCGGTCGTGATCATCAGCTTCAGAGTGTCCTGGGCCTTCAGAGTGGCCATTTCCGCACTAGCCTGTTCTAGCGCGATGATTCCACTTTCAACATCCTCTGGAATCCTGGGGTTTGCAGTTCCGGGAGGGGCCGGCCGGCAAACCCCAGGATTCCAGAGGATGTTGAAAGTGGAATCATCGCGCTAGAACAGGCTAGTGCGGAAATGGCCAGCGATGTAGGATCCTTCCAACTGGTTGTCACGACCACTATGGCCATTTCCGCACTACAGTGTTAAAGTGCTGCTATTCCGCTATCCACCTCCTATGGAATTCGGGGGTTTGTAGTTTAGGGAAGGGCACTTCAAATTCTCAGCCAGGGAGCTCTTTGGCCTCAGTAAACTACAAACCCCAGAATTCCACAGGGCGTTGAAAGTGGAATAGCAGCAGTTTAACCCCGTAGTGCGGAAATGGCCTATGATGAGTAGCACCATCGTCCTCACTGTCACCCCCAAATAGTTCTTTGTTATTGGGTTTTACGGCCTCTTGATCACCCCCTCTTTCCCTCTCACTACCAGACATATTGCTGACAGAGCCGGCATTCTCCTGATCAGAATCTGTCAAGAGAAATAAAATATAAATACACAATATTAGCCAGAAGAAGAAAACCAGGCTTTGTAGCAAAGGACTGAAAGCATTTAACAGGAGAGATTCTGATTCCCTCTGAATGACATGAATCCAGCAGACCAATTAAGTGCTTGTCTGACCACTAACTCCAACGGCCGTTTCCACACTAAACTGTTCCAGCGCTCTTATCCCACTTTCAACATCCGGTGGAATTGTGGGCGTTGTAGTTTACTGAGGCTCTATTGTGTTCTATCTCTATGGAACCTCTGTTTTTCCAAAGGCGGAGCCTCTAACCCAGTGGTTTACAACCTTTGGGCCTCCAGATTTTTTTTTTGGACTTCAACTCCCAGAAGCCTCAGCTAGCATGGCCAATGGTCCGGAATTCTGGGAAATGGAGTTCAAAAAAATATGGCCTTTCTGAAACCCCTAACTCCAACAGTTTTCCCTCTAAACTGTTCCACGCGCTCTTATCCCACTTTCAACATCTGGTGGAATTGTGGGCGTTGTAGTTTACTGAGGCTCTCTTTGTTCTATTCTATGGAACCTCTGTTTTTCCAAAGGCGGAGCCTCTAACCCAGTGGTTTACAACCTTTGGGCCTCCAGATATATTTTTTTGGACTTCAACTCCCAGAAGCCTCAGCTAGCACGGCCAAAGGTCTGGAATTCTGGGAAATGGAGTTCAAAAAAAATGGCCTGTCAAAGGTAGAGAACCGCTGCGAGTCTAACGGTTCCCTCTAAACGGTGGCGCCTTCCCTCGCTCGCTCCCTCCTCCCTCCCGTCGCGGTTTGTTTGCGTCACAAGGAAGGCGCCCTCTTCCGGTTCAGCGGAGCCGCTCTGCCAGGTCTGTGGAAGTGGCCGGAGCCGTCGGGCCGCCCGCGGGATGGCGGACATGGAGGAGCTGTTCGGCAGCGACGCCGACACCGAACCGGAGCAGAAAGGTAACGCGGCGGCGGCGGCGGCGGCGGCGGCGGGGGGAGGGATTCATATCGCGTCGCGCGGCCTGTGGGGCGTCCTTTGCTTCCTTTTTTAACCCCCCCCCTTTTAAAGCCTCCTTTTGAGGACCCTGCCGTGCAGTTTTGCCCACGTTCCCCTCCTGGCGCAGGCGCAGCAGCGAGGCTGGAAAGAGTTCACCCGAGCATGTGCAGAGCGCCTTAGGATGACCCACCTTTGCGCATCTGGGATGCCAGAGCCGCTCTCATTGCACTGTATTTACTATATCTTGCCTTTTTATTCCTTTTGGCAGCATGTATAGCTCTCCCAGGACCACCAAGGTGTTTTTTTTTACTATATCTTGCTTTTTTATTCTTTTTGGCAGCATGTCTAGCTTTCCCAGGACCACCAAGGTGTTTTTTTTTTTAATTCTTACAACTACTCGTTTAAAGTTAAGAAAGAGAACAGCTGTTCCAAAGTGACATTTCTAAGTTTCAAGGCCCATGAGGGATTGAAGCGCGTAGCTTCCTATTTCTAGTTCAGGACTTCTTTTGCCATTTTGTTCTGAGAACTTCTTTCCAGGCCATTTCCGCACTAGCCTGTTATAGCGCGATGATTCCACTTTCAACCTCCTTGGAATCCTGGGGTTTGCAGTTTCGGGAGGGGCCGGCCGGCCCCTCCCGAAACTGCAAACCCCAGGATTCCAGAGGAGGTTGAAAGTGGAATCATAGCGCTATAATAGCCTAGTGCGGAAATGGCCCTAGTCTTCATTGTTCAGGGAAAGATGCGACCCACAAATCCAGAGCTTCCCCGTTTAGGTCTGAGGGCCTGTTCCACCATCCATGTGGCTGGAAGTCCCAACCCAGAAGTCTCTTCCAACAAGAGTCCTCATGCTTTACAGACAGTTACCCCACTGGATCCAAGAAATGCGCAGGGAAGCTTGCTTTCAGACTTCTTCTAAAATTATTTCTTTTAGTGCTACACCGTTTATTGCAAGAATGCCCCACAAAACCAGCAGAACACCATGACAGCGTTGCATGTTGCTCAGACGGTTTGTAGCAGTCATGGATGCTGAAGTCGCGAGCGCATAGGAACCGCAGAATTTATTAGTCAAGTCCCGTGTTTACCAGCACCTGTGCTTTGTGCAAAGCCATGTCTAGCATTTGTGGAGAAAAAGCAGAAAAGAAAGGCAAATTGGATAATGGCCATTTCCACACTAGACCGTTATGGCACTATTATTCCACTTTCAACGTCCTACGGAATCCTGGGGTTTGCAGTTTTGGGAGGGGCCGGTGGGGCGCGTTACCGGTGGGCCCCTTCCGAAACTGCAAACCCCAGGATTCCGTTGGGTGTTGAAAGTGGAATAATAGCACTACAACAGTCTAGTGTGGAAATGCCTAATATTTCATCACTTGGCCTTACAGAGGAAATGCCTACTTTGCATAGACTGCCCAGTGAGCCACTGTTTCCAAACTTGCCTATTACAAACCTCATAAACAGTGTGACAGAACAGAAGTTTTCCAGCTCCAGACAGGTATCTTGTAAATAATGTTTTCAGTGCTTTGCCCATTTTCAGTTACCATTCCTTTTCTTTCTGTATTGCACTGTAATCAGAATTGTTATAAGACATTGGCCGTTTCCGCTCTTTCTTTCTTTCTTTCTTTCTTTCTTTCTTGTGCTATTATTCCACTTTCAACATCCTATGGAACCCTGAGTTTAGGGAGGGGCATTTAGAATTCTCTGCCAGAGAGCTGTTTGACCTCAGTAAACTACAAAGCCCACAATTCAACAAGATGTTGAAAGTGGAAGAATAGAATTATAATAGTCTGGGGTAGAAATGGACATTGAAGTTAGTAGTCAAAACAGACAAACAAACAGTTAATTGGTTTGCTGAATTCGTGTCATTCAGAGAGAAGCACGGTCTGTTAAATGCTTTCAGTCCTTTGATATAAAACCTGGTTTTCTTCTTCTGGCTAATATTGTGTATTTATATTTTATTTCTCTTGACAGATTCTGATTCTGGCTCTGAGTCAGATTCAGATCAGGAGAATGCTGGCTCTGTCAGCAATATTTCTGGTAGTGAGAGTGAAAGAGAGGATGATCAAGAGGCTTTAAAACCCAGTAACAAAGAACTATTTGGAGATGACAGTGAGGACGATGGTGCTACTCATCATAGTGGTAGTGACAACCGGTCGGAAAGATCCTACAATCACTCTGAAGGCTCAGGACACTCTGAAGCTGATGATCACGACCAGTCTGACGTTGACCAGCACAGCGGTTCAGAAGCTGGACACGATGAAGATGACGATGAGGACCACAGGTCAGAGGACGGCAGCCATCACTCAGAGGTAGAAGGATCTGAGAAAGCCCACTCAGAAGATGAGAAATGGGGGAGGGAAGACAAAAGCGATCAGTCAGATGATGATGAAAAGCTCCAGAACTCTGAAGATGAAGAGCGACTGCAGCATTCCGATGATGAAGAAAAGAACTCTGATGATGAGGAGAGACCTCCTGTTTCTGACAGTAAAGAAAGGCTGCAAAATTCTGATGAGGAGAAAATGCATATTTCAGATGATGAAGAGAGGCCTCAGGTCTCTGATGAGGAAAAGCTACAGAATTCGGATGAAGATGAAAGGCCCCGGAATTCAGATGAAGAGAACGTGCAGAATTCGGATGACGATGATGAAAGACCACAGCGTTCTGATGAGGAAAAGATGCAGAACTCGGATGATGAGAGGCCCCAGCATTCTGATGATGAGCACAGGCTCACGGAGGACGAGGAGGAACATGAACGTAAATCTGGTAAGGCAAATTAAAAAGTGTGAATGGGTAGCCTAGATTTCTCTGTCGAGGCACTCTGTTGAGGCTGTTGACTACAACTCCCACTTCTGTTCCTGTGGATTGTGGGTTGTGTAATTGAACACATCATGAGGAGGCTGGGGTAGGGAAGGCTAAGTGCAGTAGAGTTTTTTTTTTTAATCATCTTGACAAATTTCTGTACAATAACTCAGCTGACAAAAGTTGTAACACATCGCACATGATGCTGCCTTCTATAAAGCCAGACGTTGTCAGACTTAAGGCTGGATTAATGGCCCATGAACCATTCCAGAAGCAAAGTCCTCTTTGTGCATGTGTGCAAGCTTCTCCATTGGAAGACTGGCTTTGTTTTGCAGTGGAGCGGACCAGGTTTAGTGGTGTGCTAGGCCAAGAGGAGCCCTTCCTGGAGTCAGAGCCAGGCCTTTTCAGGCAAAGAGAGGGCATCTGGGCATCATTCTTCTCTGGGCATCATTCTTCTCTGTGTCCTGGCTGACATGAACAAGGCCAGAGTC
This sequence comes from Ctenosaura bakeri, assembly GCA_948474755.1. NCBI lineage: Eukaryota > Metazoa > Chordata > Lepidosauria > Squamata > Iguanidae > Ctenosaura > Ctenosaura bakeri. The sequence continues at coordinate 1,242,228 of CAOLHI010000035.1, read as the reverse complement.
CTAGAGATAGTGGCTCTAACACACCACCAGCCCTTCACTTGCTTCACAGCTAGGAAATGGGTGGGCTGTCAGCCTTCATGGAAGTGAGGCATAAAGAGAGCCACAGACTCCCTCTTCCCAGGAGTATTTCTTGCTTGAAAACATGACAGAACAAGTGTGTGTGCAAGAGAGTGTGCAGTGCAGCATGGAGCCTTTTTATACTCAGAGCAACGGAAAATTTTCTCCATTTGGACTACTAATAATTTGGACTACTAATAATCCAGTCTGTGGCCCTTTCACACTACACAGTTAATAATAATAATAATAATAATAATAATAATAATAGATCCGCCTCTCTCACATGGATCAGGCACGAACAACATGAAATACATTATACATTAAAAGACATTAAAAACATACCCAATCCTCCCTCCCACCAACCCACCTAAACTAACCCCTTAAAATACACAGCAGTTATAACACTTTCATGCCATTTTAACTGCCACAGTTCCATCCTGTAGAATCCTAGGATGTGTAGTTTCAGGAGGTATTTGGAATTCTTAGCCCAGGATCTCTAGCGCTTACCAAGCAACAGATCTCAGGATTCCACAGGATTGCAGCCATAGGATTTAAAGCCAGATACTTGCCTGTCTAGCTCAGCATTGGCCATCCTGACTGACAGCGGCTCTCGGGGTCTCCATCTCTGCCTTGGAGAAGATGAAGGAAAGCTGTAGTGTTCCAGTCACAGAAAATTGGAGAACTCTGATGTTGAGAGGTCTCAGCTTTTGAACAACAAAGACTTATATATTTAATATCCTGTCTTTCTCCCAACATGGGGCCCAAATTTTGGACTTTATGGATCAAAATCAGTCCCTTGAATTGTGCCCAGAAATAGCCTGGAAGCTAGTGAAGTTGTTTGGAGACTGGATTGCACATTTTAACATTTTTTCTTCACTAACAGGTGAATAAGAGGCATCAGTGTCATCTAGATGAAGCCTCTGATTTTTTTTTAGAGAGCTGCTCCCAGTTGCTGAATCTCTGGTTTTAACCCTGAATAAATTTCACAAGCTGTCTCTTGCAGGAATAATCCCATAAGTTTTGTTTTGATGGTCTCCGCAGAGACATTTATATCAATTACCATCTTTAAAGTGCTCAGGTGGAGCTGACCAAACTACGTTTTGCCATTTTTGGAGTGAAATATTTATAGGGCAACAAGCTGCCACTGTAACTGCATTTTGTCCATCTCCTGACTTATAATTCTTACTTGCTAAAAGAATCTGAACCTAACCAAGAGTATCTGGATTGAGATTTGAGCAATGATTTAATTATCCAAATATATCCCACTGCTACCACCAAATTGTAAAATATTTACAAGGTTGTTAGTGATGGTAGGGCTGAAGTCCTGTCAACAAAGCTTGGAATTAATTTATCATATGATGCTGTAATTTTTAACAGTAATTTGGGAAGTTGTCATTTTTTTTTGTTATAATACCAGTGACATATAAACAATTTGAGTAATAATTATAGTTCACATTACTTGAACTATAATGGGCAGAAATTAGTTATTTTGTCCATTTTTAAAAAAAAATAATTTAAAACTCACTACTGTGTTGCCAGGTATACTTCACATTGCTTGAACTATTTGGAGGGAAAGGGAATTAGACATTTTAACTACTTTGAGTGATTTTATTTTACTTTTAAAAACAAATTAAGACTCCTCACTACCATGTTGCTAATTAGAGAATAGGCCATTTTGTCCACTTTTGGCATAGTTGTTTTTAAAAATTTTCATCTATAATTCCTCAATACCATGTTGCCAATTGTTAACACAAGTTTATTTTAACTAGTAAAACAATGAATGCCATTGCATTTATTTCTGAATTAGAGTGTTACTTTTAATGCTAACCTTTCCAAATACTACCTGCCAGAGACAGTTCCGTATAAAAAACCAGGATGGAAATTGGGTTCTGTAGTTAATAGGATCAAAATACTTGGGGTGAGCAAGAGATCTTATCTGCTGAAAGTAGATTTAACATTAGAATTCCTATTGTTCCAAAACTGGCCCTATTTACTCTCCTTCTCTCTCAGCTGCCCACCCTAACTAACATAATACCCCTACTCCAGCATCCCCTTCTGTTTCCATGGCAACCCATTCCATCCCTTCCCAACGATCCACTCCCTCATCAGGTTCACTCTGAGGTTCTCTAGCACTCAGGCACAACCTAGTCACCATCTTGAAAATTAAGATTGTGAGTTTCTATAACATGATCCAACTATAAACTGGACTGCTGTTCTTGAAAAGAAATTCATTGGATTTTGATGTTATAGCTGATGATATTTTTCTTCGTTTTACAAAGTGTGAGTTATGATATCTTCAGCTTTGTCTTGGTTATAACCCTGTTAAGGCAAAAATGGCGACCTGCTGAGTTGGCTGTCTCATGATTCACAAGTAGGAACGTGAGCATCTTTCTTTCCAGTCTGTCTGCTCCTTTATGTAGCAACAGAATAACTTTTATTCAAGGCATAGATAATAAAATCTAAAGTGGTACAGTGTTGGAAAGCATTAGTGGACAGCCAGGTGCCCTCCAGAGATGTTAGATTACAGCTGCCGTCAGCCCCAGCCAACCTAGTCATGGATTGTGGGAGTTGTAGTCCACAAAAATCTGGCGAGTGCTAGAGTGCGTGCCCCTCTTGCAGGAATTCCCATGGAACTGCTAAGTTTAGATATTTCTTTTCACAGAGTCTGCCAGAGGCAGTGACAGTGACGATGAGGTTCCGAAAGATGAAGCGTAAGAAGCAAGTAGCATCAGATTCTGAAATGGAGAGCGACACAGAGGGACAAAAAGGTAAGCTGTACCTCTTCTTATTTTTGGCATGAGCAGAAGTGGGATTTTCAGTGCCAGACATTTTCCCAGTTTTCTCCAGTGGAGCCAAGCAAAAGGTTGCCCCCAAAAGTGTGCAAGCAGTTGAAGCAATCAGCCCTCCATGTCAGTTTCAGCCACTTGTTAGGGTTGACATTGCAGTTTTAAATGCAAGATTGGGTGTCATTTCTTCTCTGTTGTTTACAAGAAAGGTAAACAATGCTTAGGGGCGAGTAACTGTAAGAGTCTGGAGGCTGCCTTAGCCCTTCTGGGGGACCTTCTTCAAGGGGGCAAGGGAGTATTTTGCTGTCATTTTAGGTATCTCTGGGCCATTTAGACCAGGAAATGATGGGAAATCACTTCCTGTACAGTTCCTCATTTTAAAAAAGGGCTCCCCCTAGGCCTGTGTGACCCAGGAGAACCCAAAAATGTCACAAAGTGCCACATGTACCCTAGAAGCATTTGGAAGGGGGAATTCTGAAAAACATATTTTCACCAAAAAAAAAAACTTGCAGGGGTTGCATGGGGCCCACAGGCTGCACTCAGCCCTGCTTCAGCTGAAAACTTTGTTTAGTTTGGACTTTTACAACATCTTGCCCGGTGGGTTCCCTTCGTAGGGCCTTGGTTAGTCATGAACAATAAATTTGTTATTGGGGGCCTGGCTTTTTCTTCGAAGGAAAATTTTTCAAATTTTTTCTCATACCTTAAACTACTTCTTAGGGTTGTTGTAAGGATAAACAAAGGGCAGAAACATGTAGACTAGTATTTCTCAGACTATATGATGGCGGGGGGTGGGTGGGTGGGACTGGCAATTGCTGTTTTCCAGTGTGCCGGGGACCAGCACTAAATTTGCACCCATTGTGTCCAATTGCAATACAGTATATACATGCAATAAATAAGCCTGTTAAATCACAACAACCCTTGGGGGGAGGTAAAAAGGGGGGTTGCACATGAAATTTTATGGCTGACTTGAGATTTGAGCCTGTCCTGCCCATCAAACACAAACCTCTTCACAATTCTGACTTTTCTATCTGTTTTTGATTTCCCATATTGTTTTCCTGTGTAATATGCTTTAAAAGAGGCTATTCATTTCCCTTGCAATGCTATATAATGCTATATAATGTTTCTTCATAAGATCAATTAAAAAAAAGGCTTAACCTGGCTTTTTCCCCTTGCTAACCTACCCTATACATCTGGGAAAGTCAAGATAATGCTTTTCTTATGTCTTATTCTTTGGGCAAGATAACAGGGATGCCATGGATCTGTTTGGAGGGGCAGATGACATATCTTCAGAGAGTGATAGCGAAGACAAGCCTCCAACTCCAGGGCAGCCCATTGTAAGTAGTCTTGTAATTCTTCAAAGCGGGTAAGATTGTTGATGCTCTGCCCTGTTGGTACTATCAGTTCAATATGAGGTGTAACCTTGTTATCTAACTGACAATTTGTTCTAGAAGATCTTGATAGCTTTATTATTTAATAGATTAATCCAGTGGTTTCCAAACCTTTTATCTCTGTGACCCCCTTTACATCTACATGAAGATGTTGCATTCCCCCACTTCATGTCACACCCCCTCTCCCCTCCTCCCTCCCTCCCTCCCTCTCTCTCTCTCTCTCTCTCTCTCACACACACACACACACACATACCTCATGCCACATGCCCCCTCTGTCTTAATACTGAGTTCTCATGGTCACTAAGGGGCAGCAGCAATGATGGAACATTTGGAGAAGCTGACTGGGAAAATCTTTTTAAAAAGGGGAAGCCAGTTTTTGCTATGTCTAAGGCATAATAAGGGAAATCAAATCAAATTTTATTACTGCAAATAGCCAGCAAATTTGAGCAGAATCAAAACAGTATGATTAGAACAATAATTCATTTTGTTAAAACCTTCTACAAACATCAGACTTAAAATATAGCAAGACAACCTCGACATTTCAACTTAAATGTAAATTAAAAAAACATAATTTCTAAAATTTAAAGCATCTAAAATTTCATATGTAATTGTGTAAGTATGTGTATATGCCTGTGTGTGTTCACTCTAATCCAACATGGCAAGTAATCAATCTAAAAAACAAAATACAACAATAGGAAACAAATACCGCAATAAAAACCCTAAAGGAAAACAGCCTTAGAAAAATACCGGATTACAAGATAAAAATCTTAAAACACGAATATAAAATATCCTACATCTTAAATATGAAATATATGAATCAAATTTGTATAATAAAAATAGAACATAATAGTATGATCCCATTTGTGCTAAGGCAACATCCTACGCCAACAGGTAATAGCTGCCGAACAGAAGGCCGCTACCTTAGCTGTGATTTCAGGGGACTGATCCACCAAAAGGTAGTCAATATAAAAAGCGTCTGATCTCCCAGGTATACCTTGTAAGATAGGAGTAATAAAGCGACAACGAAGATCTCAATAGAAGGAACAGTACAGTAAAACATGTCCCACCGTTTCTATCTTCTCCTCCTCGCAAGGGCAGAGACGATCACAACATGGTACATTGTTATATCTACCCTTCAATAATGCGGATGGAAGCACATTATACTTAGCCTGGGAAAAGGCTCTCCTATATTTAGGTATAGTTAAATTTTTCAAATAAGCAGCAGGGCGGAGGGCCTGCCCTCTATCTTTGAAAACTGGATAGATGGAGACTGCGCTTACATAATCCTGCAACTCAATATCCCGAATACGCTGGCACATAGTTTCTTTTGCTTTTGCATAACCCATGGCAAGAATGACATCTTGTGAAAATCCTAGCCTTAACACTTTCTCTCCAACTATTTTTCCCCACCTTGAGTGGAAAGAGTCAATTAGTGTCAGAGGAGCCAGGCCTTTGGGCATAAATAACAATTTTAACCAATAATTTAACTTATAAATCCATATCTGGGATGTAATAGTAAGTTGACGCGTCTCTAGCCGAATGAGAACATTTGGCACACAGCTAGGAAGACCAAGAACAGTTCTCAGGAATTTTGTTTGAACCAATTCTAAAACGGCAGTATTACTGAACGTGCACAGTTGTGCTCCGTAAAGCATTTGTGGTAAGATCTTATTGTTGAACACCTGTATTGCTGCCGGTACAGACTGACCTCCCTTGGAGTAAAAAAATGAAATCAATGAATTATAACTCCGTTGTACATTTGCAATGGCATAAGACACTTGAGCTTTCCAAGAGCCAGTAGATTGAAAAATTACTCCCAAATACTTGTAAAAATTTACCTGTTCAATTGAGTGGCCGTTTAGTTGCCAACGGTGTTTACACCGTTTCCGAGTGAAAACTAAAACTTTGGTTTTGTCATAATTAATTTCCAACTCTTCAGTGCGACAATAGGCATCTAACGCTCTTAGGAGCCGTCTCAAACCTACACATGACAGTGAGAGAAGTATGGCGTCATCTGCATACAATAAAATGCTCACGGGTCTCCCTGCCAATTTAGGTGGGTGAGAATTTGTTTCAGATAATGTTTTGACCAGGGAATTTATATAAACATTAAACAAGGTGGGGGCAAGGATGCAGCCTTGTTTTGCTCCAATGTATGTTGGTATTAAACTGGACAAATGACCTTCCTGATTACATCTTACTCGCAGATATGTTTTATCATAAAGACTGTGAATAAGAATCAATAGACGCCTATCCACATTGGTAGCCTCAAGCTTACGCCATAGTCTGTCTCTTGAAATCTTATCAAAAGCAGACTTAAAGTCTATAAAGGCGGAATAAAGTCCCCCCCCAGTCGAAAAGGAATACTTTTCTGATCAATGCTGTAATACTAACTCCTGGTCAACAGAGGAATACCCAGACCTGAAGCCTGCTTGCTCTACCTCCAGAAAATTTTCATCTTCCATCCAGCTTTGTAATTTCTCTAGAAGGTGACTGGCGTACAACTTGCTAATAATACTTAGCAGACTAATTGGTCTATAATTGGCAGGATCTGATCTGTTGCCTTTCTTATAGATTGGGATAATTATTGCAAGTCCCCAGTCAGAAGGAATGCAAGCAGTCTGGTCAATACAGGTAAAAAGAATGGCTAACACCGGTGCCCACCACTCCAAGTTTGACTTAAGCAATTCAGATGGTATGTGATCACTGCCTGGGGCTTTACCCGATTTTAGTCTAGAAATAAGACTGCCAATTTCAGATGAAGTGACAGGGGGCCATTCAGGAAGCCCCCTGAGATCTTGTAGAGATCCCCAGCTTGCCTGCCAGCATACATGGCACTAAAGTATGATTCCCAGGTCTTTACAGGGATGTGGAAATCTAGTCCATGTACGTTGCTTTGCTAGCCCCTAGACACTATTTTCCAGAAAGCAGCTGAATCATGCGTCTGTGATGCAGTGATTAGCTTCTGCCAATTCAATCTCACTGCCTGTTTCTTTTTTTCCTTAATTAAGATTTTATATTTTTCTTTAACCACAGCCATTCCACAGGTAATGATGTCATGTCCAACTCCCTATATTCTTTATATTTTCTGAGTAGAGTTTTCTTCATCTCCAGGCATTCCTGGTCAAACCAAGGTTTAGATTTAAAGGAGCAAAAATGTTTTCTAGGTAAGTTATTACATAATAAACAGTTCTGCAGGTGTACAATTAGATTCTGGTACAAACATAAGACCTCTTCTGGTGTTCTTATAGATATAATGGAGTCTCTTAATCTAAGACAGCTTTCTGACTGAAGGAGTTTAGTTGATGCTTCCTCTAGATTTACATTCCATCGGATGCAAGAAAATCTTAATTCGCCCTCCGGACTTAACCCGGGTTCAAACTCAGCATGAAGGTCTGATATCTCAGGATTTAGTACAAGAATTAAAGGGAGATGGTCACTTTCAGTACGTACCTCCACCCTGAAGCTTGAAACCAGATTTAACAAACTATAAGAAACCATTATATAATCAATCGTTGAAGCCCCAGTGCCGGATGTGAATGTGAATTCACCAGGTTTATCTCCTTCAACCCCACCATTCAACATTACTAAATCTAAGTTGTTCAACATTTGCAGAAGACACAAACCAGAAAAGTTGCATACTTTGTCTTTAAATTACCTGACAGGTATCAGATGACCTGCTTCTGCTTCAGGGGGGTACTCACCATAATGGTTATAAATTGTTTCATTATTTAGACCCGATCTGGCATTAAAATCACCTGCCAAGATCATAAATGCTCCTAGGTACATAGCAGTCATTTTATTAATAAATTCTTGTAGCTTTGTCCACCTATCCTTAATTTGATGTCTTTGAGATAATGGAGGGAAATAAGCATTTATTAACAACAACTGGAATGAATGCAGTTTGATAACCAAAGCAAGAGCGATATTGGGCAGATGATCAATGCCATAGATTTTAACACGAAGCTTAGTGGAAATTAATATACCAAGACCTCCCTTAGGGCGGCCACCTCTAACACTAGGATCTGCTTTCAGGGGGTATGTTTCATAGCCGTTTAACTCTAAACTATCGCATTCCCATGTCTCTTGGAGAAAAAGAATATCATAGCTGCCAATAAAATTACAAAAGGAATGGTCTACAATTTTACTGCGCCAGCCAGCAATATTCCAGGACAAGAATGACAGCTGACCAACCTGGCAGATCTGACGAGATGATTTAAGTCAGTCAGAAATATGAAAATTTAAAGAGCTTTCCTGACTGACAAGGCAATCTACTTGCCCCATAGAACACAAATTCAAATTACAATCAGTATGATTTGGGGCATTTGCACCTTGATTGTCTCCTATGTTCTTTACGGAAGCACTAGGCTGTCTTTGAGTATGGTCATTTTGCTTGGGCCATTCTGTAGTCTCATCCTCTTCTGCAGCCAAAACAATGGCATCCAAAGATGTATTTAATCTGCTTACATTGGAGACTAATGGCTTAATGATGTTACATGAAGAAGGACCCATGTTGGCTGCTTTTTGGGGGAACCTTGTTCCCATTCTTTAAGTTCTCTCATGGCTGTGGTGACCATATATGCCTCTACAGAGGGTAATTTAGAGGCATAATCCTCAGAAATGCTTTTCATTTCATGCTTATTGTAAAAAGGATTCATTTGTGCAATAACCTGATGAGACTGTGTAGTTTGCTTCTCATCCTGTGAATGCAACTCAGGATGATTAGTCTGATGAGCTGCATTTGTAGCCTGACACGCTACACATTGCTCGTGAAGATCCTCCTGCCCCTTCATCATACCTAGCAAGTGAGAACGTAAAAGATCAAGACGGGACACTATTTCCAGCTGGGCCTCATGCGGTAGAGCATAAAACGATTGTAGTAAGCTCTTTTCAGTATTATCAAAAAGACCATTCTCCAAAGTTATTGAGGATAAAGATCTGTGAGTCTCACAGCTGACATGTTCCTTAGACTCTAGATTATACAAATTTCTCACTTGATTTTCAAAGCAGAATAAATCCTGGTGTACTGCTTCACCTGCAGGGCTTTTAGAGGGTGCTACTACATACGAAATTAAAGGAGCTGGAGGTGCCATATTTTCAAAAAAATCTTGAGACTAATAGGCCACTCTTCTTCAGGTCTTCTCTATGTTCAAACACCATCTTGGGAAGACTCCAATCTCGGAATGTAACTACTGCCCTGGCATGTAAGCCATCAAAATATAAGTACTCCACATGCTCTAAATCTGAGATGTTCAAGACAGTGGGCTTTACGCTCCTCTTGTGTCAGGATTCCCTGTGGCTTAGGGTAGTTTGACAAAACCAACTTATTTCGACGTAGGACCAAGTTCCAAGTCCCATCAGAGGAGATTATCTCTTTGGTTGATCTAGTGTTGGCTCCTAACAAAACATAAGACCAAGGATCCTGAATTTGCAAATCTGATGTGGAAGTCTGATTTAAAATCTCTGGCTGAGTGGCAAGGCAGGGTTTAGAGGACTCTCGCTCTATTTTCTTCTTGGGTGTTGACTTTGCGGAGTTCTGCCTGGGCTCCACAACTGAGTTTTTATCGAGTAAATTGAAGAGCTTTCTAAAATTCATTTTTTTATATTGCATTGTTCTAAGATTTTTAAAATTTTTACTTTTCTTTGTAGATATCACCCTCATTCTGCGTTGATTTATCTTGCAAGCTTTATGAGTCTGTTTAGTAGACCTATTTTTCCTGCTGTTGGTCTTTTCTGTTCTTATAACATGTTCATTTAATATTATCATAGCAGTTTTGCAAATTTCTACCAAAATGCTTATAATTTTATTGCAGTCAGCTAAAAAGGTTTTTATATTTCCAATATCCTCAGTTAACAGTATAAGCCACTTAGCGACTAGTATGCTCTCCTCGTCTTCCTCGGAGGGCACACAAAAGGAGTCATTTGTGGTTGCATTAGCATTATTTGAAGAAAACTCTGATATTTGTTTTAGCATTAAATCCTCCACAAGGGTTAATTTATGAGCTGCTGGGCTCTTCACAGGAGACAATTCTGCAGCTGGATCAAGCTGGGATCAAGCTGGGCTGCGCTAATATCTTTCCTATGACCTCCATTTTTATCACGAATAGGCTTATCAAAACTGATATTAGTATCTAGGAACTGCTGTTCCTCAGCTGCCTCGTCATATTTCTTGTCTGTATAAAACTGGGTTATTTTTGTCTGAGCCTTCCTTTTCTTCAGGGGAGGATTTGTAACAGACGGGACAAGACTGTGAGTTTTATAGCCACTCCGAGTCATCACCATGCTCTTGTTTCTCATTAGACCTTCCCACTTACTTGTTTAATCCTTTGCTCTGTTTCGTTTCCACTTTTAGTTGTAAACTGAGTTCTTCTCATCTTCAACCCTTCAACCCTCAGTAAGCGTCTTGTCACTCCTCCAGCCAGGAAAAGGCTATAAATCTCTCTTCTTACAAAGCTCCACTTCATCTCTTAACAATTAATAGCTTATTTGAAGGTTTGTAGAGAGAGCTCTGCTACCACAAGTCTGTCTCCGACGCCATCTTGGCCACACCTCCGGAAATCCCATAATAAGGGTAAGCATAATAAAGGAAAACGCTTTGCATTGCTCTTCTGCAGAAGCAAGTAATCCTCAGTTGTGCACATGTACACACAGTCACATATACCAAAGAAAAAACCAGATCTGCCCTTCTTTTCTATATGTGCTATACTTGCAGGGTGACTCTTCTTTCACCCCCTCTTGACCAGCTGTTGTGCCCCCCCTTAGGGTCCTTCCTGATGGTTTGAAAACCACTGGCTTAATTTAACTAAAAGTGCCATAGTAATCCTTGATCTCATCAAAAGGGGCTAGAGGATTGGGCCAAACTATTTTACTGCTTGGAGCAAACAAAAGGTGTGTCCCTTCCACATTCCACAACATATGAAGGCCAACCAGATTGGCAGTTGACTTCACCACACCTGAAGGCAGCAGACCGCTTCAGAAGGGTAGAAGACTTGCCATATGGCATACACAGCTGTATCCTCTAAGAGACAGGATTGCTTGGAACTGAGAAGTTGTTGCTGCCCTCCCAGCATTTGCTGCCTGAAGTGATTGCCTCAGTCTAACTAATAGTGGAGCCAGGCCTTTGAGCATTGTTAGATATATGTATTTAGCTTAGGAATGCGTAGCATAAGGCAAAACATTTGCCTTCTCTTAGGTTGCCTCCTTAGGCATGTACTTGGGAGTGAGTGAAACTTTGGACTCAGCAGAACTTTCTTCCAAGTAAAGATGTGTAGAATCAAGCTGTAAGGTCTCACGTTCCCTGGGATCAAAAAACATTTAACCACTCACTTGATTGCCACTGGTGATCAGAAGTTCCACAGAGGAGAACTGGAAATCTTGCCAATCGAGGCAAACAGATGAGAAAAGGCGTGACAAAGTGGTCGATCCTCCTATTGCTAGCCTGTTTGGCTTCCCCTTGCTGCAGAGAAAGAGGCTTCACTTATTCCATGGCAAGAATAAAAGTCTGGTGAGCTGGCAGAAAAATGGAACACTGTTTCTCTTTTGCCATCCCACTATACATTCCCTTAATTTTTTTTTATTGAAAAGGCATCTTTGATGAGAAAAATTGGGTAAGTAAAAAAAAATTGCAGGCTATTAACTTGGTGCATTTATGTATAATGTTTCATTCAGTTCATCAGATGAAAAGGCCCCATGTCATGAATAAAGCAAGACAATCCCTGTGTGCAGGCTTACAGTGTATTAGACGTGTCACTAAAGGAAAAAGTGATGAGGAGGGAAGGGGGAAAATACACATGGGCACCATTTGTTAAAGCGGGATTAGGATTTCTAATAATGGCCCACTGAAAATAATTTAGGGGGAGGAGGAGACTAATGGAGGCGGTGTTTCAGCAGATTGATGGAATGGCCTTGGTCTCCATCTCCTGTTACAGTGTGTTGACTTTGAGGTGCTTAGTAACCAGACTGGGCAAAGAGTAGTACTTTTAACATAACCAGCATAAGCTGCTGGTATCCAATTTATTGAGATTTCTATCATGCTGTAATTGCCAGACTCTGTCTACACATATTAATTGCATCCTCTCAAAATAATAAAAAAAGTAAGGTTGCTTTTTACTGTGCTAAAAGTCAAATACAAGATGTCACCTGTCTCTCTTATTCATACGTACCACCAAGAACCTGAGAATGATTATTTATAAAACTTTTCCTGCACCTTTCAGCCAAAAACACTGCTTAATAAAAACAGCTTATAAGCTACATGATCTGCAAAATAAATCATTCCCTGCTTTGGGGGCTTATGATTTAAAAAGCATGAGAGAAAAAGAAATAGCGATGAGGAGAGAGGAGGAAAACAAATATATTCTTAAAGATGGTATGTGTTAATTACATAAGATTTTTAAGGAAGGTAGAGAACACAGCATAAAAGTCCTTCTTTTCCTTATATACAGTAATTAACTTTTTGTCTTTATTTTGCTAGGATGAGAATGGGTTGAATGAAGATCAGCAAGAGGAAGAACCTATTCCAGAGACGCGAATAGAAGTAAAAATTCCAAAAGTAAACACAGATTTAGGAAATGATTTGTATTTTGTGAAGCTTCCCAACTTCCTCAATGTTGAAGCCAGGTAAAAAACCAGTGTCAGGTGCACGAACATGAATATAAACCTTCCTAGTTTCCTTGAAAAAAGGTAGTAGCCAACCCTTATATGTGTCTCTTCATGGGTTTTTTTGTGGATAGAGGGAGGAGGACTAACAATCCTGTTTTACGTCTGCTGATGTATGGGCATGCTGACTAGGGATTATGGAAGTTGGAAGTCCAACTCATTTTGGGTCCAGGAAAGTAGCTATAAAATGGGGAGAATAAGCCAGAGTTTAGAAGAAAGAAAAAATTGCTACAGATTTAGAAATGAGACTTTCCCCCTGCAACCCATAATTACGAATTGTCATACTTAAGCTGCAGTTGCTATGTGGTGTTAAATAGTCAATCAGTAAATAGGGAAAACTCATGAGAAACTTTGAGACAGTTCATCTTGGTGCAAAGGATTAACTGGGTTTTCCAGTGCAGGAAATGTTGGTTGTTCTCTGCTCATGGATACAGAGAGAGATGCAGATGTGAACCATACTGCCATTCTCACACTTTTGTGTGCAAAATACAAACTCGAGAGACCCTTTCTATAGCAATACTACCATCAGTGTAGCCTCTTTCCTCATGGGAGCACAGTCCCAACAGCCAGAGAAAGACAGTGCTGTGGCAGGCATGTTGCTATACATTTTAAAAAGTTGTTTTGCAGCAAAGTGACAGTTTGTATGGTAACCCATTGTCCTGTTGCAAAGTTAGGCAATATGTGAACTGTATGTGCCCAGGCTCTTTTTGTGAGACCACATTCTCTGTCTCCACCCATCTGCTGTAGCAAAAGCAGTAACACCCCAAGCCCACTGCCATTTTCCTTTTAAAGAACCCTTCCCAGAAGCACAATTCTACTTATCACAGGGTGTGCAAAGAGCACACATCTCCTTTTGAAAGCAAAAGTTCCCTTCTACCTCACCCCCTGCCACTACCGCTGTAGCAAATCTGGTGGCAGAAAGATGTTCCCAAGTAAGTTTGGAGGGGGCCTTGCTCCTGAGACTTGCCCACCCTTTCCTGTGGAACTCCACAAGATGTGTGGATGACTTCCAATCTAAATATTTTAGAGGGGGAATCAGATTCATGGAAAATAAGGCTATTGGAAGCAGTTAATCTTGATGGCTAATGAGGAATAGATACATGATGATGAGGAAAGTTTTAACTCTGACCTTGGTGAGTTTCTAGAAAGGAGAGTCTCTTCTCTTTGTGGAGGGCCTCCACTTCAGAAAGTCACTCCTCATACAAGGAGGGATGGAAATGCAAAATCAGCAACGAGGAGGACAGGTTCAATATCCCCCCGCCACTTCTTTGTGTGTTTATTGTCTACATTTACAACATGCTTGATGTTACAGAACATTAGTTGTTGGTAAATAATTACCAAAGCTGCTGCCTTCATGTCCTATTTGCAGACTTCTCTGAGGTATTTGACTGGCCGCTGTGGCAAACAGGATGCTGGATGGGATAAGTCTTTGGCCCAACACGGCAGAACTGCTCTTAGCATTCTTAATTTTATTCCAGGCCTTTTGATCCTCAGTATTATGAAGATGAATTTGAAGATGAGGAGATGCTTGATGAAGAAGGTAGAACAAGGTTAAAACTGAAGGTATGGATTGAAATTCTGTTCCTTCAACATGCATAGGTGTGTTTGCACACATCCACTGTTGTTATTCCTGAGATGATAATTCAGTTTTGAGATTTGTGCTTTAGATATAATATATATCAGTGCTGCTCAAAGTGGTGGTCTGTGGAATGGTGTTGGTATGCAAGCCCTTGCCTGTTTGTCCACAGCAAGATTCCAGGAAGGAAAGAAAGAAACAGTTGTAGCCAATGGGCACAAGTATGGTGCTGGATCCTGGAAACACTTGGCAAAAATAACCTGCTGGTACTGCACATAAAATGTCTTATGAAGCACTGATTTATCTTAAAGAGAGCAGGGGTAGAAGAGAGTCTGAGAAAGAGAAGAGTTTGCACTTCATTTTCATGGCAGGGTCATTCAGTGGCCTAGTTAATATCAGGGAATCCTCTCTCCTCCCAATATGCCAGGTTTCTGTGCCATTTCATGGGCCCAATATTTACCATTTGCAGCTGATTCAAGCCACTAACACATTGTAGCTGACCTATACTTTAAATATGAAGCAAGCCAATAGTTAGAGGAACAGTTCTTACTTGCAATTGTTGGTATACTTGCCAGGTTAGTTTGTCCTACCCTCTCATATTTCACGGTTGCAATTTTCTTCATAAAATGATTCTGGACTTTGTGTCCTGACAGGTAGAGAACACGATACGCTGGCGAACTCGCCGAGATGATGAAGGGAATGAGATTCGTGAAAGCAATGCACGCATAGTCAAATGGTCTGATGGAAGGTGAGTTCCTGCTAGACATAGTTTGGCCTGTCTTTATAAATTAGTGATGTGTGCTCTCCAGTGCACAGGTGCTATCTTAGGCCTTGACCTTGGAAAATCCTCAGCTATCACGGCTACTGGTCATGCTGGTTGAGAGATTCTAGTTAAAACAAGTAGGTAGATGTTGTTCACAAGGCTTTCCTCTTAGGTTCACTTTTTTTCTTCTTCCTCTACTGTATCAGGTTTTGAAAGGTTATTTTGGGACAAGGGAACAGGAAATTTCCAATCATTGCTGTGGGGGAGCAAAATTAGAAAAGTTTCTCTTTTTTCCCACTAGGTTTTGGTAATGTCTCTCTGACAAATGTCCATGGTTTAAGAGGCTGCCATCAGTCACACTTTCATTCCCTTGAAGCAGATGTTTTCATGGCTCTTTAGAGTTTAAATGTATCCAACTGAGAAATCATGGACCATTTCCACACTACACTGTTACAGTGCTATTTTTTCACCTTCAACATCAAGGCCCTCCCTAAACTGCAAACCCCTGGGGTCCATAGGATGTTGAAAATGGAATAATAGCACTATAATAGTCTAAAGTGGAAGTGGCCCATGATATTGTTTTTCTGGTTCATGAGCATAAAGCATACAGCTAGACCAAAGCTGGGAAAAGTTTTCTGAACTGCAACTCCCAGAATGCATTGATTAGCAGGGCCAGTGACCAAATTTCTTTACTGTAAGAGCAGTTTAACAGTAGAATCAACTGCCTCTCTATCTTTGGAAATCTTTAAATAGAGGTTGGATGGGCATCTTCCAGGAGCCCTTTAGTTGTATACGTCTGCATGGCAGGAGTTTGAACTAGGTGACTCTTGTAGTACCTTCCAACTGTAACATTCATTGCTAACTTGGAGATTCTGGGAGTTGTGATCTAAAGAAGTAACTTTTCCCAGCTCTGAACTAGACACAGAGGAAGGGGATTGCAGGGAGACATTAAAGGCGAGAGAGAATGATGAAGTGAAAAGTGTGGTCTCATGGTATAACTAAAACGTTCAGGTCAACAACAGTAGGAGTCTTGCTTAGTATATTTATAGTTTTTCAAACAAAGCAAAGCAAATTGTCCCTGGGCTTGTACAATAATCCTCCTTCTTTTGAAGCATGTCGCTGCATTTGGGGAATGAAGTGTTCGACGTGTACAAAGCACCATTTAGCGGGGGACCACAACCATCTCTTCATCAGACAGGGAACTGGTCTGCAGGGGCAAGCAGTGTTCAAAACAAAACTCACCTTTAGGTAAGTGCATGGGACATACCAGATCCAAAGTACCATCGGCCCTCCACATTTGCAAAGTTAACATTCACGGATTGCATTATTTGCAAGTTTCTCCAGTCCCTGCCCACTCCCACTGCCTCTTTTCTGTGGGAACTTTCCCTCTTGATAACTTCAGTCAGGCCATGTAGCCCTTTAAAAAACCTACCTATGATTCTTCTCCTCCACCAGCCAGTGGTTGGCCAGCTAAGGAGGGTTCACACCCTGTTTTTTTCCCACCACCAGCCTCCCCTGATGCCCACCCCACACCCAAGGAAGGAGATGGGCAAGAAAGAGGAGTCTAGGGCCACCCTTTCCCTGACCTGGATTGGACCCTTAGTCCTGTTGTCCCCATCATGTCATGGCCCCTTCCCAGAGATGCACACACTCACTGTGATATTTGTGGTTTTTCTGCTTTTGTGTGCATCCTGAGCCCCAGTGGATGTGGAAGGCCAACTGTAGCTGCAATTCTGTTGCGCTCAATGTGTAAGAGGATAGGACTTGGGTTTAATGTGAAATGAGAAGACAGTGACTTGTTCTCAGGTTCTTATTTCGTTATCTTGATTATATTTTATTGTTCCCTCCTTTAGCTCCCTGGAGGAAAAGCAGGATGTAAATTTCACTAATAAATAGAAAATAATAATAATGTTCATTTTGATTAGGTGAATTTGTAAAAACCAAGGTTAGAACTGCACCAGTTCCTTCTGAGTATTAATCAGCATTGCCACTCTTGGTTGAGTTGTTCAAACTGGCAGCAGGCATTTTTCCCAGCACCATGACTAAAGACACTTTCACCAAAGATATGAACCTGGGCTCCCTTGCCTGTAGGCTGTGGCCATTTCTGCCCTGCACTGTTAATAGTACTATTATTCCACTTTCAACATCCTGTGGAATTCTGGGGTTTGTAGTTTACTGAGGCCAAAGAGCTCTCTAGCTGAGATTCTAAATGCCCCTGCCTAAACTGCAAACCCCAGAATTCCGTAGGATGTTGAAAGTGGAATAATAGCACTGTAACCGTGTAGTGTGGAAATGGCCTCTGTGTTCTTCCACTGAAGTATGACACTAGAACTGAAATTCTGTGTAAGTGCTGTGGCCTGCAACGGACTCTGTCAAATGGTTTAATTTATCTGAGATTCCAAATAGTGTATCTGAATTTTGAGGCTTTCCTCTGTGTAGTCCAGTCTTGTCTATTCCAGATGGCAGGTGGGTTTCCCCTCTTCACAGACTGTTTCAGGGTTGGGGAAACTTTGAACTTTCTGGATGGTTTGGACTACAGCTCCCATCATTTATTACCAATAACTGTACTGGCTGAAACTTGTGATGGTTGAAATTCAAAACATGTGAAGAACCAAAGATTTCCCTCTTTCTGTGTTCCTTGATCCTTTTGTTGAGGTTTGACAAACATTGGACGTGATATTTTCTGCATGCAAAACATGCTTTACAGCTGAACTGTAGGGAGTGGGGGAGGCCTGTCTGGCCCTGAGATTGAAATCTGTTGGTAGATCTCTGGATGATTTGCAATAGATTGGCAAGTATTTTTGTCTCCCAGGGGCTTAGCGTTAGCCGGTAATACTGAAGGTTTGTTTTTTTAAAAAACAAAACCCAAAACTAGCCTTGTGGTAATCACTGCTTTCTTGGCCTCAGTATTCTTTATCTGTGAAATGAGAATATTTATTGTTGGTTTTTGGCCAGGTGTTTGTATCTGCTGGCTAATTTCAGAGTTGTGTGTTGATCTGTAACTCAGGTACAGATTTGTATTTCCTTACCTGGTAGGGTTGCCCCCTCACCCCCAATATAGTTATTTTCTTATTAGTGGACTATGGAATTCTAGTAAAAACCAAAGGTGAATCCATCAATGCAAAGCCTGCACACCCCTACTTAGAAAATTGCAGTGCATTTGGGAAAGATCTGTAAATAAGAAGTTTTTGTTGATTGTGCCTGTTGTGAGGGAGGTTGTTCAAACTACTGTGGTAACAGGGGAACTGATGATGAGGAATAATCCTGATCTTTCTTTCTGGATAACAGACTGTGAAGCGGTGAGTCATAAAGTGTGGGAATAAAAGTGCTGGGAGCTGAAGGCAAAGGCTTCTGTGGGAAGGGGTTCTCTAGAAGTTATCCTCTTTTTTCTTTGTTTCCTTTCTCTCTCTTTTCTCTTTTGTTTTAGCAGTGTGCTGGAAGATTTTTCCCTAGTGATATTCACCAGCATGTTATAGTTACTCTCTTAAGTTAAAATTTGCTAAAGTATTTTAACTCAACAACCATTTTCACCCCAGGCCTCACTCGACAGACAGCGCCACACATAGGAAGATGACTCTCTCTCTTGCAGACAGATGTTCAAAGACACAAAAAATACGTATTTTGCCAATGGCCGGGCGTGACCCAGAGTCTCAACGCACAGAAATGATTAAGGTACAGATTTAGGGTTGGGGTTCAGGAGTTGACTTTGAAGCTTCTTAGAGGCACTTTTTAAAAACAGTGAATAACAATTACTACACCCTCCTCCTCCTCCTCTTATTCTTCATATTTATTTATTTTCTGCCTTTTCCCCAGTTTTGAACTCAGGACAGCTTGCAACAGATTAAAAATAGTTAAAATTCACAAAATATAGAAGTTAAAATATAGTGATGAAAATATGATCAAACTATAAAATTTAAAGCCAGTTGAAAACATTAATCGTTTAAAGAAGAAAAGCACAACAAAAATAATAGAAATAGAAAACCTAGCACATTGTTTAGGTGGAATGGGTGTCTTCAAAGGCCTGTCAAAAGAGAAAGAGCAACTGTGGAGAATGAGAGTAGAGAGATGCCAGTCTAACCTCTTCAGGGAGGGACTCCAAGAGCTTGGGGGCATCTACCAAGAAGGCCCTCTCCCGTATTTCCATCAGATGTCCTTGTGAGCGTACATGACATTCTTCATTTCCAATTTGAAACTGTATCCTCCACTCTCCCACTTGGAGATTCTGCCGCTCTGCTCTGCCTCATTTCTAGGCTTGAAGCATCAGCGAGTGGGATGAGCAGAGCCTTTATTGCAGCATAGAAGGGCATGGCCATGAAGAATCTAAGTGCTGTGTGCAAAACTCCTCTCTGCCTCGTTTGGCACACCCTTTTGTTCTTTCCCCCTGCAGAAAGAGGAGGAGAGACTGTGAGCATCTATTTGCAGAGAGTCCCAGCAGAGGAGAATGCGTGAGAAGCAGCACCAGCGGGGCCTGAGTGTCAGCTGTTTGGAGCCAGATCGCTATGATGAAGAGGATGAAGGCGAGGAAGCCATCAGTCTGGCAGTCATCAAGAACAGATACAAAGGTGGAATCAGAGGTATGCCCCTATCTTGGAACACCTGGATCAAATCTAGGGCATGGGTTTAAAAATCTGCATCAGGCTCTCCCTGAATGGGGTATAAGTATTGAATTATATGGACAAATCCCAAAGATGATTGTGATTGAGTTGAATTGCTTGGTAGACATATATCCCCCTTCCTGACTGGAGCCATACAATAAGGATCACCTGTCCAGTTTAAAAGGTAGGTTTAAGCCATACGCTTAAAATAAATCAGAACAGGGGAAGGTGTTGGAAGAACAGGTTGCTTACCTGTAACTGTGGTTCTTCGAGTGGTCATCTGTGCCATCATACACTAGGAGCTTCTGTGCCTGCGCAGTAGCGTTCGGAAACTTCTAGAGCTTGTTCGCTTGGCGGGAACCCCTCCCCCACGCCGGTACTGCGCATGCTCCTCCCGCCGAGCAACGGTCTCTCCTCAGTTCTGTCGTCCGCCGTAGAACCTACAGGGACCTGAGAAGAGGGGAGGAAAGGGCGGTGTGTATGATGGCACAGATGACCACTCGAAGAACCACAGTTACAGGTAAGCAACCTGTTCTTCTTCTTCGTGGTCTCTGTGCCTTCATACACTAGGAGACTGTGTAGCTTACCGGTCGGATGGCGGGTCAGGTCCTACAGCACGGAAGCCAGCACCTCACGTCCAAACCAGGCATCTCTGCGCGACCGGCAGTCGAGCCTGTAGTGGTGAACGAAGGTCGATGGTTGGGACCAGGTCGCCACACGGCGGAGTTCATGCAGGTCAACTCCTCGCAGGAGGGCCGCAGAAGTTGCCACAGCTCTGGTGGAGTGGGTTCAAAGCAGGGCTGGCGGAGGCTTCCTCGCGAGCTCGTACGCCAGCTGAATAGTCTGTACCACCCACTTGGAGAAGCGCTGGGTGGACACCTTGTGGCCCTTCCGACGTCGCCCATAACAAACGAAGAGATGTGGCGTCTGTCGGAAGGAAGCAGTCCTATCGTTGTAAAACGCCAGGGCCTGACGCACGTCCAGGGAGTGAAGGGACCGCTCCAGCGGTGTCGTCGGGTCCGGGAAGAAAGGCAGGATGATGTCCTGGTTGAGATGGAAGCTGGACACCATCTTCGGCAGGAACGAGATGTCAGGTCTCAGGACCACCTTGTCTCTGTGGAAGACCATGAAGGGCTCATCGGATCGAAGAGCCGTTATCTCACCCGCTCGCCTTGCTGAGGTCACCGCTACCAGGAAGGCAGTTTTTAAGGTCAAGAGTCTGTCATCCGAGGTCGCCATCGGCTCGAAGGGCGGCTTCGTCAGCTGCGACAGCACCAACGAGAGGGACCACGGCGGTAGCAGCGGCGTTACCGGCGGGTAAAGATGTTGACGTCCCTTCAGGAACCGCTTTACGGTATCGTTCCTGAAGAAAGCCGATGCCGTAGATCATGGTGGCTGGTATGCCACGATCGCGGAGAGGTAAACCTTTAGAGATGGAAACGCCAGGCCTTGTTGCCGGAGGTGAAGGAGAAAATGCAAGACGGTGGAGAGTCCCGCAGGCGATACCAGCTCACTCCTCTCATTAGCGAAGGTCAGGAAGCGTCGCCACTTGTATTGGTAGTTGCGACGGGTGGATTCCTTCCTGGCCGCGATGAGGACGTTACCGAGCACGGGATCGTCTAGTGCGATATCCTCCAGGCATGGAGGGCCAGGCGTGGCAGGTCCGGATGGAGGACTCGGCTGCTGGAGTGGGAGAGCAAGCCCGGCGTCGGTGATAGCCAGAGAAGGTCGCCTTGTGCAGCTCGTAGCAGGGGTGTGAACCAGTGCTGCCTCGGCCAGTACGGGGCCACCAGGATCGTGTTGGCTCGGTCGGCGAGGATCTTCGATATTGTCCGGCCGAGCAGCGGGAACGGTGGGAACGCGTACAGGAGTTCCCCTGTCCACGGAAACTGGAAGGTGTCCCCGATGGAGGCGCGATCGTGGCCCGCTCTCGAACAGAATCGGCTGCACTTCGCGTTTTCCCTGGTCGCGAAGAGGTCGATCGTCAGTTCGTCCCAGCGGTCTCGTATCAGTCTGAACGCTTCCCCGGAGAGAGACCATTCGTGATGGGATGAGGTGTCCCTGCTGAGGGCGTCCGCTGTAGTGTTCTCCTGCCCGGCCAGGTGAACAGCCACGGGATGCGTGTGCAGGCGGATGCACCAGTCCCACAGATTGAGGGCGATGTTGAGCAGGGTTGTGGAATGAGTCCCTCCTTGTCTGTTGACGTAACAGACGGCAGTGGTGTTGTCCGTCAGGACCAGGACTGTGCATCCCGCGACGATGTGGCGGAACGCTCGTAGTGCCTTCGAGATGGCAAGCAGCTCTAGCGCGTTGATATGGAGAGCTGTCTCGTCGCCGGTCCATCTGTCGCGGACTTTGAGATCGCCGCAGTGGGCACCCCAGCCATAAAGGGAGGCGTCGGTCGTTACCGTCACCTTCGGTGTCGGCTGTTGGAAGGGCATCAGATTATTCCGCGATTGCCACCATCAGAAGGATGAGCGCACGTCCTCCGGCAGTTGCAGTCGGATAGTCTGGTCGTCTCGCAGGGGGTCGAATATGCGGACGAACCAGTGTTGGAGAGGTCTTGCCCTCAGTCTGGCGAGATAGGTTACCGCGGTAGTCGCGGCCATGTAGCCCAGGAGCTGCTGGATGCTTCTCGCAGACAACGTCGGGGCCGTGTAGGCGTCAGTGGCGGCCCGGATCAGTGTTTGAGCCCGAGTCTCTGGCAGGTACGCCCTGGCGGATATGGAGTCAAGAGTGGCGCCGATGAAGTCCAACGTCCTCGCTGGCTCGAGGTGGGACTTCTTCGGGTTGACTTGTAGCCCAAGGCGGGTGAGGAGCGACAACGTCATGTGGACGTCGTGGTAAAGTCTCTGTTTGCAGGACGCAACCAACAGCCAATCGTCGAGGTAAGGGTAGACGGAGGTGCCCTTCGTCCGCAGGAACGATACCACCGGGGCCGTGCATTTGGTGAAGACCCTGGGGGCAGTCGAGAGTCCGAACGGCAGCACCTTGTACTGGTAGCAGGTGTCGTCGACTGCGAAGCGGAGGTAACGTCTGTGCTGCGGGCGAATGGCGATGTAGAAGTAGGTGTCTCGGAGATCGATGGAGGCGAACCAGTCCCCTCGATGGAGGAAGGGCAGAATTGACGGTATCGTGACCATCTTGAACCTCTTGGGGCAGATGTAGTAGTTCACCCCTCTGAGGTCGAGGATCGGTCGGAGGGTACCGTCGGCCTTCGGTACCGTGAAGTACCGGGAGAAGAGGCCGGTAGTTTTGGCTTTCGACGGGAGCCGTTCGATTGCTCCTTTCTGGAGGAGGGACTGGATCTCTTCCAAGAGGACCGAGCTGGACGGGGTGGAGTAGTAGACGCCTCGAGGTGGAATATCTTGAAACTCGATGGCGTAGCCAAGACGGACGATGGAAAGGACCCAAGAGTCCGTAGTGACATGCAGCCACTCCGACAGATGTCGAGCTAAGGTCGGTCGGTCGGTCTCCGAGGGCTGATGGAAGGCCGAAGAGAGGATGTTGGGAAGTCCCGCAAGACAGGTCAAAATCGGGACTTCGCGTCCCAGGAGGACTTCTTGGCGGAAGAAGCCGGACGGCGCCTGAAAGGACGTCTGGCCGAAGAGCCAGAGGACTGTCTCGACTGGCCAGACTGGGCCGAGCGCTGGAACGACGAGGTCAACGATCGTCGCCAGGACTGGCAGAAGGTGGAAGGCCTGCGGGCTTGCGTGGCCGGCTGGAGCCCGATCTTTTTGGCGGTCAACCTTGCCTTAACTAAATTGTCCAACGCCTGGTCGGTGGTGGAGTTGAAGAGACCCTCGCCATCGAAGGGAAGATCTTCAATTCTCCTTCGAGTGTCCTCCTGGATGTCAGCTGGTCGCAGCCAGGCATGGCGGCGCAAGCCGATGGATCCTGTCATGACCCGAGAGGCGATCTCCACGGCATGCCGAGAGGAGGCGACTTGTTGCCGGGCGATAGCTATGGCCTCGTTAAAGATGACCGAGGTGGCCTGACGGATGTCATCCGGCACTGTCTCTATCGCCGGCTGAAGGCGGTCGAGGACCTTCTTCAGGTATGCCGCGAGGCAAGCCTGAGTGTTGGACAGCCTAATATGCAGGGAGGCGGCGGAGTAGAACCTCCTTGCATAGGCGTCCCGCTTCCTACCCTCTTTGTCCGGCGGAGTGGTGTGCTGTCTGCCGCTGCCCTTCGTCTGCGCCGACTCGACGACCACAGAGTTCGGTACAGGGTGGTTGAAGAGATAACTCGCGTCATCCTTCTGCACCCTGTACAGGTGCTCCAACCTCTGCGGTATCGGCTGCGCCGAGGCTGGTCTGTCCCACGCGGACTTGATGATCTTCGCAATCCAGGGCAGAAGAGACAGCGGGGCGGTTGCAGGTGGTCTTCCCTCAAAAATGGAGAAGACCAGGTCGTCATCCTCCGGCTCCACCTCCGCGATGTTAAGGCCAAGGGTAGAGGCCATGCGGAGCAGCATTGCAGAGAACTGGTGGACGTCCTCTGGCGCTGAATCTGGGACCGGCTCCCCGAATCCCAGAGGAGGAGACTCCTGCGAGGCCACATCCGACACCTCTGACTCGGCGCTCGAGTCGTAGGACTCGGAGCTCGGTGAGTCCTCTCGTCGCTCCCTCTCTGGCTCCTTCACCGCAGTTGTGGGTGCAGCCTTCTTGGGCTTGTCCACAGCCGAAACGGCGACGGTGGTGGTGTCCCGCTTCGGTTGGGCCACAACTGACTTCACCTTCTTGGTGGTGACAGGCGTTGTCTGACAGTTCATGGTGGTCGTAGCCTGCCTAGTCACCACTGACTCCGCAGGGCGCATAGCCGTAACCCTGGGAGGCGGCGATACCGCTCGGTATCGAGGCGAAGGCTCCCTCGCCCTATGGTATCGAGGCAAGGGAGAGCGGCTGAAGGAGCGGCGGTCAGACAGCGAGCGGCTTCGGTGCTGACCGTACCGCGGTTCCCCTCTCTCTGGCGAGCGGGAGCGAGAGCTGTGCTGTCTTCGAGGTGACCGGGACCTCTGGAAGGTCTCCCAGCGTCTCGGGTCACGGTGGTACCAATCCCGGTACGATGGAGAATGTGACCGGTAAGAAGCCAGGCGCTCTCTCCACTCAGATTCCCTCGCGTACCTGGCCACGTAGGACACCGAGGTATATCTGGAGGCAGACGAGCGAGGTTGTTCCTCTCTTGTCTCCCGAGGACGCGGCGAGCTCAGCGGGCGCTCCGAAGAGCGGGACCGAGACCTAGCTGAGGTCGAGCGCCGCTCCGGGGAAGCAGAGGTTTCTCTCTGCTGCAGGTCAGCCGACCTGCGACGGCTCGAAGGGCGGTGGTGCTCCTCCACCAGGGTTGGAGGTTCTGCCACGGGCGAGTCAGGACGTTGTTGGGGAACGTCCTCGATCTCATCGTCCAAGAGATCGATGGGCTCGCCCCGCCCTTTGGAAGGCTCAAGAGTCGGAGGAGAAGTGGGAGGGTGAACGTCCCCAGCCGGGGAGTGTTTCTTCTCCTTCCTCTTCTTCTTCTTCTCCTTCTCTTTACCCTTGTCTCCGTCCGGAGCAGGGCGCTTCTTAGTAGGTGTCTCTTTAGCCGGCGCCTTAGCCTTCCTCACCGTCGAGGATCCCTTCGCTGACTTGGCAGCCGCCGAGAGCTTCGGGATCCTCGGTAACGCCGATATCGGCGTTCTCGCCGGTACTGAGCCTGATACCGATGAGGTGGACGGTACAGCAGCCGCTGATACCGTCGATGGCGTGGTCTTCTTCTGGTCGGCCATCTTGGAAGAGGAGGTCTCGTCAATAGCCTTCAACGACTGTTCCCAGCAGAAGGATTTCAGCCTTGAGGCCCTGTTATGGAGGGTCTGGGAAGTAAAATCCTGACAAATTGGGCAAGTCCGAGTGTTGTGGGACTCACCCAAACAGAAGAGACACTCCTTATGGCCGTCGTTGAGGGCAACTTTGCGCCCGCAAGACACGCACTTCTTGAACAGCGCGGACACAAGACGAACGCTGAAACAAGAGAAAAGTCTGAAATCACCAAATCCAAGGGGAAGTCCGAGAGAGAGGTCAGAAACAGTCCGAAAATAGTCGAAAACCGTGAAGACAAACAAAGCCAAGCAAGAAAAGCGAGGAACAAACCGAAGAACCTTCCGTATGCGACGGCGGACGAGAAAGAACTGAGGAGAGACTGTTGCTCGGCGGGAGGAGCATGCACAGTACCGGCATGGGGGAGGGGTTCCCGCCAAGCGAACAAGCTCTAGAAGTTTCCGAACACTACTGCGCAGGCGCAGAAGCTCCTAGTGTATGAAGGCACAGAGACCACGAAGAAGTAGTTATCTTTATTGGCTTCCTTTTCAGTCCTTGGCATCTCAGTAGTATGTGCTACGCCAGCATAACTGCAGGTGTAGCAACCATGGAGGAAATAACTCACTGGAGGGTGGGGCTGCTTGGAGGCAGCAAAAGTTGCCTACCTTCCGTTGCCACCACTGCGTGGCCCTGAAGAAAGGGCAGCTGCTTCTGTAATCACCCACAGGATTCTCACCTGAGATTCCTTCACATGCAGTAGTTGGTGTCCAGTGGCCCCTTTAGTTGTTATCAAATACACACCTGTGTCTCACACTTCTTGCTATGCCTGAAGAAGTGTCCTGACAAGAGTTCTCTTATGGTCTCTCATCCAAGTACTGACCAGATCTTAAGTACCTTAGCACCCACAAAGTACCTCAGACCATGTCTCCCAGTCCAGAAGTATGGCTTTTGCACCCAGCTACAGGTTGCCTCCATTTATGCCTGTGTTTGCTCTTTCTTGGTTGTTGCAGGTGGAGGAATTCAGCACCTCCATCAACTGCAGCTCTGTTCCTCAACCAGCTACTCATCATCAAGCTGGGCATCCTATGTCCATTCATTGCCAAGGGATGATGGGTTTGGGCAGCCAGGTAGCAGCTGACTGCTCCTTTCTGCATCTGGTCGTAAGAACAGACATCCCTCTGGATCCCCTGGGAGTTCTCTGGAAGTCCAGGAGAAGGATATCTCTTTTGCTGCTGCCAGCTTTTGAGAGTAGGGCTAGCTCCTGCCTCATCCTCCTGCATCCTCCTTTAGCCACTAAATGGCTGTGAGGAGGAATGCCTATATTCAGGACTGGTAGGTAGGCTGAGGACCCAGAGCAGAGGAATACACCCAACTGCACCTGGCAGATGTTTACACTGCATCCGTGCTATGTGGGATCATAGCATTTGTCCAGTGTATTAGGAGCAAATGAGTGGATGTTCGGCTTTTTGTCCTCGTTGTGGATTTTCCTGGCATGTTTACTTGGCCACTGCCAGAAGAGAACATTTTTGTTTGTTTGTCTTACTAAATTTACCTTGTATGTCTCTTAAAAAATGGGTTTCAAGGCATCTTACAATAAAAACCGATAAAATGGGTACGACTAAAATATAAACATGACAATTATATTGAACGTTATGTTAAGCGAATTACAGTCAACTACTGATCATGCTGGCTGGGGTGTTCTGGGAGGTGTTCTCCCAAGAAATACCCTTTCCAAGCTCTGCTTCTGGGGACAAGGGCCTTGCACAGGATTCCTGGGACACTACTGCATGGTTAGATGTGATAAGGACCATCTCATCTGCCAATGTACAGGCCATCTTATATCTTATTGCCTCATTTTGAACAGTGTTATTTCCTTTTGTAACCCCTCTAGCTGTTGTTGTGTCCTAATCTGCACAGTGCATCTACTTTTCACACTTAATGTTTGTTTTCCTGTTTTTGTCATGGCAAGCAGTTGCATACAGATATATGTACTGATAATGTTTGCTGATAATGTTTGCAACTGTTCAACATACAAAAAATATCTTGCTTAGCATAGGACATGTTTTAAAACCATTTGTCTGAACAGCCAGTTTCTAAGCTACAGTCAGTGACTTGTAACATAATTGTGTTTGCAGTTTTAACTCTTCAGGAATAACATAGATTATTTTTCCCTTTTAGAGGAGCGTGCTCGAATATATTCTTCAGACAGCGATGAAGGATCAGATGAAGAAAAAGCACAGAGATTACTTAAGGCAAAAAAACTCAACAGTGATGAGGTGAGAGATCCCACAAAGGGGTATATTTGGAGTGGCTGTTCATATTCGTTAGTCATTTGTGACAATTTTGGTCTGAAATTTTAGAGTACTCTGTACGTTTCCACTGAATATACTACAGACTAGTAAATCTCTAATAAAGTGTCTCTTTTAACTTGGGCTTCACAACTCTGATAGGCTTTCCCAGTGACCCCATGGGCTGGGCATGATGAGAGTTATAGTCAATATGAGATGATCAGAGAGAATGGGTCAGTGTAATTGGGAGCAGTTTTGTTCCATTTGCTTTCCTTCAGAATAACCTTGGGGGCACTTTTGTGTGTGCAGCTATTGATATATATCATGCCTAACCACAGAGTTCGGTACAAATAAGGGTAATTATCAATAAATGGGTTGCTAGTTTGATGCCCAAGAGCAGATGAGAAAGAACTGGAATAAATGGGTGGCAGTTCTGTATTTACATGACATAAAGTTATTTCCTGAAGCTTGTTAATGTCCTTCATGATGTATTTGTTAATTACACTTACAGCCTAACTTTCCTCATTGAGCAAAAAGTGGCACATGTGGTTCTTTTTTTCCACACTTTATCCTGACAGCAATCCTTCAAATTAGGCTAGGCTGAGAGAGAGAACGATTGTTCCACATTTAGCAAGCGAGTTTTGTATGTTAGCAGGGACTTGAACCTGGAATCCCAAGTCCCAGTCCAGCGATCTAAACACTGCAACATGCTGGCTCTTTTTACAGTTTTCAGACTACACTCTTTGCGTTAAGTTTGGAAGATGCAAATTTGTAGATGAAAAACCTCAGTGTAAAACTATGTTAGTAGATGCCTGGTGGATTTTTATATATTGATCAGTATCCAGTATGCCCAAGGGGAACTTTGATTTTGTTTTCCCAGACTCCAGCCCTCCTGCCTAACTGCTTATCAAACTGCATTTAAGGTTGGATTTCAAAAGAGGTGATGATATGATAAAGGAGAGGGAGTTGCTGATCAGAGGCAGTGCTCCTGAGCCTATGGATTGTTGCAACCTCCTTGAAACTTTCAGACCTGTGTTGGTGAAAGATAGTACAGTAATCCCTCTGCATTTGCAGGTTTGACCTTTGCAAATTTGATTATTTGCAAGGAGCGCACATGCCCCCCCATTCTTCTCCTCCTATTCTCTTGCATTTTGCCAGGCATGGAGAAGGAAGGCAAGCGTTCAGACCAGAGGCAAAGGAATGAGAAGGAGGCACATGAGGACCTTCCTTCTCCTCTCCAGAGTGCCCACCTCCCACTCCCTTGCCTCTGGCCCTGGCACTGAGAACTTGCACTGAGGCAAAAGGCAAGGGAACGTGGGGGGGAGTCAGCATAAGCCTTCCTTCTTCCCTCTGGAGCTCCCCCTCCCATTCCCTTGCCTCTGGGCCCTGTGCTGAGAACTCGCGCTGAGGCAAAAGGCAAGGGAATGGGGGTGTGCTTCCATGGAACTTCTTCTCTCCTAGCGAGCTCCCCCAACATTCTCTCGCCTTTGGTCCCAGTGCTAAGAATTCATGCTGAGGCAAAAGGCAAGGTAATGGGGTGGGGAAGGGTTGTGTGAGACTTCCTTCTGTCTTCCAGAGCGCCTCCTTCCCAGTCCCTTGCCTCTGGCCCTGGTGCTGAGAACTCATGCCCAGCAAAAGGCAAGGGAATGGGAGGGGACGGTTGTGTGAGCCTTCCTTCTCCCTTCCAGTGCCCCCCTCCCCTTCCCTTGCTCGGGCCCTGGCTCTGGCTCTAAGAACTCACACTGAGGCGAAAGGCAAGGGAATGGGTTGGGGAGACTCCCACGAGTCTTCCTTCTCTGCTCTGGAGCTCCCCCACCATTCCCTTGCCTCCGGCCCCAGTTCAGAGATCTCACACTTAAGCAAAAGGCAAGGGAATGTGAGGGAGCATGCATGTACTTTTCTTCCCCCCTCCAGAGCTCCTCTCTATTCCCTTGCATTTGGCCCAAGCATGCAAAAGGCAAGGGAATAGAGGGGGATCATGGGGAGAGGGATTATTCACAGTTTTTCCACTTTTGGGGGGTTCCACACCCCAAAGTCTCACAAAAGTGAAGGGGCCACTGTAGGTAGATCATCTACCATTTTTTTTGTTTAAGTTTACAAACAATTTCATTTGCTGAAGTTCGCCACATGGGGGCACTTAAACACCAAAAAAAGGGCAAGAGAGTGGCATCCTAGCATCTACCACACCTTATCAGGTGCATAAGATTGCATTTCTTTTAAGTGTCATTTTAACTGTGTATCAGCTGTTGGTTCCAGAAAATTGAGGGTCACTTTGGAGGCCAGTGGTGTTGGTTGTATAGGGTAACAGACTTTGGGTTTTGAAGAGCTTTCCAAAAAATTTAAAAGTGGAAAACTGAATTTGGATTGAAGTGCAAAAGAAGAGTTCTGCCCAAGATCAGTTTAGTCAAGCTGAGGGGGTGGGAGGAATAAAATTGAACTTAATACAATGTGAAAAGTTTTGTCATTATTCAGAAGTTCAAACCTATTTAAGCCAGTAGTCCGTCAATAAAACTGACAGAATATGTTACTTCACTATATACATCTCACAGATTACAAGGTTGAGCTATAAATCAAAACAGCGCAAGCATGTCCTCGCTCCCTCTTTCTCTCTCACAACACACACTCATGCTTCATTTGTTCAACTTTTAATACGTTTTAAAAATTACATTGCTAACCCATTTCACAACCTTATAGCACCTTGATTTCATGATTGATATCCACACACGAATAATATTTGTTGTTGTTAATGGCTGTCATCTTCAACTTATAGCAACCCTATGAAAGAGGGACTTCCAAGAGACCCTTTTATTAACACACCTGCTCTTACAAACTCAAGCTTGTGGCTTCCTTGGTTAGTCAATTTGTCATAATGTGGTCCTCTTATGCTACTGCCTTCCACTTTTCCCAGTGTTAATCATCTTTTCCAGTAAATCATGTTGTCCAATGATATCCAATGATATCCAAAGTACAGTAGCCTCAGTTTAGTCATTTTGGCTTTCAGTGAGAATTTCAGCTTCATTTCTTCTCAGATTGATTTGTCCCCCTTCAGCAGTACGTTTCAAACAAGTTGATTCTCTGCGTAATGCTGTATAAACTGATGGTACAATTTGTTTCAGCTACCGAATGAGAATTAAAACATATGACCCATAGGCGGTTGTGTCCTGTGCTGAGTGTCACAGACAGTTCTCTGAGTCACTGGACTGACATTTAGTGGTGTTCTGGGTGCCATCATGCTAAGATTTGTAACTCAATTAATGGAATAATTGGACTCATTAATGAATAGCAAGTAATTCTCCATTCCTGGAAATCTGATGAGTTGCTATTGTACTGCAAGAGGGACACAGTAGTGATGACTTCATTATAAACATCACCAACTCTTTAAAGTATGTGTTTCGATTAGAGGTTGACTTTGAGAATTTTCAAGGACTTTATCTCAGCCCATTTCTGCACTAGACTGTTGTAGCGCTATGATTCCACTTTCAACATCCTGTGGAATCCTGGGGTTTGCAGTTTGGAAGGGGCCAAATGGCCCCTCCCAATTGCAAACCCCAGGATTCCGTAGGATGTTGAAAGTGGAATCATAGCACTATAACAGTCTAGTACGGAAACGGCGTCAGTCTTTCATTTGCAGAAAAGTTTTGATTTGTTAATAGCATGAGTTGCTGGGTTGGGGTTGTGTTGTAATAGTGAGCTTTTTCTGGGAGGGATAAATCTCGGGTAACATTTTCTTTTGTTTTCTTTCCTTTTTTCCTTTTTCTTTTTCCTTTCTTTTTTTTTTAACCTTAAAACACTGATTTAAGAAAGATCTAAGGGGCTGTCACAGAGAGGAGAGTGCAGGTCTCATGGTTTTCAGTTAGATTTAAATTTGGAAACATTAGGAGGAACTTCATGGTATTAATAGTGGTTTGACAGTGGACCCAAAGTTACTTAGAGGGGTGGTGGGATCTCCTTTTCTGAACATCTTCTAAAGAGGTTAGGCAGCTCCTGCTGGGAATGCACTAGCTAGATACTTTCACCGAACAGATGGTTGGACTCAGTGGTCTTTGGGGCTTCCTCTAATTTTGTGATTTTGGAATGGTACCTGTTAAGATCTTTGAAGTCTTTTGTTCTGGGATGTATGAATGTGTGTACATGTATGTGTGTCTGTGCATCTATTTTTTAATGCAGCAGTTTTTAGAACCTGGACTAAACTTGATTTTTAACAAATGCTCAGTTTGGCTTAAAGCTCATCTCCTTCCCTGCAGGAGGGGGAGTCTTCGGGGAAGAGGAAAGCAGAGGATGATGACAAGGCAAGCAAGAAGCATAAGAAGTATGTGATCAGTGATGAGGAGGATGAAGATGAAGAGGCATAATGCCCAGCGTCCTCTGAAAACTTGGAAATAGTGGTTTTTTACATATATATATATATAGACTGTATCTTTCTTCTACAGATAAGATGTAAGTAAATCCCATCAGGTTGTTTTTTTGGGAGGGGGGTTTGGACAAAAGGAACATTAATATCTGTAATTTTAACGTGAATAAAACTCTTTGTTGGACCTTTTACTCATTTTTCAAGAGGTACTTAAATTACTTGTTTGGAGCATTTATTTGTTCCCTCTGGACCCATCAGGGCCCCCAAGGCAATGCAGAATAGGTAAAAACCCTTAAAACGTTAAATGGAAAATTAAAAACCCACTGATACTTACTTCAGAAGTATTCTTTAAAAATACTTCTAAAACCAGACAATTAAAAACATTAGAAAAGATAACCAGAGCAGACACTCCTAATATTAAGCATCTAAATTGGCACGTCACTAATGCACCCCTCTTGCTGTGTAGCAGAATCTCATTAGATTTCCATGACTCAGGAACTGTTTATTAATTGGATGGTGTTGCTGCACTGCAATGTTTCCTTGGAGTTTTTAGGTCTGCTTGAAACTTTATTGTGGAGAACATGATGCTCACCAAAGACGAGTCTCTGCTGGCTCGTTAAACTTTATGGGGCCAAAATGAAATGCATATAGCTGACGTGTTGCTTCTCTTCTTTCCCCCCTCGCAGTTGTAATGCTTTGTAAGGGAAAGCATGTGGTGTGATGTCAAAAGCTTGCATGTTCCCAGTCTGGATTTGTTCCACTGATTGCTGCACACAGGAGCAATATAAACCTGCAACACTGTGTTGCATTATGGCTAAAAGTGGAGGTGGGAATTGTGCAGGTGAGAGTTTGAATCTTCTCTCATCTGTGGAAACCCCCTGGGTGACCTTGGGCAAATGACACACTCTTCGCCTCAGAGGAAGGCAATAGTAAGCCTCCTTGGAAAAAAATGTTGCCAAGAACACCTTAGGAAAGGGCCATTGTTATGTGACAGCACAAAAGGTTATTCACCTGCAGCCCTCCAGGTTTCTGTTAGTTATGCTGACTGAGGTGCTGGGAGTTGAAAGTCCGACATCACCTGAAGGACTACACAAGAGGTAGGAAAATTTCTTTTTCTGGGAGCTGTGGT
This sequence comes from Ctenosaura bakeri, assembly GCA_948474755.1. Taxonomy (NCBI): domain Eukaryota; kingdom Metazoa; phylum Chordata; class Lepidosauria; order Squamata; family Iguanidae; genus Ctenosaura; species Ctenosaura bakeri. The sequence goes on along the minus strand of CAOLHI010000035.1, from coordinate 1,208,848 downwards.
CCAAAAATTTATTTATGCATTACTAAATGCCACAGTGTAGAGAGCAGGAAAACATGCTGAGTTGCTGATTTTGGCAACAGCTGTAATGTGTAAGTCAAGCCAGACAAAAAAGCAAGTTGAGAGAGTCTGGAATTAATACAAAGTTTTGAAGTCCATTTGTCAAAAGCTGGCTTGTCTAGTAAATCTGGATGATGGATAGATTCTCCTTCCCTATGCAGGAATATGAAGTGTACTTCCTTCCGCGGGATCAAGTTGGGAAAAAATACTAGTTAAAAACCTTTCTTTTCGCACAAGGGCCTGAATCAGACTTCTCCAAGCCATTTTCCATTGGCTATGCTTACTGTTGATGATGGGAATTATAGTCATAGACCAAGTTAGAATTTCAGATTAGGACTGCGCTGTGAAGCTTGTTCAGTGATCTTGGGCCAGTCTCACATGCTTGGCCTTGTCTACCTTGCAGCCTTGTTGTAGGGGTAAAATAGTTGGGGCTGAGGGTGAATTGAACCATGTAGTTATGTTGAAGTCCCCAGAAGAAAGGAGGGATGAAAATGTAATAATATATAGGCATAAGCTGTAAATATTTTTAAAATTTAAAAAATTTTCAAATAAAAAAACAAAAAAAGGGAAGCAGATAGAAATGTAACCGCCTTCAGGTTTTAACAGTTTCTCAGTTTTCCAGCTAGGGCTATTGTGTAGGCAGAGGGACAGAAGAATAAGCCATATTGAAGTAACAGCTTCCTGAGAAGTGGTTGTTTTGACTAAAATAAAGTGGTAACTGCAAGAGCTGATGCACACTTTTGACTGTCTGGCCCTCATTTTATTGAGTCTACCACAAGTTGAATGGGATCAGAAAGCAGAGAAGACTTCACAATCTCCCTGTTAAAACCAAAATCTGTTATGTCATAAGCTCCTTGCTAGTAAGCAAGGCATCTTGCGTAACAACAAATCCATGTAACAAAAGCGCACACTGAATGTTTCTGGGACATCTTTCATGTTCGGTTTCCCAATTGCCTGAATGTTACTCCTGTCTTGCCAGAGTGTTGTGGGAATAACTGTATTGAGAAGAATTGTACATGCCTCTTGGAACTCCTTGGAGGAACAGCAGGATATAAAAACACTTTTTTTCGGATGAAGATGGTAGCACTTGAAACCTTGTTGTTGCCTTCAAGTCAACTTCAACTTACAATAACACTTTCTTAGGGTTTTATTGGCAAGATCTGTTCAAAGTGGGTTGGTCATTGCTTTCCTCTCAAATGTAGCCTATAACACCTCCTATTCCATGGCAGTTTCCCATCCAAGGACTAATCAGGCCTAACCCTGCTTAGCTTCCAAGATCAGATCATATTGGGTGTGATACCTTCAGGGTATGTAAAGACCAACAAACAAGAATTAGGAATAAAATGTGGTATAACTTATAAGCAGATAAATCTATATCTAAAAGTTTTTGTCTAAGATAAATGTTATACAGTCACAGTTCAGTTGGTGAACTATATATAAAGTCATCAATAATAATTAAATATTTAAAACCAAAATAGACATACAAAAATTACATAGAGAGAAACCTTATGATTTCTACAGGCAGGACTGATGCAAGGAATCATAAAGTCATTACATAGCAACTTCCAATGGGAGGAAGAACAATGTTGGCTACTAAGGGTTGGTAGTCCATGATCATGGTCAAATAGCCATGGTCCTGTGGATAATCCAATGCTTATAAAACACTAGTGAACCATCTCCTGAAAAGAGGAAAAAACTTGATGGTTCCTGTTGATTGATATGGTCCCTGGGTAGTCTGAACAGCCAGACACATTTCGATGCAACAGTGGCCACATTTTTCTTCCAATCTCTTATGCTTCCCACAAATAAATTATACAGAGTTGCAAAAAGAAGGAATCTTCTTCAGGCTTGATAAGACTGGAGGAGCTGAGGAAGATTCCTTCTCTTTGTAACTACTGTGTAATTGATATGGTCCCCAAGTGGCCTAAACAGCCAGACGCGTTTCACCGTAACAGTCGTCTTCAGTGGCTGGATTTTATTTCAAATCTCTTATGCCTCCCACAAATAAATTATACAGTCGTTGCAAAAAGAAGGAATCTTCCTTAGTCTTAATAGGACTGGAGGAGCTGAGGAAGATTCCTTCTTTTTGTAACTACTGTATCATTTATCTTCTTATAAGTTACGCTACATTTTATTCCTAACTCTTAAGTTCGTTAGTTTTTGCTGTTGGTTAGGAGTCAGTTCCCTTTTTTTCTTTGCTGTTCAGGGTGCGTAAGCCACGGCTTCCTCTTACGATGATATCACCATAAGGTTTTGTTGGCAAGGTATTTGTCAAAGGAGGTTACTGTTGTGTTTCTTTGAGGCTGGGGTAGAGTGTGACTTGCCCAAGGTCACCCAGTGAGTTCCCATGGCTGAGCAAAGACTTGAATCCTGGATTCCTTGTCTAACATTCAGACCGCTACACCATGTTGACTCCCAGTTGAAACCCTATTGTGGTCTGTGTCAACAATAGGGAATCCTTTAGGCCCTCCAGATGTTGCTGGACTCCAAATCCTCTCACCCCTTACCTTTAGGGTATGTTGGCTGGGGCTGGTGAGAACTGTAGTCCACCAATATATGTGGGACCATGAGTTGTAACCTTTTTCATTGTCATGCTTTTCTGAGACTATAAAGGGGTGGTGGAACACGGTGATGCTTTACTGTAGGCTGCCACATATCCACACCATTGAGTACTGAAGCGGTTTGTTTTGGGAAAGGAAAAAAACTAAAATGTAGAAAGTATAATATTTACATATGGAGGGTGTTAAATGAGCATTCTTGTGTGGAAAGGTTTAATACCATTATTTTAGGCCAGCAGCAGGTAGCATTTGCCCCCATCAAAAATAATATGATATATTTTTTTGCTCTCAAATGCCCTCTGGAGGGCAAGGAGTACCATTTTGCTGTGTTTTTGCTGCCCCTTGGCCATCCCAGGCAGGAAACCTGGAAGTCAACCTCTGGGTTACTCCCTGTTAGATGAAAGACCTGTCCTCAATCTAAAACAGCGTGGGATGGGCCAAAACAGAGAAAGCCGCCTAGGGAGCATTGCAATTCAAAAAAAAATTTTTTTTTTGAAAATATATTTTTGGATACCTGGGCAGGGAGGTGGGGCTGGATACTACAAAATCTGCCCCAGAGGACCACCAGCGATGAGGTTGCACTTTCCCCACCCCTCTTTTAAGGTACAGAAAAAATATTCAGACTCCACTGCTTTATCTTCAAGCTAAGTCTTCACCGTCTAGATCCATAGCTAAAGTCCTGGCCTGCCTCTCCATATTAGTTTACATCTCTCAGCTGTAGCCAAGCTACAGTTGCCCATCAGACTTTCCCAGAGTTTTTCACCTTCCGCAGTAGCCCCTCCAAAACTAGTTTTCCCCTCCTCTTCTTTTTCTGCGTTAAAGCTGAGTGAGCAAACATTCATTCATGTTTCCTTTTTTTAAAAAGGAAAAAAATTAATTTCCTTGAACTTGTGAGCAGTCTGGATGCACAAGAAACTCTCTGTGTTACTTTGCTCCATGACATTACAGCACCAGCTATAAGTTCATGTGTTCCCTTGGGGAATTTCTTCTCCCTCCCTTAAAAATGCTGATTTTCAGCTTGCTCAAATTTTGACCTGGTAATCTGTTTAGCAGAGTGACCTCAGCAGGATCTAGATTCTGTGCTCGACAGCTTTTTCACATACTAGAAACCTGCTTCAAAGAAAGATTCAGCTTCATTATGTACTGCAGATTTAATATGGACATTTTTGCTTCAACATAAAACATCCCAGGAGTTCTGACTACCATGGATGTTCATGTTTTCCTATATCGTGTAGACTTCAGTGAGATAGTATGGTTACCTTGCTTACTTAATCAGCACTTAGATCGTTTTGGTTTTAAGTTGTGCCACTCTGGATTTTCACTTTGAAAAAAAAATAGCTTGCAGGTTGTGCAAGTTCCTAAGACCATATTAAGTTCTACTAAAATTGCATTGGTCTCATTGGGTCTACTCATGACTCAGCCTAGATAGAAACCTTAGGCTGCAATCCTAGACAGAGGCTGAGGCCGTTTCTGCACTACTCTGTTATAGTGCTATTATTCTGTTTTCAAAATCTAATGGAATCCTGGGGTTTGCAGTTTAGGGAGGGGCATTTAGAATTCTCAACCAGAGAGCTCTTTGGCCTCAGTAAACTACAAAGTCTTCCAGAGGGTGTTGAAAGTGGAATAATAGCACTATAACAGGGCAGTACGGAAAGGCCCTGAAATCCAACAACAGGCAGGCAGGGCATAACACTCCACCTGTGCAGATTGGGTGTTCTCCCCCTGCCTTAGCAGCTATTACACCCTGAGAAGGGCTGATGTTGTTTCTGCTTTCTGGTGCAGGGAGGAAGACATTCAGACAATGAAGAAGCAGCTGGTCTCCACTCAAGGGAATAAAAATGATGGAGATGGAGTGAAGGTTTCCCTTCCCCTTGGAGCCCTGAGCAGCTGCATTTTCACCTTCTGATTTGCCTCCCCACTCCCTTCTTCAGTGGTCATTAGCAGCAGCCATGGCCTCTCCCACAATTTGACAGCTGCCAGCGATGGAACATTTTTGGATTAGAAAATAGCCCATTCTGCTCTGTCCCAAAAGAGATATATGAGAGTAAAAGCCACACTTATGCATGTATGTGTCACTAACAGAGTGTCACCCTCAGTGTCCTTGAAGTGATCTCCATTAAGTTCAATGGGATTGACTTTTAGGTACGTGTGTACAGGATTGTGTTGCTCACAAAGCAGTACATCCTGTTTGTTCTTGTTATAATCCTCTCCCAATTTTAAGCTTCATTAAAGCAGAAGTGCCATTTTTTAAAATCTAGCCATAGATTAAACCTGATGGCCAGGCTGGATGGCTGATGTAGTCCCAGAATGTCATTTTCTCCCAGGCTCTTAACTGGCTGCAGTTGTAAAAGGGGTGAGGGATGATTTTAAGCATACATGCCGGAGAACTTAATAACCAACCCCTTTCCCCATCCCTCTTTTCTCAAGTGGCAATAACTTCTGCCTGTCACTTTCAGACCAAAATCCTTGGCAGAAGAGCAGTGGGACTGTAAATTCCTCCTGTCACCCAGTTTGTTCCTTCTTGATCCAAGCCACATTACTTTCCCACTTGGCTGAACACAAAAAAGCTTACCAAAAGCTGCAGACCAGTCTTGGTTAGTAGCATAGCTCTCACTTGCTTGGTCATGCTCAGACATTCTGAACTCTTACACAAGCTGAAGGGAGAAGGGAGAGAATAATTTTTTTAAAAAACAGCCCAAATTGTCAGGTTTGTGTGCTGTGTATAGCTGTGGTTGAGAAACCAGCTTGCTTTAGATAATGCTCCTGCATAGATTTCTCTGCCACGTTTTAGAGGATTATAGGGTATATTCTAGGTCAGGGTTGGGCAGCTGTCAAGGTTATGGCTCTACTTTACTTTTTTTCTAGAACCTCAAGATGCACCAACCACCACCTATGTGCAGAAAACAAGTATGTAAAATAGTTCTCATCGTAGATGTTTGTTTTTCACACTGAAAGAGCTCACAGTCTTTCTGTGCGCACATCCATTCCTCAACACTCCAGTTTTTCTTCATTTCAGCACTGATTCTTTGCTGCTATTAAACTATTTGGAGTTTAGGATTCTTGCCAAACCACTGCAAATTATTCAGACATCCGACAATACATGGGAACATAGAAATCTGCCTTATACTAAATCAGATCTTGGTTCCATCAAGCTGGGCTTGCCAAACTATCTGTTTGGCTGGGTTTTACCCAGATTCTAGGCTTATCAGTGGCACACATTTCGTCTGCTACATATCTTAGATAACTTTTCTAAAAAAAACAAAAAAACAGTAATTGTCGGAGCTGAGATGGAGTACAAAATATGCAATTACCTATTCTGTCAAATTGGTTGTGCAAAACAATCCTGCAGTGTGTATTTAGCCAAAGATGGAGGCCTAAAATTGATAATTTCTTGATAGACCTGAACCATACAATCTCAATTCCAATTCCCTGAGTGTGTCAGTTTTGGAGGAAAATGCAGCTCTTGGGAAAAATTTAGCTGAGCCTGTTCTGTAGGGCTCCTTGCAAAGATTGCATAGATGACCATGGCACCATTGGAATGAATGGGGAGGGCCAGTAAGAAACAGGGTAAACTCAGCTAGTACTTTGGTCTTGTTTCTGTATGCCTTCAAGCTGTTTCCAGGTTATGGCTACCTTAAGATGAACCTGTCATGGGGTTTTCTAGGTAAGACTTGTTCAGAGGGAGCTTGCTTTTGACTTCTTCTGAGGCAGAGCAAGTATGACTTGCCAAAGGTCATCCAGTGGGTATCCAAGGCTGAGTGGGGATTCAAACCTGGTCTCCAGAGTTGTAGTCCAACACTCAAAACCACTACATCCTCCTGGCTCTCTAGCTTGTACTACAATACAATTATTAACATACAAGGTACCGTGCATGCTCCAGCTGGTACTACAATACAATTGTTAACGTACTAGTGTATATACCCAGCATTGCCGGGGATTTTATTTTCTGATAGGTAATATTTGTTAGAAAGATTTGAGATCCTGTGTCTCTAATTCCCCAAACTATTTTGTCCAGTACCTGTAACTTTTCCCCATATTCTCCAATTCAATCTGTATTCAGAGTTATTAACATACAGAGGTTGCATTCCTGAGGAAATACACTGCGCTCCTCCTTGCTGTTAGGCCTCATCTCCATAACAACCAGCCTATTCAAAGCTCTCTGGCTGAGAATTCTAAAGGCCCCTCCCTAAACTGCAAACCCCAGGATTCCATAGAATCTTCACAGGCAGCCAATCATATGAAGTCTTAGCTGACACAGCCAATCATATGAGGTCTTCACCTGACACAAACTTTGACTTTTATATATTAGATGAGGTTCTGTGCATGCTCCAGCTAACACTACAGTGCAATTATTAACATATGAGATGCCGTGCATGCTGACTTGCTTTCACATATTATTTGCTGTTACGTCAGCTTCTGGCGACTCTATGAATGAGAGACCTCCAAGACCCCTATCATATCTTGCAGACTCAAAGCAATGGCTTCCTTGATTGAATCAATCCACCTGTAATGTTATCTTCTTCTTTTCATATTCCTTTTGACTTTAATAAGCATTATGGTCTTCACTAGTTAGTCACATTGTCTCATGATGTGTCCACAGTACAACAGCCTCAGTTTGATCATCTTGGCTTCTAATGAAAGCTCAGGTTTGATTTGCTGAAAGGCCATTTGTCCTTTTAGCACTTCATTGTTATTGGATTCAGAAAAAAATTTCATCATCTTTTTATTTATATAGCATCTCTGTACATGGCCCTTTACAATAAAAGAACAATAAAACAGTTCCCTGTCATCAGACTTATAATCTAATTAAGATGAGACACAAAGGATAAGAGGATGACAATGTGGGAGGGGATTAAGTTCAGCAGATACTGTGTCTTCCTCTCTCACAGGCCAGGGCCCTGGCAGTTAGAATAAAAGGATGGCCTTTCATCTACTTTGGGCGTAGGCATGATGGAACCGTGCCTATCAAGCCCTTGTTCCAGAACCCAGATAGGACTCTTCCCAACAGCCCCACCCTAGAGACATGAGAGGGACAGTACTTACGGCAGCCAGTGCAGGTGGAAAAGGAAGAGCTTGTTCATTAGGCCACAGCTGACCAGGATGCTGAGGCTTTATAGCTTTATAGAGGTGAGAATGGCAGAAAGCTGCTAGAATCTACTCACTCCGTTGATGGTGACAGCCTTGCTGACTCCTGCATTGTCTGTCATATTCTTCAGACCTTGGACCTTTGCCTGGACTATAGATTCTGCCTATGGACAGTCTCTCCTTGGACTCTTGGTAAATTCAGACTCAGTAGCTCTGGACTGCTTTTGGACTGCTTTAACAAGTGCTGTTTGCTAGTTACTGCTGATTACACGGCTGTGATGCCTTGGCAGGCCGCTGGCACAGGATAGTGCCTGCCTTTTCATCTCTCGCTCCATGGCTGGGGCAGTAGCAATTGGGATTTGCTGCGAAGCACAGCAGCAATAATAGAGGTTCTCCAGGAGTTGGGGAATAGCTGGGACAGTGGCAATTGGGATGGAGAGAGGGCCTTTCGTCTACCTCTGGGACTAGGCACAATGGACCTGTGCCTACCTGTTCTCTCCCTCCGTGGCTTGAGCAGTGGCACCACCATTGCTGCCTTTTCATCACTTCTCTGCTGCTGCTCCTGCTCCTGCTTCTCAGCGAGGGACAGAGGTGAAGTGGCAGCAGCAACCATAGCAGCTCTCCAGGAGTTGGGGAATAGCACTGTTCCATCATGCCTAAGGCAGCTGTCTCGTGGGTGGCGGAGGAAAAGGAGGAACTGGGAAAAGAGAAAAGGACAGAAAGAGTTTGGAGATACGTTCTTGATGTGAATCTTACAATTAGGAGGAAACAGATTTGCAATATGTCTTCTCCTACTAGTACTACTACTATTTATTTATATCCCACCTTTTTTTCAGTCAGGGGCTCAAGGCAGTTAAAAATAAAACAATTACAAAAGTTAAAAATACCATTAAGCTAGCCATAAATTAAAACCAGTTAACAGCCGTAGCTATTAAAAGCAACCAACAAAGCAACCAGTACAGAGCAGTTCTGCAAGGCTCAGTCGCCTGAGCGGTCAGTCTGTCAGTCTTTGTCAGGCCTGACAAAGAAGAAGAAAGGTCATTTTGGGAAGACAACTAACTCCACGTTTGTTTGACTTTGGAGTATAGTATGGTTGATGTAATGGTTTGAATGTTAAGAATAGGAGTCTGGGAGACCAGCGTTCAAACCTCTGCTCGGCCATGTGAAAACCAATTGTGTGACCTTGGGCAAGTTGCATTCTTGCAGCCTCAGAGGAAATCAATGGCAAGCCCTCTCTGAACAAGTGTTGCCAAGAAAACCTCATGATAAGGTTGCCTTCGGCTTTCAAGTGCGTTGAAGGCACACAGCAACAACAATGGTTATTTAAATTGTTCACTCACACATATTTCTACGAAGTTAAATAAGTCTTACCTTTTGGAAATGTGCAAAGGAGATTGTATTTATTAGCAACGCATTTTTTCCTGCAGTGTAAACTCTACAGGAACCAAAACAGCAGCTGTAAGGATGAGGATGTGGAAAGCATTTGCCACCAAGGGAAGTAGAAGTAAAATTTTGGAGGATGGCATTGGCAAAACAGTTCTGTCACACTGAATCGGCACTTGCTTTGATTTTTATTTTATTTGGTACATGAAGGAATACCTTTCAAAGGAGAGTATTTTTGTTAGTTTTTTGCGGCAAAAACAAACATATCTACTGTACCTTAAAGACCAAGAAATTTTGTTTGCACCAACATTTGTGGACTTTGGCCTCATCAGATGCATGAGGTAAAGCTGCTGCTCCTTTCCCATGTGTGCAAGGGCAACCACAACACCCCCCAAGTGCACCCCATTAGCTAATCAGTAGCTGGGAAGCAAAGGTTTGTCTATGAAACTCCCAGCTGCCCCTGGGCATCAAGAGTGAGGAGTACTGCACAAAGAGGTACAGAATACCTACTACGACAATGTCTCCCACAAGATACATGCACTGGCACAACCAGGTGTTATGTCAGTGTATATAACCAAGAGAATTCAAGCTGAAACATACTTTGCCTTGGAAATTTGCATACTTAGGAGCGCTACAAAGTATTTGGGAGAATTAAACACAAAACCACACATGCACCGAACAAAACTGAACAGAAAAAATAAAATGCATACAATTGAAAAGGCACTTTCGTCAACAGAGAAAGATATGCACAAAAATGCACACATTTGAAAGATGTGTTCACAAAACAACATCTTAGTTCAACAAATTTCCACATAGGAAAGAGTGGGGAAAAAATGATGTAGGAAGGAAAAAGCCAAGTCACACAACTATGGATGGGATGAAAATGCACGTGGCATTTGGAGAATCACAACAAAACAACAACATAGAAAAATAAACTATCCCATCAAAGTTAGTATGACAGATCAGACTCTTGACCCATGCAGTAATACCACATAGAAGAGGAGGCCATGGAAGGTTTTGATGATAAGAAAAAGACAAGAAACCAGGGTAGGAATTAACTGAGGAGACAAACCCTGCAGAAAGGATGTGTCAGGCAGACAGGGCAATGGTAATATATTTTGATAGAACTGATTGAGGATGTTGCGTGTCTGGAGTTTGTGGAGGGTTTAGGTAAGAGCTAAAAACCCAAGGTAACTTCCTTAGGACTCTGCAATTTGTACTTTGTCCAGGACATTTGGATTTGGGAGAACATTCCGTCTTAATGAAGGCATGAAATTGCCCATCTACTTTCTTTAAAGTGATAAGATAAAAGACGAAAGAAGCTTTTTATTTGTTTATGGCTGTGTCACTGAACTGGGCTGGATTTGTGTCAGTCCAAGTACAACACTCTCTCTGCCTCAGCACTGCGGTTCCAACCAGCAAAATGTTCAGCAGAATACAGATCTGCCATTTTTCTCCCCGCATCATCAGATTTCAATAGCTCGTGTTGCATTTTGAACAGAGAATTGTGTGTCTTGGAGAAAGGAATGAGCCAGCGAGCCAGCAAAGCATAACTGCAGTGTGGCTGCTCTCATTCTCTTCCTCCTCCCCTTCATATGATTGCTTAGGGGAAAAATAGCAAATGACAAAGAAAACTTTGCTCTGTGCAAGTCAGTCTTGGATTCTGGATTGTATATGTGATAAAGATGCTCTCCAGTGTCTCACAAATGGGGACATTATAAAAGGCACTGAGAGTGATAGGACAATCTAATTTATAAATGGATATGATTCCTACTTTATAAATGCATATGATTCCATTAATAAGAGTTCTGGCAGGAAAACCAAGGGAAGTAGGACAGTAACATCCTAAAAGCAGGGTGGTGGTGGTAGGAATAGTGAAGAACTGGACATACCTACTTTGACCAGCAAAACTGTGTGACTACCAAATGTTTTCAAAAACATACTGTTGGGATAGTGGAGACCCTGGAGACCAGAGTTCGATTCATTGCTTGACCATGGAAACCCACGGGGTGACCTTGGGCGCATCACACGCTCTCAGCCCCAGAAAACTGTTGGGAAAAATCTCAGCATTCTCTCCCCCTCCATCTTGTTGTAGAACAAATGGGCAGATAGCCCAGCTAGGGCTTCCTTTTGTATCTGCATGTCAGATCTTCTCCATTTGCCTTTCTCTGTCTTTTATTGCATGATAAGAAATATTTTTAGTACTCAGGTGATCAGGTCATGTGACCCAGGACTGTGCTTAGGTCATTAGTCCTAAAGTTAAGACCCCCTCGGAGCCATCTTGGCTCCTCTTCGTTTCTTTGTTTCTCTCATGGCTGCTTTCTTCGCATGCTTCGGAATCCCATCAGAAGGATGGTGAGTTAAGACCGAAGATTCTCCTATTGATTAGTTAGTCAGGTAGCAAGCTTCAATACAGATGTAAATGAAGACGCCATTAGTAAAGTACTTTAAGTCTTTTATCCAAGCTACCTGTGTGTTTGTATTTACTTCGATTAAGCATTCCAAGCCACAAGTCATTAAACAAGCTTTTAACCACTTCTCTGCATAACTCTGCTAAATGATGGCTGAATCCTAACAGGTTTAGTCTCATTTCCTACAAATTTCATGATGGGTTTGCTGTAGGGTTGCCGTAAGTCAGAAAGCCGACCACCAGCACCACCAGCACCGCATGTTTTGGAATACTGCTATACTGCTTTTAGGGAATCTATATAACATAGGTAACGGGGAACATATACCTCACTTGCTGAAACAACTTTACCGACTACTGGTCTGCAAAGAACACAATTGAAAGTGGGGGTTATGACTGATAAGTCCTACATGTGTAACTGGCCATTTCTGCAATAGATTGTTATAGTGCTATTATTCCACTTTCAACATCCTATGGAATCCTAGGGTTTGCAGTTTAGGGAGGGGCCTAAACAGTTGTTGTTGTTGTTGTTGTTGTTGTTGTGTGCCTTCAGGTCATTTCCAACTTATATCATGGTGTTTTCTTGGCAAAATCTGTCCAGAGAGACTGTTACCTTTGCCTTCCTCTAAAGGGGCGAGAGTGTGACTTCCTCAAGGTCACCCAATGACTGAGTGGGGATTCAAACCATGGTCTTGAGAATTGTAGTCCAATGCTCAGACCATTACATCACACCAGTGCGGTGTACTAGTTTTTAAAATCCTACCCTGAAAGTGTTTTTAACTGCTTTAAGTTGCTGTTTCAGTTAGATTGTTTGTTTAATGGTTTGTAGCTGCTTCTGCTGATGCCAACACCCACACAAAAGCCTGTCTCTTAAGCCAGGCAGCTCCCCATCTGGAGGGTTTCTGAGGTCCTGGAGATTGGGGTTCAGAGAAATGACATCTGCAGTCACTGGGCACAATGCACTCTGCATCCAGGAGAGCACTGCAATTGTCATTTCCCAGCACCTGATCTTCAGCACCTCTGAAACCCTCCTGCCTGGTTTAAGAGATAGGTTTTTGGGGTCATGTCTGGTCATAAATGATCATAAATGTGCATTTCCAAAGTTACAAGATTGCAAGTCCAGTTTATGATCTTGTAAATATTTGAATAGGCTGCCCCACACACACACTTTTTGTAACTGTATTTGCTTGTAAGCTTCCTTATGTTTCATGGTGAGAGAGAGGTAAGATATTAACTAGATAGATAGACAGATGGACGGACGGATGGAAGAGAAATAGCCTGAAAATTCATGTGATTGGCAAAATGTTGTTTGGATCAATTGGGGAAAAAAGCAGGAAGTAAACAAACAGATAATACCTCCCTCGTGATACATTTGACCCCATGTGAAAGAGTAGACTGTTAATTCAACAAGATCTTGTGAGATTCTGTAGGAAAATTGGGATCAGCTCTTAAAAAAAAGTCTGTATGATTTGTCATTGAGAAGGTGTTCACTACTGGAAAACAGCTGAGTCTATTTTCAGAATCCATCTATATGAAATGAGCCCCTTTGCCTCCCTTCTTTCTCCCGTAATGAGGCTGCAGATAAACCGGGCATACTGGGAGAAAGGAGAATGTTAATTGCATAGCAATTTTGGGTTATGCATACTTTCCAGGGGCTTAATTTAATTGTTGTAAACTATACTTTGAAGCCACATGAGGCATCAGACAATTTCAGGTTCGAGATTATGCCTCTATGGAAATAGCATTACAGGCAAGCAAGGTGGAGGAGGGAGAGGTTCAGTCTAGACATGTATAAAGCCTCTATGTAAATCTTATAAAATATGCTCTGAGAGTCTAGATTTATGAGGGGCTGGAAACTTTCAATATTAAGGATCTGAAAGCGGAACTCTTTGTTGTCTGTAGGCAAGAAAATGAACAAGAGAGCATTGCCAGTAAGTTCACAGAGGCTTGCTGTATTCCCCCCAAATAAGATTGCCAGATTGAAAACTGGAGACGGCTCCTGTATCTTTAATGGATGCATAAAAGAGAAAATGTCAGCGGATGTTGCTTATCACACAACCAGGTAATAGGCAATGTTGCTGAAATTCCTTCTTCCACAATTAAAGGGGCAAGAACCAATTCTAGCTTTCACTCTGGCAACCGTAGGCAAAAGTAACTTTTCCAAGGTCTGGTTTAAAATAGGGTTGTTGTTTTTTCTTTTCACAACCTCCCCCAACATGGGTCCTTCCAGATGTTTTCGCCTCTGCTTCCCATCATCTCCAACTATCAGACATTCTGAATAGGATGCATGGGAATTGTTGACCAAAACATCTGGAGAAGCCCAGGTTAAGGGAAGGCTACCTTAGCCTGCTTTGTGGGACAAGATCTGAATCCTACTTCTGCTTTAAGAGTAAGAAAGAGCCATCTTAAATCACACTGAAGGTTCCTTTAGTCCAACAGCTTGTTTTGGTCATCCGGATCCCTCCAAAACAGATCAGAGAAAGGGCCTAAGCTCCTTTATTGGTTACTCTCATAATTTCCATATCAAATTAAGGGGATAACAAACAAGGGAAGACAGTTTCCATCCTGACCTAGTTGTGAGCTTCCCAGAGATAACCAAATGGTCACTGCAAAACAAATATCAAAAGATATAAGTTCCATCTAACTGTCCTTGACAGGTACATCCTCCAAAGATGATGATGTTGGTGGCTGCCTTGTCCTCATGTTGTGGATACAAAAGCTGCTACAGTAATGTTTCTTTGCTGAAAATACTGTGATGGTTGGAAACCTCATCCCCGTTTCACACTGTTACAAGCCCGCTTGGCACTTTCCCTACAGTGGGAAAGTTTTGTTCTCAACAACAAGAGAAGCAAGCTTGTTTAAAATGGCTCAGATAGGACGTTTGTGCTCCTATCTGATCTAACAATAGAACATTCTGTGCAGCTGACGGGGAAAGGAGTACCAAACTCGATATAGCAGTGGTAACAGTGGAAGGAAAGTTTTATGTACCTTGGATAAATACACAGTAGCTCTTTTTTTTTTTTATTGTTTTATTTTTGGTCTCGATTTTAAAGTGGACCTGATCAACCACAGACCCATTTAGTTTGCCTCTCCAAATGCGAAGCTCAGATGGTACGTGTGTTTCAGCAGCTCTTTTGCCAAAGCTGTTTAGACTTGTCACCAGCGATAGGATAGCCTGGAGGCATCTTTTACTCAGAGGCTGCTCCCCCCTTTGAAAAAGGCCAGATGTTTGCCAAAACCTTTAATTGCAGACACATTCCCCAAAGCACCACACCAAGGAATGGGAACAGCAGAGCAGAATCAGGATGTGTGTCCGAGTGACTGCAGAGAATGGAGATGGAGAAAAAGGATCACTCATTTGTGCATAGTAAATCAGTCATCAAAGCAAGGTGGGCTCAAGGTTAGCCTTTTCCTTGGTATGCTGCGATATTTGCTGCCACCACCAGCCAGAACTGTGCCACGTGATTCTCTCAGGCAAGCGACTCAACCTTGTGTGCCACATTCTAAGCCTAATTCTTCTTGTTACTTGCCTTCAAGCTGACTCCAATTTATAGTTATCCTATCCCAGGGTTTTCTTGGCAACATTTCTTCAGAGGAAGTTTGTCATTGCGTTCCACTTAAGGTGAGATAATGGACCTGCCCAAAGTTTCTGTCACTGTGCCAGGATTTGAACCTTGGTCTTGCAGAATCATAGTCCAATGCTCAAACCACTACATCTTGCATTCTAGGCCTAAGCTGACATTTCAAGAAAATTTGGGTCCACCCCCCATCTAGATAAAACTCTACTTTAGCAGTTTACAAATCCCTTATGCAACCCCACTTATGCTTTTGCAAGCCTTGCCACACAATCCCTGGCTATAGCAGGGGAGTTCATGGGGAGAAAATTATTTATTAGGATCTGATGCTGAGTCTTCCAAGAGGCCTGGCAGCACAGGACTTGGAAAAACTCCTTGTGTCTGTGTGCTGTAGGTAAGAGCCAGAATCCTGTTGGCATCTGAACGCATGTGTAAGTTTTCCTATGGATGCAGTTGGACTATTGTGTTTGATGCAGAATTTCTGTGCTCAGTTCAAGGTTGCACGTGTGACGCTATCACACATGGATGCGCATTATGCACTGTGTATTCAAACGTGGATGTCAATTTTGTTGCATGTTTGGTTATCTAGTGTTGGAATTCACTAACAAGGTGATGTTGTGTAAGTGCCACATAATTCTGTGAGCATAAAGTCACAGTCCATCTCCTTATGACAGTATCTTGGCCAAGGCCATATGGAATACAGGTCCTATCAGGAATTAGGGCAACGCCTGCTGATGGTTGTGGTCATGTATTCTTGCCTGCAAACCACTGAAAAAATGCTCTGTTTGTTTCGCTGTCTTCCATTGTGTTTTACCTAGTTTTCCAGGTTTTATCCAAGTTCTGGGCCCATTCTCCTAGATTGCTCTGATGCCCATTTCTACAGTTAGTTGATCCATAACTAGTCTGGACCCTGGCCACAGCCTTTCCCCACCCTGCTTCTGTGACATCACAAAAAACCCACCTTCTTAGCCCTGGTTAAAACATGTTCTTACTATTTTATTTTATGATTTTATTTTACAGTGGCCCCTCCACTTTTACAAGGGTTCAGGGTGTAGACTCCTTGCAAAAGTGGGAGAAACAGGAATAACTCCCCCCATACACTTCCTCCCATTTCCTTCCAGAGTTCCCCCATTCTCTTGCCTTTTCCCTCATCATGTGTTCTCTGCACTGGGGCAAAATGCAAGAGAATGTGAGTGGAAGCGTCAGAGGGGAGAAGGAAGGCACACACGTGTATGCGTTTCCCCTGCCCAATTCCCTTGCCTTTTACCTTGGCACACATTCTCCCACTGGGGCCAACTGAATGGGAACAGGAGGGGGAGCTCCACAGGAGAGAACACACGTGCATGCCTCTAAATTTTGGGCCCTCACATTAACCATCAGAGCCTGGAGAAAGTTACTTGATTAACTTGTTATGCCATTAGCTCATTAGGTATTGGGCTTGACTCACTAGATTGCCTGATTAGCACCAAGTTAGTCCTATGGTTTCATAGATTTAAGCAATTAGAATAGATAGCTCATTCTCTGGCACATTTGGTAAGGCAAGAAAGCTAAAGGAGAAGAAGGATTAGAAGTGGGGTGAACGTATCAGGTAGATCTGTTCTAAGCAGCCTACTCTGCTTGCTTTATCAATGCTGTCCTGAATAGTGAGATGAAGAAAGTTCTTGAAACAGCAAAAGTATAGCTGGGAAGCAATTGAAGAGTTAGGATTGGAGAGCAATTCAAAAAGGAGGGAGAAAGGGATTCATCATATGGAATAGGGTAGGGAAGTGATTTGTTTGCTTAGTCCATGTTCAAGCAACAATTTTCCTTTCAGAATGGCAGGCCATTTAGTTCTGAAAGACTGGTGTCCTTCTGATTTCTCTCTTCTATTTGTTTCTCCCTTCCTCTCTCTTTTCCATGTTCTGTTTTCCACCCATCCCCTGATTCTGCTGGCCACGCGCTCTGAGGATATTGGTGTGGCTGGAGCTGCTAGTTTGAATTCAAAAGAACAATTTGGCTAAACCCATTCTCTCCTCATATCTATTCAGAAATAAATCCCATTGAATCCCTTTATAGCCCTTTAGTGTTTTTATTATTGATGAAACAGTGCAGGGCACTTGGATAATTAAACAGAAAGTTTTCCTCATCTCCATTCTTGATTTCTCCCTGCTATCCTTTCTCTATCCTTTCCTCTCTCCCATTCAGCTTTTCATGCAAATCTGTTCTTCAGTAGATCACACACACACTTTGAGGAATGTAGTAAGGTTGGAGCTTGGAGAAAAAAAGGTATAAAGTTAGCTAAATCCACACCTCATTACCCTTGGGAGAAATTTCTTTCTTTAAAAGGGGCTGGATTAAGACATTACAAAAAGAAATTTCTTTCCATAAAAAAAAAAATCTGCTCCGAATGAATCCCGTTGCCTTAATTGAGCAAAAATATGTGCTCTCCAACTGATCTTTGAAGAACATTCTTCATGATAGGAAGTTAGGAGGTAGACAGCATGCTCAAATTCTGTTATGCGGGAAAATGTTGTGATGGGGCTCAGAGGCAGAGGTATAACTACTGGGGGGGCAGATAAGAATTCTTTTCCCCCTTCATGAAATTTTCCTTCATTTCCCAAATACCTATCTATCTGCCCTTTCTCCTGGTATGGAACCCAAGGCATTGCAGAGGGCGAGACACTCGAATTCTTACGTTTGCTGTGTTTGCTTGCAAAATCCCATGGTAACTTTGGCTGCCCCATTTCTCTAAATGTGTTTCTAAATGTTCAACTGAAGTTTTAAATGCCTCCAGTGCTAGAAATTTGGTAACTGGAGGAAACTTTCACTTAAGGGGAAAAATTCTTATGGCGGGGGGATGACCTTATTTTGCCCTTTTCTCCATAGCTGTACTCCTGCTCAGAGGCACTCTGAACATTTCTGCTTGAGAAGCCTCCACCTCTGGCTCACTGACTGATCTTTGCAGCCAGCCATTTATTGCCGTGCTTGCAGTAGAGCAGTGTCCTGTAGATGAAAATGGCACATCGCTTAGTAATCTTGAGCACAGGGGTAGGAATGATGTGACCCTTCAGATGTACTTGGATTACGACCCCCAACAGCGCTAGGCAGCATAGCTGATAGTGAGAAATGCTGGAAGCTGTAGTTCAACAACATCTAGAGGGCTTCTCTATTCCCATTATTTTAAGCAAGGCATTTGAACATGTTAGCAAGGGTGGGAGGAGAATTTTAATATAGAGGAGAAATGCAAGGGAGTGAGAAAACATAATTGCTCATGCCTTAAAATATAATCCCATCTTTTTTCAATCTGACAGTTTCCAGACCCAGTGAAGTCTCACCATCTCCAATCAATAATTCCATGGGAAGAATCCAGGTTGGCAATTTTAATATGAGCAAAAGAGTAATTTTCATGGTGACAATAACTAAATGAGCATCCATAGTCAAAAGTGACAACTTCCATGGCTTCTCTGTAAATCCTGAGATGGATTAGTATGCCATTATATTATGAGCTTTGTAGTCACTTGAAGGAATGTTGTTCAGCTGGAT
Source organism: Ctenosaura bakeri (assembly GCA_948474755.1). Taxonomy (NCBI): domain Eukaryota; kingdom Metazoa; phylum Chordata; class Lepidosauria; order Squamata; family Iguanidae; genus Ctenosaura; species Ctenosaura bakeri. The sequence continues at coordinate 1,190,261 of CAOLHI010000035.1, read as the reverse complement.
TGTTTAAAGTGAGAGTTTGCCAAAATTGTCAATATTTTCATGTGCGTGTATGTGCCTTCAAGTGACTTTTGACAACTCCTTGAATTTCATAGAGTTTTCTTAGACAAGGAATACTCGGGGTGGTGGTGGTTTCAGCCAGTTCCTTCCTCTGAATATAGCCTACGGAACCTCGTATTCACTGGTGTTCTCTCATCCAAGTATTAACCAGGGCTGACCCCTCCTTAGCTTCCAAAATCATACAAGATCTGGTGCCGTTATTATATTCATGTCAGGATGGACATAACATGACATCCATGAAAATTCAAGTGTCAGAAAAAGCAGAAGCAACAAATTCAACCCAAGAATCCCAGCTTGGAAAGTTATTTTTGGGAGAAAGAACTCCCAGATTCTGAACTGTTGAACTAATCCTAACTATGTTTCCAGCGAAACTATCTCAGATCTAGAGACGGTAATGAGATCTCATATTTTCAACCTGGGCACCCTCGGATTTGGCCCTTGAATGACGAAAGGAACTCCTCTTGAACGCTAGTAAACATTACGGCAGTTGTTGTTGTTTTTCTTGCTTTTTCCATTGAGTACCCCTCTCTCCCTGGGCTGGATGGGAGGAAAATGCTTTATGTAATAGGCTATTCAGGCTTTAGAATGTAAGCCTGTGCTGAGCACAATGCTAATCCTCTCACAGATATAGACATAATTCGCTTGGCTTCTTTGATGCTGGGATTTTCTCGGCCTACCTTTATGTAATAGTCAGAATGCTCTGAATGAAAACAACAAGGGATACATAACCATCTTACCAAAAACAAAGGCCAAACAAATGAAAAGTTGTTTGTTTGTTTTTAAATGAAACATTCTGGTTTTAAAAGGATGTTCCTTTTTCTCTGTCTTCTGAATGAAATGTCTGATAATCCCGTCCTGACCTTCTCTCTTAATGCTGGCCTGACTTTTCATGAGAAAGAGGGAGAAAAAAATTCATTTTAAAGGAAAATCTGTTTTCATTTTGACCTTTTGCTTCAGCCTGATCTCTAGATAGGATACCCGCTGAATGGCTAAGCTTTGCTGGCCTGCCCAGGCCATCGATGTGGAAGACAGCTTGTTTTGATCACACAAAACAATTTGTTATCGATCAAAGCGCAAATGAGGTTTTGATACGAGGGTGTGTTCAGTAGTCGCAGGATGCTGGCTGAGTATAGGGGCAAGGGGCAGAAAGCTTGGTAGGAGGGGCCGGGAGAATGGAACTGAATGTTCAAGAAGAGGGCATAAAAGATCGGTTGGCATCCTCAACAGGAACACTCCATACTGCAACATTTTATTGCAAGCCCCATTTCCGCACAGACTTTGGGCCTTTCCACACTACACTGTTATAGTGCTATTGTTCCACTTTCAACATCCTGTGGAATTCTGGGGTTTGTAGCTCACTGTGGCCAAAGAGCTCTCTGGCTAAGAATTCTCAATGGCTCTCCCTTAACTACAAAGCCCAGGATTCCACAGGATGTTGAAAGTGGAATAATAGCACTATAACAGTACAGCGCGGAAAGGCCCTTTGAATGTTAAAGGAGCTCTCCAAAGTGCTGAACCCATTTTGTGGATAGGGTTCGGCAGCATGGATACGTTCAGACTAAAACCCAAAGCAGATGCCCTCTCTCTCACACACACACACATATAGATACGAGTGCCACCAATTGCCTCTGCATAATACATTGCCATTTGTGGACAGAGTTTTATCGTCAGTGATAATTTATTGTTGTTGTTGTTGTTTAGATCAGAAGTTCTTAACCTGGGGTCCATGGAGTCCCCACAGGGTTTCCATGAAGCCCTGCTGCTTGGACACCAACAGCAGGAGACACAGAGTGGTGTGTGTGTATGTGTACTTGTTCACAAACAAGAGACCAGTTTGGATATGCGCACACACCTGCCGCCATGTCCCTTTTGTCAGGGATGCAGCAGCAGCAGCGGGTGTGGGCACCAAGGGACACGGTGGAAGGTGTGTGAACGTGCCCAAACTTTTCCCTTGCTCCTGCCACCGTGTCCCTTGGTGCCCACACCCACTGCTGCTGCTGCATCCCTGACAAAAGGGACAGTTTCAGCAACTGCAGCCCACCACTACCATATCACTGATGAAAGGGACACAGCGGCAGGCATGTGTGTGTACCCAAACTATGACTCTGGTGACCAGGGTTTGAATCCCCATTTGGCCATGGAAACCCATTAGGTGACCCCAGGCAAGTCACATTCTCTCTGCCTTAGAAAAAGGCAAAGGCAACAGATTTTGCCAAGAAAACACCCCATGATAGGTTCACCATAAGTCAGTTTTCAAAGGGGGAAGACATGATAGCTAGAAAGAACTTCCCCCTGTCAGCAACACTTTGTAGCTGTGTGCCTTCAAGTCACTTCACCTTAGTTAGGCAGCCCTAAGGTCAACCTATCACAGGGGCCTTTTTTGGCAAGATTTGTTCGGAAGAGGTTTGCCTTTGTCTTCCTCTGAGGCTGAGAGAATGTAACTTGCCCTAGGTCATCCAATGTCTGAGCAGGGATTTGAATGCTAGTTTCCGGAAGGGAGGGAGGGAGGGAGGAAGGAAAGAAAGAAAGAAAGAAAGAAAGAAAGAAAGAAAGAAAGAAAGAAAGAAAGAAAGAAAGAAAGAAAGTTTGAACATTTAAACCTTGAATTAAGCCTTGGGGATCCCTGGTAACAAATTATATTTACAGGGAGTCTCTGGTAAAGAAAAAGTTAAGAACCACTAGTCTGGATTATTTATGTTTTGTTATAAAACCATGGGGAAAAGGTTTCTCCGATCTATAAAGTACTAAAATAAATAACCTACCTGCTCCCAAAGATCACCACTGCCATCTTCCATACGCAGCCCTTCTGCAATAATATTATTGATTGAAGCACTTACCACCATGAACAAGTACTCATCATACCAGCCAGCGTTCAAAATGGACATTGTACTGAGTTGAGCCTCTGCCAGAAGGCAGATGGGTTTTGGAGTCCTTGGTAGCATCATGGCCAAGTATTAACAGCTGTCTAGTGCTGTGAAAGAGTTAATTTGTATTAGTGACCTTGCAAGATATTTTTGCATTAGCTTGGGAGTTTGAGGCTGGAAAAGATACAAATGCTCGAGATGGATGAGGAGGTGAATGTTCCTCCGTTGCCAACCTGGGTGCACAATTCTCTTAGCTGTGTGGGAGGAGAGGGGTCAGGCTTGCATATTTTCACTTTCTTTGTTTGCTTCTGCACCAGAGAACTGTTGTTGTTGTGTGGCTCCAAGTTGTTTCTCACTTATAGCCACCCTAATGCAAATCTATCATGAGATTTTCTTGGCAGGGTTTGTTCAGAGGAAGTATGCCATTGCTATCCTCTGAGGCTGAGAGAGTATGGTTTGCCCATGGTCACCCAGTTGGTCTCCATGGCTGGGCAGAGATTTGAACCCTGGTCTCTCAGAGTCCTAGTCCATCACTCCAACACCACAGTGGTCACTTCCACACTAGAGTGTTATAGCGCTATGATTCCACTTTCAACTTCCTATGGAATCCTGGGGTTTGCAGTTTCGGGAGGGGCCGGCTGGGTGTTGAAAGTGGAATCATGGCGCTATAACACTCTAGTGCAGAAATGGCCAGTGTCTCACATAACCTCTGGGGGATTGGGCAGATCTAGAAAAATAAGCCAGAAGCAAAAATCCTGCCACATTCTGGCAATTAGTTAAAATTAGAACTTTTAGTGGTCATCCCGTGATTCCAATTCCAGCTATAAAATGGGAAGTTTATTCCTCTGATTTATTTAAAGCTAGGATAGAAACGGATAAAATGGTCAACAGTGTTGATAGATCTGGAGGGATATGGATGTCCTGCCTCAATGACCCCTAGTCACCACCCAGGAGATTAAGCCACTTATTCAATAATTAAAGAATAATAAAGCCCTAGGAAAAGAGTTTTAAAGAAAATATAGACTGGCGGGCAGCTATGTTGGCTGGTTGGATAACACGGGGGGCCCACATAGCCAGCCGCAGGGAATTTGATCACTGGCCAGGGATAGTTTGGGTAGATTTGGTTGGGGGGCACTGTTCTACCACTGGCTGCGAGGAGATGCTGGACCTCATCAGCCAAAGAACTGGAATGCTTCTCTGATATGTACCATCTGCTGCCTCATTTACCCTCAGTACAGCTTATGCTATGGCAGTAACATGTGTCACTTAGAGGACTCTTGGAGAGGCCTAGAATTACACCTAGTTCTGGCACAGAAGAGACGCAAACCTCTTTACACCAAGTAAGTGACAGAAAACTAGTGCCAAATTAAGAGACAAAAGACTGCTTCGTGCATGACAGATTTCTTGCATCAGGATCAGTACGCACCTTTGTACACCTCACATCCATACTTGTGTGTTATGGATATACACTTGTCTATTTTGCTGGGTGTGACTTATTTCTTGACTTTTCCATGCACTTGCTACACCCGTGCTAAAATAACTTTGCTGGCTATAGCTCTGCTGCCCAGCTAGGTCCAGTTTGTGCCCTTAAAAAAAATCTTCTGATTTATTTACCCATAAAATTGTCTAGAATAGTTAACATTAAAATAAGAGGGGAAAAATCAAAGGACAAAAACATATAACAATTAACATTGACAAATGTAAAATTTCAAAGAGGGTCCAAGGTCAAAAACAAAAAGAAAACAAGAAAGGTTAAAGGAAAACCTTTGCCCTGCAAGTCGATTAGTTCATACAATACAACAGAGGGGGAAAAGGAAAAGAAAAAATAGTTTCTAGTAGATTGTTCCTGCATACTCCTTTCATAACACTAGTTCAAATTATGTGTCATCCACAAACTATTAAGTATATCTTCAAAATCTGGCCTGAGAGCTGGGCAGCCTAAGGAAAACTGTGAACTGTTGCAATAGAAAAATGAAGCCATGTAAGACCAACGGGAGAAATACCAAGGTACCAGGTTCAGCTTGTGGACAATAGTATATAAAAGTTCTGAACACATACCCTCCAACTGTCCCAATTCTCCAGGGACCACCCATTAATCCTTTGTCATCCACATTTTCTGCACCCTTTATTATTTTTTTTAATTAAAACCCGTATATTCACAATTCTACAGCCTTTATATCTTATTCATGTTTCCGCTATATAAAAATACATATACATAAAAATACATATAATTGTTTACTTATACACATTTTCCGCTGCTTTTAAAATGACACAGTTTCTCTCTCCTCCCACTCTCCCCCTCTGTCCTCAGCTTACTTAAATTGCTACAAACTGAGGGCCTTTCTGCACTAGACTGTTACAGTGCTATTATTCCATTTTCAACCTCCTATGGAATCCTGGGATTTGCAATTTAGGGAGGAGCCTTTAGAATTTTCAGCCAAAGAGCTCTTTGGGCTCCCTAAACTACAAACCCCAGAATTCCCCAGGATGTTGAAAGTGAAATAATAGCACTATAATAGAGTCATGCAGAAAAGAGCAAAAACAGTTTGCATTTAATTTTCCCAGCAGAGGAGGAGAGGAGTGTTATCCTTTTCAGCAGGCTCAGGCAAAAGAAAACAGTGGTACCCTCTACTACTTTAGCCATTTCCGCACTAGCCTGTTATAGCGCGATGATTCCACTTTCAGCATCCTCTGGAATCCTGGGGTTTGCAGGTTCGGGAGGGGCCGGCCAGCCCAGGATTCCATAGGAGGTTGAAAGTGGAATCGTCGCACTATAACAGACTCGTGCGGAAATGGCCTAGCAGTGGAGCAAGTAAAACACACAAAAAAGGACAGCATATGAAGACCAAAAGCACAAAATAACATGAATATATGCCACGCCTAAATTCTTAGAAAGACATGCAAAGTAGCAACTACTGAGTGAGGCATGCTAAGGTTGCTCCCTGTGATAAAGAGCCCATCCCAGCCTTACAAAATATAAATCCCTCTACCACCTCCCAGACCAGGGGCCAACACATGTCTGTGCTATGGCCTTCAGATTTGCGCTTGACAATGATATGGACATGGGCTTTCTCTCTGGTGGCACTTGCCCTCTGGAATTCTTTCTTGTCTGTGGTATATTATGCTTCCATGCTGATGACTTGAGGCACTTACCAAAAAACTTGGGTTTTTTTTTTACATTGGGCTTCTCTACCATTCGTTGTTCTGAATGTTGTCTAAATTGAATTACTGGGTTCTTTACATTGATTGTTTTATATTGTTTTAGGAATTATGTAAATAAGAAGCAATATAGAAATATTATCCATAATATAAACCCAAGAGACTTATGAGTCCTTCACAGCCATTCAAGAATCTGCAGGGCAAACTAGATAACATGTTTATCCTGTGTTTAAAAGCAGCTCCCCCTCAAGTGGTGAAAGATACCTGTTTGGTGTATAACATGTGCTTTTCCTCATCTATCGTTTTTGTATTTGGCATGCTTTGTCGTGTGATTGGTCACTGGTAGGTAAGCACAAGCTTAATTTGCAGGTTCTGAGTGCTAAAGTACATGAGCATGATGCTGGGCAGAGCTGATGGGAGTTCTAGACCAGAATATCTGAAGCATCATAAATCCCTGTCCCTGCTCAGATGACTGTCACATGGCTCCCATTCATCCAAAATCCATTCTGATTTCCACCCTTTATGGTCTAACTCTGGGTAATTACCCCTGGAGCAGAACAGGACAAAAGAATTTTAGCCAGCCAGGGAATGCATCAGCTTGTTGAAGACTTCAGTTCTTTGGAGTTCCTTTTCCAAGCTTCCTCTGACTCTTGCATACAGGTAGTCCTGATCCCAAAATCATCCTCCAGAGGACTAGTTGCAGATGGGCACAGCTCTGTTTCTGTGCCCCATCCTTATTAAAAGTATTTGGTTTCAGTCATTGTGGGAATCCATGGCAGTGCCAACTATCTGACGATTGTTATCCAGGTCTTCCTCTCCTTTTTCCTTGAGGCAAAACTGACTTGTGTTCCTTTCCCCATAATATTGTGTTTGCTCAGTGCTTGGTTGCCTTTCCTCCTGTCTTCTGATTCATCCAATTTCTTTTATTAAAAACAAAAACAAATATGCCAGGTAAATTGGGTTTGCTTCGTGCAGGAACAGAGACGACTTCGGGCCACTTCTTTGGATAGTGTGGTCAGTTACACCTTGTCAAAAGGAGGAAATGCATCATCCCCACCCTCACTTGCAAAAGGCGATTCAGAGGACATAAATCTGAATAAAAACTGTATATGTCAGTAAATAAAATAGATGTGTTCCTAGGCATTGCGTCTTTAAATTGGTGTCAGAGGCAAAAATAGAAAGAACAGGGATAGGTTGCTATCCCACAAATAGAAGAGGAGTTCAATGTATTTCAGCAAACTTTTTATCCAAAACTAACTAATATGCACATATGACATGAAACAATCAGGTCTAGTAACCTTGCAAAACAAAATAAAAACACTAGAACCTTCTGGATACCTCTGGAAAGGTTCTACCAAAATATAGCCAGAAATATTTGTTTTTTGTTTCATCAGCCTCTACTTTTCTTACGATTTCCATCCCAGTGGCAAACTGATAGATCTATGCTTTTTAAAAACATGCTGAGAGCGAGCATGGTATAGTCCTTTGAGCACCTCTGATTTGGCAAGGCATTTCCTCTTTTCTGGAAGATCAAAAACCTCTGAGGATCAAACTAGAAATTAAAGGGAATCTGCGTTCCCCACAGTCATCCTGTTTTCTTTCCCACAAGAAGATTTGCTTGCTTCAACCATCATATTTATAAATGAACCTTATATATACTTTCCAATGACCAATCACAAAACAAAGCACAGTAAGTACAAGATAGATAAGTGAGAAAAATCACATGCTATGACAAACAGATATTTTTCACTTCTTGAGGAGTCCCTCTTCTGAAAACATGATGAACCTATTACCAGTTAGACTCTTAGTAAGCCTATTAGGGTCATTTCCGCACCTCAAAGGCCCCTCCCTAAACTGCAAACCCCAGGATTCCATAGGATGTTGAAAGTGGAATAATAGCACTATAACAATCTAGTGCGGAAATGGCCTATGACTGTTTATAGCCCAAGCAGGCATAGTTGGTGACTCCAGTGTCATTGGAGCAGTGGATCCATTCTGGAGTTTATGTTGAATCTTAAAACCAAAGTCCAAGGTGCTGAACCCTAGCCACAAAATGGTTTAAGAACCCTGAATAGCTCCTTCAAAGTTCAGACTAAAATCTACAATAAGTTCACTTCCCTGCTGAAATAAATCCACCAGCCTCCATTCAACCCAGGTTGATACTCCCGAAACTTCAAACCCCAGGATTTCATAGGATGTTGAAAGTGGAATCATAGCGCTATTAACAGTCTAGTGCGGAAATGGCTTAGATCGCTCTGAGGGTTACATCCCTCCTCTGTCCTGAAGAAGATGAAATGGTAGCCAGGGCTGGTGCTGCCGAGCATGTACCTGTATGCACACGCCCATACACATGAGCATGGCTGTTCTGCTGATTAACAAAGGCCTGATTTTAATCCCCATTATTTGTGTGGGATAGAGAATTTCAAACTGCAATGGGGATTAGAACTGTGTCTTGGGAGAGTGCTGCAGGCCAGCTTGGGGAGCTTCATTAACAGATCTATTGGTCCAAAGTTCCCCACCCCTATTCTAACTGCTGCTCCTCACTAATCTGTCAGCATCCTGGATTCTCTTGCTTACCTCCAGTCTCTTTTCCTGGAGCTTATATTGGATTCCCCTTTCACAAACACCACAGTTCTTAGTCATGGAAAGAAGCTGATGTCTACATCCAGGTTACCTCCAAACTTGCAGTCTATAGCCCTGCATCTAATTCTGGACCTCTAGATCAACTGATTTCAGTAGCCAAGATCTGATCTGTTGCACATGATGAGCAGGACAACAGGCCTTGAACTTGGGGGACAGGTACCAGCTTCCCTATCCAGGAACTGACTGGCATCACCCCAGCTCGGTATCTGCCAAGGTTTGGTTTTTTTACACATCTCTGCTAAGACTGAAATTATTTGCTGAGTGGGATGGGTCTGGGGGAGCTCCTTCAAGCAGAATATTTTCTTTCTGTAAGTGGGGGCCCTGGGGCCTTTGCACCATTATAGATTCTACTTTTAACTGCCATGCAACAGACTATGAGATCCTGGGATTTGCAGTTTGATGTTGTTTCTGACTTATGCCAAACCTAAGGTCTTGTGGGGCTTTGTTTGCAAGATTTGTTCAGAGGGGGTTTGCCTTTGCCTTCCTCTGTGGATGAGAGAGTGTGACTTGCCCAGGGTCGCCTTAGTGTGCTTCCGTGGCTGAGCAGAGTTTCGAACCCAGGTCTCCAGAATCCTAAGGCAAAAAGCTAAACCTCTACACCACAATGGGTCTCTTTGCAGTTTAGGGAGGAGTATTTATAATTCTCAGCTGGGGAGCTCTTGTGCTTCCCCAAACTACAAGCCCATAGCATGGAACCATGGCAGTTAAAGTGGGATCATAGAGGTATAATTATGGAAGTGTGAAAGGTCACAAGAATGTTAAAATTTCACGTGTACAGGAATATCCTGTCTCTTCTGCCTCCCCTAATCTGCCTTGATTCTCTGAAATTTTCTGAACTTAAAAAAAAATGATGACATTGGGAACTAACTGATATCAGTTCAAGGATTTAAAGATGGGGTGGGGTGTCCTTTGCTTTGTATTTTCAAAACTGTATGTCCAGATGTCATCAACCCAGACAAGGTCAGCGACTGACAGGAATTTCACATTTTCTATTTGGATTGACCTCACTTCCCTGCCTCGACCTCTCCACCCCAGTCTTACGCAGACATTAAAGCAAAGGCCAAGCCAAGAGTGAAGCAAGCAAAAGGAAGATGATTCATTTCACTTTCCTCTGTACCAGAGTTGCACAAAGTTAACAGACTACCGCTCTCAGATTTCCCCAGCCAGTGTGGCTTTGGAAAAGTGGGGCCAAACAATGACATGCTACGTCTGTGGCTAGAACCAGAAATTGCTCAGAAACAGCAGCTGAGCTTCCTGTATGCAGAGTGTATTAGGGATGAAAATCCTTGACTTTTTCATCTTTGCATGCAAGGACAAATGGGTGGGAGGACATATTTGGGAGACAACCGTAGGACTCCAACGTTTGCCACTTTGGAAGGGCAGGGGGAACAGTTTTGCGTCCCATGTAATTGTCTTTCAGAAGCAGCTTCCCCTTTCTTCCAAGCGAGTATTCCTTTCAGTCTTGTAGACCGGGGCTTTCCAACCAGTGTGCCACAACATATTAGTGTGTCGCCTGAAGTGTGTAGGTGTGTTGCCTACAATCTTGGAAATGTATGTTATTATTTGTAAATCATATATTTTTAAAAATATATGAAAGGTTTTCATGAGATATGTTATGTCCCTATATATTTTGTTATTACTATTTATGTATGTGTCTGTAGCTCTTATGAAGGGTTAGTTTAACCTCTGGTTTGGTAGTAAAACCAAAATTGCTGTGTTGCGAAATGCTGCATGTCTAAAAAGTGTGTCACCAACATGAAAAGTTTGGAAAGCTCTGTTGCAGACAGTGAAATGGACTTATAACAAAGCATGCAAGCCAAAGCCCCAAATTCCTTGGCTGTCTAAAAGTAGCTGTCCGGCATGGTAATTACACTCTGGTATATTTTCCAGGATAATAATTGCAACAATCTAAGACACACCAACTCACTTTGTAGGAGGAACAAGATGCTTATAACTTACCTGTGTAGTCATTGCATTTAGAAGTAAAAAGATCAGCCCTTGGAGAGTTCTTTTGGACTACATCTGCCAGAATCCCCAGCCACACATGGCTGCTAGTGGCTGGGGCTTCTGGGAGTTGTCATTCCAAAGAAACGTTTCTCATTTTTATTTAACCTCAGCCATTATTACATATCTTGTACATATGTGTCTATGCCGAGAGTGGGAAATATGTGGCCCTCCAGATGTTGTCAGACTGCAATTCCCAGCATTCTTCACCATTAACTATTTTGGGTTGGGCTGCTTGGGCTTTGCACTCCAACAACTTCTCGAGGGCTTTGTGATGTCTGCAGAATTGTGTGAGTTGTGAATTCACCATCTCCATTTTTCCTCCCTGTCTCCTTTATCTTCTTTTTAGGCTTTAGTGCCCTTTGTCCTGTTCATTTAATGTACATAATAATTCTATCACATAGGTGCCATATACTTTGTATAGATAATCTGGGGAATAGCTGTGGAGTGGTCAAAATGAGGGCATTGCACCCCAAAATAAGAATTCTGCCCCCAATTTTCCTTCTGTCCCCAAATTTCTGGGTAGCTCCACCCCTGTCATTAGTTACATTATTCTGACTGGCAGCAACCTTCTGGGGATCCAGACAGGCATTTTTTCTAACAGCTTAAGTAACTTCCATTGGAGATGCCAAAATTTAAGCCTGGGCTCCTTTACCTGCTCTGTCAGTGAATGAAAATTCCATGAGAATGCTCTGATCTGCAAAGAACTCCTTGAAATGGCTGAACTGAAATTGGCAGAACAAGAACTGGAAATGGGTCTCATACCTATAATGGCTGTGGAGAAAAATGCTGCCCTATGAGGAGCAGTTTAGAAAGTTGGGTCTGTTTAGCCTTGAGAAGAGACGGTTAAGAGGTGACATGATAGGCATGTTTTAATACTTGAAGGGATGGCATAGGGAAGACTGGGCAAGCTTGTTTTCTGTTGCTCCAGAGACCAGCACACGGACAAAGGATTCAAACTACAGGAAAAGAGACTCCACCTAAACATTAAGAAGAACTTCCTGGTGGTAAGAGCTGTTCAGCAGTTGAATAGGCTGCCTCAGAGTGTGGTGGGGTCTCCTTCTTTGGAGGTTTTTTAACAGAGGCAGGATGGCCATTTGTCGGGAGTGCTTTGATTGTGCATTCCTGCGTGGCAAAATGGGTTTGGTCTCAATGGTTGTTGGGGTCTCTTCCGACGCTATGATTCTATAAGTTTCATTGGAGGAGACGGAATTCCTGTTTGGGGGGCAGCATCCACATTGTGACCCTCTGTAGTCACATCCCTGGATAATATGCTTTGTGAAATGACATTCGATAGAAACATGATTCACTGCTGAAAACGACAGCACCGAATGTATGAAAAATGTCACAGAGCTTTTAAGGAGAGGCTGGATGGCCCACATAATATAACTAGTAATATAACAATAGCTTTCCCACAGTGAGCCAGCGGCATGGACTAGATGACCTCTGAGGTCCCTTCCCGTTCAGATTTTCTTTCTTAGCCTCTCTTTCAACTCCTGCAGCTCCCAAAAGCAGGGAGAAGCAGCTGGTGCCTCAGAGCAATTCACCTGGCCATTCCCACACAAAGCTCCCTGAGATGTCAGAAGTTCATCAGCGGGGAGTACAAACAAGCCTTTCAACGGGGCTTGATATTTAAAGGGCACACACCCTGCTCAATGTATTTAACCAACAATGGCATCAGGTGGGATCCTGGTGTGCAGAAGATAAAAACTGCTTAAGGGATCATTCTTAAGTGATTACCCTGGACACCACTCCCTGCAAAGACTCTGCCCATTCCGGCTTGTGGTGTGACTTGTAAAGCACTTCCTGGCAGAGAAGTATACAGCAAAGTGAGTGACTACCTCCCGGCTGGTGCACAGAAATATTTCAGTTATTTACTTTCTCTCCTGGCACTTTGCAAAGGGAGGAGTGGTGCGGCCCTCCTGATGTGATTGGACTACAACTCCTAGCAATCATAAGGAATGCTGGGAAGTGAAGTCCAACAACATCTGGAGGGCTACACAAATTCCACCCTGGCATATTATTATTAATGAAGGGAGTCATAATTTTCTGTAACCCTGGAAGTTGGTGGCAGATGAAACTATTGAGTAATATTCAATTATTTAGCCATTTTTAAAAAAGGGTTTTAGCACAGACTTTCCTATTCAGGCACTCAGAACTGTTCTGCGCCAGAACAGGGTGTTGTTTCAGGTCTCTCCAAGAGTTCTTTTGCTGCCAAACAGTGATGTGAATTCCTGGTAGAGCATAAGCTTTATTGGTGGTAATACAGTCAGCCTTTCATATCTGTGGCTTGAAAATATTCAAAAGAAATCCAAAAAGCAAACTTCGATTTTGCCATCCCTTCTTTTTTTGCTACACCATTGTATATAATGGGACTTGAGCACCCACAAATTTTGGTGTCCATGGGGCGAGACCCTAGTGGATACCAAGGGCCCACTGTAAATGCAGCACATGGGATGCACCAGAGAAGCTTCCAGCCCTTCCACCAATGGAGTCTAGCATTCTCTCACAGACAGTGGTAGAAGTGGGCCCTCCAACTAGTCCTACCCAGTCTCCCCATCACTGGCTATACGGCAGACCTGTGCCAGGGTGCCCTACCCCCAGTGTGAGGCTGATGGAAGATGGATTGCCAAAGGTTACAGAGTGCAGAAGGAAAGAAAGAAAGCCAAGTTGCACAACCAATCCCATCTCCTCCCCACCATGGCTACAAGAACTGCCCACATCAATTAGCAGTCCAGTCACAGCCTTTATATTTTTTTTCCCAGCCTTAAAATACTGAACTCGTGCAAAAAGTAACTAACAAGGTCAGTAACACAAATGGACTCTTTCTCTGCAATGGAGAGCTATTAATGTTTGGCCATGGTGTTAACAAAGGCCATTTCAGCATTAGTCTGTTACAGTGCTATTATTCCACTTTCAGCATCCTCTGGAATCCTGGGGTTTGCAATTTAGGGAGGGAATTTTTGTACTGCTAGTGGATCTTAATTGTCTCTTCATGACAAAACGGCGCATGATGTATCTGTGATCACTCACAACAGTGTATTTATGGCTCAGTAAATCCTTCCAGGATGATGTAGTGGTTTGAGCATTGGACTACAGCCTAGGAGACCAGGGTTCGATTCCCTGCTCAGCCATGGAAACCTACTCAGTGACTTTTGGCATGCCACACACTCTCAGCTCCAGAAGGTAGGATCACCTAAGGGTTGGCATAAGTCAGAAATGACAACAACAAAATCCTTCCTCTGCCTACCAGCAATTTAAGCCAAGCTCAGAGGGACCAAGAGGGCCAAGGGGATGAGAGGGTGGGATAGCAGATTACATCATCCCCCCACTAACCAAAAACTCCTGGTGCCTTTGACTACAACAACATTGATGAGGCAACAGGTCTCTGTTAACCAAGGGCCGTTGTTTGTTTACCTGGTTGGACCACCAGAATATGGACCTATTCATTATAATTAATTAATACAATGGATGGAGCAGGCAGGAAATGAAGGGGATGTAAATAGTATGGGTAGGGGTTTGTGGATAGTAGTAATTTATCAGGTGGAAACCCTAAGCAAGCCATCTGTTCACCACTTTGTTGTCATGTTGTTATGATTTGCCTCTGAAGTTGAAAGGCAGTTGGAATGTTCTTTTCAGCACGGTGTCTGTTTTGTTCTGTCATGTTGAATTCACAGAGGCCATTTCCAAACGACACTCTTATAATGCAATTATTCTGCTTTCAACCTCCTATGGAATCCAGGGGTTTGCAATTTAGGGAAGGGCAGAAATGCCCAGAGAGGCCTATCTGGAATCCCATGGGAGACATACATGCTTGTAACTCAAAATTATGAATATATATGCCCTTTTTTCAAGGCTGCAGATGAGGTATTGACCACTTCCTTGTGCAACATACACACATGTCTAAAGCAGCTTTTAGAAGCCAAGGTATACTGCCACATCCATTAATTGGTGGGAAGGAGGAAGGGGAAAGTGAACAGGCAGCACCCAACCAAAGTTGACCTCATCCTCCTGGATTTCCAGGCAGTTGCTGAAGATCTAGGATGGCAATTTCAGCTGTCATCCTCTGGCTGCAAACTGTAGCTTGGTGCTGCACTGTTGCCCCCCTCCTCAGTAGGTATTTGGCCATAACAGCATACGCCAGGTGCCACTGTCTTCTTGTTGTTTTTTGTTTTAACTGGATTCAAATGTTACGATGGTTTAATTGTTTTCGGCTTTTGTATGTGTCAATTTTTAACTATGTTCTTGAGTCCCACACTGGGAAATAGACAGGATATAAACAAACAAATAAGGGGGGGGGGTGACTACAGATCCCAGAATCCCTTGGGTAGCCTGGTCAGTGGCCATTTTGGCTATGGGATTTTAGAAGCTATAGTCCAAAAAGGCAACTTTCCCAATGAGAATCCTCACCATCAGGTTGCAACTTGGCATCATGACTTTTCTGGTTATTGTCACATGCTGTGCCTGAACATTTGCAGTGTGGCAAGGGGAAGCACTTCCTGGCACTCACCATATGCCAAGGAGAGTGGGAGCCCTTATGCCTTGTAACGCTCATGTTGAGAGGAGGGAATTTTGGCAGGCGCAGCTTGTGAGAAAGTGAGAAATGCTGCATCTGCTCAAATGCCCTTTTCTGCATAGTTATGAAAGCAGCAAGTCCCAAAGCTATACGCTGAACGAAAGACTAAAGGATTCACGAAAAATGAGCAGAAGCCACAGTCAAGTACTGTAAGGAGGGGACAGTCCAGGTCCAGTTAGCCATATCTTCTTCCAGGGAAACACAAGCCCAATCCTTTTACCCTCAGTTTGCCAAACCTCCTCCACTGCAGTTAGCATTCTGTATAACAGAGCTTTGCAAACTTTTCATGTTGGTGACACACCTTTTTAGACATGCTTCATTTCGCGACACAGTAATTCAGTTTTTACTAGCAAACCGGAGGTTAAACTAACCACTTGCAAGAGATACAGACACATATGTAAATTCTAATAACAAAATGTGTGGGGACACAACGTATCTCATGAAAACCTTTCATATATTTCTTAAAAGTACATGATTTATAAATAATAACATACATTTCCAAGATTGTAGGCGACACACCTACACATTTCAGGAGACACACTAATGTGTTGCAGCATACCGTTTGGAAAGCCTTGCTGTATAAACTGTGCTACAGGGGGCTACTTTGGATCGGCAAACCTTTCATGCATCAGTGAAGTATCTCCATATGCTGTTGGACTGCAGCTCCCAGCATTGCTCACCATTTTCTGTGTTGGCTACGGCTGATGGGACTTATAGTCCAACAGCATCTGAAGGGCCATATAATTGCCATCCCTGCCACAGCCCTTTCCTTTCCCTCCCTCCCTCCCTCCCTCCCTTTAACTGTCCCTTCTCTCTCATACACGCACAGCCTTCAATTCCTTTAGGTATCTTAGTTATTTGGGAATTATTCCCCTCTCCCGCCCCCAGATCCCATCCTATCAGCTGGCACTGTTCCAAGATGTATCTCCTTTGATTTCTTTCCCATCTATCTTAACCACTGATAACTGTATCATCGTTCTCTCCCTTCATCTCACAGGCGTGCGTGTGCATTTAACCTTCCTTTTAGAATCATTTCTAAATACTTCATGATGAACATGCTGAGAAGAAATCTCATTACTGGAAGGCTGGCTCAGTTAGCTAATATTTTTTTGGGGAAAAGTCATTTGTAGGAGGTTAATGTCCTCCAAATATTTAAAGGACTGTCAAAACTTTGCAATTTTAAGAGCCCCCCCCCTTTTTTTAGGCAGCTAGGCATGCTTTATCAGTGCGGTACGTGGCTATCCTAGCCATGCCTATTTTGAAAAGGTAATTGGACCAGAGCTCAGATCTAAACGGTTACCAATTAACAAGTAACTGTTGATTAATTCTTTTTGTCCCAACTAAGGTGTAACTAAGGGCCTTTCCACACTGCATAACTATTGCACTATGATTCCATTTTAACTGCCATGGTTCTGTTCAATCAAATCATGGGATTTGCAGTTTAGGAAGGGATATTTATAGTTCTCAGTCAGAGAGCTGCAGTACCTCCCAAGACTACAAACCTCAGGATTCCACAGCCATGGTAGTTAAAGTAGAATTATAGTGCAATGGTTATGTAGTGTGGAAAGGCTCTAAGTCACAGTGTGATTTTAACTTAATGAGTAAGAATTTCACTCTGTTTCAGGCCTGTTTCTCATTAGTTTTATAAGCTGTAGAGCATGTGGCATAAAGAGCACAATCTAGGTGCTCTTTATGCCACAAACCAGCAGGTTGTAGGATTCCCATTAAAAAACACACACAAAACCAGAAAGTAATTATTATAGATCATTTAAAAAAACATGGATGTAACAATTACTTTTAACTTCTACTGAGGTAACAGTAATTAGTTACTTTTAGAAGTGTTAACTAATGCCTTTTCTGTGTTCGGATTAGAGAGACACCATCATTTCTTCCACGTTACACAGTTATAGCACTTTGATAGCATTTTAACTGCCATGGCTTCGTCCCACAGAATCCAGGGATTTGAAGTTTGTGAAGGTGATAGGGAATTCTAAATGCTTTCTGGAAGGACAAATCCTAGCATTCCATAGGATTTAGGACTGCCACTCCCAAAATCCCCTACTGACCATCTTGTTTGGAGCTTCAGCAAATTCTGGTCCAAAAAAATACCTTTCCAAGCTGATGTTTCAGGGCCACACTGGAAGGCAAGCAATTATGGGCTCCCCTTTTCCTGTTTTTGCAACGTTGAGACTGACTGGCGACTTTATAAATAAGATTCAGCAATGGAGCCAGCCAGGGAGTACGTGTTGGATCTAATTGAGAGCTTGCCTCAGGCTCTGGTGACGCTTCTTCAATAGAAGAAGGGTGAAGTGACCCAGTAGCTGGAACTGCTTATCCTGAAATACTTTGCCAGAGCCAGAGGTAATTTCTTAATAATACTGCTGCTTGACAGTGCTGAGCATGCACCTGGCACCTTTCATCTTTTAAAACAAGCTGGCATGGGCATTAGCCAATTATGCTGCAAGAGCACTGTGGATCAGATAGGACTCTGTCAAAAAAAAAAAAAAAGGTTCAGAAGGAGGTATGAGGGCTCAGAAAAGTTACTTTGTTGGACTAAGGCTCCCAGAATCCCCTGGATTAATTCCCCCCCCAGTTCTGAGATAGCTTTATCAGGTTGGGATTAGGGTTGCCCGGTCAGAATTGTTCTAGTCCCTGAGATTTCAGCACCAAGATCTGACACCTAAGGAAGGAAGGGACTGAGGTCCCTTCCACACTACATAAATAAGGTCTTATGATTTCATTTTAACTGATGTGGTTCAGTCTTAAGGAATCCTGGGATTTGCATTTTAGGGAGGTGTGTTTAGAATTCTCAGCCAGAGAGCTATAGTGCCTTATCAAACACCTAAATTTCTCCCCTGCCCAAAGGCCCCTCCCCAAACTGCAAACCCCAGGATTCCATAGGATGTTGAAAGTGGAATAATAGCACTATAACAGGCTAGTGCAGAAATGGCCTGTATCTCTTTGAGCTCCCTGGAGAAAAGGTGGGATATAGATCTTGTCCACTGCTACTCTTAACAGCCTCTCCACAAGGTAGCCAATATTTTTATCCCATTGTACCACTGTGGCAAGTAGAGGGACTGAGACTAAGGCCCTTTTCGCACGGGCCTTTTCTCGCGCAACAGCCCCGTGAGCCTCGCGGGAGTGGGAGCGTCGCTCCGCACGACGCACTCCCACTTCCGCCGGGCTCACGGGGCTGAAGCGGCGCGAGTGTGGGTTTTTTGATTTTCGCTTCGAAGCGAAAATCACCCGCGCTCGCGCAACGCTCCCGGCGCCCGCGCGCACTTACCTCTCGTGCGGAGCGTCGCGAGCCGGCTGGGTCGCACTTCCCTCCCTCTGCCCCTGCAGAAGGAAGGGACGGGGCGGGGCGCTAGCGCGACGGATGCGACACGTCCTGCTTTGCACGCATGCGCGCGCGGGGGGTGGATGCGACAAGCGCCTTTCTCGCGCGCGTGGGGGGGATGGACGGGACAAGCACCTTTCGCGCGCGCGCGGGGGGATGGAGGGGACAGGCTCCTTTCTCGCGCGCGCGGGGGGGGAATGGACGGATGCACGAGCCGCCGCCGCCTCCGGGAGGCTGCCGCTTCCCCGCTCGTTCCTTCGCCTGCGGAAGGAAGGAGGGGGAAGCGGCAGCCTCCCGGAGAAGGCTTCTTGCATGAGCCGCCCTCCTCCATCGCGCGAGTGCTGGCGCTGCGAAAAGGGCCTAAAAGTGACTTGCCAGCCTCAGACATGACGGAGGCCAGATTTGACCTGCAGACTTTCTGATTCACAGCTTACTCTCTTAGTCAACATGCTACAGCAACATGCTTTCAATAGGCTGTGCTCATCCTTTTGTCACAACACACCTTGACTTTTTGCAAGAGCTGATTTAGAACAAGTCCACACAGATATAAGTAGGACAATAGCCAATGAATATGCTTACAGAGCAAGATCTCAACATTTTCAATGTGAATGACATACTCAGAGAACAAATGAATTCTGCTTGCCTGAATGTTTTTTCTTCCCCCTAATGGAGTTCTTGAAGGGGATGCAGCTTTCATAGGGGGAAAAAATCACACTGGGGAAAACTGTCAACCCCATTATTCTGCTTTTAGCAACAGGACAATGAAGCCTCTACACATTAGGGTCAGTACTAAAGTCACAGTCAGAAGGCCATCTTGGGTTCAAAAACATGGACAGAATCAGAAGCAAAATCTAAGGGCAGCCAATGCCCATCCCTGACCTAGATAGCCCTAGGGTGCCTTCTGATGGAAGACGGTTCTCTGATATTTCTTCAAAGAGAGGACTGTTCTCTGTAAAGTAAGACATATGGCCACCCAGGTCGCTGACCTCTTGCATAAATTGGTATAGGGGAATTGGTTCTTAGCCTCAGCACCTGTTTTTTGTGGTAGGGTTCAAACCTATTGGGGTGGAAATCATACGGCCCTCTGGAAGTTATTTATGGAACTACAGCTTCTAGGCAACATAGCCAGAATCATCAATGGTGAGGAATGTTGAGACTTGCAGTTCAAAAACTGGATCGTTCCCTTCCTTGAGATTCAGAGTTTGCACATTATTTTTGTACCACAGCTCCCAGCATCTCCCTGCCAGCCTGGCCAGTGACTGTGCCAGCTAGAGGATTCTGAGAGCTGTGGTCCAAATAAAGGGTTTTCCTCAACTCTAACCTGATAGCAGTGAGGGATGCAGTGGGCATTGTCCTCCCTACTGGGGAACTACATGAAGGCCTGAAGAGGCCTGCAGCTCAGTGAGAAACCATGCAAAGGTCCCAAGTTCAAGCTTCACCATCTCCACACAGGACTGAGAAGGACCCTTTCCCCAACCCCTGGAGTTCCTAACCTTGGTTCTTCAGACGTGGCTGGCCTCCAACTCCCATCATCCCTCATCATAGGCGAAGCTAGCTAATGATTTTTGGAGTGGCAGTCAAACAACTTCTGCTGACGCAAGTCTGGAAACTATTGCTCTACTGAGTTGCTATCAGTTAATGTAGATGATGAGTGGGCAATGGTGGCTACCCAGACATTATTGTAGTACAACCCCGAGCATCCTTCACCATTGGCTGTGCTGGCTAAGGATGATCTAACAACAGCTGGCATCCTAGTCCCAAGTAGAGTAGAACTATTCAATCAACTGAACACAGCCATAAATCCCATTGATTGAGTGGGTCTATTCTAATCAGGACTAACAACTGGATTTTGGCTGCCCTCTGCAGAGCCATAGTTGCCCACCACTGATGAGGACAGCACTGTGGTAGGTGGGGCAATGGGATGACTTGGTTTGAAACAACTTGCTAGTTCTCAAGCTTTGAAACTTTTAATGGACTTCCAGGTCAAAAACTGTATCCAGATAAATTTGAGGCTGGCCATCTCCCCACCCATACACACACTAAGGCCTTTTCTGCACGAGACTGTTACAGTGCTTTGATTCCACTTTCAACATCCTATGGAATCCTGGGGTTTGCAGTTCTGAGAGGGGCCAGCCAGCCCCCCAGAACTGCAAACCCCAGGATTCCATAGGATGTTGAAAGTGGAATCAACGCACTGTAACAGTCTCGTGCGGAAATGGTCTAACTCACAAGACACATGTACAGCTGTACTTATAAACACCCTTAATTAATCCATGAAAACAACAGCATCCTGGAATATGAGCCATTTTCTTCCCAATCACAGGGGGAATGAGCTATTTGTGCTAATAGAAGATAGAGAGTGCTTCATTGCATGTATAATTTATGCTTAACTACCTTTGACACCAACTATCAGTTATCCCCACTTGAATCATTTCCTGCTAGTTTCTTACCACGGAAACAACAATTTTCAACCCTCTTCCAGCCCTGAAAGTTTGAAATTGTTTCCTCACTTCTGTTAATACCAGTGACTATTGGAGGGATTTATCTGTGTTGGCTAAGTGTTAAGAGATCATATCCTGGGTGTGGACAAAAACCCAGGTTGTCAGATCTTTATCCAAATTCTTTGAGAAAACTGAAGCTTCAAAAAGAGACACATAGCTGTTGACTTCACTATAGACAGTAACTGCCTATATATTTCCCAATGCAGAAGGAATGAGGCTTTGGAAGTTATGTTTATGCAACCCACCTGTTCTTGTCAGAAAATCATTTTCAACTTATTTTATTGAAAGTTAAGATTTTATTCCTTATGGGTATATCTACTCAGAAGCGCTAGAACTCTAGAAATGAACAACCAAGTCAAACTGACCCAGCCAAGTTGTGTTTTTCAATTCCATGAATTCTGCACTTGATTCCTAACCATGAAATTTTGCTGGAAAAGTAACCTGGAAATATAATCACCAAATACAAAAACAGTCATCAAATAAGAAAAGAAACAAAGGGCACAAATGGTAGCTCATGCCAGATATATTCAGAATTATCTCTGTTTTTATTGGACAGGAAAGAGGTGGGGCAGATAAGCAAGAGACAGAAAGGACTTGAGTCCATGAGCCGGTGTGTGTTATCTTCTCAATCTTATGTCTGTTCCTCCCCATACCAGGCTCTTCTCTTTTGATTCGGCATCAGCAAACACTGTTGCAACTCCTGGTATATACTGCGAAATAGCTCAATGAGCAGGCGGACAAGTGAAAAGAAAACATAAAGAGAAACCCCCACATCTTCCATCATCAGCTGGGTGTAACACGTCAGCGTCTTTAAACAAACACATTACCTGGGCAGTTTCATCTGAGCCTGTGCCAAGGGCTGCACGTGACCTGTTTGTCCTATTCAGGGTTGCCAAGAATGGGTTTGAGCATCAGTGAAAATGTTTTTTTCAGGCCCTTGAAGGTTTCTGCTCCCTCAAGGTCCCTTAGTGTGGGGGCAAGGCACAGCGGCAGCAGTCTTGCATGGCACACAATAAGAATAACAGCTAATTTTATAGATTTCTGTATTTTCTTTGAAATTCACCATGGATTTTACAATGGGTGCCCAAAACAATAATGATCTTATTGAGAAAGAGAAGAGCATGGGCATTACAGTCATTGTTGAGGCCCAGTAATTTGTACCACCTTCCCCGAGTCCCCTCTCATCAACATCAGTCCTATTTGGTTTTGTTTCAGATAGCAAAGATATAGTCAACAGTAAGGAGCTTTGAGGGGCTGCCTGCTTTATTTCCGAGACAATGCTCTGGAGAGAACCCCGGTGGACTAGCGTTTAGTGTGATGGACCAGAACTGAGCCACAAAACTCACTGAGCAGTTTCCCATCTTGAGGCAATCACTCTTTCTCTTTCTCTTTCTCCAGGAAGGAAGAAGGAAGAAGGAGGGAGGGAGGGAGGAAAAGGAAAGAAAGAAGGAAGGGTAGAAATCAGGTACATCAGTGTGTGCCAAACTGGCAATTTTTGCCCCCCCCCCGCCAGAGACTGGTACCGTATTTATGACATTGGCAACAACTGATTCTTTCCTAGAAACTGCCCACAGACTGGGGGGGTAGATGGCTCATAGACTGGTTGTGTTGTTGCTGTCATTTCCAACCTATGGGGACCCTGAGGTGAACCCATCACTAGTTTTTCTGATGTATATTACCATGAGATTATTGGAAGAAGGGCAATATATTAGTTTCAAGAATGAATGAATGAATGAATGAATGAAGCGAAGAAACCTTGATTTCATCTTTTGATATGATGAATAGAGCAAGTGTAACATAAATCAGTCAAAGAAAGTAGAGAGG
The DNA here is from genome assembly GCA_948474755.1 of Ctenosaura bakeri. Classification (NCBI taxonomy): domain Eukaryota; kingdom Metazoa; phylum Chordata; class Lepidosauria; order Squamata; family Iguanidae; genus Ctenosaura; species Ctenosaura bakeri. The sequence continues at coordinate 1,167,293 of CAOLHI010000035.1, read as the reverse complement.
ATTTTACAAAAATAAATAAATAAAAATAAATCCAAGGGCTGACTCCAGGTCTTTTGCTGCCTGAGGCAAAAGACAAGATAAAGCTCCTCAAACAATTTATCCTGCCCAATTAGCTGAGAGGTCAGATGCACACTTCAGTGCTGGGGATGAGAGTATATCCTCTACTACACCTGAGAGCTGCTGATTGACTTAGCAAGGGACGGGTCATTGTGGGAGGTGCAGGGGCCAATTTTCTGGGACCCTCTGAAAAACACAACAAAAGCGTATTTGGTTGCAATGGTTGAAGTGGCCAGAAAATGTTATAACGTTGGACTGGCCAGAAAAAAATTGAAAAACAGGGTTTTCAAAACACTACAGGTGCTCTGTTATCATTTTGTACCTTCAAGTCATTTCTGAATTTTGGTATCCCTATGGTGAAGCTCTCACAGGGTTTCTTGGCAACATTGATTCAGAGGTGGTTTGCTATTGCCATTCTCTGAGGCTGAGAGAGTGTGGTTTGCCCAAAGTCACCCAGGAGTTTTCATGGGCAGCAGGAGATTTGAATCCTGGTCTCTCAGAGTCCTAGACCATCATTCAGACCATTATACCACGCTGGGTCATGCAGGGAGCCCTACAGCATATTTAATAGATCTTCCAGGAGAGGGAATGAGTTTTATTTTGGTCATAGAAAGGGCAATCTGGAGAGTCTGGAAGGTCAAGGGCCATTAAAAAAGCCACTTGGTGATCCGATGTGGCCTGCCCCATGGCCATACTTAGTAGTGAACTGTGCATACTTAATTGCTCCCTTAGCAGTTGTAGGGTAGACCTCAAGTCACATACAGCTCTGTCTTTCCACATCTCCACACTTCACTTCCTCCTAAAGTAACTGGTTACCTCGTTCAAGGGCTAACACTGAAAAGGCCCTGATTGTACCTATAGTGATAGCCCTTGAGAGCCCTGGTGGCACAGTGGATAAATGCTGTACTGCAGCCACATTTTGTGAGTTCAATCCTGCAGGGCTTCAGTTTGACTCAGCCTTCCATCCTTCCACAGGTCAGGAAAATAAGTACCCAGCTTGTTGGGGGCAATTAGCTAAACACATTGTAAACCTCTGAGGGAGTGCTTAGCATTGATAAGCAGTATAGATACGTAACTGCTATTGCTACTGCTTTTCTACTAACGGTAGGGCTGGCCTTGTTTTTGTTCCTCTCTGACAATACCCTGAGAAAATTATGGAGTGTATATAACAATACACTTTAGCATGACTTTCGACCACCTTGAAATCTGTGATGATTTCTCAGCCCCACTTGGCACAGAAGTCTTTGTGCATATTGCCTCTCTCCTTGGCTTGAATAAGAGAAAGAAAAGGACCCCAAGTGTGGAAAAGCGTTCATGGATGAACTTCAAATGAATCTGCAGCTCTCTCCTGAACTGCTGCAGGCAGACATAAAGGCCTTACAAAGCAAGCTGTGTGCCAAAGCTGGTCTGTAGGGAGGGACAGGGGACAGGGACTGAGATTTAAGAATAACCACTCCCTGTCTTCCACTGTGCAGTTTGCAGAATCTGTTTAATCAGCAAAAACAAAAGCTTCAGGGAGAAGGAAGGGACTGCGAATCAAAACAGGAAAATCACCTTGTAACTAGCAAGAGACCAGCTTTGCTTAAAACCAGGTGTTTGACTTCAAATCTGTAATTAGCATTAATTGAGGGCTGGAGGAGAGAAAAGAAGATGTCTTGCTAAGAAAAGATCTGCCAGTACTTAGAACTCCCCTGCAGCCAGGATCAAATTTCAAGTTTCACATTGTTAAAGCAAAAATGAGCAGGTATTGAGGTCACCTGCTTTCCCCCCACCAGAATCATTTGCTTCCACCTCCCAGGCCTTGTAACATTTTCCTAGACAATCAGTTTTCCCATATGGTGGTGCCAAAATTATTTGCTGGGACACACAAATGTACCCCAAGAGAACTGCTAGTGCTACCCTGCTGCTCAGTGTTAATGAAATAAAGCCCAGAGAGCCCTTCTACACAGATGGCACCTGCCAGGTCTCTGGGTAACTCGTGATGCTCCTTCCAATACACACAGCTTGGAAAAGCTATTTTTTGGATTATAATTTCCGGAATCCTCTACCAACCTGGCTACATTCTGGGAATTTTAGTTGCAATGAGGTAACTTTCCCAACATGTGCAACTTAAACACACACCCACACATCACTGCATTCAAAGTGCAGAAGTAAAACTGGCTATAGGAGCAATCAGGGCTTTTTCAGTGGTAGCCCTTGCATCTGGAATAGGTTTCTGTACAAGTCAGAAGAATTGGTTCCTGCAGATTGCTGTAAAATCATTCTTATTCCAATAGGCCTTGGGACAATTAGAAGCCTCTGCTAGGAAAGCCCTCACTTTAATTAGTACAGAAGACCAAAATCTTCCAGATAAATACCAAATTGTGTTCCTTCCATATTGTTACCCAGGTGAAAAAGTAGACAGGAGAAGGTTTTTCCTACAATGGAAGAGCAACACATGCTTTGCATACAAAAGGTTCCAGGTTCAGTTCTTGCCATCTCCAGAGTGAGCTGGGAATGACTCTTTTCTGAAATCCTAGAAACCTATTGCCAGTCATTGTAGACCAGGATTCCCTAACCTGGTGCTCTCCAGATGTGTTAGACCAGTAGTTCTCAAACTCTGCTTCTCCAGATGTTTGACATGTCAACTCCCAGAGTTCTTGACCATTGACTGGCCAAGTTTGAGAACCACTGTGTTAGACTAGTATCTGCAGGACCAAAATTTGACAACCTCTTTGTGATACTAGTAAGTTGCTTGGAGAAAATGAGAATCATAGGCCATTTCTGCACAAGACTGTTATGGCGCTATGATTCCAATTACAACAGCCAGGATTCCATAGGATGTTGAAAGTGGAATCATAGTGCTGTAACAGTTTTGTGCGGAAATGGCCATAGTCTAACCCACCTGGGGGGTAACAGGTGATGGAAGACTGAGGCCATTTCCACACTAGACTATTATAGTACTATGATTCCACTTTCAACATCCTATGGAATCCTGGGCCCCTCCCTAAACTGCAAAGCCTAGGATTCCATAGGATGTTGAAAGTGGAATAATAGCACTATAACAATCTAGTGCAGAAATGGCCTGAAATAGAAAATAGTGAGTTAGAGTAAGGTTGACTATTATCTGTACCAGTTTTCCTCAATGTAGCTACTAGATAGCTCAATGCTCCATCTTGGCAGCTTTCCATGTCTTTGTGAAGGATTTCCTACCTCCCAAGCTTGCTCCCCAGAAATAAATTAATTTTAATTAATTAATTAATTATACTTATATTAATTTATTTAAATAATTCCATCCTGCCCTATATCAAAAGATCTCATGGCACCATACAAGTAAAATGAGTGCAAACAAGTTAAAGCAATTTAAAACAACAACAAATATACTTTTCATAGGCTGAAACATATCAAATATGATGAACAAGTTAAAACAGGTTTGAAAGGTTAAAACAGTTTTTAAAACAATGTGCATTAGTGTTTTGAGACAAATCAGCGAGAGCCAAATGCTTTAATGCTAAGATCCTGTACTGGACATAGAGCTATGATATGGCTATGCTCTGTCTCCTAATCTAACCCCCCCACACACACACCTTAATACCCACCTTAAAATACTGGTAGTTGTACTGAGGTGTGGAATTCTATGGCACTAATGGGTGGGACACTGAAGGATGACATAGCCGACTCCCTCTCTGCAGTGAGCTGCAGTGCAACATGGAACCTTCAGTGCTCCGCTCAGAATTCCGTCCTTCAGTATGACTGCATAGATTTTAAGGTGGGTTTGGGGTCACCTTCAGTTATGGCAATGGTACCATGATCATTAATCTGAATACCCAACCATTACAAGGCTGTAACCCTAGCTTATGACATTGTAACTGCCTAACAGGATGCCAGCCTATGTTTTTGCTTGGGAGGGAATTCCTCAGATGGGGTGCTGAGAAAACCCTCTCCCACATCCTCACACAATGTATTGACTTCACTAGTGGGACATCAAACGGTGCCCCCCCCCACTCCAGCAGACGTCAGTTTTTAGACAGCCACATATATAAAGAAGCATTATTTCAAGTATCAAAGTCTCAAGCTGTTTGGAGTTTTAAATGCTACCACCAGTACCTTGAATTCACACCAGAACTGTACTGGCAATTCTTTTTAGCCTGGCATTAAATTCCCTCTTCCAGTACATCACTTTTAATGGTAAAAGCACCCTGTTCCTTCTTTTGCTTCCATGAACTCTCTGTCCCTCCAATGCCTTTCTGAGTGGGTTTTTTTCCCTCCCCAAGATTGATTCTCAGAAGCATCTGAGAAAGTCACGTTGCATTTAACAGCTTCATGTGCTTCTAGAGAGAGCACTCCTACTAAAGCCACACCAGGCAGCTACATGTCTGGGAAGCAAAAGAAGCACAATGAAACGTGATGCTTTGTGTCACACTCTGGCTGCTGTTGACTGAGAGGATTGCTTTCTTTTAATGAAGCAAGTAACAGCCTGTGAGTAATAGGCATCTACAGGAAAGACTTGCCTTTAGGTGGTGTAAGTATTGGCAGACGGCCCTTTATGGGTGTGAAGACTGGAGGTGGGGAATTATTATATCATACCCTCACTGATAAAAATGGGGGACACTGCTGCCAAGCAAGATCAGAATGTGGTTCGGATGGCAAAAGTTGTTAAAGAGGAAGACAACACAAGTTAGGAGAGGCTCCAGCAGTAGTCCAACAGAAAGGGCAAGATTCTGCCCCTCCTGTCTTCTTCCTCCTGGGTTAATTGTGTGAAAACTATGGACATTTCTGCACTAGACTGTTATAGTGCTATTATTGCACTTTCAACATCCTATGGAATCCTGGGATGTGCAGTTTAGGGAGGGGTCTAAAAGGATTCCAGGATGTTGAAAGTGCAATAATAGCATAAGGCCCCTTCCTAAACTGCACACCCCAGGATTCCATAGGATGTTGAAAGTGCAATAATAGCATTATAACAGTCTAGTGCAGAAATGGCCTATGTTTGCACTTTGAACTCAGTTTGCAGCGAGGGCAAAGAGAGAAAGTAGGAGGAAAAGAGAGAAACTGGGACTTTTAAAAAGCAGCCCACCAAGTGAGATGATAGAGGATTAACTGGGGCTATACCTATCAAATCAGGACAGTTGAAGGGTATATTGTGTTTGATTAGCTAAACTAGAGTACAAAGCTTTCAGCAATCAGAGGCAAAGTTTGGAAGAATTACTGTCTTAGGCTATATAGCTCCTAACATTAGCTGCCTTAGTTCATGGTTGCCAGGGGACAGATCTCAGGCCTGCAGCTGAGAAGTAACTATGCACAACAGATAGTATCCGTATTTGTATCACAATAATTCCTTGGATATCAAGTGTACCTGTGAAGTTACATTTCAGAGGTAACCTTATAAGTGAGAACAACAGTGCTTCAGTGGGGCAACAAGCAACATTTTCTAGGTAAACTTAATTTTTACTGACATTTTGAAAAATATTGAAAGGCATTTTTCTAAATGTTAAGCCATTGGGTCAGCAGTCCAAAGTTCTTCTTCAAGCAATAGAAAGTAACATAAAAGTAACATGCAATGCACTAAGTAATACAATGCATTACTTTTCAAATACTGTGATAGGTAACACCAATGAATTTAGTTTTCAATACTGTGACAAGTTATCAGGAAAAAACTTGCTTTTAAAAGGTAACTTTCTAAGTTCTGTGTAAACCATTTTTAGTAGAACACTCTGCTCCACCAACCAGAGCTTGCTTGGTGACCTATGCTTAAATTGGGGTGGAAATGATGTGGCCTTCCAGATGTTGTTGGATTGCAACTCCTATCATTCCCTGCCATTAGCAATACTAACTAGGGAGACTGGGACTTACAGTCCAACAAATCTTCCTCCCTTATTTATTTATTTATTTATTTATTTATTTATTAAAATGCTTCTATCCCATCCCATAATACAAAATCGTAGAGTGGCACAGAAGTAAAAACAATATACAAAGGTTAAAACAACTTAAAACAATAAAAAATTTAAACAGATTAAAAACATATTAAACACATTAACAAATTAAAACAAGTTTAAAAGGTTAGAACAATATAAAAATGTGTGCAAAGTGTTTTGAAATGAATCAGTTAGGCCTAAAGGCTTTAACTATAAACAGCCATGTTGTCACTTGGCATTTAAAATCATAGAATCATAGAGTTGGAAGAGACCACAACGGCCATTGAGTCCAACCCCCTGCCACCCCAAACACACACACACACATACACACACACACACAGACAGCATGCCCAGCAAATGGCCATCCATCCTCTATTTAAAAACCTCAAAAGAATGTGACTTCACCACACTCCAAGGCAGCGTATTCCATTCTCAAATGACTCTTACCATCAGGAAGGTCTTCCTGATGTTTAGGCAAAATCTCTTAAAATGAAGCCCGAGTTCGTACCAATCCAGGGGGAAGGCATTTCACAGTTAGTGTGTTACAGCTAAGAAGGCCTTGACACATGTTCTCATAAAATATATTGGTCTCACTCCTTTTCACATGGCATTGGCCATGCGAAAGGGCCTCTGGAGCATCGTGTGATTGCAAGGAGCGTTTCAGACGACATCCTTGGCACTGATCGTGCGCTGTTTCATTTTTGGTTTGTAGCCAAAAATGGTGCATGATCACGCATCACTCCAGGACCCCGTGCATACTTACCATACGTGCAGAGCCTCCAGAGCCACGGCACTTACGCTTCCTCCCCCAGCACAGCATGGGAAAATGCCCGGCTACACTGCCAAAGGAAGAAGCAGAGTCCTCACGTTGCCTGCCAGCCAGCAGGCAGCAACTGCAGAGCCGAAGCAGCAGGGATGTGAGAGCCTCTTGCACCGGAAAAGGTAAGTTGCAGAAAGGGCCACAGAAGAACCTTCCCCCACCCGTAGCTGAACTTAGGCCCTTTTCGCTCGGCATTTGCCATGCGAAAGGGCACCTGGAGCATCACGCGATTGTGAGGAGCGATCTGCACGATGTACTCACAATCGCACGATGCTTCAGGGCCTGGCAGTCACTGCTTGCGCACTTTTTCATTTTTGGCTTTCAGATGAAAATGATGCATGATCGCGCATTGCTCCAAGGCCCCACGCACACTTGCTGTGCGTGCAGAGCCTCCGGAGCTGTGGCAGTCACGCTTCCTGCCCCAGTGCTGCAGAAGGAAGAGGCAGGGCTCTCACTTTCACACTACCTTAGTCAGGCAAATATGTGAAGAGGTGTCCACTCAGGTACCAAGAATCCAATCCCTTTAGGGCTTTAAATGTCATCACAAGCTTCTTGAATTCGGACTGGAGGTATATTGGCAGCCAATTAAAGAATCTGGATCCCAGTAATGTTCTTGGTATCAGAACTGGATTATGCTCCTGGCTTGTGTGTTCTTCCTTATTAATAACCTTTGTCATCTTGACCACACTCCAATATTGCCTGCCTGCCTTTGTCCTGGTTTTCATCTGTGAAACGCTGGCAGGCATGTTCCAACCAATTTGTGGGGATTTCCCTCTCATCCCAAATTAGAAAATCATGCCTATAAGGATCATAGGTCTTCTGTAAAACAAGATGTGGTGAGGCTTCACATACCTTGTTTAATGGAACAAAAAAAAATAATGTAGTTTTTAAAAAATTGGAAGTTGTATTTTGAAACCAAAGTAACATTCAGATCCCTTCCTGTTTCATCTGGATGGGCTCATGAAGGTCTTGGGAGTGGGGGAAAAATTCCTCCTAAACTCCTAACCTTTGGGATGCCCAGCTTGTCCCTCCCTCATCCTCTCCCTTGGCACGGTAAGTTGGAAATCTATCACCTCACCATGATTATTTTAAATTTCTCCTTTGAGTTAAATTTTTTAAAATATATTTTTAGTGTTAGTATTGCAAAAATGCAATAGCATAGGGTGTGTTGTGATGGTACAATGTTGCTGCGCTAGTACAACTTACCAAAAAAACCCCAAAAACCCGAACAATCATGAGATGCGAGACAGAAAACAAGTGGAGAAAAAGACCATCTAATGAGGCTGTAATGTGGAGGGAACACCGGTGACAATAATGCTACTCATCCGCTTAAGTCAGAAGGGTGCAGTAGAGAGCGTTCATAACCTGATACCATCACGGAAATGGCAAGGCTAGGAAACGGAACTGTTATCACGGTTATAATATGTCTGGTGAGAGCACTAGTTATCCTTTTGATATCAAATGATTTGGCCTTTGCTTGACCTTTCTCTGCCACCTTACCTCACGTGTTTGCAGAGGTCCACCGGACAAGGACGTATTGGGTGCGGCCGTTAATGGTTGTACATTCCAAAACCTCATTCAGGCAGGCAACTTAAGCCTCTCCATTGCTTTAGGGAAACCAGCTTTGCTCAGCGAGAAACTACACAAAGCTGCACGGCCAAGAGCTGAGCCATTCCTTTATGTTGGGCCATCAGTGTAATGGCCATACTATTGTCATCCATCATTAAGCTCATCATGCAAATCCTGACCTTTTCCAACTCCTTTGTCCAGCTCCAAAATTCCTTTGTTGTCACTGAGCATAGCATAGCCTGTAGGTAAAATCCACCCTATAAAAAGCCCCCACTTTTGGGACTTCCTCGGAACACTTTGGACTTCCATCCTGCCTTGCTGTTGGTTTGTCCAGTGAACCCACCTCAGCGAACCACGCTGAGCTTCCTTCCCTGCAACCTCCTCTTCTCTCCAGGACTACAAGACCAGGGGTCGTATTACCCATTTCCTAAAGCTCTCCATTTCTATTTCTCAGTTAGTTAGTGTATATCTTATCTTTCGTGTTTCTTGTCTCCAATAAAATATTATTTGTTACTTTAAAACCTTGTCTAGCCGCTCTCTGACCTGACGCTGTATACATAGGGTGAAAGATCCTAGCTGAAGTTACCCTGCCTCTCGCTAGCTTGAGAGAGTGCTTGAGCTTAATTTCCCCATCTTGTGCTTTTATTTGGTTATTTGGGCGCCCCTCCCTGGACCCCCAACGTACAGGGTAACAGAACAACTCGCTATTAAGGTATGGTGCAGTAAGGGTCTAAATTTCCATCTAAACTGTGTTTGCTGCATTTTCAAAGACATTGTGGTGGGATTACAATCTGAAAAGGTTTTTTGGCAAAATGTTCATCCTCTTTACTAAGTTGGCCACATTCTTAGAAATCAGAAACATATCTATTCTAGAAAAAGATTCATAGCGATTTGAAAAAAAAAGTATAGGCCATGGAATTTGGCTGCAAATATTTTCAACCATCTGTCAGCCCAAAGAATTCTATACATTTCTTTTTAAAGTTCTGAGTAGTCCTCTGTTGTTTTCCTTAATTCCTTTACTGGAATGCTTACCTTTCTTATGATCAACAACTCCATTCCAAGCACCCATGCAAATCAGATTTTGCAAGTCCAGTTCTGATATCTTTCTTAATAAACTTTCCTCAAATATTGATTTCTCATGATTTGAGCCATAAATACCCATTAAATGCATAATCTTGCCATTCAAATTGATTTGCACAATTACGTATCTGCCTTCACCATCTTCATGTATCAATTTAGGTTGTAGTGTTTGGTTTATATAAAAGACTACTCCATTTCTTTTATTCTTGTTTGCAGACGTAAATTCTAGGCCCATATTTCCATTCTGCAAAAGCCTACATGTCTTTTTTTCTGAACAATTCCAACAAAAACTTGTATTCTCTAAGTTTCTTTAACATTCTTTCTGTAATTTATTTAAACATGATTATTTCATTCTCATTTATTTTAAATCTTTTCTTAAAATGCGCTCTCAGCATTTGATCTCTGGCACTTTTCTGTGTGAAGGGAATTATCATATCTCTTGGAAATATAAAGCTGACAGATAGAATTTGCCTCTTGCTTTACGTGAAACCCACAGGTATTTGAGACAGTATGCAGCAGAAATACAAACAGCACTGTCCACATACAAGCAAAGCTGGAGATTTATAGAATGTTTATGACATTCATGCTTTATGTAAGCTCCTTAATTGTCTTTTTGAATGTATTTATAAAAAATCTTAAACAAATATACATATTCACCATTTAAGAAATACTGAATTTAAGCTATTTACCTTTAAAATGAACTTCGACAAGACAAATCTTTCAAGCAGAGGCGTGGCTTTTTAAAAATAAGGCACATGACCCGTTAAGTTCAGCTAACAAGGATGGGGACTACAAGTTAATGGCACCTGCTTTGCATGAGGAAGATCTCAAATGCAATCCCAGAATATCTAGGGGCCCTTTCATGCTACACAATCATAGCATTATGATATCACCTTAACTGACATGGCCACATCCTATGGAATCCTGGGATATGCAGTCTAGGGAGGGGTGTTTAGAATTCTCAGCCAGAAAACTCGAGTGTCATATCAAATTATAAACCCCAGGATTTCACTGGATGCAGCTGTAGTAGTTAAAGTAGTAGTGTATAATTGTGTAGCTTTATTGGGTCTCTGACCGCACAATATCTATCTGTCTGTCTGTCTGTCTGTCTGTCTGTCTGTCTATCTATCATTATGTAGCGCACCACTGCTCCAGGTAGACCTCTGAAAGTCTTCTATCTGACTCCATAGTGTCTAGATCGAGGGAGGTACTGGTACCACTCTACTCTGCCTTGGTTAGACCCCATCTTGAATACTGTGTCCAGTTCTGGGCACCCCAATTCAAGAGGGATATTGACAAGCTGGAGCAAGTCCAGAGGAGGGTGACCAAAATGGTGAGAGGCCTGGAAACCATGCCCTATGGGGATAGACTTAGAGAGCTGGGTATGTTTAGTCTGCAGAAGAGAAGGTTAAGAGGGGACATGATAGCCATGTTTAAATATTTGAAGGGATGCCACATAGAGGAAGGAGAGGGCTTGTTTTCTGCTGCTCCAGAGACCAGGACAAGGAGCAATGGATTCAAGCTGCAGGAAAGGAGATTCCACCTGAACCTCAGGAAGAACTTCCTGACAGTCAGGGCTGTCCGGCAGTGGAATCTGCTGCCTCGGAGTGTAGTGGAGTCTCCTTCCTTGGAGGTTTTTAAGCAGAGGCTTGACGTCATCTGTCGGGAGTGCTTTGAGGGTGTTCCTGCATGGCAGGGGGTTGGACTGGATGGCCCCTGTGGTCTCTTCCAACTCTACATTTCTATGATTCTATGAAATATTATTTCAGTATAAGGCAGCTCATATGTTCACAACATTCTGTATCTGGAAGTAGCTTTGATGATATACATCATGGCTGGTTGACTTCTGGCCCCTCATATGTTGTGAGATTAAAGCTACCGTCAGTTTTCACCATTGGCTCTACTGGCTAAGTCTGATGGGAAGTACAATCCAGTAACATCTAGAGAGATTTACAACTGCCACTAATATGAACTCACAAATTTGTTGACCTTCAGTTCATGGTGGCCAGTTCTTGCATCTTCTGTATCTATCACATGAATTTCATGGCAATGTCATTTACTTCAAGGCTGGGTTTACCATGAAGCTCAAGGAGGCAACCACCTCTCGCAGCAGAGTTTTGGTGTCATGAAAAGGCAGGTGGTAATTAGTTTTTAAATATTTTTCCTATGTATTTTTTTCTGTCAGAAAGAGGGAGCAGAATTTTGTTCCACAGAAATCAAAATAACATTGCTGGCCTTAGATATTATGTACTTTGATGCCTGGGAATGATATCATTTGCTGCTTTGCTTCAGAGAACAAAGCAACTTGAGCAACCCTGGTTTCACTGATGGCCACAACTTATATGTTGCACAAATGTCTTCTGATTGTGTAGCTTGGTTCATTGTCACAACTTATATCTCTGGCCATTTCTGCACTAGACTATTATAGTGCTATTATTCCACTTTCAACCTCCTATGGAATCCTGGGGTTTGCAGTTTAGGGAGAGGCCTCAAAGGCCCCTTCCTAAACTGCAAACCCCAGGATTCCATAGGAGGTTGAAAGTGGAATAATAGCACTATAACAGTCTAGTGCGGAAATGGCCTCTGTGACACAAATCTCATGGTCATGAAGCTTAGCTCACTGGAAAGAAGAAACAAACCACCCCGGAGAGGAAATAGCTTAGTTAATTCTGGCACAATGATGCTTATTCTCTTTTGTTCATGAGATGTTCCAGAGCTCTTACAAATCAGTACAGTAAGCACCAGTATGAGTTTGGCAGCCTCTGAGTGTCCTCAGCGCCACATTTGCTAATGAAGAGGTCATTAGCCAGTCCCATGAGGTGCGCTGCCAAAACTGAGGGGCCTTAAATTCATTCCCTGCCATGCACAGCTTATTAATGAATGTTATATAACCCTTGTTTACTTCTGCAGAGGGGGCACACAGCTCTTTAGCTCACGCGGGCAGATCTCTAATGATAATCAATCAAAGCTCAGCATATATTTAGCAATGGCTTCTGACACATGGAAACTGCCAAGCTGTGGCCATCATACTAGAAAAATATCTGATCTTAAGAACAAAATGCCCATCTGTAAGGTAACTTCACACATTCATCTATGAAGGTTACCATAAGAAACCATTTTCTCCCAAGTAGCATAATTGGTCAGTTTATCTCTGCATTGTCTATTCTGATCCTTAGTAACTTTCCAAGATGGCAGATAAGGACTTTTCCCAACCTTATTTAGAGTCACCAGGGATTGAACCTAAGACCTCTTCAGAGCTTGGGAAATTTCCTTTTCTTGACTAATAACACCCAGAATTCTTCAGTTAGTTCAGTGCTTTCACTGTTGCACCATACTGATATTTTATTATTTCTTTTGTTTTTAATTGCATGCCCTCCAACTGTCCTGATTTGGCAGGGAAAGTCTTTATTAATACCTTGTTTTCCTATTTTTTAGAGCTGCTCTTAAAATGTCTTCGTTTCTTTCTCCTTCTTCTCCCCCACTTTATTCCTTTGTCCTCAGCTTACTTCAACTGCTACAAACTTGTGGGGGCATTTCTGCACTACACTGTTATAGTGCTATTATTCCAGTTTCAACATCCTTGGAATCCTGGGCTTTGCAGTTCAGGGGGGGCATTTAGAATTCTCAGCCAGAGAGCTCTTTGGCCTCAGTAAATTACAAACCCCAGAATTCCATAGGATGTTGAAACTGGAATAATAGCACTATAACAGTGTAGTATGGAAAGGCCCTGAGTTCCAAGTGCAAAAGTAGTTTGTACTTAACTCAGGAGGGAGAAAGTAGAGGAAGATGTGGAATCTTGCCCTTTCTAGTAGGGTCAGGCAAAAGCAAACTGCTACAGTCTCTTGTGGCTTGTGTGTTTTTCCTCATTAACACCTTTTCCTGTCTTTACCCGCTTCTGATGTTGTCTGGCCACACAAGTCCTTGTTTTCATCTGTGAAATGTTGCAAGGTATGTTATTCTTGTATGTAGAGTGAGAAAACAAGACTCTGAAACCTGGCAAATAGTCATTATATACCCTTATTAACTTGTTCAGCATTTCTAGTTCTTAAAGTATGTATGACACGCAAAGGGACAAAATCCGCATTTTTGCTGGGCTTAAAAAATTCATTTGCTGTATCTTTTTTTTGACAGCTGTAGGAGCCCTCATGCCATCAACCTATTCTCCCTTCCAAATACACAATCCTCTCTCTGCCTTCATAATAATTTCCAGAGAACGTTTTCTCTGCTTGCTTTTTCCAGGTAGAGTTTTGGAATTAGAAAGACTATATTGAAATAATTCCAGCCAGGTGTAAATTGAAGAAAGGAGAGCACAATGACATGGTGATTCAGATGTCTGGCGTTGCAAATGTACACAATTCAGCATGATTATGGGAATCCTATCTTGCTGACAGAAACAAGGAGGGAATTATGTGGATTTCCCCCAACACATAAACACCACATACACACAGAGCTACGGGACTGCTTGTCTCCAGAGATATTGGAACAGCAGCATACTGATTGCTATTCTGCTCAGCTTGGAGACAGAAGTCAGTGAAGATTCATTTATAGCACTGTTACAGTGGAGAATCATTGCTGGAACAGGTTTGAATAGAGGTAAGTTTTCTCATTCTGCAACCTGACCAAGCCTGCTTGGAAAAATGGAGGACCCAGACTCTATTGTCAAAAGGCAGTCAAGGGAATTCTTCCTCATCTACCTTCAAAACAGCTCCATGAATGTGGGATTCTCACACTGGCTGGCATCCTGTTAGTGAGATACACATGCATATGTCATGCAATACATGCAGGGTGACTTATTCATCATAATGCTGCACTTGATCTTAGCCAAAAGGCTGAGAAGCAAAGACTTATTCACCATAGGGGCTTTCCACATGACTCTGTTATAGTGCTATTATTCCACTTTCAACATCCTGTGGAATCCTGGGGTTTGTAGTTTCCTGAGGCCCAAGAGCTCTCTGGTTGAGAATGCTAAATGCCCGTCCCTAAACTGCAAACCCCAGGATTCCATAGGATGCTGAAAGAGGAATAATAGCACTATAATGGTGTAGTGCAGAAAGGCCCATAGTGCGACAGACACATTCTGCTGAGTGTAGAGGAAGCAGAGTTGTTGTGTGTCGCAGCTGTGTATTAGGTATTGTGGTTGTGTATTGTACACAATGCGCAACAGTATTCAGTCATTGATGTGTTGTACAGTGTTGTTATTCTGCACAGGGGTTGCATAGTGCTGGTGTAATGCATCTCTGCATGTAAGTATTTATGCTACACTGAGGGGATGTTAGATTACAGCCACTGTTTCCTTTAAGCAGGGACAGGGAAAGTTGATGAACTACTACTCCCATCATGCTTCAGCCTTGGGCAGCCTGGCTAGGGCTGATGGGGACCGGAGTTCTGTATCATTGAAGGGCCACAGGTTACCCCGCCTTAAAACCTCCAGCCCCCTCCCTTTTCTTCTCATGCCTCAAACTAAGGCCCTTTTCACACACAGGCGGCAAAACGGGGAAAGCCACACCAAAATGGGGCTTACCTTGTTCCGTCGCTGTGCAGAGCATTGCGTTTCACTGCTCCACACATTTGCAGCATCCGGCAGCATCCGCGGTGCTTGGCAGCACCCAAGATGGCGGATTTTGACTGACGGAGCCTCTCCACCAATCGGAGAAGCTCGCCAGCCGGAAATCCTGCCCCCCGCCCGATTTGCAGGGACACCCTTTCGCGCGTCCGCAAATTCACACGGGCGCTGCGACAGGGCTGGGTGGGGTTGCACGCTCCGCACTTTTTGAAAACCACTTGAAAAGTGGTTTTCAAAAAGCACGCAGCACTGGCACTTCCGGTCACCCCGGCATGGATTGGGGTGTGAAACTACACAAAAGTAGTCCGCCCCAATCCACGCTATGGTGTAGACGACTTCCGTTAGAGGTCTGTCTACATCATTTTTTTAACCCCATGTGAAAAGGGCCTAACATTCACCAGCCATTCAGATGAATTTCTGCTCCTGATCCTTTCTTTAAACCCATGTTAAGAAACCAATGAAGTGACAAACACCTGAACCAACAATCACAGGTCAACAGTACAATACAGTGGAAAATTGTCTCTTCCCTAAAGCAAGCACACACACACACCCCTCAATTCCTCTGGGATGGCAGAACGAGGCAACACCGCCAACACATTTATTGAAAACTCTCATGTCTTCTTATGCCATTCAGCCAGTCGGAAGAGCTGTCATGCAGTCTGATGGAGTGGACATGTCTTGCACAAGCAGCAATTGCAAAATTGCAGGTTTCAGAGAGACATTAGTGTTATCCGCACTAGTCTGTTATAGCGGGATGATTCCACTTTCAACATCCTCTGGAATCCTGGGGTTTGCAGTTTCGGGACGGGATGTCCGGCCCCTCCCGAAACTGCAAACCCCAGGATTCCAGAGGATGTTGAAAGTGGAATCATCCCGCTATAACAGGCTAGTGCAGAAATGGCCATTATGAAGAACCAGCTAACAGCAAGGCTGTTCACTCGTAAAAGGGATACCCTTAGGAGGAGGTGGTGCTTGCTTTAGGGAAGAGACAATTTCCCTTTTGCTGGAAGCATTTAAGTAAAGGCCGCGTAGCTATCTCTCAGGAATGCTGTAGCTCAAACCTGCACTGTAAACCCTGCCTTGAATTGGGCTGGGAGACTTTTAAGGACCCTTCTAGTTGTAAAATTGTAAAGTTCTAAATTATGTTTCAGAGGACGGAACTGGCAAAACCACTTCTGACTATTCTCTGCCTTTAAAAACCTTTCGAAATTCATGGGGTCACCAAATGTTGACAAATGACTTGAAAGCACGTGCACCCATGTGCACACGCACACACACGCACACACAATTTAGAGGAGAGAAGAATCTGTAGAGACGGTTGAATGAACAGATTGCTTAAATGAGCAGAATAGAATGTAGAACAAAAATGAAAAGAAAGTTTTAAAAAAATGCATTTCACTCACTGACCCTGCTCTTTTTTTTTTCTTGGTGTAGTATAACTCAACTTTTCATTTCTCCTTCCATACAATTGACCCCAACTAACCCCCACCAAAATCGTTCTGAATTTAATTTTCCAGTTATTACTGAGAGAGGAAAGAGTTTGAAGTTCTGCAGCATACGACCCAATTATAGGACAGAACACAATCACTGTTAAAATCTTTTGAGTGAGTTCATGACTGAGTTCAGCCTTGAGTTAGCATGAGCTATACAGAAATGGGCTTTTTTTTTCCAGGGCCATTCAGATATTCCTGAGAATCTGAAGAACAGACAGGGACAACAAAAAAATAGGCTTGTGAGATCTTCTTTGAGGTCATTGTTTTTAATGAAACTCTCAAGTTCACTCATTGAAACCAGAGACAAAATGGAGCCACATACCAAGACTTAGGAAAGTAACTTTTTGGACTGCAATTCCAGTGGCCATGCTGGCCAGGATTATGGTCCCATTTTTCCAAAATCCTTTCCAAGCTCTGCCACATACACCTGGGTAGCCTAGATAGACTAGTACAAAACCTCACCTGAGTTTCTACAGCACAGGTACGTCTCTGTAACAAGTCTAATACAACATCTCTGAAAGCACTGGCATCCAGATGGTTTGGCCAATGGCCGTGCTGGCTGGGGATGCTGGAAACTGTAGCATTCCCCTGCACATCTGGGGAATGCCAGGTTAGGAAGCCACAGTCCAAATATCCAAAGGGATGCATTTATATTGTTGTATATAATGAAGATCTGGGAATCAGAAACCCTTCCTGAAATAGTAAATAATCTGATGACGTGTCTCTGTCTCTCCTTCTACTCATCACTGCTCCATTTAAAACTCTGCTTTGAAAGCTGCATGACAGACAGTATTTCAAATGAAGACCTTTTCCCTCTATGGAGAGAGGATGAGGAAGGAGGTGTATCTGTTGAAAGAATGCCTGTCAAACAGCTATTAAAAGCACAGAGTTTCTTTTTTGTGAGGCAGGGAAGACAATGGCAATTCAAGTTGCAAACTTGTCTTGGTAGTATAATATTAGGTATGTGCAAGGAAGGTAAAGGTGTTGGCAGTGTGAAGGTAAAATAAGGTGAATGTGACATCAGGCTGCTGTTCAGTTCCTTGCTTCTGTAGGAGCTGGCAATTGATTTTTAAGTTCTTGGCAGCAATTGACTCTGAAAGGTGTAGCCGAGGCATGGCAGAGCAAGGTAACCAGTCATGCTATTTCACTCTAGCTGATTAGCTGGGGAGGCTCCAGAAAGACAAACAGCAGGGAAAAACTAGAAGTGAGACATACCCAGTGTTGTTGGAGAAAGTATTGGGAGCTACTGGCATTCATTGTTCTAGTCAAGCTAGAGACTGTGGGGTCAAAAAAACCCAGGTCTTTTGAGAAGCAAGGATGATAACATCTTCTATCATTCTCCCATACTTCCCTGTTCCCTATAAGTTTAGCTACAATAGATAGGGGAGTGAAGAATGGGTTTTCCTAGCAAACACTCAGTAACAATATATTGCTATTTATGAGCTCTGTATATACAAGAGACTAGGTCAGATCAGATCAAATCACATCAGATCAGATTAGACACAAATACAGAGAGTGAGAGAAATGGAACAACAAAGGTGCCTACGTGTTTGAACTCTCCTTGAGATGTGTCCAGTGCAGATTTCTGGACTTGATGTTGGTGGGGTGGCAAATACACTCCTGGTTTTAGACTGAATTTTAAAGGACCTCTCCAAAGTGCTGCCCACTATCTCACAAATGGGCTCAATATATTGAATTGCTCCTTTGGAATTCAGACTAAAGTCTGGAACATGTCCACTGGTGCACCATCATTGGAGCTGAAAGTTTCCACTGGGTCTGCAGCTATGAGAACTGCCCTCCTCAGTGGCTTAACTTCAAAGTTGCCCTTACATCCCTACTGGCTATATTCTGTGTCCAGAATCACAGGCAACATGTATCTAAATACCAGCTAATGGGGGACATGAACAGGAGGACATTATTGCACTCATGACTACCTTGTGGGGTTTCCTACTGGTACATCTGGCTGGACACGGCATACCCTCCAGCATTTTCCAGACAAAAACTGGGACACATGTGGCAAAGCAACATCAGAATGTAGTCAAGATGGCAAAAATTACTAATGAAGAAGAACATATAGGCTAGGAGAGGCTGCAAGAATTTGCTTTCGCCTGAGCCCACTGGAAGGGCAAGACTCCTCTCCTTTCCCCTGGCTGAGTACAAATCACTTTGGCCATTTCCGCATGGGGTGAGGAAATCGCCCTGCGCCGCTACTTACCAGATCTTCTGGCTCCACAGTCCAGTCCAGGTCGCTCCGCACTGCTCCGGCATCGAAAATGGTGGCTTCTGGTTGGTCGAGGGTCTCGACCAACTGCTGAAGCTTGCCAGCCTAAAGCCTGCCCCCGACAGATCGCAAGCTTGCATTGATGCGAGCCTGCAAATCTGCACAAGGGAGCAGGCTCGCAGTGGCACGCTCCATGCTTTTGAAAGACCTGATTTTTCAGGTCTTTCAAAAGCAAGCTGAACAACCACTTTGGGTTGTTCCGGAGCAGGCTGAGGTGCGGATCTACATTAAGTAGTCTGGACCCAGTCCACTCCCAGGTGCAGACGTCCTCCCTGAAGGATGGACTGCACCATTTCAAATACCCCGTGTGGAAATGGCCTCAGATTATATAAACTACATACACTGGAACAAAGTCTGGAAAAGTTATGCTTTGGTTGACAGCTCCTGAGATTCCCTAGCCATCATGGCCTTTGGTTGTGCCAGCAGCAGGCTGAAGGATCCTGGGAATTATACAAAAAGTAACTTTTTCAATGCTGTGCACTGCAATAACCAGTATAGGCAAATGCAAATCTATATCCCATTACTACAGATCAGAGTGGACTTCTTGTTGTTGCCGTGTGCCTTCAAGTTGTTTCCAAACTGTGGCCACACTATCCCTGGGCTTTCTTGGCAAGACGTGTTCACGGGGGAGTTGTCATAGCCTTTCTTTGAGGCTCAGAGAGAGTGACATGCCCAAGATCACCACCTAGGTTTCCTTGGCTGAGTGGGGATTTGAATCCTGGTTTCCAGAATCATAGTCAGATGTTCAAACCACTACACCATACTGGCTGTCGAATGGACTATTACTGTCAAATTAGAGCCACTATTGTTTTTGTTAAACAACTTGGAGTTCGAGACCATCTCTGACCAACTGTAGATCATGTAGAAATTTAACAGCAGATCCAGATCTACTTTGAGCTCATCTCTCTGCTAAGTGGCATCTCTGCATGTTGTTAAACTATAAACTATCAGAAACAAAATATGCGGGGAGAACCAAAGTACTGTATAGCAGAATAACAGCAGAATAATCCACCTACATCTTTTCAAAGCAAATGCCAGAAAATCTGCACACATATGATTCATTGACACTGTTATACAATAGCTTATAGATATCCAGTTATTTTCAGTATCCACTGTCATTCTGGATGCCTGCTCCCAGTAGGCAGATTGCTGGGGTATACACTAGCTGGGATCAAGAAAAGCCAATACCAGCAACTGTTTTACAAAAGAGCTGAGCCCATATTCCCTACCAAAAGGAGTGGGTGCATTATTATCCTTCAACAAAGCATGACCATTAGGCTAAGACTGCAAGATGAATGTTTGTATGTGGGGGAGGGTGGGGGAGAGAGTTATAAGGAGGAACTAGTTTCTGTACTAGCTACATTTACAAGTTACAATGAATACAGATATAGAGTGAAATGGGTTCTGGGCACTTCTCTCAACTTCTCCTTTCTTTGGCCATTTCCACATGGGGTAATAAAAATAATGCAGTGTGTCCTCCATGGAGGATGTCTGCACCTTGGACTAAGTGTAGATCCGCACCTCTGACTACTCTGGAACAACCCCAAGTGGTCCTCCAGCGTTCTTTTGAAAGACCTGATTTTCCCGGTCTTTCAAAAGCCTGGAGTGCGCCACTGTGTGCCTACTCTCCGGTGCAGATTTGCAGGCTCGCACCAATGGGCTTTAGGCTGGTGAGCTTCAATGATTGGTCAGGACCCACCATTTTTGGACGCCAGAGCAGTGCGGATCTACGACCATGCACTGCTCCGGAGCAGCCTAGACTGGACTGGGGAGCCAGAAGATCTGGTAAGCAGTGGCACGGGGCGATTCCCTCGCCCCATACGGAAACGGCCTATGATCGCTGCTCATCATGGCTGGCATCCTGTTGTTCCAGTTCCAGTTAGGGTAGACCCCTTAAATCAATTGTTGAATACTGAATCTACACATAGGTAAATCTAACAGCTTTAATGGTGTTACTCAAGTCTGTTTACATCAGAAGTGAAGTACTCCCCACACCCTGCATGGGACAGAAGGTATCACCAGCTCCAAACCAAGGCAGGAGAGATTAGGAATCCTGCTGTTAACTTTGATTATTGATCAGAAATAAAATTAGGATGCTCCTGTGGAGAGCATATCTTCCCTTTCTCAGGAAGGTAAACAGCATGCAGAGAAATAGTTCTGAATCAGGGAGAGAGGCTTTCTGAGGTCCTGTGTGGGCTGCATGGAGAAACTGTCTTGGCCAGATTAGGTCCAAACACTGAAGGGTTCTCTCTTTGTCCTAAAATACAGCCAGCCCTCCACATTTGCGGATTTCACTTTTGCAGATTTGATTACTCATGGATTATTTGCTGTCACCTCTGCTGCCTCCCTGTGCCATTTTGGATATGCTGATCATACTTTTTTGTGTGTTAAATATGGTTTGGGAGGACCTACAGTTATTCACATTTTTTTCACTTTCACAGGAGTCCTGCGTCCCTAACCCTAGCGAATGTGGAAGGATGACTGTAGATGGACAGGTTTGGCATATTGGGGAGGGGGGAGAATCAGTTTCCAGGGTCTGCCTAGACTGTAAAAATGCCATTAAGAAAATGGAAGTATTTGGAAGTCCACTTCTGGTTTTAAAAAAACAAAGCCACCACACTTCTCCCCAAAGGTAAACAGTAGAGGAAGCCCTGCGAGCTAGGCAAACAATGAATCACCATTGCTTCAGGAATGCTGGAAGAAAAGTGGTGGGTTTTGATGAGAGCCACACAAACAATCATATGAACTTTACCCACTCCTCAAGTGCTTTCTGCTATACGGTTAAAGCACCATGATCCCACTTTAACTGATATGGCTGCATCCTATAGAATGCTGGGGTTGCCACTCTCTGGCACAGACTTCTAAACAGCCCTCTCTGAACAGCAAGAAGCCAGCATGATGTAGTGATTAGAGAATAGGGTTCATATCCCTGGGAGAACAAGGTTCAAACCCCACTCAGCTATGGATACCCACCTTGGGCAAATCACTCTCTCTCAGCCTCAGAGAAAGGCAAGGCCAAAAAAAGGGGGGAAATCCTCTGAATAAATGTTGCCAAGAAAATTCTACAACAGGGTCTCCTTAGGTTTCCTATAAGTCAGAAATGACTCGAAAGTACACAGCAACAACAACAAACAGTAAATCTCAGGATTCTATAGGATGGAAACATGGCAGTTTAAGTGGCATCACTGTGGTATAATTGTGCAGTCTGAAAGAGCCTCCAGTCTAAAAGATCTATGCATCAACTATTTTTGTGCTCATGGCCCTGGGTTCAGCTTTCCACTGTTCTGAACTGTGCAAACAGTTCTGAACTGTGCAAACAGAACTCTGCAGCCAGGGCTGCCATATCTCCTTCCCTATTCCTCTCCAGAGGCTTAGCAACTGGCAGTAAGAAATTTAAGCTCAATGTGCTGGCATGTTTGGCCTTGCCCTTTTGTGTTTGGCCTGACCTGTAACTACAATGTTGTCCCTCTGAAACTTTGGCCATTTCCGCACTAGACTGTTATCGTGCTATTATTCCACTTTCAACATCCTATGGAATCCTGGGGTTTTCCTATGGAACCCTGGGAATCAAAGGCCCCTCCCTAAACTGCAAACCCCAGGATTCCATAGGATATTGAAAGTAGAATAATAGCACTGTAACAATCTAGTGTGGAAATGGCCTTTGCCATTTACTTTGGCCCTCACCTGAAAGATGCTCCCCATCCTTCATCTACAATAGGGTGGGGTTTGTTCTGGCTTTTTCCCCCTCCATAATTGCATGGCAGGCACTATGTTCCCCAATCCTTTTTCTAGATGTTGTGTCTTCCTTAACATTCCTGTCTCCTCCAAGGTCTTTTTACAGTGGCATAAGTTGGCCTCCTCTGTTGTTCTCTCTGTCCCACCACCCTCATAGGTACATTTGATGGGAATATGGAGAGGGCCTTGTTGGTGGTTGCCCCCAGTTTGTGGAACTCCTTTCCGCACGAGGCTAGACTGGAATCCTCCCTTGCTATCTTTCCAAAGGAAGGTTAATATTTTTAAAATAAAAAAAAAATTGGTTGGCTTCTGAAGATTGACTGCTTAAGTAGGCTGAGCCTTGTAGAACTGTGCTATTGCCCAGCTGTGTTCTCTTCATTTGTTGATTTTAATAGCTATGCTTTTTAACTGGCTTTAATTTTATGGATAGTTTGATGATATTTTTAACTTTTGCATTTTGTACATGTATTTTTTTTTGCAAATACAAAAGTTAAAAATGTCATTAAACTGTCCACAAAATTAAAACCATAGCTAAAAAACATAGCTATTAAAAATGAATATTTGGTATATTTTTTTAGTGGGACCCAGTGTGTTGTAGTGGTTTGAGTGATGGACGATGACTCTGGAGACTGGGATTTCGGTTCCCATTCATCCATGGAAACTCACTGTCCATTGGGCAACTCTCAGCCTCAGAGAAAGGCAAAGGCAAACCCCTTCTGAACAAATTTTGCAAAGAAAACCCCGTGATAGAGTCTGCTTGGGGTCACCGTAAGGCAAAAAGACCTTGAAAGTACAAAGCACAGCCCTAATGGCCATGTAGGGGAGGGCCTTCCCCAGGCTGGCCTCCTCTGGGGATCAGTGTTCAGCCAGAGCAGAAGCCTCCCTGCCCTGCATCCGATCCAGGAAAAAAGAAAGAAAGAAAGCACAAAGCAATGATAATTTTTAGCTATGTTCCTTTTAATTGTTGCAAACTGTCTTGAGTTCCAGACCGGCGAAAAAGGTGAGATAGGAATAAATATAATAATAGTGATAGCCAGAATCCTGTTGGTGGCTTACATCTTGCATAATTGGACTTACATGTGTGGCAATGAGAATTGGGCAGTCCTGTAATGTTCATATCCAGTAAGGGGCTGCTGATACTTCACTGCATAGAAGAGACAGCAAAATGACTGATGCATGTTGGGACACCACTAGGGAGTATCAATGTACACTGATGGAGCCCAATGCGCAATCAGGACACTCTTGTTGGTGTCCTGTTATGCATCTTCACAATTCACTGAGTTTCTTAGAGCCTCTGCTATATAGCTAAGTATATGTAAAGTATTGTACATATTGTGATATCATTATACAGTTGCAAGCTGATCTAGAAAAACAAGAACATGTAGATGTTGCAACAGTATAATAAAGCCTACCAGGCTGGGTGCTTTGTTTCAGCGCTCCAGATCTAAACCCAGAGAAAGGGAAAGTTTCCTGCAAGTGATGCAACTGCTTGATTTATAGGGTTTATGAGAGTAGTTTCCACTCACCAGGAGTGCTCAAAGCCACAGGTAGCCTATGCAAGCAAACAACAGCTGAAACCAGCAATTGAAAAGGCATGAGAAATGAATGACACAAAAGGGGCAGCAGTTCGATATAGGTCAATGGGCATTAACAAGAACGAGGAAACACCATCAAGAACAGAATATAGCTTTTTATCAGATGATGATAAAAATTATTTCTTGAGGCCAACTAGATGCCACGGCACAGCCCATGAAAAGGCTCTGTTCAGCAGCCTATTCACGTGATATTCCACTTCACTTGCCCTAGCAGCATTCCACTGAATCCTTGGGTAAGCAGTCTAGGGAGTGGTGCTTAAAATCCTTGACCAGTGAGCTCTAGTGCTTGCCCAAACTACAAATCCCACAATTCCATAGGATGTTGCCATGGCAGTAAATATGGAGTAATAGCACAACAATATAATATAATATTTATTTATTTGTATCCCGCCTCTCCACATGGATCGAGGTGGCGAACAACATGAAATACATTATACATTACAAATAGCATGAATTTCTATACCGCTTATCAGCTAAGTGCTCTCTAAGTGGTTTAAAATGTGTTTTTTAGCTAATTGCCCCCAACAAGCTGGGTACTCATTTTACCGACCTGTGGAAGGATGGAAGGCTGAGTCAACCTGGAGCCCGGCAGGATCGAACTCACAACCTTGTGGCTGCAGTACTGGCATTTAACCACTGCGCCACCAGGGCACAATAACTGTGGCCATTTCTGCCCTGCACTGCTATAGAGCTATCATTCTACTTTCAGCATCCTGTGGAATTCTGGGGTTTGTAGTTCACTGAGGCCCAAGAGCTCTCTGGTTGAGAATTCTAAAAGCCCCTCCCTAAACTGCAAACCCCAGGATTCCATAGGAGGTTGGAAGGGGAATAATAGCACTCTCACTGTGTAATGCAGAAATGGTCATAGTCAATTTCCCCATTCGGTACATATCAAAGAATTTTAGCACCCATTCTTCTTCTGATGGAGTTTCCTTGTCTTTCCATTTTCTGATATTTGCTAATCTAGCAGCAGTCACCATATTTGATAGATAGACTAAGGCCATTTCTGCACTAGGCTGTTAGAGCGCTATGATTCCACTTTCAACATCCTGTGGAATCCTGGGGTTTGCAGTTTCGGGAAGGGCTAGCCACCCCCTCCTGAAACTGCAAATCCCAGGATTCCATAGGATGTTGAAAGTGGAATCATAGCGCTCTAATAGCCCAGTGCAGATATGGCCTTAGAGGCATGGGTCTATCCAAAGCTATCAGATTTGGGCTGATGTTAGAACCTAGTCTGACATTACTCTGAGATTAAAATTAGACCCTAATTTCACAGATAGAATCACAGAATTATAGAGTTGGAAGAGACCGCCAGGGCTATTGAGTCCAGCCTCATGCCATGTAGGAATACAACCTCACAACATTTCCATCTGTCGGGCCTTGTGGCCTCTTCCAATTCTGTGATTCTGTCTGTGAAAGCAAGGTCTAATTTTACCCTCTTTCTGTGAGGGGAGATTTGCTGAAAAGAAGATGGCACAAAAATTTAGAAAGAGGCCAGAGATTTTCTTTTTTTTTCTTGCTTTCAATTAAAAAAATAAATAAAAAGCTCAGAACCTCACAGCAGTCCAGAGCTTTCTCCATAGCTTCCAACCAGCTGTGCCCTCTCAGAATATTTTGAGAGTGACACAATGTCTTGTGACACGGTGTGGTACCCAGCTGCCAATTTGGGTGAAATTTTGCATCCACACAAGCATTTGGACATAACTGACTGAACATACCTAATTACTTTTGAAATGTCACTGGGGTAGCTCAGTGGTGTACAAATGTGACTTAGCGTGCAGAGATTGTGAGTCTGAGTCCCCTGGTTCATTTTCATTGCTTTGAGAGCCATTGTGGGTTAGGAGTGATCTATAAATACTTTAAATAAATAAATATATATATATAACATCCATGGGGAGGGCAATGGGAGTGGTTCGCCCCAGGCGGCAATGTTTCTGGGCCGTCCGGGCTCGTAGCTATGCCCCCGCGTGCCATGGCCATGCCCCCAAATGCCACAGCCATGCCCCCATGCACCGAGGCCATGCCCCATGCACTGTGACCCCTCCCGCTCCCCCTCCATGCACTCCAAGCTCTGCCGCTATGCAATGATGAGTTTTATTGGGGGGCATGCATAAAAGATGTTTCCCTTTTCTTTGCACACCACATTTTAGAGGCCCTGACCTATTTATCTAGAAACCACAGCTTCCTTTTAGGCACTTATCCAAGGGAAAGTAGTTCATTATTGAGAAGGAGCCTTCCCACTGTTTGCTACGTTTACCTCTGAGGAAGAAGGAAGTACCTGGTCTCTTTCCACAGAGACACTGATAACCTGATTACCGAGTGGTTTCTGCTAGCAAGTGGCAGAGATCTGGGGCCGTGCTGTTCAGTTGCTAGGCAGCTGTTAACCAAACACAGAAATTCAATGTGTACATTCCTCCTGCTTCAAGCTGAGTCAAACATTATTTCAACCTAACAAATGGTATCGGCAGCAAAATGTTGCATTGTTTGGAGCAGTCCTGTCCAAGATACCAGTCAGCCAGATGGTCATGCCCTCTTCCATGGGGTTCCATTCCATCTCTCATTTCCCTCTGATTTTCCTTTACCTCCATGCTCCAACAGCATATCCTCCAACTGTCCAGATTTGTCTGGGACAATTCAGATTAATCCTCTGTTGCCTCACTTTTTCAGTTTCTTTTGGCTTCTTCCACTTTTTTCTTTTGTTCTCAGCTTAGTCCAATTGCTGCAACTAGAATTCAAAGTGCAAAAGTATTTTGTACTCAGTTAACTCAGTGGGGTGAGAGGAGAGGAAGGGTGAATTATTGCCCTTCCCTGTAGACTCAGGCAAAGGTACACTGCAGCAGCTGCCTTTAGCTTGTGTGTTCCTCCACATTAACAACTATTGCCATCTTGTTTACACTGTGGTGTTGCTTGGCTACACTGCCCTAGTTTTCATCTACAAAATGTTGGAGGGTCAGCATAGTGTAGTGGCTTGAGCACTGGACTGTGACCCTGGAGACCAGAGTTCAGTTCCCCACTTGGCCATGGAAACCCACTGGGGACATTGGGAACATTACACACTCTCAGCCCCAGAAAACCCCATGATAGGTTTGCTTTAAGGTCACCATAATCTGGTAACAACCTGAAGACACACAACAACAACAAATGCAAAGTCAGGCAGCATTTCATAGCCATAGGGCATGCTGAGTCTTTTTCTTTTGCCTGAGGTTACCATAAAAGAAAAATTCTCTTCCTCCTCTCTTCTTCCCCCAGCTGAATTAACTGAGTACAAGCTACTTCTGCATTTCGAAATCAGTTTGCAGCAACTGAAGTTAAGTTGAAGACAAAGTGGGAAAGTGGGAAGAAGGAAAGAAACTGAGACATTTTAGAAGCAGCTGAGAAAACAGGACACCAGAAGATTCATTGGGAATGTCCCTGCCAAAGCAGGACAGTTGGAAGATATGAATAAAATGTGGAACTCTTTTGAAGGGTCAAAGCACCAAAAGTCTGGATAGATTTTTGTCTCCTGTACTACCACTACATAACTTGAAACCACTTTTTAACCCTACCTCAGAAGTCACTGCTAGAAGTTAATCTTTTTATATACATATCTACCCTTTAAAAAAATACATTTCACATTCCCTCTTGTTGTCCTTTGTGTGTTCTTAATTGTTATGTGTCAATGCCCCATCTATACGTGAAGGAATGCTGCATTATTTTGTATGCTTGTTTTTAACACATCTATCCCTTTGAAAATAAAATAATTATTTAAAAAGAGGAAGTACACGCTAAACTGTATATGTATGCGACAGATCGCTGCTATGTGCTTAAACAATGCCCTTTCATGTAGCAAGAGATGGGGTCAACTCAGCTTTAAAATGTTTGAAAATAATTAACCTTTTATTATTATTTATTCCCCCCCCCGCACAAGTTTACAGAGTCTGCCAAGTTTCAATCCCATGTAGATTTTAAAAAAAGAATAGCTTAAACTACCAGCCCCTGAGGTTTATGGCTGGAAAAGCAATTTAGCACAACCCAGCCCCCTTCCATTAATATGTTTACTTAGTAAATTGTTAACACAACAGCCACTTTTTACATTTTTCAGTGTTTTGTACCACTGTTAGTCCTGATGTACAGTGCATCTATGACAGTGTCTCCTCACTACATATTTCTGTGGTGCCGGCTGCTCACCCTGTTGAGGAAATTAAATAAGTACACATTGCCTTTTCCAAAGGACACAAAGAGGAATATTTATATAGACTCGGAGTCAAATAGGTTCAACTCTGGCTTGGCTTCTTAGATCAGAAGATACCCGTGCAACATGAGCCTTGTTCGTCTAAATTTAAAAACATAGTAATTTGGCAAAAACAGTCTGGCCAAGCACCATGTTTTAATAAAACATCTAAGACATTAAATTCCAATCCGGCACATTTTCTCTCATGACACCCACATGAAGGCAATGAGAACTGGCCGCATAAAACTAGCAACAGAATTTGGCCTTGGGGCTTTGACTCCTTGTGTAAAAGGAAAAGATGTTTCATTATTGCCAGAAAGGGTGGCTTCTTCTCCATCAAAAGGAGAGGGGACAAGAGAATGGTCAGAAATTGGAGAAGTTCCTTTTTTGGACTGCAACTCCTGGAAACCATGCTGGCTTCCAGTGAGCATGCTGGCTGGAGTTTCTGGGAGTTTTAGACCCAAAAAGGAACTTTCCCAAGTTCAGTAGCAACCATTGATTGGTACATTTCAGAACACAGATAAAAATCTAAGGTATATATATGGGGTGAGAGGCAGAGTGGTATAGTGGTTATGATTCTGGAGACTAGGGCCATTTCTGCACTACAGTGTTATAGTGCTATTATTCCACTTTCAACATCCTGTGGAATCCTGGGGTTTGCAGTTTAGGGAGGAGCATCTTTGGCCTCAGTAAGCTATAAACCCCAGAATTCCACAGGATGCTGAAAGTGGAATAATAGCACTATAACACTGTAGTGCAGACATGGCCCAGAGTTTGATTCCCTGCTTGGCCATGGAAACCCACTGGCGCACACTCTCAGCCCCAGAAAACCCTGTCATTGTTTCACTTTAGGGTCTCCATAAGTCAGAAACGACTTGAAGGCACACAACAACAGCAAGAGCTGACAACAACAGGAACTTCTGATCACATATGAAAGCACTGCCTGCTGCAAAATGAAATAATGCCCTGTACAGCAGAGAGACAAGAGCTTTCAGAAAGATCCGACAGGACCAAGGACATTCAGGCAGCTGTGTGAAAACTGATTGTTACACACAGACAAGTGCCCCTATGAGTCCTGCATTAAGCTATACTGAGGCTTTAATTCAGGATGGGAAAAGTGCCCCCTATGGGCTGTTTTTGTGGGCCTCTGTTTGCCCCAAATGCCCCCTAAGGAGTTTTGAGGGGCAATTTCACTCCCTGGAAGTGCCCTGGAAGTCACATTTTCCAGTAAAAAAATCACCTGGAAGCCAACTTCTGGGTCACTTCCTGTTGGATAAAAGTCCTTTCCTGGCCCTACACAGCCCTGGGAGTCCAAAAAATGTAGTGAAATTGTCCATTGGGGGACATATGAGGGAAAAATTAATTTGTGGCCCTCTGATGTTCTTTGAAGGTACCAATGTGTTCCCTTAACCTCCAACAGTTACCCTCAATGGCCTAATCCATGTCAAGTTTAGAAGGGAACAAAGCATTAGCAATTTTTGGTTTGTTGTATTTAGAGCCTACTCATAATCTGAGGCTATAAACTGTAGCTCATTTAGTTGCTACAGAAAGCTGGCACCAGTCTCCATTTTTAAACTCTGCAGATTTGGAAAGTATTGAATGTAATTGCTATTTTTTTTCTTTTTTCCCCCCAATACGTTTGTTGCATGACACAATTTGCTTTGCTCCCTCTCTCTCTCTCTCTCTCTTTTCAACACTCCAGTCTCATGATGCTGTTGGCTCTGCTTTTGGCCACACGGATTCATTCACCTGAAACCGAGTATCAAGTCGCAGCTGAGGAATGAGACCTACGCAGTGTTACCAAACTGTTTGAAGGGCTGGCCTTCAACGTGATTAATATGGAAGAGCTTGGTTGGGCATGGGATACGGCATGATTTCGAGAAGTCACATATAGTGCATAGGCGGAGACCAAGACAGCAGGCAGCAAAGACCTACTTCTCACGGGTGGGGAAATTTTGGTGTTCCAGATGTTTAGCACTTCAAATCCCAGAGATCTCCACCAGCATGGGTAACATATCTCCCAACTGTCCTTCTGATTTCACAGGGATATTTCTGAGTAATCTTCTGTCATCCCACATTTTCAGCTGCTTTTAAAATATCCTAGTTTCTCTTGCCTCCTCCCACTTGCCCCCTTTTTCCTCAGCTTGTTTCTCATTACACTCTGTTGCTGCTGTTGTTGTGTGCCTCCAAGCCATTTCCAACTTACGGTGACCCTAAGGCAATCCTATCATTGAGTTTTCTTGACAAGATTTATTTAGAGGGGGTTTGGATTTGCATTCCTTTGAGGCTGAGAGAGTATGACGTCCAAGGTCACCCAATTGGTTCACATGGCTGAGCAGGGATTTGAACCCTGGACTCCAGAGTCATAGTGGAAAGCTCAAACTGCTATACCATGCTGGCTCAGAAGTGGTACTGGCAACAAAATGTTACAGAGCTGGTCTCTGGTCTCCATATCCTTCTCCAGGATACTCCTTCATTCTTCCACCAGCATCACATTCAAATCTGGAATGCTGTCTTGCAGAAGACAGAGGAGGGATTCAGTTTTGGTTGCTCCGCAGGGCAAGACTGGAAGCAATACATGGAAATGAGAACAAATGGTGCTAAATATGAAGAAAAACTTCCTGATGGTACAGTCTTTTTGACACTGGATTAGTCACATAGGTTCTCTGTTGCTTGAGGTATTTCAGCAGAGAAGGGTGACCAGGGTACCACAAAAGTAATTGTGCCACTCTGTTCTGCTTTGCTAAGACCTTAGCGGGAGTACTGTGTCCAGTTTTGAGTACTACAGTTTAGAAAAGATGTAAGCCATTTCTGCACTAGCCTGTTCTAGCGTGATGATTCCACTTTCAACATCCTCTGGAATCCTGGGGTTTGCAGTTTCGGGAGGGGCCTGCCGGCCCCTCTCGAAACTGCAAACCCCAGGATTCCAGAGGATGTTGAAAGTGGAATCATCGCACTAGAACAGGCTAGTGTGGAAATAGCCATACAGTGGGGCCTCCAGATTTATAGGTTTCATGGATTTGATTATTTTGCAAGTTTCTCCAACCTTTGCCCCTCCACCTCAAGTGCTTCTTTTCTGAGGGAACCTTCCCTTTCAGGGACTCCGATCAGGCTGAGCAGCCTTTTAAGAACCCACCCTGGTCCCCCTCCTCTTCCACCAGCCCCTGCCTGGCCAGCTGAGGACAGCTCACAGCCCAATTTCTTAACACCGCAAACCCTCTTGGATGGCCCACCCACCTAATGAAGGACATGGGTGAAAAAGAGGGTCACCACACCGACCTCCTCCTTCCCTCTCCTTTCCCTGACCTGGCTTGGACACTGGGTGCCCCGCCATGCCTTGGCCTCATTCCCACAGACACACAGACACACTTTGATATTTGTGATTTTTCTACTTTTGTAAGGGTCCTGTGTCCCTAACTCTAGTGGATGTGGAGGGTCAACTGTAATCAAGTGGCAACCTGACCAAAGGAGCGACAAAGATGGTAAAGGGACTGAATATCAAGCCCTGTGAAGCACAGTAGAGGGAGATAGATATCTTTATGCTGGAGAAGACTGAGGGTGATATAATAGCCATCTTTAAATGTGGAAGATGCAGTGAGTTTGTTTTGAGCTGTTTCAGAGGGTAAGATCCAAACCAAATGATTCAAATTACAGGAAAGGAGACTCTGAGTAAGCAGGGGGAGAACTTCCCTTTCAGCAGCGGAGTAGACTGTTTCAGAAGATGATAGGCTCTCCTTTTTGAGAGGTATTTGAAGAGAGTTTAGATGGCCAGGGAAGCCCTAGCTGTGAATTCCTGCACTGGCAGGGGTCTGGACTAACTGACCCTTACAGTCTTTTCCAACCCAGTGTTTCTATGATACAAGCTGATGGCATAATCGGATCACAAATCCTGCATTGAGCAGGAGGCTGGACTAAAGGATCTCTGAAGCATGTCCCAACTTTATGATTCTATGCAGTTCCACAGTGCAGCAAGATGTAAAATGGGAAGCCCCAAACAAAGCATGACAACTTGATGCTGTGTTGTTCATGGGCTGGTTATGCCATTTAAGCCTGAGTGCATATGAAAGTGGTGCTGTTGACTTTTACTTTAGAAAATAACAATAATATAAATATAAAATAGAAACATAAAAATGATTTTAAAAACTGGCATGATTGACAGTTTTATTTATTTTTTTAAAGGGAGGGTTTTGTTGGATTTTTCCTCCTAGGCTGCTGCCAATCCTCCCCTCCAGACCTATTCTGTATCTCTTGTTTACCAGTCAGCCCAGCCTGACACTCTTCACTATCAAACTGATTCTGCTTTAGCTGTTCTTCAATGAACCAATGGACATCCTTCTGCCTGTGGAATCAAGATGACCTTTCTGAAACTGAGGAAACAGAATTGCTTCCCTCCCGCCTTCCATTCCATGAATACTTTCTTTGACTTTTTGTATTTAAAGGATTGCTGATACACAATACCCTTATCTTGCCTGCCTCCTCTGGCAGGAGCCCAGATGGACTTCCTTCCTCATCCCCTCTCTTTACCCTGACACTCAGCTGCCTTTATCTGCAAATTATATACTTTATCTCGGTGATCTTTTGTTCCTAAGGATATCTGTCTGCAGGCTCTCATCACCCAAAGGTTAATGGAATGGATGTGTGGTCACAAAGAACTTGTATCAGGATCCATACAAAAAGGGTCAGCCAGAGATATTGAGCTAGATGGTCTCCCCAATATCTCCCCTAATCCCATTCCATGTATAACGGGAGACTGGGCTGGGAGTTAGGCCTTTCTTCATCGTTACTGATAACGGGACAACTGAAGGCGTTGGGTTAACTTATACTGCAAGGCAGAGCTGTTAACACTCAACATACTATTCTAACTTGCTTCTGCTGCCTACCAGCATCTATCCCAGAAGTCACAGCCTTACCCCTCCTAACGTTAGGGTCAGTCCTACACTCAGATCCAGGCCCTTTTCGCACAACATTTCCATGCGAAAGGGCGCCTGGAGTGTAGTGCGATTGTGAGGAGCAATCTGCATGACGCACTCACAGTTGCGCGATGCTCCAGGGGCCGGCGGGCGCCGATCGCGCACCTTTTCATTTTCATCTAGAAGCCGAAAATGGTGTGCAATCATGCATTGCTCCTGCCCCGCGCGCACTTACCTAGCATGTGGAGCCTCCAGAGCCACGCCGGTCATGCTTCCTGCCCCAGCACAGCCTGGGAAATTCCCAGGCTGCGCTGCGGAAGGAAGAGGTAGGGCTCTTGCGCAAGCAAGCAGCTCATGTGGAGCTGAAGCAGCAGTGATGCGAGACCCTCTCGCCAGAGGCTGCTTGCATGATCCCCGCAACCCAGCACCTGAAGAAGGTAAGGTGCAGAAAGGGCCCTAGTCTGATCACATTATAAGGAATTCTGAGTGAGCATTTAGGTATTTCCGATGTGTTAAATTCGTACATAAGTTGTAAGAATTATTAGGTTATATGTATCAATACAGTTATTTATAAGGTAAAACTAAGGGAACTGCCAAGGTTGAAATGAGCTATAAATAATTCAGACAATATATAGAAGCTGAATAAGAAATAAGGAAATTATTCCATTGTTACTGTGGTCTAGGCCTACCCGGAGATAGCACTCGATATTGCCTTGATATCAAACGATTCGGCTTTCCTCTGCCACCCCGCTCCATGTGTTTGGTGAGGCCACCGGACAAGCACATAAACAGGCACGGCCGATAATTGCTGGACATTCCATTCTCCACTCAGGCAGGCCAGACAGAGCTGGTTCGTCGCTTCAGGGACCTCTCCGGCAAACACCTAATTGCATATGCACGATACTAACAAAGGCTCCCTGCCCCGAGCAGGTAACCTGACAAAGCTGTACTAAGCACTCTGTATTTGCATACTGGCCACACTATTGTTAATTCGGCTCTGATTCAATCATGCTAAATTCTGACCTTTCCAAAGTTTTGTCCTGCGCCTAAAATGCATTGTTCTCATCGAGTAAGGTATGGCCTGCAGTCACAATTCACCCTATAAAAACCCCTGGTTCCGAGACCTTCCTCGGATCACTCCTGAGTTCCATCCAGCCTTGCTGCCGCTCTGCTTGGCGAGCCTTCCCCTCAGTTCCAGCAACTGAGACTGCTCAACCCCGGATCACGTCACTCTCAAGGTCCAGGACTACGAGACAGGTGTCGTATCACCCATTTCCCTCCAAAAATCCCTATTCCAAGTCAATCTCTGATTCCTTAGTTATCTGTGTGACTGTGGTGTCTTTAATATTTGAATGTACTTAATAAATATCATTTTTATTATTTTAACCCATCTGGCTGCTTGACTGACCTGACCCCGTAGACGTTGGGTTGCAAGATCCTGCTAAGTTACCCTGCCTCTCGCTAGCTTAAGAGCGTGCTCCAGCTAATTTCCCCCAAAGTTGTGTTGTTGTTTGGTTATGTAGGTGTCCCTCCCAGGACCCCCAGAAGTCAGGGTAACACCATAATTCTCTGGAATAAGGAATCAGTAGAGGATTAAGTTACGGATATAGGATTTATATTTTATACTTTTTTTTTTGTTTCTTTGGATTTACAGTGTATTGTGATATGTTAATTTTTTCATTATTGCTAATTTACTTTTGGATTTTAATCTTTGACCTAATTAAAACAATTTAAAAAAAAGATCTAGTCTAATCAGCTCACATTAATACAATCAACTCACTTAACGCACAACCTGCAACTGTCTTGATTTGGCAGGGACAATCTATCCTCCCACTTTTTCAGCTGCTTTTAAAATGTCCCAGCTTTTCTCTCCTCCACTTTCCCTCTTTCTCGAGGGAAACTTTGAACTTCAAAGTGCAACAACAGTTTGCACTCAGTTAACTCATTGTGGGAGAAGGACAGGAAACAGATGAATCATGTCCAGTAGGCTCAAGCAAAAGCAAATTGCTCACTCTGTCTGTTTATCTGTCTATCTATGTATCTATCTAAAGTTATTTCTGTATCACCTCCCAACATGCAAGGGTTCCCAAGGGCAATGAACAAATAAAAACCAATTAAAACAATACAGAAATAAAAATATTTTTAAAATGCATTAAAATGTTGTAGCCTCTTCCAGATTGTGTGTTCTTCCCCATTAATAACTTTTGGCATTTTGATCACACTCTGCTCCTTCTTGGGCGCATGTGTCCCAGTTTTCATCTATGAAATGTTGGAGAGTATGGTCTGGTGGAAAGGGAATCCAATTGAGACTAAAACAAAGCACAGCTAAAAGCATAAGAATAAAAGTTTTTAAAACCCATCAAATAAGCAATCATAGGAAAGTATTAACTTAAAACAATTTAAGATGCATTTAAAAATAAGAAGGAAAATAAAAATACAGCAATCCCAATAAAGGACTCTTCTGCCACAACCAGTTAACAGCCAAAGGCTCATGTAAATAAAAAGGTCTTTGCATCAGTCTGTTCAAAGAAACATGGTTTCATTTTATTGACTTTGTCAATCACACTATAGATTTTGCATCACCTCTGTTGTCACAGCTCAAAACATTTGGCATGATAGTTTACACAGATAAGAAAGAATTTGGAATAACTTCATCCAATGGTCTTCAGACCTGATTGTTTGGGTTTTAAAAATGTACTAGTCATGGTAACCGTAACTTCGACCCAAATATGATTTCTTTGTTGTATAAAAATAAATAAACCTTTAAAAGCAGAGAAAAAGGGTCTTTTCTTGTCAAAGAGTGGGCCAACCGAGCCTTCCACGGGAGGGAATTATACAGCCTGGGAGCAGCCACATGTGCACATGCCTTTACGTCATCTGTCAACTTAGGGGAATCCCATAACTTTCATAGGGTTTTCTTAGGTGAGTAAAACTCAGATGTGATTTTGACACTTCTTTCACCTGAAATATAGCCTACAGTACCAGGTATTTGTTGATCCAACTACTAACCAGAGCTGACCCTGACCCTCCCTTAGCTTCCAAGATCAGACAGAATCTGGTGTCTTTAAAGGTATATAGACAATTGGGCAGCCGCCGCATACAAATGCCTAAATGCTCAATTGGATTTGCATGTCACTCATAGGATCCTAGTTGCAATATTATATTAAGTGAATGGTTCAAAAAGTAATATTAAACTTCTATAGAGTGGGGGCAGAGTGAGGCCCATGGGCTGCATATAGCCTCAAGGATGTTTTTGATGCACCAAGCCCCCCTCCCCCGTACCACACTGATTTTTTAATACTATAAATGCCCCACACCTACGGGGTGTTGGTGCAGTTTTGCCATGTGTTTTGCCTCCAGAGCTGTTTTAAGGAGAGATGGGCAGAGGAGAAATGTGCAGGCTTGAAAAAAAAACAGCTTGGAAATAAATATGGATATTTTTTTTTGCCAGGGAGTGGGGGCTGTTATTTTCCAAATCTTTCTTTTTCCCAGAATGTTTTTTTTTTAAAAAAAATAGTAATTATACAATATTTTATTTTGGAATAAATAGATATTTAAGAGATTTGCTCCCCCCAAATTATTTCTAACACGTGCACAAAGGGAAGACTTTTATGTAAGATTTTGTGTGGCATCAGATCATGACAATCCTTGGTCTTGATCCCTTTTCTCAATTTTTTGTTTGTTTGTTTTATGGAGAGGACTGTGCTATGCCAGCTTGACCCTGTGGAGGACTAGAAGACAAAATAATTTTCTTTCTTTTGCAAAAGCTGGTGGTTTCTTTTTATTTATTTTTCCCCCCTGCTCCTCCTGAAGTGAAAAAAGCAAAGAGATTTCTTACAGTACAGGACCCTGTAGCTTCACTTAAATTCCATTTGTAATTACTGTCTATACAAACTGTACTTTTAATATTCCAAACATGATAATTTTATGCCAAACCAAGTTAGACATAACACATTTTATATTCCTATAGAATCCAAATGGCTTTCAATCTGTAAAAGAGCAAATAACTTATTTTTTGCCTATTTTCCAAAAGTTTCAGGTTTCTTCTGGGAAAAACAGCATTCCATAATTTCAGAATTTCTGTAATTTTTACATCTGAAAAGGAAATGCCTTTTCCCAAGTAAAAAAATTATAAATGTGGGCTTAACTCTACCCAAAGGAGTAGCAAAAACATGACAAAATTGCTCCCCATATCGCCTCAGTGGGTCACCGTGGGGAGCCAGGGACCAGTTTTCCCTCCCCAGCCGCTTGCAGGCTTCATTCCCTAGACCATCAACATAAGTGGTGTGCAGAATGATATTGCATCACTTCCTGTGCCATTTTGCATTGATGCATTTAAGTCTTTTGCTCCAAGGCCATTCCCACACTAGCCTGTTATAGTGCGATTATTCCACTTTTAACATCCTATGGAATCCTGGGGTTTGCAGTTTAGGGAGGAGCCTTTGAGACTGTTGAAAGTGGAATAATCACACATAACAGGCTAGTGAAGAAATGGCCCAAGTCTCAAGTCAAGTCTCTACCTTCAAGTCTCAAGTTGAGTCTCAAGTCCTCGCTAGAGACTTTCAAGTCAAGTCTCAAGTCAAGTCTCAAGTCCAGAAGCCACCTTTATACTCCAACCTGTATTCCAGAATTTCCGGACAGAGTCAAATAAAGTCAGTTTTAACAATTTAAGCAGAGCCAGCCCTCCACTTTTCTGATTGTTTGTCTGCAGCTTTGGAAGTGGGGAATAGGCTCCTTCTTACTTCCCATTTGTAAAACTGGAGGCTTTTTCAAAAGTGGGGAATAGGATTCTTCTTATTCCCATTACTGAAGCTTCAAGAGTTTTAGAAGGAAGGATCCTTCCTCCTGGAGCCCATTGCCTAACACATTTTCTGTTCCTCTCTGAGATATGCGCCCTGCACTCT
The DNA here is from genome assembly GCA_948474755.1 of Ctenosaura bakeri. Taxonomy (NCBI): domain Eukaryota; kingdom Metazoa; phylum Chordata; class Lepidosauria; order Squamata; family Iguanidae; genus Ctenosaura; species Ctenosaura bakeri. Next base: position 1,129,182 of record CAOLHI010000035.1, on the reverse strand, counting down.
GGGCGTGAGTTCTGCTCTTAGGAAAAAATTTAGAAAGCGCCTCCTATAGGTAGCAGGGACAGGCTGCTGAGGAGACCCCAACCCCACCTCAAGCCCATTGCCTAACTCATTTGCTCTTCCCTCTGAGAAATGTGTCCACACTTTGGACTTGAGACAGATTGTCATGTGACCAGTAAGTTGTAAGGTTTCTGGATGAAGGTGTTATGTGACTGAACCCAGGGCAGCACGTCAGTCACTAAAAGTATGCAAGTCTCAAGTCAAGCCGAATCAATGTGTAATTTTTGCCAAGTCAAGCCCGAGTCGAGTCACTGAAGTGACTTAAGTCTAACTTGAGTCCGAGTCAGTCAACTCAAGTCAACATTGCTGCCATTTTGAAGGAGAAGCCATTTCCGCATTACAGTGTTAAACTGCTACTATTCCACTTTCAACACTCTGTGGAATTCTGGGGTTTGTAGTTTACTGAGACCAAAGAGCTCTTTCGCTGAGAATTCGAAGTGCCCTTCCCTAAACTACAAACCCCAGAATTCCATAGGAGGTTGATAGTGGAATAGCAGCACTTTAACAGTGTAGTGCGGAAATGGTCAAGTAATAGAAGGTACGTGAGTGGGAATGGGGCACTGAGAGCTAGGGAGAGGGGGTTGTTGTGTGTGCATGTATACTTTGGGAGGGCTTTTATATAATTTTAATTTTAATCCATTTTATATAAATTATGTATAATTTTAATCAATTTTCACCCAAAAATTGTGCTAATTAAAAAAAATTGGAGGTTTTATGCAGGCCTTGAAGGAATTGTGGCGAGGGGGTTCATAGGAGTGGGGTCTAGGTGCCGCATTTGGCCTGTGGGATACACTTCTCCCACCCCTGACCAAGAGGTATAGGAGGATTATTTTGGGGGTTGAATAAAACAAAAAGGTAAAGTTAAAAAAAATTGTAGCCCCACAGCTGGAAGATGCACCAGGAAGAGGAGTGTGAAGCTATCCAAGGTCCAGCAGGGAGTGGTGTAGCTTCCCCAACCCCATGCAGTTGAGCACCCTTGGCCTCTGGAATGGTATTGGCATATCTAAATTCACAATCCTGAAAAAAGTTACTTGGGAGTAAATTCTATTGCACTTAGCAGTGCTTGCTGTGAAGCAACTGTGCTTACAAAGGCTTTGGCTACTTCCACACTACACTGTTGTAGCACTATTATTCCACATTCAACATCCTGTGGAACTCTGAGGTTTGTGGTTTCCTGAGGCCAAAGAGCTCCCTGGCTGAGAATGCTAAATGCCCCTCCCTAAATTGCAAACCCCAGGATTCCATAGGATGTTGAAAGTGGAATAACAGCACTATAACAGTGTAGTACAGAAATGTACCTTTTCAATGAGAGTAGCTGATCCAGTGGGGCAAAAAATGATAAAATGATTGCAACAAGTCAACCCGTTCCCAAGTTTCATTGCTCAAATCCACTTAATCTAATTTCAGCTTCTGTCTTCCGCAATGGCTATATTTTACAGCCCACAAGAGTTCATGTCTGTAGTATATATTCATAACTTGGGATCACTCATAACTTAAACGTTTTCTGCTTCTGTGATGCTTTAAAAGTCACTGGAACCTGCAAATTATGCTATAAAAATCTTTTGAGCAAAGTGAAATCCTGACCCAAGGCTTCTATATATTAAGAACATATGTCAGTTTGAGTCAAGTAATTAATGGGATATGCCATTTTATGCCAGGTATATTTGTCCATAAATAAACTATAGTAGCCATGTTTAAAAGGATGTAGGCCTCGAATTTTAGGGAAATATGTGTTCTTTTTTTGTGTTCTGTTCTAATTAGAGTATAAAATAACAGATGAATTCTGTTTCCTGCAGTGGCCAACCAGATATTTCTGGGAAAGCCATAAAAAGAGCATGAGAACAATAGCTTTCCCTGTTAGGAAATATGAGAGATAATAGTGGATATCTTGAGCAGAATATTCAAACTGGCAAGATAGAAGCTGAACAGCAATGAGTCTGACACCCACCCACCGATCCATTGGGCCTATGGGGAAAAAGTTAGGTCAATAGTTTTTGTAAAACTTTATAAAGTAGCTTTGCTTACAAATTACTTTCACATAATTGAATGCAAGGTCTAATGGAGGAAAGAGCAAAAGGGGGAAATGGGTTGCATATTAGAGTGATGCAGGAAGAGTGTGGGAAAACCTAATGAGCAGGAAGTTTGTTAGCATCTGATATAACCCAACATGTGAATATTCATTTTATGAGAATATATGTTTTCTGTCTCTGGATGTTTGCACATTGTGGAATATTCTTGCTTCTGTATTAACAGATTCCTTTCAGCATGAGGCGTTTATATACCTCAAAATATGTTGAAATTCTCATTGGGGTGAGAAAATATTCCATATTAAGACACCTAATGCAATTTAAAAAGTCTGTTTGCCTGTCTGGTTAGATAGCCTTGGCCATTTACTGGAGGAGGAAGAGGAGGTGGGATGCTTTCGGATCCAGACAGTGACACCAGGGACCTTTCCAGAGTGCAGAGTGTTACTGCTATCATTCCACTTTAATTGTCATGACCCTATGGAATCCTGAGGATTGCAGTTTAGGGAGTGTTTGTCTGCCTCACCAAACTACAAATCCCAGGCTTCCATAGAACACAGCTATGACATTTAAATTATAGTGCAATAATAGTGTAATTTGAAAAAGCCCCTCCTGGTCAATTTGAGGCTGCCCCATCACCTGCCCTTTCTAGGTAGTAATTTGAGATTCCTCCTACCCTTGAGCCTGAGGTCCAGCTCTAGGCATAATTTCACCACTCTCTGTCCTCTGTCTACAAACAGAATCTAGTGCCTTTGATCACAGAACTGCCATTTAGCTTTTGTGCCTAGATGCAGTGGGGCGGGCTAAATTACAGGTATGGGGAAATGCTGGAATAAGAGCAGTGGTCTAGTGGTACATTTTTAAATACAGGGACTCATTGTGACAACCCTTATAGCCACATCTCTAAGCAGACCCCAAAATCACAAATAGCCATGGCGATGATCCATAACAAGAGAACCAGTTCTAGGGAATTTTCACCATCAACATGAGTGGGCTTTTTGTAAAGTTAATGGATCTGAATAATCCATTTAAGACCAAGCTATTCCAAAACCAGTGGCTGCATCTGGACCAAGTCGGGGGCATCTCATCTGAACTAGAGCAAGGAGGTGTCTACCCTGCTTTACACTATCACAGGAGAAACTCACAACAATACTTTTAACGCTGGGAAAATCAATTTTCTCTCTACCTTTTGTGAGAATTGCAAGGAACAGGAAAGCCTGAGGGGGAGCGGCATGTGATAACATTATCCCTGCTGATCTAAATGCACTGACATTCCGACCTTATGAGCTTTCAGTGCACTATACCACTGGAGGGATGACAGCTTCATCTTCAAGAAAATAGCTTTTGATTGTCAGTGTTGCTCAGTGAAAATTTCTTCTTCTCAACATAAAATCATTCTGTGTTCTAAATACATAAGAAACACCATAAATCCTTAGAAAAGAAAATCTGATCACCTATATACTCATAAATAATGTGAATTTAGTCACAGTTGCCTGAGCCTCTTTCTATGATTGCATAACACCAGATTGAGTCAGACTTAAAAAGATGAGTGCCACGAGCCATTTTAGCTAAGGAGCAAGATGCAGTGGGCTGATTTCTCTGCAATGTGGTGATCGTGATTTGAACGTATTGGTTTTTTTAAAAAAAGAAAAGAAACAGTAATGGAAAGTACCAAATAGGAAGAGACTGGTTGCTACAGTGACATCTTGCTTTAGGAAAAGCTGAGAAGCATCTCCCACAAAATATTGTCAGGAAATGTCTATAAGTGGTGGTGTTTTCTTCTAAAAGCACTCTAGAATGCAGCAGAATGCTAAACCAGTGCTTGGAGAAATTACAGTTCCCGCAGTCAGCATTGCCACTATGGGCCATATGAAACTATTGGATATGCGAAAGGTGATTCCAACTGAGGGCATTCAGGCGGGACGGTTATGCCTTCTTTTGCATGTAGTTTATGTGGCCATTTCCGCACTCAAGTGTTATAGCGCTGTTATCCCACTTGGCCCCTCCCAAAACTGTAAACCCCAGGATTCCATGGGATGTTGAAAGTGGGATAACAGCACTATAATGTTTGAGTGCGGGAATGGCCACAGTGTTGTCAGCTGCTTGTACACCTTGTTGCTATGTGCCTCCAAGTGAACTTGAACTTACCACCCTATCCCAGGGTTTTTCTGGCAATATTTATTTTTAGGTTTGCCATTGACTTCTTCCGAGGCTAAGAAAGTGTTATTTGCTGAAGATCACCGGGTTCCATGTTTGAGCAGAGATGTGAGCCCTGATCTCCCAGGAATCTTAATCCAACATTCAGAGCATTAGGCCACACTGGCTCTCTTGTATATTTCATGTTTGACATCAGTGTGGGGAAAGTATGGCCCATGGGCTGCATGTGGCTCCCAAGATTGTTGTTGACGGCCCCCGGGCCCCCCAGACACCTCCATTGATCCATTGTTTTTTGCTCACAGTACTCAAATTTTATATTTTCTAAATGCTCTCAGTGTGCATGTTCATGTCCTGCTACTTCCCCTAATATGTGTTTTTTCTTTTTAAATCCAGAACATTTGTGCCATGTGGAAAATGGAGAGCCTTTATCTTGTTTGAGGGTAGGTTTAGGTGGTGGTACTTTGTTAACATGACATTCAACATCAGGCATGAGTAGGAAGAAGCTGGAAGAGGAAAACATGCTTCTTGAAAAGGTGAGGGAGGGACATGAGGAGAGGAAAAGGTAGCACTATGGCAATGGAGAGATGCTGGTCAGGGAAACATCCAGACAACTTAGTGCAACAATGTGAAAACAGCAAAACAGATTTTTCCCCCTCTGTCAAGTAGAGGATATAAATAATAGCCTCAATTGCATTCAAAACTGGTGTACCAATCAATTGCACAAGAAGACCTCCTGGATTCATCAAGAACTGGTCCCTCTGTGTGGATAATATCATTACGTCATTTAAACAGTAGGTGGGACTGGATGTAGACCTTCAGTTTCTGTTAAGATGACCTAGTTAAACCCACCCACCAAATACAGGTTCTGCAGTGTAGAATACAGCTACAGCATCCCTGTGAATATTGTTGTCGTTGTTGTTTGTGGTATAGCACCATCACTGTACATGGCTTTTTACAAGGAAAAGAACAAAAAGCAGTTCCCCACGCTCTCACAATCTAATTAAGCCATGACACAAAAGGAAAAGGGGGTGGTAGTGTGGGAGAGGATCAGTCCAGCAGATACTGCCTCTTTTTCTCTCCCTGCAGTGGCCGTTTAGGTGGAAGGAAGAGCTTTTAATCTGCTTCTCAGACTAGGCATGATGGAGCTATGCCTGCCCCCTCTTCTTGCCCTCTAAGACCAGGGCAGTGGCATTTGGGCTGGAGAGAGAGCCTTTTATCTGCTTTTTGGCCTAGGCATGACAGATGGCAGATAGCTGCCCTCTACTTATAAACCTGCAGCAAGGGAGAATCCATCCTCACTTTCCAAGTGTGTTCCACTGCAACCTAGTTCTTACTGTAAGAAAGTTTTTTCCCTCTAATTTCCAGTTTCCAGCAACTGGTTCTATTCCTGCTCTTTGGAGCAACAGAGGCATTGTTTGCTCCATCTTCTCCAGCATGACAGTCTTTCAGAGATTTGGAGATAGTCCTTGAACTTTCTGTTTTCCAACTGCAATGGATACCATCCAGCAACAGCTATCATCAGGTGTTCTCATCAAAACCTATGATTCAATTCCTTGCACTTTTTTCCCCTAGCTTTATACATCGACCATACTGTGACCTTCATCCCCTGTTACATAACAGTGAGTCAGATACTTCAAACCTTCATTCTGCCTGTGTGGGTTTCCCCCCACCCACTTGGACTTCTGCAACAATTTCTGTGTTGCTCCCATTTATGTTCCTAGGTTGCCACTGGGAAATGCAGACTTGTTAATCAACTTCTGATCCCTCTTCACATTACTTGGTTGCTTTTCCTTCTCTTCTTCCAGAGACAGTTTCATACCTCCATTATGCACGTTTGCATAGAGGTTAATTAGCAATCTCCCCCCTTGAGCTGGGCAAACGCAATAATATTTGTGATATGGGGAACACACAACTGGATTTCCCATCTCTGTTCAAAACTGTAAAAACAGTCCAGAAAGGAGGTGAGATCTAATTTGGATTGGAACATAAAAGGATGAGGTATTCCATTTCTCCCTGCTTCACTGTTTGACTTTCCAGTTGTGGGAAAAGGATGAAGGCATGAGACTGGTGTCCAGTGATAAGCACTTTTTCAAAAAAACTGGGTTGCCAGTTCAGGATCTTTTCTGATCAAAAACCTGAAATCTAAGGACAGCCCTTAGTGGTGTCATTACGCGTTACACATTAAGTACCAGCCACGAACACTCATTGCTTGCCATTCAAACACACAGACACAAATTTTTTTGTTTTTGTTTTTGGAAATTAGCAGAAATTTTAGCTAAAAGGGTGACATGATCAAGGTGACATGAGGTAGCAATTTTTCCTTCTCATTTAGGGGCATGGGACACAGAACAGCTAACCTAGCTTACTTGTTTCTAGCCAGAAGATGGATGCAAAACAGAGTATGGGATGAGTCCTGGTGCTACAGTGACTGGGAAGGAGGGAGAAAGGTAACTAAGCAAATCAAGAGACCCACTGGGAAGTCTTTGCAGGTTACAGCAAGAAATCAATTAAGCTTTGCAAATTGTAGTAAACTGCTGCTCTCCTAGCTGAGCAGGAGATTTGCACATAACCCTTTCCTCTTGCCTAGAGCTGAGCCCCTCAACACTGGACAATTTGTTCTCTTGTCTTCCTCCTGGGAATCACGCATGAAAACTGGGGGCTTATGGCCAGGCCCTGAGATCTGGCGACTTCATTTACAACAACTTCCATCAGTGCTTGCCAGTTATCCAGTCAGAACGGGTGGTGGGGATATGCACTCCAAAAACATATTGAGGGTCACAGCTGCCTACCCCAGATTAGGTAACCGGGTTGGAAGGAGCAAACATTTCTGCCTCCAGTAGTCATCTGAAAATGCCAGAGGATTGAATGGGATTAGCTGTGGGGTAGGAAGAAGACAGAAATCCCCCAAAATTGGCCGAAGGGACCTTTCATGGGCTAACTAGCAGAGGGCTAATCCTAGATCCAACCCACTTATATTTTTACCCAGTGTTGCCACAATGTGCAATTTTGATCAGGGGAATGGTACAGCAAAAGGGTTAAAGGGCTGCTCCCTCATTAGAGCAATACCTGTGTTAGAACCAACCAGATGATCACAGGAACCTCCTTCACACTACACATTTATAACACTGTGGTCTTTAAGCGCCATGGCTGTGTCTAAAGCAGCCTGGGATTTGTAGTTTGGTGAGGCACTAGACTTCTTGCTAAAAATACTAAATCCCCCTCCCTAAACTGTCTATCCCAGGATTCTGTAGGATAGAATTGTGGCAGTTAAAGTGAAATCATAGCACCATTATTGTGTAGTGTGAAAGTACCTAAGAGCATGTGCAAACTTCTGAGCTGTTTCTGTATTCTTTTGTGACATTTTGATTAGGACAATATTATCCAACTATTGATTGCGGAGTGGTTATTTCTCTCTCAAAGGTACAGGTGTCTTTGTTTTTTTTATGTTTTCCCTGGCAGAGAACTTGGAGAAGTTACTTTTTTGGACCATGACATTTTTTGACCATACTGGCCAGGGGATTCTGGGAATCATACTCCAAAAAGCAACTTTCCCATGCTCTGTCCCTGAATGCCTTTCTTCTTCAAGAGCTGAGCCCTCTGCCACTCGTTTCTATTTTTAAAACTGGCAGATCCCCTCCTAGATCTTCCACTTCTCCCATACCCTCCAACTCTCTTGGCTTGACAGGGGCAGTTGTAATTAAGCTTCTATTATCCCACTTTTTCAAATGCTTTCAAAATGTCCCAGTTTTTTCTTCCTCGTCCCATATTCCCTCTTTGTCTTAAGTTGCTGAAAACTGAGTTGAGAACTGAGTTTGTATTCATTTGTCTCAGCAGGAGAGGAAAGGAGAGGAGAGAGGAGAGGAGTTAGTTGAATCTTGTCCTTCCAAGTTAGCCCAGGCAAAAGCAAACTGCCAAAGTCTCTCCTAGCTTCCTCCTTCTTAATAACATCTGCCTTTTAGATTAAATGGCCCCAAAAAGTGAGTTGTAAGATACAGATGGAACAATGGGGAAAATGTGGACAAGCAGCTTGGAAGTTTAAGTTATGATTGTAGGGAAAATTTTTATAAAATGATGATACTTATCTATAATGGATCCACTAATATTTGTTGGAAATATAAAAAGAAAAAAGGGATTCTTCTCATATGTGGCAGACATGTGAAAAAGCTAAGAAATTTTGGGTTTTGATACATCGGTCAATAGAAGACATTTTGAATATAAAGATTCGATTGAAACCTAAATTCTTCTTATTGGGACTGATAGAATTATACAGTGTATGACTACAGCTGTTAGACTGCTCTGTGATTGGAGAAGGAAAGATCTAACTATGCCATCTCAAGAAGAATGGATGATGAAACTGATCTGGCAGAAATGGACAACTTGACTTTTTTGATCAAAGAAGGATCACTGAGTAGATTTAAGAAAGATTGGGACATGTGGATTGTTTATTTGAGAGATCACTGGAGGAGAATTTCAAATTTGGGTTTTGAAGGTTAGCAGCTTGTAGTTATGATAGCAGAAGTACTTACAATTCTATAATGTTGAGGAAGTATATATTCTTGTATATATTATAACCATCAGCTAGGGGGCTGGAAGCATGTATATACCCTTTCAGCCTCATCTTTCCATTAGATTAGTTTTGTCTTTTGTCATTTCAGAATAGTTTATTAGTCTCATTTTGTTGCTATTTTTCTTAGTGTTAGTATTCCCCTATGTGCTGTTTTATGTATCTAAAATGTGTGTATCAATAAAAATATTTACAAAAAATAAATAATTTCTGCCTTCTTTGCCACGTTGTAGTGTCCAAGTGTTCTTCATCTGTGAAATGTTGGCAAATATGTGGAGATTGTGCATTGAGCAGGGGGTTGGACTTGATGACCCATGAGGCCCTTTTCTAGTTCTTTGGGTCTGTGTCCTCAAGCTTGTGATGCTTGATCTTCCCATCTTTCTAACTCAGGACGTTTCCACATTCTTGTTCTGCCTTTCCTGTACGAGAAGGAAGGGGTGTGTTGTTCCCATGTATGCTGTCTTTAATGTCACAGGTAGGGTTTTCCCCCACACAGCTCCTGGGAAATACTGTTTCTCAAACATTTTCACTGAACATGTCAAAGCAGATGAGGACACGTTCATTTTACTTCCATCTGGTGTTGCAGTTTCCTGGTCGGAACTTTTCCCAAACAAGGGTTACTGTGTCACAAGACACCAGATGCTGGTTATGGCTGGTTTCAATTTCAGGCTTGACTTACTCATCACTTCCCTTCGATCTCTTTTACTGATGCCACCCAACAGAGAAAAGTGCCTGCCAGCTAGCTGGCTCCAAAGGGAGCAGTCATCAAAACACAGCAGCATAAGCAGGATTGAGTTGGAAAACATGAAGCAGCAGCAGCTGGAAGAGTGAGCCCATTGCAGGAAATAAAGCAAGAGTGGGGAACCTTTGGTCTGTGGTATTTTTTCTTACAATCTCAGCCATGCTGGGAAGTTGATAGGAGTTGTAATCCAAGGCCAAAAGTTTCCTGCTCCAGGATGAGTATTCCTTGCCTAAGAAAACCCTATGAAATTCACGGGGTGACAGGTGACTTGAAGGCACAAACACACAAAGTCTGACTAGACTTATATATCCTCCCATTGTTTTACAGATAAAAACCAAGATGTGTGGTCATGCAATGTCAGAGTGCGATCAAGTTGGCAAAAGTTTTTGATGAGAACACCACAAAAACTTGGAGAGGCTGAAAGCACTTTCTTCACCTGAGAAAGGCAAGATCTTGCCCCTCCTGTTCCCCCCTCCCTGCTGAATTAACTACAAACTACTTGTGTACTTCGAACCGAGTTTGAAGTGCACAAGTATGCAAGTGCGCAAGTACTGCAACTGAAGTAATGTGCAGAAGGGGGAGGCAGGGAGGAGGAGAGAGAAACTGAGACCTTTTAAAAGCAGCAGAAAAGTGGGATAACAGAGAATTAATTGGGACTCTTCCTTCCAAATCTGGGGCTGTTGGGGGATATGGAGTTAGTCAGACAAACCCAGAACCCTTTCACAGCGCACACTTACGGTGCTGTGATTCCACTTTAACCACCACAGTTTCATTTTATGGAATCCTAAAATTTGCATTTAAGAGAGAGGCATTTAGAATAATCAGCCAGAGAACTCTAGTCTTCACCAAACGACAAACCATAGGATTCCACAAAATATTGCCATGGTAGTCAAAAAGAAATCATAGTGCTATGATTCTCTAGTGTGGAAAGGCCCTGGAATAAGTAAATAAGAGTTATGTCCAGAAGCTGGTTAGCTAAATGCAAATCTGGAAAAAGTTACCTTTTTGAACTGTGTCTCCCAGAATCCCCAAGGATTCTAAAATTTTTTCCAAGCACTGACCAACGGATGTTACAAATCTGGAGGAAAATGTCAGGATGATTCCGGTTCAAATCTTTCCTCTTTAGCCATGAACTAACTCACAAGCTAGCTTTAGGCAAGTAACTTTTCCCTTAGTGACAGTTCCCTCACCTACATTACAAGGATGCCAATAATAAATAACAACAGCAACAATAATAATACTGGGCTACCTTACCATGTTATTGTAAGGACAAATGAAATGTCTGAAGTTTCAGCTTCCGTTAGTTAGGTATTCAGTCAGCAAAGCCATTGGCCATGCTGGTGGGGGGATACTGAGAGTTGTAGTCCTAAACATAGCATTGCTAGGCTCTAGATGATAGTCACTGTATTATGATAACGCTATGATTCCATTTTAATTGTATTCTAAGTGTGTACTGTGAAAGACTCTTAGGAGAAACTGAAAAACCAGCTGTTCGCCATGATAGCTCAATGAAGCCTTCATATTCAGAAGCAGTATGCTGATGAATCATTCCCGGTCCTTCTGATGTTAGGAGGGAGTGCTATTCTTTATAGAGTGTAAACAGCTCCCATCCATGCAGAAGAGGAAGTACTGGTAGACACGGTGGAATTTCAAAACTGCAGAAGATACCAAAAATGGGGTTGGGATTGGGTTCTGTTCTGTAACTGCCTATAGTTACAGCCTTTCCAAATCTTGTTCAGTACCAAACATTGACATTCACTGCTACTATAAGGTAAGCTTGATGGTAAATGATGCAGCAGAGGGGAAATCAGCTGATGAGGTCCAGCATCCGTTCTCAGCCAGTGGTAGAACTGGGCCCTACAGGATGTGGGGAACTCAAAGGAAGTTCAGCAAGGACTGATCATAGGCCATTTCTGCGCTCCACTTTCAACATCCTATGGAATCCTGGGGTTTGCAGTTTCGGGAGGGTCCGGCCCCTCCTGAAACTGCAAACCCCAGGATTCCATAGGATATTGAAAATGGAATAATCACGCTATAAGAGTGTAGTGCAGAAATGGCCATATTCAGAACGCTGACTAATGGTTGCAGGGGAGTGGGATAGAAAATTGGGTGTGAGAGGATCCTGACAAAAAGACATGGAGAAGGACATGGTTAGCAGGGTGGGATGGAAGACCCAATATTTCGCAGATGAAAACTGGGACACATAATGGCGGAAGTTATTAATGAGCGCACAGGCTATGAAAGGCCACAGCAGTTTGCTTTTGCTTGAGCCTACTAGGAAGGGAAGGATCCTATCCCTTCTTCTCCTGTCCCCCTTGCTGAGGTAACTACAAAATGGGAAAGGCAGGGGGAAACAAACTAGGACATTTAAAAAATGACAGAGGCTCTCCCTGTCACTTTGTGCTATTGCCTTCCTGCCGTGCAGCCAGTGTCTTTCCTAGAAGCACTCAGTTGTCCACTGGGCTAAACAGGAATCTGAACTAGATGGCCCTTTGGTGCAACTTGGCTCTTATGTATTATTGTGTAGCTGTGCTCATTTATTAAACCAGAGCTTAGAACAGTTACTTTTTAGACTACAGTGCCCAGAATGCTGTAGTCAGCATGGCTACTCCAGGCAGTTACTGGCCATGCAGAATGGAGGATTCTACGAGCTATAGTCCAAAAAGTAATTGTTCCAGGTACAGACCAGGCCACATGTGTCCCTGCTGCTCAGTTTCTCATTCAGGTGCCAAATTGTCAATGAGCAACTTCAAGGACTTGACTGTGGCTTTTAACTGGGCATGGTCTGGATTACACACTTGCACATTCTCAGCCAGTCAACAGCCATACTGACTGGGGATAATGGAAGTTGTATCTCAATATACCCAGAAGACACCAGGCTGAAAAGGCTGGAATAAACCTGTATAATCGCTGACTTGGAATTCTAGAGGAGATTAAGTGGTGATAATGGAAGGCCAATGTTACTCGGGCTTAGCTCTAATAGAAATGCCCAAAACCAGCAGAATATGAAACATAATACTTAGACTAACAAATTCCTAGTCCTGAACAGTTTGTGCAAGTCCGGTTTCTAAAAGTGTGCAGAAACATTCGGTCCTCTCAATCTGCATAAGGAACATACCTTCCAATGTATCACCAGTGAAAAAAGAGACTTGATTAACAACCTACAGTGCATTCCAAAGATCACAGCCTGAGGACTGTAACCCTTGCTTAGGGTTACAAAATGCTAGAGGCTTCTCTCTGCTCTTAAAGGCTCAAGTCATTCATTCTGCTGCAGCCTGTCATGCACTGGCTTTGGAAGTATATTCTGCACAAGTAATTTAACAAAATGTTTAATTCTCCTTGGTGAATGCAGTGGTGTATTACAGCACTTTCTAAATTCAGCAACTTTATCTGTGGATTCAACCCTCCCCACTCCCAGTTCACTTGTGCTTCATCCTGATCTGAATTGAGCTCTTCCTCCCATATGTGGTTTAGTTTTCGAAAGCAATTCCCACAACTCCTCATTGTGTGAATGGCATCAGTTTCCCTCTTTGTGAAAAAGTGGGAAAACCTCAAGTCTTTGAAGGTATCACCAATGCACATCCCCCATTGCTAAAATGAAGCTCACCATCAGTGATGCCCAGAAGTTTGGGTTACTACTGCCAAAGGTGATTGATAACCATTAGGGCTCATGGGTGGAGAGCAGGGTTAGTAGAGCCAAGGGGCTTAGAAGGGGCAAAACCAACTGCATCTAACTTTGCTACTCAGTGTGCTGCTTTGCAAGGTCTGAGTATACCTGATTATCTCCCCACGCCATAGTTGGTGAGGTAGGTAGTGGCTGTTGCCCCAAGTAGTAAGACCATACCCTCTCATATATCACTGATGACAACCAGGGCATGTATGGCCAAGCAACATCAATGCTGGGACAGGCTGTAGCAGTTTGCTTTTGCCTGAGCCCACTGGGAAATGCAAGATTTTGCTCCCTTCTGTCCTCTCCCCACTTCTGAGCTGATTTAGTACATATTAGTTTTGCATTTCAAACTCAGTTTGCAGCCACTGAGGTTAATTGAGGAAAAGAGGGGAAGTGAGAGAAGGAAAAAGAAATTGGGATGTTTTAAGAACAGCTGAAAAATTGTACAACAGAGGATTAATTAGGACTCTTCCTGCCAAACTGGGACACTTGGAAGGAGAGTAAGACCAACCCTGACTGTTCAAATTTGTCTCCAGAGCATCACAGATATCAATGGTCCCACATAAAAAGTTTGTGCTTGCATGGACCTCAGAATTGGGGGGGGCAGGAGGGTTTGAAGCCCTCCAGAGCCAGTGTGATGTAGGAGTTTGAGCATTGGACTACAAATCAGGTGACCAGGGTTCAAATCCCTGCTCGGCTGGGTGACCTTGGCGGGTCACAGTCTCTCAGAAAAAGGCAGTGGCAAACCCTCTCTGAACAAATCTTGCCCAGAAAAACCACATGATAGAGTTGCCGTAAGTTGGAAATGACTTGATGGCATGCAAGAACAACAATAATTCTTATGATGGTGTTTATTCTTCAGTCATTCAGGGCTAGAAGAGGTCAGGTGCTCACCTGAGATGAGGAGTTACTGAGACAAATTTATTTGTCTGCACTTACTGGGACATTGCATTCTCCTCTGCTTTCCATCTCCGGGAACAGCCCAACCCAGAGAGTGGCAACATGCTAGTGTGGCCTTGGCTAAGGAGCAGCATACCAAAAAAATGGCCTGTGTGGATAGGGGCATTTTTAATTTTTATAAATGAAGGGTGCTATAGGGGGACACTGTGGGTCACAAAAATGGCCAGAAGACCCACATGGAGCCCAACGGTTACATTTTCCTCTCTTGCTGCTATCCTCAAGTCATTTCCAGCTTATGGAAACCCTAAGGCAAACCTATCCTGAGATTTTCTTGGAAGATTTGTTCAGAAAGGGTTGGGATTCCTTTCCTCCGATGTTGAAAGAGGGTAACTTGGCCAGTGTCACCCAGCAGGTTTCCACAATTGTGCAGGTATTCAGATCCTGGTCTCCAGAGTCATGGTCTAATGCTGAGAGCACTACACCATGCTTGTGTGGTATACTGGTTTTTAAAGTCTTGCTTTTGAGAGTGTTTTTAACTGTTTTAAAATAGTCTTTGTTGTTGCATGCCTTCAGCTCATTTACAACTCATAGTGACTCTAAAGTGACCCAATCATGGGGTTTTCCAGGCAAGATTTGTTCAGAGAGGCCTTCCTCTGAGGCTGAGAGAAAGTAATATAACAAGTTAGGTTACCCAGTGAGTTTCCATGGCCGAGTGGGGATTTGAACTTTGGTCTCCAGAGTCCTAATCCAATGTCCAAGCCACTATTCTACGATAGAGGAGAATAAATCTCCCTATCTTTCAGTCTCACACCATACTGAGCCTCTTATAGAGTATTCTTGAAAAGCTTTACTCAGAAGAGGTTTGTCACCACCATCATCTTAGGCTAAAGAGAGTGTGACTTGCTCAAGAGTACCCAGTGGGTTTCCACGGCTGAGCAGGGATTGAAGCCCTGGCTTGCCAGAAAGTCCAACATTCAAACCACCATAGGTAGCTCATAGGTTTTAGATGACCCTACATTTTTTGTGTCACTTTTTTAAAAAGAAAATGTTTGCAGTACGGTTCATCCCCAGACAAGAAAGAGAAATATTTGTTCTAGGGCATTCTGTCTTTCATCTGTACTTGGAAAAGAATCCCAGCTGTTTCTTTCTTTTTCCTGATAGCAGTGGAATTCCACTGGGCAAAGAACAAGGCTATTTGCTCTTGAGAGTTAGCATAAGAATGTCACTAGACCTCCAATAGCAGAGCAAAACCTACCAGTTGAGAATGTGGTGCCTCTTTCAGTCAAGATCTCTTTCCTTTCCCAACAATTTTGCCTGGAGCACCATCAATACGGGAACAAAAACCAGAGTTGGGTAATACTTGTATTGGACCATTGAAATATCACAGAACCTGAGGTGTTGAGTCCTTCAGAACAGTTTCTCAAAACATTACAAATTGTAGGATGGAGGAGAAACAGAAAGGTTGAAAAATCATACCTGTCTGTGGACCCTAGAACAGAGAATGGCAAGGGGGCTTAAATTGCCAAATGGTAGGGGATGGGGGCTGAGTCCACCCCACAAAATGACAAGGCACCAAGAATCAGGACAGCCAAGAGTCTCATTAGTTGAAACCTCACCCCAGGAATTGGAACTGTCCTTGTTTTACAGCCATCTTTACATTTCTTTATTGAGATCTTACATATTTTCCCCTTTCTTTGATATATTAATTTTATTGTTAAAATAATTTTATAATATTTAATTTATTTTATCATTCTCTTCATGTAGATTGTTACCTGTTTTGTTTTGTGGTATTATTATTCACTGTGTTCTGTGTTTCTACTGTTTTGTAAAAACATACATGCAGGTACACCAAATCTGTAGTGACCTACCTCCCAGTCTTGTGTATCCCACCGCTTTAGAAATAATTCTCAGCCCCCACTCTTTGGCTGGAAGCTGTTACTGTAAAATCAGTAGCATGGGTGGGGAAATTGTGGTATGTGAGCCTCATTGTGTTCTCAACATCTATTCTGCACCACCACTTCCTTGTGCGTTAAAACAAAAGTCTGGAGAAAACTCACCACAAAAATTCAGAGAGTTGGGTCAATTTTCTGCCACTGAACCTCATAACCCTTTGTCATTGCATTCCCTGCCCACCTGCTCCCCAGCCATGTATTGAGGGTAAAACTATGGGAATCTGTTTCACTTGTTGTCCCAGAAGATAAAGTTGTCCTAGGATTGGAGAGGTGAGAAAACACTCTGTTGACCACCACAAGCCAACAGGTTAGAACCACTGGGTCAGTTTTCTTCTCTCCTCACTTCCAAGTAATGACATTAAGCCATTGTCTGTAATAATAATACCAATCATTGTCTGTTTATGTGCTCAAGCATTTGTTTGGTGTCTCATCATTATTGTTAACCATTGTTTTACGTGGTTGAAATGTCTCATATGAACAGGGGAAGGTGGCTGTGTGACTGATGCAAGGACCTATGAGTCCTATGACCTATGAGTCAGCACAATGGGCAGCCCAGCTGTAGTGGCTTCATGACAGACACAAATAATGGCCAATCACTACCATGCACAGCCCTGCTCCAGATCTTTGTGTTTGTCACAAAAGGCCAGCCAAACAGCCTTTTAGAGGCTCAGCTGGTGCTGAAACCCAGAAGAACAGGTCTGTCTAGACCCCTCTTATCTGCTCTCACTGACGCCAGCTTTCCAGAAAAAGTCTTTCCCTGCACTTGATATCTGAGATCCTTGCAGATTACGCCTTTTAGGCTCTGCTCCAAATGCCACTTATAGCTTATTCACCTTTCACATGTGGTGGCTACATGGACACTGCTGTCCCCTGGTAAACCCTCTTGGGTATGAAAGTGAGAAACTTGGTTGTAAACACAAAGGGGCAGCTGAATCAACATACACTTTAGTTATTCCTGTTTTTTTGGGGTGTGGGTGGGACTGTTCCTTGTTTGCTTTTTGGGGAGAAGGGAATTAATACTTTGAAGTGAGAATGTATGTCCACTAATACATTAACTTCCATGACTCCATCCTGCAGCGGTGCTTAGAATTCTCTGCTACAGAGCTGTAATCCACTTGTCTGAACTATAAAACTAGAGCTCTCTGTTAGGGAATTCCAAGTTCCTCACCAAACTACAAATCACAGGAGTCTGAAGGATGGAGCCATAACAGTTAAAGTGGAATGAAACTGATATAACTGTGTAGTACACACACGAGCGTGGTGTAGTTGCTTGAGTATTGAACTATGACCCTGGAGACCAATTCCTCGCTCAGCTATGGAAACCTACTGGGTGACCTTGGGTGCATCACACACTCTCAGCTTTAGAAAACCCCATGATAGATTTGCCCTAGCATTGCCATAGGTTGGAAATAACTTCAAAGGAACACAACAGCAGCAGCAACAACACACGTACACACACAAAGACCCAGATCCTGTATGGCACAGTGTAATGTAATAGTTCTGCCTGTGGATCTGTGCTACAGCTGATTGCTCAATATCTCTTGGACTTTAACTGTTCAGCTGCTGCCCCCCTCCAATGGTAGTTCAGTGGTTCATGGAAAGGCAGGGGGTCTGATAGGCATCTGGCTATGTCTCCGTTGCAGAGGTCTGCTGGGGCCCTCAAGAGGTTGTGGTCAATGGCGTAATCATGTCTGACTACAGCAACTTACTCAGATGCCTGTCTGGATCCTGTGCTCTCTCTCAGCCACAGAAGGGTTGTGGGGAGGGCTGTAGTAGCTCAGTTGGAAGTCTTGATCATTGCAGATGGAAGGAAATATCAATATCTGCAATGACCAAAAAAAAGACATAGAAAAATTGGAAGGTGGACTTATGCCTGCAAGTGCCACTATTGGGATGTCGGCCTAAGAAACGACTTTACTCAAGGCTTTTTCTAAAAGCTGCAGTTTTATGAAAACTTATTTTTGGTAGTAGAGGGAGAACCCATGCTGATGATGAGATGACAAACATTATTCCTTTTTTACTTCCAGTCTTGAGACTGTGAGTTCTAATCACTACAAGACCAGAACAGCACTGTCCATGCAGAAGAGGGAAGGATGCTTGAGGGTACTCCAAAGTTTAAGTGGAAAAAATGAACAGGGGTAGTAGGAGGGGAAAAAAGTAAATAAGGACTGAGCATGCTCAATTACCATGGAATGCTGGCTGCCTGATTTGGATAGTACAACAGAAGAAGTGGAGGAGCTGGAATCATGCACAGAACCACTCCACATCGCCCTATTCCATACTGCAATGTTTTGTTGTAGATTGTACTTTGAAGGGTTATTTAAAAAAATATTATATTGAGTTTATTGTCATGTTGAGGAAAGCTATTGTAAAACAAATAAACAGCCACCATTTTCCCCAGACAGGGCTCCACAAACCCTTACATCTGAAACAGGAGAGATCTCCAGAGCCAGGCAGTAGATACCATACTGAGCTAAAAGGATGTTTCCATTTTCTTTTTGCTTCAAATGAGCAGCCTCACCTGGGATATTTTATTCCCTTATGGGGATTAACGGAGTGAACTTTGAACAATGTTGTGTGGAGACTCACTTTTATGATCAAGGAGATAGGAATTCAAATCCTGCCATATTTATCTCACTGGGTGGCTTCCTAGCCCTGTTATTCACACCTCCGTAAGAACATAAAACTATCAGCCTTATATGCCACACATGAACAAAGAGAGGGAGATGGATAACAGAGCCGGAGAAAGAATATTAGAGCAAATCAGGGCTGCCTAATTCCTTTCAACACTGAGAGACTGAAAGGCATCTTTGGATGGAAAATGCGAGGAGGCTGTAGAGATTTAACTTAGAAGTTAAAGAAGTTTAACTTAGTAGTTAAATGGACCAGAAGTGGGCCACAGTGGAACTCCAGATTTATTGGACTGCAACTCCTACAATCCCTTCTGCTGCTTGAGGTTGTAGGGTTCCTTATTATCTTTAGATCAAAAATATGGGAATTACCAAGGCCCTTTCTCGTGGCATTTTCCATGTGAAAGGGCCCCTCGAGCGTCGCGCAATTGTGATGAGAAATCTGCACAACGCACTCACAATCGCGCGACACTCCAGGGTAGTGCAGGCGCCAATTGCACACCTTTTCATTTTAAGCTAGAAGCTGAAAATGGTGCGCGATTGCACATTGCTCCCGGGCCCCACACGCACTTACCTGGCACGCGGAGCCTCCGGAGCCGCGCGCGGTCGTGCTCCTGCCCCAGCGCAGCCTGGGAAACTCCCAGGCTGCGAGGCCGAAGGAAGAGACAGGAGTCTCACACATGCAGGCAGCTCGTGCGGAGCCAAAGGACCCTGGATGTGAGAGCCTCTCGCCGGAGGCTGTTCGCGCGATCCCCACACCCCAGCGCCGGAAGAAGGTAAACTGCGGAAAGGGTGCAAGATTGAAAGTAGAGAAATCAGTTATATATGATCTAATTATACTGTAGAAGCTGAATAAGATATAAGGAAGCACTTGGCACTTCTGAAGATAGGAGTCAGTAGCTGACCAAGTTAGGGACTGAAACTGTACTATGACATGTTAACATTTTTATTATAGTTTATTTTCTTTTGTTTTGGATTTTAATTTCTGTGATTAAATAAAAATATATATAGGATAAAAAGGGTTGTAGGGTTCTGGGTTCTCAGGACCTGATTCTGAGTCTCAGGACCTGGCAGTTCTTCTTTGGTCCTCAAGGAAAAGGGGAAGAAGTTCTGGCGCAAAGCACTACCTTGAAAAGTGTGTATATACATATTTTCCTCATTTGTTAGACTTATATTCTTTTATAATTTAAATGACACACTTTGTGCAACTCTGAAGTTCAATGTGTCATTCTTAGTGATATCAACACTAATTCACCAGGGCTTACTCCTGGCATCCCATGGGGAAGGGATTATCCCTAGGTCTTAGGTTTTGGTGCTGAAACCTCAGTGCCTGGGATATTCCTTACTTAGCAAATCTATGGATAAGAGGGGAGCCCTGGTGGCACAGTGGTTAAATGCCAGTACTGCAAGCCACAAGGTTGTGAGTTCGATCCTGCTGGGCTCCAGGTTGACTCAGCCTTCCATCCTTCCACAGGTCGGTAAAATGAGTACCCAGCTTGTTGGGGGCATGTATAGAAATACATGCTATTTGTAAGTTGTTCGCCACCTCGATCCATATGGAGAGGTGGGATACAAACAAACAAACAAATAAATAAATAAATAAATTGCAGGCCAACGACGTTTGGAGAGCCACAGGTTGCTAATCCCTATTCCACCAGATATTGAAATGATGCCTGAGACTCTTTCAAGAGGTACTGGAAAGAAAATGCAAAACAAAGGATAACAACTGCTCTGTTCTCACTCGACACACATTTGAGTCAACCTACTAAAAGGAAATGTATGTTTTTTTGATGCTTCTATGTTCTGTTTGATGTTTCTTTTTGTGTCTGTGTACAAGTCACTGAACAGTTGTGTTCAGGATTCTGATCTTGTTTCTATCAGCTTTTTGTTTTGCTTCTCATACATCCTCTTTGAAGAATTACCCGATGAGGCTTTTCTTTCTTTGATAGCCATTTCCAGAATAAAACTGGAATTATCTGATTGAAAATGTCCCATTCTTGTGCGTTTAGCTAGCTGACACCAAGTATGGTTATGTCTGTGAGTTCCACTACTTGGTTGACAATTTCTAGCTCTTCCTGATTCATGTTCCCCATGTTCCATGTTCCTGCTACATAACTTTTGAAAGTTTGGACTTTCCTTTAGTCTCTGATAATGTCAGCTTCCGAATATCCTTTCAGCTGTGAGTCCATCTCCATCATTAGACAGCATTACTTGTACTTGTCTTCTATTCTTCCCCTATTCTTGCATGCCTTTCAGTCTGGGAGCCTCATTTTCCAGGACTGTCTCTTGTATCATTTAGGATTGTGTCATCACAAGATTTTTGAGGTAAAAGACATTCATGAGTGGTTTACAATTGCCGTTTCCTCTCCAGTACTAACCAGAATTAGCTAAAGGGTGACTGCCATTATCTCTTTGAGATCCTCCATAAGTGTCACAGCCCAGTAGCTGTTTGGCATATTTAGTCTGGCTTCTCAACAAAAGCCTGTCTGACTTGGAAGACCCTCCTAGCAGCAGTGCTAACATCAGCATAGCCTCTCACTGCACAGAAGCATGCAATGTCACCACCATGGAAAGGTAGGGCCATGCTAGGTTCTTCTATTTAGGGCTTTGTTTTTGTTTATATCTGGCAATTGAGAAAGGAACCATACCTTTCACTGCCCCAGTTTGGCAGAGACTGTATTCACTGCTGCTGCTTTCTATCCAAAAAGTACTTGTGTGTATGTGTGTGTGTGTCTGCCTTTCCTTCTCTTTTCTACCTTCCTACCTTGTGTTTGGGGGTTCAAGCCAGCTCTGTGTCCATCTGGGGTATGGTAAGGTGTGGTCTGTTTATCCACCCTAACAAGACAATCTCAATTAATCCTCTCAGTCGTGTAGGGATGGGGGGCGGGGGTGGTTCGCCCTGGGCAGCAATGTTTGGGGGGCATCCCAGCCCATAGCCATGCCCCTGCATGCCCTGGCCACATCCCCAAGCAGAGTGGCCACGCCCCTCGTGCTGTAGCCCCACTCCTCCCACCCCCCTCCACACACTCCAAGCTCCACCAGTGAATCCTCTGTTCTTCTACCTTTTCAGCGGCTTCTAAAATGTCCCTGTTTCTGTCTCCTTTTCTTACCTTCCTCCTTTGTTGCCATCTTATTGCGGCCAACTGAGTTCAAAATGCAAAAGTATTTTGCACTTAGTTAACTCAGTAGAAGAGATAAAGAGGAGAGAGAAAAGTCTTGCCCTTTGCAGTAGACTCAGACCAAAGCAAACTGCTGCAGCCCCCCTCCCCAGCTTGTACATTCTTCCTATGTATAAATTTTGCCATCTTGACCACACTCTGATGTTGCTTGGCCATGTGTGTCCTGGTTGTCAACTGTGAAATGTTGCCGAGTGCAGTAAACATGGACTGGACAGCCCTTCAAACAGAGAACTATCCCCCTGTGAAATAGAACAGAGGGCCACGGTGATCTTAAATGACAGGGGGATGACTGAGCAAGAGTCTTGATTCATTTGCTGCCCTAAACAGTAATAGAATCATAGAATCATAGAAATTCAGAGTTGGAAGAGACCACACAGGCCATCCAGTCCAACCCCCTGCCATGCAGGAACACCCTCAAATAATAGGTCACCAAGCACCATTCAACTCACTTGGGTTTTGGCTGGCTGATTATATAACTTTGTTTCCCACGCACTAGTGAGGTGAGTGGAAAAGTTCTGTCCTGAATGGTCCAATTCCAGTATCATCACTTAGCATTTTATTGTTTACTTGCATAACAATCCTAGTTAATATATATGTGGCTTCTTGTGTTAGTGAGCTATCTCTTTCCTAGCATACCTTCCCCTTCCCTTAAGTCTAGTGAAATTAACAGACTGAAAAGGAATTTGAGAACAGAAAAATGTCAGACTAAACTGGATTTTGCAGGGGGAAAAAAACCCTGTACATAGGGTGTGTGGAACATCCCACTTCAAAAACAAAAATAGAGGGAAGAGGTTGGAGTTCAGTGGTAAAATACAGGCAATTTGAAAATTGCCACCATATTTTTAACAGAGCTTCTATTTCAAGGAGACATTCAGTAGATGGCTTTTGACATATATTATCCATTCTAGGAAATGATGGACTGATAAGATTTCAACTTTTCTTGCAAATGTTAAAGCACTAGCAGCCTACCAGCAGTGGGGGCAAGGGTGGGAGGAAGCTGGCAGTCATAAATACCTCCAAGCAGGGAGGGTATCCCTCAGGGTAAAGATAATACTCCTTTTCTACCTTGGTACACTTTGGTGCTATATAAATCACACCCAGTTGTTTTAACTGTGAAACATTAAACTGGATGTTCAGTGCTAAAACTCTAATTGCAAGTTATGTCTGCCTTTACCAGGGTGTAACCTGAGGCCAATGCTTAAGCTAGCTGGGGACGATGGGAGCTGTAGTCCACCAAGTCTGCAGGCTAGTAAGCTGAGGAGAAGCTGGCGTAGATTTTGATCTAAATCTGATTGCTAGCTAGCTAAATCTAATTGCTAGTTCCAACTAGAGCAGACCTACTAAAGCATACATAAATGTTGATTTTCTGTTCAACAATCAGTTCAGTGGGTCTACTTTAGCTGAAACTAACAAAACAGACTAGCAAGCAGATTTTAGCCTTTGCGTATTTGGTGCATAATAGCCAAGATCTTATGTAAAGGTTGCATAGTGTAAATCTCAGCATGTGGTGTTTCTCTCTGAATGTTAAACAACTCTTGGTTTGAATGGCATGGTTGCCCACCCTACCCCAAGAGGAACAGGAACTAACAGTTAACAATGCAAGCCCATAAAGGTAAACCCCAGCTGAGTTCCATGGAAATTCAATCCCAGGCAAGTGTGCATACAACAGCAACCTAACAGTAGGGATTTCAGTCAGTGCCATTTTTCTCACCTCTGCATGCCATAGCACACCTCTTGGAGGAACCTTTAAAGCAGATGTGGTGAATGTGTGGTCCTCCAGATGTTTTAGACTCTAGCTGTCCATCATCCCTGACAATGGATGGCCATGGGATCTGGAGTCCAACATTATAAGGGGGGGGGGTTGGTTTCTGTCATTAAACTAAGGAGTTGTAATCCAAAATTGAGTACAATTCCCTTTTTTTTGCGGGGAGCAGGAAGGAAGGAAAGAGACTCACTGCAGCTGTTATCCTGTTTACTGGGGGTCCCGGGAGGGACACCTAAATAACCAAACAACAACACACTTTGGGGAAAATTAGCTTAGAGCACTGCTGGCGAAACGAGAGGCAGGGTAATGCAGCAGGATCTTGTAACCCAATGTTTACGGGGTCAGGCCAAGTCAAGAAGCAAACCATGCTGGAAATTGAACGATCTTTATTAAATACAGGCACACAATGTAAGCAACACATGCACACAGATAACTAAAGAAATAAAGGTTTGAGTTGGATAGTGGGATTTTTGAGAGGGATAGTTGATTCAGGTGATACGGAACCTGTTCCTGGAGCCTGGAAGGAAGATAGAAAGTGATGCTGGGGTGTGATATAACTCAGCATGTGGGGCTGAGGGGAAGCTCACCAGGCAAAGCAGGAGCAAGACAGTCTGGAACTCGGGAGCGACCCGAGGAAGGTCTCGGAATCAGGGGTTTTTATAGGGAGAAATGTGACTGCAGGCTATGCTGTACTTGGGGGAAACAATGTGTTTTAGGAGCGGGACAAAGCTTTGGGAAGGTCAGAATTTAGCATGATTAAGTTAAGTCCGAATTGACAAAGAATTAGCCGGTATGCAAATGTAGAGTGCTTGGCAGTCGAGTATTCAGCTTTCCAGGGTGCCTGCTCGGGGTAGGGAGTCCTTTGTAAACAGTGTGCATACATAATGAATGTGTTTGCAGAGTGGTCTCCTAAAGCAAGGATCTGGCTATTTCTGGCCTGCCTGGGTGGAGAATGGAATGTCCAGCAATTAGTGGCCGCGCCTAGTCTGTGCTTGTCCGGGGGCCTCACAAACACGTGGAGAGGGGTGGTAGAAGAGAGCCAAATTATTGATATCAAAATGATATCTAGGGGTATCTCCAAGTAGGCCTAAACTGCAGTAACACAGCTGATGGCTGGGATAAGCCTGGCCTTTCCTTTGCCGTGATGTTCCTTGTGGAAGACCAGGGGGCTTCCCCTCTCCAGAGACCCTTTGTCTTCTGCTTGATAAAGGAGGCCAGGCAGTCCTTTACACTTTAATCTTTCACAGAAAGCTCTTCAAAACTAATTGACCCCACCTTATTTTTTTCCCAATGGCTTTCCACCCCCACAGTGCTCTCTGAACGGTGGGGAAATGGAAGGGGATTTTTTTTTTCTAGAGGGCTGTGTAGGATCTAGTTCCTTTTGCTCATCAGTTGGATGGGCATCTAGGGAACAATGTGGGACTGTACCTATGACAAAGATGTTCAGTATGGTAGTTCTCCTACACATCTTCCTGCTTTTGCTTGGGGAAACTTTCATCTATTACACAGGGCTCTCTTGCAATGACTCCTTAATCCAACAGGGTGCTAAGTGGCAATAATGAGAGCTGAAGATTGTGATCTCCAGATTAATTTTATCAGAGTTATTGAGTCTGTGCTAACATGCAGTTTCTGACACATATGTTGACTCAGAAGCTAAGTTCCAATGTATGTGATCTTCTTTCTTTCTTTCTTTCTTTCTTTCTTTCTTTCTTTCTTTCTTTCTTTCTTTCCTTCTTTCTTTTTTTCTTTCTTTTCCTTTCCAGCTACCTAGATTTAAAGATTTTAAAGCGGTGTCATAAAACATACAATATAAAAAAATACATACAATTAATATACAATTTTATCTAAATCAATATCTAAATTATCTGGACAATGAAGAAAACTGATAGGAAGAAAATCAACTCATTTAACATGTGATGCTGGAGGAGAGTTCTGCAGATACCCTGGACTGCCAAAAAGACAAATAAATGGGTCCAAGAGCAAATCAAACCTAAATTCTCCTTAGAAGCGAAGAAAATTAAACTGGGACTGTCATGCTTTGGACATATGATGAGAAGACTCAAACTCATTATAAAAGACAACAATGCTTGCAAGGTAAAAGGCGGTAGGAAAAGAGGAAAAGCAAATCAAAAGTGGATAGACTCAGTCAAGGAAGCCATGCTGCCTTGAGTGTGCAAGACCTGAGCAGGGCTGTCGTGAACAGCGTGACTTGGAAGTCTCTTATGCATAAGATGTTCCTGATTTGGCAATTAACAAATTATCTTAATTGGAAGCAAGTCCTAATATGTTCAACAAGGCTTCCTGTAGAGCAACTGTTTATAGGACTACATTGAACTAAGCTTGCTTCTGACCCAGGAGTAAGAGTCACATACTGCTCCACATGTTGCTAGACTGCAGTTCACAGCATTCCTAACCTTTGGCTATGCTGGCCAGGGCACCTTGAAGTTGTAGTACAACATCTGGGGAGTCAAGATGTTCTTCTATTCTGTTCTGAGTGGACATACATAAGATTTGCAGTGGTTGTGTGCTTAAGATTACATTCTTACTCTGCAATCCTACATTACTGTGGGGTAAGACCCCATTGAACTCAGTGGGGCCTTTCTTCTAAATAGACATGCATAAGGATTGCAGTGTTAATGTTTTAATCATATTTATAAATTCATTAAAATGAAAGGAACTCAAGTCAATCATTGCTGTTTTCAGTCCCCTTATTTCAATGAATCTACTCTAAAGATGACGTAACCTCAGTCTAATTTGAGGGGCCTGCTCTAAGGATGACTAAACCTTATTCCATCCTCTAACATGGAGACCCAATCCTGCCAAGAAGTCCAATGAGATGCCCTGCCCTCCTTGAAGCTCCACCCTTCTGGAGGGACATCAATATATATGCAGCATGTATTCTAACTGTTATCACTAGTCTGAGATCATCAGTTAGTGCATGCTTAGGTTGTGGTCCTTTATTCACTGATTTTGGAGTAAAATCCCAGACTGTAATTCCATGCCATCTAGGGGAACCTGGGAGCTATAGTCCCAAAAGTAGTTTTTCCAAGCTCTAAAGATCATTGAGCTTGAGATCAGTGGTGTTTTGGAAGAGAAATGCCCAGTCTCCATTGCACTGCATATTTCACTTACTTGAAACTGCCATATGGGAGAGAGCAAAGCAGAGACCTGTCTCATTGCTTACTCTCCAGTAAGTATTTTCAGCTGCTTTTAAAATGTCCCAGTTTCTCTCTTTCCCCACTTTGCCTCTTTGTCCCCAGTTTGATTTAGCTGTTGCAAACTGAGTTCAAAGTACAAGCGTAGTTTGCAATCAGTTAACTCAGTGGAGGAAGATGAGAGTCGCTGATGAAATTTTGACCTTCCTAGCAGGCTCAGGCAAAAGCAAATGGCTGCAGCCCCTCCTAGCTTGTGTGTTCGTCCTTACTTTTGCCATCTTGACCACACTCTGACGTTGTCCCAGTTCTCATCTGTGAAATGTTGTGGGGTATGTCATTGCAGCCAAATAAGCACAGTTAGACGCCAAGGAAACATGGTACGACAGGTGTCTTTGAAGCTAGTTCTCTCTTGTTCCTTAGGAGATTGCTTGAGTTCTTCATCTTGATTAGATTTGACCAGCACAGCTTGGCATACTGGCTTGTGGCGCTTCTCTGGGAGAAAATGTCACACGCAATGCTGTGCAGGGAGATGTGGGACAGTGGGGAGGGGAAGTCTTACCTGCTCTCTTTCTCTTGGTGCCTCAGGAGAAGCATTAGTAAAAGCTCGTGAAAGGCTCCCGCTGTTAGGGTGAGAACCTAAAGCTGCCACCAGCTGGGGACTGTTTAGGTGAAATGACATCTGTGCCTTCAAATGCTAGGAATCTAGCCAAGGTTGGTCCTACCACAAGGCAGAGAGAGCTGGCTCCCCCCAGGCAGCACATCTTGAGTGTTCTGAAGAGCAGCAGATTAACAACTCTTAAATGTTCTACCATTGTAAACTTTACTACTAGAGATGGGGACAGGTTTTTGTGGAATTTTCTGCTGGAAAATCACATCCGCCTGTACTTCCAAAAGCTGCTAGTGTTGCTGTATGAATAGCTTTAACCCCCGCCCCCCAAAAAACTGTTCTTATCTATTGTGACTTTAAATTGTAATTGTATTAACATTAACTAAAATACACAAAAAGTAAGGATGACAGACTTACAAGAAAAAGTATTCACACTAGGAGAGTCCTATGTGGGGGGGGAAATGAGCTTGGAAAATTTCGTTTTCTGGATAACAAATCACCAAATTGCACAGTGTATATGACCAGTGGCTGCACTGGCTGGAGTGTCTGGAAGTTATAGTCCAGAAATAATTTTTCTAAGCTCTGTGGAAGCCTAACAGCCATTCACATCACACACAAAGAGAAATGTGAGGGACAGTCTAAGCCTGAAGTAGAGAAGTAAATGACCCCTCCCTGTCCAAGTGAAGGTGCCAAGTACCCAAAACCAGGCATGTTTTGTGATCAGTATGACAGACAATCCCATAAATCCCTGGCAGTAAAAATACAGCAATCACAAAGCAAATGTCTAACCATTTGATGCCCTTTTAATGACATCTATATCTGCTGCCTAAAATGACTGCCTCGCCCTGCTTAATGGTGGGACCAGCCCTGGCAATATACAGAAATCATGGGAAAAGACCTTTAGATGCCCTTTTTTTTGGTTATTTCCACAAGAATTAGAAAGTCAGCAACTGCCACATACATGCAGGCCAGTTATTTCTTACAAAGAGACTCTATATTAGACTTTATCCCAGTCCGCAGCTGCATGTGCAGCACTCAACAGAGAGGGAAAGCCAGAGGAAGTGGAAGTGTGTAGGTGTATGAATAAGACCCATTTCCTGGTACTTATTTGGAAAAAGGAGAAATCCAGGGCATTTGTGTGCTTTCCTTTTTTTGTTCTTAGATGAGATCCTATAATTAATCAGCCCATAGCAGTACTCCCCTTAAAGAAAACAGAACCATTCATTTTCGAACTGGTGAAACATCACTTCTCTTTCTTTCTTAAAATCCAGTGTAGTTATTGCTAATGCTGGAATGTTTCCATAAGACTCCAAAAGATTCCCATTTTCAAAAAAAGAAGATGAAAAATCTATGCAGGAATAATGATACAATGGTAACAGTGTAACCCCAAGATTCCATAGGATGTTGCAAGTGGAATCATAGCGCTATAACAGGCTAGTGCGGAAATGGCCGAAGAGAAGAGCCGCCAGCATCTGCTAGATCTAATCCACTCTCCCACTGCTGTTCCCTTTTTCCTTATGTGTATTGTCTTATTTAGATTATAGTTTAATGATATGTAAGTAGCCCTGAGAGTCTTTTCAGCGGAAGGGCAGGGTGTAAATAATGGAAACAAACAAACCAAAAAACCCTGTACTTTCTAAAAAAAGGCTCATTGATATTTAGACTGAAAATCAAAGGATACAATAAAAATAGAAGAAGCCTATTGGATCAAACAAAGGACTGTCTAGTCCAGCACCCTGTTTCCCAAGGACAGGAACTTAGGGCCTTTCCACACAACACTGTTATAGTACTATTATTCCCCTTCCAAACATCCTGTGGAATTCTAGGGTTTGTAACTTACTAAGGCCAAAGAGCATTCTAGCTGAGAATGAGAAATGCCTCCCTAAACTGCAAACCCCAGGATTCCATAGTTGAAAGTGGAATAATAGTGCTATAACAGTGTAGTGTTGTTACCCTGATTTCTGGGGGTCCCATGAGGGACACCTAAATATGCTCTCAATTACACAAGTTGGGGAAATTAGTCAAAGAACACAAGCTAGCAATGCGAGAGGCAAGCAATGGAGCGAGATCTTTTACCCAACGTCTACAGGGTCAGGCCGAGTCAAGGAGCAAATGGAAGTGAAATAATAATAATTGTTTTTATTAAAATACAATCAAACAGGGTATGCAGCACACTCACGCAGATAACTATAGAAATAAAGGTTGAAGTGGGATAGAGGGATTTTCAGAGGAGATTGTTGATTTGGGTAATACTACACCTGTTCTGAAGCCCAGGTAGTCTGAAGATAGAGTTCGTAGGTATGGAGTTCTCAGTACGTGGGACTGAGGGGAAGGCTCGCCAAGCAAAGTGGCAGCAAGGCAGGATGGAAGTCGCGAGCGATCCAAGGAAGCTCTCAGAGACCCTTTTCGCACGGGCTTTCTCTCGCGCAAGAGCCCCATGAGCATCGCGGGAGTGGGAGCGTCGCTCTGCATGACGCACTCCCACTTCCACGGCGCTCACGGGGCTGAAGTGGCGCGAGCGTAGATTTTTTTTTTCCGACTTGAAGCGAAAATCACCCGCACTAGTGCAACGCTCCCGGCGCCCACGCACACTTACCTGCTGTGCGAAACGTTGGGGAGGTGGCCGGATCGCGCTTCCTTCCCTCCGCGGGGCCTACAGCTCCCACAGGCCCCTGTGGAAGGAAGGGGTGGGGCGCTAGCGCGACGGACGCGCCAGCAGGAAGCGCCTGCGGAAGGAACGAGGGGGAAGCGGCAGCCTCCCGGAGGAGACTTCTCGCGTGAGACGCCCTCCCCCTCGCGCAAGAAGGCAAAGTGCAAAAAGGGCCAAAGTCAGGGGTTTTTATAGGGGAAAATGTGGCCACAGGCTAGTCCGTACTTGGGGAAAACAATGAGTTTCCGGCTGGAGACAAAGCCTCCAAAAGGTCAGAATTTAGCATGATTAAGTCTGAATTATCAACAGAGTAGACAGTATGCAAACGCAGAGTGCTCGACAGTTGAGTATTCGGCTCGTCAAGCTGCCTGCTCGGGGCAGGGAGTTCTTTGTAAATAGCGTGCATACATAGTAGAGTATATGCCTTTGAGGTCTCCTAAAGCGTCAGGATGGCTATTTCTGGCCTGCCTGTATTTGTTGGGGATATTACAGCAATTAGCGGCTGTGCCTGTCTGCGAGCTTGTCCGGGGGACCTTGCAGCACGTGGAGAGGAATGGGTAAAGAAGGCCAAATTATTGATATCAAAGTGATATCCAATATCCCTCAAGTCCGGCTTAGAAACTGCGGTAACAGTGCAGAAAGACCCTTACCCATTACTGACAAGGAGGAAATGTGTCACTAAAGAAAAGAGCAAAGGGGGAAGCTAGTTTCGCCAACAATTTCCATATTATATAATAGCACTTCGGACATTATTTATCTTTTCAAGTGGGGTGGTATGATTAAAATGTAATAAACAGATAATGGGTGAATGTAGGTCTATAAATGCAAATTTAAGAATAAAAATTGGCAGTTAAATAGTATTATAACCCATCTCTATAGTGGGGATGACTGTGGACCTCTTGGCCAGGTGCTTCTTATGAGCCTTCATCTTTGATGGGCTTCTTATGATTGTTCATGTTTAACCTGACTTGAACTGTTCTGCCCTTCAAATCAGTGAGGGAAAGAATATTCAAAAACATTTGAAAAATAGTGTAAAAACATGTTTCTCATGTGCCTGACAAAGAATCCCAACTCTCTTTGCAGTTTGGGACTTATTCAGTGGCGGAGCTTGGAGTATGTGGGGGGAGGCAGGAGGGGGCAGGGCTACAGCATGAGGGGCATGGCCATGCTGCATGGGAACGTGACCATGGCACATGGGGGTGTGGCCAGGGCATGCAGGGGCATGGCTATGGCTGGGACGCCCCCAAAACATTGCCACCGGGGGGGGGATCACTCCTCCACTCCCCTGTCACTACATGACTGGATTTATTCCATGCAAAATTCAATATTTTACACAGGAGACAGTATCTACTGCATTCTACACACCCAAAGTGCAGATTTTGGGGCAAAATTACTCCTGAACAGTATTCAAAAGCTGTACAAGTTCAAGAAATATAATTCTCAGCTAATTTCAGTCTCAAAGGAAATGATGAGTTATTTTAGCAGTTTTCTTCCTGTTGCAACAAAAAATACTCATGGTTTCCTTCAAGACTGAAATTAGCAGAGAATTGCATCCCTACTTGAAACCTTGACAAGATGGGATACACTGCCACCTTTCCTTTCCCACTAGGTTGGCCAGGTCAGGATTATTCCACACCTTGAGATTTCAGGGCTAAAACCAGAGACCTAGGAATGATTCCCGGCATGCGATGTCACAAGGTGTGAGCCATAGTGATGAAGCAAAATTGATGTTGGAAGGCCCAATCCCTGGTAGTATCATTAAGTAGGGAACGTTAAGCACCAACCCCACAATTCCACAGAGTATTCCATTCAAATCAAAAGCACTGGCTGGAATTCTCTTTCATGTTCTACAGTGCATAACTTTTTGCATATGTAGCTATGTAGCAGAGAAGCATTTAGGAACCCTGTTAGTGAACTCACAAGGAGAATAATGGGACACTGGGAAGAGTGTTCCAATGCACATCTAGCTGAAGAAGGTGAACTTATCACAGGGTTTTCTGAGACTGTGTGACACACCCAAGGTCACCCAGTGGGTTTCAATGGCCAAGCAAGGAATTGAACCCTGATCTTTAGGGTAGTAGTCCAATGCACAAACCATGGATTACTCTCTGTAAAACTCAATATCTGACACTAGGGTGTTTACATTTTGCTACTGATCTGTTGGATCGCTTCTCTTTTTCTCACTCCTGCCAACCCTTACACAGTTCACTCACTCTTCTATCACCATGGATTGTTTTTTGGGGGGGGGATTCATCATGCTTCTACAAAGCTGGGATTCTGCATGGGACACATAGCTATGATGTCATAACTATATTCCATCTCCTGATCTAACCCCCTAAAATCCACCTTAAAAGCCAGGCAACCATACTGAGTGAAAGAGTTTTACAGTGCAGGAGAATGAGGCACTGAAGCATGATGCATCCAACTCCCTCCTGCCAATAAGCAGTGGTATGAAAAGGAGCGGTGACAGTTCCTGCTTCTGTGATTGCACCACAGCGCACTGGTGGGAGGGGGCTGAATATGTCATCCTTCAGCACTTTGTTCATCAGTGCTGCAGAACTCCTTCGCTCAGTATGGCTGCCTGCCTTTCAAGGTGGGTTTTAGGGTCATTTGCAGTTATGGCAATAGTGTCACTATCATAAATGTGAATCCAGAACAGCTACAAGGTTGTCAGTTTAGCTTATGACATTGTAACTGCCTAACAGGATACCAGCCATTATTTAAAATAATTCTAATGTGTAACTCATTCCGAAGCCAAGTAGTGCCATGCTACATGTTGCTTTGTTTATTCAAATGTAATGCTGTTATGTCTTTATTAAAAAAAAAAATACCAAAAAAACCCCACCCCTCCTTGTATTACTTTAATGTATTATTTCTCATCTCTAGTGGCAAAGTGTGTGGTACATGAATTATACTGTCCCTTCCTAAATTCTACCCTACAAACTCAAGGTTCAGTGGGCAGCACTGCCTCATCAAGGATTCAACTGCCAATCCATTTGACTTTTAGACATGTAATAAGAGCAGGTGCCATCTTATTGTTGGCCTCAGGCATCCAAATGTCACAGGCTGGCTCTGCATTGTGACACGCAATTGCCCAGTTTGACTCATGGCTGACCTGAGATCAGCCCCATGTCAGCATATGCAATACCCTTTTAGTGAAGTAATTAAACAAGGTCCTTGAAACGTGTGTGGAGAGGCTAAAGGCTGATCTCCTTGCGAGCACAAAAGTTCCATCATAAACCGTACAATTTCAGCATCATCACTCAACAGTTTATTGTTCAGTTGCATGACAATCTGAGTTAATGTGTGCAGTTATATGCCTGTTCTACTGACCTACTTCTTGTCTGGCGTGACTCTTTCCCTGGCACATGCTTATG
The DNA here is from genome assembly GCA_948474755.1 of Ctenosaura bakeri. NCBI lineage: Eukaryota > Metazoa > Chordata > Lepidosauria > Squamata > Iguanidae > Ctenosaura > Ctenosaura bakeri. The sequence goes on along the minus strand of CAOLHI010000035.1, from coordinate 1,095,753 downwards.
AATGAACAAAAGGAAAATTAATTTGAAACAGAAAAATGAGGATTCAAATGTCAAAATATTCAACTTTGTTTTCACAGTCAAGAAGTGTGGGTGGAGAACATTTGGCTCTCCAAATGTTGTTTGACTGAAATTCCTCTCACCCCTTACTGTTGGCCATGCTGGCTGGGACTTGTGGGAGTTGCAATCCAAAATATCTACAATCAGAGATTCCCCTGCAGTAAAGAACCACTTTGGACATGATGTCTGCACTGGGATATGCAGCAGTTATGGTAGATGGCTGTGGATTTGAATTAAGGATGAAGGTTTTTAATGGCTGCTCTGTTTGAGTGGAGATCAGCCTGGTCTTACCCACCTGCCAGGGAAGCAGCAGCAGGCAGTGGCAACTGTTGGCTTCCATGTCAGGAAGGCTGCTAATCCGCTCTGGGTTTTAGTCTGAATTTTAAAAGAGCTCCCCAAGACAGTGGCGTATCTAGCATAAACAGTGCTTAGGGCAAGTGTGGAACTCATGCCCCTACCTTATTCCTCCTACCACAACCCCTACATGCACGTCTTTTTTCTGCTTCTCTAGCATTGGTGCCTGGGGCATGTGCCCCACTTACCCCACCTCAGCCCCAAGGTGCTGAACCTATCTGGGAGGAAAGAGTTTGGCATCTTGGGTGGTTCAGACTAAAATCAAGAGTAGATACACCAACCTATTGACATGGAAGACAACAGCTGGCAGGGGCAGGAGGGACAGGACTGACCCAAGACATTTTGCTGCCTGAGGCCAAAGACAAGATGCCTCTCCGCCACCACATACACATTTTGCATGTGCGTATTCCACATACAGAAGCAAATTGGGCTGGCAGTTGAAACTTACGTTAACACCGGCAGGGGCTTCTACCACCCCTAAAGGCAGCAGGCTACTTCTGTCAACAAACAGAAGGCAGGTTTGTCTGCAAACAAAACCAGCTGTGTCTACAAACAGGCAGAGTCAGGGAAGTGCAGCTGGAGAGCTGGCACCGGTCCCCTGCCACTGCTGGTCCCCTGCCCCTCCCACCTGAGGCAGTTGCCTCACTTTGCCTCTTTGTAGGGCCAGCCCTGGAAGAAGCACCAGGAGTTCCATTCTCCTTTAAGATACAATCATGGTGGTTGCTGCCTATGGCAAGGAGCCATGCTTATGGGCAAGGGCTCAAAATCTGTTGAGACTGTGTAGTTAGTTCCATGCACTGCCTTGAGCAAAACAGGCATGGGAGGTGACCTTTGACTGAGATGAAAATGACAACTTAGAGTGTATGCTTTGGAAGTGGCTAATTGGATGGATGTTTCAGCAGGTTGTTTCTTGCAGTGATTTCCCATGTTGTGAAAAACTAAATGTTCGCAGCAACCCAGCAGTTAATTCTTTTATTAATGCCAACAGCAGACTGTGATATTAAATAGGTATTACTAAAATGCTGTCAAAGGGGAAAACAGCATGCTGTTGCAAAATATTATTTTGACTGATGCAGTCCAAAACTTAATGCAGGAGTCCACTTCAATCATTTGAAATGAATTACCTATTCTTAATCCCAACAAAACCACTTGCTTCTCTCTGCCTCCCCCATGTCTACTATACATGCAGAACTTTCTTAGCAGCATTGACACAGTGGTTGGCAATTTTGATAGATTTCCTGATTACATGAAAATAAACTAGGGCAAACCCAACTGGATCCATTTGGAAGGGAGCAAAGGCCATTAAATTCCTTCCTTGGTGGTAGGACTATTACTGCTACACCTGTCTAAACTAGACCAGGGCCACTTCCGCACTAGCCTGTTATAGCGCTATGATTCCACTGTCAACATCCTACGGAATCCTGGGGTTTGCAGTTTTGGGAGGGGCCAGCCAGCCGCTCCCGAAACTGCAAACCCCAGGATTCCGTAGGATGTTGACAGTGGAATCATAGTGCTATAACAGGCTAGTGAGGAAGTGGTCCAGGGAAGGCACTGAGCAAACCTATGTCTTTTCTACTCTGAATTCCTCAAAATCCATTGACAGGAGCCAGGTGCAAAAGAACTGTGGAGATGGCATCAGAAAGCTTGGAAAGGTTACATTTTAGGGCTGTAGCTCCCAGACCCCCTAGCATTAATGCCCATGCCTCCAAATCTTGCCACTACTGCCCATTCCCAAGATCTGCCACCTAAAGCAGCTGCCTCATTTTACTGTCTCATAGAACCAGCCCTTTTCCAGCCTGGAGTCTGAGCAGCACCCTTCTGATGGCATCTTCCACCCTCCAGAGCTGCAGAAGCAAACATGTCAAATTGCAGTCTCAACTCATCCACCGGAGGAATGGACTGCCAAGAGCACAGCGCAGCCTGGCTGGAAAGAAAAGCTCCTGGCTGCACGTGCAGGGGCCATGAAAATCGGCCCAGAGCCAGGCGAAGAAAAAGGAAATGAGGTATTCCCATTGAGTGCAGGAAGAAGGCTTTCCTGCATCTGGTGGAGGAAATTGCACAGCCCTTGGCTTCCGTGGGAAGAGAATGAGGAGGCTTCTTCCATTTTATTTCATTGGCCTAATTGCCTTGTTGCTGCTATTGTTGTGTGTCTTCAAGTTGTTTCCAATTAATGGTAACCGTATTTCTTGGCAAGATTTGTTGAGGGAGGGGTTGTCTACGCCTCCCTCTGGCTGTGAGAGAGTGTGACTTGCCCAAGGTCACTCTGTGGGTTTCAGTGGCTGACCAAGCTTCAAATCTTGGTCTCCAGTGTCTTAGGCCATTTCTGCACTAGACTGTTACAGAGCTATTATTCCACTTTCAACATCCTATGGAATCCAGGGGTTTGTAGTTTACAGAGGGGCCTTTGAGGAAACCCCAGGATTCCATAGGATGTTGAAAGTGGAATAATAGTACTATAACAGCCTAGTGCGGAAATGGCTCTAATCCAGTACTACACCACTCTGGCTCTCCCTAACTGCCTAAGGTGATGTCTTTTCTTAAGAGGCAAAATAACTCAAAGGAGAAGAAATCTCCTGGAAAGAAAACGCATAGTAATGCATGGAAGCAAAACAAAAACATATATCATCAGGAAGATGGGTATGTTGGGAATAAGATCCCCACCAAGATGCCACCCTGTAGTGGCTCTTGGGGAAGGGGCAATCTGGTGGTAATGTCTGGTTTTGAGAAGCTGCCTGACATCACATCTAAATATGCTCCAGAGTGGAGTCTGGGGAAAGAGATTTTTTTTTTTTTGGACTACAACTCCCAGAATCCCCAAGTCATCATGAGTTACTTTTCTTACCTATGGGTGTGGATCCTGTCCAGTGTTGTGATTCCACTTTAACTACCATGGGGACGTCCTATGGAATTCAGGGATTTGTAGTTTGGTGGAACATGAGATTTCCCGGGCCAAGAATTCTAAACGCCCTTCCCTATACTGCAGATAGGGAGCCAGCATGGTGTTGTTGTTTGAGACCAGGGTTCAGGTCCCTGCTTGGCCGTGGAAAACCTGTGGGTGACCTTGGACACATCACATACTCTCAGCCCCAGAAAACCCTGTGATAAGACCACCTTAGGGTTGCCATCAGTTGGAAATGAATGCACACAACAACAACAATACTGCAGATCCCAGGATTTCATGGGATAGAACCATGGCAGTTAAAATGGAACCATAGAGCTACAATTGTGTAGTATGAAAGGGCCCTAGGAACCTCCACTAGTCACAGGTTCAAGGTACATGTTTCCCCTTTATCTATAGCTTACATCTAACACCATTTATTAAAGTGCTTGTTTGCTTCATCCTAGGTTCTAAGCTGCTTTAACTCATTTTGATCCCACAGCAGTAGCTGGCTGGCAGCCCTCCAGATGTTGCTGGATTCCAACTCCCAGCAGCCCTAGCCAGCACAGTCAGTGGTGAAGGATGTTGGGAAGTATAATTCAGCATCATTTGGAGGGCCACAGATTTACCACTTCTGATATAAGGGATAATTTAAGGAAAGAGCAAAACCTTAGAGCCTGCCATTCCTACTAGATTTTTCTTTAGTTACCATGTGACCCTACAATCTATCCTCAATAAGTGAAACTCTAACCCTGGGACACCATGTATTTAACCTTTGCAAGAGTTGGAATTAGAATTGTCCTCTAGCCAATTTTAAATCAACCAGACCAGGATATCATCTGTGTGTGTATGTGTGTTGTGTGTGTGTGTGTGTATGTTGCCTTCTGGGCATTTGTAAAGGCTGCTTTTAGCATTAGGCAATAGGCTATTTTATATCGGGTCACTCTGCATCTCCAGATTATGCAAGAGATCTCTCAGAAGCAGTTGTGTGCCCTGCCTTACAGACAATACTTTTTTATGCTCAGGAATTTCAGAAAGCAGTCTTCTCTTTGAAGATCCTCTTGATTTGAAAGTCCTGCTGGAAACCCTGGTACTGCCAGACTCTGCAGATCAGATATCCTCAAACTGATGACTTCTCAATAATTTCAACTTCAGCTCCCATCAGCTACAGCCAACATAGCCAATAATTAAGAATCCTGGGACCATGATAGTCAAAACCTCTGAAGACTATCAGGTTGAGAGAGGACATGGTAGATATTCAATACTGAGCTGAGCTGGTTCAGTAGGACAGTAGCTCTTGGCTTGTGGGCCCCCAATGTTTTTGACTTCAATTTCCAGAATCGCTGACCATTGGCTATCCTGGCTATATCTTCTGGTATATGAATGAGAGGACTTGAAGTTGATGAACACCTCAATAGAAGATAATTTCCCTTGAATTACAGTAGGTCCCCTGCAAACACTGGACCAGTATCCATGATTTCACTTACCATGACTTCACTCCCCCAAGGAGGAAAGGGTAGCTGAAGGGAAGACTCATTTGGTGGGGTGCAGCTTGTTCCCACCAAGCATCAGGGCTAGACAGAGGGTGAGGGACCACATGGTGAACACCTGGGGCCATAGGGACATGGTTGCCACCACTTGCTGGGGTCCTTCATTGCCTTTTCCATGCCTTCTTCATCACATCGGATGGCAAGCTCTCATAGGGTCACTGTGCCAGATGCTCCACAGATGAAGGCAAGGGGACCAGCTGCCCATACTGAACTCCCAAAAGCATCCACCTCTGAGATGCCAAATCTGGTAGGCTTCCTGTGCCTCTCAGCTAAAAGAGTGTCTGTCTCCTTCCTCAGCAGGGAGAGTCATGTAGCTCTGCTTCCCTGTGCACCTTGTTCAGCTGGGGTGGGGGAGACTCTTTCCTCAGCCAAGAGAGGCACGGAGAGCCCAGCAGTGTGGAACCCTGCACCTCTCTCGGCCAGGGAAGGAAGGAACTCCTTCCTCAGCTGAAAGAGAGGCACATGGTGCCTGGCTGCACAGAGCTGTGCACCTCTCTTGGCCAGGGAGGAGGAAGATTCCTTCCTCAGCCAAGTTAAACCCAAGGTGGCAGAGCTCAACAAGCCTTGTGTACCCTCCACCTCCTGTATAAGGTGAGTGCCTGGGACCAGTGGGGATGGAGAGGGTTTGCAGAGAGCTTGTCAAACCCCACTGAGAAGGAAAGCAGGAAGCTGGAGCCAGGCAGTGACATTGCCTCTCTCCCTTACCACTTTGCCTGGCCTGGGGGTCCAAATACAGCATTCACTATTATTTGCATTTTTTGTTATCATGGTAAGTTTAGGAACGTATGGAGACCTACTCTATTTATATTTACTTAATTTATATCCTGCCTTTCTCCTAACATGGGACCCAGTACCTACCTTCAGTCATGGAAGGTAGGTACCAAAGTTGATAGTATCAATGTCATTTAAAATTCAAATAAAAGTTCTAGCAATAGCAATAACACTTACTTCTATACCGCTTATCAACTGAGTGTTATCTAAGCGGTTTACAACGTATTTTAGCTAATTGCCCCCAACAAGCTGGGTACTCATTTTACCAACCTGCGGAAGGATGGAAGGCTGAGTCAACCTTGGAGCCGGGCAGGATTGAACTCACAACCTTGTGGTTGCAGTACTAGCATTTAACCACTGCGCCACCAGGGCTCCCTAGCACAAGAATAGGTTCCATGGAAAATGTCTGTGGATAATGCTCACATACTTTCCAGTATTTCACAGATGAAAACCAGGAAACATGGACAAGCAGCATCAGTGCAGTCAAGATGACAAAATTTAACAGTGAGAAAAAGAGACAATCAAGCTAAGAGAAGCTGCAGCAGTTTGCTTTTTCCTGTGCCTACTGGGAAGGGCAAGATTCTGCTCTCTTCTCCTCCCTGTTGAGTGTATTGAGCACAAACCACTCCTGCACTTTCCACTCAGTTTGCACCAATTGAAGTAAGCCAAGGACAGAGAGGGAAAGTGGAAGGACAGAGAGAGAAATGGACATTTTAAAAGTAGCTGAAAAAGTGGGATGACCAAGGATTAATGGGGACTCTCCCTGCCAAATTGAACAGTTGTAGGGTATATGTTTAACATGGGCAATGTTCACAGATTATGGCAATTATATATTGAAATGTATAGAAGTCACACGATTGCATACCCCATTCTAACCAAGGTGGGGTCTACTCAACAGGGGCCGGATTTGCAAAGACAAAGCAGAAGAGAAGGGAAGGAAAGGAAATAAGGTTATTTTTAAAGTCATGTGTGCTATTATGCTAAGTTGCAAGAAAGAGTTTTTCCTCCTCAGAGAGAGGTATATTGTGAACTGTGGGAATGAACTTTCTCCTTCAAGGCCTTCCCATGGGGACAAGGGGACAGATACAGTTAACTGAGGTTTGGTGATTGAGACAGGCAGGCCCAGGCCAGAGGCAGCAATCCTACGGTAGTTGTTTTGAGGAAAAGAGCTGAGGATAAACTGTTGTAGATCATGCCTGACGATATTTATAGAAACTTATCTCCCTGTATCTCTGTCTGCATTGTCTGTTTCTTGCAAGAGATTTGCTGAAGCAAATCAGAAGCCACGCCACCCATCTCAAGCAAGATTTTGAACTACTGTGTCTCTGGGCCCGGTGGACCTAGCCTAAAGCTTTTTTTTTTTTTGCACAACAGGGACTCTGCTTATGAATTAAATTAGGATAGTGAGAGGTTAAAAGATAGTAAGATTTGTTCTCCTTTATAACGGTATAGTAGTTTGGGTGTTGGATTAGGATTCTGGAGACCACTGTTCAAATCTCCAGTTGGCCATGGAAACTCACTAGGTGATCTTAGGCAAGTCACACACTCTCAGCCTCAGAGGAAGGCAATGGCAAACCCTCTGAACAAATCCTGCCCATAAAACTCCATGATAGTGTCACCTTAAGGTCTCCCTAAGTCAGAAAGGACTTGAAGGTACACAGCAACAACATTCTACATGGGGCTCATGCACTGATACAAAGAAGTGTGATACAGAAGTATAGCTCCTTCTTTTTTTGTCAGGTACTACTGGTTGTTGTTGACGACTGTGTGTTGACTCATTCCCTGTCCATGGGTTCTTTTCTGTTATTTTTTGGAGGTTGTTTGTCACTGGACACAGCAATGTCTTGGATCCATACTTGAAGGTTCTGTAATCTGAAAGTACATTTTGTTATTGAAATGTGTTTTTTATTATTTTTTCTTAGAATCATAGTACAATACTGAAACAACATTTTGGTGCAAAAGTGCTGTCTTATTACTTCACTACTGCACAATGATGCTGTAACTCATCTTCTTGAAAAAAGAAAGAGAGAGAGAGAAGGGGAAGAAAAGGATGAAATAAGTGCCTTTACCTTTCCCACCATCCACTCAAAACTGTCCACACATAAATATGGCAGCCTATATCTTGATAAACATCAAGTCAAGTAAAGTCAAATTTTATTTGCATCAAGCCAGTTGCCATTACAATTATCTCAAATAGAATATATACCAGCAGACATAACCAGCATAAAAGCTTACTAATACTAAAACAATCTTATTTCTAAAATCTGTCTCTGGTACTAAAACAGATATAAACAGTATAGCCAGAGGGCCTTAAGATGCAAATAAGATGGTTGAGTTCAAATTAAAATTCAGGACTTGACTATAGCCCTTATTTTCACAGCAGTTCCTAAAAAAAAAAAAATGCTGTTTTTAATGTGACCATAAGATCATGATCTTCAAGAAGCAAAATTTGCATAGTAATTGACTGGATGCCCTAGGTGAGAAAGCAGGCAAGGGGCAATTTACAATTCCTGTGGATCTCTGTACAAAGAACAAAACAAGATGTGAGCAACAGTTTCAACGCTTCCATCTCCACGTACACAAACCCAATTCTCAATTTGGATTCTCCTGTATTAGTCTTCAAGTACTGCCGAAAGGAACACATTCAAGCTCAGAAGAAGGCTTCTTGTATTTTGGGTATGTTGAATGGTGTAAATCAGCAGTTCTTAACCTGGGGTCCACGAAGCCCTGCTACTGGACACCAACAGCAGTGGCAGCAAGAGAGATGCAGCAAGGGGGGTGCAGGTGCTGATACTGCTCCCTCATTTGCAAACAAGGAAGCCGTTTCAGCACACACACACACAGCCACATCCCTGACGAAAGGGACACGATGAGAGGCAGGATGTGCACACCTAAACTGTGACTCTGGAGACCAGGGTTTGAATTCCCACTCAGCCGTGGAAACCCACTGGGTGACTCCAGGCAAGTCACATTCTCTCAGCCTTAGCAAAAGGCAAAGTCAACAGATCTTGCCAAGAAAACCCTCATGACAGATTCACTTTAGGGTCACCATTAGTTAGTTTCCAAAAGGGAGAGGCACAATGGCTAGAAAGGACCTTCCTCTGACAGTGGCACTTTGGTGTGGTGTGCCTCCAAGTCACATCTGACTTATGGCAACCCTATGGTGAACCTATTGTTGGGGGGGGGGGTTGGCAAGATTTGTTCGGAGGGGATTTCCCTTTGCCTTCCGCTGAGGCTGAGAGAATCCAACTTCTCCAAGGTCACCCCGTGTCTGAGCAGGGATTTGGATCCTATTTTCCAGAAGCCATAGACAGACAGACAAGACAGATAGGTATTAGGATAGTTAAATCTAAACTGGGGATCCCCAGCAATAAATTATATTTACAGGGGGTGCCTGGAAAAAAAAAAAAAAAAAGGGAGGGGGTAAGAACCACTGCTGTAAATAAAGGGGTATCAGAAGAATCAGAAGAATGTTCACTATTTCTTTGGCTCTGATCATATCTGAATGTAATAGTTGTTGAGGTAAAAAAACAATCAAGTTTAACCCCAGATTAACAGCTTTTAGCCAGCTGCTGCTATGTGAATCTCTTTGAACTAAGGGGAGCAAACCTATTAGAGCTAAATGCGGCTGCAACCCCTCAATGAATGTCCTCAGCCAAGCCTGTGTATGAACAGAAGTAATACCAGCTTCATGCCTCACAGCAGTATTTAAAACACAGTTTGGTTCTGAGAAAAGTTACCTCTGAAATTTAGGCTGTGCAACCTCTAATGGTTTTAAATTAGCATCAGCCCGTGATCACAATATACATCATTGGAAAAGTGGCCAAAAAACCCAGCATGAACCACAACAATAGATGCACGTGTGTCCCTCGGGCTTTTTTTTTTATCAGATATGTCTCAGAATTAAAAAAAAACTCAGAGGGTGGCAAAAAAAAAGTTGCGGGTATTGCCTGGAATTGGCAACAAATAATCTAATCCATCATTTGGATATTTTTTAAAAAAATCTGAAAACTACAGCTACACGTAATGGCATCTCTAGCAATATTTGCCCTGTCTGTCTCATAGAGGGAGATATGGTCCTACAATTGGATCCAAGCTATACAGAGATTTATAGGTGGTAAGCAGCACTTTGGGTTGTGCCCAGAAATGGACCAGCGGCCAGTGGAGCTGTTGCAACAAGAGAGTGGCATGTTCCCTGTAGCTGTTCCCAGGTAAAAATCTGACTGCAGCTCTTTGGACCAGCAGAAGTTTCTAAACACTCTTCAGAGTCACCTTACTCATTATAGTCACCAAACAGGATGTATCCAAGTCATGTCTTACCTTGGCCAGATCAGACTTCTCCAGGAACAAGTGCAGTTGGTACAGTAGCTTTAACTGTGCAAATGCACTCTTGGTTTCCACTGAAACCTGGGCTTCCAGGTTCAAGACCGAATCCAGGAATATATTCAAACCGCATCAGCAGATTTGTGGATCCACTCCACATTTTAGTCTAGACTTTAAATGAGCTAGCCAAGGCCCTGGGGGATAGGATTCAGTACCTTGGATAGCTCTTTTAAAATTCTGACTAAAACCTACAGTGGATTCCCTGTCCACTGATGTGGAAGGCACCAGCTGCCAGTGAGCCCTGCCTCTTCTTGCTACATCTGTATCCAGTACTGCAGATCAGCTTTCTATACTAAATGGGCTTCAGTTCAGCTATGGTTTATGCAGCAAACTAGTCCAGCAGACAAAACACGTCAAAAGGCAAGCAGAATAATGAAAATGGTATGAGGAGCAGGTTCTGTGTATGTTTTCCTGTTGCCCAGCAGAGAGCTGGTACGTTGGGTGAAAATCCAGAATCAAATTTCCTTGCAGAAGCAACCTTGCCATTTTAATGCTGCCGTCTGGCTCTGCCTCAATTGCTTCACAAACTTAGCAGAGACTGTTACGTGAAAGGAACGGTTAGCCAAGTAAATAGATCAGATGAATGCATCCAAATATGACAAGGCTCGGGGCCAGACAGCCAGATCTGTGACAAGCATAAGTCACTGCAAAAGAGCAAGAACCTAAATTTAAAAAGGATCCAAAGATGATTTAAAACATGTCACCATGTCAAGTGTTTATTATTTTATTAACACTTGATGTGGTGACATGTTTTAAAACACCAAACAAAAATAATGTCTAAGAGCTTATCGGTCAGCCCACTTCATGGAACTGAAAAGCATCTTTAACTATGGAGCTGGGTAAAATATTCACACTTCTTTTAACATGCCACAAGCAAAATCACTATATGTGTGTTTGCGTGTGTCTGTGCGCGTGCGTGCGCAAGCGGGCACGTGTGCGCCTTCAAGTTGCCTGTTGACTTATGGTGACCCCATTGAATTTTGTAGGGTTTTCTTAGGCAAGGAATACTCAGAGGTGGTTTTGCCAGTTCCTTCTTCTGAAATACGGCCTATAGCAGTTGGCAATCATTGGCAGTCTCCCATCCAAGTACTAACCAGGACTGACGCCACTTTGCTTCCAAGTTCAGACAGGATCTGATGCCTTTAGGGTATTTAGGCCCTCAATAGGAGGCCTAGGTACTTACTTTTTCTGTTTTAAAAAGAAGGCAGAAAATCAGAAGCCATAGCTTGGTGGTAAAGCATATGCTTTAGCACAGAGGGTGGCTGCCCAAGTATTCTACTTTACAGAAAACATCCTCTGTTTGAACAGCTGTCCAGTCCAAATCCAATACAAAGATCAAGAACCTTAAGAAGGGAGGGCATGGGCCCTGAAGTTGCCCATCAACAGTCAGCTAGCTCCTGGACAGAACATGGGGCTAACAGGGCACAAGTCACCTGGCCACCATCTTCCCTGATATGGGGAATCATATTGTGTTTATATTTAAATGAAATTATCATCAAATTTACATTTGTTCTACATCTGAATATTCAATTTTTATGCATACCCATGTCCTGTTTTTCCTTCTTTTGTTGGCTAAAGATTGCCTTTTTCCTAGCTGATAAATGGCCACACTACAGGCAGAAGGCCTCAGATTCCATTCTCACTATCTGTTCCATTTTGGAAAGGACCAAAGCAGGTGATGGGAAAAATATTTCTTTCCTTGAGATCCTGGAGAGCTTTTGCAACTCAGAGGGGACCACACTGGACTAGATGGACAAATTGTCCGAGGTGAGGTCAAGTTTGGTTCTTACTACTGTTGCACCTATTGGAAGCAGGATGCAACCCAGTAAAGCTTATGCCAAACAAAACTTTTTAGGCTTTAAGGAGCCACAAGACTCTTCCCTTGTTTTTGCTGCAGATGGGTTGACAGGACTACCCCATGGAAATCTGAGGTTACAACCCCCAGAATCCCCCAACCAGCATGCCCAGTTGTCACCCCCAACTGGGGATTCTGGGGAATGGAGTCCAAAAGAAAAAGGAACTTCCCCAGGCTCTGATATAAAAGCAGCACCCTGCATCCTAAGGATGTGGCCTAGAATATTTGTGGAGGAGTTAAAGCATTACTGTGTTGCTCAATGAACTAGTATGGTGTAATGGATAGAGTATTGGACTGTAGCTTAGAAGATTCAAGTTCTTCACTGAGCCATGAACCTCACCAGAAAACTCTGGGTCAATTGCATTATCTCTCAGCTGGACCTACCTCACAGTGTTGTTGTATGGATAAAGTGGATAGAAGGAGGGCAAGGTGAACACTAATACCAAGACCTTGCACCAAAGGGCAAGCTATAGATTCGCTAACTATTCAGCTAAGCAGCAAATAAGAAAACAAATATGCAAAGAGATGGAGTAAAGAGAAGAATAAAGAGAACAGAATAAAAGAAATCCAAAACCTCAGCTTGGGGGCTCTAGATTTCTAGGTAAACTTTTGTTGACTTACTAGGAAAGGAAGAGACACAGTCCTCTCATGTAATTGTCCCTTCCAAGTAAATGCTCTGTAATATAATCACAAGCACCTGGTTGCTGCAAATGAAAACGTCTATTTTTAAAACTGGGTCATTTGTGGGTCAGAGAAGCAATAAGCAGGGAATCCAACAAGTCATGCAACCCATTTTAATACGCAAGGAGCACATACTGCTGGAGATGGGGCTGTCAGATCTTGAGTTACCAGTTTTGGTGAATCATTCTGAAGTGGCAGACAAGAGTGCAAATTCTCCAGTTTTGGTAGGCTCATGTCTGGGTGAGAGGAAAGGGTTGTGAGCAGATCTCTAGCTCAGCTAGGAGAGCACAGGTTTAATTGATTTAACAAAACTCTATGAAATTATGAGGTTGCCAAAGGTTAACTTGAGACTTGAAGGCACGTACACATACACACAATTGATTTATTGCTGCAACCTGCATTTACTTTCCAGTAGGTCTGGGTAGTTATTTAGTTAGCTTCACCCTTCCTTCCCAGTCCTTGTAGCATCAGGGCTCACCCTCCACTTTCCTTGAAATCCATCTTCCATTTAGAAGCAAGTTAGCTAGATTAAATGTGCCTTTGCCTGTTTCTCTAAATAAGCGAGAAGGAATAATCCCCTCACTTCCCCTTGATCTGGGAATAGCCCCTTTACCTAAGATTTTTGTCCTAATTTCTAAACAGGAAAATAAGTTAACTGTCTTTGTGTGTTTGCATGACAAGCTGTGAACAACTGTGGTTGGCACTTCATTAATAATGCTTAATGACCTCACTAGGCTTCAAGTTTTGGCCCCAAAACCTCAAGGCCTGGGATGATCTTGAATTGGCAATCCTAGCTGGAAAGCCTGGCAGAGTTTCCCTTACAGATACCATGAGGTATACTGTGATATAATGGCTACGAGGAAATTAGCATGCAGTAAAGAGGCTTCAGCTAGAACTGTCTGAGGTACCATTATACTGTATCTTCATAAGTTCATCTTCCTTCCTTCTCTTTCTCTCTCTGTCTCTCTCTTTCTCTGAAACATTTGTGCCTTCCTGCTGTTTCTCCTCTTTTCAGTACTCAGAGTAACTTGCTGTACCCAACAGCAGAAAACATTAACACAAATATCTTGCTATGCCCTCCACAACTAATTGCTATTACTGAAGTACATTAAACTGCAGGTGGGCTGGTCTACACAGTGAACCACTTATGCCACAAATCCTCCAGCTGTTCAGAGTTGGCAGGGACAGTCCCAATTAATCCTCTTCCATACCACTTTTTCAGCTGCCTTTAAAATGTTCCGGTTTCTTTTGCCTCCTCTAACTTCCCTCCTTTGTTCTGAGCTACTTTCAGTTGCTGAAAGTTGAGTACAAAAGCCTTTTCCACTCAGTCAACTGAGCAGGAGGAGTGGTTGGAATCTTGCCCTTTCCTATAGACTCAGGCAAAAGCAAACTACTGCAGCTGCTCCTAACTTTTATGTTCTTCCTCATTAATACCTTTTGTCATCTTGGCTAGACTGTCATGCCCTGCTTTCGGAACATGGACACTGGTTCAGAATCTGAAACATGGGGTATGCCAGAGGCTGAAACAAGGGGCATGCTAGGACCTGCTGTACAAGAAGAAGTTGCAGTCCCACAAACAGAACCAGCTCCAGCAGAGGGTCCTACCCCTTCAGACACAGAAGAGCACTTACCTGTACCCATCTTTGCAGAGCACAGACAGCAAAGAAAAAGCTGGTGTCGCTCTCTCAGAATTTATAACTGCCAACAATTAATCAAGCCACAGCTGCGCTAGGCTTCAGACATAAATAGCTGCCACCCTTTCCCTCCAGGAGTTGTCAGAGCTTATCTGAGCTTCTACCCTGCTGGATACCTTGTTGAGCTCTGGAATACTCTGACCGGCCTTGGACTCTTTCTCACCTTGGAACTCTGTTGAACTTTGTTTATGACACTGTGTTTACTGCCTGGAAGTAAATAACATGCTGGGAGCTATTCAGTTTGCTTTGTTTGATGTATTAGCTGTGCTGCTGGGACTGAGATGGGCGATAGACTCATAAAAGTGGGACAACAGAGTGGGACAGTTCAAGGGAATTAAAGTCCCAACCAGTTCAGGGTTTTAAATGTCACCATGAGTATCTTGAATTCAGAATGAAAGCATAAAGATAGCCAGGCATTATCTACATTTTCAGCTCACCAATCCCTATTCAGATTTCCTTCATTCCCTTCTTCCTTACTGGCCTTGTCTAAGTTTCTCACTGGCCCTATCTAACCACTTTATAGACAAGCCTGTTATATTTGTCCTCCTATACCCCTCTCCCTGGCATTGTATGAGATGTTATTGGCTGGTTCCGCCCTGGCTTGCCCAGCTTTTTGCACCACAAAACCCCTTTCTCTATATATGCCTGCCTGAGGACAGAGGTCTGCTGGAGAGATCGTGTTCTGTGTCCCTCCAGTTGGGTCAATACATTGGGTAAGGACATATGAGAGGACTTTCTTAGATGTGCCACCCGATTATAGAACATCCTTCCCTTGCAGACCCAACTGGTGCCACTCCTGGCTTCATTTCAATGCCCAGTAAAAACATGGCTGTGGATTAAATCCTCAAAAAGTTTCAGTGACCTACACTGAGTTCAATATACAGTGTAAGGAGATGGAAGAGGGCTTCTCAGCTGTGGCACCTGAACTATGCAATTCTTTCCCTCAGAGGCGCTCTTGGTCCCAAAGCTGACTTAATTTCAGCACCATGTAAAAACGCAGTTGTTTCTTAAGGACTCAGCAAGCCTAACTGGTTTTGTTTAAAATGTCCATGTGCATCAAACTGTTCAATATGCTTTGAGTCTGTTTAAATTATTTCATTTTTATCTCCAGTTGAATTGAATGCCACCTTGGGATCTCATGATATAGGATGCAATATAAATATGCTAATACCTGGGGACTAAATACTCTAAAGGTACCAGATCTCATTTGTTCTTGCAAGCTAAGCAGGGTCAGCCCTAGTTAGTACTTGGATAGGAGACAGCCAACGAATACCAGGTGCTGTAGGCTATATTTCAGAAGCAGGAACTGGCAAAACCACTTCTGAGTATTCCTTGCCTAAGAAAATTCAAGGAAATTGATATGGTCACCATAACTTGACAGGCAGCTTGAATGCACACACATGTTACTGCAGGTTAGGCCTCCTTGGAGATAGCATAAAGATATCATTTTGATATCCATAATTTGGCTCTCTTCTACCACCCCTCTCCACGTGTTTGTGAGGCCCCCAGACAAGCACAGAACTAGGCTCAGCCATCAAACGCTGCAATATCCCAAGACAATACAGGCAGGCCAGAAATAGCCAGATCACCGCTTTAGGAGACCTCTCTGCAAACACCCTCATTATGTATGCACACTGTTTACAAAAGAACTCCCTGCCCTGAGCAGGTAACTTGGCAAGCTGAATACTCAACTGCCAAGCACTGAGCATTTGCATACTGTCTACCTCTTTGTCAATTTGGACCTAACTCAATCATGCTAAATTTTGACCTTTCCAAAGCTTTGTCTCGCGCCCGAAACTCATTGTTTCCCCGAAGTACGGACTAGCCTGCAGCTACATTTCTCCCTATAAAAACCCCTGATTCCGAAACCTTCCTCGGATCGCTCCGGACTTCCATCCAGCCTTGCTGCCGCTTTGTTTGGCGAGCTGTCCCCTCAGTCCCACGTACTGAGACTCCATACCAACGAACTCAATCTTCAGACTTCTCCAGGCTTCAGGACAGGTGTCGTATCACCCAATTAACAATCCCTCTCAAAATCCCTCTATACCATTCTAACCTTTACTTTCCTTAGTTACTTGTGTGAGTGTGTTGCATACACTGTTTGTCTGTATTTAATAAAAATCTCAATTATTCTTAAACTTGGTGTGCTCCTTGGCTTGGCATGACCCCATAGACATTGGGTAAAAGATTCCACTGCGTTGCCCTGCCTCTCACATTGCTAACTAGCTAATTTCCCCAAACTTGGTTCATTGAGAGCGCATATAGGTGTCCCTCCCGGGACCCCCAGTAAACAGGGTAACACACACATCTTCCCACATAAATAGTCCAACAAATAACAAATACATAAAACAAATAACCTGTTTTGTGGAATGAAAAGGAGATGGGATGGCAGAAGGAGATTCCTTTTCCACAGTGCTTGTTTTGGACAAAGCAAGCCTTTGAGGTCCTGTTTGTTTTGTGGACAGTTTTTCTTGTAGCCTTTTAGAATGGCTTCACATTCAGTGTACGCACTCTTAATTGCTTGTTACAACAACTTATTGTGAAGACCAGCTGGAAGGGGATTGGTCCTTGCTCGGGACAAGAACATGTTCTAATGAGAGGCTCTTTTGTGGCATATTTGTCAACCTGAGATAAGAGGGCAGCTTTGAGGGAGCATTTGCATGTGATATGAAGAACAAAGCAGCTTGGTTTTGATGCATTTTGCAAAGAGAGAGAGAGACAGAGAGGTCAGGATGACATCCAAGACCAAATTTTACCCAACAAGACACTGCACTTTGAGGTAGAAGGAAAAGAATAGTAAAGAATAATAGAATACTGCACTTTGAGGTAGAAGGAAAAGAATAGTAAAGAATAATAGAATACTGCACTTTGAGGTAGAAGGAAAAGAATAATAGAATAGAGTTGGGGGGGGGGCATAGGCCATTGAGTCCAATCTCAGCCCAGGAACTCCAACTGGAGCATCCCCAGCAAATAGTAGTAGTTGTCCAGCCTCTCTTGAGGACACTCAGAGAAAAAGACCTCATCACCCCCACTGTCAAACTGTTCTTACCATCAAGAAGTGCCTCCTAAAATTCAAGTGAAATTACCTTCCTGTAATCCTACCTTCTGAGGACCCCCTGCCCCCTCGTCTTTGCCACAGCCCTTGAGGTATTTAAAGAGGTATTTAAAAATCTTCCCTTCGCCAGGCTGAATGTGCCCAGGTCTCTCAACCTTTCCTCATATGTTTTGTTGATGTGGCAAATAAAGGATATGCCCACATTGTGGCCAAAGCTGGTATTTTGATTTATTTAACGAGTTCGCCCTCTACACAATGAGTGATGGAGGGGATATGGAATAAAATCATCAAAACAAGGGAAATATGGCCATTTCCAACAAAATAAAACCTCAAGAAGGAAAACACTTCAAAAAACATATTGCAATGAACAGGGGATCCTGCTAAGCCACAGATGGGAATAATGCAGCACTTCAAAAGCTGCTGGATTGCAATTTATGTCATCCATTACCTTTGGTTATGCTAGTAAGGGCTGCCGGGATGTGTAGTCCAATCACATCTGGAGGGCCACAAGAGGCCCACTTCTGTTCTGAACTCAAAGAACAGCATTAATCAGTAAAACCAGCAACAGCTAGTAGCTCCATGTCAGGTGTGTGTGAAACTAGCCCAAATTTTAGGCTGAATTTGACATGTGCAGTCTAAAATGTGGAGCCTATTTGGAGAAGTAGAGCCAGCACAGTATAGTGATTTGAGGGTTAGACTACGGCACTGGAGACCAGGGTTCAAATCCCTGCTCAGCCCTGGAAACCCTGGGCAATCACACTCTCACATCCTAGAGGAAGGCAAACCCCCTCTGAAGAAATCGTGCCAAGAAAACTTTGTGATAGGTTTCCCTTAGGGTCATTATAAGTTGGAAACCACTTGCAGGCACACAACAACAGCTGAGGCCCTTTCCACACCTTACCTTTTCTCGGTGCTGGGGTGCAGGGATCGCACGAGCAGCCTCTGGCAAGAGGCTCTCACATCTCTGCAGCTTCAGCTCCGCACGAGCTGCCTGCTCATGCAAGAGCCCCACCTCTTCCTTCCACAGCACAGCCTGGGAGTTTCCCAGCTGCGCTGGGGCAGGAAGTGCAACCGGTGCGGCTCCAGAGGCTCCGCATCCCAGGTAAGTGCGTGCGGAGCCCAGGAGCAATGTGCAATTGCGTGCCATTTTCGGCTTCCAGCTGAAAATGAAAAGGTGTGCGATTGGCGCCTGATGGTCCCTGGAGCATTGCATGATTGTGAGTGCGTCGTGCAGATTGCTCCTCACAATTGCGCAACACTCCAGACGCCCTTTCACATGAAAAATGCCGTGCAGAAAGGGCCATAGTGTGAAAGGGCCTCTGGTCTGTAGAGACTTAATTCCCAGGTCATCTAGAGTCTTGTTGTTGTGTGCCTTCAAATCCTTTCCAGCTTACAGTGACCCTAAGGCAAACCTATCACAGTGTTTTTTCAAGCTTACTGTGTGTGACGTGCCCAAGATCAGCCAGTGGGTTTTCATGGCTGAGAGACAAATTGAACCCTGGTTTCCAGGATCATAGTCCAACACTGTGCCACCACACTGGCTCTCATCTAGAGTCTTACAGAGAGAGATTTTTTTTTCTTGATATAAGGAGGCATGAAAATTGGAAGGAGGAACATCAACAGTTTGGGATATGCTGATATCACCATACTACTAGGAGAAAATAGCAAAGACTTGGAACAATTACTGAAGAAAGTCAACAAAGAAAGAAAGTGCAAAGGTAAGTTTACAGTTGGATACGAAGAAAACAAAAATAATGACCATAGATGACATACATAACTTGAAAGCAGATGATGAAAACTTGGAAAAACTTCAGGATATTCCATACCATGGCTCAGTTATTAATCAAAGTGGAGACTGCTGTCAAGAAATCAGAAGAAGACTCAGATTTGGAAGGGCAGCTATGAAGGAACTGGACAAGATCCTGAAATGTAAAGATATATTATCGAATACTAAAGTTAGAATGGTCATGCCATTGTATTGTCAGTTTCTATGTTTGGTTATGAAAGCTAGACAGTGAAGCAAGCTGATAGGAAGAAAATCAACT
Source organism: Ctenosaura bakeri (assembly GCA_948474755.1). Lineage (NCBI taxonomy): Eukaryota > Metazoa > Chordata > Lepidosauria > Squamata > Iguanidae > Ctenosaura > Ctenosaura bakeri. The sequence continues at coordinate 1,076,430 of CAOLHI010000035.1, read as the reverse complement.
CATCAGAAATGTGGTGCTGGAGAAGAATTCTACAGGTACCATGGACTGCTAGAAAGACAGATAATTGGGTCCTAGAGCTAATCAGCTAATCAACTCTCCCTAGAAGCCTAGATGGCTAAACTGTTGTTCTTTAAACATATCATGAGAAGACATGACTAACTAGAAAATATAATAATGCTTGTTAAGGTAGAAGACTCTAAAGACCAGATGATGGATAGACTCAATCAAGAAACCACAGCCCTGAGTCTGCAAGACCTGAGCAGAGCTGCTGATGATAGGGTGACTTGGACGTATCTCCTTCATATAGTCATCATAAGTTGAAGTCATCTTGATAAAAGTTAGCAACAACTACAAACCCCATGGGAGAATATAACTCCCCTTTTCCAATTTTTATAATAACAACAGACTACGCACAGGCAGCATGCAGACTCCTTTTATCCGTAGCCCCACCCCACCCCTACTGTCAAATTTGCTACCACCCTACCCACTTTTCTTAGCAAAAAAGCCTTACTTTCCCTTTAAAACAAGGTACACAAAAAGCATACACCTTGTTTTTAGACTAAATTGTGTTTCTATTAACACAAAGAGAAAACTAGAGAGGGCTCCTGTACCCTGAAGGGTTGTGTAGAAGAGAGAATTTCAACAGATGCTGCTTGTCATCTCTCCAGTTCTCACTCTGGCAACACCACGTCTGTCACGAGTGCTATCTGGCTTTAAAAACAAGGTGTGGTCTCTCTGTACACCTTGTTTTCAAATGAACATGAGGGGAGCAGCCGTCCCTGCCAAAATTTTGTGGTGAAGCAGCTGTGCCTTGGTGAATTTGGGAGTGGCAATGTGCCACACAGAACCTGAAAACGTTGGATGTTTCCAACCTCGTTGTTAGGAGAACAGGAGCCCTATCTTACTTTTTTTATCAAGACCACCCAAAGTCTGTTTGCAGCAACCGGTGTGCAATGTTTATTTGGATAGTCTCAGCACAGGGTGTTCTGTTGTCCTTCTTCTGCAATTAGGAACACTTCTGAAACCTTTGCCTCTTTACCCTTTTTTTAAGGAGGGAATAGAGAAAAACATACTGTTACATCACAGTTAGGGATGCCTTAGTAACTTTATCTTCTTGAGCAAAATAAGAATCAGCTGTATTCAAACACAGCTTGAAAAGGCTGGCAGCTTTTATGCAGACCAGCTGGATAAAATGATGCCAACTTAATACATCCCAACATGGGCAGGTTTGTATCCTTTCACCAGGCATGGGACCTTTATATGCCTGCTTCTCTTCAGCATCATTTATTCCCTTGGCTCAATGCTGATTTTTCCATTCCTTGGGATTGTGGAACACCCAGGCTACTTTCCCAGACTCACAGAGGTCCTTTCAAACAATCAGTAACTAGTCCAAACACCACTGCAGTCTTAAATCACTTCAGGGCCAACACCAACTAATCTTGGGCCATAGCTTGGCCAAGCTACCCTTTCAACTACAATTCCCAGAACTCTGTCCACCCAGCTGGCTGGAGGATTCCGGGAGTTGTACTCCAAACAGGTACTTTTATGTTGTTTTATTTATATCCTGCCTTTTTCCTAGCACAGGATTGAAAGTTGATTGTGATCATTTAAAACAAATTGAAACTAAAATATTAATGCAAAAGTTAAAAAGAAAAAGCCACAATTGCAATTAAAAAACACAAGTTAAAAAACAGTTTAAAAAGTTTTAAACCTAATAAAACATAGGCAAAGCACAGCCACTTAAAACAGCCACCTACTGCAATAAGTTAAAAACCAAGGGCCTGTGTAACCTAAAGATCTTGGCCTGCCTGCAGAATGATCGCAGGAAGGAGGCCAACTGAACCTTACGCATTTCCGCACGAGTCTGTTAGAGCGCTATGATTCCACTTTCAACATCCTATGGAATCCTGGGGTTTGCAGTTTCGGGAGGGGCCATGTGGCCCCTCCCAAAACTGCAAACCCCAGGATTCCATAGGATGTTGAAAGTGGAATCGTAGCGCTATAACAGACTCGTGCGCAAATGGCCTTTGTGTGGAAGGGCCACAGAGAAGGCACTCTCTTGTGTCCTCACCAAACATCCCTGTGATGGTGATGGGGCTGAGAGAATGCCTTCTCCTGTACATCTTAAAAATAAGGCAGACTCACATTTCAACTGGGCACTGATTGTCCAGGAGAATGAAAACAGCCCATGTGGAGACCTCTGTATCTTTGCAATCGCAAAGATAACAAAAACTGCAAAGCTGGAGCAGCACAGAAATCACACGGCTATGAATAGGCTATCTTGACTAGAATCCCCAACTCTTTTCATCTACCTTGCTAAGTTGCTTAATAGAGTTTTTCTAGTCTTTTAAAATCATATTAATTATTCACACTGTTTAAAATTTGTTAGATTGGTTTTATTGTATGCTGTTCTGAGATCTCTGGACAGAGGATGGAATATAAATATTATAGGGAGATTCTTTTCCTCTACCTGCTTTAGCCAGCTTGCTGGCCACCCTAGTTCTTTGGCAGAGGTCACTGCTGAGGCCTGCCACTCCAAAATTGGGGGGAAAAAACAATCTGGTCTAGCAACCCAGGCTTATTCTCCAACATTTCACAGATGAAAAACAGAACAGGTGGAGGCAAGCAGTGTCAAAGTGGCAAAAAGTTGTTAATAAGGAAGGGTACACAAAATTGGAAAGGCAGCAGCCATTTGCTTTTGCCTGAGTCTACTGGGAAGGGCAAGATTCTGTCCTCTGCTCTCTTTCCTGCTGAGCTGAGTGCAAACTAACAGTTTGCAGCAATGGAAGTTCAAGAAAGATAAATGGGGAAAGTGGGAGGAGGACAAAGAAATTAGGACATTTTAAAAGCAACTGAAAAAGAGAGACAGCAGAGGATGAATCAGGACTGTCCATGCCAAATTAGACCAACTGGAAGGTATGTCAAGTGATTGAACCTCCTGCTGCAGGAAAAGATCAGGCCTATAATGGCCGCAATACTATGCAAACATATTGAGAAGCAGGACCCATCTGAGTGGGACTTACTCCTGAGTAAACATGCCTTCGCTCAGACTGCACCAAGGTCAAAATTTTGATGTTGCGCTGGTGCCATTTTTATTTACCCCAATAAATTCTAGCATGTGAAGCAGCTTGTCTTGATTATGTCTTTATCTCTCATGTTGAATTATATGGATTTGTTTTAATTACTCCTTCTACTGTCTCATCTTTGCAGTGTTTTAGTGTAGTTACTTTTTCTCTGAGTTTGGAAAGATCAAATTTTGGATTACAGATTCCAAAATCCTCCTGCCAATATGGATACTGGCTATGCTGGTTGGGTGGTTCTGGGAGTTGTAGTGCAATAAAAGTACCTCCTTCCAAAAAAAGTCCCCCCCCCATCTGCAGACCTTGGAGTTTTTCTGCATGGCAAGACAGAAAAATGTTAGTAATCGAAGCTTAGGAAAGTTTCTTTTGGGGTGTACCTACCATAATCCCCCATGCCAAAGAGATTCTGGGGATCCTACCCGCAAAGGAGGAACTTTTCCAAACTCTGAAAACAAACATCACCTTTCCTGAATAAACATCTTGGTTTTTGGTTTTTTAAAGGGTTGCCAGAGTGAAAACTGGAGAGGGCTCCTGTACTTTTAATGATTGGATAGAAGGGGGAATTTCAGGATGTTACCTGGATGTGTAACAAGCAACACCTGCTGAAATTTCCACTTCTATCCAACCATTAAAGGTACAAGAGTCCTCTCCAGGTTCATTTTGGCTGTGTCTGAAAAGGTGCAGTTTCTACACATGCATCTCCACTTGGTTCTGGGATTGGTGAGCTTCCTCTGTATAAGAACTGGGAGGGATCTTTGGCAAGATCTGTGCACTGCCTTGGTGCCTGCCTCCTTAGCTCATTTAAATATCAGGATGAATTATTGCTGGTATAACAGCTGTAGACACAGAGCTCATGTCAGAGCAATTGAACTTTCCTCTCCTCTTCAGACCACATCTATTTTTGACCAGCAATCTTCTGGTTGACCTTTTTCATTTGCTTGGGGTGATTTTTCCAAAATTCTGCAAGTGAATCCTTCACATTTCTATTTTTTTTAAAAACTTTTGCAGAGTCAACATGAGACTCAAGAGACTGCAAGACAGCTGCAGCAATGGTAAGTGGGAATACCTGTTCTCCTTCCTGTCCCATTCAACAGCCACTGCAACAAAAGAAGAAAAGTGTGTGTGTGTGCAGAGAGGAAGGGGTCATTAATAGACTTTAAAGAGGGTGGTCACCTGCATGTCACCAAGCAATGCACCATAAAAAAAGGAACTGCAAGTTTGCGTAAAATTTGAACAGGATAACTTAAGGGGTTTGATGCAAACTTAGAAATAAAGGCTAGAATTTAAATATTAATGGAATCCATCCCATTCCTGGGTGCAAAACTGTGCCCAGGTGACTCCATGCCCGCTGCCCAGGTACTGTTAACTGGGGATGTGCAACTTGAAGGCCTTTACTGCTGTTGCTTCCTATGAGTCTTTATCTTTAAATCACATATGGATAAGATAGCCTTCCCTCTGTAAAATAGGACATGCAGCCACCCTGTTTTTAAAGTTACAGTCAAGTGTTTTAAACTAATTTGGGAAGCAGATGAAATGGCTCCAGAATCCCCCATCCTGGCATGGGGACAGAAGAGCTGATTCAGCATCCTCTCCTTAGGTATCATGTTAATGGGGAAAGTAGTAAGAAAAGAGGCCATAGTGATCCTCTAAACCAGGGAATTATCTAAAAGCATTCAGGTGGCATTTCAGTGCTAGGCCTGTCAACGTACACTAAAATGTCCATTAGCTGCATTTGGAAGCTATTGCCATGATTACATTTAATGTAGTACATGAGGTTATATATGATTATATTATTATTTTAAAAGCCTTTTTTAAAGGCTCAAAAGAAGATTGCTGGGCAAAATTAGTCATTTTTATTTGCATGACTAGTTCCTCAAATTCTGTCCCCTCCCCCAAAAAAAGGTTATCTCTCCCATTTTAAACAGGGCGTCCACTTAATAGTTATAGCAATGCAGTGGAAGGAATGTTCGCTCTACTGCACGAGGATCCTAGGTCACATTTCTGGGATGGCTATTAAGGTCCAAATAAATGTTGATGCGAGGGGTCCCTGACTGGATCTCATGGCTTTAAAAACAAACCAAAACAGTCCAGGAGGGGAGGGGCTTTGTATTTAACCCTTTCAGGCTTCAGAGTTTTCTTAAGTGAAATAGCAGGTGTATTATTAGCAGAGGGGAAAACCTATAGCCCCTGTGTTGTACTGTGTCTCCATCACACCTCAATTCAAGCTGGGTCTAGGTTTTAGTTTTTCAAAAAAGTCAAAAGGGAGATCTTGTCTTGGAGGTCATTGGCCTTAATCCTGTTGGGGATATATGCAGGCATGTGTTGCGCTACGGATGCAGGTGATTTTCTTGGGAGTGTGCAGAACAGACGTCTCCAGCTGATGGTAGCAGAAGTGAGTTTCTACTTGCAGAACTCTCAGAGATGTGCAGTGATGCACCTAGAACAGTATATCAATGAACGTTGCATACTGTCTCTGTAGATAACTCATTTTGCAATGAAGTGACTGCTCTGTGAATTCATAATTTCTTATATGTTGCACTACAGTAGTATTCAGTACAGAGACTGTGTAGTGCTAGTATAATATTAACTCTGCTGGCGGATATTTACACTGTGCTGAAATGCTATAGGATGTTGACCACTGACTAATTAGTTATTGGTTCTTTAATATAACCTGTCTTTCCTTCGATGAGCTCAAGGCAGTATACATGACTCTCCTCACCACTCCATCCTCAACAACAACCCTGTGAGCTAGGTCAGGCTGAAAGTCACCCAGTGAAGTTCATGGCCCAAGAAGAGCTTGAAAGTGGATCTCCCAAGTCCCAGTCCAAGATTCTAATCACTACACTGCAACATTTTTGTTTCCACCTTCAATTTACTCAGTTTCCACCTTCAGTTTCCTGGCATCATTTAAAATAACCATATGCAAAATAGGAGAACCCTCCATAGTTGTATTGAAGAAGAAATTTTGGTAAATGCATGGTTTTTTCTCTAGCCTGTTAACATTTCACTTTTCTATATCACTCCTGTCTTGTTAGTGGATAGCTAATTGGTTGGGTGGTTTGTATGTTTGGCCCCACTAATCCTTTTTTGATTGTAATAGTTACAAGCGGGACCTGCAATGTTCAACACATCTGCCCCTTTTAACAGAAATCCTCTTGTTCAAGATTCTTAGCCATAATCTGTTGCTGCTGCTGCTATGTGCCTCCAAGTTGACTTCTACTTATGGCAACATAGGGTTGGTTTTCTTGGCAAGATTTGTTCAGAGGAGGTTTATCATTGCCTTTTTGGCTAAGCATGGATTTGAACCTTGGTTCCTCAGAGTCCTAATCCAGGGGTGGACAAAGTGCAGCTCATCAGAGCCTTTCTGTGGCTCTGAGGGCACCCTGGGACAAAAAAATCATACAGAATGCTCCAAAATTACCTCAAGTGGGTCTGGGGCCCCCCTGGGCATTCATGCAGTGTGGGGCCATAGCTTTCAAACATCTCCTGGAGGGCTAATGTTGCCTCCTAGCTTTCCACAGTTGGCCACCACTGTCCCATCAAACCATTACACCATGCTGGTCCTCAGCCATATCCTGACGAAAGATGTTCTACCTGAACAGCCCTGTTCCCCTGGTTTTCCATTCCCAACTGGCATTCCACACCCCATGACTGACAAGCATGCTCAACAGTCATTGGAATCATAGAGTTGAAAGAGACCCCAGGGGACATCCAATCCAACCCCCTGCTATGCAGGAACACACATCAAGGCACTCCCAACAGATGGCCATCCAGCCTCTGTTTAAAAGCCTCCAAAGAAAGAGGTTTATAGTTTTAGTTTTGAAAAGTGGGGTAGTTCTCTTAGGATTCCTTTTTTAAAGAATTGTACTTTTTCAAAGCAAAGGGCTCCTCCAGAGTGCATGGGTGCCTCTGTCATGTTTCTCAGCAGCAACATTTACACTCCATTGCTGCTGGTAGTTACCACCTGAGGCTGCTACTGGCAGGATAAGTTAAAGCATCAGCAGTTATATGTGCACCTTGTCAAACCCATTGCTGCAAATGAAAAGAATGAATTACCCACTGGGGGCTTGTAGTCCAATCAGGTGGTATACCTGACCCAATAAATTTAGGCTGAGATGCTCCCCTTCCTTCCTTCCTAAACTATAAGCTGCTTCTGAATAATAAGCTGCATAGTGCTATCATCCAACACCAGGATTGTGAAGGATAAACAATGAATAGCAAACAGAATCCACAGCCATAGCCCAGAAAAGTGACTTTTTAGAGTACAGTTCCCAGAATCTTCACAACCCTTTCTAGTGGATTTGGGAGGCTATAGGCCTCCTCCTCAAAAAGAAATTTTTGCCAGCTCTGCCACAACTTTTTGATTGCACCATACATCTACTATATAAGATAAGGACCTTGGGACATCTTCCAAAGTTGCTCTTCATTACTTCGAACTTAAGGAAAACGCTAAATGCAGCATTGCAACAGATGAACATCAAAGTACCAAATTAAAAAAAGACTTCCAAGATTTTAGCATAAATATCCTTGAGCATGAACTCCCAATTCAGGTCAGATGATTATTTGCTGAAATTGCAAATCAGCCTTGTAACAAAACTTCCAACATCTGTCCTTCTGTGAGCAGAAGAGAGAAGTTTGCTCTCAGAACTACAAATAAATTTATGTAACCCAGTTTAAAGCTCTCACAAAATGTTCTGGTGCTAAGAGGATTGCTCTACTTAAGGTGTGAGATGAAAATACTTTTTTCTCCGCTTCTTGAAGGTCAGGAAAAGTGAGCAGATAGCTATCTGGAAAAGACCAAAAACTGCTTTTAAGAGGAGGAGGAGGAGGTTGTTTGGGGTTATCTGGGGAAGGGGCTGGTTTTTGGGGGGTGGGGGGGATTGTTCCTTGCCTTGTTTTCAACTTGGCAGCCCTCACTAGCTTACATAAGTAAAAGCTTTATTCCTGCAAAGGCTGTGTTTGCTCTGCAGAAAAAGAGAAAGAAAGCTCAGATCCAAGCAAGGAAAATGAGGCTTCTTTGGCTGCAAGTCCGATAACTATCCACAAAATTGAGCAGAAAGAAAACAAGAAAAGGACATGTCATGAGAACATAAGAACCATGCTGCTGGAACAGACAAATGGCCTATTTACTCTGACATGCTGTTCCCAACCAGGGTTGGCTGGAGACATGCAGCTTTCTAAGGCCAAGGGGAAGATAGCACCCCTTCCATTTCACATATAGCATACTCTCCAACTGCCCTGATTTTCGCAGAGTCAGTCCTGATTAATCCTCTGCTCTCCCACTTCTTCAGCTGCTTTTACAAGGTCCCAGTTTCTCTCTCCTACTTTCTCCCTTTGCTGCATGAGGCTCACAGGCTGCAGGATTCCCAACACTGGAGTAGAAGAATACTCTGAGAAACACCATTTACAACAGTGCATTTTCAAAGAACCAACTGCATGATGAGCAGTGAATCAGCTACCTATCATTCAGTGAGGCTAGGAAAAAACAGAACGAAATGAAGATGAATACTTTTGCACCAAGCTTTTGTAAAGAAACAGTAGTTCTCCCAAATGAGCATTCATTTAGGGAAAGGCTATTGGTGAACAACTGCCATCCACTCTAAGAAGTCTAGCCTTCCCCTCAAGGTATCAGTGTAACATATCTCCAAGGCCCTAAACCTAGCCACCAGCTATCTTTGGATGCAGAAACACAAGAGGCTTGCTAGATCAGACCAAAGGCCAGTGGATTTCCAGAATTTCGTATCCAATGACCAATCCATCTTGTAAAATTCCTCTGTTTCTTCTGGGCTTAGCTACAATTGTTGTGAGTGATCCCTCTTGTAGCAGATAGTATTTTAGAATGACTTGGTTTAGAACAGGCAAGCAAGACTCATTGCCTTAATAAAAGACCATCCCCAATGAAGACTAAAACAGCCAGAACTGGTTGGTTTGACTTTGAGATAAAAGAGGTTCTTCTTGGTGCTGGAAAAAGGAATTCTGGGAAATCTTAAACTTGGGGGTCTTATGCTATGTAGGGACAGGTTGTGTCCTTGTCTTTCTCATATGGTTTAAGGTTTCTGCAGCTGTACTCCAACATGCCAGTTGTCATGGCACTGTCAAATAAGCTTAAAAAATTAGGTATCATGCTATATACAGAATGAACCAGTCACCTCTGACTTCCTGGGTTATGGTGGCCAGTTGTCTTACTTTATAGGAGCCAATCCTTTCTTTGAAGGACTACTAAGTCCACATTTATTCCAAAACAGCCAAACTGCCAAAACAACCAAAACCCTAAGTAAAAGAAGTCCAGTTCCAGTTCAGCCCTGTGCATGCTGACTTAGAAATACATCCTATTGCTTCAATAAAAGTTATTTCCAGGAATTTATTCTGGATTTTATGCCCAATTGCATCTATAATACATTAAAATACAGCAACTCAGTACAACAGAGATAGGGAACCTTTGGCCGGCCGGATGTTCTAAACCAATGGTTCTTAATCTTTGGTCCAATCAGACGTTTTGAACTGCAACTCTCAGAATCCCTGACCATTGGCCAAGCTGGCAGAGGCTTCTGAGAATTGTAGTCCAAAAACATCTGGAGGACCAAAGTTGAAGACCATTGTTCCTGCAAACCCACCTAACTTCTAGAGTGGTAACCCAACCTACCTTACTGCTTAAGGGTGGCAACTTTTGGCCCTCTAGATGTTGCTGGACTGCAGCTCCTAACATTCCTCATTATTGGCTATGCTGGCTAGGGCAGCAAAACATCATTTGGAGAACCAGGGTGGGAAGCTGTTGCTGAACTGCAACTCCAGACAGCCTTAACAAGCACATGTCAATGAGGAATGCTGGGAGCTGCAATCCAACATCTGGAAAGTCACACAATCCCACCTGTGAATAGAATAATAGAGTTGGAAGAGACCACAGGGGCCATCCAGTCCAACCCCCTGGCATGCAGGAACCCACATCAAAGCACTCCCAACAGGTGGCCATCCAGCCTCTGCTTAAAAGCCTCCAAAGAGGGAGACTCCACCATATGCTGAGGCAGCATATTCCACTGTCAAACAGCTCTGACCATCAGGAAGTTCTTCCTGAGGTTCAGGTGGAATCTCTTTTCCTGTAGTTTGAATCCATTGCTCCTTGTCCTCTGGGACGATGTCATCAACATGACATCCCTTCAAATATTTAAACATGGCTATCATGTCTCCTCTTAACCTTCTGTTCTTCAGGCTAAATAGGCCCAGCTCCCTAAGCCTCTCCATATAGGGCATAGTTTTCAGGCTTTCTACCATTTTGGTCATCCTCCTCTAGACACATTCCAGCTTGTTGATATCCTTGAAATGAGGTGCCCAGAACTGGACACAGTATTCCAGATGAGGTCTAACCAAAGCAGATCATTAAATCCACACTATAAAATACCAAACTGAACCCAGTGCCCAGAAGGCTTCTCTCACTTGTGTTTTCCAAAGCCTTCTTTGATTGCAAAGATGGGACTCATATGGCCATGTGCAGCTCCCAGCATCCTTCACTATCAGTTATGCTAGCAGTGGCTGCTGGGAACTGAAGAGCAACAGCATCTGAAGAGCTTCATGATTCCCACGCCTGCTTTATAGTTATCAGCCTATGTCCATGTAAAGATAACCCAGGTTTTTTAACTGGTTTATTTTGCATTATTGCTACTATAAACTGTATAAAATAAGATTCCCTTCCCCTGCTACTATGCCTTGAAGGGGGGGATTTTTGCCATCATATCACATTATAACCTTTACCACAGCTTAATTTGAATTACTGTGTTTGGTAGATGAGCTTTTCTCAAAGAGAATTGCTGCTTTACAACTTGGCCTTGGTTTAGATTGCACTGACAAATGCTATGTTGGCTCAGGAGACAACTGTGGATATTGACCTGAAACAAGTTAGGTATTCTTAACTGGAATTCTTTTACACTATGCAAAGTGATAACCAAAGGTTAATATATTGGTTTGTTTGCAGGTTTTAAAATGATTGTTCCCGCATTGCTTGGCCAGGTTTAACTTTAAGAAGTGGAAATAGATCTGCTGATTCGCTCACAAAAGAGGCATAGTCAAGTCAAGGGTAGCCAATAGTAACCTAGCCACATTCCAGCAGGCTCAGCACTTATCCAGTTCTAGCAGCTCTCCTAAAACTTTCAAATGATCGTAATAAATTAGCCATTGCTTTGTACAGAAGGAGCCAAGAATCTTGCTCAGTCTTGACTGTGATGTGCCACCTACATTTTTTTAAAGAGGTGATTAAATCACACAGTAGAAAGTTTTATCAGACCATATAAAAAAGAGATGCCACCTAAACATTAGGACGATTTTTTTTTCCTGCAAGAGCTGCTCAACAGTGGAATAGATTGCTTCACAGCATGGGGACTCTCCAGCTTTGAAGGTATTTAAACATCTTTCAGAAGTGTTTTAGTTATGCATTCCTGCATGGCCATCGTGGGATAGATGGCCCTTGTGGTTCATTCCAACTCTAAGGTTCTATGATTCTATACGGTTTCAGACAAGTGGGGGATTACATGTTTGAATGCTCAACCATGCGGAAACACAGTGTACAAGACTATGATGTTAGTATAGTCGGTGGGATTTGCCTGGATATGTAGACTGATTAGGGTACACAGATCTCAGGGCCTGGCAGTAATGTATTTAAGTCTTTTACTCCAAGTCTCAAGTCCTTGTAAGATACTTCCAAGTCAAGTCTCAAGTCTGGAAGCCAACTTTATACCCCAACCAGTATTCTAGAATTTCTAGACAGAGTCCAATAAAGTCAGTTTTAACCATTTAAGTAGAGTTGGCCCTCCACTTTTGTGATTTTGCCATCTGCAGCTTCAGAAGTGGGGAATAGGATCCTTCTTACTTCCCATTTGCAAAGCTTGCCTTCTGCTCTTAGGAAAAGTTTTAGAAAGTTCCTCCTATATGAAGCAGGGACAGGCTGCTGAGCAGGCCTCAACCCCACTTCAACCCCATTTGCTGTTCCCTCTGAGAAATGTGTCCACACTTTGGGCTTGAGACAGATTGTCATGTGACCAGTAAATTGTAAGGTTTCTGGAGAAATGTGTTATGTTACTGAACCAAGGGCAGCAAGTCAGTCACTAAAAATATGCAAGTCTCAAGTTGAGTCGAGTCAGCGTGTAATTTTTACCAAGTCAAGCCCGAGTCAAATCACTGAAGTGACTTAAGTGTGACTTGAGTCCGAGTCAATTGACTCAAGTCTACATCACTAGGGCCTGGTCCCTTGACTTAAGTCTGACTTGAGTCCGAGTCAGTTGACTCAAATCTACACCACTGGGGCCTGGTCCCTCTTTTCCAGTCTATAGGTTGAGGGGAGAAATCTCAGGGTGAGAACACAGTCTTTAAAATGTAAACACTATTAAACTTTTTTCAAAATTTAGATGACATATTCTATGTACCCTGTGGATGATCCTTAATAGTATCATCAGGATCGGCCTCCTCTGACATAACCAGGGGTCATTCCTAGGTCTCAGGTTTGGAAACTGAAATGTCAAGACCTGGAGTAGTTCTGACCTGGCAACTGTAAGACTGACCCTTCAAAACTGCAGGGAGACAGGCACCTGTAGCTGCACACCTTCACAAGATCATAGGGTTACTAGTTTGGATTCTGCAATCATATCAGTAAAATGCTGCATTTTCATTTCTTTGGTAGGATTGCAGTTTTGTAATGGTAATGCATAACAACTCAACAACTTTCCTTTCCAACAATAGAATAGCTCAAGCTACAGCAGTATAAACCACTGAAACTAATCTGGTTTTAAGGCTAGCCCTACCCTTCACCAAAATGAGGCAGACTGCTTCAGAAAATAGGCTGTGCTGTCCAGCCAGAAGCCAGATAGCTGCTCTTAGATCATGGCAATTTGTTCTGGACTTTTCTGGTTGCATATTTTGTCTGGGGTCCTAGTTGAGAGTTTATTTCTGTTACAGATGCAAAGACAGAATTTCCTCCAGGGCTTAGGCTGGCTTACTCATGCAGTAACTTCAGTGAGATATGTTTGAAAGTGTAATTGATGCCTGAGTTCTTTTGGTAACTAAATCCCTCATCACTTTTTTTTTTTTTTCTGGAGAGAGTATAACTTCTTCAGATAGCAGAGAGCAAATACACTCACATAATAAAGCAGCTGCATCTGGCTGCAGAAGTGGAATGTTTGTAGTTGCTTTTGTGTTTATGAACTTGCATCAAAAGCCAATTTCACAAGGACTCCAGATGAGGAGTATTTGCCCCAAAGGGGGCTTTTATTCTACAAGCTGTAGCCACTGCACTGCACTCAATTGTAACAGTTTCTTGGTAATGGTTTGAGTGGTATACTTCAGTCTAATAATAATTAAATTGCACTCTGTTTCTCAGAATGCTCCAGAATGCATTGGTAGATTCTGCACCTATCAAACGTGAGATAAATTGGTGAACAACTACAATTAAATATGTTTATCACTAGAGCAAGTCTCTTTCTCTCAGTTTCCCCTTCTCTCACCACGGTATTTAAATATTTAACCACCATAAATCCCTGCATACTGATCTCATACTAGTACAGTGGCCCTTCCACTTCTACAATGGTTTGGGGCACAGAACCATCATGAAAGTTGAAAACCATGAATAATGGGGCCAGAGGCAAAGAAATGGGATGGGGGAGCTCCAGAGGAGAGTAGGAATGTGCAGACTTGCCTCCCCAACCATTCCCTTGCCTTTTGTCCAAGCACTTGCCTTCCTTCTCCATGGCTGGCAAAAATGCAAAGGAATAGGAGGAGAAGAATGGGGGTGGGTGGGGGAAAAGGCACACACACACCTCACAAATAATCAGATTTGTGAAGGTCAAACCTGCAAATGTGGAGGGAGGACTGTAGTGTGACTGCAGTCCTGTCACCTTTGTTCATGCAAAGATTGTAGATTTTCATAACTGTAAAACTATTTGGGCTTATTGCTGGGAGGAGAAATGCAGCAAGTTTAATTTCTTGCACATGTGGAAGAACAGTTAGTCCTAGTAAGTGTGTCACATAACCTTCCCACACTAAGGATAACGGAGCCTGTAGTCCAATCCATCTAGAGAGCACAAGCTCAGCAAAGTCTGGGCTAGAATGTGAGATGAGCTTAGACCTAGGACATGACCCTTACCTAGTCTTCACATTCATAGGTGACCTGGATTCAGACTGTCTCAGCCAAACCTACCTATCTCATACCCTCCTGATTTGGCAGAGACAGTCCTGTTTAATCCTCTCTCATCCTGTTTTTTCAACCACTTTTTAAATGTCCTAGTTTCTCTTTCTTCCTACTTTCCCCCTTTGTCCTCAGCTTACTTCTGTTGCTGCAAACTGAATTCGAAGTGCAAAAGTCCTTTCCACTCAATTAACTCTGCAAGAGAGAGAAAAGGTGAGGAGGCAGAATCTTGCCCATCCCAGTAGTCGCAGGCAGGAGCAAACAGCTGCAACCTCTCTTGCCTTGCCTGGTCTTCGTCATTAGTAACTTTGGTCGTCTTGGACACACCCTGGTGTTGCTTTGCCACATGTGTCCCAGTTTTCATCTGTGAAATGTTGGAAGGTATGCTACCTTACAGGGTTTTTGTGAAGATTACTTGAGAAGAGCAACACCATATGTAGCATGTCTGCTCCAAAACTTGGGTTAGAATAGCATTGTTCACTTCTCCCCATAGGGGAGAATGGGTGGTTGGCAAAGTTCATTGTGGAATTTACCTGGAGGGTGATCAGGGATGGGTAGGTCACAGGGAAATGTCTTCCAGCATAGGGTCTGGAGCCTTTAGAAGGAAGAAGAGCTTCCTTTCCATCCTCCATGAGCCAGCCTTAAGTTGCATTTTGGAGGTTCCCCCTTCCCTCCCCACAATATGCTGACCTTAGCTGCACCCCAAACACAGAGATACCTTAGAACATAGTAGATTCAAATGAAATTCTAATCAAAAGCTCAGTTCAGTCAAAGAGCTGCAGCAAAACACCAGTCCTTCTTGGCAAACTGCACAACCTAAATATTTTCATTAGCTTTCAGTTACTGAATGATGAAAGGTTTGTTTTAATGGGTGAAGTTAATTGCAGATACCTCACACTGTTTTTGCCAAATCTGAGCCCCACACGCAGGGACAGAAGGAAGTTTAATCAGCAGTTTATTCATCCACACTTCTATGGAATGCACAACTGTGTGTAACATTTTATAACCTATACCTCCCTGTAAATCTCCATAACTGGGGTGATCCATGGAAAATCTGATGCTGAAGGAACTGTAACAGGAAGCATATTTATTCAGCTAGGGAACAAATACATCATGGGATATTTGTGTTTCCTCAAAACTCAGGCATAGCAGCACCTGTCCTCTCTTAATTTTTTATTTTAAAAAATGAATTAAGCTACCAGCAAGTATTCTGAGAGAGATCAAAGACAGGTGGGAAACCTCTTGAGCTAGTGTATGGGTTGCATTGCTCCCCACAACCATTCAGGGGCTACACCCTCCTTCCATCACTGCTGCAGTTGCCACCAAACTTCAGTGGACACTGACCACTATGGCATTAGAGGCTACCAGAGCATCCTCCTAAACTATAGAGTCCTGTGAGACAACAAAGCATCTCATAGGTTTCCTTTGCAGGAAAGAAAGGCAAAGACTGGGGAGCAACCTTTTAGTTATTTAGTAGTGTGGTTTGAAGCAGTGGCTGATTCAGGCGGGCAAAGGAGAGATGCTGACACATGGCCAACAATTATGTTTGTGATTCAACTCAGGTTGCCAGAGTCAAAACTGGAAATGACCCCTATACCTTTAATAGTTGTGTAGAAAATGGATTTTCTGCAGGTGTTGCTTGTTACCTAGTTGCATGACAAGCAACACCGCCTAACATTCCCTCTTCTACACAACTGGTAAAGGTACAGGAGTTGTCTCCAGTTTGAAAACTAGCAATAGAGGTGACCCAAGTTGTTCCCCTCAACCCAAGACTTTTTAAGACTAGGCTCCTCCCACACTATGAGCTTTTCACAAGTAAAGAGATCATCAAAATTCATTACTTTAGTTCTAGAGCAACAGATGCCAACTAAGTGCATGGGTACCTAACACTATTGTGACCAATTTTCAATGAGGAAGATGCAAGATCATAGAGACTAGTAAAGTATTATACTAATGAACTATGTAGTGAGGAACAAACTATGTAGAGGAACAAAGCCACAGCCAAGCGAAGTGATAGAGGTAAATTCTATCCAAGTTGACCAATCAGCATGGGTAGCCCATATCAAAGACAGGGGAGCATGCCAGGTTATGTGTGTGCTTCTTGCTCAGGTAGTGATCCTTGCATGTGTTTCCTACCCAAATAGTGATTAGCTACCTCCAAGTCATGTCCAGCTTATTGCAACCCTATCATAGGGTTTTCTTGCCAAGGCTTATTCAGACGTAGTTTGTCACCACTATCTTCTTAGACGTGCGACTTGCCCAAGGGCACCCAATGGATTTTCAGGCTGAGCAGAGATTTAAACTCTAGTCTTCCAGGGGTCCTATTCCACCATTCAAACCCCTACATTATGCTCGCTCTAGCCAATTAGTAACCCTCAGGTTTTTGTTTGTTTGTTTCTTTGTTTTGTTTTTAAATCTGTGGTTTGGATCCAGCTAATTACTAACCTTAGTTTTTTAAAATAAACCTTTGATTTGGATCTCACCTCAACCACATTTTTAAATGCCAGGGATTTAGTAATAGTTTAGGTTTTAGACTAGAGACATAACTTTATATAATGGAGCACCAGTTAAACCTTTTTAAAGACATACTTATTTATATAAATTTTCTTCTTTGTTTTTTTTTTTCCCCCTTAAAGGAAGCAGTAAATAAATTTAATCATTTTCTTCTCACTTTAAGAAAGTCTTTGAAAACTGCTTGGTTTTCAAAGACCATTTTATTTGACTATTTTGAAGATTATCTGACAGTTTTCAAAGACTGTTTGACTATTTTGAAGACAATTTCAAAGATTAAAACTAAGCAGCTTTTGAAAACTATTCATGCGTTATTCTATGCAAAGTTTGCTCATGGTACTTTGTGCAGAAAACATTGTTTTCTGTGGAAGAAAGAGTACTCTCTGCACAGAAAATATTTTGATCTACAACCCAGCCTTACTGCATGTATTGTTTCACAGGCTGTGACATGTATGGCCTTAAAACCACTGGGTATTCAGTGCTCTATAAATTTCAGTGATAAATATGAGTTCCATTAATTTCAATGGGACTAATCATTAAGTACATTGGACTATTACTTTTGGGAGGTATAGATTGATTCTGGCCACGTAACACCACTTGGCAAGGAAACATTTGAAAAGCTTTTTCTAAATTCTTCAAGGCAGTGACTTCTCTTTGTTTTGCTCTTGGTTTATAAGCTGGGAGCACTGGAGAGCAAAGTTTCTTTGGGTGTATAGCAGTCAGAATCTCCCAACCATTATAGCTATGACTGGGGAATTGTAGAAGTCCATGCTCTGGTTTACTTTGTGTTGCATTTCTCAGAATCCCACTGGTATTTTCATCCCATCTCAGTTTTATTCTGGTTTACAAGACTCTCTGGTCATCCATGAAAAATTGTGGGTATATCCGCATGTATTTTATTTTCAAAATGCATGCATTTTTACTATTTTATACATTTTCCCATTGATTAATGCACAGTTATACACATTTTTCATATAGACACATTTTAAGTCAAATCTGTTTTTCAAAAATTAGCACTGTTTCTCCATCAAAATATACTGTGAGCCTCTAGTATGTATGGAACAGATGTGCTTTATTCATATACTCCAACATTTGGGTGAAAACTGGGACATGTGTGGGTGGATAAGCAACATCAAAGTGTGGTCAAGATGGTTACAGTTTTCAGTAAGAAAGAACACACAAATTGGGAAAGGCTGCAGCAGTCTGCTTTGCCCAAGCCTGCTGGGAGGGGCAAGATTCCTCCCACTCCTCTCCTCACTCCATCACTGAGTCAATTGAGTGCAAACTACTTTAACTCAGTTTGCAGCAACTGAAGTAAGCTGAGAATGAAGGGGGAAAGTGGAAAGAAGAAAGAAGGTGGGACATTTTAAAAGGGGCTGAAAAAGTGGGATGACAATCAGTTGGAGCTGCCCCTGTCAAATCAGAACAGTTACAGGATATGTTTATCCTATTATCCGTATTTGGAGGTATGAAGCAGAGATTTTTGTAGGGAACTGTGTACTCAGCAAATTTCTTTTTCATCCCTACTGGGAAGTCAAGGCTGCAGTCCTGCAGGCACTGACTTGGGAATAATCCACCACTCAATATAATGAGACTTACATCTGAGTAACCCTAGGACTGGACTATAAAAAAAGCATTTCATTTCTGATTATTGGTAGGAATTTCCATTGCTAACATAAAGGGACAAAGCAGATTCCTAAAGAGTCATGTGGCTAGCAGGCTGGTCCTGGTAAATTCAGGAGGTGAAAGTAGCATCGAGGTCAGCAGATACACAGACATGCCATGGGAGAAGTGGAAGATGTGAGTCACATGGAAAAACTGCATTTCAAGATGCAGCTAGATGCACAAGAAAAGCCTCTCCCATAACTTGTCTGTTTCCATTCTGAGTATTGTTTAATCACTTGGGTGACTGCCAAACATCGCAAAAATCATTTCCCAGCTCTGGACCATAAAGTATGACTAAATTTGTTTTATCTCGCTAATAGTAGTATGGTGATAAATTCAAAGTGTGGTCATTTATCATCGTAGTCCCATAGCCACACCCCAAAGAGCTGGCAGGTATTTTGAACAACATAGTGAGAGAACCAGGGTGCCATTGTGGTTTGGGTGCTGTACTGGGACTCTGGAAGATCAGGGTTTGAATCCGTGCTCTGCTATGAAAACCCACTGGGTGGCCTTGGGCAAGTAAGCACAGGTTTTTCAATTGATCTTCAATCCAGAGAGCATGGATTGTTGATGTGCTCAGCAGCTCAGGACACTTGCTAGCTTGAGGAAAAGGACCAGAGCTATCAAACTTCCATTCTGGATCCCAACTAAGCTTCCCACACCTGCATCCCCCTCCTAATATCTGCTATCTGAAGAAGTTGCCATATTCTACTTAACAGAAGGGCAACTCTAATTGAATTAATGAAGCTTTCTTGTTATGTGCCTTCAAGTCAATTCCAACTTACCACATCCCTCTCATAGGCTTTTCTTGGGAAGATTTATTTCAGAGGTGGTTTGCCATTAACTTCCTCTTAGGCTAGGAAAGCATGACTTGCCCAAGTTTACGCAGTGGACTTCCATAACTGAGTGGAAATTCAAACCCTGGTCTCACAGAGTCATTGTTCAACACTCAAACTAATACACTATGCTGACTCTCATAATAAAGGTATTACTCTAATTGGATCCCTGGGTTCATTTAAACAGACCCTGTGACAGAACTGAGCAAAAGTTGAGGGACCAGAGCAACAACACTGGCTGTGACCTATCGGTCACTGAAGATGGAGGCAAAGAACTCCCTGGATTCTTTTAATAGGTGCAGCAATTTATCTCTCATTCCTTTCCATCCTGAATTTCCAGTTCCTCATGCCACATTAAAGGTACATGTCCTGGGTGCAATGTGGCATTGCATACTATCAAAGATGCTTTATTATTACTTCACCTTATACATCACAAACGTGGAACACATGAAGTGAAAATACATTTTGCATTTATAATCCTTCAAAGATTTCAGCTCACATTATGTTTTGAATTGGACCTTTCCTATACATGGCTCTGTTTTGCCATGTAGTTGTTTCAAACATTGCCCCTTAAACAAGTTTTTCTCTTACACTTTCCTGCTGCAGATTCATTGCTGCCTCATAGGATTGAACAGTCATACCATGCATTATGGTGCCATGTTACTGTGCCATACATCAAAGCTGGCTCTGATATGAGGTAGAATGGATTGGTTGTCTCAGGTATTAGATTGTACAGGTCATGTACTGGGAGGTAACGTTTTGCTAATTTGTGTTTTTTCTTTTTGTTCTTTTTGCCAGAGATGGGAGAATGGCATGTAGGCCTTTTTGTCTCATGTGCCAGGATAACTTTGGATACTGGCTTTGGATGCTGTGCACGTCAATGTGTGCCTAAGTACTCCACATAGGCCCTCCCCTACATGGTTCTCTCAGTCTGCACCTGGGAATCATCACCATATGGTGCTTTTCTTCCTTTGTCAGAGTTATATCCACATCATGATTACTGAACACCTACTTTACTTATAAATAATGCAGTCCTAAGGATGGGGGGCAGGCAAGGAGTGGCTCACATTAGCTAAGGCAGGTGGTCCGGTAGGGCAGTTTGTGTGTGCTTTCAAGTCACTGTCAACTTACAGTGAACCCTTGAATTTCATAGCATTTTCTTAGGCAAGGACTACTGAGATGATTTTGCCAGTTTCTTCCTTGGAAATATAGCCTACTGCACCTGGTATTCATTGGCAGTCTTCTAACCAAATACTAACTAGGGCTGACCCTGCTTTGCTTTCATGATTAGTTGGAATCTGGTGCCTTTAAGGTATTTAGGCCATTCTGGGGAACCCGTACCCTCCAAAATTTCACCTGTAAAAACTGGGATACATGTGGCTGACCAACATGAGTATGTGGTCAAGGTGGCAAGCCATTCACAAGGAAGAACACACAGCTAGGAAAGGCTGTTATTTTTCCTTTTGCCTGAGTCTATAGGGGAGGGAAAATGTCTCCCCATCTTCTCCTTTCTCACCTGGCTGAATTAACTGTGTATAAAGGTTTGCACTTTGAACTCAGCTTGCGGCAATGGAAGTAAGCTAAAGACAAGAAGGGAAAGTAGGCCCTTTTAAAAGCAGCTGAAAATATGGGATGACAAAGGATTAAATGGGACTGTCCTTGCCAAATCAGAACGGTTTGAAGGAGTGTCCTTGCCAAATCAGAACAGACCACACCTAAGCCACACAGAGATTTAAAGGTTATCATCAGTACTTTGGATTGTGCCCAGAAATGGACCAGCAGCCAGTGGAGCTGTTGCACCCTCTAATTGTCCCAGTTTGAGAGAGCCAGCGTGGTGTAGTGCAGAGCTTTCCAAACTTTTCATGTTGGTGACACACTTTTTAGACATGCCTCATTTTGCGACTCAGTAATTCAGTAAGTACAGTCGGGCCTCCACATTCGTGAGAGATAGGGACACAAATCCCTCACGAATGTCAAATAATCGCGAATAGGGTGCCCCCCCCCAGGCTTCTGCCCAGCTAGTGGACCCAACCAGGCAAGGGCAGGGAGGCCGGGAACTGGCGATCGGCTTCCCTGGGCCTTTGTGCCACCTGTGCCTGTAGCTGTGGTGGCGGCAGGTGGGCACGAGGAGCACAGGGAGCCAGTGATTGGCTTCCTTGGGCCTTCATGCCGCCCGCGCAGGCTGCACCCGTACCCACAGCAGCTGCAGGGTGGCACAAGGAGTGCAGGGGGCTGGCTATCAGTCTCCCTGGGCCTTCGTGCCACCCACATGGGGCACACCCACATGGGGGGCAAGGAAAATGGGAGGAACGAATGGGGTGGGGGAGTGGGAGAATGGGGGGGCAAGCAGGCATCGCAAATAGTCAAATTCGTGAACGTGAAACCCGCGAATGTGGAGGGAGAACTGTATTCAGTAAGTGGAGGTAGCCCCTCCACCCAAACCTGGCCCGCCTCTGCTTTCGCCAGGATCTTCCTCTGGCTGGGGTGGCAGCAGCAGCGGCAGGAGAGGCAGCCCTTCCACCCAGACCTGGCCTGCCACTGCCGCCCTTGCCGGGGTCTTCCTCAGTCCAGGGCAGATGCGGCAGTGGTGGGAGCAGCAGCCCCTCCACTCAGGCCTAGCCCGCCACGGCCCTCTCCAGGGTCTTCCTTGGCCCGGGGCAGCTCTGGTGGCAGCAAGAGAGGCAGCCCCTCCACCCATTACATTCGTTCAACACACCTACACACTGCACACACTAATGCAACACATCTGCATACTGCACACACAACACACTAATGTGTCACGACTCACAGTTTGGAAAGCTCTGGTGTAGTGGTTTGAGTGTGGGACAACAAGGGTGGAGACCAGAATTCCATTCTCTGCTCTGCCATGGAAACCCACAGGAGGACTTTGGGTATGTGACCCACTCTCAGCCCCAGAAAACCCCATGTCCCCTTAGGGTTGCAGGAAGCCAGGAACCACTTCAAGGTACACAACAATCCCTATTAGTGCTGTCATCCCACATTTTAATCTTTCCTAATTACTAGGGCCGTTTCCGCACTAGACTGTTAGGGTGCTATGATTCCACTTTAAACGTCCTATGGAATCCTGGGGTTTGCAGTTTAGGGATGGACCCCAAAGGCCTCAAACCCCAGGACTCCATAGGATGTTGAAAGTGGAATCATAGCACCCTAACAGTCTAGTGCGGAAACGGCCTAACTTTTACTCTCTTCACTAAACTCGAAGGTTTGCTTGGCCTTCATCTCTGAAACGCTATTCCCCTGCTGGAACACCCCAGCATCCTGTCAGAAATGACAGTACCATAACGGTTTTTTTAAAAATAATATGGGAGTCTTTCGTGCGAATAACGATAGGTAGTCCCTTTCTCCGTCGAGTTTTTTCCCCGTGAACATATTTCTCTTTATGAATAAGATTATTTTTAAAAAATAATTATTAGTTTTAAAATAAACAATGACGTGAGGCACCCGCGGGCCGCCTGAGCCGAAGTTCGCCTCAGGAAACCCCGTGCCGGCTTCCCGCCTCGACCTCAACCGCCACGTTGGCCCGGCCCTCCTTTGCGGGCGGAGCTTCCGCGGCGCTCGGGCCGGCCTGCCTGGCGGTGGCTCCTCCCGAGGGCGGAGACGGCCGACCACCCCTTGTCTCTCTCTCGTCCTCTCTCTCTTTCCCCCTCACAGCCGGGTTACATGGCAGTAGCCGCGGCGGGAGCGAGGTCGCTACAGTCGCCGCCGCCGCCGCCATCGTCGAGGAGGAAGCCTCTGGCCGCCGAGGCCTGGCAGTGGCGGCGGCGTTGCTGCTGCTGCTGCTGCGTCTCGCTCTCCCGAGAGGCTGCCCTCTCGTCGTCCTCCCCTCTTTCTTCTTCCTCATGAGCCTGGGCGGCCCAGTGAGTGTGATATCGGGGGTTTTATTTTTCGGGGAAGGGGGTGAAGGAGAGCGGAGGAACTCGGGCTCGGTGGGCGGGCTGAGGAGGCGGGGGACCGGGGCCGGCCTGGCCGTGAGGCGAGGCTGGCTCGGGCCGCAGTGCGCGTCGTGTCTCGGCGGCGGCGGCGGGCTCGTTCTCCCTGCTGCCACTGCACAAAGGCGCTTTGTTCTGTGCTGGCCGCCGCCGCGCATCCCGCCGGGCCTCGCTCTCTCTCGCTCCGCCTGACGAGCCGGGCAAGGCCGGCCTTCCGCAGTGCGGCGGACACGGCGGCGAGGAGGACTTTTGTCTCGCCTCCCGTCGGGCGCCCAGGGGCAGGAGACGGGAGCGGGCGAGGCAAGGAGAGCCCTTCCCCTCAGGCCGGTTCGTTTGGGTGGGTTTGGGGGCCCGTTTCCGGAGGGGCTTCCTCTTAGGCTCGTGTCCCGGGAAGGTTGAGAGGGGAGCGGTTGTCGTGTATACATTCTGCTCCCTGTCCTTTTTTAATGGAGGCCCCGGCGGGAAGAGGGGGAGGGAGCCCTCGGCTGCGTGGGAGCCGAGTGGTGCCGCGTGGGTAAGAAGGACATTGGAGTTGGAGCTCCAAGGTTGGTGTTTTCCCCTCCTTCCCTAATACCGTGTCCCTCTCTCTCAGCTTCCCGTGGATATTTATGGGCGACAAGATCCGAGGTCCAGGTTCTCCTCGGAAGTAGGTCCCACGCATGGGACTTTCTCCCTAGGAAAAGTCGGCTTAGGCGTGTGTTGCTTGGGAGCCGTCCGTGAGAGGACTCCCAGACATGATTATTATTTTTTAAAGCCAGGTTTTTAGGGG
The DNA here is from genome assembly GCA_948474755.1 of Ctenosaura bakeri. Lineage (NCBI taxonomy): Eukaryota > Metazoa > Chordata > Lepidosauria > Squamata > Iguanidae > Ctenosaura > Ctenosaura bakeri. The sequence goes on along the minus strand of CAOLHI010000035.1, from coordinate 1,052,455 downwards.
GCTCCTTCTGCCCTCCGGATCGAAAATGTATAGTTCGCCTTCTCAGCCAAGCCGCTTTCCTCACACGTTTCTACGAAGCGAAGCCCTGCTTGACACACGCTCTTGCCCTCTTAAAAATGCATGGAAGCGGGCGGTTGGGTCAGCAATCCCACGCGTGCCTGTTTGGGAGAAATCCTCGCCGAACTCCGTAGGGTTCTTTTTTTTTTTTTTACTTCCGAGGAAACGTGCGTGGGACTCCATGTTCTCTCTCTCTCTCTCTCCAGTGGGTGGAATGGCCTTTTTCGGCGGTGACGCGTTTGGGGATTTCTTAATCCGGAGTGGGGATGTGGGTTTCCTGACGCGGGGAGTCTCTTGTGAAATAAACAAATGCCTCTGTCGGTAACAGGCCGCCCCCAGCTGACCACCAGGCAGGCACTGCGGCATTGACGGCTTCCCTCCTTGCCTTTAGGACGGGCTTCATTCATTTCCTGGCTTCCATTCTCTCGTGTTACCCTCTCAAAAGCAGCAGCTGCAGCGCTTGTGTCGAGTTACAGAAGGATCAAATGGGGGAAATTTATTTATTTTTATTTCTTACCCAGAGCAACTAGAGAAGCCAGTCCCTCTTTCCCCTTTTGTGTTGTCCCTGCCTGCTTCATCTCCACTCTGAAAACTGCCTCCAGGAAAAGTGCTGGTTGTGGTGTGGAAAACAGTTGCACTTCGGGGTCCCCTGTGGTTAAAAGAGGCTTAAGTGGGGTTTTTAAATGCTTTTTCTGCTCTTCCCCCAAGCTGGCTGGAAAATATCAGAAGGTAGTTGTGCTTTGGTTTTTCTGTGTATTTTTCAGTGGTGGTATGTTAAAATGCCAGGCCTTGCTAGTGTAGAGCCAGCATTGTCATGTATTAACACTGTGAAGAAAATTCTGGCAGGAAGCAAACAGGCTGTGATGGAAAGACTTGGGAAGTATTCCTTGCTGAAGTTGCTGGGGGCGAGGGGGGGATGTCTCTGAAAAGTTAGCTTATATCTTACATTTCAGTTGTGAGCCTCTTGACCAATGTGTAGACAGCGTGTTGCCTGGTATTGCTTCACTGCCTGGTTGGTGCCTGTGTCATTTAGTCAGAAGGAGGCCTAGGTAGCTTTTGTCTAGAAAGAGCATGCAGGCTCCAAGGCGTGAGGTGGGTACCTCTAAAGGAAGCGGAAGAGTCCTCTTGCAGAGAACTGCATTCCTTATGAATGTACAAGCAACTTGACAGAATAATCTTGAGTATTTTTATTCAGGAGCACTGGAAAGATCAGTGGGATTTGCAAGTGTACGTGTAGTGTTATATCCTTTATGTAAGAAAATAAGCTTAAATTGGTTATTCTAAGTGGTCTTTAATCTGTTTGAGAAGATGGGTATAGTTAAGTAGCAAGGCTTAGTGGTGATGGTGAGACAGCTTGTGATAGCTCAAGTCATATGCCCTCAGTCTGGGTTCATTATCACACAATATGTGTGGTGGAATACATAAAAAATATTTCTGGTTTTCAGATATTAAATTGATGCACCTTATGTTGCTAGTGGAAGCTAAGTAATACAGTTTGCATTATAAACTCATTTACTTATATGTTTTGTTTCCATGGTGGATGAGTAGAAAGCCTTACTCCCAGCAGTTCTTTCTTGTAAAAGTAGTTAGCTGTGGAAGGCAACTCTAAACAAAGATTAAACAGCATACATTTCTTTGGGAACTAGCAGGTTTAATATTAACAACATCTAATCTCTTATGGTGTGAACTTGACTTACGTATGTCTTTAGTTAGATTAAGCATTGCAAAATAACAATACCTTGGCCTTCAGATTGACTGGTGACTGTGGGAGGTTTGAGAAAAAAGCTGCAGTTTCAGTAGTTCTTACGATGACTCACTGCCTACTGCTTGCAACGTGGCTGATTTTTTTAAAAATCCACATAAGCACTCTTAGTTGCACAGATGGGGCTTGGGTTTATATCAGGTTGTATAACAGCTTTCTTTTAACTCTCAACAGAAACTTATTTTACCAGAATAAGTTTTTACCTGCTTATCTAATGATTTTTACCGGTTGTTAGAAAATACTAGTTTTACTAGAAGCTGCTATCAGCCTCAAACAATGTAATGCACAGTGATGAAAACCAGTGTGTAATATGTCATGTAAAATATAGACTGGAATAATCTCTTTCAGAAAGCATGTGTGTTTCAGAAGAATGTTTCAAAGTATATTGAGCTAGAAGACTTCCTGTATGCATGGTAACAGGAAAATCTATATTCAGAAGCTAGGTAAACATTACAGTATCTTCTGTGTAACTTCTAGGTGTCTAGTAAAATAGGAAAACTATTGTGGGTCTGGGAGAATTACATGATGTAATAACAAACTAAAAAAAAAGTACTATCCATTAAATAAAATGAGATATTATAACATTGGTTGAGAGGGGCAAACAGACTTCTTATTTCTTATGCTATATCAGTTAATCTTTGTTATGTTTTGTTTTTCATTTATAAAATATACATTTCACCTTTCTGCCAAAAATGGTGCTCAGGATCACAAACAGTATATAAAATACAAAAATAAAAAGAAAGTTCTGATTGATACATAATGTAAGAGCCTGTAAATTAGTAATACAACAATAAAAGATAAAGGGCCAGCACCAAAGCAATTAAACTCCCTCCTGAATCAGACTGACTTCCTTGCCAAAGACCTCTCTGAATAAAAATGTCTTTGTTGGAGGAAGGTTAGCAGTCTGTTCTTATATGACTACAGATTTAGTATAACTATGGATTTTTAGCTGAGTTCCAGTCAGGTGTAATACAGAAAATAACATATAGGTCTTGTAAGATCCTGTTTCAGTACTGAAGCATACAGTGGTGATTGAAATGGAGTGATGTTTAAATGTCATGCCTTGTGGTTTTCTGTCAAAGCACCATTCTGTGCGTAATAGTTTAAATTTAAGCCATGACTTGAAAGCTAACTAGTTTTGAGGCTGCAGTGTCAACTGCTTAACTGGCCATGATGAAAACAAAAAAGGAGGGAGTTTTGGGTGATTTGGAATTGAGGTCTTTACATGCTGCAAATTAAGCAGCATGAAACATTAGTAGTGCTGTACATTGACAAATGGACTATTTTTCCCCCTGATGGATGATCTAAATGGGAAATGAAATAAGAGGAAAGGCAGGAACCATAAACCTGTTTGGTTGGAAGCAATAGGCTGCTTCCTTTGTGTTATGAGGTATATCAAAACTTCCCTTCCCTACCTTTCCAAAAGTAGCTTATTTGAACTAATTTTCTGCTGGAAATTATGAATTACTTTAGAGAAGGTTGCTTTTTGTTGCCATTAAGGCAGTTTCAATTCTTAACCCTTAGATAATAAAACAAATAAATTTCTCCCACTTCTTTAAGTTTGCTATCCTCAAATGTGTCTAAAGTCATCCTATGGGCTTCATACAGACTTCACTGACACTACTTCGAATAGCCAGCAAGCCAGATAATACTGCAATGTACATGACTTTTCAAAGTAATGTCATCTCCAAAAGAAGTGATATTTTTTTCCAGTCAAAGACATAATCTAGTAAACTTTACCAGCTGAGGGGGCTGAAGAAGAGAAGACCATCTGATAACTTTATAGTGTTTGTATAACTGCAACATGGAGCTCCCTAATGAGTTAATTTACTCATGATAGAAAATAGCTCTTATGTTTTTAACATTCCATCTGGAGTGGGAACTCATTGTTGAACAGTGCTTAAAATTTTGCAAAGAATTAACAAAGAAATAATGATTCAGTGTTCTTCATATCCACAGCAATGCTTCCAAAAAATATTCCCTCTTCCCAAATGACAGCTGTACTACCAAATTTGTGTTTCATTTGTGCTCACTCATAGATTACTAAATTACCTACAGGCTTATTTATATCATATGATTTTATGATTGATACCACGAGCAGTGTAGAATTTTTTCCCCATAATAAATTAATGAACAAATGGCTTGAAATTTGTGGCTTTTTACGGCTTGCTTAAGTCTTCTAACCTCACATTTACAGCCAGTACCCTCCAGCTTCTTAGGAGATACTCCTCCAGTGAGGAGCAGGTTGCTCTCAGATAAGAGGTGCTTAATTCATCTGTTCTGCTTAGACAGTTGGATGGGCTCCTTGAACTTTCTTTTTTAAAAATCAGCCAGCTATAAAGCTCAATAACTTAAGCTTTCACCAGGCAGCTGGGTATCAAATTTTGCTTGGTCATGCAGATGTATACTTGAGAATTTTTCTCAAAACCTGGAGCCTTTTTCAAGTAAAAGATTCCTGTGTACATAATTAACCAAAATAAGTGCCAAGGGGAATACAATAAGAAAATGGAAGGACGGTTATCAAAGGAATGATATGAATTTCAGTGTTTCTTTTATAGGCAGCTTTTCAACAGATATAAATTGGATTTTAAAAAGTTGTGCCTAAATCAGAATTCAGTTGTGTACAAATGATGAGAAGATAATTGGTAAAATGTACAAGTTTTTACTGAAGTTTGATATGGAAGATGACCAGGTGAAGGAGTGTATGATAAAATGGCTAGAAATTTGGACAAAGTATACAAATGGAGTAGTGGGAAAGGATATGGTCAAAAGGTTTGAAATTCACTTTGTGCTATGAACTTGAAACTTTTATAAGGTGATGTACTGTCCGTATTTGACGCCAGAGAAATTATCTAAGATGTGTAAAGGATCTTCAAATGTGTGTTGAAATGTAAAAAGCCAGGGGAGGGGTGTCTTTCTATCGTATGTGGTAGACTTGTGAAAAAGCTGAAAAATATCCAGCCCAAATACATAGTATAGTGCAAAAGATTTTAAAGATTAATATTCAGTTAAAACTGGAACTCTCTTTTGGGATTGATGAACAATCAACTAGAAAAGAGTTATGGAAGAATAATCCAATATATGAGAACAGCCACAAGGATATTATATGTTCGGAAATGGAAGAATGGCCTAGTGCCTACCAGAGAAGATGGGATGCTAAACTTAATGATTTAACGGAAATGGACAAACTGACTATTTTGATTAAGGAAAAATTTCTAACAATGTTTCAAAAGACTAAAATCCTCTGATGGACTTCCTGAAAGATGGGGGTGATTTGATGAATGTTGGTTTTTCTTGATGAATATGAGTTAACTATATAGATGAAGTGTAAATTTTAGATAAGATAAAGTTAGGTTTTTAAGAGTTAAAATATATCTGCAGAAAAGGAGCTAGAAGTGATCTTTCATTTTGTTGTAGTCTTTGTTCTATGTAGATAGCAGGCTGGAGGAATGTGGTTGAATTTGAATGTGATAAGTTTTGTGTTTAGCTTTTTCTTTGTAGTTTGTAGTTTATTGATAGTTTTGTTGTATGTGTTATTCAGTTTTTATTCTGTGTAGATTTTATTCAATAAAAATTGATTGATTAACCAATATCAGCTTATTCAGAAGATCAACATCACATCAGGTTTCTCCAACCTACTAAGAAGGCCTCATAGATCCCTATTTGTTTTTTATGCAATTTTGAAGTACTGATCTGAGGGTTTTTTTTCCTTTTTCCTCAGGTTTTTACATAGTAAGATGGATGGTAGCTTTGACTGTGATTGTGGTGAGCTGGAGCCACCTGATCATTAACTAACAGCATCCTTTGTAAACCAAGAGCTGCCTCTTCCTTCACGAACTGTACTGTAATCAAAAGAAAAAAACAAGAAGAGGAAAAAGTGCTTATTAACACCATAGAATGAAGCTGCTCAGGACCAGTCCAACACTGAATGTATCTGCACTGTGAGGAGGATGTTAATAGAAACCTATTACATGCATATTTATTCACATTTTTGTTAAATGTTAACTAGTTTAGCACGGTAGAGCGGAGTGCATAATATGTCATTTCATTCCGTTTGATTTACTTGTATTTCCTTTTAATGTCTGCGGATATGCTGCACCTTTCTTGAACTATGAATGCTGCAACCTCTTTGTCTTTGCTCAACTTGATTTGAAGTGTGCAAGGTTTAAGTCTAAAGGGGACACAACAGGCCTGGCTGGCTAATGATGCAACGAGAGTATCGAAAAACCATCGCACAGTCAACCTGAAATTTTTCTTCTCCTTTTGTGCAAGATCCTCCATATACCAGTGGAAGCATCTCTATATTTTTGCAGAAGCTAAGTAGTTTTAAGAGGGGGGAAAAGAGAACACAGAATTTCAAAATGGCAGAGAAGTTTGAAAGCCTCATGAACATTCATGGTTTTGATGTAGGTTCTCGGTATATGGACCTAAAACCTCTGGGCTGTGGTGGCAACGGCTTAGTTTTTTCTGCTGTCGATAACGACTGTGACAAAAGAGTAGCTGTCAAGAAAATTGTCCTTACAGATCCTCAGAGTGTTAAACATGCTCTGCGTGAGATCAAAATTATTAGAAGACTTGACCACGATAACATTGTCAAAGTGTTTGAAATCCTTGGTCCCAATGGGAGTCAATTGACAGATGATGTAGGGTCTCTTACAGAACTGAACTGTGTTTACATTGTTCAAGAGTATATGGAGACAGATCTGGCTAACCTGGTGGAGCAGGGGCCCTTACCTGAAGAACATGCCAGGCTCTTCATGTACCAGCTGCTACGTGGGCTCAAATATATACACTCTGCAAACGTTCTGCACAGAGATCTCAAACCAGCTAACTTGTTCATTAATACTGAAGACTTGGTGCTGAAAATTGGTGACTTTGGCCTAGCACGGATCATGGATCCTCATTATTCCCATAAGGTATGTGAAGATGGACATGACCTTTTCCTTTGAGAATGAGAGTCGTTTTAGATACGACAGCCTTGTCACAGTGTACCTCCAATAGGGAGCTGCAGCTTATGGCTTCCTGACAAGTATACCTATCTAATGTATTTTTTGTTACATTCATACTTTAGGTATATATTTTTGTTGTCTTGTTAGTAAAATTAGTGTGATAAAAGATGTCTTATAGACTCTTGCATCTTTATCTTTAAACTACAGAACTTGGTTAGCTTATTCTTGATTGGACAATCCTATTACAAATACATCCAAGTCTATGTTGTTGGTCTCCATCTCAGCCACATCTCTGGACTACTATGGAGACTGATAGTCTTGAAAAGTATATGTCATAAACTGCTTGTTGTGTAAATTTATGTGCGCAATAGAAAAAAGTAGAAATAAGAAGTAAATAGAAATAAGCGTTTCGTATGGATAATGACGTGGTGTTCACTGCTACAGGATATGAGTACAGCTGCCATATTGGGTGGCTTTAAATAAAGTATGGATAAATTAATGGAGGGCGGGGCATCAGTGGCTACTAGTCAGGGTAGCCATATATAACCTCTAGTTCTAAAGGTAGTAAACCTCTCTGTATTAGTTGCTAGGGAGCTGAAGATGGAACATGCAGTTGCTCTCCAGTCCTGCAGTTATGCTTCCCCCATAGGCACATGATTGTGTGAACAGAATGATGGAAGAAGTAACACTTTAGTCTGAGCTACATGGCTCTTCATGTGTGAGATTCTAGTGTAAAACAATGTAAAGTTCCATTAAAAGCTACTTCTTTGGGGATAGTGGCTATCATTATCCTGCAGATATAACATTACTTGCATGAAGTATAAGAGTCAAGTGGATCTAGGTTTAAATACCTCTGAAGCACAGAGCTCATGGCTGACTTCAAGCTAGCATAGGTCTGTCAAGCTAGCATAGGTCATAGTGATGGTGGTAAAATGATGTAACTATATACATTGTGTTAAATTACATAGAATTAAAATTTCTCTCTCTATAGGGCCATCTTTCCGAAGGATTGGTAACTAAATGGTACAGATCACCTCGCCTCTTGCTTTCACCCAACAACTATACTAAAGCCATTGATATGTGGGCTGCAGGTTGCATTTTTGCTGAAATGCTGACAGGGAAAACCCTCTTTGCAGGTTGGTGGAAATTGACAGGTGCAAGCCTGTCATTTTAAGTTTAAGATCTCTGCAGTGTATTAGTAGTGCCAGCAGAGACCTCAGTGTGCCTTTCCTGAGAGCTTACTGAAATAAAAGTGGTGAATACTCTTTATCTATTCATGGACACTAGTGCTGTTAGACATGATAATATGTTACTATTTTTAAAAAAAGCTTTTGTAATGTTTATGAATCAGTGGGTTCCTGGTATGCAACTGACTTGTGCTCTCCCTCTTCACTTTTAGGTGCACATGAACTTGAACAGATGCAGCTTATTTTAGAATCAATTCCTGTTGTGCATGAGGAAGATCGTCAGGAACTTCTTAACGTAATCCCAGTTTACATTAAAAACGATATGACTGAGCCACACAAACCTTTAACTCAGCTCCTCCCAGGCATTAGCCCTGAAGGTAACTTATCTCCTTTCTCCACAACTTCTTGTTGGCTATATTTGATTATGAGCCTATTGGCAGGGTGACTTGAACTTTTAAGGCTGTTAACATGCACAATGTATGATATACTACACTGTGGTGGGCAGAGTGGGGACCTGGGGCAACATGTGGCACTCAAGACTATTTTTCTGACCCCTAACCCTTCCAGATGCCTCAGACTGCCATTTTTCTGCCCCCCCCCAAAAAAAAAAATGAATTGCCTTTCTAGAAGCAACAACTCAGCTTTTAATTAGGTGGCAAAACTCTTCTGCATTATTTCTCACTAAAAATATCTGTTTTTCAAAATTAGAAGTGGACTTTTGATTTCCAAATCAGTTGTTTCCCCTTTTTTTCCGCACTCTCTGTGGCCTTCAGATAGTCCCAGTGGTCCAAAAAGTAAAAAAAAAAAAAGAAAAACATTTTTAAAAAGTCTCTGGACTCACCACTGTTGCTCACCCCTGGGGTGTACTGTGGAACTGGATATGTTTGTGCATTCCACTGTATTAAGTTCATCAGTTATGTTCAGTGTTTCATGGTGTTAAAATAATAATCCATCCCTTTGAGCAGTCTGGCCTACTGAGTTGCAACAAAATTCAGTATGCTGTGGAGAATCAAGCCATACTGTTCAGAAATTAAGATGAAAGAAATCCATGTAAGACATAAACTAGTTGGCAAGAATTGTATCATTTTGGTGGCTAGTGATATTCACTGGTGGCTTGTAGCACTAGTAATATATTGAGCATATACTCAACAGAGGTATTCTTGCCTTCCCATATAGTCTTATTTTAGTGATTTGTTGTCTCAAAACAAAAGAGTCAACTTCTGTAAAGTTTATGACCTAGCTACCTAGAAGTGATTCTTTGTTGCCACAGGCCTACCATGTGAGTAGCTGTTTAAAGTATGGAACTTAAAGCTCTTAAGAAATTCCATCTCTGTCATATGAAAATTCACTTAAAGGATATCTGCTCACTTGTCCTCGAAAAGACAGGGTCCTCCGTGTACTGGCCTGAAGACTCATTTGCCTGTTAGTCTTATCTGTGCTACCTGTTCCCTGCATCTCTACCAGTTTGATTTTAGGTTATAATAAGTGTCTTAAAACCAGTAAGGCAAATAATTATCTTTTAACCAAACAGATCATATAGTTTTCTGATTGGTTTTATCATTTTTTATTGTTGTCTGTTTCGTAAATACTTCTGTTCCGTGTCTAAAATTGCAACACTTGAACTCTTGCCATCAAATAAAATAAATGTTGTAGTTATTTTGATTTGATTTGCTCATTTTAGCACTGGACTTCCTGGAACAAATACTGACCTTTAGTCCCATGGATCGATTGACAGCAGAAGAAGCTTTGTCCCATCCTTACATGAGTATTTATTCCTTTCCAACTGATGAGCCCATTTCAAGTCATCCTTTCCACATTGAGGATGAGGTAGATGATATTCTGCTCATGGATGAAAGTCACAGCCACATCTATAATTGGGAAAGGTATACAGCTTTTAAGTATAATGTTTGAAGCCTTTCCTTATGTCTTCATGTACCAAGAAGCAAAGCACTATGAGGTGGGAAAAGCATCTTTATGATGAAAAGCTTAATAGTTCTTATTTCACTTAAACTCGGTTACAGTAAGAACCCCTTATCTGCAGAGTCATTTCCACTGATTCAGTTATCCGTGGTTGGTCACTTATCGGGCTAACCACAGATAACTGGGCCCAGGGCCAGCAGCAGGCCTGATCCTGGCGGCAGGCTGCAAGAAACAAACTAGTGTGGGATCACGCCCCTCACCAACTCCCATCACCTGCCCTGGGCCCAATCCCAGCGGCAGCCAGCAGGAAAAGAGCAGGGAGCATGGGATCGTGCTCTTCGCCAGCTCCCATCACCCACCCCAGTGGATCTGCTCTTTTCCCGCCTGCTGCCGAGGCGATTGGGCTGAGGCTGGCAGCAGGAGAGGGCATTTCCTACTATCCGTGGATTTCAGTATCCGCGGGGGACTCCAGAACCAATCCCCCGTGGATACAGGGGTCCTACTGTGTGTTATCATCTTCTCCATTCTGATCAGTCTGTGTATTTGTGCACTTACTTTTTAATTAGAGACTTGAACCACTCCTATTCCCACTAGATTCAATTAGAATGATTTTAGCCAAAGGCATAAAATTCTGTGTATTAGATACCCTGCTTTGCAATGGGATGATGAGCCTCTTTTTGTACTTGCCACTACTGGATATGTATTGGAAAAAATGCCAGAGTAGAGGAGCATCTTTGCTAATACACTTCTCACCAAGAGTTGGCTTTTGTTAAAAACAAGACGGGAATCTCCTATTGAGGAAAACCTTAAGTAAGAGACTTAAACTGAGTGGCTGCATGTAAAGCTAGCAGAGTGGTCATGAGACTCATCATTATAGAAGTTCAAATGAGACCAGGAGATATTTAGGGAAAGTTAATTTATAGCTACACTCCAAATGTGTAATTTAAAAACTTAATTCTATAGATTAAAAATAAACCCATCAGCATTCAGAAACAGATCCTTATTGGGTTGTCTTGAGTGCTTGTTGAAAGTTCCATGTTTCCCTTTCCTAGGGCTAAAATGAAGTGTGACACAAGGATCTCAGGTCATCTTAAATGAAGATCAAATATTTTCTCAGGTTGTGTGGAAAGGAATTGCATCCTGCTATCTCAGAAAAGCCCCCAATGTAAAGCTCTCTAAGAAGTATGAGAAGCTGCCGGTTAAATTGATCACTATTAAACCTGAAAGTGCCTTGCTGTTCATAATCTGTGCTTGTCTTATCTCTTCACCGTGTAAGCATGGATGCTTAGTTTTTACTAACATAGGCCATTTATTATTGCAGATATCATGACAGTCAGTTTTCAGACCACGAGTGGCCTGTTCATAACAACTTCGAAGCTGATGAAGTTCAGCGTGATCCAAGGGCTCTTTCTGATGGGACTGATGAGGAAGAAGTACAAGTAGATCCTCGCAAATATCTGGATGGTGATCGTGAAAAGTATCTAGAGGATACCCACTTCTCCACTGAGCCTTGCTGGCAATATCCAGATCATCATGAAAACAAATACTGTGATCTGGAATGTAGCCACACTTGTAATTACAAAATGAGGTCCTCTTCATACTTAGATAATTTAGTCTGGAGAGAGAGTGAAGTGAACCATTACTATGAGCCCAAGCTTATAATAGATCTTTCTAACTGGAAGGAGCAGAGTAAAGAGAAGTCAGACAAAAAAGGCAAGTCAAAATGTGAAAGGAATGGATTGGTGAAAGCTCAGATAGCTCTTGAGGAAGCCTCACAGCAGCTTGCAGAAAAGGAGAAGAATCAAGGGTTTGACTTTGATTCATTTATAGCAGGAACTATTCAGCTTAGTTTGCAGCATGAGTCAACTGATATTGATAAGTTAAACGATCTGAACAGCTCAGTGTCCCATCTGGAGTCGAAAGGCATATCAAAATCAGTAAGCAGAGAGAAACAGGAAAAAGGAATGGCTAACCTGGCCCAGTTGGAAGCTCTGTACCAAAATTCATGGGATAGCCAACTTGTAAGTGGTGGGGAGGAGTGCTTTCTCATAGATCAGTTTTGTTGTGAGGTAAGGAAAGATGAGCAGATGGAGAAGGAGAATCCATACACCAGTTACCTGGATAGGTTTTTTAGCAAGAAGGAAGACACTGAAATGTTAGAAACTGAGCCAGTTGAAGATGGGAAACCTGGGGAGAAAGAAAGAGAGGGAAGCTTTTTAAGTAACAATGGGGAATTTCTCTTTAACAAGCACCTCGAAGCGATTGGTATTCCTCAGTTTCACAGTCCGGTTGGCTCACCACTTAAATCAATACAGGCCACGCTAACGCCTTCTGCTATGAAATCATCTCCTCAGATTCCTCATAAAACATACAGCAGCATTCTGAAACACCTAAACTAAACAGCAGACATTTCTTTTTTGTATTCATGAAATGTGTGTTCTTTTTTATTGTAATTTTTTTTACTTGAAATTGAATGGTGTAACTTTGGTATGGATTTCTTTAGTTTCCTGTTTACCATTGTTTTTACAATCCAGAATTACTTTCTTTACATGACAATTTTTTTTTAAAACTGGCATGTCATTTGCACACAGAGGTAAAGAACAGAGCAAAACAATGCAAATTGCCGGAGAAAACAAGAAGAAAATGCACTAAACCAGGTAGAAACACTCAGTTTAAACAGTTCATGCTTTGCGGAAATAAAATACGCATTTTGCCTTGAAAATTACACAGTGAGACTATATACATACTTGCATGAAAAGATCTATTTTTTTCCCTGAAACATTTTTCATTCATAGGTATTTTAGAATTTTTCATACTGTACACATTTCTTAGACACATGATACCAGCAGCAACTGTAAATGAATGCAGAATTTGGTACGCATGTGTTATCTACCTCAAGGTAACAGCAGTATGTGGCAAAACATTAACCACCCTTAGTGCTTTTCATAATGCACTTCTATTTAGCCAGCATTATTGTAGTAGGTGGTATTATGGAGAAAATCATTCAATATTTATAAATATTCTGGTATGCATTCTTTATAGTGGAAATGTTAATATGCAGCGTTTTTATTTATTTTAGCAAATTATATTTTCTGTAATGATAGAAAATCAATTTTTTTTAACTTGCTTTACAGATAAAGTTCTTGTTAGCACTATGGTTTATTGCCTACATAGCTGAAATAGAGTTGAGATGACATCCCCTTATTCTGAGATGATCCATATGAGTTTTTGTAAAAGAGATTTCACTTCAAGTAAGGCACTCACTGTGTATAGGAATTTGCAATTTGGAGGTGCTTGATCTCTCTACAAAGAAATTAGGAATTGTTTTATTACAAAATGCTCCTAGAAGTCTTAATTGTGTTAATTTTTTTTAAAAAAACAATTTTTGTAATGTTAGTTGTGTGCATGGAAAGAATTAAGGTACAACATTACTGTAGGTTAAAAGTTCTATATGGTCAGGCATTTTGTTTTTACTGTATGTTTTTACTGAATGATGCCCTTGTCTCATCCCCAAAGCAAGCATGAGTATAATTAGGTTAAATGTAGCATGTAGCATCTTGGTCTTCTGGCAGTTTGTTTTGCCTCCTGGGTTTTCTGTTTTCTGTTTTTGTTTTTTGGGAAACTATGTATCATTGGCTCCCCTGTTTTAAAGAAAGAAATAAAACATGGCCAACAAATATGATTCTTCCGTGTTTCAAGATATGAGTGTCTCAGCTTCAGTAAATATTGCAAAGACTCAGCAGCATCTGTAAGCACAAGTTCCACACCCTTTTTGAAGCCTTTGAGGGTAATGCTGTTGAGGGATAAGGAATTAAAATGGAAACATTGACTTCATATTTATGTTACTCTAGCAACAAAGTATGCATTAGAGTTTCAGAATTGATTAAAGGAAGAGGTAGGTCTGGCCTTGCTCCTAATCTGTGGAACTTCTGGCCCACCAAGTGGGTTGTGATTTCTGGGTGTTAAAATCCAAAATGCTTGGAAGATGAAGCGTTCCCCATCCCTGCTAACGCTAACATACATGTTTTGTATGTTCAGAATCTGAGTAGATACATCAGTATTGTTTCACAGAAATATCTCCTTCAGTTTAAAAAATCTGCATGTTACAGTGATTAGTTTTTGACGCTTATGTTCAAAATATGCTCAATTTGCATGGATCTTGTCCCAGAACATCAGTGCAGGATTCTGGTGGGAAACACAGTATGTAAAACTGATTGATTGATTGATTGAAGTGTAGTATTTTCTAAAACTCTAATCCTTGCCTAAAATGTTTCCCTACTAAGTTTCTTTTCTAATTTGTGTTTGAAGAAAAGAGTAAAAGAAGATGATTTATTATTTTTAGTCTAAGCTGATAACTATATTTACTGATTTGTTCCAGTTAATCCTAAGGTATTTGGCCCACACTGAAAAACCATGTGATACTTTATTGGCTGTGATATGTGAAGTGTCTAGTTTTCCAGGGCTTGGATCACTGAAGTCTGTTTTCTGTTTTTACTTGGCATCTAACCAAAAGCTTAATTTTAATAATTTGAGTATGAGAAGAATGCATAAGAATGCTTTTGAGTAAGGTTAGGAAGCTTAAACTTTGGGCCATTTAACAGTGCCCCTACTGATCGCTAAGCAATTTTAGTCAGTCCTTTTTTTACATAGCTATCTCAGCTTGAGCGTTCATCTGTTTTGCCACAGCCAGCAGAAAATACAGATTGGTGATGCCCTGAGAGCCAGCGTGGTACAGTGGTTTGACCATTGGACTACGATTCCAGAGACCAGGATTCAATTCCCTGCTCAGGTATTGAAACCCACTAGGTCGTGTTGGGCACATCACAGTTCCCAGAAAACACCATGATAGATTTGGATTAGGATTGCCATACATTGGAAGTCACTTGAAGGCACACAGCAACAACAATGATGTTCTGGCAGACGAAAACATATCCCATGGTTGGAAACTACCATCAAGTTTTGAATTATTTCTGTCCAGCACAGTCCATATACTTTTCCCATTCTTTTGTGATGGACAGCTTATGTTTCGCCACTTGGCAAGAATCCTCTTGGGTAAATTATTTTGTTACAATTCATTGTTAACACCAGCTTTTGTTGTGTTTATGCACTTGGGTAAAGCATATCCAATGTCCCCTCATGCCACTTGACACAATGTAATAGTGCAGTGGCACATTCCACACACCTCACCTGATCCCATGACCCTAAGTACTTGATGATCAGAAAGAGTATTTGTCTAGTGATAGATTACAGTTGGCATCCCACATTTGTGGATTTGACTTTCTTGGATTTGATTATTTGTGAGTATCTCCAACCCCTGCCCTTCCCACCTCAGGCATGTCCTTTCTGGGGGAACTTTCCCTCTCATTGATTCTGATCAGGTTGCACAGCCCTTTGAAAACCTGCCTCTGGTCCTCGTCATCCTCTACCAAACACTGCCTGGCCCGCTAAGGACAATTCACAGCCCAATTTCTCAGCACCACAAACTTCTCCCAGTGGCCCTAAGGAAGGAGATGGGTGTGAGGAAGTATTGGGGCACCATGCCAATCCACCCTCTTTCCCTTGATCTGGTTTGGGCCCTGTGTTCCTATTCTGACAATACCTTGGCCCCCGTCCCATAGACAGACACACATTTTGATATTTCTGATGTTTCCACTTCTGTGGGAATCCTGCAACCCCAAACCTAGTGAATGGGTAGTGGAGTCTCCTTCCTTGGAGGTTTTTAAGCAGAGGCTTGATGGCCATCTGTCGGGATTGATTTGAGGGTGTTCCTGCATGGCAGGGGGTTGGACTGGATGGCCTGTGTGGTCTCTTCCAACTCTGAATTTCTATGATTCTATGATTACATAGAATACAATTACTGAAAGTGTGTGAATGTGTCAGTTCTGTGTCCTGGACAGTATCAGTTGTACACTTCTTTTCCCAAGGGAAATATCTGAGGATCATCTAGAACAGGAACATAAGCTAATAGAGCTTATGTAACAATCCCTCTGTTACAAAACAAATAGTGGCCTTCCTTTGCTCTTTTAGAACTGTTGAGAGAACAGACTTTAAAGTAAGTAGGATGCTTGAATACACAGAAACATCCTGGGAAAAGTGGGATAAAACGGTGAAGGCTGAATATATTGTGTACACTCTGCAAGGGGTTCCTTTACTACATTAGACTATTTCTTTGCTATGCTACAATTGCCACCCCACACACCTTGGACATTCTTGGTCTGTATGTATGCTCATTTAGTGTAATCCTGAGCTCATTTGCCATTTCGGATCTGTACAATGCTGAGAATCACGCTGTGATCCATTAAGAAATCTTCAGTTGCTTTACAGCTTCTGTCCAATACACTTAACAGACTTATATGCAACTTATTCTCACTTCCTGTTGATTGCAGAATATTGTTGGATTGTAAATGGCATTGTAAAACTGTATCCTTTTATTTCTGAGATTATCACACAATTGGGTAGTTCACAGAAACCGTTAAAATCAGTAATGGTAAATACAGTCTAAAGAAAAATATCAGCTATAAAAAGAGCAACGTTGTGGCAGTGAAATCAAGTTTTAAAAGGCCCAAATATCTACTGACATTTGCCATTTAAATGGTCAAGCTACAAGGAGGGGGGGGGAAGCCCTGTCCCTCACATGTTCTGAAGGATCCAGAGGAAGACCAGATACTGATCTTTCCAGTGGGATATAGTTCTACTTCCAGTTAGTTGTTGCATGCAGAATGGGAACCTTCACTGTATTCTAAAGTGTCGACCAGTATTGGTGGGGGAGAAGAAAGAGTTAAATTTGATAATTTCTCTTACAAATGCTATGGATTAAAGACTTGCAGATGATGGGTCCATAGCAAACTGCTTTTGAAATTGAAAGGGCTGCTTGGAACAGTTTTGTGGTGAGATGTGAAGAAATTTGTAGTTGGAATTGAATATTCCATTTGATGTGTCCCCAAATCCTTCACAGAGCCAACAAATTCACATGCAATAAAGTTTTTGGCCTATAAGCGTAAACAACAGGTCTACTTCTTGGCCTAGCTCCTTTTAAAAAAAAAAATAGGTAATGGTTTGAGCATTGGACTACAACCCTGGTTCAATTGGCCCGGTTGGCCATAGTGACCTTTGGTGCATTAAACACACTCAGCCCCAGAAAACCCTGTGTTAGGGTTGCCATGTCATAAACAATTTGAAGACCTGCAACAACAACTGGCAAATATTCTCTAAAATAGTATGAGGACTACATTTGTGAGCAACCATGGTAGAAGTGATTACTTTCACATTTTAATTGTGGATTTCTTGAAGCATTTAGCTAGGCTAGTAGTTGAGACGGGATATTGCTTTGATCTGATCCAGGTTCTGTGACTTTACCTCAAGCACAGCTTTTAGGTACAAACAGCTAAGTTTCTGGCCTGTTATGAAGTATGATGTCTGTGTAGTTAATAGTCTCCAGTAATTAAACATCCAGATGGTCAACAGAAAGATTTGCATGGTAGGGGGAGGAATATTAAACACCCATATCCTGCTTTTGAAACCTTTGGGATCATGTTTCCAAGTTCTCCATGGGTGGAGAACTTGTGATGTATTAAATTGACTCATTCTGTTAAGATTTATGGCAGCCGTCCAGGCCTTTTCAAAAGAATGGAAATATGAACAAAGCAGACAGATGGCAAAAAGTCCGCACTTCAATACTATTAAAGGTACGTTCTGTGAAAAAGGCATATCAGAGTTTATTCATTGTGTCTTGGGCCATTTCCACACTGGACTGTTATAGTGCTGTTATTCCACTTTCAACATCCTATGGAACCCTAGGGTTTGCAGTTTAGGGAGGGGTCTTTGAGGCTCCATAGGATGTTGAAAGTGGAATAATATCACTATAACAGTCCAGTGCAGAAATGGCCCTGGTCAGAAGTTCCAATTTACCCCAAAATTCCTAGAGGATTTAAGCAAAGACATGTTGCCTCACCCAGTCCCCAAAAGGTAATAATTCAGGCCAGCATGTTATCATTCTCTCACTACTGTTCTTGCCTTCCTGGATCAGCCATCTTTTAATCATTTCCGTATCTTTTTCCTCACCAAGGCTGTTGTTAGTCCCAACTGGATTAGGCACAATCAATGAAATTTACATATGGGTAGAGTCACCATTCAACAATTAATTCAATGCTTTTGCTCAACAGACTAACCAGACCTAAGATCGCAGAACTTCAATACTAGCAATGCCTTTCATGTTGAATAAAAAACTTGTTCTCATCCATCTGAATATATAAAAATGCCCCACAGAAATGGATGTTCAGGATACATACTTAAGTAGCCTTCAAAATTGACTTTCATTTATTTGAAAACACGAGCTGAGAGCTAAAGAGCTACTGAGGCTAAGTCAAAGGACTTGGACATGCCTAGTGGAATATTTTGCTTATCATCTGCAGAGTTCCTCCTGTCATATCATAATTGCTCTGGAAATTTGCTCCAGTTTCAAAAGTAATTTGCTGGAGACTTCATCTTCAAGCCTTTAGGGAGAACAAACAAGCTGAGCAGGTCTGCTTGATGGGGACTGGATCTGGACAAAGTTTTCAGATAGTGGTTTCATCCAGTTAGTACACATTCAGGTTGACCAAAAATCTCAGGAAGTTGGTGGAAGTTGTACCTGTACTTATCAGATACGTTTTAATAATATCCACGCAATATACCTCCTGCCCTAGTCTTGTGAATTTCTGAGATTAGCCGCAATCTTTAAAACTTTAAAAAGAGGCAGATTTCTGCTGTCCTGGGAACTTCTGATACAGACAGGGATAAATTATCACATCTGCGTCTGTTGTCTCAGTTGCGCCTGTTATCCTGAGTGGTCGCACTGAGGATACGTTGAAAGGAGCTGTGACCTTTTGCCATGGAGGTTTTCCTCTAACTTTCCTTTCCTAATTATACTACCATTTGTCAGACTGAATGTGGTTTTTTTCTCCTTTCTTTTACAGTTACACTGTATTGCTAAAGATATGTCACATCAGCACTATGACTATAACCAAAAATGGTTAAAAATTAAATGTGGGTGTATGAAGTTGGAGGAGCCTGAGGTTGAAATGTTGAGTTCATGCAGACGAGGAAAAGGAGAGAAGGAAATCTGGGTCATTCCACAGTTAACCAAATCTCAAGCAGGAAAAAAAGAGTGGACAAAACCCTGATATTATTAGGGCATGACTGGATGTGGGAGTGCAAATAACCATTATAAGGCGTAAGACCCAGAAACCAAGGATAGCTCAACATTTCCTGGCACTTAGGAGGTGCCCTTTGTTTCAAGCTGCATAATAAAAGTGAGTAAATTCACACAAAGGCCTGGCTTTGTAACAGTAGTATTTTAAAGAGTGTGTCTACAGAATGCATATGCGTTAACAGAATATAAAAGGAATGACAATCCTATCAATTCCTGAGAATTTTGTTTTCAGGGTTGTTTTTTGTTTGTTTGTTTAAACAATTACCAACATTCATATATTTCTTGTTCTTCTTGTTAAATAGTTAAGGAGAGTGTGTTACCCCAAAATGTGGGTGACTCAGAGATCCACCCGCAAAGCCAGTGCCTCTGTGAAACAGTGGGGAATATTAGCTTGAAGGAGAGGCCTGGGGGGGAGGTAACCTAGCAGGGTCTTTTACACCTGTCCATGCTGGTACTAATGCAGGGACACCGGCCAGAGATTCAAAAGTAAGTTTTGTTTTATTGAGGGAAATTAGCAAACACACACACACACACAAGATCCACATAGTCTCACAATCATGCAAGGCTAACTGAAGGAAAAGGGAAGAAAAACTGGATAGCGAGAAGTTAGGGTGAAGTGGGTTATATTTACCTATCCTGCAGAGAAGAAATGAAGCAATGTGGTTCAGACTAAGGGCCCAAGGGTAATAAAGGAATGGGAATCAGAGTATCAGAGTAACAGCCTATGTCCCGAATACTACCTACTATCTGGCTGAGAGCCAGGATTTAAATACCCTATTTCCATCCTGAAGGAGAAGGTGCTAATGGTTCTCTGATAGAGTAAACAATGGGGTCTGGAACAAGCTAATGGCTTAAGTATGAGGTGACAAGGGCTTGATGGGAACTGTGATAGCTCCTTAATGGCTGGGCAAAGGGGTAATTCAGCAGAAAGAAGGAGCGGATTGAAGACAATAGGAGGCAGTTTTGGGTGCTATTGTTTATTTATTTTACACACATATATATATAACTTTTGCAAAACATAAACAGTAGCAAAGAGTAACAAAGAAACTACTGAGCAAAAGTAGAATTGTTGAGGGATATTTGCAGATCTATTATCACCAGAGGTTCCCTGACTATTACTTGGTCATGCCCCGAAGTCCCATCTCACCTACTTTTGTGTCATACAGGCTCAGCCAGTCCTCTTTAGCCAGCATAGTTTTGCAACCATGTCAGTGTGTAATTTATATTCGATGCCCATTAAATGATATTTGCCAATTATATACTATCATGGAGTGGGGGTGTACAGCCTGGTAACAGGGGTGTGTGTGTGTTTAATTGTTGTATTTGTCCATCCAGGCCCAGAGTTTTGAATATTTTAATCCCTGATTTTGAACCATCTTAGAGAAGAATTAAGAGTTGCCACAATGCAACATAGTCATCTCCAGGCTGTCCAGATACAACATAATCTTCTCTAGATTGGGTGTAGCTGAATGTAATGAATTTGGAGGGTGCATGTGGGGGAGAAGTACTTTTTGGTTCATTTTTAAAGCAGTAATCATAATTCACAAATCCATACTTGGGATGGAAAGAACATGAAAGTTTAACATGAAATGTAGGAGAACACAAATGGGAGTTAGTGTGATGTTGTGGCTTGGGCATTCAACTAGGACTCTGGGAGACCAGGCTTGAACTCCCTGCTCAACCATGGAAACCCGTTGGGTGACACTGGGTAAGTCATACTCTCAGCCCTACAGAAAGGCAATGGTAAACCTCCTTTGAACAAATTTAGCCAAGAAAACTCCATGATAAAGTCTCCATGTGTCAGAAACAATTTGAAGGCACACAACAACAAGAAGAACACAAAACTGACACCATCTCTACATCCAGGTTGTGTAATGCAATTCTGTCAAAGTATCTTTATTAGTCACTACTAACACATTAATGTCGTTAACTGCTATCAAGTTGACCTCAACTACTCGTCATGCGATGAATGAGAAACTTCCAAGTCATCCTATCATCAAGAGCCCTGATCAGGTCTTGCCAGTGATGTAGACTCAAGTTGATTGACTCGGACTCAAGTCAGAGTTAAGTCACTACTTGGACTTGATGTGGCAAAAATTACACACTGACTCGACTTGAAACTTGCATATTTTTATGCAAGTGACTGACTTGCCGCCCTCAGTTCAGTAACATAATACATTTGTCCAGAAACCTTACAACCTACTGGTCAAAGGATGATCTGTCTCAGGCCCAAAATGTGGACACATTTCTCAGACGGAACAGCAAATGGATTAGGCAATGGGCTTGAGGTGTGGTTGAGGTTTGCTCAGCAGCCTGTCCCTACTTCATGTAGGAGGAGCTTTCTAAAACTTTTCCTAAGAGCAGAAGGCAAAACTCATACCCAGATTGCAGGGTGCATATCTCAGAGGGGAACAGCAAATGTGTTAGGCAGTGGGCTTGAGGAGGAAGGATCCTTCCTTCTAAAGCTCTTGAAGCTTCAGTAATGGAGAATAAGAAGGATCCTATTCCCCACTTCTGAAAAAGCCTCCAGCTTTGCAAATGGAAAGTAAGGAGGATTCTATTCCCCATTTCCAATGCTGCAGATGGTAAAATCACAAAACTGGATGGCCAACTCTGCTTAAATTGTTAAAACTATTTGACTCTGTCCAGAAATTCTGTAATACAGGTTGGGGTGTAAAGTTGGCTCCCAGACTTGAGACTTGACTCTAGACTTGACTTGAAAGTATCTTGTAAGGACTTGAGACTTGGCTTGAGGCTTGAAAGGAGAGGCTTGAGACTTGACTTGAGACTTGGAGTAAAAAACACATCACTGGGTCTTGCAGACCCAGGGCTGTGGCTGCCTTGATTGAGTCTTTCCATCTGTAATGCAGTCATCCTCTTTTTCTACTGCTCTCCATCTTAGTAACCATTATTGTCTTTTCCAGTGAAAAGACATTAGATGTCTTCTCATGATACGATCAAAGTATGACAGTCTCAGTTTAGTCATCTTGGCTTCTAAGGAGAGTTTAGGCTTACTTGTTCTAGTATCAATTTATCTTTTTAGCAGTTCATGGTATCTGTAGAACTCTTTTCCAGCACCACATCTCAAATGAGTTGACTTTCTTCCTATGAGCTTTCTTCACTGTCCAGCTTTTGCAACCATATGTAGAAATTGGAAATACAATGGAATGGACAATCCTAACTTTAATATTCAATTATATATTTTTATACTTCAGGATCTTGTCCAGTTCCTTGATTTCTTGACTGCAATCTCTATACTGATTAATGATGAAGCCAAGGTATGGAAAATATTGAACTGTTCCAATGTCTTCATTGTCTACTTTAAAAGATATGTATATCATCTGTGTTCATTTTTTCCCCTTAATGTTCAACTGTAAACCCACCTTTGTGCTTTCTTCCTTGATCTTCTTCAGCAGTAATTCCAAGTCTGCTATTTTCTGCTAATAGTATAGTATCATCTGCAGATCTTAAATTGTTGGTGTTTCTTCCTGCAATTTCACACCCCCTTCCTCCAACTCTGATCTTGCCTTCTGTATATGTTCAGTGTGTGTGTTAAACAGGATGATAAAATGCAGCCTTACCTGACCACATTGCCAATTGGAAACCATTCTATTTCTCCATTCTGTCCTAATGGCAACCTCGTGTTCTGAGTACAGGTTACACATCAAGACAATCAATATAGCCCGCTCATTTCTTTAAGAGCAATCCATAGTTTTTCATGATCTATGCAATTAAATGCTTTAATATAATTTATAAAGCACAGGCTGATTTTCTCCTGAAACTCTTTGGTGTGCTCCATTTGTTATCACGATTATGATATGTCTGGTGAGAGCGCTAGATATCCTTTTGATATCAAATAATTTGGCCTTTGCTTGACCTTTCTCTGCCACCCTACTCCACGTGTTTGCAGAGGTCCACCGGACAAGCACATATAGGGCACGGCCGTTAATAGTTATGCCTTCCAAACCTCATTCAGGCAGGCAACTTAAGCCTCTCCGATGCTTTAGGGAAAAACCTCCTTGCAAACCGGCTTTGCTCAGCGCGTATCTTTACAAAGCTGCACTGCCAAGAACCGAGCCATTTCTTTATGTTGGGCCATCAGCATACTGGCCATGCTATTGTCATCAAGCGCTTAGCCCATCATGCAAAACCTGACCTTTTCCAACTCCTTTGTCCAGCTCCAAATTTCCTTTGTTCTCACCGAGCATGGCATAGCCTGCAGGTAAAATCCACCCTATAAAAAGTCCCCACTTTTGGGACCACCTCGGAACACTTTGGACTTCCATCCCGTCTTGCTGTTGGTTTGTCCAGTGAACTCCCCTCAGCGAACTGCGCTGAGCTTCCTTCCCTGCAACCTCCTCTTCTCTCCAGGACTACGAGACCAGGTGTTGTATTACCCACTTCTCAAAAGCTCTCCATTTCTATTTCTCAGTTAGTTAGTGTATGTCTTGTTTTTCATGTTTCTTGTCTTCAATAAAATATTATTTGTTACTTTAAACCCTTGTCTAGCCGCTCTCTGACCTGACGCTGTATACATAGGGTGAAAGATCCTAGCTGAAGTTACCCTGCCTCTCGTTAGCTTAAGAGAGTGCTCAAGCTTAATTTCCCCATCTTGTGCTTTTATTTGGTTATTTGGGCGCCTCTCCCGGGACCCCCAACATACAGGGTAACACATTATCCAACATGTTTGGAATATGATCCCTAGTACTTCTTCCTATCTTGAGCTCAGCTTGGATATCTGACATCTCTTGCCCCATAAATAGTAAAAATCTTTGTTGTAAAATTTTGGGTATGACTGCTTGCATGGGAGATTCATGCAGTGATCCTGTGGTTACTGCAATCCCTGGTGTCCCCTTTCTTGGGGGTTGGAATGCATACTGAGCATTTTAAATCTGTGAGCCATTCTTTTGTTTTCTGTATTTGTTGACAGATTTTACTTAGAACTAGAGTAGATTCTGTCTCAGTAACTCGAAGCCGATCTATTGGTATGCCATCTGCTTCTGCTGATCTATTTCTTCAATGTGTTTGGAGTGCAGCTTCCACTTGACTTTCTAAAATTGTAGGTTTGTCTTCAAATGGTTCTTCCTTATGTGAATCTGTCATCTTTTCATCATTTCAATATAATTTTTCAGTCTATTGTTTCCACTCTTTTTTATTCGTACTTGGCTGTGTAATGTGCTCCCTTGCTAGTTGTAGAGCAGCCACACTCTTAGTTTAAATTTTCCTTTGATTTCTTGGATCCTGTGGGAGAGGTCTCTGGGTCTTCCTTTTTTGTTATCTTCAATTTCTCTGCTTTGATTATTATCGTAGTTCTCTTGCCTCTTTTGCACAAGTTGCCGAATAGTTGCATTCAGGGTCTTAATGCTACTTCTGTCCTTTTGCTTCTCATGTGTACTTAGCTGCTTGAACAGTTTTGTCTGTCATCCATTGAGGCTTCTCTTTCTGTTTGGCTGCAGACAGTATCTTTTAAAAAAAAATTTTTTTATTAAGTTTCACAAATAAAAAACATCATCTTAAATTGTACTTTTACATGAAATATTTTTGTTCTTCCACTCTGATCTAGTTTTCATTTTCTGAATTTCTATTCACATATGAAATTTATGCATCATAATTCTATGTTCACCTTACATGTTTGATCTTGCATTTCCCTCATCCACTCATGTTATGTTACAGTTATCCCTCTTTTATTTCAACCATAATTCAGACATTTTCACTTGGCAGTTCCCAGCAATTACCCATTACAATTTGCCATTCTGCTTTTATCTGGTCATCCAATTTCCCCTTTAATCTCTGAGAGACAATATCTGCATTTCTGTTTTCAATAAACGTCCCCCACCATTGTTCAATTGTGGGTATTTGCTGAGATTTCCACATTTTAGCATATTCTATTCATGCTGTCGTTATCATATACAGTATTAATCTCCAATGTCTCTTAATACTAGTATTCTCAAGAACATTTGTCATGTTTAACAGATAAAATTCAGGGTTTTTTACAAATTGAACCTTCAGTATTTCACACATCTTTTTGTGTATTTCACTCCAATTTTTCTTTGCCTTGGGAAATGACCACCACATATGAAATATTGTTCCCACCTCTTTCTGACATTTCCAACACATTCCCGTACCTGTATCGTAAATCTTTTTTAACTTATCTGGTGTCATATACCATCTATGAAATAATTTGAAATAGTTCTCTTTAAGATTCTGAGCCGTTGTAAATTTCTGTGTCCTTCTCCAGCTCTGTTCCCATTCGTCTAATTGAATTGAATGTCCAATACTCTGCACCCACAAAACCATTGCAGGTTTCACAGTCTCCTTCTGTCTCTCCTGTATTAAAATTTCTTGATATATATGGGCTAACAAATGAGGTGGCTTATCAAAGATCCATTTAATCACTCCTGTCTTTTAATTCTATTCCATAGGTTTTCAAGTCCATCTGAAATCTCTAACTGCTTATACGGAAACCAGCTTAATGATAATCCTTCCTGTTCCAATTTTTCTCTTGATATGATCTTATAAACATTTCTCATCAATTTCTCTAATATATCTTTGTATCTTAGCCATTTCTCTGATTCCG
This sequence comes from Ctenosaura bakeri, assembly GCA_948474755.1. NCBI lineage: Eukaryota > Metazoa > Chordata > Lepidosauria > Squamata > Iguanidae > Ctenosaura > Ctenosaura bakeri. The sequence continues at coordinate 1,026,813 of CAOLHI010000035.1, read as the reverse complement.
TCCATCATCCAAAAAAAACTTCTTGAGGGGATACCCACATGGTATGCCATCTTCTTATGTTTTTACTCTTATATTTTGCTTTCCTTCCTGACAATGTCCTTGGTTTCTCTTCAGAGTTCTTCTGGCTCCTAGTCAATTAGGCTTAGTAGTGCAAGCCTATTTTTCACATTATCTTTAAATTCTATGGGGACATTCTTCAGGTTATATTTTGTCATGATGGTTCTTTACCTATACTCTCATTTATGATATTAACAGTTCATGGTCTGTGCCACAATCTGACCCCAGTCTTGTTTTTCCGAAGAGAATGGAGCTTCTCCATCTTCTGCTTCCAATTATGAAGTCTATTAGATTTCTATAGTGGCCATCAGTTGATGCTTGAAGAATTGTTTGAAGAACATGTTTGTGATGAACAAACTGCTGGCCTTGCAAAATCCAGTCAGTTGCTTTCCTGCTTCATTTCTTGATCCTAAGCCAGATTTTTCTACAATCTGATTTTGCTCTACCTCCTACTTTGGCATTCGAACGATTAAAAACAAGCTCTGTTATGATCAGGCTTTGAAATCACTCCCTACTGCATCTGAAAAAATGAGTTTGTATCCACAAAAGCTCATGCAAAATAAAGAATAATCCTAAAGGTGCTGTGACATTCCTTTTCTTCTCCCCCTCCCTTCTTCGTCTTTACGCTACAAGAAGCTAACATGGTCACTTCTTTGAAAACTACTGATGTAGGAAATGACTACCATGTGCTTAACGGAGCACCAAAGAAAGTATATCAACTGTGTTTTCCCTCACACTTCACTAATTATAGTTTTGATGTGACCAAAATTGTACAAAAAAAGGCTAACAGATTTATTATGACTCACGTGTTGATCTGGGCGAAGATTTATTTAGGGTGTGTTTTTGCAATGGCTTTTGCAAACTGGCACAGGAGCATTTCTGAGAAATGATTCAGAAGCAGATGGGTTTGTTTGCTGAAGTTCTGCTGCCGGTCTGCTGCTCTTACTTAGGAAAAATAGATGGTTTAACTGGATTTCAGTTCTCTTTTTTTCACAGCACGCAAGCCTTCTGTGTAAATACGGTTGCCCTTCTGCAAAACAGTCTCATGATTACATGGATGTGGAAATAGGGAGTGGAATCACGGCACTTGCCCCCACACTGTGTGTGAATTTGCTCCCTTACAGTGTGATGCCAGAGCCTATTTGCATACCATTTCATCTGCGTGGCAAATTGAATTACAAGTAGCTTATATGGTTGTGTGTGTATGTATATGTATGTGTGTGTACACACACATACAGTCAGCCCTCCACATTTGCAGATTTCACTTCTGCAGATTTGATTATTCACGGATTATTTGCTGTCAGCTCTGCTGCCGCCCTATGCCATTTTTAATAGGGACTGCAAGCCTTGTGAGACTGAGAAACGGTGAATAAAGCTTGTAAATCCCTCTTAAAAATGGTGTGGGGCGGCAGTGGAAGTTGCAGTAAGTCCCACCAGCCACCCACTTCTGCCTTGTGAAGGAACCCGGATGCCTCAGTGGAATCCATGGTGGGTTGAATATGGTGATCATACTTTTTGTCTGTGTGTTAAATATGGTTTAGGATGGCCTCGAGTGATTCACAGTTTTTCCACTTTCACAGGAGTCTTGTGCCCCTAACCCTAGCGAATGTGGAGGGATGACTGTATATGAATACTGTGATGGCTTTTGCTTATCCTCCCCTCTGCCACCAGTATTAGGACTTCCTCCTGTCCCACTGTTTCAGCGCCAATAGGGGTGGGTTGGGATCTTCTAAGTACCCTTGTGGTTCTTGTGCGAGGTATTATTAGTCTGATCTCCTGATCGGACACCCTTGAATTACTGCTGCCATCACAGAACTCTTGCCATTTCCACACTAAACTGTTACAGTGCTATTATTCCACTTTCAACATCCTGTGGAATTCTGGGGTTTGTAGTTTAACTGAGGCCAAAGAATTCTCTGGCTGAGAATTCTAAATGCCCCTCCCTAAACTGCAAATCCCAGGATTCCAGAGGATGTTGAAAGTGGAATCATCGCGCTATAACAGCCTAGTGCAGAAATGGCCCAAGTGTAGCATTCTCAGAGACACAAGTGTATAATAATAATAATAATAATAATAATAATAATAATAATAATAATAAAAAATAGATTTATTAAACAGAAGTTGAACATAAGAGCAAGGATTACTTATTTAATACACTTAAAGCCTGACTGACACTTAGTCTGATATCTCTCACTCACATCCTAACTCTGAACATTTCCACACGACACTCTTACAGCATGATTCCACTTTCAACCTCCTAGGGAATTCCATAGGAGGTTGAAAATGGAATCTTCACGCTATAAGAGTGTCATGCGGAAATGGCCTCTTAACTCCCTTAAACTCTCTAACTCCTATTCCTAGCTGATTCCTAACAATGACAGACTCAGATCTCTCGCTCCTCAACTGTCATACACACCTGCCATTTTAAAATCCCCTAGACATTCACCCAATCGCCAGTCATTCTCAGCGTTCTATACTGTTACCCCTTCCCAAACAGATCTTTACTTTGTTGTCTCTACTGTACATTCCCGTATATGTGTATGTGTGCCGTCAGGTCGGCTGTCAACTTACGGTGACCCCACGAATTTTTCATAGGGTTTTCTTTAGCGAAGAATGCTCAGAGTTGGTTTTGTCAGCTCCTTCCTCTGAAACAAAGCTTACAGCACCCCAGTATTCATTGGTGGTCTCCCATCCAAGTATTAACCAGGACTGAACCTGCTTGGCTTCCAAGATCAGACAGGATCTGGTCCTTTTAGGGCATTTAGACACTCCCCCTTATCACACTGTGCTTTACCATAATTTATCTAATAAATGCTACAATATTTTACCCCTGAAAACATCCATAACATCACAGATACCTCTTCACAGATGTTGAGCTGAGAACAACTATATCAAGGGAGAAGTGGCCAGTGTGAGACAGCGGGGTCAGGATCATTCAACCATTTCCCCATGTATTTTAAAGCACACATAGAAAATGTCTATGCAAGTCTTCTGTTGTTCTTGCTGTACCCATCAGGTTATGAACTTACATCTGTGGTGGCACCCTCTCACCGAAACGCTGAACTTAAGTCTAAGCAGAGTTTGGAAATGTTACTTTTTTATGGATGACAAGTCTCAGAAGCCTCCAGCCAGCATGGCTGCAGTGGTTGGGAATTCTGGTAGCTGTAGTGCAAACAAGTCACTTTCCCCAGCACCCAGTGTTCTTTGTTACTTCTTCCCCACGTCACTAGGCTGAGCCCTCCAATGGCTCAGATAACAGGGAAGAGTTGCTCGTTCAGAAGTCGTGGCTCCAGCTAGCCTTGAGCTGTGGGCCGACGGCCCGCCTAGGTTTACAAACCGAGCTCTGGTGGTGATATCAGCTGAGCCTGAAGGCCTATGGTTCCTTTTCACTGATCAGCTGAGGCCACAGGTCCTCAGAGTGGAAAAGAACATCATGCTGTGAGGAACTGGCAGAGCGGCTGATCTCGGAAAGCAAACAAAGGGACAGCAGTCTTGTGGAGGGAGAGATGTCAGGGAGACAGCAATGCAGAGAACGGGTTCTCAGCCACCGTGCCAGTTCAAGGTGAGCTAAATCAGGAGCAGGAATATTTTCATTTACAACCGAGGTGAGAATGATGCAGCCCTCCAGTGGATGTTGGACTCCAACTCCCACATTATTAACTGTTGAAGAACTTCCTGACAGTCAGGGCTGTCCGGCAGTGGAATCTGCTGCCTCGGAGTGTAGTGGAGGCTCCTTCCTTGGAGGTTTTTAAGCAGAGGCTGGATGGCCATCTGTCAGGAGTGCTTTGAGGGTGTTCCTGCATGGCAGGGGGTTGGACTGGATGGCCCCTGGGGTCTCTACCAACTCTACATTTCTATGATTCTATGATTCTATGAATGGAGTTGCTGGGCCTTGCTGTCCAACAGACATCTAGAGTGCCACATAATTCCTGCCACTTCTAAAAGAAAAGGAAAGAGACAGTAACAATATATTAATACAGGCTTTCTCCACTTATCTGACAGGCTGGGGACTGGAGCACTGCCAGAAAATGGAATTGGTTGAAAAACAGACCCCATGTACGAGACTGCAGGGAGCGTGAAAAACTTACAGAGGCTCACTTGTTAATGACCATGCATGGGCTACGTTAGTGGTGGAGCTTGGGGGGGGGGTGGAGGCGGGGCTATGGTACAAGGGGCGTGGCCACTGTGTATGGGGGCATGGCTCTGGTGCACAGAGGCATGGCCAGGGCACATGAGAGCATGGTTATGGGCTGGGACCCCCCCCCCAAAACATTGCCGCCTGGGGCAAATCTCTCCCCACCCCCCATCACTACGGGACTGAGCTGCTTGCAAAGTCACTCAGCTGTCCCAGTGCTTTCCCCCTGTTTCAGCTGTCTTTGCAAGCAGCACATATGTGAGCAGTCCCAAGTGGCCTCTGTAGGCGAGAAGAACCGATGAAACTGGAACTCCCATCAAATTAATGGAACTTGCCCTAAATCTGGAAGTGTCAAAAGAGCATGTCATCAGATAAGGGAACGTCAAAAGATTGGGGCTTCCTGTAGACCTAGGCCATTTCCGCACTAGACTATTATAATGCTATTATTCCACTTTCAACATCTTATGGAATCCTGGGGTTTGCAGTTTAGGGAGGGGCCTCAAAGGTCCTTCCCTAAACTGCAAACCCCAGGATCCCATAGAATGTTGAAAGCGGAATAACAGCACTATAACAGTATAGTGCCAAAATGGTCCTAGACACAATTGGATAGATCCAGATTTACTCATATTTAACAAGCCCATTATAATCAAGCTGAGATAGATTGGACAGAGCTTCCTTTGTACACCCCTTTGTCTGTCTAATGACTTTATATTCCCTCACCAATTTAGGTCTAGTATCAAAGAATTCCAGGAATATGGACCAAATAGTTAGATGCTTCTTGCTTTAAAATGAAATGAGCTTTCAAGCATGACATGTGGGCCACTGCCAAAAGGGTGGCTTGCTGCAGTCTTTCATTACCAAAAATGGGCTGTCCCATTTTAATCTTGACTGAAGGGAGAACATGGGCTCTTGAACCACAGAAAAGATGCTGTGACCATGTCTTCCTTCCTTCCTTCTGTCTGGGGTATGAATCATATGGCCCTCCAAGCTTGGTTAGGCTGTAACTCCCAATAGCCATAGCCAGCAAGATGAGGAATGCTGGGAATTGCAGTTCAACCACGTCTGGTGATTCCCACCCTTATGTGGCCTTTGGTTGAACTCATTATGAAGTTCACTTTGCAGGAAAATCTGAATTCATGATGGCCTACAGCAACTATTATTGCTTTAAAAAAAACTTTTGTAAAAATAATTTTAGCTGTATTCTGGTTTTAATTGTAAACTGCTTTGGTTCCTCCTGGACACAGTGAAAGGGTAGAGTTTTAATAATTAATTCTCTTATGCTCACCATCCATCTTGCCACTTTCACAGCAAACGCACGTGTCCGTTCTACATAGCTGGCCACTGTTGTACTCTGCCATTGCCATTGCTCTCCTAACATGATATCTCTTCCCTTCAATATACAATCACAGTGAGACTGAAATGTGTCACTCTTCCCACCTCACCCCCCGTTTTGGAGCCTGACCTTTTTTCACAAATTCCCTGGTGATTCGGCAGGCATCGTAGCCTCAGGCTGACTCATAATTAACAGTTACTAAATATATTTTCCTCGTCAGAATGAGCTTTTCAAATTTGTAAACCTGCTGTGTGCACTAGCTGTCCAGCAGGGGTATGCCCATAAAGAGAGATATATTATAAGGAGATATATATTTAGGGAATAGACTACAGTAGTGTCCCTGTTGGGGACAGGGTGCAATAGCTGAGTTTGGAACAGAGCTTGAAAGCATTGCTTTTTTGAACTAAAACTTCCAGAATCTTCCCAAGGGCATTCTGGGAGTGATCCACTGATTCTAACATCCCACATAACAGAAGTCCATTGGACTAGCAGAAGAATCTTCAACCACGATTGCCCTAGCTATCCCTGCACATGTGTTATTTTGATGCTGTGGAAGGAGTCTGGAAACCATACCCTATGAAGAGTGGCTTAGGGAGCTGGGTATGTTTAGCTTGATGAAAAGAGGTGACATGATAGCCATGTTTAAATCTTTGAAGGGCTTTGAAGGTCATGTTGAAGATGGAGCAAGCTTGTTTTCTGCTGCTCCAGAGACTAGGACACGGAGCAATGGATTCAAACTACAAGAAAAGAGATTTCACCTAAACATCAGGAAAAACTTCCTGACAGTAAGAGCTGTTCAAAAGTGGAATGTGCTGCCTTGGAGTGTGGTGGGGCCATCTTCTTTGGAGATTTTTAAACAGAGGCTGGATGACCATTTGCTGGTGGTGCTTTGAATGTGTGTTCCTGCATGGCAGAGGGTTGGACTCAATGGCTGTTGTGGTCTCTTCCGATTCTGTGATGCTATGGTTTCCTTAGTGATAGGAAGTGAGGCTGGTTTAAATTGTGAACAACCTGGTATATCAAGACATTTTTTGAAAAAGTAAATGTTAATCATAACCATTCCTGGAAAACTCTTGTGCCTTAGGTAGTTGTGAGCTATGGCAACTTTACAAAGTTCCTCCTCCTGCAAAAGAGGTCATGGAACACATGTTAGTGAATGGCATTAAATGGTGTGAGATGTGTAGCAATATGGTTCCTTCCCTTGTGCAGTCCTTCTCACATACAAAGCATGGACTGAGAGATTCTTGGAAGAAAAAAGTGTTGAAATAATGACTACCTATTCTTTACTAAGCTGCCTTTGATTGTTTCTCAGAGATTGTCATATAGAACAGACACTGCATCTATTTATATCTGCAACTACACTCTCACCGCTAAGTCAAAAGCAGAGATCCTCTGTTCCCCTCCATGCAAGGAAAGATGATTAAGACTAGGCAAGGTCGTTTTTGAAATGATGATATTGACCAGACATTTAAAACTCTCCTAAGAGGAAATCAACTTTTCAGACCATCTAGTTGCCCTTTTCAAATATTTGGAGAACAGATATTTCTGCACATGCAAATGAAGTTTTCACTATTTTTTTTTCCAAAATGTGGGCTTTGCTTTGTATTTTAAAAAACAAACTCCTGAAGTTATTTCTATTCTGTTTCCACCACCAAATCAAAACTATCCAGTGAACCAGCCAAGGGCAGAACAGTGACCCAACACGTCAGAATATCACTGACAGAGGATCATGTTAATTACTCAGTGACACAGCAGACATAAACAGGAGTAAAGGTTAGAAGAAAATCTTCTATCCTGCATTTATTAAAAAATGTTTCCTTGTCTGACGACGTGATTTTTCAGATGACAAAATTGTTAATGAATGCTATTCTCATTTGATGCTACCTGCTCTTTAACAGGATGCTTCTGTCAAAGTGATAATGTTCTGTTTCTCAAGAGGTTTTTGTGGAGAGCTGCCCTTAAAATGGCAGCACAGAGACAGTTGGGCTTTCTCAAAATGAGTTGCATTAGAAAGAACCACTCTAACCTCTAACATTTGGCAGGTGAAAACCGGGACACATGGGGCCAAGCAATATCAGAGTACAGTCGCAATGGCAAAGGTTATTAATGAGGAAAAACACACAAGCTAGGAGAGGCTGCAGCAGTTTACCTTTCCCTTCGCCTACTGGGAAGGACAAGATTCTGCCTGCTGCTCTCCTCTCCCTTCCCTATTGCTGAGTTAACTGAATGCAAACTGTTTTTTGCATTTTGTACTCAATTGCAGCAATTGAAATGAGCTGATGGCAAAGGGGGAAAGTGGGAGGAGAGAGAAACTGTGACAGTTTAAAAGCAGCTGGAAAAGTGGGACAACAGAGAATTAATTGGGACTGTCCCTGCCAAATCAGGATAGGTGGAAGGTATGTTTTAGATGTTCCTTAACTATTAGTAGACACAAACCTGCACTCATAAGCTTAAATCCAACCCCTAGTTCCAGCCAGAATAGATCAGTTGTTGAGTGGTAAGTCAATGCTTCTGAGAATCTCCTTGATTCAAGGGGCCTGCTCTAAGCTGCCTTGGATCCTGCATAGAGAGAAAGATGGTGTATAAATCAGGTAGTTAGTTAGTTAGTTAGTTAGTTAGTTAGTGAGACAGAGAGAGATAGACAGTTGGACCTACCAGCTGGATTAAGGTCAGAGCTTCCTAAATCAGAGATAGCATATTGTACTGCTTGATGTGTTAAACTGGTACTTGAGTAAAACTAAGCCCTCAAACTCTAAGCCCTCTGGGTCAGTTCCTCTCTTCCAATCTGACCTATCTCACAGGGCTGTTGTGAGGATCATGTAGGGGCACATGCTGCCTTGAACACAGTGTTATCCCAAAGGGCGGGTGGCTCAGGGGTCCACCCACAATGCCAATAATTCCATGGAAAGGGAGAGAATTATTAGCTCAAGAGGGAGGCCTGTTGGGGCAGGGGGTAAATTCCAGGATTTTTTCACCTGTATTTAGCAGTACTAATGCAAAGACACCAGTTGGAGGTCAAAAGAATGTTTTATTGGGGGAAAATCACATGCACAAGCAACAATCAAGCAGTTTCACAACCACAACTAAACAGAGAAAAGGAAAGAAACACTGGATAGTGAGGAGTTGGGATGAAGTGGGTGATATGTACCTATCCTGAAGAGAAGAGGTGAGGAGATGTGACTCAGTCTAGGACCATTTCCGCACTAGACTGTTATAGCGCTATTATTCCACTTTCAATCTCCAATGGAATCCTGGGGCGTGCAGTTTAGGGAGACCCCTGCCTGAACTGCAAACCTCAGGATTCCATAGGAGGTTGAAAGTGGAATAATAACGCTATAACAGTCTAGTGTGGAAAATATATAGGAGTCTGAGGGTAACACATAAACTGGAATTTGAGAAGCAGAGTGATGGCCTATGCCCAGCACACTACAAAATGTCTAGCTTGGAGCCAGAGTTTAAACATCCTTTTTCTGCCCTGAAGGGGAAGGTGTTAATGGCTGTCTGGCAGAGCAAATAAAGGGGTCTGGGGCTGGCTAATGGTCTTAGCATTAGGTGACAAAGCAGTGCTGAGAATCATGATAGCTTCTTAAAGTCTGGGCAGGTGAGGGAACAAAAGTGTGAAGTTCAGCAGGAAGGAGGTTGCAGGACATCAGTCATTGTTGTTTTGTCTGGGAATTTTGGTAGCTATTGTCTTCTAGGTTTGGGCTACTGAAAGGATCATCTTCTCTGACTAGTCCTCAGTGAACTTATGCCCTGGCCATGCCTTGAGGCCTCTCCTCACCTACTTTTGCATGTGTTCAGCCAGTCCTCTTTGCTTTCCAGCAACAACATTGTATGATTTATATTTTATACCACTTAAATAATGTTCATTGCCAATCCTATGGGTATATGGCATGGTAACAATAGTGGAGGAGACCTGCGATCACAAAGTAACTGGTAAACAAACAAACATTCAAAAAGTAACCCCTACCTTGGAGACAAAGTAGTCATCTAGGAGGAAGCAAACCAACTCATCCCAAAGGATCCAATCCAGGTGTCAGGCAGAAAACTTGCAAGACTGCATGGCCATATGATGAGTACTTCCCTGATTATAGAAGCCACGGGCATTCCTCAGACAGATTAAAGTGGGCAACTGCTCTTAACCACAGCAAGAAAACAAATTTTCCATCAAAACAAACAACATGGAAAGCTGCCGTTTTTTGTACCAGACCTATGGGTGTGTCTTTTTCCTCCTGTTCTGGTCTTTTAATTTTGGGATGCTCATTAGGGTTTCCAACTGCTCCTTATTAAAAGCTTGTCCCTTTTAGGGCTGGTAAGCATCCCTTATGATAAGAGATGGCCCCTGTTTGAGGTTTGGCAACCTCTTCCCTTTATAAAGACTGAAATAGAAGCCAAAAAATCTTTTATTCTGATGTGTGGCTCATTTATGAAATTTACGAACATGGGTAATGTAATTAATTTCATAGATAACTAATTGGCTAGGTTAAATGAAATCAGTACTTGCATTTGTGTTTAGGCAGAACGCATACTTGTGAATACCTGATTGTCATCTGTGCATGTCATGAATTTCAAATATCCCTTATTGCTGTTTTAAAGACCTGGCAACACTAGTTGTCACATATAGTTTTTATCTAGGTTTTATGCTCCTAGCTTGTTGCCTTTTTTTAAAAAAAAAAGTCCCAACCAAGCCACAAATTTCCCTGGGATCCTTTGGACCAATTACTCTCTCCCCCACAGCCTGTCCTACTTCAAAGGGTTGTTGTGAGGATGAAGTAGCAGGAAGAAGGACCAAATGCTCTGCCTTGAGCTAACTGAAGAGAAAAGAAGGTAATGGAACAAACAGGGGGGAAATGAAGTAAGCAGTCCATGATTTGCTGCCTTTAAGCTACATTTAACAGACCTGAGATCTGCTACTCCACATCAGTTTTCCAGAACAGATCACTACATCACACCTTGAGATGCAATAACTTTATAGGAACCTGAGGCCACTTCCACAGTGGGCTGTTATAGTGCTACTATTCCACTTTCAACATCTTATGGAATCCCGGGGTTTGCAGTTTAGGGAGGGACCTTTGATTCCCAGGATTCCATAGGATATTGAAAGTAGAATAATAGCACTATAACAGTCGAGTATGGAAATGGACTGAGACTCTTCCAGTTTCCATTTATTTGACATGTTGGTTTGGGGATTCTGGGAGTTGTATTCCAAAGAACTGACAGTTCTAGGCTCTGAACTGTTTAGTTTGATGACTGGGAAAATGAAATTCAATGGATTGCCATAAGTTGCCAAGTGGCACATACCCCCCCTCCCACACACACACGGCCCCTGGAAGTTTTTCCTCCCTGATATGGCAAAGCAGCTGGAGTCCTCAAGCATGGCTCTCTGTTGTTTGGGCTGCCAAGAGACCGCTTGAGAACCTGAGGTAATAGGTCAAAGGCTGTGGGCTGTTTTCTGAGCCTTCTGCTCCAGCCAGATAGTTTTACTTGCTAAATTAAGCACAGATTAGCCTATCACGGAAGAGCTGGGGTTGCTGCTGCCCTGATGATTAAACAGGCCTCTCTGCAAAGAGGACACTGGAGAGCAGGAGTGTCTGGTGTGGAATTTACCGACAGGCTCCTTTTTAAAAAAAATACCGAGAGGGACCTTGTACATAAGAAGAATTACTTGAGAATTGTTTGATGAAAAGAAGCGGGCATTAGAGAGAGCTTAGAGCAGCCTGCTTGCCCAGATCTTGGGAAAGTTAAGGTTTTGGACAACAACTCCCAGAAGCTATGCTGACCGAGAGATTCTGGGAGTTGTATTCCAGAAAATAGCAGGGGCTGGTGGCTCTCATGTCAATGAGGGAGGAATCCACTCTGGCTTTTTGTGCCATTAGGCAGAGTAAGGCAGCTGCCTCAGGTGACAAACATCTGGAAGACAGCAATGGCACATCCCTAGCAATTCACCTCTTTTGGAGGACAGAGCTATGCCTACCACACAGCCTGCCCACAGTTCCTAACACTAAGGCCATTTCCACACTAGTCTGTTATAGTGTTATTATTCTACTTTCGTCATCCTGGGGTTTACAGTTTAGGGAGGGGCCTTTGAGGTAACATTTCCATTTTATTGTTCTGCACAGAAAACAGCATTTTCTGCATAAGAAACAGCATTTCCTATGCAGAAAATGGTATTTCCATGCAGAAATGTAATTTTCCTTGTATCAAATGCTGTCTCCTGTACAGAAAACATTGCCTTCTTCACTAACTACCATGTGTGAATTTTGTGCAAATCAATTCTGAACTGTGAATAATTTTTGAAAATTGCACCATTTTTCTTCTTTGCAGTTAAAAGATTGCTTTCTTTGAGAAGAAAATCAGTAAAGCATGACATCTGTACTAGATAGCATGGAATGGCATCTTGTTCTTTGTCTCAGGCAGCAAAATATCTTGACAGCCTTATTCTAATCTCAGAGCTGGAAGAGGGAGGTGGGATTGAGTGGGAAATTGCTTTCTACTGGTAGAACAAGCTTTTGCTCTTCCACCTTTAGTTCTGAAATCTCAGGGAATGAGGCCTTGTTTTCTGCCCTTCCAGAGAGCAAGAGAACCAAAGCACAGCTTAGAAAGTTGCTTTTTATAACCCCTAGTCTCCTCCAATCGACATAGCTCAAAAAAGATAACTCTTCCAAGCTCTGAAGTCAACCACACAATCAAGAGCAATATCCAGTCTGTAGGGTGGGATGTAAGGTAAGAGCTTCTGCAGATCACATTTTTGTTAGCCAGCATTATGAGCCAAAATGTGTCAATTCTCGATGCCACAGTAGCAGGGAAAATAGCTTTTTCAGCTGCTTTAACCTGTCACAATTACTGTCTCCTCTCCTCATTTCCCCCTTTTTCTTTAGTTTATACTTCAGTTGCTGCAAACTGAGTTCAAAGTGCAAAAGTAGTCTGTACTCAGTTAACCCAGCAGAAGGGAGAGGAGCAGAGGGGGGCAGAATCTTGCCCTTCCCAGTAGTCGCAAGCCAAAGCAACCTGCTGCAGCCTCTCCTAGCTTGTGTGCTCTTCCTCAATAATATTTTTTACCATGTTGATCGCTCACTGATGTTGCTTGGCCACAGGTGTTCCCATTTGCATCTGTGAAATGTTGCCAGGTATGCAGAAGCCCATACTCCTGAGATGGCACCTGAGGACCATTTCTAGCTTTCTGTTGGGTTTGGGGTTACTTGACCTCAACAGGTCTCTTATTTCTTGCGAGAGGATGTGGTGAGGGAAGAGTGGACATGACATAAGGAGAGAGACAGGAAGATATAGGAATTGAGAAACCAAGCCAGAATTCCTTGCACCCTAGGCCTCGCTCTCTATTAAGTCAGGGGCCCTTTCCACACCTTACTTTTTTGCGGAGCTGGGGTGCAGGGATCACGCAAGCAGCCTCCAGCGAGAGGCTCTCGCGTCCCGGTTGCTTCAGCTCCACACGAGCTGCCTGCTCCCAAGCAGGCAGTGTGAGAGCCCTGCCTTTTCCTTCTGCAGTGCAGCCTAGGAGTTTCCCAGGCTGCACTGGGGCAGGAAGCACAACTGCCACGGCTCCGGTGGCTCTGCACGCACGGCAAGTGTGTATGGGGCTCTGGAGCAATGCACAATCACGCACCGTTTTCAGCTGAAAGCCAAAAATGAAAAAGTGTGCGAGCAATGCCTGCCCTACCCTGCAGCGTCGCGCGATTGTGAGTGCATCGTGCAGATTGCTCCTCACAACTGTGCAACACTCCAGGCATCCTTTCAGATGGCAAATGCCATACGAAAAAGGCCAGGGCCTGGTATTCCTGAATGCTGTTCTGCAAGGGAGCCAAGATGACCTCACAGGCTGTCCTGTGAAAAGGACCCAGGTCTTGGTAACTATCATTTCCACCAACTTTGTATCTACATCCATTTAAAAGTGCAGTGCATCCGGACATTCTCTGCTCATATAAAATGCATATGGTTGCTGTAGACAGAATGATTGATCTCACCTTTCCTTTAAGGGGAAGAACTCTGACAAAACTTTATGGTCTTCCCAAGAGGGAGGTTATTGTGTAAATTTAAAAGCCTGGTTTTGCCTGATTTTTTTGTTTGTAGTATTCGTGTCCTGATCTATGGCTGGAAAGACTCTCATGACAGCTTAAGGAGAGCTTGGAGATGTTACTTTTTTAGACAACAAGTCTCATTGGGGCCTTTCTGCACTATACTGTTATAGTAGTTTTATTCCACTTTCAACATCCTAAGGAATCCTAGAGTTTGCAGTTTAGGGAGGGGCACTTGGAATTCTCAGCCAGAGAGCTCTTTAGCCTCAGTAAACTACAAACCCCAGAATTCCACAGAATGTTGAAAGTAGAATAATATCACTATAACAGTATAGTGCAGAAAGGCCCTTAGAATCCCTCTTATAGCATGTCTAATGCCCACACTGGTTGAGAGATTCTGGCAGAAATGTAGCTGTTTCAAACTGTAACTTTTTCAAGGCCCAAGCTTGCATATTAATAAGTAAGACAGTCTGTGTTCTAGGGCTTATGAGCTAGATAGACACAACACAAAAGGAAAAGGGAAGAGGAAGGAAAAGGAAAGTAAGAAAATGCGGGCATGTATTCTTAGTGTTGTGAAGCTCCTCCGACTGGAGGGATGGCTGCTGGGTGAGCACTGGACAGACACAAAGCCTGATAGAATTGACTTCTTAAAAGCACAAATGGTGCTCCTACTTGCCTTCACTTCTTCTGCAGCCTGGGCTCTAGCCCCTAATCAATGTGTAGAAGTGGAAATTTCACATAAGGAACGCCTGCTGATATTCCCTCTTTTACACATCCATTAGATGAACAAGACCCATGTGTCTTATTTCACCTGGCAGTCTTAATAGCTGTAGATACAGGTGCAATTTAGATATTACTTTACAATGTAGTTGCCAGTGCAAAGGTACATCACACTGGAAACGTATGGAAGTTTCTATTATAGGACTTTGGCTAGATCACATGGATAGTGTCTGCAGTGGCCTCGACATTCTCACATGACTGTTGCATTGGGAAAAAAATTGCTGAGATTTAGCTGATACCCATTATTATGCATTTATTACATTTTTACATTGCTCTTCCAGGAATCAAGGGCAGCATTCAGGGCTCTTGTGCCAGCATTTGTTTGTGGCTGTCTCTCTTCTGCTCACAGTCTGTTGGATCCAACCCAACAACAATGATGAATGAGAATATCTACTTTACTGAATCACCCCAAGCGACAGGATAGAGTCTATGCTACACGTGCTAACTGTTGTTGTTTTTGAAATCATAGGGTGTATAGAACAGCTGCTTTTTGGAAGCCCTTCATTTTCCTAAGGCCCAACGGTCCTATGTTAAACATTAACAGCTGTGAAGTGAAGTTCAAGAGGCTGGTGGCATGAATCAGCATTGGCCATGGATGCAGAACAGAGGTCAGAGTCTCCAAAAAGGGAAAGCAGGTTTGCGAAAAATGAAATCGACAGAGCTTGACTGGTAAGTTAATAGGCTGATCTTTGGCTTTTGAGGACAGGCATTTAATAAACATGGCTCAGCCATGTAGCAGCTGGGCAGACTTTGCTCATAAAGCAGCTCCATCCACGTTGCCTGAATGTGGAAAGACCACGTGAGAAGCAGGTCATTGTATTATCAGGGAGGACAAATTCTGTGTAAGTATACCCAGCTGCATGCCAGTTACAGTTATGACTAATGGGCACGTCTGCACAGTAACTATTATATAGGATGTACGGAGTAGGAACCAATGTTTTTATGACTATAGTCTGGATACACACAACCTTCATGATGTCATGGAGCCAGACTGTGCATGATGTGGATCTAGAGTTTGGGAATGCTACTTCATAGGACTGCAGCTTCCAGAATGCCCTGGCCAACATGGAGGGCAAAAAGTGATGGCTGAGTATTTACAATGTTGTAAACTGAGCTATGACTGTGGAGGAATCAACTGTGCTGCTGCACAATGGTTGTATTCACAGGAGGGAAGCACAATCACAGCTGTACCACTAGGAGTGTTGAGCAAGTAGTGCAAAAGTGGTGGCAATGGAAGTGATGCACAACAGCATGAAACTTTGTGTGGCAGGCTGCCATTGTGCAAGGACACAGCCAAGGGAGGGGATCCATGGGGGAAATGCCCTCCAGTAGACCAATGTGGCACCTCCTGCATTGGCACTCTGATACCTTGTCTGGTGCCCCATTGCACCAGGGGAGACCCTGTTGCATAGTGGGATACTTTGTGCAGTGCCCTGTGATGTGTGCCCTGTCATGATTCCCTACTATGATTTTGTTGTGTGATGAGGACGTAGTGCCATCATTGTACAGTTACACATTTTAGCCCATGATGCAAGATTTCAGCCAACCTTTCAAAATCTTTATCGCTGACATAGTTCACCCTTGAGTACAGGATATTTCTTCATCAAATAGCCAGCATGGACCATGAAGTGTGTGTGGGAAGGACCCAGATCAGCAAACTTTGTTTATTCCTGCTGCTTAATCTTCCTCAGAGAGCCACTTGTCTCTCATTTTTTTTCTACCTCTACAAAAAGGTAGCATTCCCCTAGATGACGTCAGCAGCCCGGCACCATTTCAAGTCTTGTTTCTTCTTAGTTGCTGCCACTAGACTGCAGGACTCCCTTCCTGGGAAGGCCAGAATGGCCCCTTCCATGCCATGCTTCCTCTACCAGACAAAGACCTTTTTATGCCAACAGGTTTTTAATACAGAAAGTTTTAAAAGTATAGGCGGGTATTGATTTAAACTGTTGTGCTTTTAATGACTTTTAAATCTTTTAAATTGCATTTTAATTTTTAACTCAAGATTTGACATGTTTAAATATTGTGGTTAATTTAATTCTATTTTGATGTATATTTTTTGTAGGTTTTTAACTGTGATGTTCTTTTACACTATAAGCTGCCTTGAGTCCCAGTTCTTGGAGGAAGACAGGATTCTAACAGCAGCAGCAGCAGCTCCGCAATTTCCTGCTCTGGGTGGTAGACACTGAAGCACCTAAATGGGGCAGGGAGACTGGGCTAATCCCTTGTGTTTTCCCCTCCTGCTGCTTCTAGTTCTATGTGTAGACTACGGTCCTTTCCACACCATACTTCAACAGCGCATTCTTCCTCTATAATCCCAGCACTGCCATTTCCGTGATGGTATCAGGTTAGGAACGCTCTCTACCTCACCCTTTCGGCTTAAGTGGATGAGTAGCAATATTATCACCAGTATTCCCTCTGCACTATAGCATCAATGGCCACTCCCTTTCCCCTGTTGGTTGGGTGTTTGAGGTTTTTGGGGGGGTTGGGTTTTTTTCTAAGCTGTACTAGCACAGCACTGTTGTAATGGCATGACACACCTGTACGCTATTGCATTGTCCCGCTATAACACTAAAAAATGTATTCAAAATTTAAAGAATTTTAACTCAAAGGAGCAGCTCAAAATAAACACCGAGAGGTGGTGGATTTCAAACTTGCCACGCCATGGGAGTAGCTGAGGGAGGGACAAGCTGGGCACGCACACACCCTGCCCGCTCCTAGGTCGGCGACAACAAAAAGCACTATCAAGCACTATTGGGGAACCACACTCATATAGCTAATGGGATTGTAGTGGGAAAGGAGGCCATTAACAGATTTTTTTCTGGAAATGAAATAGAGCTAATTAGCAATGCTTCAGGACATGATAGCAGCTGGTTAGCCATTGCATTGTGCGGTAGCATGGTCCTCAACTGGCAGCAACCCATAGCTGTGGCCGTATGATGATACTGTGCGGAAATGGCCTATGATGCTTAAGCTATACTTTCTTCTCTTTTCCCTGAGGTCATTTCAGGGGTGGAAACATCTTCCTCCCGTACCTCCAATCACCACCTGAACAGACCTCCATCTCTCAGTGCAGCTGCTGCCTGGTAAAATAGGTTTGGCAGGGTCTGACTAGGAGATATTATTTAGTTACACATACATAGCTAAACAGGCAATTTAGACTATGGACCTTTTTTTTTTTCCTTTTTACCTTCCTCTGGTCCTGTGGAGTAGTCATTCCTGTTTTATAGCCATAAGGCTGTAGCACTAGCTAGCCCATTGCATTTTGCTAGCATTAATATCAAATACTCTTACCCTGGAAAGGGAATAAACACAAGGCTTTGGGGACAATTTCTGTGGTGGTGCTAGATTCAGCTGTAGAGGTGCTAGTGGCTTCTGTAAGGGGGGGGGGACTTTTTCTAGAACAGCTTTCCCCAATACAGCAAGGCAGTGGTGCCCCTAAAACTGAGCCCAAATTTTAGAGTTCAGTCATCCTTCTTCAGAGAGTGAGACCCAAAAATGTAAGAAAGCAAAGATAAGAAAGCTAGAATATAACTCTATTGAACTAACTAGACTGGAGAAAGTGGAAGCCAGGGTTGTCCCCTGTTCTTGCAATCAAATCAAGATCTCTTCTTCTCCTCCATAGAAAATCAAGAGAGGCTGCAAAGAAGCAGGAAAATGTCACCAGCAACCCTAAGAGTATCAGTGCAGGTCAGAAGGAAGGTCAGCATAAACTGAGCACAGGACAGTCTAGGGGCCTTTCTACACTACACTATTACAGTGCTATTATTCCACTTTCAGCATCCTGTGGAATTCTGGGGTTTGTAGTTTACTGAGGACAAAGAGCTCTCTGAGGATTCAAAATGCCCTTCCCTAAACAACAAATCCCAGGATTCCATAGGAGGTTGAAAGTGGAACAGTAGCACAGTAACAGTATAGTGTGGAAAGGCCCTAGGAAATTTTTTCCTTCTGTCTTCTCTTTCCCATGGAAATGCATGCATCTTGAGTGTAAGGTGAGTGGCAAGGTCTGTAGCTTCCAACATGCAGAGGGTGGGAGGACATCAAACCCACCTTGTGTGAAAAAGCCTTGTTCCCAGTGAGATGGGAGGGGAGAATTTCCCTCCCAGAAAACTGGTGTGTTGACAGAAAATGGTATCATGTTGCTATTGCAACATCTATTGACTTGTTTCTGGGTTGACGTCCAGATTACTAATAGGTGGGTATAAACTATCAGGCATTTGTACATCATGTGTAGCACAGGTTTTCTTTGTTGCTATTCATGTACCGATCATATTTCGGGAAAGTGCAAGGGCACAAGGGAACTGTGAAGAGGTCACAGAGAGTCATGGGCAGCATGTGCACTGCAAAAAAGAGAGAAGGCAATGAAAGTACAGGTGGTAGAAGAGGACGCAGTGTTCTCAAGCAAAATGTTGAATGTAGCTGTGTTCACAAGAGCCAGCGTAGTGTAGTGTTTTGAGTGTTGGACTACAATTCTGGAGACCAGGGTTCAAATCCCCACTCAAACATGGAAAACCACTGGGTGAACTTGGGCAAGTCATACTCTCTCAGCTTCAGGGGAAGGCAAAGGCAAACCCTCTCTGAGCAAATCTTGCCAAGAAAACCCCTTGATAGGTTCATCTTAGGGTCACAATAAATCAGAAACAAATGAAGGCACACAGCAGTTATGGTCACAGCCTGAAGATGACACAGCTCTATCTTCAGTGAGCAACAAACTGGATAAACAGAACTAAGACCCAATTTATATCTCAACCAGAAATACCAAATTGACTTTTGCCGTGTCCAAAGATGGAGCAGTAGAAAGAACTGGTAGAGCAGAAAGAGATAGCAAGGATTCAACAACTTGTTTTTAAGAAAAGAAAGGAGCCTGGGGAGATCATACCAAAGGCCTCCTCAGTCCTACATTCTGCTTCCATTGTGGTTGTCCAGATGGTGTAATGGGAAGAGCCACAAGCAGGGCAGCTCTTCAATAGGACTTTCCTGGTTTTGATCCCCAGCAACTGGGATCCAAAGGTATATTACCTCAGCATACTGGAGATCGTACATAGCCATGAGGACAAGAATCCACTGATAACCTTTTCTTTGTCTGACCCCCCCTTTAAAGCTGCCCAAAAAAAATGCCCCCCAAAAACCCACAGCCTCTATATCCATAATTTTCTTCCTCCCTTTATCTTTCAGTTAGCTCTTGTGTGAATGTTTTGACTTTTTGTATTTTGTGTGCGTGTATGAGTGAATTCCCCCCAATAAAAACACATTTTTAGCTTACTTTTGAATCTCTGGCTTGTTCTTTTCCTGCGTGAACCCATAAACATGGGTAGAAAAGGTGTCGTCAAGTTACCCCCCTCTCACAAGCCTCCTCTTTGAGCTAATTCATTCTCCACTTTTGCAAAGAGGTATTTGGCATTGCAAGGTGGCCCTTGTGGCACCTACATTTTGGAGGAGCAGTGGCACAGCTCTCCATGCCTGCATCCTTATTTTTACTGAACTCCCACCCATCTCCAGGGGCCATTTTAGCAGGCTTGGGGAGCACAACTTGGAGTCATTGGAGGCACAGCACTTAAATAATGTCTCAGAGGACATTTATGGTGGGGCAAAAGCCGGGAAGGAAACAAATGTTGAGGAAACAGCATTAGAATTGGGGGGGGGAGTCAGAGGTGAGGAAAAAGAAAAAGAAGATGATAAAAGGATGAAATGGATTATCTAGAATAACTTAAGCCTGGCTTCAAGCCTGCTTCATAGATGACCTACAGTGGGAACTAGACAGGGGAGCATCTCCCTGTTTGTTCTGATGGACCTCTCAGCAGCTTTCATTGCCATCAAGCATGGTCCTCTTCTGGACTGTCTCTCTGGAATGGGATTTGGGGGCACTGTTCCCATCCTTCTTGGAGGGATTAACCCAGAAGGGGGAACTTAAACATCCTTTTATCATCTACTGTTTCCTTTCACTAGACTACCCATTTGTTGCTCTCTTTCTGGCAGCGGGTTAAATTTTTTTTATTTGAACAAGCATTTGGTGATTCTGGCTGTACAGAAAAATCTTTAATGGGTAGTTTCATTTTTACTGTCCTTGTCACGGTTTTAAGTTATTTTATATCATTGATGTTTTAACATGGTAGCTTATTGCATAGTTGGTTAACTTTTTAATTGGTAATTTTAAATTTATCTACCTTGTTTTAATTCGTGCCGTGAAATGCTTTGGGTTCCATTCAGGAGAATGGCAAGATATAAATTAAATAAGGAAGGAAGGAAAGAATGAACAACTTTACAGGTAATAAAGAACAGGAATGGAAAGGATATTTGAAAATATTTACCCAGCATTTTCTGTGCAGAAAACAGTATCTCTACACAGAAATATTATTTCCTATGCAGAAAATGCTATAATCGGGGATTTATTCTGTGCAAAATTCACACGTGATTGATTTGCACAGAGAACAGCATTTTCTGTGCAGGAAACAGCATTTTCTGCCAGGGGAATACTATTTTCTGTGCAAAAAATGCAGTTTCTTACACAGAAAATTGTGTGCAGAAAAGGCAGTTTTGTGCACATAAAGTGCTGTTTTCTCGGCAAAACAACCATGTGCAAATTTTACACAGAGTAATTCCTGAATTGCAGATAGCCTTTGAAAAATGTGAAGAAAATTGTTAAAATTATTCATTGCTTCCTTTGAGAAGAAACATAGGAAAGCTTTACATAAAGAACACATTGTGGAGGAAAAAGTTTCTAAAGCTGCTCCTTGCATGGTGCAATATGAACTGGAAGGCATTAGTTTTGGTAAAGCATGTGTGTTGGCTAGGCAGCCCTCCCACCATAGAGATTTCCAAGGTGCTGGGCAATGGATGCAGTGAGTGGGGAAGTGTCCAGCCCTCTCCTGGCAGTGAGGCACTTTGTGACAGGTAGCCCAATGGGGTCCTGTTCCAGCTGCCTCTTGCAAAACACCTCGTCACTGCTGAGAAAGGGCTGGACACGTCTTCATGCGACACCCCACCGCCCAGCACCTTGTAACTCCCTCTGTCAGTGGACAGTCTGGTTTCTAAAGTACATTTTCCTTGGGTGGGTTGCATTGGGAAAGGTAGCTACAGAGATGAAACTCCATTGTCATAGCTATGTCTTTTGATAGAGGATCTTGGTTGCTGTTTCTTATGCAGAAAATGAATGCTATCTTCTAATATGTGAATTTTGCACAGAATAAGTCCTGAACTGTGAATAGCTTTCAAACACTGCACAGTTTTCAGAAACCTTCTCGCAATGGGAAGAAAAGGGCTAAATTTACTTGTTGCTTCCTGTAAGAATGAAATCAGCAAAGAGCTGCATCTGTCTCTTCAAGGCCAATGATCAGCATGTTGAATTGGCCTCAGAACCCACTCCTGAACCAGTGTCATTGATACAGAATTAGAGTTCGGTGCAAGGGACAGCTTGTCCTGCTGTAACCTTGGCAGTGGCATATGAACAAGTTGTAGTTTCCAAAGGCATCTCAGAGGCAGCACAACATGCAGTGTGATACAGTCCTCTAATCTGGATGTTACCAAGGTGTGAGTGACAATGGCCAGATACAGAAACTGCTGGTACCACGTCTTTCATTCCAGTTAGTTTAGAACATGGAGAAATATTGCTTCACGTTCACTTAATCCAGTCCATGCAAGTAGAAGGAAATCAGGCTATTTTGCCTTGCCCACACTCAAATTATATAAACCTCAAGTTCTTTCCCAAACGTGAAGAGATTTGTAGATTTTTTGATACATTCATCAAGCTAATATGAATTTCTCCTCCATTTGAACTGACACATTCAACAGCTACAACTGTTCTGGGCATGGAGAAGAGCATAGTGTTCCTGTCTATCATGCAGGTATTAAAGATAAGGAGCTGCTCAAAAAAAACAAAGGGTGGAACCTCTAATTCAGTACCACCTTGATTGTAGAGAGATTTAATGCTGAATTCTTAGGTATTAAATATTCAAAAGCCATGGGTTTAGATGGACAAACCTGCCATTTCAGTTCAGTTCTTCCACATTCAAATATTTTTAATCTCAAGCTCTTTCCATCTCAGATGAGAAGAAATGTATGGATTTTGGTCAACAAAGAAAAGAAACTGGAAAAATCCCCCTCCAGCCTTGATCAGAAAACAGCAAACTGACTTGCTAAAGTGATAGTAGTCAGTGGCTTCCATGTCAGTGGAGCAATGAATCTGTACTAGATTTTAGTCTGCCCTTTTTAGAAAAGCTATCCAGATTCTATGGAGACAGTGTTCAGTACATACACTCCTCCTCTAAAGTTCAAACTAAAACCCAGCACAGATTCAACACTCACTGATCTGGATGCCATTGGCCAGGACTGGGCTTGGGTGTGCAGTTGTTTTCTTTCCTCTGCTCCGTGCTTCCTCTCTCACCTGCCGTGTGATGAACTGGCAGAAGAATACCTTCTCCTCTGCCAGATATTAAAGCCCTGGGTCATGTTTTCCCATTTCCTGTTTGAAATGTTTGCGTCTTGCTATTTGTCATACATACAAATGCCTTAGACAGCATTCCAGCAACCATTAAAAAAATATTAATAGCTGAAGAAATATGTAGAATGACAGTTATTTGCAAGCTCCTTTGCCAAATCCTGTTCAAGGATGTTGTTGGGCAGCAGCCAGTATATTTTTTGCTGGTTGATGGGGGAAGGGAGGGGGGAAATATTGGGGACAGATCTCTACCTGGATGGCACTAAGGCCATTTCCATACAACACTCTTATAGTGCTATTATTCTTATAGTGCTATTCGTTGAAACTGCAAACCTCAAAATTCCATAGGATGTTGAAAGTGGAATAATAGCACTATAAGAGTGTAATGGGGAAATGACTTAAGATAAAAGCACATCAGAATGTCTATTGCAAATGCATTGTTGGTCACTGGTGCCTCTTTGCCAAAGCAAAGATCCCTCCATCCTTCCATAAACATGCAAATAGTAGCAGGGTGCCCAGTTTTTATTTTATATTCAATGAGTGTTGGATTACCACTCTGGAGACCTTGGGCAACTCACATTCTCTCAGCCTCAGAGTAGGGCAAAGGCAAAACGCCTCTGAACAAAGAAAACCTTGTGATACAGTGGCCTTAAACAGGAAATGACTTGAAGGCACACAGCAACAATGAATTGTCCATAGCAGCTGGGTAGCTGAAGTCCAAATTATATGAAAAGTCCCTTTCTCCAAGTTGTGGTGATCCCACCCTTCCCAACCCCCGGATACTGTAGATGAGAATAGAAGCGTTCAACCCATTCAAAGTGAGAGCGCTGCCTCCCACTCTCACTCTCATTTGGCTTTGTGACATTGTACAGGGAAGAAGTAGTCATTACTGAGCAACACAAATGATTAGAAATTACTCATGAAGAGAATGTTGGCCACCTTCCATATCTTACCGTAGTTCTTCTTTTTTTAAAAAAAGATTCATATTGAAGACTGACTGATTCTGACTCTCACTGACCCAAAAGGTGAGCTGCAAATCCTGTGCTAATCTTTCACATCTGTGAGTAATGTCATCATTTCTAGGCTTGGGCACATTAATAATGTACTGGGCGTGATTAAACTAAGAGAAGCTTCATCCAAGATGAAAATTAAATCTCCCAGTAAAGAGGGCAGCCCATCTTGGCTCTAGCTGGCTACCTGTGCTTCCTGCATTCTCCACATGTACCTAATTTCTTCCTGGCCTGATAATGAAATAAGCCATTAGAAGAAGGCATACAGAGCTCTCCTTCAGTAACAGGAGAAGGTGAGCACAGAGGACACAAGAGGGGGGTATGAATGAAGAAGGAAGTCAGAATTGCAGAATGGCAATATGTCTGCTTCTGGATGCTTTCTGCCCTGCAGGAGTGAGGCGGAAAGAGACAAACTCCCCAAAGGTTGAAGAGTCAAAGACAAGGGTCAGTTCATCTCCCTTCCTAATTTTGGAGGGTCTCCGAATCCTTTATTCTCATTCATCTTCTTTTCCTTTTCCTTTTCCTTCCCTTCCTTCCTTACAAGTCGCATAGGGACGTGGGAGCAGCAGTGGCAATTCGCCCCTGGCGGCAATGTTTTTAGGGTATCCCAGCCTGTTGCCACACCCCCGTGCACCCTGGCTATGCCCCCACGCACCACAGCCACGCTTCTGTGCATGGTGGCCACACCTCTCGCTCTGTAGCCCCACCTCCTCCCACCCCCCTCCACACACTCCAAGCTCCGCCACTGCTTCCTTATTTTTTTTTTTTTTTTGCATCCACACTCTTTCTGAAGCAACATTTATTGTTGTTGTAGCTGCTGCTGCTGCGACATCCCTCCACTTTTTGACAACTTGTTTTTTAAATTTCCACTCTTTCAACTGTTGTAAATTATAGACATATACCTTTCTTTTGATGCAAAGTCCACTCTAGTGTCAGTTCTTCTCCACTTGCCTTCAAGGAATTATAGAGGGTCACTTGGCAATCCTGTTGTGCGATCTGTTGTACATCAGGCACCAACACGTCGGTTACTTTGCTGGCTTTGCTACGCAGTAACGTAATGGCAGCTCTCAGCTGGATATGGACTTGACACAACTGCACAGTTCTAATTCCTGCATATGCATGTCAACTTGCAAAGATGTAAATCCTCAACAGGATTCTGGCCATATGCCCTAAAAAGACTGTAAAATTTACACAGTACAACTGTAGAGCCATAGCTCTCAGGTACTTTGCCCATAAATGTCCCCCATTTCAGTCCTTACTGTCTCCATATTAAAGAATCAAGTAGGAAGGTAAGATGAAAGATCACATCCCAAAATGCTGGAGAGTCACTCCCAGGCCATTTCTGTACTACATCCTTATAGCGTGATTATTCCACTTTCAACATCCTATGGAATCCTGGGGTTTGCAGTTTTGGGAGGGGCTGACTGTGAAGCCCACACTGAGTTTTAACCCAGGAGCTCTGTGTGGTTCTGAATCTATTTGGGAATTAGGGAGTCAGCTCCTTGGATATGTCCTTTAAAGCTTTGGCTAAAATGTGGAGTGGACTTGCTGACCCTCTGACATGGAAGCCAGCAGCCCCTGCTGATCATAACCTGGGTAACTGGGATGGGGTCTCTTTTCTGTTCTATCTCATAGAGAAAAATGCCCTGGGTGAGTGGGCCTGGCCATTACACTCAGGATTCTTGTTCACCTTCCTAATTGTATCTTTCACAGCCCTCCAACAGCATCTGTGAGTAAACAAGGGAAGTGGCTGTCTCCTACAGCACAATGTTGCCTCCCAGGGAGTGTGGACATAGGGAGAGAGTTCAGAGTGGGAAGTAACTATGCTGCTTGCCCTACTTACTTGCATGACTGCCCACTCAAAGAAAATATTCCACACTGGTCTTGCAACAGCATGGACTGAATTGGGACATGCGTTTAAATGCTAAGCCTAAGGAATTTCATAAGATGCCAAGAAATGTCAAGGGGAAGGGAAAGTTGTTCTGTTCCCAGAAAGATTAGGTCTGGCCATCCTTTCTCAAAGGGTCTCTCCTGTTCTCTTTAATGAAAGGCTGTGATAAAACTCTGAAACCATTCACTCAGTTTCCATCTCTGACACTAAGCTGATGTGGGTTTGGGCTGGGGTTCACTCTGCTATAGTAATTGGAGCCACTACAAAGACCCAGTGTGGTATAGTTGTTTGAATGTTCGACTAAGGCCATTTCTGCACTAGGCTGTTATAATGCTATTATTCCACTGTCAACATCCTATGGAAACCTGAGGTTTGCAGTTTAGGGAGGGGCTTCAAATTGTAAACCCCAGGATTCCATAGGATGTTGAAAGTGGAATAATAGCACTATAACAGTCTAGTGCAGAAATGGCCTAAGACTTTGGAAAACCAGGGTTCAAATCCTCACTAGGTCGCGGCATTAGAAAGGTTGAGAACCACTGTCCTAGACTGTGGAACTCCTGCCCACAGGAGGTCCAGTTAATTCCCACCCTCCTCTCATTTTTAGCATCAAGTTAAGATATTTTTTAAATTTAAGCAGGCATTTGATTTATTTTAATCATGCAACAGAATATTGTTTAAAATAGTTTGCTCTGTTTTTATTTTGAATGTTTGCAATTGTGTTCTAAGTATATTTTAAAACATTTTGTCACCATATGTTATTAACAGAATTGACATTTAATTGTTTTGTATAGTACATCTTTTAGCTTAATTTTTATTTTACATTTTGTAACCAGGCTTGAGTCTGTTGGCAGGAGAAAGGCAGGATATAAACTCAATAAAAAACAAAGAAAGTAAGCATAGAACCAAATATAACACTTTGATATCCTTGCAGGCAAAGTACGATTTAAATGTGCAAGTGAATAGACTACGGTAAGTATTGAGAGGACTGGCTGTGCTGGAGTGGAATCTCATGTACTTCTGCTCTGAAATCTTTTGAGAAACTGCACAGCATCCATGAAACTTATAGAATCATGGAATCATTCAGTTGGAAGGGACCACAAGGGCTACTGAATCCAACCCCATCCTGCCATGCAGGAATATACCATCAAAGCATTCCCGACAGATGGCCATCCAGCCTCTGTTTAAAAACCTCCAAAGAATGAGACTTACAGTCTTGTGACCTTTTCCTATTCACATTTAGAACTGTGGCACCATTGCCATGATCATAAATGCCGTCCCCAAATCCACCTTAAAATCCAGCCAGCTGCACTGAGCAACAGACTTCTGCAATGCTAACAAGAAGGTGCTGAAAGATGATGCATAAAGTCCCACCTCCCACCAGTGAGTCACAGTGCACTGAGAGGTTGTGACAGAACCCCACAGACATCTCTGTTTTTGCTCCTTGCACCACAGCTTGCTGGTGGGAGCGGGTTGGATGGTTCAAACTTCACTGCCTCACTCACCAGCACTACTCACCGGAACTCCATTCCTCTGTGCAGCTGGTCAGATTTCATTGTGGGTTTTAGAGATCAAATCAGAAGATTGATTGTAGCCATGACATGGTGGCCCTTTTTGCACATCACCTCCAACCCACAATGGCCATGGGATGGCCACAGGATTGCAACAGTGGTTCTGCATGATGTTGTTGTGATCCCATGGCCATCCTGTGGCCATCCCATCACAATTGCAGATTAAATCATGTTCAGGTTTCTCTCGAAAATGACACACAATTGCAGAGTCCTCCCACCTCCCTCTCGCACTTACCTGTTGTGAGGAACTTCAAGAAGCGCAATCGCTGCGCTTCCTCCCCCAGTGCAGCCTGGGAAACTGCTGGGCTGCACTGCGGAAGGGAGAGGTGGGGCCATTGCACTTGCTCCCATCCAGCAAGCAGCCGGTGTGGAGGGAGAGCGCAGCAGAAACGATTCCCTCCCGGAAGAGACTTTCGCTGGATCCTTGCACAATGGCTTCGGGAAAAAGTAAATTGTAGAAAGGGCCTGTGTCTTTGCATCTGACACAAGATCTCAACCTATATTGCTGAGGAAAACGTTAAAAGAAAGGAGGAGAAAATTTGTCCCTCACACCATAAGGTCACCTCAGTAAACCATGCCCACTTTAAAAAAAAAAAAATCTTTGGAAGAATTCTAGTCCAGATCCAAGAAATCACTACAAACAACCCAAAAAAACAATAGACTAGGTGGATACAGATGGGACAACAACCAACAAACCCCAAAGATCTATATCAAGAGAACAGACGGTTCTTTAGATCAGTCTAGAAAAGCTCAATATCTATTGAAAAATGCTTAGATTTGGTACCTGTTATAAAAGTCTTTAAAAAGTAAACCTCTTTCCCAATGGAGAGGTGCTTTCAAAATTATTTCAGGCAACAGCGGCCTCTGGTGTGCAATGATCAAAAAAACACCTCTAAGCACAATCTTTTTTAAACCAGCATAAAATTCAATCTCATTTGAGTTTGAGGCTTCTTCCTCTCACATCAGGGGAAAAGGATAGTTTCTGGCAGTGCAAGTAGATTTTGGGGTTGTTTTCTGCTATGAAATTGCATTTGCTGGAGAGATCTGGTTTAGTTATAGTAAGACATATGTTACTCTGATTACTGGGGGTCCTGGGAGGGACACCTATATGTGCTCTCAATTAACTAAGTTTGGGGAAATTAGCCAAGAGCACAAGCTTGCAATGCGAGAGGCAGGGCGACGCAGCGGAATCTTTTACCCAAAGTCTATGGGGTCAGGCCAAGTCAAGGAGCACACCAAGTTATAAGAATAATTGAGATCTTTATTAAATACAGACAGTGTATGCAACACACACACTCAGATAACTATAGAAAATAAAGGTTGGAGTGGGACAGAGGGATTTTTCAGAGGGATTGTTGAATTGGGTGATACGACACCTGTCCTGAAGCCCGGATAGATCACTGCGAAGGTCCAAAGTTGCTCAGTCTCAGCCAATATGACTGAGGGGAAGGCTTGACAAGCAGAGCGGTGGCAAGACAGGATGGAACTCAGGAGCAATCCAAGGATGGTCTCGGAATTGGGGGATTTTATAGGGAGAAATGTAACTGCAGGCTATTCCATACTTGAGGGAAACAATGAGTTTCGGGTGCGAGACAAAGCTTTGGAAAGGTCAAAATTTAACATGATTGAGTTAGGTCCGAATTGATAATGGAGTAGCCAGTATGCAGATGCACTGTGCTTGACATTTGAGTATCTAGCTTGTCAAGTTGCCTGCTCAGGGCTGGGAGTTCTTTGTAAGCACGCATACATAATGAAGGTGTTTGCAGAGAGGTCTCCTAAAGCGACGATCTGGTTATTTCTGGCCTGCCTGGGTGGAGAATGGAATGTCCAGTGATTAGTGGCCGAGCCTAGTTCTGTGCTTGTCCGGGGACCTCACAAACACGTGGAGAGGGATGGTGGAAGAGAGCCAAATTACTGATATCAAAATGATATCTATGTCACCTTAAGTGCGGCCTATGAACTGCAGTAACACATACCTCAGTAACATTCTGTCTGGATTACTGTAATATAGCATCCCCATCCTGTAACATAGGGCCACCTTTCCAAAGTGGAATCTTCAGCTAGTTCCAAATGTTGCAGCCAGAGTGTTGACCACAACCAGGTACAGGAAGCAGTCAAGTTCCATGTTATAACAACAGCTATTTCCGCACTACACTCTTATAGCACGATTATTCCACTTTCAACATCCTATGGAATCCTGGGGTTTGCAGTTTTGGGAGGGGCTTTCCGGATTCCATAGGATGTTGAAAGTAGAATAATTGCACTATAAGAGTGTAGTGTGGAAATGGCCAACATTGTAGACTCCAATATGTTTCCAGGCACAATTCAAAGTGCTGGTTATGATTTATAAAGCCCTATACGAGTTACGTCCAGGCTAGCTGAGAGACCATGTTCTCCTATTTGAACCTGGCCTGCCTTGAAATCTTTGAATATGGCATTCATCTCACTCCTACCACCGTTGGATGTATGTCTCATGCAAAGATGGGAGAGGGCCTTTTTGGTTGCTTCTCCCAGGCTCCAGAATTTGAAATGCAGGGGTGCTAGGCTGGCACCCCAGCCTCTATTATCCTTCTTCTGGTAGGCAAAGATCTTTTGATTCAAGCAGCCCTTCGGCAACTGACCTCACTTGCTGAAGAAGGGGCTTTGCACCGGATAGGGGCTACATTTTTCTTTTACTAATCTAACATATAAAAGTCAAAGTTTGTCTGTTTGTCTGTGTCAGGTGAAGACCTCATATGATTGGCTGCCTAAGAAGATTCTATGGAATCCTGCGGCTTGCCGTTTAGGGAGAGGCCTTTAGAATTCTCAGCTAGAGAGCTCTCGGGCCTCAGTCAACTGTGCCTGTCTGGGGACCTTTTCGCAAAGCAGTTTGAAAGCGTATTAGGCACGCTCCCTCCCCCCTTCACGAACCACCGTAGGGCATGACGTTCTGGCGAACCAGGTGCTATCATAGCCACGGATAGTGCTGATAGCGCGTTTTCAAGGCAAAAATAACCTCCCTTTCACACATTGGCCGCGCGACTAGAGGGCCTGCGGAGCCATCATCCAGTGTGCTTCCGGGAAGGACCCGGGAGTGGGCAGGGTGTGGGCAGTCCCTGCTGCCTGTCCCTCACGCAGCAACTCCCAGGGGTCGCTCCGCCCAGCGGCAGGCCAGCCGCTGCCCCCATTGCAGCAGGGAACACTGCACGACACGTCGCCGCGAGAGGCTACTCCGGGGCTGCATCACCACTCACACTTGAGACGACAGCAGCCCCCGGGGTCCAGCCAACTATGTTTTTTTTAAAAAAAAAAACCTGGTGCTAGCACGTTAGCACGTTACCAACGTAGTATGAAACAGCCTGTTGGCAGGATCTATAGTGCTAACATTAGCATAATAATTGGCAAAACAATTTTTTAAAAAAGAAAAACCACCGAGCAATCGGGGTGGTGGGGCAGGGACAGGGCAGGACCTGGGGGTAGCCCAGGACGCCGACATGTGGACAAGGCACCAGGCGGGGACTGGTGCTCTCTTGCAAATGCCCTACTGTGTGCAGACTGCAAGGGGCTCTCTATTGGACCTCTTGCAATATTGGCAATATCGTGAGGGCTCTAGTTTGTTGCGCTATCAAGGTAAGGTGTGAAAAGGGCCTGGAATAAGCTGGTTGCTATGGAGACGAAGCCTAGCAGCAAGGACGAGGGCAGTATATTCCCTCAGGAACCCAACCTCTGTCAACAACTGAATACAGATTGGATTGGGGAATATGGGGGAAAAGACAGTTTGGGGAATTAGAGACACAGGATCTCAAATCTTTCTAACAAGTATTACCTATGAGAAAATAAAATCCCAGGCAATACTGGCTGTATATGTTATGTGTTTCAAATTTGCGTGGCTTTTTCTTCTTTATATGTATGTGTACTATTTTAGAATAAACAGCCATGGTTGTCATTGCTTTACGTGGCAGCAGCAAGAGGAAAAAAGCTGGGGATGTTGCGGCTATGAAGGAAGTGAGGCTTTGGAGGAACAGGGTTTGTGGAACTGGGACCATTTCCACACGAGCCTGTTATAGCTCTATGATTCCAGTTTCAACATCCTATGGAATCCTGGGGTTCCATCCTAAACTGCAAACCCCAGGATTCCATAGGATGTTGAAACTGGAATCATAGCGCTATAACAAGATCGTGCAGAAATGATGTGGGAGATTTTGACTGATATTCTATAACACATTGGCAGAACATAACCCTCAGCCAATGTACTTAAGGCTTCTACAGAGGGCCTGCAGGCTGCTTCCTTTCTCCTGCTCTTACACTAGGTGTGGAACAACAGCTGAGAAGCTTGTGGGTACAGCTTGATCTCCTTGTCTCCTCCAATCAGAGAAGGAGAGGCCAGAGTGCATTTCAACTGCTCTTGAGGAGCAACCTTTGCGCCAATGAATGCTCGAGATGATAGACGATAGTGCTTGACAAAGTGCAAGGCAGGAGGGAAAGAGGGAGATGGCACTTCAGGTAAATTGATTCAATCAAGGAAGCTGAGGCCTTGGGGTTGCACCCTCTTGATAGTGTATCAAGAGGATTGCAGCCTTTGAATCCTATTTGTGGGAGTATATAAATTGTAAAAGACAAATAACATGCCTCCCCACTGGAAGTTATTCTAGGTAAGTCTGCATAAGATTGCAGCCTCAGGAGAGCTCACTTGAGTTTCTGTGAAGGACCATCTCAGATTATGTGAACGACCATCTCTTCCTAAATAAACCTATCCAAGTTTTTAAGATCTTTGGAGAAAGGTTTTCTCTCAGTACTATCATTGCCACAGACGTATCTGGTGAGGACAGGGGAGAGGGCTGTAGCAAAGTCATGCCAATTTTTTCTTTATAATATTGCTAAATTCAGACCTGTTTTGTCTGCTTCCTCTGCAAAGACTTTAGTTCATGCCTGGGCCCTTTCCGCACCTTACCTTTTCTCGGTGCTGGGGTGCAGGGATCACACAAGCAGCCTCCAAAGAGAGGCTCTCGCATCCCCGCTGCTTCAGTTCCACACGAGCTGCCTGCTCTCGAGCAGGTAGCACGAGAGCCCCGCCTCTTCCTTCCGCACTGCACTGGGGCGGGAAGTGTGACCGCCGCGGCTCCAGAGGCTCCGCATTCATGGCAAGTGCACGTGGAGCCCCAGAGCAATGCATGAGCACACACCATTTTCAGCTGAAAGCCAAAGATGAAAAAGTGCGTGAGCGGCACCTGCCCAACCCTGGAGCGTCATGCAATTGTGAGTGCGTCATGCAGATCGCTCCTCACAATCGCACGACACTCCAGGCGCCCTTTCGCATGGCAAATGCCATGCGAAAAGGGCCTTGGTCATGATTCTCCATAACCTTCTTTTGATTGGTCTTCTATTGTCTCATCTTAGCCCCTTGGTTTCCATTCAACATTCTGCTGCTAAGATTATTATGCTAAGATCATTTTGACCATGTTACCCACTTTTGATCTTTCTTCATTGGTTGCATATTCCTTTTAGGATCTGGTACAAGCTTCATCTGGAATCCTGTTGAAGACTTGAATCTTTGTAAGCAGGATTGAGTATGCAGGAATTAGAACTGCACAGTTGTGTGTCATCTGTACCCAGGAGAGGGCTGTTGTTGCATTACTATGTAGCAAAGCCATCAAAATGCCCAATGTGCCTTGACGCCCAGTGAAACTGATGCACAATGAGACTGATGTGCATTGGGCACCAGTGTACATGGGGCACTCTTGCTGGTGTCCCATTATGCATTTCACAATTCAGTAAAGGGGTTTCCCAGTGCCTCTTCTACGCAGCTAGGTATCCATGAAGTTATGTGATGTAACAGGTCATATAGGATTCTGGTGTTCTATGTTTTAACATTTAAAGCCCTACATGACCTGTTCCCCCACTTCAACCCACCCCTCATTTCTTTTTACCAGCCTTTTTGGAGTCTGCATTCCAGGAACTCTGGGCTTCTCACCCAACCAAGGGCTTCCTTTGCTTTGGCTCAGCTTCAGCCTTTTTCACTTGTTGTTCCACACTCCTGGAATTGCCTCTTTAAATATTTATGGACTGTTCCTTCCCTCATTATTTTAAATCTCATTTTAAAACTTTTTTCATTCTCAAAGCTTTTGGAATTTTAGTTTAATATTGTTTTATTATCTTGTATATTTTGATTATAGGTATTTGTCAATTTGCTTTATCCAGTGTGCCCTCTTGTGGTGCAACCTCAGCACAACATGAATCCAAAGTTATGAAGGGGAATAATTTTGAAGCAATATGCAAGATATTTGTGGAAAAGGCTTTCAATAAAAGAGGAAGGTGGCATACCTCCACAAGAAGAATTATAATTCTGGAAGGTAGAGTAAGTTGAAACATAATTGTCTCTGGGGGGTGAGTTTACTTTTAGAAATAATTTGATATATTTAGTAATAAGATCATATTTAGTAATAGTAATAGATTAAATGTAATGGAAAAGTATAGAGTTAAGAATGAAATTATTATAGTAATAATGAGTATAATGAGAATGAGATCTAGATATAGGTAACAAAAGTATATAAGCAGTATAATATAGAATATGCTGAACAAGTATATAATTGTAATGGAATTGGAGAGAAATAACAATGTAAGTTTGATTTGTTGAAATTTTCTTTTTTCATCTATCACATGGTGTTTTTCTTTTTTGTTCTGTTTTTTCTTTATAATCAATAAAAAAATTTTTTTTTAAATGAATCCAAAGTTGTGTGAAGCACCACATCCATTATTGTCGAAAGACATGATGGGCATGCGCCTGTGCATCCACAGGCATGCTCACATCACATCCATTGAAGATAATGTGACATCAGTATTTACTTTTTTTGTTTTGTTTTATGCACGGGTTCTTGGAATGAAACCCTCACATATACAGAGGGTACATTGCATTATATTGCATCGGCCTTTGTATTTCTGAAACTTTTATATTTTGCATTACTCCTTCTTCCCCCTCCCACCTCTGTATGTGTGTGTGTTGGTATTAGATTGTACTCCTTAGGAAAGGCTGGATGTTCTTTGTTCTTTCTGTTTTACTCTGTAAAGCACCATGTAAAAATAAACAAACAAACAAATAAATAAATAAATAAATGAGAGAGGAGGAGAAGGGGGCCAAATATGGAATTCCCTTCCATGAGAGACTAGATTGGACCCTTCTCTGCTCTATTTCCACTGCCATCTTTGTTTTTCTAGACCTTGACTGTTAACTGACCATGGCAGAAAGTCTGCATGGCAGAAAGTGCTGTATTTTTATTCATATGATTATGCTTTTAACGTGATTGTTTATTTAATTATTTTAATGTTTGTATTATCTATTAGCATGATGTAGTGGTCTGAGTGTTGGACTACAGTCCTCGAGACCAGGGTTCAAATGCTTGGGTAAGTCATACTCCATCAGCTCAGAGGAAGGCAAAGGCAAACTGAAGAGCTCCCTGCAAAGGGAAGTAGCACATGCAGTATCACTGTATGTGCAAGTGTGGATTACATGTTGTACATTACGCATAAAGACAGTGCATCCAGTCGTTCAACATCACAATTCATTAACAAGGCAGTATCGCTCAGCTACCAGGTAACTTTATGAGTATAAAGTTATATTCCATTTCCTCATTGTAAAATAGAGGCTGCAATTCTGCATGGCTCAATGAGCATAGTAGTTCCCTATATGGAATTACACTACTCTGAGCCATCGACCACCGTTGCCCAGAACTACCATAGAGTTGCTGAAGCCTTCTACCTGTGGCCTTTTGTACCTGGAGGAAAGAGCAAGAAAGATGCCCAGAAGGTCTGGCTATGCCACGGTAGCCAGCCATGAGATGATTACATCAGCCATTGAGATCAGCCGTAACCCTTTGGAGGCCTCAGACACTAGTGTAAACATTTCACATATGGCTACAGAGACAGAGCCAAATGTTTCTGCAGTCACAGAGTCATAGAGTTGGAAGAGACCATGAGGGCCATCAAATCCCTTTTTGAAGAAGGGGACAATATTTGCCCTCCTCCAGTCTGCTGGGACTTCTCCTGTTCTCCAGGAATTCTCAAAGATTATTGCCAGGAGTTCTGAGATTACTTTCACCAGTTTTTTAAATATTCTTGGATGTAGTTCAGCTGGTCCTGCGGACTGGAATCCATTTTGAGTAGCCAGGTATTCCTGTACCTATGCTGCACTGTGTTTCTCCTAGCACATCTTCTGCTTCTTTTCCCCAAGTAGAGCATTGTTTTCTCAGGAGATTTGATCACACATTTCCTGTATCACATCCAGGTTGATCCTAAGATGCAGTAAAGCAGAACAAAATCAAAGACAGCCCATTCTCATAAAAGAGAGATCACAGATGGTAAAAGGTAATCATTTCTTCATTTGATCATATGTTCTGAAAAGAGAAACAACATGTATGTGTGTGTGTATGTGCCTTCAAGTTGTCTGTTGAATTATAGTGACTCCATCAATTTTTCACTGGGTTTTCTTGGGAAGGAATATTCAGAAATGATTTTCCTAGTCCCTTCCTCTAAAATATAGCCTAAAGCACCTGTTATTCATTGGTGGCCTCCCATCCAAGTACTAACCAGAGCTGCCCTGCTAATCTTCCAAAATCAGACAGGATTGGGCACCTGTAGGATACTTACCTTTTGTTAACCTGTTGTCTTTTCAGTGTCTGATGTCCCAGAATGTATGTATGCTACACATACAGTTTGATACTGCTTTAATTGTATGACTCCATCTTGCAAATCTAGGGTTTTGTAGTTTGGTGAGGTATTTTTTTAGAATTTACTCTTCATAGAAGTTCTAGTTCTCTGAACTAGAACTTTCTAGCACAGAATTCTAAAAGTGCCTCATAAAACTACATATCCCAGGATTCTGTGGGATGGAACCATAACAGTAGTATAAAACTACTGTATGTAGATCATACTATTTGATGAGGGGGACCAACAGGTTTTTTCCCTATTGCACTAAGGACTGGTACTTCATTTGTGTCCTTTAGCAACAACTATTTCTTTCCTGAAAATCTGCTACAGACAAGCAGTTAATGGTTCATGCAGACTATCACTGGGAGCAGAACTGGTATTGCCATGCTCCTGATTCGTCTCCTGTATCTTACCACAAGAGGGCAGAACTAGCCGGTGAAATATTCAAAGATTCAGGCCTGCTAATGGAAAGTTTGGAACATTTTTTCATTATCTGCAGTGAAAGAACAGAAACCACTGAAAGAATAAAGGAAGGAAAGCAAGGAGGCTTAGTACAGTGGGCCTTCCGTATCCTCTCGGGCTTGGTACCAGGGCCCTCCCATGGATACCAAAATCCATGGATGCTCAAGTCCCTTTATATCCAATGGCATAGTAAAATGGCATCCGTTAAATAAAATGCTCAGATGACAGCCAGAGAAAGCCTGAGGATCTGTGAAATGGGAGGCTGCAGCAGGGTATGCATACATATCAGCATCATGCTCGCCACATGGCAAAATCAAAGATTGCTTTTTGGAATTTTATTTTTCAAATGGTTGGTTGAATCCATGGATTCATGGACGCAGAACCTGTGGATACAGAGGGATGACCGTACAGCTAATATAATTATGCATATTACCAACAATATTTAGATTGATAACAAAACATACGAGGGAAGATTATGAGGTTAAATCCGGACCTACTCAAAGGAGATAAAATGAAATTAATGGGGCTTGATAAGCCATGACTAAAGAAAATCCCACTGATTTGAATGAGCCTCATCAATGAGACTGTGTATCTACACTACACAGTTATAGGAGTTTGACACCACTTTTACTATCATGGCTTCATTCTATGGAATTCTGGAAGGAACTTAGCATGCAGAAGAAACCAACAGGATTCCAGCCCATCTGTTCAGCTTGGTTGATCTTTCATATTAGGAAAATTCAAATAATCTCCAGGAGTACTTTCTCCCTTGAGGAGATCCTAGGGCTTCCCATAAAACTTTTAAATGAAAATGTTTCACACTTAACTTATAAATGTGTGCTTGTGCCTTTGAGCCACCTGTGAACTTACAATCACCTCATGAATTTAAAGGTTTTTTTAAGGCCAGGAATACCTAGAGGTGATTTTGCCAGCTCCATCCTCTGAAATATAGCCTAGAGTACATGGTATTAGTTGGCTGTCTCCCATCCAAGTGCTAACCAGGACTGATAGTTACTGTGAACAAGTGTGAGTCAAAATCCACTTTCTATGAACAAGTGGGAAGCAAAACCCATTCTTTCATTGCACGTATAATGGGCAAATCTACCAGCATTTCTCTCTCACTGTTTATCATTTTAACAATCTTGTAAATCCAGTTTGTTCTGAAATTTGAGGGTTCTTAATGGTGTGCATGAAAACTTGTAAGGATTGTTGTGTGTAATTGTTTTATGCGTTTTGGTCCAATATCCACTCTTTTGTGAGCAATAGTCCTAATAAAACACATCTTCTAACATTCATTTCACTAACTTTTGCATTTTTGTGTGCACCTGTTCCCTAAGATACATGTTTTGTGTTCATTGTTTTGATTGGTGAACTCCACTGCAAAATTTGGAGAAGTAGAGTTCAAAAGAAAATAATGAAATGCAAATGGAATTAAATGTATCTCCCATAAAGAACTGTGAGTACAAAGCAACAGCTGAAGAATATTGTGGGTTAATTTATCTTGCATGGTCTTGAGTATATGTCAAGTGTGATTTTACTGAATTATTTTAGGACCTAAATTCTATTGTTAGTTCCAACTAAAGTAAATCCATTGATTCAACTGGATTTACCTATGTGTTGATTCATCATTCAATAATTGATTCAGTGGGTCTACTTTAACCAGCAGGATTTTAGCCTAGTTGTTTTCAATATTCACAAGAGTTACATGGAAATACCTAACCAGTGAGTATAGTTGAATGGCTGCAACGTGACTTAGTTTAATCTGTGCAAAGCCTGTCATTGGGATAGAAGTCTAAGCTATCCTTTGAAGTGAAACATACTGATCTTTTTCATGGGCCTCCAACTTAAACAGATAAGTACCATGAAATGCCCTAATGATGAGAACACAGTAAGACTTGTTTTAGTTCCATAATTATGGTTGATTCTGGATTGATTTTGATTCAGTGGGAGTGTTTACATTGCCTGTAATGTATGGATCCTCACGTCTAGCCCAGAAGTTCAAACACTTGGGCTATTGAAAGCAAACTTTTCAAACAGCCTGGGGAATGGCAGCTTTAGCACGATCAGCTTCAAAGAGAACTGTTGGGGGGGGGGATAACAAAATAGCGCTACTTTGCAAAATATTGAGCTGAAGGCAGGCAGCATGACTTCAGAGAGATGCCTAAAATTGACCCTGGTGGTCCCATCTCAAAAGAGGCAAGCAGACACTTATTCTGGACAAACTGCTTCATTATTGGCCAGATCCATAGCCAGTTCACACTCCCAAAGCTTGAGAGAGAGAAAAAAATACTTTCTCGGACTACAGGTCCCAGAATTCCTCAGTGGCCATGCTCTGTGGGAGATTATAGCAGCTAAAGATGCAAAGGGGTTAGACCCTTCGGGGACCTGCAACAACCACTTTCCCAAGGAACCCTGTCACTGGGAGAGCACTGCAGATCTTGTTTCCTAGAGCTTCAGTCTCCTGCAGCTTGGAAATGCTTTGGTTGGGGCACTGTTAGGCTGCAAAGGTAGGTATTTGGGATCATGTTCAGTTATCCGTGATCGTAAATATGAGTCCCCAGGAGTAAGGATATTGTATGTCTGGTCTACAATATTGTAACTGCTGAACAGTATGCCAACTGTTGTCTCTCCCTACCCCTATTCCTCAGACTTTCCAGCTGGCCCCTCCCGAAACTGCAAACCCCAGGATTCCAGAGGATTGAAAGTGGAATCATCATGCTATAACAGGCTAGTGCAGAAATGGCCATAGTGTTATTATTCCACTTTCAACATCCTGTGGGATTCTGGGGTTTGTAGTTTACTAAGGCCAAAGATCTCTCTGGATGAGAATTCTAAGTGCCCCTCCCTATACTGCAAAACCCAGGATTCCATAGGATGTTGAAAGGGGAATAATAGCACTATAACAATGTAGTGTAGAAATAACCTTTGTTGTGGTTGTGTGCCTTCAAGTCACTTGCAATTGATGGTGACCCTAGCATGGAGTTTCCTGGGGCTGAGTGTGTGTGACATGCCCAGTCACACAGTGGGTTTCCATGGCTTAAGTGGGGAATCAAACCCCGGTTTCCAGAGTCATGGCCCAATGCCCAAACCACTACATTATGCTGGCTGTACGATTCCATTTTAACTGCTACAGTTCCATCCTAAGAAATCCTGTGATTTGCAGTTTACGGAAGCTATTTAGAATTCTCGGCCAAAAAAGCCCTAGCGCTTCACAAAATTATACATCCCAGGATTCCACGAGATGTTGTCATGGCAGTTAAAATGGAATCATAGTAATATAATTAGGGGGTTGGTTTTAGATGGGTTGGTGGTTGGGGAGGATTGGGTGTGTATTATTGTTGTTTGCCGCCTCGATCCATGGGGAGAGGCGGGATAGATATTATTATTGTGATGATGATGATGATGATGATGATGATGATGATGATGATGATGCAGTGTGAAAGGGCCCTTAAAATTTAATTGAGCAGATCTACAATCTGATTATGTTGTAGTTACATCTTACGTAAACAGACACATGCCTGTCACTAAACCCTGACAAGTGCTTCTCTAGAGCATGGTCGTGGTGGGTTCCTCTCTTCTAAGTCGTATTTGGAAATTCACAGTGAGGAACGC
The DNA here is from genome assembly GCA_948474755.1 of Ctenosaura bakeri. Lineage (NCBI taxonomy): Eukaryota > Metazoa > Chordata > Lepidosauria > Squamata > Iguanidae > Ctenosaura > Ctenosaura bakeri. The sequence continues at coordinate 986,825 of CAOLHI010000035.1, read as the reverse complement.
ATAATGAAATTGTTGTGGCAAGGAAAAGTGAGGAGGTGCAGGAGAAGAAGAGTTAAAAGGACCCCATTCCCCCCCCACTCAGGCTTCTGCACTCCAAATTACATCCCCACTGAATCAGCTCTTTCTTTTTAAAAAGCAGCTGTCAGGATTTAATTGCACACATCTGTATGTCATATCTAGCTAGGCTCACAATGGAGAGAAGCAACAGTGGGAAATTATCCCCATTCTTTGTCAAAACGCTCAAAAGCTCTTGCCCAATAAAATTGATTGGCAGTAGCTTTAACACAGACTAAAGCAGCCTTCCTCAAACCCATGTCTTCCAGATGTTTCAGGCTTCAGCCCTCGTAATTTCTCACCATTGCCCATGTTTTCTGAGTCTGGTGTTAACTGCAGTCCAAAACATCTGGAGGGCACCAGTTTGGGGAAAGCTGGAGTTCAGAAAAATTCTTAAGGCAGCATGCAATCAACTGACAGCAGTTCTTTCCACAGAAGTGCAGTCATATTAGCCATTCTGTTTATGGCTTTTTAAAAAGTACATCCATGAATCCTGTTCAATAGAAAATACTGCAGCAACTTCTAGACTAACAGATCTAGGTCCCTATCACACCACACTGTTATAGCACTATTATTTCACTTTAGCTGCCCTAGATGCACCCTTTGGAATTCTGGGTTTGTAGTTTGGTAAGGCACTGGAGCTCTTTGGCTGAGAATTCTAAATGCCTTTCCCTAAGCTGATTCCATGTGATATTGCCATGGCAGTTAAAGTGGAATAATAGAGCTGTAACAATGCAGTGTGATAAGGCCCCCAGTTTATTCATGGCTATTAACTGTGATAGCTAACAGTGGCTGGCATTATGTTAGTCATTCCATAATTATTTAGATTTAGGACACCATAACTGCTTTATAGTCTCACTAGCGTACATACCCGGCATTGCCTGGGGATTTTATTTTCTCATAGGTAACACTTGTCAGAAAGATTTGGAATCTTGTTTCTCCAGTTCTCCAAACTGTCTCGTCCAGGACCTGTAACTTTCCCCCATATTCCCCAATCCAATCTGTATTCAGAGTTATTAACATACAGAAGTTGGGTTCCTGAGGGAATACACTGCCCTCCTCCCTGCTGCTAGGCCTCATCTCCACAGCAACTGGCCTATTCAGGAGAGACTCAGTTGACTGAGGCCCAAGAGTTCTCTGGCTGAGAATTCTAAAGCCCCCTCTTACACTGCAAACCCAGGATTCCACAGAATCTTCTTAGGTAGCCAATCGTATGAAGTCTTTGCCTGACACAGCCAATCATCTGAGGTCTTCTCCTGACACGGACAAACAGACAAACTTTGACTTTTATATAGCAGATTTGCGATCATGCCGTTATTGCAACAGCCACAGATAACCCCGAAACCCACCTTAGTCATCCAGTCAGCCAGCCAGTCAGTCATCCAGATCAATGAGATCTGTGCTGCCAGTGAGCAGGGTGCTGCAGGATTGCAGGGCTGTTCTGCCAACAAGCAAAAAGCAGAGACCCCTGCAGGAACCAGGCACAACGCTTCATCATAGGCCTTTTCCGCACGACTCTCTCATAGCACGATCATTCCACTTTCAACCTCCTAGGGAATCCTGGGGGTTGCAGCTTCGAGAGGGGCCGGCCGGCCCCTCTCGAGGCTGCAACCCCCAGGATTCCCTAGGAGGTTGAAAGTGGAATGATCGCACTATGAGAGTGTTGTGCAGAAAAGGCTGGCTTGCAAGAGAAAGCAGTCGTGTCATCCCGCAGCACTTGCTCAGCAGCAGCACAGACCTCCATTGTTCCAAACAGCTGACGGGCTTTTAAGGTGGGTTTCAGCACTCAAGTGGGAGGCTAAAGTATTGCTACAACATCCTGGCTAGATGTTTGATTTAAGAACTTGGACAATGGAATCTCCATATTCAAGGATAATACATTTCTAATTGCTAGTTGATAAGGAAAACAGGACGTGGCCATTCACAAGTGTCTCAAGGTCATCTGGTTCCCAGAGCATGGGAAAGTTACTTTTTGATCCCAAACTTTTTTTAAAGTTGCAACTCACACTGTTCCTGGCTGAGGGAGTTGGGAGGCTGCAAAAGAGAAGCAACAAGAAGAGAAGAGAAGAGAAGAGCAGAGAAGAGCGGAGAGGAGAGGAGAAGAGAATTTTCCCCCAAGCTCTGGGCTTGTCATTGTTAGAGGCAAGACTTCCCAAGCAATATTGCAGGTGTGTATGAAGCTGTATGCATAGAAAATCCCCATATTTACCAACATGCAGACTTATTAATGTATAAAGTCCTTTCAAAGGTGATACAGACTCTTGTAATGAATCAAGCATTGTGCAGCTGCAGGCAGAGGTCATTTCTGTGGCATATTTCTATTGTAATGCTTCATATTGTCTTCTTTTCAAAGTAAACAAAGCTATTCTTCCCCTATGAGAAAAACTCTCGGTCATGTGCACTGGTTAAACATTTGTTAGTAGTGAGGGCAATGCCCTTCTCCTGCAACATACTGGCTGACAGGTATATGGCCTTCAGGACGCAGGTATTGTAGGCAAAGCTGGGCAGCTCATTCTTGGACACGAATGATGACATTTTTCAAGTTCAGGTTCTCTTTGTGCCTTCCCTGGGCAAGCTGGGAGCCAAATACAGCCAGCCAAATACATAGCCTGGGCTGGAAGGTCTGGACATCTACCATTCACTTAGGAAGGCTATAGGAGTTTAAGAGCCAGACCATTTCCACACTAGACTGTTATAGTGCTATTATTCCACTTTCAACATCCTATGGAATTTTGAGATTTGCAGTTTAGGGAGGGGCCTCAAAGGGCCCCTCCCTAAACTGCACACCCCAGGATTCCATAGGATGTTGAAAGTGGAATAATAGCACTATAACAGTTTAGTGCAGAAATGGCTCCAGACTTTAATAATTCACAACATTGAAAGAGATTCTTGAAATGGCCAAGTGCACATGGACTGGGACTGAAGAGCATTCAGGCCCATTACTTTCTTGGAAGAAAAGAACACCATGCTCCCTTCCCCAGTCTTTGCAAGCAAGCAACCCTTCTCTGCCATTTCAGCTCATAATAACTTTAACTATTTTAAATGCAGGCTGAATACATCATAGCACCAAGATCAGTGAATACCAGATTCTGACTTACGGCCCATGAGAAAGAAGGAGGAGGAGAACCTCTTCCTTTAAAAAAGGATGGAACAATCAAACAACAATTGAAAGACCAAAAGTTAGCAAACAGAACCAAGGTATCTCTCATGAAACACTATATCCCTGCCCCCTACTTCCAAGAATAGCAATTTGGAGAGGTCTAGGGGTGACTTGCGGACAAGTCAAGCTCTATATTGCTTAACATCTTGTGAAAAACAGCCTAGCTGGCACTGGACCATTGACCCTGTCAGCCAAACTGCTTCTCTGTCCTTTAGGTCAGAGTTGACACTTGCATTGCATTGCGTTGACACAAGGTTCCCTTTTGCTGGAAGCACTTGGAGACAAAACCACTCAAGAAATGCACCCTTGAGCAAAGTGCTTGTTGGAATAGGAGCAGAGCTGGAAAAAGGTGCTGGTTTGGGACTACAACTCCCAAAATCCCCAGCCAGCAGGATTTTTGAACCTTCGGCACTCATAGTGAGCTCCAAGAATGGCCCAAGGCAGTTTCCTGCCCACGGCAAAGAATAAAATAATATTCCCTCCTCTCAGCAAAAAGCCCTATGGACTGGCAGATGGATCATTCTTCAACACCGGTGTTGGGACGGTGTTTTTCATCACAGCTGAACACAGCAGGCTAACTGAGAGAGCATGGAAGAAGCCGCACAGCATACATTTTGTCTCCTTTCACCTCCCCTCATCTGCTGTCTACCGTGACCACTTCACCCTTTCTAATCTATGCCACCTTGACTCCCACTTTGGAGGGAAACGTGGGGTATAAATGAATTGATAATGATGATGGCTTAGTACATAGAATTTGGAGTCCTGTAGTTGATTTGCAGATGTTTAATTTGAAATCACAGGTTGCAAATCCACACATACTTTCTGTTATGTTACTGTATCCAAAATGTGAGTTACACCACCAGTGCTGATGCTACGTTGTCAGTTTATGGTAAAACACAACCCTGTTCTTCACCCCCACAATATCATATGCAGGATACTTTCTAACACTTTCTTTTCAGTCTAATCTAAATCTGAATCTAAATCTAATTTAAATGTAAATCATGCCCCCACTACAACTAACCTTATCAATCAAGTCCCTAATATGCCGATTTTATGAAACCTAGTCACATGTATTTCTACAGTATTTGTGGGCAAGTTAACAATCATTGCTTGAAAAGAAATGGAAGCAGATTACTAAATGGGAATTATTGTTATTGTTTTTGACCTTGTATGGTTTTGCTGGGGAAGAAAACATCTGCCTTGCACAGTTTTTCCTATCCTATCAAGCACAACACATCCAGAGCATATTCAGTTTCACACACCAATGAGCTGGCTTTCATAGGCTCTAGGTCTCTTTGCTTTGGATACAGACAGCTTTGTGCTCTGATCAGTCATGTAGGGACGGAGGACGGAGGAGCGGTTCGCCCCAGGTGGCAATGTTTTTGGGGTGTCCCAGCCTGTAGCCATGCCCCCATGCACCCTGGCCACACCCCCACACCCTGCAGCCATGCCCAATGCACAGTGGCCATGCCCCTCATGTTGTAGCCCCACTTCCTTCCACCAACCACCCCTCCACACACTCCAAGCTCTGCCACTCGTTCTGATCTGAGATACACAGGATCAGGTGGGCAACCAGGATCAGGTGGGCAACAGCCCTCCACAGTAAGGTGCACACAGTGCCAGAAGTTGGGAAGGTTACCTTTTAAGACCACAACTCCCCAAATCTCCCAGGGAGTTTTAGTCCAAAAAAGCAACTTTCCCAGGCTCTGGCATGCAGCACCTATGCTGAACAATAATCCCACTGCCAAGGGGTTCTTATTGCCGTCTTCTGCCTTGTACCTCAAATCCCTACAAATGCCTGTTCTTGGATGAAGTCAGAAGAATAAATGGTGAGGCTGCAACCTGAGTGCGCTTGCAAAGCTGCTACTGCTGCCTGCTTTCCTCTGACTGCGCAACTCCATTATCTCATCCCAAACACCAGCCCATTCAACCACAGCAAGGTTGCGTGCTTGCTCGCTCGCTCATTTCCTTCCACAAATCTCCATCGTCATCTTTGTCCTGTAGTAACCTCCAGCTTGAACTCCTGGGTCTCTCACCGAAGAACAAAGGCTCAGGGACAGCAGAGACACACTTCCCGCATGGCATTCTTGCAGATACCGGATGGGAACTCCCCCGAGCATCATTGATGTGAGGGTAGAGGGGAGAAGGGGGAGGTTGTCTCACACAGAGAGAAGGCATGAATTTGCAGGAAACATTGTAGCCCAAGTGAAAACTGGGAATATGCCCAATTCCATCTGATCTTAACAAGAAGGAGTGATTAAGTAAAATATAAAATCGGCATACATTCAGACTCAGATGATTTTCTTATAGGGATAAGCAAAGCATAGGCCATGGGCTACATGCAAACCCAGGCTTCCCAGTGCGGCCCTCACATTTCCATTCCCCTCCAATTATTATTTTTTTCCTTAAAACTCAGGAATGGTAGGGGCGGTTTTCACCATGCTTGTGCCTCCTCTGAAGGGTTTTTGTTTTGTTTCCAAAATTAGAATTGACTTCTGGTCATTTCCAGCTTTGTGACAGGCCTTTTAAGCAATTTGGTGATGGGTCTTTAAAGTCCTTTTGAAAAATGGGTGTCAAGTGTGCAGAGGGCAGTGTGGTTCTACAAGTTCCAAGGGAAGGCCTGTACAGCCCTCAGAGCTGTCTAAGCTCCGGCCCCATTTTAGCAGGCAGCCTGCGGTGGATTCTGGACAAAAGCACCACCGTCTCCCTTAGATGGAACTCCAGGGAAACCTTTTCTTTCCATTTTGAGCCATAGCCAACTGTGCTGACTGGATATTGTTTGGCCAGCCACAAAGCTGCTTCCTCCATTCTTTGGAGCAGTGTTTGGAATTTCATCACACGAATCATCCTAATAATCATAGAAGTCAGACGAGGGGAACAAAGTACAGCAAGAAGTGAAAAGGAGTTTAAAAACTTAAAAAGAAGCCTATTATATGTTCAGTAAGGCTACAATCCAAGGCCTACTCTTCTGGGAGGGATAGTCAGGGAGCTGCATATTATATAAATGCACAGCTCATTATTACATGCTACTTTAAAAAAAATAAATAGCAAACACAGAGCAAAGGAGAACAGACAAGATTAGAGATGTAATTCTTCTTTAATTTTCTTCTCAAAGTAAGCAATGAGTAAATTTTAGTAATTACAGGTTGAGTATCCCTTGTCTGAAATGATTGGGACTAGAGGTGTTTTGGATTTCAGGTTTTTTCATTTTTTGGAATATTGGCATATACATAATGAGGTTACACACTATTCTTTCAATGCAAAGTCTGCTCTTTTGTCAGTTCTTCTCCTATTGCTTTTTTCCTGCAGAGAACATGAAGGAATTACAGAGGCTTGCTTAGGGCCACGCACATGCCCGCTTGGAAAGTCTCTCAGTTGGCTTGGCACCTTTTCCTCTCCTCAGCTTGCTTTGGACCGCACATGCATGCTGCTTGCAAAGTGAGCTGAGCAGGGAAAAAAATGCCATGCTGACTGAGTCTTTGCAAGCAATGCATTCTCATGCGCAGTCCCAAGCAAGCCTCCATAACTCCCTCATTCTCCCTACAGGAAGAAGACTGGGTTCCACTTTTCAAAAGTTTCAGATTTTGGAGCATTTCAGCTTTTGGATTTCCAGATAAGGGATACATAATCCATATCTTCCATCTGTGGAAAAGTCTTCCAGAACTGTGTAATTTTTGAAGACAATTTGCAGTTCAAGACTATTCTTTCTAAGACTATTTGCAATTCAAAATTTGTGTGCAAAATCTGCATGTGGTATTTTTGTGCAGAAAACATCTTTTTTTGTGCAGAAAATAATATTTATGCACAGATTATTATTAGAAATATAAATATTTTTGCTGTGCACAAAATGCTGTAAAAAATGCACAAATTTCATACAGAATCAGTCTGGAACCATAAAATAAATCCTGAATTGAATTCTCTTCATTAGGGTTTCCTGACACTTGAGAAACAGTTTTCAACCACTTTTGAATATTCTTTCCATCAACAGATAAGATCCAATTACCAGTTTTTTAAATCTCAATAATAATCACATTGCTATGGGATGAAGTATGGTCAAGGTGACTCCTCAGAATATCTTTCAGTGCTGTCATTCTTGATTCTTGTCTGTAATTAAAGCTACCTGTGTGAGCAGAGATTAGAAAAAGCCATTTGCTTTGGACTACCACACCCACAATCCCACAACCAGCAGGCCTAATGGCTGTGTTATCCAAGTCTAATGTGGGCATCTGTGTAAATAAGCTGTACTGTATGTCACAAGATATCAAAAGTCTCCAGTGACTTGAGCCCACTGTTTCATAGCATCCCAGGCCCTTACCACACTATGCCCCAATAGCATGTTGTTCCAGTGGGATCTCAGCATTGCCATTTCTGCAATGGGATCAGGGCTGTCCACTGCACACTGTCTGCTTCCACAGATGGCTAGCATCAGGCCCGCTGTTCTTCCCTCCACGGTACAGTGTCAATGATGAGTCCGTCTCCCTGCCTCTTCGCCACCCTTATGACTCCTGATTGGTCAGTTCTTGTGCTGTGCTGCAGAAGGAAGCACTATCAAGCACTTTGGCCCTTACCACAGGCCTGCAGCTGACAGGTTCATGGAAGGAAAGGGGGCCATTACCAGATTTTTTTTTCTGGTAATGAAAAATGGTAGGTTTCCCATGGATGCTGATGTGACAGCAGCTGGTCTACAATGACATCATGCAATGGCACAGGTCATGGACTGGGAGCAACATGTTGCTCTGGTGGGATGACAACTTCCTGAAGTAAGGTCCTCAAAGGGACAACAAGGACCATCTAGTCCAACCTTCGCCAAGTAGGAATACCTAACTACAGCACACCTTTAAAAAGATTCCCATCCAACCTTTGCTTAAAGACCTCCAAAGAAAGAGAATCCGCCACTCCAAGGTAGTCTCCTCCAGTGTCAAAGAGTGAAGAAGTTCTCCTTAACGTTTAGGTATGATTTCTTTTCTTGCAATCTGAATCCATCAGTTCATGTTTAAGGACCTTTCTGCCCTACAGTGTTATAGTGCTATTATTCCACTTTCAACATCCTGTGGAATTCTAGGGTTTGCAGTTTAGGGAGGGGCATTTCACATTCTCAGTCAGAGAACTCTTTGGCCTCAGTAAACTACAAACCCCAGACTTTCACAGGATGTTGAAAGTGGAATAATAGCACTATAACAGCGTAGTGTGGAAAGGCACTTAGTTTCTGGAGAGCAGAAAACAAACTTGCTCAGTTCCTCCAACAGAAACTGAACCCACTTGAGCACTGTACTCCTGAAACTCCTCACGTCTCAAATGTGTTATATAGAAGCATAACAATATATATTAATAGTGATCTCAGTTCTCCAGGTAGCCAAAAATGGCATCCCCACCTTCCCAAAAGAGGATCAGAGACACATCGTTTACAGAACCATGTGAGATAAATATTTAGGGAAATTTTCAGAACTACACAAGTATGAAAAAAAATCTTCAGATAATTTTTTTTTGGAGGAGAAAAAACAGACATGAACACATACACATATACATACACATTCATATACACACCTGGAAAAACCCTAGCCAATATTGTACAGGCATCCCCTGCTTATCTGATAGGTTAGGGACCAGAGCACTGTCGGGTAGTGGAATTGGTGGAAAAGCGGAAGCCTGTCTTTTGTAAGTTCTTCTCCCCTTGCCTTCTTCCTATAGGGAACATGAGAGAATTATGGAGGCTTGCCAAGCAAACCTTTGTAATTCCCTCATGTTTCCTACGGGAAAAAGAAAAAAGGAGAAGAATGGACAAAAGAGCAGACTCCACATCATACATGTCCACAATTTACAACAGTTGGAAGAGCAGAACATCAAAAAACGACTCATCAAACAGAGGGGGATGCCTGTATGAGCATGCTCTGTTGGCCTCAAGTATTTTCTGATTGTTGAGGAAGAACAGGCAATGGGGGAGTATGTGGAATGGAGGATCATAAAAGAAGGAGCCAGATGGCAATAACTCTGAACATTATCATTCTAAACCAGTGGTTCTTAACCTGGGGCCTCGGGACCACTGGAGGTCTGCAGAGCCCCCACAGGGGTCCACGAAGTCCTACTGTTGGACACCAACAGCAGCAGAAGCAGCAGCAGCAGCAAAAGGAACTATCATGCCCTGCCTCCAGACCATGGACTCTGACTCAGAGGCTGAAGCAGAGGGGATGCCAGAGACTGAAACAGAGGGCATGCCAGGACTTGATGTACAGAGAGAGGTTGCAGTGCCAGAAACAGGACAGAGGGCATGCCCACTTCAACAGAGAGTCCTGCTTCTTCAGATACAGAAGAACACTCACTTAGACCCAGCTTCACACAGCACAGGCAGCAAAGAGAGACCCAGCATCGCTCTACCAGAATTTATAACTGGCAATAATCAATCAAGGCATAGCTGCACTAGGCTTTGGGTCTATTTAGCTGGCATCTTTCCCCTCCAGGAATTGTCAGAGCTTATCTGGCCTTCTACCTAGCTGAATGCCTTGACGAATGCTTGGATTAACCTTCGACACTCTCTTGCTGTGAAACTCTGTGGGACTTTGTTTATGTTGGACTTCATTTATGACTCTGTGCTTGCTGTCTGGAAGTAAGTAACAAGCTGGGAGTTATTCAGTTTGTTTTATCAGCTGTGCTGGGACTGAGATAGGACAGGGACATGGCAGCAGGAGGGTTGCAGGTGCTGAAATTGTTTGGATGTGTACACACACACCTACCCCTGCTATTGTGCCCCTAATGAGAGGGCAGAGTGGCAGGTGTGTGCGCGTGCCCAAACTATGACTAGAGACCAGTGTCTGAATCCCACTTGGCCATGGAAACTCATTGGGTGACCTCAGTCAAGTCACATCCTCTCAGCCTCAGAGAAAGGCAAAGGTGACAAATCTTGCCAAGAAAACCCTCATGATAGATTTGCCTTACAGTCACTGTAAGTCAGTTTTCAAAGGTGAAAAGCATGTTGGCTAGAAAGAACCTCCCGCTGCCAACGGCACATTGTTGATGTGTGCCTTCACGTCACTTCTGAGGTATGTCAACCACAAACAGAACCTATCATAGAGACTTTTTTGATCAAGATTTGTTAAGAGGGGTCTTACTTTTGTCTTCCTCTGAGGCTGAGAGAATGTGCCTTCCCCAAAGTCACCCAGTGTCTGAGTGGGGATTGGAATCCTAGTCTCCAGAAACCTTTAATAAATAAATATTTGAAAATTTAGATAAATATTTGAATATTGAAATCTCAATTTAAATATTTAAATCTTGAGTTAAGTCTTAGGGGTGCCTGGCAACATATTATATTTGCAGAGGTCCCTCTTAAAGAAAAGGTTAAGAACCACTGATCTAAATTCCAAAACTGTGTTTCAAGTCTTATTTTTACTTACTTCTCTTATTAAACTATTCAGAATCCTATGGCAGGAAAAGCTGACACTTGATTCATAGAAGTGGCATATCACATCTATTGGTGATTAGAAGTACTAATCCATGCCAAAGCAGTCTATCGCATCATATGGACACTTTTGGCAAATTTAAAAGCAACCAAGTTTATCTTGGATTGACAGTAAATACAAATGATACATACTGTGAGCTATCTAAATTTGGTCACTTGACACCCATGATCAAGATTCTTGTCATCTGATGAATGATGACTGGCTCATGGCTTATGTGCAAAAAACATTTGGAATAGAAAAGTCTATTTAAAATACATAGACTTTTAAAAAGAAGTTCTTTCAGGTCTCCAGAATTTTGGGGCTAACTCTGCTGAAGCATAGATGAACGCTTATGCTGCAGTTTTTCTCATCCTAAGGAAGAGACAGGAAAATGCACGATGAATTCCATATTTGTGCAGATAGGATGTTGAGGGGAGAAAATAGCTCAGCGGTAGGGCTCATGCATTGCACCAAGAAGGCTACAGGTTTAAGGGCCCTGTCACGTTACACAATAATAGCACTATGACCCAGACTCGAATCGATGGACTCAGACTTAAGTCACTTCAGTGACTCGACTCAGACTCAGCTCAGGAGTAAATGATGAACTGATTCGACTCGACTCAACTTGACTCAACTCAAGACTTGTATATTTTTAATGACTGACTTGATGCCCTTGGTTCAGTAACATAACACATTCATCCAGAAACTTTGAGACTTTGAACAACGCCTCCATCTCTTTTTGCCTACTGGTCACAGGACAATCTCTCTCAAGCCCAAAGTGTGGGTGCATTTCTCAGAGGGGAACAGAAAACAGGTTAGGCAATGGGCTTGAGGCAGGCTTGAGGTCTGCTCAGCAGCCTGTCCTTGCTGCGTATCAGAGGAGCCTTCTAAAACATTTCCTAAGAGCAAAGGACAAGACTCACCCCCAGAGTGCAGGGTGCATTTCTCAGAGGGGAACAGCACATGTGTTAAGGAATGGGCTTGAGGATGAAGGATCCTTCCTTCTAAAGCTTTTGGAGCTTCAATAATGGGGAATAAGATAGGAACCTATTCCTCACTTCTGAAGCTACAGATGGCAAAATTGCAAATGTGGAGAACCAATTCTGCTTAAATTGTTAATAGTGAATTTATTTCACTCTATCCATTAATTCTGAAATTTTAGTTGAGGTATAAAGTTGGCTTCCAGACTTGAGATTTGACTTGAGACTTGACTTGAAAGTATCTTCAAGGACTTGAGACTTGACTTGAGACTTGAAGGTAGAGATTTGAGACTTGACTTGAGACTCGGAATAAAAGACTTAAATACATCACTGCTATGACCCCACTTTAACTGCCGCAGTTGCATCCTATGGAGTATAGAGGTTTTGTAGTTTGGTGAGGCACTCAAACTCTCTTGCCAAGAATTCCAAATGCCCCTCCCTAAACTGCAAATCCCAGGATTCCATAGGACAGAAGTGTAGCAGTTAAAATAGAATCAGTGTGCTATAACCATGTAGCGCTTAAGGCCCCAGTTCTCCAGCATATTTGGTTCAAAGATAACAGATAATAGGTAAGGCCTCTGCCAGTTGGAGTAGACAACCTAGTTTAAAGGCAAATCATAAAAAAGCCAAAAGAGCAGGGAGCTTTGATATTGAGCGCTAACAGAGAGCACCTGGATAGCAGGCTAAGCAACCACACAGCTCACCCTGCCAGCACTTGCCAGCAACCTAAAGCAAACAGAAATCCACAGTTCCTCTTTCCTGGTATCCTTAAGTCATCTGTCACAATCTTCTCTTGTGAAATACAAAAAGATGAGTGTTGTCTTTTTTAGAATGAAAATATCTTATCTTCCCCAAGGGAAGATAATTGCTGACTAGACTTTTTTTTTAATAGTTGTCCTAGAATTCTTAGAAGAGTTGTTTAGTTTTGTGCTATCTTGCCGTGGGAGAACATCCACCTTTTAAAAAATAAAAAGGTTACAAACATACAAAGTTTTTTGGGACCATAGCAGGTCCAGCAATTAATGAGGTGGGGTGGGATTGAGGGTCTATCACCAGGGATACATCTTTGCTCCCCAAAGCAAGTGGCAATGGTAGTCTGTCCTTCCTTCACTGAGCCTCCTTGGGGCCAGAACTAGGGGGACAGCCAGCCTACTGGAAAACTCTGAAGGGCACTAGGGACCAACCTCCTGCATCTACAACAGAGAAGGAAGGCCTGCAGGTAGAGGAGCAATGGCACAGAGGAACCATGTCAGGAAGTATAGCAGAGGCACCATGAGCCTTTAAGGTAGATGCTGATGGTGAGATGTTACCCAGGACTCAGGGAGGGTAGGTGGTATCAGGCAGCCCTCTACCTCGCTACTGAGGACACCCTTCTGCTGAATCCAATGTAGCTTTCTTGTTGTTATGTGCTTTCCAGGTGACTTTGACTTATAGCCACTCTATCATAAGGGTTTTGGGGCAAGATTTATTCAGAAGATATTTGCTCTAAGGCTGAAAGAATGTGACTAGTGGGTTTCCATGGCTGAGCAGCATTCAACATTTAAATCACTACACAGTGCTTGCCAGTACAGCTATCATCCTGTATATCACCTCTGTGCAGGCCAGTCTATATATAATCACCCCACTGATGCATGCTGGGCACTGATTTGCTTATACGTTTATGACTGCTTATAGCAATATCATAGCAATAGCATTTACATTTCTATATCGCTTATCACTACAAGGCACTCCCTAAGCAGTTTACAATTTGTTTAGCTAATAGCCCCCAGCAAGCTGGGTACTCATTTTACTGACCTACGGAAGGATGGGAAGCTGAGTCAACCTGGAGTCCTGCAGGATCGAACTCACAGTGTTGTGGCTGCAGTACTGGCATTTAACCACTGTGCCACCAGAGCTTTTCTATATAATAAATAGTATAATAATAAAAGACTAATGGAGAGCCTGCTCATTCTTGTATATAAATATCCCAAAATTCCAATATTTAGGAATGCTTATGGGGAACATTGATGCTAGCCTATTTAAACTTTACCATAATTCATGGGTTGGAAATCCAGGTGACCAGAAATTGGGGGGAAAGACTTTCAAATGTTTGCAGGTTAGCTGACAAATGGCAAAGAACCTTCAATCCCTTGGTCTAAAGAGATACAAGAAGGCAACCACACCTATTTCACGACCATTTGAGTGGGCATGATTACATTGGATCACTAACCCTCTTCTTCTTTTTTTCTAGTTTGGAACTAACCAACTTCTTTTGTTTTTCCTCCCCCTTTGAGCACTTACCAGCTCACTAGAAGTTGGTCCTTTTCCAACAAGTGATGGAATTTCAAACTAATTATATGAAAAAAGAAACAGCAACAGAAGAGACTAAAGAAAATAAATCAGATCCAATATCAGGTGATACAAAAATGGGAATGGCAAGTGAGCCCAATTTCTGAAGAAGAGTCCAAATTTGTAGAACTAGAAGAGAAGAAGAAGAAGAAAAGAAAGTAAAGTCAGCTAAGAAACAAATATGAAGATAATAACCTGGAATGTACGAGGAATAAATTCACAAGCAAAAAGATGACAGCTTTTCATCACTTAGAAAGAATAAAACCTCAAATCATGGATTTACTGGAAACTCACATAAAGAAAAATCAAGAAAAATACTTATATAACACTAAATTAGATCAATGTTTCACTTCTCTATATGGGAAGAAAAAAAGGGAGGTTGCAATCTATGTTGATAAATATATTCCAGCAAAAAAAATATTGGAAGATGAAGAAGGAAGAATATTGGGAGTAGAAATTTTAAAAAATGGCAAAAAAAATACTTTTGGTTGGAATATATGCCCCCAATGAAAATAAAAAGAAATTTTACAAGGAACTGCAAAAAAAGATATCAGAATATGAGTATGAAGATTAGATTTTAGCGGGGGATTGGAATGGAGTGATGGATGTCAAAGTGGATAAAACAACTTCCCCAAACAAGCAAGACCAAAGAAGGAATGGTCAACGACCAAAAACCTTTTTTGAGATGTGTGAAGAAGTTGGTCCTTATATTGAGATAGAGATTTAGTTCAATGCTTTATTATGCAGTCATGGACTTGAACACCTTCCATCAGTCTGTTGTGTCAGCAGGTCCCAAGGGGCATTGAAATAGTCTGTTATCAATCAGTGCCTGGAGAGCAGACTGAGCAGGTAGGCACACGAGTCAACTGGTCATGGCCTTCCTCACTGCGGTGAGATGGATTATATATATAATTATGGTCATTATATCTACCTTTGCACTTGCAGATATATAAATCTCCACATGCACATTCTATCCTATTCTGTGCATGTACACGTGTGTGTGTGTGTAATGTATTCCTTACTTTTGCCAATATGCAAGTGACCACCCTGTGAGCATAAACATGTTATTGGAGACTTTTGGCCCCAGTGGCTGGCAAACATGAGTACACTGTAGTAATTCAAATGCAAGCACTTTGCAGAGTGTCTAGAAGCTAAAAACAGCACACAGAGGCATCACATAAAGTCAGTCCAAACCACAGGAGTGTTTTTCACCTCCATCATCAGGCGAATGCAACTTAGGAATTAAATATCACATTAAAAGGCCATAGGCTACAACATGATGCTAACCCAGTTCATCTTGGTGCTGCCTCTGAATCGATGCTGACCTTTTCTCTTCACCTGTTCAAAGCCAACAGAAAGAGAGTAGAAAAATGAGAGCAGCTAATTCTTTCTGAACAGCAAATTATCAGACAAGCTCAGTGCTTACATTCCTGTTGGGGACAAATCCTCTTGCATCAGATCAGTCAGATGCACAACTAAACATGAACCATGCTCTTAATTTCAGAACATTCTGGATCTAACACTCACTGGCTGCTGGTCTTGGACAATAATGACTTGGCAAACAGTGTTTGTGACAACAATTGAAGCTGGTACCTAAAAGGTGCAAAAGGCCACATTTGTTTCTATATTGGGACTTCTTTAATCCTCCAGTTGTCTACATTTCCACTCAGGTCTCCCCATGAGGATTCTTGCTGGCATGAGAAGTGGATTACTAATGCTTCATATCAGGGGTAAGTAAATACCTCTTGGCTCCAACCCCTGCCCTACCCTTTTCCTCCTAAAGTCTTCACAGAAGATAGCAATAATATACCCTCCAATATTTTGCAGATAAAAAAAACAAGACATTGTATCTGAGCAACATCAGAGTGAGGTCCAGATGATAAAAGTGAATGAGTAAGAACACACAATCCACTCTACAGTTATAGTGCTATCATTCCACTTTCAACGTCCTGTGGAATTCTGGGGTTTGCAGTTTAGGGAGGCCAAAGAGCTCTCTGGCTGAGAATTCTAAATGCCTCTCCCTAAACTGCAAACTCCAGGATTCCATAGGATGTTAAAAGTGGAATAATAGCACTATAACAGTGTAATGCAGAAATGGCCTAGGAGAGGCTGCAGCAGTTCAATTTGGCTGAGCCTAAAGGGAACAGCAAGATTGTGCCCCTTCCTCTCCTCCCTCCACCACTGAATTAACTAAGTGGAGACTACTTCTCAGTTTGCAGCAATGGAATTACCGTAAGCAGGAGAAAGTGGGAGAAGGAGAGAGAAACTGGGCCATTTGAAAAACAGCTGGTAAAGAGGGACAACAAAGGACTGTCAGGACTGTCCCTGCCAATTTGGGATAGTTGGAGGGCATGTAGAAAAGAAGCAACTGGGTTAAGTGATCCCATCCTATTAACCTCAAGGAATTTAATTCGTAAAGTGTTAGCCCCTCTCACTTCTCCAGAACTTCCTTGGAGGTAAAGCAGGGCAGGAAGAAAGACATCTTTCTGCTCTCTTGACCCTTACCTTTCCTCATTCCATTCCCTTTGCAAAGCAAACTCCCAAGCACAAGGTGCTTTGGAGAACTGCATTTCCCAGGAAATCCTAAGCTCTTGGGTACAGCAAGACTGAGGTAAGAGGAAGGGTGAAGGTGAAGAAGAAGAGAGCTTTCATTCATTGCCATTGTTGCTTATGCCTTTCCACCAGCTATGTCTGGAAGAAGGGAAGGGAAGGAGAGCCAGCTACCCAACAGTGGTGACCTTGGCTATAGGTGCATCAATCTAATATAACGCAAGTCAAGCCAAAACTTAGATAATCTCAAACCAAGCATAAGACTTTTCAAACCATGGTGGGGAGTGGGGAGGAAGGCAATCATAGTTTGAACTCTACAGTCTCCCATCGATGTTTCTTAAACTGGAGATGTGAGTATTGTTGTTCAACCAAAGGAGTACTGAAGTTGTTGCACTAGTGGTAACTGTGCAGTATAATAAAGCAATTTATTATCAATTGGTTCCCTCTGGTATATTTGCCAGGGCTTGGATGCCATTTCTAACACATAGAAATAAGAATAGGAAGAAGCGTATTATATAAACAGGATCTTTGCTATCTCACTGATTATTTTCTTCCTAGCAGTAAAGCAATCAATTTGCAATTTACATCCTGCTCTTTTACTCATAAAGCAATCCAAGTAGCTTCCCAGCACAAAATATAATAGTGACGGTACATGTTGGTCCTTGCAACCAATGCATCAGCCACCCTATTGTCCAAATAATAGTTAAGGAAATGTACTGATGTCTTCTAATATTGACAGAACTCTCTGTGACATAGAATCATAGAATCATAGGATCATAGAGTTGGAAGAGACCCCAGGGGCCATCCAGTCCAACCCCCTGCCATGCAGGTACCCACATCCAAGCCCTCCTTTTGACAGAGGGCCATCCAAGCTCTGCTTAAAAATCTCCAAAGAAGGAGACTCCACCACACTTCAAGGCAGCATATTCCACTGCTGAACTGTACTGACCATCAGGAAGCTCTTCCTGAAGTTCAGGTGGAATCTCTTTTCCTGTAGTTTGAATCCATTGCTCCTTGTCCTAGTTTCTGGAGCAGTGGAAAACAAGCCCATTCTATCTTTGATATGACAACCTTTCAGATGTTTAAACATGGCTATCATGTTCCCTCTTAACCTTTTCTTCTGTAAACTGTTTAGTACCCAGACATACCAAGCTCCTTAAGACACTCCTCATAGGGCATGGCTTCAGACCCTCTACCAGTTTGGTCACCCTCCTCTGAACACATTCCAACTTGTCAATATCCTTCTTGAAATGAGGTGCCCCGAACTGGACACAGTATTCCACAATATTCCAAAGATTCACAGTACTGGAATAGCCTCATGAGCAAACCAGTCAAGCCCCCTAGTCAGTGCTGGAGCACTCCCAGGGGTAGGTACCTGTCTAGCCTTTTTCCAAAGACATCCAGAGAAAGAGACTTCATCATCTCTCTATGCTGGTGGTTCTTAATTTTTTTTCTTTACTGGGGACCCCTGCAAATTTTTGCCAGGGAACCCCAACACTTAATTCAAGATTTAAATATTTAAACTTAGATTTAAATATTTAAATTTTTATTTATTTATGGCTTCTGGACACTAGGATTCAGATCCCTGCCCAAATACTGGGTGACCTCGAGCAAGTCACATTCTCTCAGGCTCAGAGGAAGGCATTCAAACCTCTTCTGAACACATCTTGCAAAAAAAAAAAAACCTGTGATAGGTTCACCTTAGGGTTGCCATAAGTGAGAAGTGACTTGAAGACACTCAACAGCAAAGTGATGCTGATGGGGGTGTTACCCTGGTCTCTGGGGGTCCCGGGAGGGGCGCCCAAATAACCAAAGCACAAACACAAGTTGGTGGAATTAACTGGAGCACTCTCTTAAGCTAGCGAGAGGCAGGGTAACTTAGCAGGGATCTTGTAACCCAATGTCTACGGGGTCAGGTCAGTCAAGCAGTCAGACAGGTTTAAAAATAGCAAAATGATATCTTTATTAAAGGACAAGCAACAGAAAAGACACCACAAGCACACAGCTAACTAGAAATTAGAAATAAGAGTTTTCGGGGAAAATGGGTGATACGACACCTTTTCTCGTAGTCCTGAAGAACTTGAAGATTGCAGGGAAGAAAGCTCAGCGGGGTTCGCTGAGGAGAGCTCATCAGACAAAGCAACAGCAAGGTGGGGTAGAAGTCGAGAGCGATCCGAATGGGGCAAGAGGTCCGGACGGGGAGAGCGAGCGATCCGAGGTGCTCTCGGAATCGGGGAGTTTTTATAGGGTGAATTGTGCCTACAGGCCATGCCATACTCGGTGAGAACAATGTGAGTTTAGAGCGGGACAAAGCTTTGGGAAAGGTCAAGTTTACCATGATGAGCTTAGCGCAGGTTTAACAATAGTATAGCCAGTATGCAAATCGCTGGGCATTGTCAGACTTTCAGCGTGAAGCCGGGCATCTTTGTTTAGAGTCGCGCTTAAGCAAGAGGTGTTTGCAGGGAGGTCCCTGAAGCAACGGAGTGGCTTTGTTCTGCCTGCCTAGGTGGAGAATGGAATGCCCAACACTTACCGGCCGTGCCTGTGTACGTGCTTGTCCGTGGCCTCGCAAACACATGGAGCGGGGTGGCAGAGGAAGGCCGAATGATTTGATATCAAAAGAGATATCTAGTGCTATCACCGGGTAGGCCTGAACCATAGTAACAGGGGGAAGGTTCTTTCTAGCCATCATGTCTCCCTCCTGCTTCAAAACTGACTTATTCCAACCCTAAGGCAAATCTGTCCTGAGCCTTTTCTTGACAAGATTTGTTGCCTTTGCTGTCTTTGAGGCTGAGAGAATGCAACTTGCCTGAGGTCACCCGATGACCTATGGCTGACTGGGGATTCAAACCTTGGTCTCCAGAGTCATAGTTTGAGTGTGCACATATGTCTGCTGCTGTGTGCCTTTCCTCAAGGAAGCAGCAAGGGGGTATGTGTGCGGACATCCAAACTGCTCCTTCATTTGCAAATGAAGGAGCAGTTTCACAGAATCAAAGACTCATAGAGTTGGAAGAGACCCCAGGGGCCATCCAGTCCAACGCCCTGCTATGCAGGAACGCACATCAAAGCATCCCCAGCAAATGACCATCCAGCCTCTGTTTAAAAACCTCCAAAGGAGACTCCACCACACTCCGAGACAACATATTCCACTGCCGGACAAGCTCTGACTGTCAGGAATTTCTTCCTGAGGTTTAAGTGGAATTTCTTTTCCTGCAGTTTAAATCCATTGCTCCTTGTCCAGGTCTCTAGAGAAGTGGAAAACAAGCCCACTCCCTCCTCAGCATGACATCCCTTCAAATATTTAAACATGGCTATCATGTCCCCTCTTAACCTTCTCTTCTGCAGACTAAACATCCCCAGCTTCCTAAGCCGCTCTTCATAGGGCGTGGCTTCCAGACCCTTCACTATTTTGGTCACCCTCCTCTGGACACACTCCAGCTTGTCAATATCCTTCTTAAAATGAAGTGCCCAGAACTGGACACAGTATTCCAAATGAGGCCTAACCAGTGCAGAATAGAGTGGTACCATTACCTACCTTGATCTAGATAGTATACTCCCATTGAAGCAACCAAGAATCATGTTGGCTTTCTTGGCTGCCACATCACACTGCTAACTCATGTTCAGCTTGTGGTCCACAAAGACTCCTAGATCCCTTTCATATGTACTGTTATCCAGCCATGTGTCCCCCACACATACACTCCTGCTACCATATTGCTGCTGCTGCTGCTGCTGGCGTCCAGCAGCAGGGCTTTGTGGACCCCCTGTGAGAGTCCTGCAGACTCTCAGGGGTCCCTGGACCCCAAGTTAAGAAGCAATGCTCTAAGCTATTGGTTCCACTTTCAAACTGCTCTTACTGTCAAGAAGTTCCTTCTAATAGTCAATCAAAAACTACCTTCCTTTAACTTAAAATCATTAGATCTGGTCCTAGCCTCTGGGGCAGTAGAGAGGAAACCTGCCAGTTCCTTTCTGAGGCGGCCCTTGAGGTATTTAATGACTACAATCATATCACCTTCAGTCTTCTCTCCAGGGCATATCTCTTTTGAACATCTACAGTGTTGATGTAAGGGTGACTGCAATTATTGCACTCTTGGGAATACACCATTGGGTGCATTTTCACTTTCCATTTTTATTTCATGCAAATCATTCGTTTCCTCTCATTAAAAAATGAGGAGCAATTCTTACAAAAATATCACAGCTAAGTTTGGCTCATGGTGATGATGCAAGTCAGGCAATCGCAAGTCAACTCAATCCATCTGTGCAGGAACTGGCTGTGAATTGACTTGTGGGTTGGATTTAGGGTTGCCAAATCAGGATTATCCCAGGCTCCAAGACTGAAACCTGCACTCAGAAGACAAATCCTTGAGATGGCAAGAGAAATGATGATGTTACAAGTTTAACAATAAGCATCAACTACAGCTGTATAGACCATGCCATTCAAATTAAAAATGCCAAGTCTAACAAATGAAGAATACATACACAATCACATATTTTTCAAGACCTCTGTTACCCTGCTTACTGGGGGTCCCGGCAGGGACACCTAAATAACCTTACAATGACAAAAGATGGGGAAATTAGTCAAGAGCACTGGTTGGCACTACGAGAGGCAGGGTAACGCAGCAGGATCTTGTAACCCAATGTTTACGGGGTCAGGCCAAGTCAAGAGGCAAACCGTGTTGGAAATAATGAATGGTCTTTATTTAATACAGGCACACAATGTAAGCAACACACGCACACAGATAACTAAGGAAAATAAAGGTGTGAGTTTGATAGCGGGATTTTCAGAGGAATAGTTGATTCGGGTGATAAGAAACCTGTTCCTGAAGCCTGGAAAGAAGATAGAGAGCGATGCTTGGGTTCGATGTATCTCAGCACATGGAGCTGAGGGGAAGCTCGCCAAGCAAAGCGGCAGCAAGGCAGTCTGGAACTTGGGAGCGATCTGAAGGTAGCCTCGGAATCAGGGGTTTTTATAGGGAGAGGTGTGACTGCAGGCTATGCCTTATTTGGGGAGAACAATGCGTTTTAGGAGCGGGACAAAGCTTTGGAAAGGTCACAATTTAGCATGATTGAGTTAAGTCCGAATTGACAAAGAGTTAGACAGTATGCAAATGCTCAGTGCTTGGCAGTTGAGTATTCAGCTTGCCAAGTTACCTGCTTGGGGCAGGGAGTCCTTTGTAAACAGCGTGCATACATAATGAGCGTGTTTGCAGAGAGGTCTCCTAAAGCAAGGATCTGGCTATTTCTGGCCTGCCTGGGTGGAGAATGGAATGTTCAGCAATTAGTGGCCGAGCCTAGTTCTGTGCTTGTCTCGGGGCCTCACAAACACGTGGAGAGGGGTGGTAGAAGAGAGCCAAATTATGATATCAAAATGATATCTAGGGGTATCTCCAAGAAGGCCTAAACTGCAGTAACACATCACTCTCACCCTGAGATTCTTCCTCCTTTTCTGGGGACAGGACAAGAAAGGCCAGAGCCTGAGATCGGCAGCCCTAGTGTGTTCCCTTCTCACCACAATTAACAACTCAGAACCTGTGTGGTGAGCTGCCTCCAGTGCCATGATTTGGGGGCAAATGGGAAACTTAATCTAATCAAGAAACAGTAGCCTAAATCCTGTTGTTACTCTGTCCTGACATATTCAGTCAATGGGATTTAGCTATATGTTGAGTCACCATTCAACAAGGGATTCAAGGAATGTACTCTAGTTCAGATCAACCAACATGATTCCAGCAGATTTTTTAAAAAGTTCTCCTTTCAACTTTATTTTAATAATTTATGCCCTATAACACTTATTTATCAATGCACAATTGGCTGATTGCCATCATCACTTGTAAAAATGCTTTAAAATATTTTAGCTGCATTATTTTAGGATGGAAACGGAACGGTGGGTAAGGAGTGAGGGCGAATCTGCTAAAATGATGAAGAGTCAAAAGTCAGCAGGTTTTGTGCTTAATTATTTCATTTATTAGCCCTATAACTTTTTTTTGTTTTAAGTTCTACTGCCTAGATGATGTTTTAAAGATCTTAATTATTCTGATGTATATGGGTTCCATTGGAAGCTGTGATGAGAGAACTAAAAGTGGCATTTGATGGTAAAAAAAAAGAATCTCCAAACAACTTAAGTCAAATGACTCAAAGGTATCGGTTCTCCACAAAAAAAAAAAAAAAAAGAAGGAAGAAAGAAAAGAAAAAAAGAAAATGAAGAAAAGGAAAGAAAAGGAAAGTAGAAAGAGAAAAAGAAAGAGAAAGAGAAAGAAAAAACAAAGGAAAACACTGCACAGAATACAGAAAGCTGCCATTCTTTATTCATTCAACACCACGGAGTGGAATGATTTAAATAATTTGGTGATCCCATTTTGTATGTATGTGGTGTGGGCAAAGTATCTTAAGGCCCCTCTTAATCTTAGGGCCCCTCTTACCTGTTAATGACAGCATCAATCCACAATTTCCCAAAATGCTCCAGAACAAGGCTGTGAATATCTCACAGCCTAATTTCAATTGCATGCTTCTCAGTCCCACCCGCATTTTCTTTCATCTTGTTCTGTATCAGGTTGTGAAACTTTGTGTGATTGTTGAGGACTACATGCAAATTCGTGTGTATTTTGGTGGATATTTTTCCTAATTACACACTGTTGAATACATTGTTTTCTTAATGTGTGCATATTTGTATGTGTTTTCCCCATGGACAAGAGTGTGCTTGTGAGCATTGTTCAAAGATATGAATTGTTTGTGATGAGTGTTCATAATTCAACAAAATCAAAGGAATGGGACTAAAATCTGCCATTTATGGTTCCGTTTAAATGACAAGAAACCAAAAAATACAGGCATACTTTCACCAATGGTCTAACAGACCATGAATTGTATATAATCTCAATCTCAATCTCTCTCTCTCTCTCTCTCTCTTTCTCTCGCACACACATGCACACACAAAATCAGTTAGTACAAATTTCGTTTTGATCCACACCAATAGAGTGTCACTCTCATTTCCGCACTAGACTGTTATAGTGCTATTATTCCACTTTCAACATCCTATGGAATCCTGGGATTTGCAGGATTCCATAGTGTGGAAATGGACCTAGACACTGAAAAAATAAAAATGGAATTCTCATTCAGCTATCCAGTGTGGAGATGCTGAAGGAAGTTTAAATGCTGGGGAGCCACACAGCTGCCTTAAGATGCCAGATCTGCTGATAGCTATGCCTTTTTCTGCAAGCAGGCAAATATCAGTGCACATGACAAGCCAGGCTTACTCAAAATATCCCAAGCATGTCTGCTCAGAGAAACAAAACCCATTACATAAAGCAAAAACTGGAAGTAGAAAGTGGAAGCAGAAAGGAAATGCAATTATGTCATGCCATCTTGCTGCACAGGAAAGGTACGAAAATTCCAGCAGTTCAGGGAACAAAGCTTGATTATGCCATGCCATCTTGCTGTACACAACAAGTACCAGAAGTCTATGTATTCCAAGAACTTTCTGGTTTATAGCACAGTCTGAAATCCCCCATTCTGAATCCCTTGCCTCTAGATATATTATTTTAACAGCTTTGCAAAGATGAAGTTTTTCCGGGTAATGTAATGTGTCATAAGAAAAGCCCCCTCACTTCCTTAATTGCTCTCTCCGCTTAACTAGCTATTTCTCAGCGCACTGCCTGCTCCAATCTTTTCTCTCAACTTCAGTCCCCTGCCTTTGGTTTCTATGGCTGCAACTCTCTTTTTTCCCCCGCTACTGTGTTAGTGGACAACTTGCCCTTACTTCACCAAAATTGGACTATGTACATTCCGTTCTGGAAGCTTTGTTCCTTGAACTGCTGGAATGTTGTTGTTTCTCATCAGCTCGGCCACTTGATGCCAGAAGCTAACTGCTAGAACTGTGATACAATGCAGATGCCACAACCACAATGAATATCAGCTTGCTAAAGATTATTTCCTGATATATAGGAATTTAATTTAAGAGGATATATGCAATAAATTTAATTTAAGGGGATACATGCAATAAATCATAGTTTCTCCAAAAATGACAACTCAACAAGGACTTGGATCCTTAGGATTTTCATGCACAGCTGAACATGAATTTGTTCATCAAGTCCAATTAATATGAGAAGGTCCCAGGGATATTTCTGACTCAGTCTGGTGGGTTTTCCTCACAGCAAAATGAAACTCTCTCCAGATGCACAGTTCCTTGGTTGACATTATATGGCAGCCCAGAGAGAAATATACCTTCACTTTGAAATAGGAGCTGGTGTTAAAAAAAGAATAATCCCACATCAATTGTAAAAAGAGAACTTAACTAAGAAAGGGCTTGAAGTTTTATGCCAGAATGCTACAACCGTATGTGTCTGGTTACGGGAACATAAACTGCTATATCTTGGAAGAATTTTCTGTTCCAGCAAGAAGGACATTCTTAAAAAAAGGATATGCAAGCTGCCCAAGAAAATCTTGATGCTAGCAAAATCACGTCATATATTTAGTCAGAGTCACAAGACAAAAAAAAAAGTGTTTTGTGGGAAGTAGCCAAAATTATTTTAAGAGAAGAAAATTTGGCAGAACTCATTTCTAATCCAGTCCCAAATAACTGTTCAAAAAGGTTGTTTTCCTTTTAAAAAACCAGCCCCTTCTCTTCCTTCTTTGCTCCTTTGCTCCTATTATTCTGCAATGCAGGAGACTCCAAGAAATCACACTTACCTGTGAAAGGTAGGGTTGTCACCTAAAGAAATCTTGATCAATGAACTAAAAAAAGTTAAAGACATCCCAGTCAATTGACCAAATGACTTGTAGCTGATTGGTTGATTATATTTGTGTGTATATAAAACAAGAGTTTTCTAGCAAAGGGGATATGTATGCTTTTATTTGAGATGCAGTACCAGTATATTGTAGCAAGCATCATCCTAGAAGAGGCATTCCTTCATCTGTACACAGAATGGGATCACCTCTTGTTAGATATTGTTTTTCAGCACCTGTAAGTCATATAAGGAATTCAGTTTTGTTTAAAAAAATTAAATGATATGTGCCTGATAAATTAACTCATCTGTTCAGTCAATCAAAAGTCAAACAAGGTTTGTTTTAGTGCATCAATTCAACTGATAAATCACTTAACCCCCAAGTTTTAAATGGGCGACAGAATGCCTCTTCCATACGCTTCAATCTTCCTGACAGGCCCAATTAATCCTTTGTTGTCCCACTTTTTTCAGCGCCATTTAACATGTCCCAGTTTCTCTCTCCTCCTCCCACTTTCCCCTCTCTGCCCTCAGCTTACTCCAATTGCTGCAAACTGAGGCCAAAACTGAAAAAGTAGTTTGCACTCAATTAATTCAGGAAAGGGGAAGAAGAGGAGAGGGTAGAACTTTGCCTTCCCAAGCAAAATCAAACTGCTAAAGTCTCTCCTAGCTTGTGTGTTCTTTCTCATTAAGAACTTTTGCCATCTCATCATACTCTGATATTGCTTGGCAAATTGGTCCCGGTTTTCACTTCTGAAATATTGGATATGCTTCTTTAGGCTGACTCTGGACACAATACACTGGGGCATTATTTCAAATAAAAGAAAATGCATGCGTTTTGCTGCAGAACATCTTTCTTACCCATTTGGATTCACTTATGAACCTGTCTACTTATTCAGATCATCCTCAACTGTCCCATTCCTGGTTTCCACACCTTCAAAAGTGACAAGTAATAGTTCTCAGACACACGGTCTTATCTGTGATGTAACAATATCTTTGGAACAACCTCCACAGAAAATTGAAGGTTGCCCTTTTGTTATTCTGGTGCCAACAGAAGACTGTTGGTCAGAGCAATTCTAATCCTTACTGAAAGTGGGCTAGGAGGGTAATAATAATAATAATAATAATAATAATAATAATAATAATAATAATAAGTAGTAGTAGTAGTAGTAGTAGTAGTATATTTTTATTATTTGTTTGTTTTGTTACCTGCCTTTCCCCAGGCTCAGCGCAGGGTACAACAGAACTCCTTTGACATTACAGAGAAACTCTATGAGAAAAATGAGAGAAACTTTAATGAGAGAATCTCTCATTAAATCTACTATTAAATCAAACATGTGCTTCCCTCCCAAGTGTTATCCTATCTAGAGAGCTATCCAATCCATTCTTCCTCTCTCTGTCCCTTCATTCCTCAGGCCCTATCTTCTACCACTTCCACAGGGACTGCCCATAAAGTTTTTCACATTTTTAAAAACTTTGCAGGTAGTATGTACATCAAAAATATGGGTGCAGTTATTCCTAAAGTTATAGGATGAAACATTGCATGACAATCAAGCATGCATACACTCCAGCATTTCACAGATGAACACGGGGACATATGTGGCCAAGCAGCATCAGAGGCCTTTTCCACACGGAGTTTTTGAAACGATGCAGTCCATCCTCCAAGGAGGAGGTCTGCACCTTGGACCGGACTGGGTCGGACCTATTTAATCTAGATCCGCTCCTCAGTCCGGTCTGGAATGACCCTGAGTGGTCCTCCAGCATGCTTTTGAAAGACCTGATTTTTCTGGTCTTTCAAAAGCCCGGAGCGCACCACTACGAGCCTGCTCCCTTATGCAGATTCGCAGGCTCGCACCAATGCAAGCCTGCGATCTGCCCGGGTGTGGGTTTTAGGTTGGCGAGCTTCAGCAGTTGGTCAAGACCCTCGACCAACTGGAAGCTGTCATTTGGGATGCCGGGGCAGTGCGTATTGACGAGCACGCACTGCTCTGAAGCGCCGTGGACTGGACCGGGGAGCTGAAAGGTCCAGTGAGTAGCGGCGCGGGGCAATTCCCTCGCCCGGTGTGGAAAAGGCCAGAGTGTGGTCAGGTTGGCAAAAAATTAGTGATGGGGAAGATCACATAAGCTAGGAGAGGCTGCCACACTTTGTTTTGCCCAAGTCTATATGGAAGGGCAAGGTTCTGCCCCACCCCCACCCCCCCAGAGTTAACTGAGTAGAAGCTACTTTGGCACTTTGAACTCCCTTTGCAGCAATGGGGACAAAAGAGAAAAGGAGGAGGAGGTGGTGGAGGAGAAGAGAGAAACTAGGAGATTTTAAAAGCAGCTGAAAAAGTAGGATGATGGAAGATTAATTGGGATGGTACCTTCCAAACTGAGATGGTTGGAGGGTATGAGCATGACTGCCCCTATGAGCCCAAGGAAACTGGCTCCTCTGGGGCACTGCAGCTGTGTATTTCCAAAGCAGGCATCATAGAATCATAGAACCACAGAGTTGGAAGAGACCACAGGGGTCATCCAGTCCAACCCGCTGCCATGCAGGAACACACATCAAAGCACTCCCAACAGGTGGCCATCCAGCCTCTGCTAAAAAACCTCCAAAAAAGGAGACTCCACTACACTCTGAGGCAGCATAGTCCACTGCCGAACAGCTCTGACTGTCAGGAAGTTCTTCCTGAGGTTTAAGTGGAATCTCCTTTCCTGCAGTTTGAATCCATTGCTCCTTGTCCTAGTCTCTGGAGCAGCAGAAAACAAGCCCACCCCCTCCTCAGCTTGACATTCCTTCAAATATTTAAACATGGCTATCATGTCCCCTCTTAACCTTTGCTTCTGTAGACTAAACATACCCAGCTCCTAAGCCATCCCTCATAGGACATGGCCTCCAGACCATTCACCATTTTGGTCTCCCTCCTCTGGACAGACTCCAGCTTGTTGATATCCTTCTTGAAATGAGATGCCCACAACTGGACACAGTATTCCAAATGAAGTCTAAGGCCCTTTCCACACTTTACCTTTGTCTGGCACTGGAGTGCGGGGATCATGTGAGCGGCCTCTTGCTTCAGCTCTGCAGGAGCTGCTGGCCGGCCAGCAGACAACATAAGGGCTCCACCTCTTTTCCCAGGCTGTGCTGGGGGAGGTAGTGCGAGGACCGCTGCTCTGGAGCTCCATATGCAAGGTAAGTGCGCATGGGGCCCCAGAGCGATGTGCAATTGTGCACCATTTTTGGCTACAAGCCGAAAATGAAATAGTGCACAATCGGTGCCTGCTGGCCCCAGCAGCATTGCACAATTGTGAGGACGTCATCTGAAATGCCGTGGAGGCCATTTCGCATGGCAAATGCCATGCAAAAAGGGCCTAACTAAAGCAGAATAGAGTGGTACCATTACCTCTCTTGATCTAGACACCATACCCCATTCATGCAACCAAGAATCACGTTTGTTTTTTTGGCTGCCACATCACACTGATGACTCATGTTCAGCTTGTGGTCCACGAAGACTCCTAGATCCCTTTCACACATACTGTTATCCAGCCTTGTGAGCTGCATGTAAACAGGGGACGGCAGTGGGTTAGCTTTCAGCCTCTGACATGCATGTTTCTTAAACTGTTATTTTTTAAAAAAAAACTTTTAAAATTAATCATTATCTTCAAATATTAAAATCATGTGACTTTTGAAAGTTTTCCCCCTTTATCCCCACAAAATTGGGCTAGAACAGACTTGCCTACAAAGCATAGCTGCCAGAGTGAAAACTGGAGAGGGCTTCTGTATCTTTAACTGTCGTATAAAAGAAGGAATTTCAGCAGGTGTCTTTGTTACCTGGTTGCATGGCAAGCAACTCCTGAAAATCCCTCTTCTACACAACCATTAAAAGTACATGAACACACTCCAGTCTACAGTATGGCAAAGACAGATGAAGAGGAAAAAGCTAGAAGACCATGACATTCATCCCAATCATGTGCTGTTTCTATGTTGGTTTGACTACTGCGGTAGTTTGCTGAAAGTACAGGGTGTTTTTTATTTACAGATCACCTTGCAGCACTCAGAAAACTAGAGTTCCATGAGAAGAGGGAATGACTGTTAAACTAGATTATGTCTGTGGTGTAAATATACTCATATGTCAAGCTAAGGTGCCCTCAACCAGTATCGCTCCTACATAAATCAGCAGTATTTGCTATTAATCATACAATAGAGCTAGGTCACATGTGATGTCTGCATCTTTCCAACATGAATCAACTCTTTCGTTTGGCCTTGTATCCCATGAGCAAAAGTACTTCAGAGACGGTAGGCTTAACAAAATCTAACAATGAACTATTACAATTGGCATAAAAGAATTATAGGTCTGTATTATAAACTGTTCCTTCCAATTAAAGTCAAGGATTTTTTTTTTCAGCTACATTGGCTGTTGTGCAGCTTCAAGTCATTTCTGATTTATGGCAATCCATGGGGTTTTCTGAGGCTGAGAAGATGTCATGTACCCAAGGGTACCCAGTGAGTTTCCATGACCAAGCAGGAAATCAAATCTTGGTCTTCAGAGGCATAGCTCAATGCTCAAACTACTATACCATGCTGGCTCTACATCACTGGTGGATAAACATTCCTTAGATCATATTGGAATTGGTTCAACAATTGCCATACCTTCCAGCTCTCCTGATTTGGCAGGAACAGTCCTGTTTAATCCTCTCCTCTCTCACTTTTCCTGCTGCTTTTAAATTGTCCCAGTTTCTCTGTTTTCCTCCCACTTTCCATCTTTGTCCTCAGCTTACTTCAGTTGCTGCAAACTGAGTTCAAAGTGCAAAAATACTTTGAACTCCATAAACTCAGCAGAACAAAAAGGCGAGGAAAGGGTGGAATTTTGTCTTGAGAGTAGACTCATGCAAAACCAAACTACTGCAGTCTCTCTTACTTGTCTGTTCTTCTTCATGAATAATCTTTGCCATCTTGATCACACTCTGATGTTGCTTGGCCACATGTGTCCTGGTTCTTTTCTGTGAAATGTTGGAGGGTATGAATTACAAGCATAAATTAGAAGGAAAAACATCAGCTATTTCTGAGAGCTCTTTATTGGTTCATAATTTATGGCTCATGCTCTCTCACAAGGAAGGTATTACAAAAGTCAATAGTCTTGACTTGTAATATCCCAGGAGTCTTTCCTGTAACAGGGATTAAGCTAAAGCAAAAGATGCCAATACGCACACACCACTTGCCCCTGCGGTACAAAACAACAGATCTAACAGATTGCATGGGAAAGGGAAAGCACACGCCAATAGAAGGGTAGGAGACTGTAGCCCAATGGATTCAGCCATGAACAGCAAGCAAGATACTCTTAAAAAGAAAGAGAAGGAAGCTTGCATGGCTGATACATAAACTGTGTCTTTGGCATCAGAGTGAAGTACACAGGAGACTGAGTCCATATTCCAAGTCACCCATCTAAGGCCATTTCCACCCTACACTGTTATAGTGCTTTTATTCCACTTTCAACTTTCTGTGGAATCCTGGGGTTTGCAGGTTAAGATGGGGCATTTAGAATTGTCAGCCAGAGAGCTCTTTGGCCTCAGTAAACTACCTCACAGTCATATCTCATACCTCAGTAAACTGCCTCATATAATCTACTCTAATCCACTCTAGCTACCAGCAATTTTCCAGGATTCCCAGCATAAGTCTTACCCATCTCCTGCCACCTCCTACTATTTGATTCCACTAATTGGAAATGCAGGCAATCTGGGCTCTTTTGCAGCCAACCATTTGTCTTTCACACTCCCCAAGCAGTGATAAAGGAAAATGAGTCCAAAGCCATAGCTGTTCTTGGGAGTATGGGACTAATTGTGCTATAGTGATTAGAGTACTGAATGGAGAATGGAGAGATCAAGATTCAAGTCCATAGCAAGCCATGAAATTTACTGGATGTTTGGGTTAGTTTTACTTTCTTTACTCTCTTGACACCCTGACTTAAGCCATTTCCACACTACAGTGTTCTAGTGCTATTATTCCTCTTTCAACATCCTGTGGAATCCTGGGTTCTTCTTCGTGGTCTCTGTGCCTTCATACACTAGGAGCTTTAGCGCCTGCGCGGTAGCGTTCGGAAACTTCTAGAGCTTGTTCGCTTGGCGGGAACCCCTCCCCCACGCCGGTACTGCGCATGCTCCTCCCGCCGAGCAACGGTCTCTCCTCAGTTCTTTCTCGTCCGCCGTCGCGTACGGAAGGTTCTTCGGTTTGTTCCTCTGACTTTTGTGCTTGGCTTGCTGATTTCACGGTTTTACGGATTTTTGGACTGTCTCTGACCTCTCTTTCGGACTCCCCATTTGGTTTTTGGTGATTTCGGATCTTCCCAGTTTGGCGTTTTCGTCTTATGTCCGCGCTCTTCAAAAAGTGCGTGTCCTGCGGGCGCAAAGTTGCCCTCAACGACGGCCACAAGGAGTGTCTCTTCTGTTTGGGTGAGTCCCACAACACTCGGACTTGCCCAATTTGCCGGGATTTTACTCCCCAAACTCTCCGCAACCGGTCCGCGAGACTTAAGTCTTACTGTTGGGAACAGTCTCTGCGGGCGATAGACGAGACCTCCGTTTCCAAAATGGCCAAAAAGAAGACGACCACGCCATCGACGGTATCGGCGGCTGCCGTTCCGTCCACCTCGTCGGTATCGGGCTCGGTACCGGCGAGAACGCCGATCTCGGCGTTACCGAGGATCCCGAAGCTGTCGGCAGCTGCCAAGTCAGCGAAAGGATCCTCGACGGCGAGGAAGGCTGAGGCTCCCCTGACGGAGACGCCTGCTAAGAAGCGCCCTGCTCCGGATGGAGACAAGGGCAAGGAGAAGGAGAAGAAGGAGAAGAAGAAGGAGAAGAAGCGCTCCCCGGCTGGGGACGTCCAACCTCCTACTCCTCCTCCTACTCAGCAGCCTTCCAAAGGGCGAGGCGAGTCCGTCGATCTCTCGGACGATGAGATCGAGGACGTTCCCCAACAGCGCCCGGACTCGCCTGTGGCAGACCCTCCAACCCTGGTGGAGGAGCACCACCGCCCTTCCGGCTGTCGCAGGTCGGCCGACCTGCAGCAGAGAGAGCCCTCTGCTTCTCCGGAGCGGCGTTCGACCTCATTCAGGTCCCGGTCCCGCTCTTCGGAGCGTCCGGTGGCCTCGCCGCCTCCTAGGGAGACTAGAGAGGAACAACCTCGCTCGTCTGCCTCCAGATACACCTCGGCGTCCTACGTGGCCAGGTACGCGAGGGAATCTGAATGGAGAGAGCGCCCGGCCTCTTATCGGTCACATTCACCATCGTACCGGGATCGGTACCATCATGACCCGAGTCGCTGGGAGACCTTCCGGAGGTCCCGGTCACCTCGTCGACAGCGCGAATCACGCTCGCCTAGAGGGGACGAGGCTCGGTACCGTCGCCACCGAAGCCGCTCTCCGTCGGACCGCCGCTCCTTCAGCCGCTCTCCCTCTCCTCGATACCATAGGGCGAGGGAGCCTTCACCTCGGTATCGGGCGATATCGCCACCTCCTAGGGTCACGGCAACGGCGACGCGCCCTACAGAGTCGGTGGTGACTGAGCGGGCTAAGGCAACGTCAGCCTACCAGACTACCCCTGTCACCACTAAGAAGGTGAAGTCCGTGGTCAGCCAGCCCAAACGTGACGCTGCCACTACCACCGTCCCGGCTGCAGAGAAGCCTAAGAAGGCAACACCTGTGGCGACTGCGAAGGAGCCGGAAAGCGAGCGGCGAGAGGACTCACCGAGCTCGGAGTCGTACGACTCGAGTGCGGAGTCAGAGGTGTCTGAGGCGGCCTCCCAGGAGTCTCCTCCGCTGGGATTCGGGGATCCGATCCCAGATTCTGCTCCAGAGGACGTCCACCAGTTCTCTGCTATGCTGCTCCGCATGGCCACTACCCTCGGCCTTAAGCCATTTCCACACTACAGTGTTCTAGTGCTATTATTCCTCTTTCAACATCCTGTGGAATCCTGGGATTTGCAGTTTAGGGAGGGGCATTTAGAACTCTCAGCTTGAGAACTCTTTGGCCTCAGTAAACTACAAACCTCAGAATCCCACAGGGTATTGAAAGCAGAATAGTAGCACTATAACAGCGTAGTGCAGAAATGGCCAGGGCTGTTGTGAGGAGAAAGCAGGGAAAAGGAAAGGCAAATACAACACTTGAAGCTTATTGGTGGAAATTTGGAATAGCATTGTAACAAACGTGCAAGAACCTGTCTACCCTGGTAATCATAGAAGTACAAATGGTACTTTGGAAATTTTTCAGTGAATTATTAACCTGTTGGGAAGATGTTGTTATTTTAACCAATAGTCAGATTCATAGCTAAATTGGTTTCATGGAGACCAAAAGCAAATTGCATTTCTGTTTCAAGTCACTTGCAATACACAACAATTTCATAAAGGGTAAATGTCCAAAAGCCACTTGTCTGACAGTAACGGCTGATTCTCAGACATCTGTCAAGCGTGCCATAAATATTTTTGGTTGATTCAATATCATCAACATTAATACATAATAAACCGTGCCTTTTTGTAAACACCGTGGGAATCTTCTCTAATTATGTTTTTTTTTAAAAAAGAATGGTTCTGGTACAGCTACATAGTCTGCGTGCATTTGCCCTTATTAATTTTGGAACACTGATCGTTTCTTTTAGAAGTACAAACAAAACTTAAATAGATAAATCTGTACTTCCTGAGGCATAAATGTAAATTTATGGCTAGCTCTGGCTGTGGTCCTCGGCATTGTCTTTTTGAGCCTCATCCCTTCTCTCTTTCATCTGAAGTGAAACTCCTTACAGTGCTTATGAAGAGGTTCATATAACTGGTGTGTTCAGCAAAACATACTTTGAGCACCCTCCGTCCCCGTTTGGCAGGGACAATCTCGATTATTCCTCTGTCAACTCATCTTTTCAGCTGCTTTTAAAATATCCCTCTTTCTCTCTTCTCCCATTTCCCCCCCTGCTTTCAGCTTATCTCTGCTGCTGCTGCACACTGAGGTCCAACTGCAAAAGTAGTTTGCATTCAACTCTGCAGGGGGAGAGAAGACGAGAAGGCAAAACCTTCCCCTTCCCTGTGGACTCAGTCAAGAGCAAACTGCAGCAGCCTCTCCTAGCTTATGTGTTCTTCCTTCTTAATAACTTTTTTGCCACACAAGAGGGACTGAAGACAATAGCCCCAGCTACCCTTGACTCCTGTATACTGCACCGTAACAAAAATGTTCATTTAATTATCAACAACTTAGCTGTTGATAGACGCCTTACCCTACAAATTTCTCCAGTCTCCTTTAAAAGTCATCTGGAGGGTTAGCCATCATCATGTTTGTGGCAGTAGGTTCTATAAATAAACTGTACACTGTGTGAATACATTTGGTCTGTCAATATCATTTGATGCCCTTGAGTTCTGGTCTTACCAGAGAGAGAGAGAGAGAGAGAGAGAGAGAGAGAGAGAGAGAGAGAGAAATGCCTGCCCATTCACATTTTCCAACACAGCGGATTGTATTTTATTATCTTCTTGCACATCTTTGACCCCAGAAGCCTTCTTTAGGCATTTGACAAGTATGTAGTGTTACCCTAAGGGGGGCAGGATTTTGAGGTCCACCTGCAATGCCAGCTTCTCCTTAGGATTTGGGGGAGTTATAACTTAAAGGAATCATGGGAGAGGAGGCTAATGGCAGGATCTTTTCATCTGTATATACCAGTACTAACTGTAGAGAGGACTCCAGTTAAAAGTTGAACAGAGTACTCTGAAGAACCCTACAAGGATATCAGAAAATGAGGCAAGAAAAGTTGGATAGAGAGAGAGTGGGTGAAAAAGTTACCAGACCATTTATAGTTCCCAGCCCTGAAGAAGAAGGTTGAAGCAGAGTGGCACAGACAGTGTCTGAGGATAGAAAGAACAAACAGGGGCTTGGGTAACACATATTATGTCCAAGTACTTCAATTTGCTAGGGCCGAAGCTGGGGTATATATACCCTATTTCCAACCCTGAAAAAGGGTGTGTGGACAAAGCGGTAACTGTTTTCTCACTGGGTTGACAAAGGAGTACAGAATGAGCTGATTGTCTTAATTGTAGGTGACAAAACACTGATGGGAGTCATGACAGCCTCTTAATGTCTGGTTGGGCAGGGGATCTAGGGAGAATTTCTGTAGGGCAGGATTACAGTAAGGTCCCTGATTGCTTCATCTGGGCAATTTTACTTTCTATTGTATTCAGGTATGCATGTAACCTAAGGTCTTTGAATTTATGACCTGAGCATGTTCAAGGTCAGCCTGGCCTGGCCTTCTTCTGGCCAGCATGCCTTTGACCACATTTTCCAGCCATAAATTTGTTCAGTTATGAAAACAGCACATTCCACAGAATGGGAGTGTAGGGTATGGTAACAGTAGGGTGTGCAATAGAAAGGCAGAGAAGGAACAAGGAAGCTGGATGTCTGTTGGTGTTCTCATTGCCTCCCATTACAAGCTGGTAATGGTCTATATTAGATGTGGGAATTGTGTAGCCCCCTGGGTTATGTTGGACTACATCTCCTAGCATACCACACAATTTGCTATGCTGGCTATTGTTGCTGTGAGTTCTGGTCCAACAACAATTGGAGGACTGAAAAATATCCATCTCAAGTCTATCCCAAGAGTGGGCCAGGGTGAAGGTGGGGCATGGGAATGGCCAAGGACACTGTAATGTGGAACGAACACTGGTGACAATACCCATCCACTTGACTAAGGTCACCCTGTGGTTCTCCATGGCCAAGTAAGGATTTGTACCCTGGTCTCCCAGAGTCCTAGTCAAACCACTACACTACCCTGGCAATTAGATTAGTAATTAAAGTGCTGGATTTAGACCAAGGACACTTGGTTGAAACCCAAAACTGAGAGCTACCTGGCTTGGTGATTGACTTTCAGCCAGTATTTCTCTCCCTACCCCACCTCCTCCTTCAGCCTAATCTAAATCATGGAATTGTTGTAGGAAAAGAAATTCTGAATGGGGAACCATCTTGACCTTTTGGGGGGGGGGAAATGGAATGGAAAACTCAAATCCAATTGTTAGCGTTGACTAGAAGAGACCCACTGAATTGATGCAATTTACATAAGTGCTGACTTACCAAGTTCTCGCTGATTCAGTGGGGCTACTCTGGTTAGGACTAACAACTGGATTTAGGCCAACATGTAATTAGCAATAAAATAAGCAGCAAGCGTAGCATGTACACATGACGGATGTTTTATTTACAACTAAAATAATCATAATAACAATAATAGCAAAGGGAAAGCATGAAATCAGCATACAAACTGCGTGGATCCTCCCCTCTAGCTTGTTTCCCCTGCACTCTTTATAGGCTCATCGTTCAAATGAAATTACTCTGCTATTGATCTAAGACTGATGAAAGCGCAAACCAATTCTGCTACCCCATTTTTGAAAATGAATTCCTTTCTTTTCCTTTAAAGAAAAACCTCACAAAGCTGGGCCTCAGCAACAACCTAATAAAACTTCATTGACCCTGAACCTCCATTAGATGCTGCTCCTTTTTTTCTGAAAGGCTGGGCTACAGATCAATTACTGTCTACCAACTACAGATGCAATTACTGTCTATGAGCATTCACATTCAGGCTGTTCCTAACTAGTATGAGTCTACTTGTTATTCATAGCAAAACATTTACTGGATGAGGTTTTTTTTTTCTTGAAGAAAACAAGCATGACGTATGAGAAATTTCATATTTTAAAACTGATTCAGTCCTCTACAGGAAACAAAATTGGATAAACAGGTTTGGAAAAATGTTTGTAAGTGTCTGAAAACATTGGAGTGTTGTAACAGAGAGAGGTTGTTTGACTGCACACAAAGCATGGCACTACTTACCAGTACTTATCTTTTGCTACTTAATTGTCCACATTTCTGTATTACCTGTGCAACTATTTTTTGCAGTTAACAGGAGTGAAAATGTACAGCAACTTAAAATGTTCATGGTCCTGCAGTTCTGAAAATGGCCCAAGGACCTGTTGCAGAGAATCAGAATTAGGTTGCTGCTATTATGCCTTTATTATTATTTTATGCAGCATAGTCTAAGTGCCTCCAGGTAAGCCTGCTAGGGCCATTTTGGCATTACACTGTTATAGTCCTATTATTCCACTTTCAACATCCCATGGAAGTCTAGGATTTGTAGTTTCCTAAGGCCAAAGAGCTCTCTGGCTGAGAATTCTAAATGCCCCTCTCTAAACTGCAAAACCCAGGATTCCATAGGATGCTGGAAGTGGAAAAATAGCACTACAGCAGTGTAGTGTGGAAACGTCCCTAGACTGAGTTCCTCAGTAGAGAGCTTGCTGCATGTCCTGACACTCCAGGAATCTAGGTAGGAGAGTACATACAAAGGGCTTTCTCTATAGTAGCACACAGGAAGTTTGTCTGGCTCCAACTCTCTTGCACATCTAACAAACAACTCAATCTGTGTCACTAGGCATTTGGTTCTTGAAACCAGAAGTGGCTGCTCAAGCTGTTTTAACTGTTTGTGGCTTTTAAACTTTTAAACTATCATTTTAAGAAACTGTTTTAATCCGTAGCTGAAAATGGTGTACGATTGCGCATTGCTCTGAGGACCCAAATGCACTTATCGTGCTTGCGGAGCCTCTGGAGATGTGGCCCTCACGCTTCCTCCCCCAGCACAGCTGGGAAAATGCCCGGCTGCACTGTGGAAGAAAGAGGCGGAGTCCTGATGCTGCCTGCCGGCCAGCAGGCAGCAACTACAGAGGCAGAGCAGGAGGGACGCAACAGCCTCTCGCAAGAGATTGCTCGCGTGATCCCCATGCCGGAAAGAGGTAAGGTGTGGAAAGGGCCTTAGAGTTGCAGACTTAGATGAGGGATACACAATATGTCAGTGATGTAGACTTGAGTCAACAGATTCAGACTTAAGTCACTTCATTGACTTGACTGAGCCATAAATGATGCACTGACTCAACTTAACTTGAGACTTGTATATTTTTAATGACTGATTTGATGCCCTTGGTTCAGTAACATAACACATTCATCTAGAAACCTTATGACTTTGAACAATGCCTCCATCTCTTTTTGCCTACTGGTCACAGGACAATCTCTCTCAAGCCCAAAGTGTGGGTACATTTCTGAGAGGGAAACAGAAAACGGGTTAGGCAACGGGCTTGAGGCAGGCTTGAGGTCTGCTCAGCAGCCTGTCCCCACTGCATATTGGAGGAGCCTTCTAAAACTTTTCCTAAGAGCAGAAGACAAGACTCACCCCTAGAGTGCAGGGTGCATTTCTCCAAGAGGAACAGCAAATGTGTTAGGCAACGGGATTGAGGAGGAAGGATTCTTCCTTCTAAATCTTTTGAATCTTCAGTAATGGGGAGTAAGATAGGATTCTATTCCCCACTTCCAAAGCTGCAGAGGCAAAATTGCAAATGTGGAGAGCCAACTCTGCTTAAATTGTTAAAACTGAATTTATTTCACTCTATCCAATAATTCTGGAATTTTGGTTGGGGTATAAAGTTAGCTTCCAGGCTTGAGACTTGACTTGAAATCTTCAAGGACTTGAGAATTGACTTGAGACTTGAAGGTAGAGATTTGAAACTTGACTTGAGACTTGGAGTAAAAGACTTAAGTACATCACTGCAATATGGTTGTCAAGAATATAAGAACCATGGTGAATCACACCACAGGTCTACCTAGTCCAGAACTTTGCTCACATCAGGGTTGATCAGTTACCTCTGGGAAGCCTTGAGCAGGTCAAGAATGTAGCAGTTTCACCTGGCTATTATTTACAAGAATACCTCTTACACAATCTGTACACAGTTCTTACATTACATTAGTTCTTACATTATATTACATTTTATGTTACCTTTTGCAAGTAATTTATAAATGGTTGCCATGTTTGGAGAAATAAATCATAACAAGGGAGACAAAGAATAGATAGTACGGAATTAGAATACTCTGTGATAATGGTATCAACATACGTATGTTATTACTAATAGGAAAGTTCTGTTAAGACTGCAATTTATGTAACTAAATACAGGTTAACAAATTATGTTTCAGTGATTAGATAAATAACTAATACCAATGTGTTCTAATGACAAAATGATATAAATTGAAAATGAGAATACAAAAGGGTATATAGCAAGAATGTAATTTATGACATTGAAGTATATGTACCCAATCTGTAGTTCTAGCAGAGAAAGAAGTCAGCCTTTAATGTACATATGGGGCCATTTCTGGACTAGACTGTTATAGTGCTATTATTCCACTTTCAACATCCTATGGATCCTGGAGTAAGCAATTTAGAGAGGGGTCAGCCACCCACCCCCCAAACTGCAAAGTCTAGGATTCCATAGGACGTTGAAAGTGACATAATAGCACTATAACAGTCTACTGCGGAAATGGTCTAGGTCTTTCTTTTCGCAACATTATTCATATGTGATAGTATTATTCTGGTTTTTTTTCTATTTGTAGTCCTTTTTTGTTATATATATGATAATGCTGGTACAATATTTTTACTTGTCATTTTCATACTATTCTATGTTTGCTTGTTTGTTCTTATAATCTAATTGAAAATAATAAAAATAATAATAAAAAAAGAAGAATGTAGCAGTTTCTTTCATTTTGTGTTCCTCAGCAACTGATATAGAGAGGCATTTCTTGTTGTTAACTGCAATTAAGTTGACTTCAATGGCAATGGCAACAATGGCAAACCTATGAATGAGGACCTCCAAGGCCATTTCCTAACTAGCCTGTTATAGTGCGATGATTCCACTTTCAACATCCTCTGGAATCTTGGGGTTTGCAGTTTCGGGAGGGGCCAGGCGGCCCCTCCCGAAACTGCAAACCCCACGATTCCAGAGGATGTTGAAAGTGGAATCATCGCACTATAACAGGCTAGTGCCGAAATGGCTGAAGTTGCTTTGTCCGGCTCAGGTCTTGCAGACTCAGGGCCCTGGCTTCCTTGGTTGAGTCTAGCCATCTGTAATGGGCTCTTCTTCTTTTCCTACTTGCCTGCTACCTTGCCAAGCATTACTGTCTTTTCTAATAAGTCATGTCTTCTTGCGATATGTCCAAAGTACCACAATCTCAGTCTAGTTATTTTGGCTTCTAGGGTTCAGGCTTGATTTGCTTTTGGATGTATTTATTTGTCTCTTGGCAGTCCACAGTATCTGTAGAACTCTTCTCCAGCACTGCATTTCAAATGAGCTGATTCTCTTCCTATGAGCTTTCTTCACTCTCCAGCTTTCGTGACCATATTTAGAAATCAGAGACAGGCTTGCACTAGCATCAAGTCCAACTTACACCAGCATTAGTCACTAATAGGATGTCAGTCTAGATGTGAAAGGTTATGTGTATTCCCCCCAATTAACACATTACCCTGTCCCAACAAATTTCATCAGGGACACATGCAATCAGATTTGCAAACAAATTTGCAGATTAAGTCCCTGTTGGCCTTCCAGTGATCAATCACAAAATAAAACATATTAAATTCAAGATACATATGTGAGGAAAAGCAAGGGCTGGAACAAACAGATTTCTTTTACTATCTGGGGTGGCATCTCTGTAAAAAATGTGTTGCACTGGTTGCCTAATGATTGATTGATTGATTGATCGAGTGATTGATTGATTAAAATATTTATAGAACACCCCACACACACATAGATCTAAAAGACCTCAGGGCAGCTTACAAACAACATTAAAACAATAGGTTACAAAGTTTCGAACAATAAAAACAATTTAAATGAGGTAAAAACATATTAAACCTAATAATGAATCAAAACAGATTTAAAAGATTCAAAAAGTCTCAGAAACTATCAGAAACAAGAACTTGAAATGAATTAAGGAGGCCCAAAGGCCTTAATGAAAAGCCAATTTTTTCATTAAGTATCTAAATAGCAATAGCATTTTAGCATTTACATTTCTATACTGATTCTGAGTGCTAAGCACTCCCTAAGCTGTTTGCAATGTGTTTTAGCTAATTGCCCCCAACAAGCTGGGTATTCATTTTACCGACCTATGGAAGGACGGAAGGCTGAGTCAACCTGGATCCCTGCAGGATCAAACTCACAACATTGTGGCTGCAGTACCAGCATTTAACCACTATGCCACCAGGGCTCAAATGAAATGAGTGCTGGTTCCAATCAGGTCTCCATGGGGTTAGGGCATTTCACAAGTGGAGTGCCACAATTCAGGAGGTCTTGTCCTCTGCCCCAACACAGTATATTGACCTCACAAGTGGGACATAGAAGAGGTCCCCTCTAACAGACCTCAGTCCTTAGGCAGACACAAATAGAGGGAGGCACTCTCTCAATCTTCTAAATTTAACTCTCAACATGATCTACATCCCTGGATTGTTTTGAGAACAAAGCGGTGGCATACTGTTCTATCTCCTTGGAGATGAGGAAGGACAGGAATCTTTTTTAAAAAGCGACAATAATTGCACCTTTGTAATGTGTTCATAGTAAAAAAATTCTAAGTGCCTTTTCATACATGATACTTTTGATATTTGACTATATTATATGCTCTTCAGAGAACCAACATGGTTTGACCATTGGACTATGACCTTGGAGACAAGGGTTCAATTCCGCACTTGGCCATGGAAACCCACTGGGTGATCTGGGGCACATCATACATTCTCAACCCAGAAGACCCTATAATAGGTTTGCTTTAGGGTCACTATAAATCAAAAACTTGAAGGCGCACAACATCAACAACAAATATGCTCTTTGTAATGCTTAGAATTCTAAAAAAAACCCATGAACTAACAAGTAATATAAGTACATAGAAGGTTCTCAAATAACCATGATTCCTTTCAGCATATACCTGTGTGGAAATACACACGTGCATTTCTGAAACAGTATAAAACACATCCCTCTTTTTATTGATTTTAGAACAGCACAGCACATTGCCATAGTCACAGCACTCAGACAGGGCTGTGTCAAATCCTGGAGGATGTTTGCAAACAGTGATAATTATAGGGTGTGTTGTGTGGTGTTTTCTTACTCATATCCTTTTGCTAAGAAAGAGAAAACTATGTTTATTTTAAGTTAATCTAACACTGCATATTTAATTCCAACCTAGATGGGTGGTGCTATGATGAAATCTATTTTTATTACTTAATTACATGGGTTTCGATAGCACCTGTTCAGAGTCAGTTGGGATCAAATTCTGCTGTATGGCCAACTGCAAAGTCAAATTGTACATATGACTTTCCAGTTTTGCATGTGATAATTTATATACTTAAATGTACTCTCTTATAAGTTTGAAAATGCATACCTTCCAACATTTTGCATGTGCAGAAATCGGCTTTTTGCCCAAGTCTACTGAGAAGGGCAAGGAGAAGGGCAAGATTCCACCTTTCCTCTCCATTCCTCCTGCTGAATTAGCTAAGAATAAATTACTTTTATGCTTTAAACTCAGTTTCCAGCAATTGAAGTAAGCCACGAGCAAAGAAGGAAAGTGGGAGAAGAAGAAAGCAACTGGGACATTTTTAAAGCAGCAGAAAAAGTGAGATGAGAGAGGATTAATTGGGCTTGCTCTGCCAGTTTGGGACAGTTGGAAAGTGTGAACATGGATACTTTTCCAAACTGACCTAACAATAAACCTGCTTGATCTTTCACTGCTACACCTAGCCCACTTGGTCATTCCTATCATACAGCAGCTCCAAGACTAAAATGACCAGGTGGCCTAGAGTTCATTTTCATCCACCTTCACAAGTACATCTGGTGGGAATGTGGAAAGGTCCTACTCAGTGCCTGCTTCCAGACTCTGGAACTCCCGTCCTAGTGAAGTCAGATTGGCAACCTCGCTACTCGCTTTCCATAATCA
Organism: Ctenosaura bakeri; assembly: GCA_948474755.1. NCBI lineage: Eukaryota > Metazoa > Chordata > Lepidosauria > Squamata > Iguanidae > Ctenosaura > Ctenosaura bakeri. The sequence goes on along the minus strand of CAOLHI010000035.1, from coordinate 943,843 downwards.
AGCAAAGACATTTTTATTCTGACAGGCATTTCCTCACTACGCTCCTATAGTAGTCTTATTCCACTTTCCACATCCTATGGAATCCTGGGGTTTGCAGTTTAGGGAGGGGTATTTTGAATTCTCAGCTGTTTGGTCTCAGTAAACTACAAACCCCAGAATTCCACAAGATGTTGAAAGTGGAATAGTAGCACTATAACAGCGTAGTGCAGAAATGGCCAATATGCGATTATGGCCTGTCTGATAAAAGGTACTGGCTATTGTTAACTATGCAGAATTTTTGAATGTTTGAGTTTTAACTATGTATTTTTAACTTTTTTTTAAATGTGTGTTTGATTGTTTAATTTGGGTTTTAACTTTTGTATTCTGTGAGTTTTAACTATTTTTTAATTATTGCAAGCCACTCTGTGCCTTACCAGGAGTATAAATAAATTTATTATTATTATTATTATTATTATTATTATTATTATCATCATCATCATCATCATCATCATCATCATTCACCCCTCATTCAGGAAAGTAGCCACTTCCTTTGATCATTGTTTCTTAGCAATGTTTTATTTTCCCACAATGCCCAAGAACACCGCAACGTCCACGAACATAGTATAAACCAATGAATAACAAAACAAATGTGATTTTAATAAATAAAGTGAAACTGAAGGGGAGCTTTCATAACACAAGCAAATGGAACTGCCGATAGAAGGAAATCTTTCAAACCCCCAATATATAATCTGACTAGCTGTGTAACAGAACTAAACTCCTCCCCACGTTGCTCAACCCATATCAACACTCTTGGTAACAAGAACTATTGAACTCAATGGGAATCGGCCTGCTTCCTAGAGACTCCTAGGCTTGATATTCCTCCTCTTTGCTGTCACTGCTTGTCCACCTGCCAACTCCAAGCACTTGAGTGAGAGGAGCACGGAGGAGAACTCAATGCCCTTTTCCCAGTTTCTCTCAGGGAGGGGTACTGATTCCATCCAGAAGGAGAGGTGGTGGATGAATGACAACGCCAGTGAGGGTGAGATGGCTCACTAAATCAAGGGGCCCATTGAGTGCTTGTGATCCAAGAATAACAAAACAGAAACAAAAAACTGAAACTGGCACTGGTTGGAGAAAAGAGAGTTCCTGGAAGCAACATTGTAGAACCCATGGCCCACCTAAGTAAGCAAGCAAAGAAATCCAAATGACTTAGAATCTTCAAAGGAGACTTTTAGCTCTATCCTGTCACCATCACAAGTGTGCTTGGTGAGGGCAAGGGAGAGGGCCTTCTCAGCAGCTGCATCCAAGACCATTTCCACACTACATTGTTATAGTGCTATTATTCCACTTTCAACATCCTGTGGAATTCTGGGGGTTGTAGTTGACTGAGGCCAAAGAGCTCTCTGGCTGAGAATTCTAAAGGCCCCTTCCTGAACTGCAAACCCCAGGAATCCATAGGATGTGGAAGGTGGAATAATAGCACTAGAATAGTGTAGTGAGGAAATGGTCCAAGTTATGGAATTCTCTACCATAGGAATAGTTTTCAAAGAAATGGCCCTGTTAGTCAGGCCTTGGGTTTATATCCACAAAATCTCACACAAAAAATGAAAAGCAGTTAGTCTTAAAGGTACTGCTGCATTTCTTTTTTTATTTCCTCTTCCTCCTTTTATTTTTTTTTTATACCTGCCATAGGAAGTTTAGTTGATCCCCTGGGTGTTCTCTGCTGCCTCTAGGCAAAGACCTTTGTATTTAGGCAGACCTTTGGCTCTAATTTACTGTGGCAGAAGAGTCTTTTAGTTGTGTGTATTATTACTTTATCATTTTTACTACGTTTTAGTGTGTTTTTAAACTGTTTTAACTTAGTCCTTTTAATAGAATTGTTTATTCAATGAGTCTTTTTTGCCTTTCTATCAGATAGGTTTTAGCTGTACTTTGTTTTAAAGTGTTGTAATCCACCATGGGTCTTGTGCAAGGAGAAAAGCAAGATATAAATTAAATAAACAAGTTATTTTCTAGAAAAGCAATGTAAAGCATTGTGTCTAGAACTTGAAAAAGTTCCCTTTTTAGATTACAGTTCCCTGAATACCCAAACCAGCTTGGTCAGTGCTGAAAACTATAAACGCAATATATTATCATAAGGAGCTATAAAGAAAATTATACACAAATAGCTTGCTTTTCAAGACCTTATTCACTAACTAAAGTGACTAAACAAAGATTACTGGAAACTCCATCATTATACTGTGATTGCAGTGACCTTCTTGCTATCCTGTCTGGTGTATTCCGGGTACTGCAAGCGGATGGAGTGCCTATAATTTGTCAAGTTAAAAGCTATTTGAAGAGATCTGTGTAGGCACTAGAAAGACAGATGGGAGCTAACACTGGCAGTTCTCTCACCTATGTCATGCAACAAGTTTGCAGAGGATGCAGCACTTTTCAAGATACTGCCGTTCCCACAGCCATTTGTCTCCTGGCCATCCAAGATCCCAGATCATTTTGCTTCAGAAAAAAGGAAGCTTGGCTTAAGTGTTAAGAAGCCCACCTCCGCCCCACTCCTTTACACTCTGCATAGCTCCAATCTTCCTGTAATTTCATTGGTTATCGTCTCCCATCCCCACTTCCGACTTGCATACTGATGCTGCTATGCAGCTGTTGACAGCTCTTAGCAGAAGACAGATATATTTCAGCATTGCATGAAATGATCCCTCTGTGTTCTTTTTCTATCCTGCAGGCATATTATTGAGAGGCTGAGTTATTTTAGGGCCATATTGCATGGGAAATCTAGCAAGAGGAAACATCAAGGCATGCGAGAGACTGTCTTTTTTTTTTCGGGGAGGGGAACTTATCTCTGTAGAAGAAACCAAGGCTCCCATCCTCACAAAACATTGCCTCCTACCTGATCTTTGCATGCAAGGTGCCCAACGTGTTCTTGGGCACACAGAGACAATGATAAATAGTCTTACTCTCCCAGTAAGACTAACAAGTTTGTTTCATCATAAGCATAAAAAGGAGACCAATCAGTCTGTGGAAAAGAAACGGATGAAACAGATATACAGTAAGGCCCCTCCACAAAAGTGGTAAAGTCATAAATATCAAAATGTGGGAGGGGAAGGGGGCCAAGGCATGGTGGGGAGAGCAGGCACTCTGGGTCCAAATCAGGTCATAGAGGGAAAAGGTGGGATGGCATAGTGGTCCTATGGCCCTTTTCGTACCTTAATTGTTCCCAAAGGCATCCTGTGGAGATTCTGGCAGTGACTCTGCTGGGAGGGGAGCACGATGGGAGTGCACCCCTCTGCACCAGCTGCCTCTAGGATCAGAAAACACAGTGGCCCTGCCCCTTTCTGCTACAGTGTTGCTGGGTACTGTCGCGGGCTGCACTAGGGCAGGAAGTGCAGCCATTGTGCTTCTGGACCCTCCACACACCAGGAAGTGTGGGATGGTGATGCGATCACAGGTCATTGACAGGGAAAACCCCTCAATGATTTAATCCATGATTACACCACCTCAGAACAGGAGAAGGATAGGACTGCAACAACGTCATGCATAATCTTCATCATAGTCCTATCCTTCTCCTGTCCCTATGGCAGGATGATAACATCCTGTGAAAAGGGCCTATACTTCTTCTCTCTCACTCATCTCCCTCCTTGGGTTTGGGGGACATCAGGAGAGGGTTTCTGGTGCTGAGAAACTGGGCTGCAATCTGTCCTTAGCTGGCCAGGCAGTTGCGGATGGAGGAGGAGGAGGAGGAGGAGGAGGAGGAGGAGGAGGAGGAGTTGTTGGAGGTTTTTAAAGGACTACCATAGCCTGATTGGAGCACCAAGAGGGAAGGTTGCCAAAGAAAAGAAGCACCTTGGGGGAGCAGGGAGTAGAGAAACTCACAAATAATCAAACCTGTGAAAGTCAAACTCACAAGTGTGGATGGCCATCTCTGTATGTTTTCTCAGTCCCTTACCCTTCTTCTTCTGGTTAGTGCCTAATGAATGAGAATGACTCTTGATATCTTTACAACTGGATCTGTAGACTGTATAGCTACATGACAATTGGTGTTTTGGAAGCTTCAAATGGTTCAGACAGCCTTCCCCAACCTCATGCTCTCCAGATGTGCTGGTCTACAACTGCCATCATTCTGCACACATCTGGGTAACCATCTGAATGGTGCCGTCCTCGGGAATGCTGGACAACCAGGCTTATTGAGAATACTGGGAGTTGTGAGGAAGGCCAGGTGGATGAAGGCTGGCCCAGAAAATAATACAGTGTGCCCTCCACTTTTGTGAGTGTTCAGGTACAGAACCCTCACAAAAGTGGAAAAAACACGATAAATCATCCCTCGATCCTCCTCGCATTCCCTTGTGTTTTGCATGCTGGAGGGGAGCTCTGGAGGGACAAGGAAGGTTCATGGGAGCTTCCCCCCAATTCCCTTGCCTGTTGCCTCGGCACGAGTTCTCAGCACCAGAGCCAGAGGCAAGGGAATCGGAGGGGGTGCTCCAGAGGAGAGAAAGAAGGCGTACCCATGCCTTCCCCCCATTTCTTTGCCTTTTGTCCAGGTGCTTGCCTTCCTTCTCCACACCCAGCAAAATGCAAGGGAATGGAAGGAGGAGAATTGGGGGAGGCACAATAATCTAATTTGCAAAGGTCAGACCTGCAACTGTGGAAGGAGGACTGTAATTGAATCTTTGATTCAACAAAGCTTATATACAAAAGGGGCCCTTCTTAAAATGGATCCTAATCCTGAAGAGAGACTAGAGCCATTTCTGCCCTAGACTATTATGGTGCTATTATTCCACTTTCAATATCCTATGGAATCCTGGGATTTGCAGTATAGGGAGGGGCCTGAGGCTGCAAACCTCAGGATTCCACAGGATGTTGAAAGTGGAATAATAGCACCATAACAGTCTAGGGCAGAAATGGCCCAGGTAAGTGTACAGGTGCATGCGTGGGATGCATATACATAGTTCAGTGACCAGGGATAACAAGTATGATTTCCTTGGAGTGCATTCATGTAATGTTAATTTTCATCTGAATAGGGCTATACTGACATGATTTGTCCCTATTGCCTCTTCTGCTACATCGTGACAACCCAATAACCCTGCTGACTATTTGCACCCTCTCCAATAAAGGGAATATAAATACAGAGCCTCTGTGCTTTTTACGTTGCATGTTCATCCTGCCATAGTTGCATACTTGACTGGAAAGCCTTGCAGCACAACATTTCCTTTCAGCACAAAAATAGCTCTGGTAATGACTGGTGGACTTGTCAAAGCACGTTAGATAGCTTCCTTTTCTATTTGCTTTCTGAGAAATTGCCTACATCCATACAAACTACCCGTACCCTCCCATTTGTTTTGTTCTGCCCCAAGTGACAATTTGTTCATGATTTATTTGTTAGATTTACAGCCCTCTTCATCACATGGGCCTGGAAGAAAAAGAAGTGTTTGTTAGAAACACACACCCAAAAATCTTTATAAGCAAAATGTGTTGCTTTTCTCCCTTCCAAAGAAAAAGGCTCAAGATCACCCCAACTCATCTACAGCTAAAAGTGTTTTTAGAAAGTTTATTAAGTAGTTCAATAGAGTAAAAGAGTTTAATTTTGCACAAGCTGCACAGAACTCAGGTTCCAATATCTCTAGGGATTGCCTATACATCCAGAAGTCTGGGACAATACAGATTTATATGACATCAGAGTAGCTATGCCAATTATGACCAAGAGAGCAACTGCTCTAGCATGACAAAGGTATCTCTGCAAACAGAAGCCTGCTGTAAGATAAAAACAGATCATGCAATGGATTCAAGAGAGGAGACACAAGCACAGAAGAGACAGACAAGGAAGAAGCCTGATTTTGTGGATGGGAATGCCAGAAAATGAGGAACAGAGGTAGATTAAAACTTGTTGATTAAGTTTGAAATGACTCGCATCTGCTCCATAGCTGCCTATGACAAACATCCTGTTGATGAGACATCCAGGTGTAAATTCACCTACAGAAGTGGTAGTTCATTTTTGTGCAGTGCAGAAAAGCAGTATTCATGGAGAAGTTGCAGAATCACAGACCTACATGCAGTGGCGCTATGAACTGATGCACAACACATCTCAATGAACATTGAACATTACTTGTGCAGTGTTGCAATTCACTAAAGAGATTGTGCTGTCCAACTGCTACTTCTACAGGAGCGTAAAGTTATGCGCTGTCTTTCCAAGGCAAGACCACGTAAAATTTAAGAGGGACCCACAGCAATATCCCAGACTGTGGATTATGTAAAACTTGACATTTAGTTTTTTAAAAGTAAGTGTATATGTGTGTACACCGTATCTAGATGGTCCTCCTAATCTGAAGCCCTTAACCTAGGCAGGGACGGAGGGCGATTTGATTCAATCTGCTGACCAGTATACCAACTGTACCTATGAGAGCTAAGATGTAAGACAGTATATGCTCAATGCACGCTAAAATTACCCTCCCCCCCACTTAAGTTTAAAACCGGCCATTCAACTGCAAAACAAAAAGTTCATGCAAACCCTTGGGGGAAATAATCAAACTCCTTCTGAATCTCTTTGCCTATTTTACATGAGAGCAGGCCTATTCCACTCAATGTAATTACTTCTGGGTAAGTTGTATATATCATTACCGTTCTCTGGATAGAAAATGCACTCCTGATCCTTACAACAGGTCACTCGTTTGCTATGAAAATACTTTTCATGTGTGTATATGTGTGTTGACCAAGAAGGTTTTAAAGTCTGTTTTGCAATTGACTTTTCAGCTAGTTGGGACAGTCACTCTTGTTTATACTCCTGGTGAAAGCTGTATTTTTCCAAATGAATTAGGGAGGTATTTTTAGCCTAGTCCCTATTTTTACAAGACCGCTTTTTTTGCACAAGGTACACCACAACATTATTCAGCTTCCTGCATGCTGCACCTTTTAGCCACAAAGTCTGCCCAAGTCAAGCAAGGATATGAATGGGCTTTAAGATGGAGAAGCTACATTCTTTTTTCCTTGTATTTCTAAAGGATTGCTATGTTGCAATGGGACAGTTCAATACAAAATATGGTCAATCCTTCATATTTATTAGGGTTAGGGTCACAGGACCTTTATAAAATACAAATACAAAAATACAAAAATACAAATATCAAAATGCATGAATGAGTCCATGGGAAGGGGAGAGCAGGGTGGGGAGAGCAGGCACCTAGGGTCCAAACCAGGTCAGGGAATAGAGCAGGAAAGAGAGTGGGTCAGTAAGATAGCCCTATACTTCCTCTCTTGCCCATCTCCTTCCTTGGGTTGGGAGCATTGGGAGAGAATTGGTGATGCTGAGAAATCAGGCTGTGATCCAGCCATAGTTAGCCAGGCAGCTCCTGGCAGTGGTGGAGGAGGACCAGAGGTGGGTTTTTATAGGATTGCTTGGTCTGATTGAAGCCACTGAGAGGAAAGGTTCCCCCAGAATGGAAGCACTTCAGGTTGGGCAGGCAAGAGTTGGAGAAACTCACAAATAATCAAATCCATGAAAGTCAAACCTGCAAATGTGGAGGGCTGACTGCATACAGATCTCTATTTTTAAGAAATTCCACTGAATTAGATCCATATATTAGTCTAAATGGACCCACTAAAATCAGTGGGACAATTTAGTTGAGTCCCATGGATATCAATGTCTACTCTAAATATGACTGTGTCTGCATCTAAGCCACTGTAAACAGATGACAAAGACCAACCATGAAATTGAACATGGGAAATTCCATTGTTGTCTTCTTCTTCTGAGATTTGTTTTCTTTCTCTCTTTGTTTCTTTCTTTTGGTAAACTTTTAAGTATGTATTTAAGCCTTTTTATAGCATAGTTTTCTAGGTTGTAGGAAGGACTTGCTGACCCTTACATAAGCCCTCTTAGCAAAATATGTGTATGCTTAATTGTCAAACTATTTTTCTGAAATTCCTGCAACTAACCCAGAGGTGATGCTGACTGCATCATTTGTGGTTGTGTTAGTTGTTGTTCTTTATTAGCGACAAGTGCCAGAATCTTGATTTTTGTCAGAACTGTGTCCCAGCAACGGAGTCTTATTCCTTCTCACCATTACCAGAGTATAACATAAAATCCTTCCTCTGGAGTGGATGTTAGTTCCAGATGGCAGGCTTCAGCTCGTGCAAATGGGAGTTCACCCCATCAATAGCTCTTTGGAAGAAGATTTTTATCAGAATTGTGAGGAGAGAAGAGAGATTCTTTTTAATTAAAAAAAATGCCACCATCATTACCCTAATGAAACTGAGAAGTCCTATTAACAGTTTAAACGAGAGACATGTTTGGTATCTGACTTTTGTCTTACTCCATGCAGAGTAAGTTCAAAATTTAAACAACTTTATGTTAATCACTCATAGAATGTAAACTTATTTATTTCATTTATATTCTACTTTTCTCGGAACTCTGAGACTCAAAGTGCTTCAGAACAAAATTTTAAAAACAGATGCTGTGAAAATGTTAGCCAGAATCCTGCATCGGCTTATACTTAACTGATTACTTCACTAAATAACTTCTCCTGGCCCGCCTCATATTCATAAGCATTACTTAGTCACAATTTTGACACTATTGCAATGATTGTGATTCCCTCCCCACCTACTTTACAGGTATCAGCTGCATGGAGAGAAGGTGGGCCATTCTGCTGATAATCAGATCACAGTTGAATGATGTCTCCATCAGGCTTGGGAGGAAGTTGAGTCAACAGAAAATACTTAGGCCATTTCCACACTACACTGTTATAGTGCTACTATTCATAGAATCATAGAATTATACAGTTGGAAGAGACCAGGGGCCATCCAGTCCAACCCTTGCTATGCAGGAACACCCATCAAAGCACTCCCAACAGATGGCCATGAAACCTCTACTTAAAAACCTCCAAAGAAGGAGACTCCACCACACTCCGAGGCAGCATATTCCACTGCTGGACACCTCTGACCATCAGGAAGTTCTTCCTGAGGTTCAGGTGGGATCTCCTTTCCTGCAGCTTGAGTCCATTGCTCCTTGTCCTAGTGTTCCACTTTCTATATCCTGTGGAATCCTGGGGTCTGCAGTTTAGGGAGGGGCATTTAGAATCCTCAACCAGAGAGCTCTTTGGCCTCAGTAAACTACAAACCCCAGAATTCCACAGGATGTTGAAAGTGGAATAATAGCACTATAACAGTGTAGTGTGAAAATTGCCTTAGTTAAGAACTCAGTTAAATATAAACTGACATAGGATTCTGGCCATTAATTATACAGTCCTCTTCACCAAATTCATGGGTTTGATCTTTGCAAGTCTGATTATTTACGAGGTGCCCATCTGCCTTCCATGTCTTTCTTCCCCTCCCATTCCCTTGCCTTTTGCCTGGGCTCATGTGCCTTCCTTCTCTGTGCTCAGGCAAAAGGCAAGGGAATGGGAAGGGAGTAATGGGGGAGACACATGTGCATGCCTTCTCCGCATATAGGGCTCCCCCTTCTCATTTGCTTGCCTTTTGCCCAAGTGCAGAGTAGGAAGACACACACACACAGGCAAAAGGCAAGGGAAACAGAAGGGGGAGCATGGGGAGGGAAGGCACATGCATGCCTTCTCTTGCTTGCTCAGGTGGAGAGGAGTCATTCGTGGTTTTTTGACTTTTGCAAGGTTTCTGCACCCCAAACCCTCTCAAAAGTGGAGGGGCCACTGTAATTTTAAAACACAAATGGAAAAAAATATACTTCATTTAGGGAGGTATAGATGAGCCTAGAGGTTCACCAAGTGAGAATTGCATTAGCTGTAGATAATCTTTTTTGTAGATTGTATACAGTAGCAGCATGGATGGGACTTGAGGTTCCTCAAGAAGAGCTACTACGGTATTTCAAGTAGTTTTCCATGTTGCCGTCTTTTCAGACATAAAGCAGCAACTATCGGTTTCTTTCTTTTTTTAAAACAATGTTGTTGGCACGAAAAGAGGGCAGCAGTATTTTTAGTGGTTGTGTAGAAGAGAGAATTTCAGCAGAGGTTATTTGTTACCTGCAGTCCGTTCACATTACATAATTATAGTGCTATTATTCCACTTCAACTGCTATGGATCTTTCCTATAGAATCCTGGGGTTTGCAGTTTAGTGAGACACTAGAGTTCTTTGGCTGAGAATTCTAAATGCCCTTTCCTAAACTGACAATCTCAGGATTCTACAGGATGGAACCATGGCAGTTAAAGTGGAATAATAGCACTATAATTGTGAAGTATGAATTGGGCCAGGTTGCATGACAAGCAAAATCTGCAAAAATTCTCTCTTCTGCACAACAATTAAAAGTACAAGAGTCCCTTCCAGTTGTCAATTTGGCAACCCTAATTTACTTCCATAGGAGCAGAATTAAGTAACAAGATTATGTTGTCAAGAAAGATGCATTAAAGTTGAAATTGCTGAAGTGCTAAACTGATACTGGCCACCAAACTTTTTGTGGTGAGGATACCTAGGGCAGAAATTCTACACACCCAGAGAAGACTCATGATCTGAGAGCCTGAAAAAAGTTACTCTCTTGGACCTAGAAATCCCAAGGCTAACTTTTCCGAGCTCTACTGAGGACAAACCATGACCAGGAACCATATTTTGATTCTGGGTCATTCACATTGGCTACAATTTAAGCAAACCATAGTTTCTCAAGTTTCAACAACATGGAGATATGTGAATAATTTATCTCTCACACACACACACACACATATATAATTTATTTTACAGCAATATTAAAGAACAATGATCAGATGCAGGCCCTTTCCATATGCTCTTCCGCATCATTGCGCTGCAAATCCAAGTCCAGAAGAGAGCGCATCAGCAACACTCCCTTCCGCATCTGCTCACTCCCTGAGGAAGGGAGTGGGACAGCCCCATTTCTTCCTTCTGCAGTGCAGTCAGGCATTTGCCATTGCTGCATTGGGGCAGGAAGCATAGCAATCACACAGCTGTGGCTTCTGCATGACAGTAAATATGGGAGCCCTGCACAATGGGAGGTGTAAAATTGATTTTTTTCCGTTTTTCAAATACCGCATGAGTGTAACATTTCGTGACAGGATGGCAGCAGGATGACATCATGCAGAAGCATGACCTGCTGACCACTGCTATCCCGTGGCAGAAGCGACTCAGTGTCATCATGCAGAAAGGGCCCCAGTCTACAGAAAAGAGGGGAGAAATCATCAGTATAGTTGTTCAGCCAATGACCAAGGACCCCTGACCTCACTGGGTCCCCAGTTGATGCTAAAGTGAGATGCAGACTTCATTAACTGTTGCCAGGCCAACTAAATCTGGAGCACATCTTGGAAAGAAATTGGGAGGGTGCACAGAACAGCTGATGTAGATATTTCCAAAGTAAAATGTACTCAGACTTTTGTTTGGGATACCTGATTACCTCAGTAATGGAAGATAAACCTCTCTAGACTATGGATGACCTACTACTGCTTGTCTTCTACTGCAGTACAGAGCGAAAGGAGAGTGCTGAGTTGGGGCTATGTGCAGACCCAGGAATTCTAGTCATTACTTTACATCTGGCTTTCTGGTGTCCCAAAGGTGGTGGACTACAGGTCTCAAGATCTAAGCACCTATGAGGTAATGGGAACTATTGTCCAAAATATCCCAATGGTCATGGCTTGTGGAAGACCGCACTAAATGAGCAGCATATAATACCCCCCATGCCGCTGCACTCCCATTTCCCAGTCTTCAAGAATATGAAAAGGATTCCCTTGAGATAGAAAGTTCAACAGCCACTGCCTTAAGCAAACAATACTCATTCATGCAATGTAAATTCTTAACCAAGCACAACAAGCAGGTGTTCACTATTGATCTGAAGCTCTGAATAGCAAATTTAACCCCAAACTGCCTTATGTTTCTTAATATAATATATAAAAGGGAAGTTCTGTGTATGCAGACTGCTGATAATGGCCCCTCTTAATCAAAGTTAAAACACCCAATCCTAAATTATGCTGCTTCTTGCACTACATCCTATGCTCTTATGCAAATTCTGCAAAGAGTAAGTCTCCTGCTTCATGCATGTTTTCTCTCCCATGGTGCGTAGCATCAGTGACCCATTCTTGTTACTTGTGTGCACAACTCAGGATTCTCACTGAGGGGCATCCCTCATAGATGCTACCACACAGCTGAAGAGAAGATAGATCCAAATGTACTTACAGATCTCTGGGGGATTTGTAATAGATTGGTAAAATGTTTGATTCACAACAAAAGACAACTCACCCACCTGGCTCTAAATTATATTGTTGAAATAATTAAAAAAAAAACACTGAGGGAGGTATAGGATGGGGTCCATTCATACTACAGAATTATAGCTCTATTATTCCACTTAAGCTACCATCGTCCCTTCCTATGGAATCCTGAGGTTTCTAGTCTGGCAAGGCTTTAAATGTTTGTCCCTAACCTGCTAATCCCAAGATTCCATAAGGTGGAAGCACAACAGTTAAAGTGAAATTATAGCACTATAATTTTGCAATGTGAATGGCCCTTGGCTTTTTTTGTGGGCAGAAACAAGGCGGAAGGAGAATGGCTTTCCTGAAGCCATTCAGTTCACTAATTCATAATTAATGTGAGCTTTAACCACTTTTCTACAATAAAGTAAGGCTCCTCACTTCTCTTTCTCCTTCCATTTCATGGGAATAAATGAAATAACTATTTCCCACCCACCAGGATCATTCTGTGCAAATTATAAACAACTACATGAATTTTCAGCACAGGATGACTGAAGGCCATCATCCCTCTTATATAAAATCAGTGCTGAATGTACAGTAAAACTGAACAGCAGTCCACCTATAAGTAACCTAAACGCAAATTGACAGTTTGTTTCAGTACGTGCATTGGTTACCCAGAACATTTTCCTGACGAAAGAACAACTTTCTCTATTGTGTACATTTGTGTGGGAATATTGCATGCAAGTGAAAGATTTTAATTCTCCCAGTGGTCAGGCATCTTTAACCATTGTGTTTGGTATTTTTAAACCCTCCTAATTTTTCCATGCAGTCTTAAATTGAATAGGTTTTGGTAAGAACACCATGCCCTTACGTCTTGTCCATACGGCTCATTGTGATAGAAAAGGTTAGCACATTCAAAATAAAAGTGAAATCCTAAACAAATTCCTGAGATTAAAATAGCACACTCCTTTGCAATGCTGACGTTAATCAGAAGGTGGACAGGAAGTCTACAAAAAACATCCCTCCACAATGGATTAGTGGCTGACAAACTCCAAGGAGTCAAATGACATTTATGCTTGGCAGAGAAAGGAAAATAGATTAGCATATGTATGTTATTCTTGTTCTGCTCAGGGAAAACTCAAAACATAATAATCATTTATTGTTGTTTGGTTTATATTTCTTAAACGCCTTTTGCTTCAGAAAAAGAGGAATGTCCTCAACACATCTTACAATTAAAATATAAAAATTAAGATAACAAAAACAATGTGCAATATGAAACAAAACCCTCTCTAAGGGTAATAAGTTGGTCAATGGCTGATACCTAAAAATCAGCCAACCATATCCTATCAAATGCCTGGGAGTAGAGAAACAGTTTGACCTGGTGGTTTAAAAATCAAGTCATGGCCAGGCAGTTCTCTTTTGGGACAGCATTCCACAGCAGGGGAGCCAAACATTTTATTTTAAACCCCAGCATTTTGGTTACACATTAATGGAACCATTTAAACTAAGCCAACCAAAATGATACACTTTGTAGCACAGTCTTTTGTGTATTTATTTTAACGTAAGTCCCAATGACTTCAATGAGGCTGTTTAATCCTAAACATACAGAAGGTACATACTGGGTATAAGGTTCACAGAACACAGTGGGATTTATTTACATGTAAATGAGAATAGAACTGGATTGTCTATAGGAGCTGATTCTGAGTAATCATGTAAAAGCTTGGGCTGTTATTCCTTACTACTGTGCCTAGCCATGTGTCCTTTAAATAGATTTCTGTGGGACAGACAGGCCTATGCTATTGAAATCCATGAAGACTTAGTAGTGCTTAACTTTGCATTATGCCCATTACAATTATTACTAGTCTCTTATAACAGGTAACCAGCCACTCCCTAGTTAGTGCCCTCTAAATCTTTTTGACCATAACTCCCAGAAAACCAAGAACCATACTGGCTGGGGCTGATGTGGTCTGAAGTGCAAAACAAAGGAAGGGCATTAAGTTGGCTGACTTAAATCATTTGCTCCTCAAATCCATAGCACTCGGCATATCAGCATGGCTTTAGTGGGAGGTATGGAGTTATACAGTGGCATTTGGCAGCTTTCATATCACTGGGGCCATGAATCTACTCTGAGGCCCTTTCCACACCAGGCAATTAGAACGGGGCAATGTGTCCTCTCACGGAGGTCATCTGCACCTTGGAGCGGACCAGGAGCGGACTGCTTACCGGAGATCCGCACCTCAGACCGCTCCAAAACGACCCCAAGTGGTCCTCCAGTATGTTTTTGAAAGACCGGAAAAAACAGGTCTTTATTTTCCTGGAACGCACCATTGAGTTCCTGCTCCCTTGTGCAGATTTGCAAGCTTGCACCAATGCGAGCCTGCGATCTGTGGAGGGCGGGCTTTAGGCGTGGCAAGCTTCAGCAGTTGGTCAGGACCCACAATCAGCCGGAAGCCATCATTTTGGAAGCCGGGAACCGCCATTTTGGAAGCTGGAAGCTGCCATTTTGGAAGTCAGAGCAGTGTGGATCTACAGATCTCTCACTGCTCCGATTCTCCCTGGACCAAGGAGGAGCCCTGCAGAAGGGCTTCAGGGACAGTCCACATTGCTTCGGACTCCAGAAGAAGCGGTAGGTAATGGCACGGAGCGATTCCCTTGCCTCGTGCAGAAAGGGCTTCATGAGTTTTAACTAAGATTTTAAAAGAGCTATCCAAGGTGCTGAATCCTATCCCCAAAATAGGTTCAGTATTCTAAGCAGTTCTTTTAAAGTTCAGACTAAAACTCAGAATAGATTCACCATCCTCCTGACCTGGAAGCCACCGACAGCCACTAAGGTATCCTCTTCCCTAACTAATCTCCAGTGGAAGGTGATATCTACAAAACATCAGCAGCAGATGTAGTTAGTGCAGGGGTTGTTGGTATGGGAACAGGTACTTTTTGAAACAATTGGATCCCAAGCCATTTAGGGCCTTAACTAGTAAGGATCAGCACTTTAAATTGGGCCCAGAAGTGAACAGGTAGAAAGTGACACTACTTTTTAAATGCGCTCTAGATATTATCTGATATTATCAAGGAGTGCCAGCCGAAGGCTTTAGGGCAGTGTGACTTAACACCAAATACCATGATATCACAAGTATTTGTGTATATACGCGTTTTCAAGTCATCTGTCAATTTATGGTGACCCCTTAGACAAAGGAATACTCATAGATGGGTTTGTCAGTTCATTCCTCTGAAATATAATTTACAGCACCTGGTATTCATTATTACAATTAAATCAATTCTATTAAGAGCTTGTATTATTACTGCTGAGAACCAGTGTAATGCAGTAGATTCCCTGCTCAGCCATGGAAACCTATTGAGTGACCTGGGACACTTCACACACTCTCAGCCCCCCAAAACCCCATAGTAGGGCTGCCTCAGGACCACCATAAGTCAGAAATGACCTGAAGGCACACAACTACAAATTACTATTGTTACTTTAATTTCTAAATTAACAGAGCTTCTTCCTCCAGGGAAAAACAGAACTTCTTCATCCCTGCTCACATGGAGAAGATAAAGCGAGATCATGGCCATTTCTGCACTAGACTGTTATAGTGCTATTATTCCACTTTCAACATCCTATGGAACCCTGGGGTTTGTAGTTTAGGGACGGGCCTTTGCCCTCACACACTGCACTGGGCTGAGCCAGTATGGAAGGGCCAATTTGCCATTCCCAGGACACATTGTCACATACCCCAAATGTGTAATAATTACAAAGCTAAAAGAAATCAAATTCTAGATTTATGGAGGAGGTAAGGAGGATTTTTTTTTTATCATTTTATCATGAAGCAACTCTTAGGAGACTTTCAAGAAAAGAAATACCATTTTATGATCAATTTTTTTTCTATGTGGGAAAAGATTTTAGGGACCTCAAAAACTATATTGAGGTCCCATACTTTGTCCACTTCTGCTCTAGATGTAACCATAATGTCCAGAACAGCCTCCATGTACATAAACTGTATGCAAATAGGCAGCATATGCATAACTAGGGACCCTGGAAGGGAAGGAATCATGGTAGCATATCTCATTAATATTTTTGTGACACGGTGCCATTTGTTGTAAGAGGTTCTCCACTTTTCTCTAGATCTGGCCTCCACAAATGACGTTAAAGAGAAAGGCATCAGAAAATAATGACTTTAAGCAACAACATAAAGGACAGAATTCCAAATTACGGGTTAGTTTAAAAGGGCTTTGTTGGAAAATACCACAGCTACACAAAGCAATAGGAAAATGGACTGCAGAGTAATGAAATTCTATGCCAGGAAGGATGCCAGAAGCCACCCATCCCTTGGCATGACAAAGATATCAACCTGCCAGATGTTTGGACCTGGCTGCCTTAGATATGACCTGTTGTTTTCCGCCATAAAAGCCTATGGGTGCAATTCTATTCCACAGTTACCGAAAGGAGGAGAGAGGGCGGTTGATCTTTGAAAGCATGCTTGGAAATGGCTTTACGTCACATAGGGCAGCCTAGTAGCTGAGTGCCTATGCTGAAATACCACTGGACAGTCTATAGATAGATGAACATGACTTGTGGCAACTACTGGCTGAATATATTTTGCTGTCCAAGGTAGAGGAACAAATGGCACCTCACCTACTCATTCTTCTCAAGGTGCATAGTATCCAAGACGAGACAAGTTATTCTGACAGAACAAGCTCCTCTCCCCATCCCTCAGAGTAATAGCAGAATATTAACAAACAAACAAAAAGAGATCACTAATAAGCTGCTGCAATTTCATTAACCTGAACTCCTGTCTAAGGCCATTTCTGCACTAGCCTCAAAGGCCCCTCCTTAACTGCAAACTCCAGGATTCCCTAGAATGTCAAAAGTGAAATAATAGCACTATAACAGGCTATGGAGAAAATGGCTTAGGACCAGTTGTGTAGGGACAGGAGGGGGATGGAGGTGGTTCACCTCAGGCAGCAATTGTTTTTGGGACATCTCAGCTCATAGTCACAGCCCTGCATACCGTAGCCCCACCCCTCACACTGAGCCCATGCCCACACATTGTGGCCATGCCCCCATGCACCATGACTACGCCCCATGTGCTGTAGCCCCACCCCCTACATCATAGCTTCACCCCCTGCCCACCCTCCTCCATTCACTCCAAGCTCTACCACTGCCTGTTTATTTAATTATTTAATTATTTAATTATTCAATTGTTTATTTAATTTATATCCCACCTTTCTCCCAAGAAAGGTGGCATACAATTACTTTGTAATTACTTTAGGACAGATTTCTTTAACAACACCAGGCAGCAAGATATTATTCGAGATTAGTTGCTCTTCTTGCTTTGATACTCTACGCTTAAGATTGCTTACGGTCAATCAGCAGATTCTGGCTCTAAAGTTTCAAAAGTGGCCATGTAGCGGCTGCAGTTCCCACTCTGCATCCCTGTCAACCCCCTTATGCACCTGTTCTGGAGCAAAACTAGGGTTGTGTTGCCATGACAGATGAAATGAGAAGGTGGACAAAAAGACCACAGGAAGAACAGGGTAGGAGGCACAGTGGCAGCTGCTTCCTCTCTCTCTTTCTCTCACTGCTTTGGAACTTTTAAAGGAATGGCAGGATCTCACTGACAGCTGGTAGATTTGGCTGCGATTGTCCATTGTCTTTGCCCTTCACTGGCTATAGCAGGCAGGCACACACAGCACTCAGGAAAGGCGAGTGGATTAATGAGCTCCTGCCAAAGAGGAACAGAGAGCCGCTGTTGCTAAAAAATATTTCCTTGCTCTGGAGGTGTTTCATTAGCATGCGTTCAGTGCCCAATCCAACCAGGTCTAGCAATCAGGACAAATTTAAGACGTAATCAGACCTACCATACTTTCAGTGACATCATCAGGGCAGGTATTTTGGGGCAGGAATCTGGGGCACCACTCAGCAGAATGTGGAAGACAGCTCATAAACCAAGTACCACCTATCACAGTGAGTGAAATATGCATTACCATCTGAAAAGAATGGAGCTGTATGTTGATTGAGGCTGCAACCCTATGGCCATTTACCTGGGATTAGAGTCAAATGAATTATTTGGGACTCCAAATAGGCATGTATGTGTACATACAATGGCACTGCAAGTCTGGAGTCTAAACCTACCTCACTGCACCACCGCACATTGGTCTCTTCAGAAGACCACATATACCTTTCAGTATAGCAAAATTGTAAAACCCAAAATCACATCCATGTTTTAATATCTGAAAAGCTGGAAAATGTCTTTTGTCTCTGAACGTTGGAGGGTGGAGAAAAATGTCAAAAATGCCACCCTATGCTATCGTTTGCTGCATTTCTGTTAAGGCTAACTACATGTGACATTAAAAATATAGACTGGCATCCTATTAGGCAGTTATGATGTTATATGCTAAATGTATGACCTCGTGACTGTTTTGTATATACATCTAAGATTGTGGCCCTATTACCATGACCACAAATGCCCCTAAAAGCTACCTTAACAGCCAGGCAGCCATACCAAGCAAAGAAGTTCTGTGGTGCTAGCAAGCAGAGATGTTGAAGGATGATATATTCAACCTCTTCCTACCAGCGAGCCAAAGTGCTATGAGAAGTTGTGACAAGACCCCAAAGGGAAGGGGCTAGATGTATCATTCTTCAACATCCTTTTTTTCAGCACTGCAGAATTTCTTTGCTGGGCAGAGCTGCCTGGCTTTTAAGATGGGTTTACAGATCAGATTGGGAGACAGAGCATAGTTATGTCATTGTAGCTCCCTGTCCCATGCACCCATGGTTTCTTAAGTGACATAAAGCCTCAAAAGGTTATATGGACACGTAGCTCTTATCCACTATCTGAAAAATTAATAGAATCTGTTGCAGGACAGGCATCATGGGGTTACCAGCCCACACACAACCCCAGATTTGATATGGTTTAATTGGCAAAATATATTAGTTGGCATGAATATAAAATGGTCCCTGATTTGACTGTGAGGCCAAACTGGGCAGAGGAAAAGCACTGGCTGAACAAATGTACTGCAAAGGTAGGTCAGAGATCCCCTCTAGGCATAGTCAGGTCATTGTCAGGAACTCACCAGGTAAACCCAAGAATAATAGGCTTAAACTAAGCTGTAATGATCCTGCTGTCAGACAATAGTGATGGGAAGTTCTCACTAAATCACTGATTGTTTCAACCTTTCTCCTCATGGGCCTGGGCATCTTCCTCATTGTCCCCACACTTGTCCATTATTACAGAGTTATCACGATAGCCATTAACTCTTTGTCACCTAACACTAAGATCATTAACACAGTCCGAACCTCTTTGTCTGCTCTGCAACCTCCATTGTTTACTTGGCCAGGGCATCATTAACACTCTGGCCCTCCAGGCAGATTTTAGGTATAAAAACACCCAATTCTGAGCAGTCAAACATAGTACCTCATTTGTTGAATGCCATGCTGTCACACTGTTTCCCCAAACTGTCCTTAGGCATAAGTCTAAGCCACATCGCTGCTTTCCTTGTTTCTCTCAGGACCAGTAATTATCACCCCAAATCCTATCAACTTTACTCTCTTTTCCTTTGGTTAGCCTTGTATGAGTGTGTTAGTGCTTAAATCTTGTGCATGTGTGATTGAATTCTCTTCAATAAAACAAATTTCAGTTTATTTTGGAATAAATGTAGAGACCCCATAAACATTGGTAGAAGATCTTGTTAGGTTACCCCGCTCTCTTGCATTCCTCCTAATTGTACCAATTAATTCCCCATCATCATGCGGAGGTACCATCATCATGGGTAGACCACTGAGCCACCCATGTTTTGGGGCAACAATGGTAGGCAGCCAAAGAGAAGCAATCCCAAGTAACATGGTATAGTGGACTTATATATCTAAGTTGAACTGTAACTCCCAGGTTTCTGGGAGTTATATTTCTAAACAAGGAACTTTTCCTAGCTGTGGGTAGGTATATCTAAGAAGGTGGCTTGGAGTAAAGGCCCTTGTGTGGTCTGCTACCCACTCCCTGCCTGTTCTGAGGCTTACGAACTGTCCTGGAATGTGTCACCTACCACAGCAGTCTAGGACCTTTTCAAAACAAGCAGAAATCTCTGCTTAATTTCGGGTTGCTCACTAAGGGAACTTTCTGTCTCTTCAAAGTTTAGATTTCAATAATGAGCTAATAGCACAAATGCCTCCAGCTGCCAACAGCTGTGTGTCTTCACTTAATTATGTTCACAAGTCTTTTCTCAGGGTGGGAGGTGTGTTTCAGAGTGGCCTGGAACTGACTTTGCAAAGTAATTTAAGCTTTAAAAGGGAGCAAAGTAAGCTTTCTTTGGGGAAGCTCACGCTGTGTGATACAAAACAACCAAGCCAGGAAATTAAAAAGCTATCACTCTTTCTAGTGTTAAATGAATTTTTGTTTGGCATCTCACAGGGATGTCAGCCTCCCATTAGAATTCCCTGGCTTTTCATGGTGTTGCAGATGTTAAAGCAGTCTTAACATTTAGTATTTTTCTTTGCCTAAATGTCAACATGGCAAAACGAGGTTGCCACTTGAACAAATTTATTTGGAGTACAATTAAAAGTAGCAGATCAAGAGACTGATCTATCCGTGATTAAATAAGTGGTAGACCTGCAGAACTCTTTTGAAGCTTCCTTTCATTTCAGTGAAGGTATGGAGTAACTTCCCATGGATTGTGCCCCATGTTTAATCACTGGATAACCTCACAAGCTTTACACCCCAGGAAACATAATCTTTTGAGCCAGACCTGTCTACACTGGAGATGGAATTTCAAACAACCTTCTATGGTTGCCAGACTGAAGACCAAAGAGGCCTCCTATACCTTTAATGGTTACATAAAAGAGGCAATTTCTGCAAGTGTTGCTTGTTTCACAACAAGGTAATAAGCACACCTCCCAAAATCCCCACTTCTACAGAACTATTAAAGGTACAGGAGCCCTCTCCAACTTCACTCTGACAATCTTATAGCTGCATGGCAGCCGTTTTGTGTGCAGTCTCTGTGACTGTCTGAGAAGAAGAAAGCTTATTCCTAGTCAGAGGTAGTCTTCCCTTAGGAAGAGCGAGATGACCATCCCAGGCAGCAGATTTAGGCATCATTTTTAAAAACTTACATTGCTAGTTATTCTTTTGTTATTTTTGTAATTTTTTTTTATTTCCTGGGACAAGAATAGCAATAGCAGTTACATTTCTATACCGCTTATCAGTGTGCAAAGCACTTGCTGAGGGGTTTACAATGTGTTTTAGCTAATTGCCCCCAACAAGCTGGGTACTCATTTTACCAACTATGGAAGCATGGAAAGCTGAGGCAACCTGGAGCCTTGCAGGATTGAACTCACAATGTTGTGGCTGCAGTACCGGCATTTAACCACTACACCACAATAAGAAAAGATGCTTATAGGATTTTTCTGCCCCTTGGACCAAAACTAGCAAGGCTGGCAGGGGGTACTATTCACCTTGACCTGAGCGGTGAACAGTGTGCCATTTACTAACATCTTGGGCAAGCCCTGCCTGAAGCCCAGACTGTTTTCTTCTTCTGGGGTGAATGAGATCAAGTACTTTGCCCTTGGTCACAATTATGAGAGGGTGTAATTAGAGAGGTTGTCGTGTAGATAGATGCAGTGACGAACTGACAAAAACAAAATATTTACCTCTCAGATTACCTTTCCTTGTGTGTAAATGGAAAATGTTTGAAAAAGAAGGAAACTATCCAGAAAAAGTATGTGGCCCTGGATGCTCAAGTCTAATTTTGCCATAAATAGTTCAGTACATCTATAAGGGTAGGGAACATGTGTAGAATAACTTGCCCCAGGGAAACCTAGAGCCTTTGAAGACTCCAAAGCTTTCTCAGCAACTGTTGTGTGTGGATGACTATATACCTCTAACAATGGACCGTTGTATATGACCTAGAGGAAAAGTTCAAGGGAAGGGGGGATTTTAACAGCCTACTAATAGCAGAGAGTCTCCCCTAAAGATGGAAAACAGTTGTTCCTCTCTTCACTGCCCTAAGGTTAAAGGCTGTTTTCCGCATTACATTTTTACAACATCCACAATTCACTCCGTGTCTGAAATGTCACCTGAGAGGGACTAACATACACGACTACTTCCAACTAGGCAAAAGAGTCACAAACATCTCAGCACTGCTGAATACAAAGCTGTGAAAGGATATTCAAGTTTCCCGAAACTGGGGGTGGTACCTCCCCCTCAAAAATCCCAAACATTTGGAAACATCTTGTGTTTTAGCTGATAAAATGCCTATGGGATTGGAGATTTGGCCAAACCCAGCAGCTACATTCTGAATAGCCATTCACAATAACTCTATTCAGGCAGCAGTTGGCTTTTTTGACGGGGGAAAAGTAACTATTTGAATTACATGAGGCCTGTTCTCACTCCTCTCTAGATAACGTCGGAAGCAGTGCTTCATAATCCCTCCGAATGCTCTTGTTTTCTTCATACTCAGTACAGGACATGTCATGCGCCCCATTCGTAAATTACATGCTGTGGCATGACTGTCGGCTGAACAGCCATGTGGTTCCAGGCTCACGTTGGAGCAACACCAGAGGCAAATGCTGCTACATGCTCCATGGGAGATCCCCAGAGCCGATGGTGTATTCTCCTTGACTCTCCAGGCCTTTTTGTGATCATAGCGTCACAAAGGCGACCTTGTCGGTTTTGGTGGGAAAGCTGTTTTATCTCTGCACGGCTATTTGTGCAAACCATCCAAAACCCTGTTTACCCTTTAAGCGGGGCCTGATGGAAGGTTACACAAATGTTTTTGAAGGACAACAGAAATGTTTTAAAATATTTATCAAGAAGGAAACAGGACGGCGGGCACAAACAATAATGAGTAAGGAAGATATTAACCTGTGCAAATAAGAAAAGAATGCACCGACTGCTATCTCAGTTCAGAAGACTGCAATACAAGACGACCTTGGGTGGTTCGCACACAAGATGACACTCCTCACTACATATCCATTTAATTGTCCCTCCCCGATCAAAAATCGTATGAGCCATTGCCACCTTCATTGCTGTTCTAGATCAAAAGTAGGTAACCCAGTAGCTCCAACCAGATTTCTTAATTTAAATTCTCTTAATTCATTAGCAGTCCTAATAGTAGTATATAGTACTATTGTGGTACAGATGCTTTGACTACACCTTCCATAGTTCTTGACCACTGGCCATGTTGCCTACCTTTCATATCACACAATTATAGTATTGTGATTCCACTTTAACAGCCATGATTCAGTCATGTAGGGACAGGGGGGCTATGGAGGTGGATGGCCCCGGGCGGCCCCGTTTTTGGGGTGTCCTGGCCTGTAGCCACATCCCTGTGAGCCCTGGCCATGCCTCCACATGCCCTGGCCATGCCCGCATGCACCGTGGCCACACTCTCATGTACAGTGGCCACCCGCCCTGGGCTGTGGCCCCACCCCCTCCCAGCCCCCCTCCACACACTCCAAGCTCCGCCACTGCCATGACTCCATCCTATGAACTTCTGGGGTCTGCATTTTGGGAGTGGTATCTGGAATTCTCAGTCAGAGAGCTCTAGTGTCTCAACAAACTGCATATCCCAGTTAAAGGGGAATCATAGTGCTATAATAATGCTGTCTGAAATGTCCTCCAAGTCTTCCCTTTCTGAGAGATACTATTTAGATGGGGACTCAAAGTGGTACATTGATTTTAAACAAAGGAAAACTTTGGGTAGTTCCTGTGTAGAGTCTCTCTCTCACACACACAGAAATCCCTCCAAGACAAGGGCCATTTCCACACTGGAGTGGAGGAGCGTTTCACCGTGTGCCATGAGCAATGTTTTTTACTCCAACCTATGCCGATTCTTATCTGCACACCCTCCGGTTTCTATCAAAATTAAACAGAGAAAATCATTTGTAGCTTCTGTATCATCAATTCTTGTGGAACTCCTATTCCCCTCCCTTGCTCCACCCCACTGCTGCTGATTGGTCAATTTAAAAAAAAAAGTTGTAGAAACCATTGCTACGCTTTAGCACAGCGGTTCTCAACCTGTGGGTCACAACCCCTTTGGGGGTCGAACGACCCTTTCACAGAGGTTGCCTAAGACTATCGGAAAATACGTGTTTTCCGATGGTCTTAGGCTCCATTCCCTCCTCGGTGGTGGTGCGCAAGCGTGAGCCACGCGCTTGTGTCCTCCTGCCCCCTTTGGCGGGAGCACATGCGGCCACAGTGTCTCCACAGCAGGAGTGGTGGTGTGCAAGCACGAGCCATGCGCTTGCGTCCTCCTGCGCCCTGTTCAGAAGGGACTGAAATCGCTCCCTTTCTCCGCTACTAGGAGAACCTCCCGTCTGACAGGCCAGCTTGGGGCGGCAGCAGCAGCACGGGGGGCAGGCCCCCTCCTCACCACGGCCCCTGCCCCACTCGCCACAGAGGGGGGCGCTGCGGAAGGGCTGGGGGGCCGCAAGGCGGTGCTTTTCTGGGGGCGAGCTGCGCACGGCACAAATGAGAAAGGCGCTGGGATTCCTCCCTCCCCAGCCAGGGTCGACACTCTGGAAATTTTTCCCACACTGCCCCCCCAGCGGAAACAAGAGCGAAACAGAAGCAGAGCCTGGGGGGGTTCTCGGAGTTTTTTCCCAGGGGAGACGCGTGGCTTCTCTTTCCCTCCCTGCCCTCCCACCCCCCCGTTCCTGGCTGGCGAGGCGGCCTTTGTGGGGGAGGGGGAGGCATTGTAAATAATAAATAAATAATTTTATGGTTGGGGGTCACCACAACATGAGGAACTGTATTAAAGGGTCGTGGCATTAGGAAGGTTGAGATCCACTGCTGTAGCACAAGTGGTGTGAATCGACGTAACACTTCTGCATGTAAGAAAAAATGCAGCAGAAACAGTTCGAGTGGTTTACATCAGAGTTTTCCCCTTTTTTACAATACATCAGTTTAAGGTCAATGTTAACCGCACTAAAACCTCAACTCATGCAGAACCATGGAGGACAGAAGAACGTCAAACTGGTTGAACATGCAGTATTAAAAGCGACAATACGATGCTACTGCAATGTATCAGCCTTACCTGGCCAACATCATTTCCATTTGTTTAAACTTAGATAACTTAGATAACTATAGCCATTATGGTAATCTAAGCTATGTGTGTGCCATCCACTCTCTTATGGGATTATGTTCTTCCAGCATTACACAAATCCATGGCGGGCACATCTTTCAGTATTGACCAGATGGAACCTTCTGGGTCAGGGGTAACCTGCCACTGAAAATGAGTTGCAAACAAAAAAGCAGAGAGGACTATTTATCTCTTGGCTTGCTCATGGGCTTCGTGGAAGCATATGGCTGGCCACCATTGGAAACACAATGCTGCTTTGCTCCTATGGGGCTTTTCTTATATTCATAGAATGCAACTGCAAACAAAAGGCTCCTTTACACACATATGTCACCCATCTCTTTTTGTGATACAAAACCAGACACAAAGACGCTGATAACTTTGTAGTGTTTGTCCCCTTATTTTATCACAACTACCAGGTGGCATTAAATCAACATTCCTGCATCCAGCCAGAGAATAAAAGTGTAAGAATTTTTCCTGATGCCAACCATTGATTCCAGGACTGAGATTTTAAACTAAAATCTCTCAGGCCCAAATGCTAAACACATATGCAGTGAACCTAGATCAGAGGGGGTGTTTTTTGGGGGGTGTTTTTGGGGTTTTTTTGTTTTTTGTTTTTGTTAACTGTGCATACAGTCCTGATTTGGAAGAGACAGTCCCAATGAATCCTCTGTCCTCTCACCTTTTCAGCTACTTCTAAAATTATTTCTCTCCCCATTCCTTTGTCCTCAGTTTGTTTCCATGGTTTGCAAATTGAGTTAAGTGCAAAAATAGTTTGCACTCAGCACAGGGAAAGGAGATGAGGGGACAGACTCTTGCCTTTTCCAGAAAACTCAGACAAAAGTAAACTGAAGCAGCCTTGCCTCAGTTGTGTGTTCTCCGTCATTAACAATTTGTTCCATTTTGATCACATTCCAGTGTTATTTGACTGGCCATGACCTAGTTTTCATCTGTGAACATTGCAGGGTATTACTTTAGTTCTGCATAATCAATTTGTTATTGGAAGCATTGTTGCTGAGAATTTATTTAAGGCACCAAAGTGATACAATCGCACAGATTATCAATGAGAAAGTTGACTCCCTGTCCGTTGTTTTACAGTTATCATATCATGGCTCATTCCAGAGGGGAAGTTGTGCTAGCATTACTAAATCAACAACAACAAATATGTTGTGTTGTTCTGTAAGGACCAACAAATTTGGAAGTATAAGCTACAAATAAATGAGTTAGTCCTTAAGGTTAGAGGCTCTATTTCTCCCCCCTGCCACCCAGCCACCCACCCACACACACACACACTCACACACACACACACTTTTAACATAATAGCTGAAGGAACAAATCTATCAGGTAAACTACCTACAGAAACCAAACAGAAAATTACTCAGCTTCTTGGTCTCTGAGTCTCCAGGCCTCAGGTAGAAACTGCTCTTCTTATGAGAAAAAAAGCTAATTGTAAACCCTGTAAACTGTTTTATAACAAAAAGAAGGAGAGAGGAAGCAGAAACCCACCAATTTTGCTGATCAGGTGCAACAAGTAAGAACATGTTTTCATGCATTCTTTCATTTAACTGCTACCTACTTTCTTTATGGAACACCTGTTGTTATTCACAACTACTTTGTATTTTGGTTTGGTTCATCTAGTGTTTTCCCAATTAGCTGTGGAATCTCTTGACTTTGGTCAATGCTACTATTTCACTTTAAAAAAAAAAAAAAACTTTTTCTTCTCAGGCTTTGAGCTTCTTTCTCTTCCTTTCCCCTTCAGTTTCTTCCCTTTCTGCCCATTTTTCTTTTTTTTAATTGCTTGTCCCACGTGTCTTCCACACAGCTCATCTTTCCAGCTTACTGTTTGGAGCCATAGGACTCATGCCAGTTGCTAGACCTCAAGGCCTGGCCCTTCTCCTCCAGTTGTCAAGGTGAAAGGGAAGACTCTCTAGGCAAGAGCACTGCCTTGAAAAGGGACTGCATGTGTTGTCCTCATTTGTTAGCCTTGTTTTTACTTTAATGGCATGCTCTGCGCAACTCATGGAATCATAGAGTTGGAAGAGATCACAATGGCCATTGAGTCCAACCCCCAGCAAAAGGCCATCTAACCTTTGCTTTAAAACCTCCAAAGAAGGTGACTCCACCACACTCTGAGGCAGTATATTCCACTGTTGAACAGCTCTGACTGGCAGGAAGTTCTTCCTGAAGTTTAGGTGAAATCTCTTTTCCTGTAGTTTGAATCCATTGCTCCGTGGCCTAGTTTCTGGAGCAGCAGAAAACAAGCTTGCTCCAACTTCAATATGACATCCCTTCAAATAGTTAAACATAGCTATCATGTCTCCTCTTAACCTTCTTTTTTGTCAGGCTAAACATACTTAGCTCCCTCTTCTCATAGGGCTTGGCTTCCAGACTCATTACCATTTTGGTTGCCCTTATAGTTGATTATTACTATATCGTGCTTGGTGACATCGCTAGGAGTCCCCATTACCACACTCACCTGATGATATCACAAGGACCATGTGCTTCAATCTCAGGTTTTGGACCTGAAATTTCAGGGCTTGGGATAGGCATTGCCTGGCAAATAGATATATCCTGTTTAATGACGTTGCCAGACCCTAACCCCTCTCCAGCCAACATCCCTAAAGTCTCAGCTTTTGGCCATGAAATCATTTCGGCTGGGATGCTCTTGACCTTGAACCTCTAACCAAGCCAGACCATTGTTCCATGCAAGTCATGATCATGCTCACTGAGAATGGCTCTCCAGATTTCACAAGGGCACCTTTCCTCTGTCCTGTCTAAAGAAAGCAGAGGCTGAACCTAGGCCATTTCCACAGTAGTCTGTTATAGCGCTATGATTCCACTTGCAACATCCTGTGGAATCCTAGGGTTTGCAGTTTCGGGAGGGGCCAGCCAGCCCCTCCTGAAACTGCAAACCCCAGGATTCCATAGGATGTTGCAAGTGGCATCATAGCGCTATAACAGACTACTGCGGAAATGGCCCTAGAGTCTTCCCAATGCCAGTTTCAATTATCTGTTTACAGCTCTGCACAATGATTGCTTAATCCATCCCATATGAGAAAAAGCTTTTTTTCACATTTACGTCAATGTAGCCTGCCCTTTTTTTTTTTTTCTTTTTTCTTTTTTTGGCCTCCTCTCTCTTTAGCCCCCCCCCCGCAACCCTGTGATGTTTTCGAAACAAAAGAAAAGAAACTGGATCCAGGATTCAAATGAAAAGGATTGGAGGAAATGTCCAAGCACGGTTCTGTGAAATTGCCCGGCACAAAACAAGTCCATTCCTGCCTTTCAGTTGCACAGGAAGGGCAAGTGAGCCATTCAGATGGTGGAGGGGTTCATTGTGAGGGCACGAGGTGAGGGGAAGGAGGGAGTAGAAGGAAAGGAGGGTAAGCATGCAAGAAGCAAGGCAGTGGCGCTCTACAAGAGTCTGAGGTGAGCTGAGGTGAGGCAAGGAAGTAAGTAGGGGTGAAGGGAAAGCAAGTGGTGTGAGCAGCATGAAATAAAGGAGCACTGCACTGAAAGAATCATAGAGTTGGAAGAGTCTCCAGGGGCCATCCAGTCCAACCCCCTGCCATGCAGGAACCCACATCAAAACACTCCCAACAGATGGCCATCCAGCCTCTGCTTAAAAACCTTCAAAGAAGGAGACTCAACCACACTCCAAGGCAGCATAGTCCACTGCTGGACAGCTCTGACCATCAGCTTGAGGTTCAGGTAGAATCTCCTTTCCTGCAGCTTGAATCCATTGCTCCTTGTCCTAGTCTCTGGAGCAGTGGAAAACAAGCCCGCTCCCTCCTTGACATGATATCCCTTCAAATATTTAAACATGGCTATCATGTCCCCTCTTAACCTTCTTTTCTTTTTTCTTTTTTTATTATGAAAAAAAAAATAAACAATACAAATCCAAATAAACAAAACACCACATAATTAACAAAAAAGTGAATAACCCCCCCCCCCGAGCCAACTTTTTATTTACTCCACTTTCCAAAATTGCCATTCTTCTTATGAAGGGGTAGCTTTACCATCTCTTGTCAAAGCTTTTTCCAAGAATATTTTCCAAATTTCTTCAAAATCATTCCCTTTTACAAGGCCTTTCATAAATCTAACTCTACAAGTTAATTTATCATTAATTGCAATTTTCAACACTTCTTTATACCATTCCTCTATTTGAACTTTTTCATTTGTTTTCCATTTTTTTTTGCTATTATTAACCTCGCTGCAGTTAACAAGTTTGTTATTAATTCCTTCATTGCCTGGATACACTCAACCTGCAGACTAAACATCCCCAGCTCCCTAAGCCGCTTCTCATAGGACATGACTTCCAGACCCTTCATCATTTTGATCACCCTCCTCTGGACATGTTCTGGCTTGTCAATATCCTTCTTGAAATGAGGTGCCCAGAACTGGACACAATATTCCAGATGAGGTCTAACCAAAGCAGAATAGAGTGGTACCATTACCTCCCTTGATCTAGATACCATACTTCTATTGATGCAACCAAGAATCACATTGGCTTCCTTGGCTGCCGCATCACACTGCTGACTCATGTTCAGCTTGTGGTCCACCAAGACTCCTAGATCCCTTTCACATGTACTGTTATCCAGCCATGTGTCCCCCGTTCTATATTCATGCATTCCATTTTTTCTGCCTAAGTGCAGGACCTTACATTTCTCTCTGTTGAAATTCACTTTGTTAGCTTTGGCCCAGCTCTCCAATCTGTCAAGGTCATTTTGAAGTTTGATCCTGTCCTCTGGTGCACTAGCAACCCTTCCCAATTTGGTGTCAGACTGGGTGTCAAATTGGGTGAGAAAGTGCAAGGTGAGATGAGGAAGGGAGTACAAGGGGAAGGAGAGTTACTGATGTGAGTGGCAGAATACAAGAATCAATGGAAGGGCACATTGCAAAATGAGAGAAGAGAATGAACAGGTGGGAAGGAAGAGCACAGCGAGGGAGGGTGGAAAGTGCAATGACAGATGCAAGGAGTAAGGGTGGACACATTGCTTGGGGTACAAAGTAAGGGACAAAGTAAGGCAAGCGGGGGAGTAGGAGGGAAGGAAAGCAGAGTCCAAGAAGCAAAGGAGAGGCCTGTCAGGAAGATTTGCTGAAAAACAGTCATAGCCCAAAGTCATGCAGTAAATTCCATGACCAAGCAGAGATGAAAACCTAGGTCTCCCCTTCCAAGTCCCTCACTGTAAACATTGCTCAATACTGGCTCATTCAGATCAGTACTGGCATTCTTTTACATTGTTTTAGCTTGTTTTCAATTGTCTGGCTTTAACTAATAAACAATTTAACATATTTTTAGTCTTTTCAAACTATTGTTATTGTTATTTATTGGTTTAAATTGATTTTATTGTATGCCACTCTAAAATCTATGGATACAAGGTAGGATATAAGTATTTCAGTAAATATATAAGCTGTAACTATAAAAAATGGTATGAAAATTGAAACACAGTAGAAGAAAAAGGCAACATTTAGGGTGCTGGAACTGCATGATTGGAATGAAAATTACAGTAATATTCATGATTACAATTACAAATAACAGGCCCAGTTTTGAGGAAGCAGAATATAGTAATGTAAGACCCACCCCGTTTGTAGTATTACTAATGTGAATGAAGAATCTCTTCTGCCAACAGTGAGTGAGCAGAATAGGGGTTTGTTTGTTTTTTAATAAAGAGAAAAATAATAATGAGTAAAATCTGGGGCCATAGGAAGGCTCAGAGTATAAGACCAAAGGTTTGGAAGGAACTAGCCTTCTCCAGTGGTTTGGCAGCTTGGAGACTTTGTTCAGAACTTCATAGCAACCTTTATGTTTCCCAGCATTGGTGGGCATGTGCTCTGAGATTTTTGGAGCAGTTTTCATTCATAACATGTAATTACTCCATCAGTTGCTTGCTATTCATTTTGTTAAGAATGCATTATGCAAGCCCACAGAAAACCAGCAAAGGACACCAAGTTTCCTTTACATACTTTGGAGCGTGGTATTTTGTTCTGTTTTCTTATGTGTATAGTTGCAGTTCTTTTCCTGAAATGCAAAGAAGGTTGGTTGAATAAATGGAGGAACAGAGAAAGGGCTTTTAGGAAATAGTTGCTACAGTCAGATTGAGTTCCAGCCCAAGAAAAGAGAAACAGACATTAAAAATGCAAAAATCATAGGTTTGTCCTAGGGTCATATTTGAAAAGACATATGCCAAGACTGAGGCCATTTCCATACTACACGGTTATAGTGCTATTATTCCACTTTCAATCTCCCATGGAATCCTGGGGTTTGTAGTTTAGGGAGGAGCATTTAGACTTCTCAGCCGGAGAGCTCTTTAGCCTCAGTGAACTACAGACCCCAGAATTCCACAGGATGCTGAAAGTGGAATAATAGCACAATAACACTATAGTACAGAAAGGCCCTGAATTTATCACAGTTATCCACTGGTGCATTGGCCCCATTTTGTTTCTGAGGAAAAAATGATGGCTTTTCATAGCCTCCAACATTTCACAGATAAAAACCAGGACATATGTAGCCAACCAACATCAGAGTGTAGTCGAGGCAGCAAAAAATATTTACGAAGAAGATCCTACAATCTAGGAGAGGCTGCAGCAGTTTGATTTTTCCTGACCCCAACTGGGAATGACATGATTCCACCCCTTTCCCTCCTTTCCCCATGCTGAGTTAAATGAGTGGAAACCACTATTTGTACTCTGAACTCAGTTTGCAGGAGCTGAAGTAAGCGGAGGACAAAGGGGGAAAGTGGAAGAAGGAAAGAGAAACTGGGAAAGTTTAAAAGCAGCTGAAAAAGTGGGACAGCAGAGGAGTAATCAGAACTCTCCATTCCACATCAGAACAATTGAAGGGTATGTTTGCTTAAAGTTTCAACAAAGAATGAGACCCATCCCTACCATTATGCAGAGTAAGTCCTTAAATAGTAGATGCTGGTAGGTAGCACCAACAGCCCCCAAACTGCTCTCCTGAATGCTTTTTTTGGAGGACCAAGGTGTGGGTGCCAAACAGCCTGTCCTCCCGCCCCCCCGCCCCCCGCTAACTAGCCTTATACAGTCAGGTGTGGTGGAGGATGCTGTCTGTGAAGGATGATAAATGGCTTTTACTTGTAACCACCAG
The DNA here is from genome assembly GCA_948474755.1 of Ctenosaura bakeri. Classification (NCBI taxonomy): domain Eukaryota; kingdom Metazoa; phylum Chordata; class Lepidosauria; order Squamata; family Iguanidae; genus Ctenosaura; species Ctenosaura bakeri. The sequence continues at coordinate 911,553 of CAOLHI010000035.1, read as the reverse complement.
CTTGTTCTTCTTGTCTTGAGAGCTATGTGTAGCTCTCTGGTACAGACCCCAAAATGCATTTGGAAAATGCATTTCTTCTGATAATGAAACTCTTTAAAAACAACAACAACAAAAAACAAGCTGGTAGTGGCAATGTTTTGTCTGCACGTAATTGAGATGGCAAGGGCACATTCCAGAGCAAAAATGCAGCACTGTGGTGGTTGAGAGAGAGAGAGAGAGAGCAGACACAGAGGATATAATTGAAGGTAGAAATCAAATATGGGTAACCGTGGGTGTGGGGGGAGCAGTGAGGGAGAGAAAAGGCTTTCATTTATGCTCAGGCAAGGAATTCACCACTGGAATGTGCAGCATTCAGTGGCTTTTGATTTACTTCCATCGTGACTGGCACTGAAGTAAGTGGTAAGTCACCGATATTGCCTAAGAAATGCTGGATGAATTCACATGCTGATTATCGCTCAGCCTTGGTCTCAGATTAGAGCAAAGGCCATAAGTATCGGTTCCTCAGCCAGCCGGATAGAAGATTCTGGGAGCTCCAGTCCAAAAAGTTCCACAGTCTTCCCCAGATTTTGCCTTTGCTTAACGGTGATGGCAACAGATTTCAGGGGATGAAGCTTAGAAGGCATAATCTGTGTTTCAACATGAGTGAGCTGCATCCCATGTCAGCAGAAGTGTGTTCAAAAGGGGGCCTACTGGATGCCCACAGACCTTTCCCAGTCCCTGATTTCTTTGGGTGTGCTTGTTTGTGTGCGTGTGCCTTCAACGATGGCAACCCCATTTACTTCCTAGAGTTTTCTCAGGCAAGGAATACTCAGAGGTGATTTCCTATTGCCTTCCTCTGAAATAAAACCTACCCTACTTGCAATTTTATCCAGTTAGAGAATACCCCATGAGTGTAACACATGGGGATGGGATGGCAGCAGGCTGGCGATGACATTGTGGAGAAGTGCAATCAGCCGACTGCTGCCATCCTGTCCCCATAGCGGGACAGCCGCATGGTATGGAAATGGCCTGTGTGTGTGTCTGTGAAGGGGGCCAAGGCAGGATGGGCAGAATGGGCACCCCAGGTCCAGGCCATGTCAGGGAAAGGAGAGGGAGGGGAGTGGCCCTATACTGCCTGGCCTTTTCCGCACTACACTCTTATAGCGCGATGATTCCACTTTCAACATCCTATGGAATCCTGGGGTTTGCAGTTTCGGGAGGGGCTGGCCAGCCCCTCCCGAAACTGCAAACCCCAGGATTCCATAGGATGTTGAAAGTGGAATCATTGTGCTGTAAGAGTGTAGTGCGGAGAAGGCCCCTCTCTCCTTCCTTGGGTGTGTGTGGGAGGCATTGGATGAAGATTTGTAGTGCTGACAAACTGGGCTGCAAGCGATCCCTAGTTGTCCAGACAGCATCTGGTGGAGGAAGAGGAGGACCAGAGACAGGTCTGAGCAGAACTGTTGAGAGAAAAGTTTCCCCCAGAAAAGAAGTGCCTGGGATTTTAACTCATAAATGATCAAATCTGTGAAAGTGAACCATGCAAATGTGGAAGGCGCCTTGTGCATTTTTACATATGAAAACTGCCTTCCTTCAAGAAATGGCAGGCATCCAGAAAAGGGGGGGTACAGCAAATGGGGACCAACCCCCTCATTGTGCGGTGCTTGGTCCCCTTCCCCACCACCTGCAGCTCCTGTTACTTAAAGACAGGCAGGAAACAGCATGTCTTCCTCAACTCTAAACAATCTGGGAGGAGGATGGGCAGGAGGAGTGGACAACAAGGGCCGTAATGTACGTGATGTGGGAAATTCATCACTGAATCGCTTACTTCATTAAAAAAAAATTAGAGCAGTAGCAACGGGCTCTGGTTTGATCTAAGCAGCGGTACTGGAGGAGGCACGAGTATTTGCCTAATATAAATCCTCTTCTTCAACCCTAAGAAGCTACTAGCCCTGGCTGGAGGGGAAAAAGACACAGAATACAGGTATCTCCCCACTGTCTGTGTGTTGTGTGCCTTCAAGTTGTTTCCAGCTTATGGCGACTCTGAGGCTAAACTATCATGTGTTTTCTTGCAAGATTTCTTCTGAGGGTGTTTGCCTTTGCTTTCCTTTGTGGCTGAGAGAATGTGACCATAGCACAAGTGAGTGGCAGTTGATGGTCAGCATCCCATTAGTGACTGATATATGCATAAGAACAGTCTACATGCACATAAGTCTCTTTATGAACGTGGGCCAGAGAGCTATTCTCTTGCCCTTCTCCTCCATTCAAACACTTTCTACCCCCCAGCAGCTGAGAAGGCCTGAGAGGGGGCCCTGCAGTTCCTTCTTACCAGAGGGAGGGGGAAGGTGATTCAGACCATGAAGATTTGGCTGATCACAACCCCTGGGGAGGAAAAAGACAGGTGTGTTTCATTTGAGGTAGCGCCCTCATTTCTTCCCCTCTATCAAGCTGAGACCAGCTACTTCACTATGCTTTGAATTGCCTCCCCCTTCCCTGCCTTCCCCACTGGCAACTGACAATAGCAGGGACCTTTTCTGTGGCTTGACAGATGCTAGGTAGTGGAAAGGTGCAGAAGTGTGTGTGTGTGTGTGTGTGTGTGTAGCTACACCCACAAGTGGAATCTCAACCAAGTTCATCACCCCTGGTAGTCAAAAAGTCCTGGTGCTTCAACCCTGAGAAACCTGCTACCACTACATCACTAGGCACATTTGACTCTTTGTTTCCATCATGTTTTCCTGATCTAAACTCATCCTTTTCCAAATTGCTATTAGGCTTGTCCAGTGATGGGAAGAAGAGAGCCAGCAACATATAGTGGTTCCAGCACTGGCCCATGCCTCTGGAGACAGGGTTCAAATCTCTGCTCAGCCATGGAAACCCACCAGGTTTGCCTTCGGTTTGCCATAAATTGGAAACAACTAGAAAGCACAAAACAATAACAACAATTCCATCTCCCTAACTCCCTAAAAATCTGCTCATTTTACCTTGAGCTGGGAAAAGGCCCTTCAGCTAAGATTTCTGTTTCAATATCCAAACAGGAAAATAACGTTTTCTCTCTGTTTCTCTCACTCACTCTGGCCATTTCCGCACTACACTATTATAGTGCTATTATTCCATTTTCAACATCCTATGGAATTCTGGGGTTTAAGGAGGGGGCCTTTAGAATTCTCAGCCAGAGAGCTCTTGGGCCTCAGGAAACTATAAATCCCAGCATCCCACAGGATGTTGACAGTGGAATAATAGCACTATAACATTGGCCATTTCCGCACAAGACTGTTATAGCACTATGATTCCACTTTCAACATCCTATGGAATCCTGGGGGTTTGCAGTTTCAGGAGGAGATGCCCGATGTCAACATAACATCCCTTCAAATATTTAAACATGGCTATCATGTCTCCTTTTAACCATCTTTTTGTCGGGCTAAACATACCTAGCTTTCTAAGCCTCTCCTCACAGGGCATGGCTTCCAGACCCTTCACCATTTTGGTCACCCTCCTCTGGACAAGTTCCAGCTTGTCAATACCCTTCGTGAACTGATCCTGAACTGGCAATCCTCTCCAAATGCAGGTAAAGAGGCATCCCCATTCTTCTAGCATACCTGACATCATCCTCCCAGACTGCTTTAACAGGCCAGACCTGAAGAAACAGGTCAGGTGTCTCCCTTCCTTCCTGTTACTTTATAACCCGACTTCTCCCTCATCTCACAAAGGCCCTGAATAATTGGCTCTGATGGGGGAGTGAGTCTCTCTTAATTATTATTCTCAACAACCTGTCATTAAGGATATACTGCAGGCTGACCAGAGCCCACACCCAACTACAGTTTTCAAGGAGAGATGGAAGGGGAGACCTCTAGACATGCAACTGCCTCCTTGCTCCCTTGCTTCTCAAAAGGTATTCAGTTAGTAATACAATGGATGGGGCACTCTTAAAATTGATTTTGAACAACCCCTGGTGCTTAGTGCCCTGCTTCATAAGAATAAAAAAGGTGGGTATAGATCAAATACCCTCCAACTGTCCTGATTTGGCAGGAAACGTCCTGATTAATCTGCTGTCATTCCACTTTTCATCTGTGGTCATTTCCACACTAGACTGTTACAGTGCTATTATTCCACATCTTACGGAATCCTGAGGTTTCCAGTTTAGGTAGGGGCCTTTGAGGCCACTCCCTAAACTGCAAACCCCAGGATTCCATAGGATATTGAAAGTGGAATAATAGCACTATAACAGTCTAGTGTGGAAAAGTCCTGTGTTTAGAATGCCCCAGTTTGCACTCCATTGACTCAGCTGGGGAGGAAAGAGGACAGGAGGGGGAAGAATCTTGCCCTTCCCTGTAAGCAACCTGCTGCCAACTCTCCTAGCATATGTGTGTGTGCTTCCGCATTAATAATTTTTGCCACCTTGACCACATTTTGATGTTGCTTGGCCACATATGTCTCAGTTTTCATCTGTGAAATGTTGAAGCAGGTGAGCATCCTGCTGGATCAGATGAAAAATCTGAGTGTGGTACTGTGGTTAGAATGTTGGAGTAGCACAAAGGAGACATGGGTTCAAATCCACACTTGGCCTTGAGGTTCTCTCCTTGGTGTCCATGGAGCTGTTACTATTGTTCAGCCTCATATACATCAGAGGGAGGACAGCTGTGGATGCCACCTTGAGGACCTTGGAGAAAAGTTGGAGAAATAGTTCAGCACCCTGTCTTCCCAAAAAAAGCAAACCAGATAGCTCTTGGAAACCCATATGTGGGATACCAAGGCAATAGTTATCCCACACTTTGGCTTCCAAGAACTGGCATTTCATGGCATTACTGGTCCTGAAGCTGAAGTTTCCGTTTAGCTACTGTGGCTAAACAGAGTATATGAAAAGCGGTCTTGAAATCTGACCAGAGGCCTCTCTAGTCCAGAAGCTGTGAGCCTTTGTATGTCAAAGTTGATGGGAAACACAAGCCATAGGATGCTGTCAGCCACATGCCCTGTTTCTGAGCTTCACCTTGGGCATCTCACTGATCATTGTAGGAAAAGGCAGCCCCCTCACCTGATCCTGGCCTGCTGCCTTCACCCTTGGCAAGGAAAGATTCCAGCAAGAGCAGCAGTAGTGGGAATGGCTCAGACGAGGAGGTCTTTCTCAGCCCAGGAAGGCGGCACACCTACACACTTCAGGCAACATACCATTTGGAAAGCTCTGAGTTAGTTTTTGCCTAAGTCTACAGGGATGGAGAAAATCCTGCCCTTCCTGTCCTCTTCCCCCCACTGAATCAACTGAATGCAAACAACTTTTGCACTTTGAATTCCATCTGCAGCAATTGAAGTCAACCAAGGACAAAAGGGAAAGTGAGAAGAAGATATGATGTCAGAATGGTGTTAGTTACACACAGTGGCAGAGATCCTACATCACTTCTGAACAGCATAAATATCCGCCAGCAGAGTGATGTTACACAATGGCTGTACTGAGCACCAGCAGTGCAACATCTGTGGATTGATAGTCAATGTCCATGGCTGACAACCTGATGTGCAATGTGCAAAGGGAAATGCATACTGGCAATGCACATTCACATACTAACCTGTGTATTTCAATGGGTTTCCACATGTATAACAGTTCCACATGACCAACTCTGCTTACACCACCACCAGTGGGATATGAACTGTTGCACATTGTTGGAAAAACAAATAAGTGCATGTACGCTGTAATTTGTGCCCATGTGCCCACTGACAAGATCTGCCCATCATGGGGAGGGGGGTATTTTCTTTACCGGTCCTGAGCTTACCACCCAGAGGTAAGCTTAGTTCCAGAGGTGATACATCCAGCTTGTACTTGTTGAAAATGCAATGCTGCATTCTGAACATTTGAAACACTTTCGTTTCTCTGACAGTTAGTAAACTGGATATATGTTATGCGGAAGCTGTAGAAGAAGCAGATCTAACCAAAAAGGCATAAAATATAATTAGCCAGCTTTCTGGGTAAACACAGCTTGACCTCAAGATGAACATTAAACAACCAGGAACTTCCCATGCCTGACACTCCAGATGGTTCAAGCTAGTCTTAATAGCCAAATACAGATCTGCTGTGGAAGAACAGTTTGTGGGTTGCATAAAGTTCTTTTGCAGTGCAATCTTATGCATGTCTACTCAAATGTAATTCCCACAGAACTCATTAAGACACACTTCCAGGAAAGTGTGAATAGGGCCTCGGGCTTTGTTCCTTTGTGCTGCTTAGCTTCTGCTGTTTGCACCCAGATATAGCTTCAGTAGAATTAGATCATAAAAAATGGGACTTATACAAAATTTAGGTGAAAGGTGAAGCCTTATCTAATGAATTACCCAAGCAAACAATGCCCAATAGAGACAAAACAAGGCTAAAAACATGGTCCACAGTTCCCTGTATCAAGTCTAGGGCCATTTCCGCACTAGACTGTTATAGCGCTATCGTTCCACTTTCAACATCCTATGGAATCCTTGGGTTTGCAGTTCAGGGAGGGGCCGGCCGGTGGAAAGTGAAATGATAGCGCTATAACAGTTTAGTGCGGAAATGGCCTTTGTGTTGGTCTGGGCTCAGAAATGACCTTTGTGTTGGTCTGGGCTCAGAATGGAGAAGGGAGTTGTATTTGAGCCACTGAGATCTGTACAGTTTTGGCACCACTGCTATATCTTTCTATGTTGCATAAAGGTTTCTGGACAGGAGTGCGTCCTCCGGTGGGGTTCTCCGACACCATACCACAAGGTTTATAGAAGGTAGAAAGTGATGTCTCCAGACTGCAAATGAGGGAGGATCACAAGAGGAAGTGGTTTGGATGGTTATGACAGTATCATAAGAACTGTTTGCTCTGAACAGAGAAATCTTAGGGAACATTCAGAGGTAGAAGGTTTTCATTACAAGGGTTTTATGGCAGTGATAGGCAACACTGCAGGACTTACAAGACTAGAGAGGGAGCACACATTACTCATCCAGGTTCTATATGAAGGGAGCTTTCTTTTTTCACCAAAAAGCAAATAAACAGGTATATCCTGTCTCTCTCTCCTGCAGCAAAACTGTGGCACAATCTGTAATACATTTTGCTGTCTTATTCCCTATCCCTGTTTTCTTTGCTACCTTCTGCAGTAGTCAAATGCCCGGTGGAAGGATGAAAAGTGGGGCCTTAAGAGATGGAAATACTATATAGCAGACTATGTCCTGTTTGACTTTATATTGGAGAAGAGGAGGTTATATGTAGTTCAGCTAAGAGAATAGAACTGGTCCAGGAGGTGAGAGAAATTGACTGGGTTTGTAAAGGAGAAAGAGAGCTATAAGGATGTGGATGATAGAGTTAAAATAACATACCATATAAAGGGAAAAAGAAATTAATAATGAAATATAATTCCAGGGTTGGGTGGGGGAAGGGGGGAAGGGATAAAATATAAATGTTCTGCGTAATTTGTATGTATCATGAATAATTCAAATAAATAAAAATACACATAAAAAGAATGTATACTCCTTACTGAGGCATCTGGTGCAACCACCCAAGGAAAACTTTTTCCTAAAGTTTTTCTTTTGGTGTGGAGACTTAGCAAAACTTTTGGTTTTCCCAGGCTTGCTGCTATCTTGCTTCTGTGAGTAAATGGGGCTAGATATTTGCTGTTTACCTCATAGTCCCCAACTGTCCCCATTTGGCAGGGACAGTCCCAATAATTCCTCTGCCCTCTCACTTTTTCAGCTGTTTTTGGGTGTGTGTGTCTAGAGATGTTTTATTATTCTACATAAAGTCTCCCTGTGGCTTTTGCAATGTCCCATCTTCGCTGTCCTCCTCCTTTCTCCCTTCATCCTCTACTTGCCTCCATTGCTGCAAACTGAATTCAAAGTGAAAAAGGAGTTTGCATTCAATTAGCTCAGCAAGGAGAAAAGAAAGGAGGGGGCAGAATCTTATGCTTCCCAGTAGGCTCAGGCAAAAGTAAACTGTTGCAGCCTTCCCTAGCTTGTGTGTCCTTCTTCGTTAATAATTTTTGCCATCTTGACCACGCCGTGGTGATGCTTGGCACACATCTTCCCTGTTTTCATTGTGAAATTTTGGATCCACATTCAGAAAATTAAGTTTGCTGTTAGTACGGTACCTAGAATAATAAACTGGGCCTTTCTTGCAGCGGCTAGGATCTGGAAGGTCTTCCAGGCATGTGGCTAAATGGAGTGGAGGGGAGAAGAAAGAGGGGTGAGAAGGAGGAGGAGGAAAGAGAGGTGGGAGGGAGAGAAAGCATAGCTGACTTGCAAAAGACCAGCAGCCCTGGGTCAGCAAAATAGAGCCTTGTTTGTGACACCAGCTGGCATCACTTAGAACAGTCCTTGGCAGCTGCTGTATTCATTAGAAATTGTAATAATGATCAAGTCTCTACCATTTTCCAAAGAAGCTCAAATGGGTTTTCGGCTACTATTACATTTCACTGACGGACAGCTGAGAAACGGAAAGAGAGAGCAAGACACCCCCGTCAGCTGCTAAGTCCAGGCTATGTTAAGAGCTCCTGAAGGGCAGTTCCTGTTACGGGGAGGTAATGCAAATCCAGTGCAGCTCTCCAGTGGCCATTTGTGTGAGTTCAAAGCGTCCCAACAATGCACATAGTAACAATGGGGCATCGATGATTACTGGAAGCCACATATAATGCTGGATTGAATTTTCACCAGATGGCAGAGTGCTCAGAGGATGGTTTCTTGTTTCACATAGTCGTCTGACCTATCCAAACCACACAGTTAATTGATTCTGCCCACAAAAATGCATCATTGAAAAAGGAAAGCATTCCAGACGTTTTGATAAGTAGGTTCACCAAGAACACAGAAGCTGCCTAATGTATACCAAACATGTGAGCATCGAGGGACGACCTACATGTCACCGAACTCAGTTTTCAATCTGGTGTATGTGATACTGTGGGAAATGCTTGTATTCCTCAAAGATGTTTGTGAATGTGAGGTTTGTTTCTATGTGAAGTTCAGAACAGAGAACAAAGCAGGATTTATTTATAAAAAGCATATGGGTGTTAGTGGAGAAATGCAGTTTTTATGCAAATGTGTCTTCCCTCATGGCAGCTCACTTGAATAACCACAATTTATTTTTATTTAGTTGGGTCTATGTCTGTAGAAACTCTCTGAATTTAAAAAAAAAAAACATGAAGGAGAAATATTTAGTTCCAGACGGCTCACAGTTGTACTAGTTTCAACTTGCACAGGCTTCTTTTCCTTTCTTTACAGCAAAGCAAATTCAAATATGTGAATCCTCACCCATAGCCAGACACAGCCCATTTCCGCACTACACTCTTATAGCACGATTATTCCACTTTCAACATCCTATGGGATCCTGGGGTTCACAGTTTCGGGAGAGGCGGCCTGGCCCCTCCTGAAACTGCAAAGCCCAGGATTCCATAGGATGTTGGAAATGGAATAATCACGCTATAAAAGTGTAGTGCGGAAATGTCCACAGTGTTGAAGACCAGTAGTGGACAATCTGTGAACTTCCAGATGTGATGGAAACATAAATCTCAGTATCCCTCACCAATCAGTGAAGGCTGATAGAAGTTGCAGTCAGATACCTGGGGAGGCACAATTGCCCCGTTCTGAGTTGCACTGGAACCCTGAGGTTCAGAACTCTACACAAAGGCATGAACTTACCTGGAAGACTTGGGCTAGTCCTTCTCTTTCACCTGTTTTAACTTATTGGGCTGTTTTGAAGACAAAAGTGGTGAGAAGGAGAGCCAAGTAAGGCACCTAGAGCTCACTGAATAAATAAGTAACACAGTCCATTCAGAACCAGTATGGTTTGAGTACTGGGTTTGAGTTAGCCAAAGACTAAGACTTTGGCTAACTAGTTTTCTAATCCTTGCTTAGCCATGGAAATCCACTGGGTGATCTTGGTCATGTCACACTCTCTCAGCCTCAGAGGAAGGTAAAGGCAAACCCTGTCTGAAGAAATCTTGCCAAGAAATCTTGCCATGATAGGCTCTTAGGGTCACCATAACTCAGAAATGTTCTGAAGGCACACAACAATAAAACAGTCAATTCAAAGCATAATTCTAGCTTGCTCACTGCAATTAGGTAAGATTCCATCCGTTCTTTCTCTCCAAGAAAACAAGGGAAATGTTTTATTTAAGGCCTTACCATCATGCTTTGGGGATTCAGGAAAAAAACCTGAATGCAAAAACCCTTGTATGCACTTGGGATAGAAAGAATATTTACTGTCTTATTCATTTCTTGGCTGAAAAATGGGTTTCTCAACACTTAGGAGAACTAGTTAAGGAGAAGAATACAGTGGTAAGAGTCGTGCACAGTTTTTGCCCAGAATTTGCATGTAATTGGAGTATTTCTGTGCAGAAATATACTTTTTTTGCATGGGAACTGTGGTGTTTGTACAAAAATCAATGTTCCCAGATAGTCACATGCAATTTTTTATGTGTGTGCAAGATTGCTTTCTGTGCAAAGAAAAAAACCAACACAAAGCAATCTTGCACAACAAAAATCTTTTTATAAAGATTATATCCAAAGCAGAAATACTGTAGAAATGAAAATAGCCACATGGTTTTTGTTGTGGAAGACTGCTATCTTTTTCATGAGATTTTTGTTTGCTGGGTCGTTTTTTTCATGGAAAACAGCAATATTGCACAAAAACACACCCATGAGTCTCTGGAAGCAGGGCTGGGGTGTGTGCAAAACCCCACACTGTTCACACACACACAAAAGGTATATTTCTGCACAGAATGATTTCCTGCACACTTCAGGATGTGTGAGTAAGAAGAAACTGTACGGAAATATTTGTTTTCCCAACAATGGAGAAAGAACTGTGAAAATTATTCCTCCTCATTTGCATGGATACAATAGTGGAATATTAGCATCCCAAATGTGCACACACAGCTGTATGCAAACAGGAGTTGTCATTCACTGAAACAAATGGTAGAGAGGAAGTCTTTCTTTATTACACAAAGTGAGCAGCTGCCTTTTGCACATAGCTTTGAACAGCTTTCCTCCGATTTTGTGGCGGTGGACTTAAGTACATCTCTTACTATCCGCCAGCCAACCTGGGCATGACAGCCAGGTGATGATAGTAATCGTACTCCAACACCCCTGAAGGGCACTGGATTCAAGAAGATTGACTTAGAAGCAGCTCAGGTCTTGGAAGCGGTGCATAGCGATACAAAGAATGTCTGTTGTGCAATTCAGAGGATGCCACTGCAAGCACTGATGTGGCTCGGTTCACACTGGTCCCTGAAATTTTGCATTCTCAGTGGCTGTTCCCAGGCTGTAGCACTCCTTTCCGAAGTCTACTAGGCTAGTCTTTGTCTGCTGTGCTTCTAAATGCCTTTTTATTAAGGTGGGACTATGGCAACTGACTGGCTGCTGAGGAAGGGGGTCTCATATTTGTGTGTTTTTTACAAGACTTTTAATTTTGGTTGTATTTTAATCTTATGAAGTATAGTATTTTTATTTGCACCCACTTTTTAAACTTCTGGTGAGCCACTTGTGGAGGAAGATGGGATATAAATTAAATAAGAATAGCAAAGGCCCCAGGCTTCAGCAGAAAGGGTTAAGCACAATGCTATTTTGAAATGGTGAGATGGAGAAATCACATGCGTTCTCCAAATAGGGAGCTAACTGGTTCTACTAACAAGGCCAGATGTTCCAGGTTGCTCCTACAGATGTGGTTCAAATTCAGTTCTGATTGCTAATAACCTCTCCCTCCATTAAGTTGCAAAGATCTGTTTTTAAGTTCCCAGGTGAACAAACGCATGACTGGAGGAATACACATGGGCCATGTGGCTCATCAGTTAGCATTTCTGTGAATGTATTTGGCTTGAAAACAAGAGATAAGTTCGTATCTGGAAAAAAATCCCTTTCCTTGCAATCCTTAGGCATGTGGCTAGCCTGTTAATTCAAAGATGGAATCCTGTTGGTGTCCTGAACAGGCGTTAACTTCTCTTACAGAAGCAGCTGAACATTTTTGTACCATGCAAATTCTCTGCAATCAGTTCAAGGTTGTAGAAACAATTATGCGTGAGATGTACATTCTTGATGGATGTGTACCTGTCTATCTCTGCTGAAACCGGTCATGTAACTCCTTCACTTCTGCCCTTCAACACAAGACTCACACAGCAGAATCTAAGCATAACTGCATTAGAGACCTAGGCTATGTAATCTGGATGGAGGATCATGGCCCAAATTCTGGGCTTCTCTTGGGCTTTTCCTGTCCTTCACATGTTTTCCCCGCTGGCTGGGAATAATAATGGAGTGCACGATCCCAACACACCTTGGAAGTATCAGGTTTGAGAAGGCTAGCATAGATAGCTTTGGAGACAAGTGGAATCCCATACAACCGCATAACCCATTGGTCATGGAGACAAGCAGGAACAGATCCTGGAAAATTTACTTTTTGGATTAGAATACTCAGAATCCCACAGTCAGCATGGCTCTGGCTGAGAACTGTTGATAGTTTGGAAAAGTAACTTTTCCAGGCTCTAGTCAGAAATGCCATAACCACATCCTGCCTGTACCACCCAGGAGGCAAGTTGATAATATGAACACTGTGAAACAGAGACAGTATTCAAAGAATGGGTGTGGAGTTCCTTGTATTATTCTTCATATATCTAGGTTTACAATGGGAGGAGGCTCCCCTGTTCAGAAAGAAAATACAAGGACATGCTAAATTAAACACAGGAACTCCCCTAAGTGAATTGCTGACATAGGTCAGAATCATTAAAGAGATGAGAACCAGAGCTGGAATGATGTTCTGCTGTGTGGACAGTGGTTTTTTTCTCAGAGGACATTACTCTATGCTAACATCTCTTCCAAAATAATATAGTTTATACATTGCATAAATAAATTGGGGGGATTGCAACTCCAAGAGGGGGAAAAAAAACCTACAACTGTACCAATACCCTGCTTCAAAACAAAATCAGCTTTCCTGGAACTCTAGTAACTTTTAGAACTATCTGATTAACTTCTTTCATGACAAACCAGAAGTGAAAACCCAGAATCAAGTGTGAAGAATGGAATTTTTACACAAGGATAAGAACAGAAAACAGAAGTGACTGAAACAGTGTGTATATCTATATCTAGCGAATGGGTTCTTCCCTTGTTCCATTTCATTACAACCCCTTTGGGTAATTCTAACATCCGTGAGATTACACTCACCTTGGGCTTTTTTGTTGTTTCTACTTGACAAGCTGTTAAGAGTTACGTTAGAAATCTTACCAGTTGTAGCATGGCCAGTATCCCTACTCCAGAATATTATTGCCATTTTTCAATATAATGGAGGTGGGGGGAAAACCCTAAAATTGGTTTATGCATTCACAAGCCTGTCTAGAACATGAACTAACTACAGGGGCTACCACATCTTTTATCAGTACCCAGACAATTTTGATTAATGCCGTCATATCCCTTGAAAGAGCAAGGAACTGAGATAACTCTCCCATATTACTGCCTTGCTTTTGTATCTTTTATTGCATTAATTTGAACTGTAAAATGCCTCGAGCGCATGCACTGGTAGAATCTAATAAACAGATCCTCCCTTGCCCAAGCTCTCCCAAAGCTGACCTCACAGTCTGGCTTTGATTCTGATGGCTTCAAAGAATTAGAATCTAACCTGCCATCTTTTTAGGGGCTGCTCTGAAACAATGAGCTAACACTCCATGCAGCTGGCACAGTGCTTAAAATAATAGGATTGTAGAAACTTTAAGAGCCGGGCCAGAAGAGGCATAGGCAAAGCACAATGGCGTCACTGGGGGATGCAGACTGCACCAGTTAGCACCATCACCAATGAGAACCCATATAGCTTCACGTAGGACGACTGCCCTCTTTTCTTCTTATGATCGGATGAGATCCCCAGTCCCTTTGCCCATACAGAGCCAGGCAGGCAGATCAGGATGCTCAAAGGACAGAGCTCCACAGCAATAGACCAGGACACCTGGAATTCCAGCCCCTGGATGGAAAAGTCTCCATGGGGGTGATGCCATGAGTTACCACAGTGGGGGACATCAATCCTAGTGACGCCACTTCCAAAGCAGCCCTTGCTGACAATGGCCATTTCCACACTAGGCTGTTACAGTACTATTATTCCGCTTTCAACATCCTATGGAATCCTGGGGTTTGCAGTTTAGGGAGGAGCACTATAACAGCCTAGTGCAGAAATAATGTCTCTTCCCCAAATATGGAAGATACTTACAAGGCCCAAGACATTTTACTGCCTGAGGCATAGGACAAAACGCCATCCACATCCATGTATGACTGGCCTGGCCGTACAGTGCAGTGGTTTGAATACTGGACAAAAGCTCTGGGGGACCACAGTTTGAATCCTGTGGAAACCCATGGGGTGACCTTGGCCGAGTCACATACTCTCAGCCTTATAGGAAGACAATGGCAAACCCCCTCTGAAAAAAATCTTGCCAAGTAAACCTTGTGATAGGTTCACCTTAGAGTTGTTGTAAGTCAGAAATCACTTGGAAGGCACAACAACAACTTGGAAGCCAGGATATTTCCCTGTATCACACCTGGCTTAAGGGGTACATTGCAGGTTTTATAGTCTGCACAGCTCTGTTCTCCAACAGTTCACCACCGGCCAGTCAGGTGCCTCAGGCAAGGTGGAAAAAAACAGAGCAGAGCAAAAACATTGTTATTTTCATCAATATAACAATCTGTAATAACATTGTCACGTGTGGATGTGAGCATGTGACGAGTAACATCACTTAGAGAACTTTGAAGGACTCCTTTGGGGAGAATCTTGGCCATGGTTTATATTTTTAATGTACTGTATATTTTTGTTAAGAAAAATGAAAATGTAAATTGCAGTAAAGGAAGGAGTTAACATTGATGTTGTTCATGAAATAACACAAAACAAATCCAATTGCTAATCTCAATGCCAAACAAACAAAAAAAGGAAACAACTTTTTAAAACCACTAATGCTCACATATTAGGTTTTTAAAGCATTTTCCAAGCTCTTCTCAAAAATCAGTTGATGTAATACTTGACCCACAGCTAGCAACTACATTGTGTCAGCACAAGGTCAATGTGGTATTTCTACTCCCAGCTTTTCTACAGCATTAAAGTTTAACAAGCTAGCTGGTTGAAATAAAGGTGCTGTCACACCCTACATAAGGGTAGGGAATTAACACATTAAGAGTTACCAAACAGGCACACACGAAAAAAAAAAAATTTTAAGGGAGGTGTGTGTGTGGCATATCCACATTTCTGTTTTATGAGAAATTGCAACTCCAGATTAAGTGTTTGCTGTAAATAAGTTACTATTTTGAGTTTTTTGAAAAGGGGAGAGGATCTCAGAGGAACTGTCTGACTTTTAGACAACATTGTTTGAAGGCGCAGGCTACTACAAAGCAATACAATTTGATCCCAGCAAGGTTGTGATGCTTTTCAGTGAAGGTAAGTGCTGACCGCCGGTGGCCTAAATTAAGTTCAGCTCTGCTCAGAGACAGGAGGTTCCTGCACCATAGTTTTTTAAAAAGCTGTAGGCGTGCATACACACACACACACACACACACACACAGGGGAAGAAGCAGGTGCAGCTAAACATATGTGGAGTCTCAGCTTGAGAACTGCTGGGGAGAAGCTAAACTGTGAATTAGGAAGAGCACAAGGTTCAGATTTCACCTCTTCCATAAAACATATTAAGTGACCTTAAGGGAGGGGTGGGCAACTTGTGGCCTCCCAGTTCTTGCAAAACCAATGATCTCCCACCACTAGGTACTTTGGTTGGGCCTGATGGAAGGCACAGCTGAACATCATTTGAACTTAGAGCAAGAAGTTGCCCTACCCAGCCCTGACTTAGGCCATTTCCACACTAGCCTGTTATAGCGCTATGATTCCACTTGCAACATACTATGGAATCCTGGGGTTTGCAGTTTCGAGAGGGGCCGAATGATCCACTGATTTGGGCAGTGCCAAATAATTCTGCCAAAAACAAAAATAATTCCAGGATGGTGCTAGTTGCATGAATCTGCACCAATTTGCCTGAGTTTTAATATCCTCAAGGGAAGGCTTTTTTGTCTCAGTCCCACCAGTTTCAAAGGAACAGCTGGTGAGGATGTGGGCATAAGCCTTCTTGAGAATTCACTCCCAAGGAGGGAAGGTTGGCCACCATCTGCTCTCCTTCTATCAGCAGCAAGGGCCACTGCAAAAGGTCTTTTCATTAGGGTATGTTGTATTTTTATCATTATTACTGTTTTCATTATAGCTATGTAATTGCATTGTAATTTTTCTGTAGTATTCATTCTTTTAACCGGATTTGGCTTTAACTTCTATGGTAAGCTGATTTGAGCTCCCATACTAGGAGGAAGGTGGGATACAAGTTAAACTCTTAAATGAAACAAATACTACCAGCTACCAAGTTGCATGTAATCTCTGGACAATATTAGAAGAGGTTCTATAAGTCAGGGCTAGAACAGATCATTTGCATGCATAAAGTCCCTGGTTGAGTCCCCACTCATTTTCAGGGAAAAAAATATCCTACCTGAAATGCTAGAGACCCCTTACTGTTCAGTGTTAGCAATAGGAGACCCCTGAGACCAACTGTTTGAGGCCATTTCTGCATGATGTTGCCATACCACCATAACAGTGGGTTGGTTTTCCACACAATGTTGTTGCTATCCAGCTATCTTGTCCCCAAGCATTGCAAAACCACCATATTCTACTTCCAGAAAAAATCCATTAAGTGCCTCCATTAGCGCTTCGATCCTGTCCGCCGGCTCAGTGCAGTGCTGTTATAGTTCTTGGTAGCACTTCCAGTCATTGCGAATTCAGCAGCAGGAGGGACGTGGGTGTGCCCAGCTTGTCCCTTCCTCCGTGACTCCCATGGCGTGGCAACTTCAAAAAATTATCACCTCTCCATATTGAAAGTTCTCCTTAGGGTTAACACTTTTTTAAAATATATTTTTAGGCATTATAGCGTGAAAATGTACAAGTGTACCACTGTGTTTCATACAGCTTCCACAGGAAAAAAAAACAACCCTGACCTATCGGGGCAGTGGGATGGGGTGAAGGTGGGGGGCAGTGGGGCGGGGTGAAGGTGGGAACAGGGAGTGGCCAAGGACACTATGATGCAGAAGGAACACTGGTGGCAATACCACTATTCATCCACTGAAGGTGGAAGGATGTGGAAAACAGCGTTGCTAACCTGCTACCATTGCGCAAATGGCAATCCCACAGTTTTAACAGTATATCATGCTAATGGCCTCTAGTGTGGAAATGGCCTGAGTTAGCATAAAGCAGCTTCCTGCATTTTAGCAACAAACTTGTATTCTGCAAGCAACAGAGAAGCTTGGTGTAAATCAAGGGAGAGCAAAGTGTGCCCACCCCCTAAGCTCTCTAGAGGATGCGGGGACATTCTTGCTACATCCCAGGCCATTTTAGGGCCAGGAAAGGCCTTTCTAAAAACTGGAAGTAAACCAGAAGTAACTTCCTGTCACTTCCTGTTTTAAAAAAAAAATAGCCTCTCTTGGGCCTAAAATGGTCTGAGGAGAGGAGCCCTGAATACATGACAATTTTTTTTCTGCAGTGGGATGTGTGGTAGGAGGTGCAACCCTAAGATCTCCTACAGAGCCAATGCAGCCTCCCACAGATTCCCAGCCCTGATGTAAATGTTTGTCATGCATTCCTGCAAAAACACTAAGGCTATAGCATAGCAGCTTTCTCCACCTACTGCAGGAAAGCTTAACAAACACAAACACACACACACCTTCCACAGCCCCAAAGATACTATTTACAAGCAAACTGTTGTCAAAGGAAACAGGTATTTGTTGGGCCTCCTTAAAAAGTCCATGGAAGTTGTGGTCAAGCTAAGAATGCACGTTTGTTTAAAATAAAAATATTCAGTTATGTTTATTCACAAATTAAAACTGTACAAGTAAAGGAAATGACATTGAACACTTCTGAAGACTAGTTTTTACAATACACAATATAGCAGATACCAAAACTAGAACTGTTAGTTATAAGACAGATACAGCCAAGAAAGCAGTCTGAGAGCTTTTTTTCTTTTTAAAAAAATGGAATTTAACAAAAATAGATGTTAAACAGCTACCCAGTATTATACAATGATAAATAGTTCAAAAATATATTAAGTTATATGGAGTTTCTGGGTTTGACAGGAAATCCACAGAAATTCCAGCCTTCAATGGACTTCCAAATATACCAATTTCTTTTTCTCTTCTCCTTTTCCCAAAGGATTTTTCAGCCGTTAAAGTCACCAGTCAAAGAACTGGTTCTGCAGCTTCTACTGTTTTGGTATCAATATTTGCCTCACTGCTAGTTGTAGTGTGATTTATAGTAATGTCATTATAACAAAAACATGTAAGCTATAAACGCTCTGTGCAACAAGGACCTTGCAGCTATACATCAATGAGCGGCCCCAAGACTGCATTTGCATTCAGGCCACAGATGAGTTAAGCTCTTCATTCTTGTTAATACTGGCTCACATTTCACAAGGCAACATCTCCCTCCCCACCCCCTAGACACCCCTCCCCGTGCCACATACACGCATACACACTAAGAAGAAATCCACACATGTCTTCACTTGGGTTCCATGGCAAGCCCACCACTAACATATAGCATTAACATCCAGCAATCAGCAGTTTCCCAGAACAAACTGTGAAAATCACAGCTCTCGCACCAAGATCCAGAAGATATCCAATCTCAGCACCTGTAGTAAGTGGCATATTGTTTGTGTTTGTGTGTAAGTGTGTGTGTTTCCCATTTCTACTGCCCGGATGTTATGTGCTTGTCAAAAGGTTCTGCTCCAACTCTAGTTAAAAATATATATGTATATATAATATGCTTTCTGTTTCCAACTGTCATAGAAATATAGGATGGACTCTTCAGTGGCATGTTGGCAGTTTCAGAAGAGAGTGCCCGCCCGCCCTCACACCCCTTTAGTCCAAGTTCGTGGGTGCAGTCTTATCGCACAGCCAAGAGGAAGGCCAAACCTGCCAGGCCAAATCCCGCCGCCGCCATTATGGCATTGCTTATGGTACTGTTCTGGTCAGCTGCATCAGAGCCATGTTTGTTGAAGAAGTGATAGAAGCCATCCTAGAAAAGGAGAAAGCAAGAGCTTTAATCAGGATTACTTATCATTAGCAATTTTCTAAATGGATTTTTAGAAGTATGCTTATAAAGAAAAAATTGGGAAAGAAAAGGAGAAAAGGGAAGGGGGCATATATAGGATAGGAATGGGGGCCAGGCATATACATAGCTGACCATGTTTCCAAAAACACGTTTGGTGGAAGTTGATGTCTACACAAATAGACCTTCATGAGCTGCTAAAGCAGGGAGATCTTCCAACCATTAAATAAAAGATGAAAAATGTTTATTTTTCCAACCCTGGAGTGTAACTCCTTTAGCAACAGTTAAGAGCCTGCAGGATCCAGCCATGCTGACTATCAGTTCAATTCCACTTTCAAGAGATAAGGTTTAAAAGAACACATGTCCACAAATGCCATAAAAGATTTTTCCAGTACAAATGCACCACAATACATCCAACCAAAAGGTAGCCAGTGAACACGCTCACATCCTATGCCACACAGAAGCATAATCTGTATTATATCACAAAATTTCATTAAAGGAAACAGCTTCTTTCTAAAGAGGTGTAATGGTGTTATTAGCCATCTTTGAACACAGACCAAATCAGGTTTATTTCTACATGCCACATAATTTACAGCAGTTATTCACATGTTCCTCCCAACGACTGGGGAAGAGCAATAAAGACAGATCTATAAGGGCAATTCAATACTTTTATCAGTGGTTTTGACAATGTTCTGTTTCTGCCCTGGCCCATCCAGAACACCAAAGGGGAAGCAGATCACAAATGAAGCAGCAATGTGTCATCTAGAAATACAAATCAGCCCTAAGTTACAAAGGGAACTAAAAGCTATCGAGGAAGTTATTTCAGCATTTCCCTCCTCTACAACCCAAGGTGCCCTAGCAAGAAATGACCTGGGGTGGGGTTTCAGATCAAAGTCAAATCTGACACTGTCCAAGGCAGTCAAGAGAAGTGGCGTTTTATATATGCAGGCATTCTGATATTGACTTACAGCTCAGAATTCAAGTGAACCTAGGAGACAACTGCCGGCACGTGTAAACCAAACATGAGCAAGCAGCAGCTAGATTAATTTTTTTGAAAATATTCTTCCCCCTAGGAAATAAGGCGTGGGTTTTGCAAGGGTGCATTCAACAGCTGCCCTATCAGCTGCAGAAAAGCTAGCGCGGCGCTGAATAATCAGAAAGCCGTTGCACAAGTTCCACTTGGAAACAGAGGCCTGTTACCCATCCGCCCCTGAACACCATTGTTATCAGCACATGGCTTCATCAACGGCTGTGAGCCACTCGATTCAGAGCTGACCACTGCTAAAAAGGACCCCAGCAGCTGCACCGCCAGATCTTTCTTCTGAATAATCAAGAGCGACAGTAATACGACTCCAGATGGCCATGTTTGAACTCCTATTTGGCAGATGTCTATGTAAATGAGTTATGCTCTTAATTTCTTCCGGAACTTTGTTCTTTACACTTTAATTTGGGCAAACAATGGGTGCATTTTCCACTGAATGTCAGTTTACACTTTTGCCAGCAGCTGCTGCAGGGTCATTTGCATTTAGGTGGGCTTGCTGGAGAAGACAGAAGTCAAACCCTCATTCTTCTATGGAGAGATCAAGATTTCAGCCAGTCACCTTTTAGAATGACTCTGCTGAATGTGGACTAATTATTGCAAAGCCAAATACATATAAATGCTAAAGAAGGGAAATTCTGAATGAACCTACTAATGCTTCCCCATTTTACTGCCATTTAGGTATTGAAATCCTCTTAAGAACTACTCAAGATTGATCAACAGTTTGCTTAGATAGTTTTTTTGAAAAACAGCACAGCAGTACAATAAAAAGGTTTACAACAAAAAGAGAAAGTACAGAGTCCAAAAGAAATTAAGATGTGTTGGGCAGATCCATACCCAACAGATTAAAAAAAAAAAATCCACCTGTTTCTTGTTGCTACAAGCAGGCTGACTTCATTTAAAAAAAAAAGTTAATGTTTTATATTTGCAAGTATTTCACTTCCAGTCTTTAGTCTTTTATTCTAGCAAGAATTTGAAGAGGGGCAGGATCCATCTGTTATTTAGCAAAATGGTGGGATTACAATTTGGTTTTGGACATGCACTTTGTCCAAACCACCAAGATAAAAGGCCTGTAATCTAGGAAGTATATTGAGATTCCAAGCCAGCACTGCAAAGAGGTGCCCAAACAAAGGCTCCCCTTGCCCCTTTCTCCAGCCATCAACAGTAAACCCAGCCACCTGCAATCTTCTGGAACACTGCCAGGGTTATTGGCAACTGAGAAGCAATGCTACAGACTTTTTTTGCAGAGGGGTCTACACCTATATCCAGTAAATTCAATGTGGCATACATAACTTCCTCTTCCTCCCACTTCAGGAGTACAACAACCCTGCCAGATAGGTTACAGAGAGACAGGTGCTTTCGTGGTTCAGGATCTACTGAAGCTGACTGGAGGGAGAATCTGGAAGGATAAATGGAAGTGGAGGCATACCTCAACAAAGCCCCCTTCCAAAGTCATTTTATGCCCACATAGGTCTTTCTTCCCCATCCTCTGTCTAGCTAGAAGTTTTAAGCAACATCAGCATTGAAAAGATGGTGAAGGCGGTCTGGAGAAACACAGACTTATGCTATCAGGTTGCAGCAGCAGATCTGCACTGAACAATGAAAAAAATTTTGACCTGGGGGAAAATGAGATTCTACTGTAGCAGATCCTACTACAGTTATGTGCGCCAGCTTACAACAGGCAAGGTAGACAGCAGCTGTCTCCAGAATCCCTTCTTGAGCATGCATGAACAGCAGAACAGAGAGAAAATGGGAAAGAAAACAGGTAAGCTTGCCTCACCAGCTACCCCAGCATGTTAAAAAAGCAAAGATACGATTTCTATTTTGGTACTCAGATATACGTAAGTGGAAGCTGATGAAAGGAGAGAAAAATAGCCCTTGGATACATTATGGATGAAAAGTTCAAGTGGTCTCTAGAAGGCTAAAACATTTTTATTTATTTATACAATGTTTAACAGATCTTGTAGTTTGATTTCACATGTGTTAACTCTGAATTTTAACCTTAATGTGTTAACTCTGAATTTTAAAAAAAAGCTGAATGATGATGAAATATTCTTCATTTTTGTGGTACAAGAACCTATTATTTAGTCTTAAAGGTGCTGATACCTGCCTTTTCCTCCTCCCTTCCTCCTTTTTATTCTGCAAGAAATTAACACAGCTACTCCTTTGAAAACTATTCTTTTGATGTTATTTGTACCTTTGGCACCAAATTTTCCATTAAAGAATTCATGCCCATGAACAGATCAACTTCATGAACTGAGACATACCTGTACTTTTTCATACAATGCATGGTTAAAACTGCAGAACTCCCTGCCACAAGACGTAGTGATGCCTGCCAACTTGGATGTTTTTAAGATTTGTGGAAAATGGGTCCACTGGGGAGTACAAGATGGAGGGTACAGTCGTATTCCTGTTCTATCATGAGGAACTTATTGGCCACTTTGCGAACGGAGGCCATTTCTACACTAGCCTGTTACAGTGCTATTATTCCACTCTCAATATCCTATGGAATCCTGGGGTTTGCAGTTTAGGGAGGGGCCTTGAGAACCGTCTCTAAACTGCAAACCCCAGGATTCCATAGGACGTTGAAAGTGGAATAATAGCACTGTAACAGGCAAGTGCGGAAATGGCCAGAAATGGCCACTGTAACAGGCTAGTGTGGAAATGTTAGACTAGACATGTTTATAACTTGATCCACCATGGCTCTTCTTAATATTCTCAAACCCATTATCCTCCCTTGCCAGATTTCTCAAGCCAGGTTCTTGGAGAGGTTGTAGGGGTTCTGCAAGAGATTGTGATTTTTTTCAAAAAGAATAACTTTTTGAGCTACAGATACAATCTTTGTTAATGCAAGAGTTCTCTAAAACTTTTATATTTCATGCAGGGGTTCCCTGAGACCTGAAAAATACTTCAAGGGCTGAGAAGGGCTGTTCCACTGGCTCTCAAAACATACCAGGACACTTGAAGACTCAAGAAATATTGCTCATCACCTTTTCTTCTTTCTGAAGCACACTAACAGACACACCCATCATGTGCAAGAGCCACGAGAATACTGCAAGCACAAGTACATGTGCTGGAAAGTGACTTCCAGATACATGACTCATGCACAACGGTTTCCCTCCCATATCCATGTCGGGGAAGCATGCTATGCCCATGGCCCTTTAAAGATCATCTGCTGCGGTCTGCCTCACCAGCTTCAAAGCATGTCCTCATATATCGCTAGGAAAAGGTGTCTCATTACACCTCTCACAGGTTGGAAAATAAGCTTTTGTCCAATAAAATCTCTCATGCCTTCTTTGTGTAAGTGCATTGACTGCAGAATATGATTACAAAGATGCTGGGAGGGGGAACTGAAGGGGGAGAGAGAGGAAGAAAGAGAGAGAGAGAGACATACCTAGAGTTCTCATCCAGCAAAGAGGCACTTTTGAATAGACTTACTTTCCCTCCAATGGTCTGTTTGAAAACTGAGAACTCAATGCAGGTTTCTCTGAGTTCTTTACCCTTAATGCTGTGGGAAATAGTTGCTTTGAAGTTGATTATTCACATTTCTGGCCGAGATTTAAACCCACACCCACTCAACAATGGCTAGTACCAGATTTTTCAAAGAGGCAAGAAACTCTACCCAATTGGGGGGAGAGAAACCCTTAAAGTTAACAGAAGCAGAGGGAAATCTCTGTAGCTTTTAATTTGGATCTGCAAAAGAATTAAGACAAGCCACTCTTTTATTACTGCTAACCTCCAGAATTAGCAATAGAAGTTTCTAATTAGACTGCTTTTGCACTCTTTCCTAGTGATTCCACTATTCTTAGCATTAAAAGAAAGAGAGGATGCTTATTGCTCTGAGCCATCCAATGTTTTAAACACACACATGCACACACTCACAGAATTCCTGAATCTGTTAACAGAAAGCTTCTACCAAGACGGCAGAGGAATATGCTGAACTTCTTGGGTTATAAATGAGGACTGGAAAGATTCCAAACACTCAAGAATGTAAAATATTTCTCTCTCGCTGGGATTATATCCAAGACAAAACAAAGGCTTTTGTTGGCAGAGCACTTTCGCTCTCCCTCTCCCCCGACTCAGGTAGATCGATACGAATAGACTGCAGAAGGCCCAGTGACAACAAACTCTGCTGTTAATTAAACTATGCACAGAGCAGCTTATACCTCCACCAGGAATTTTACACGGCTCAACCTTGTACTTTGATCAGCCTCACCTGACTCAGTGGAATGTCACTTTGAGATGAAACTGAAGTCCAAAGGAGCTTCCACCTGCCACTTGAATTCCCATGGCTTTGGTCCAGTTTTGATGAGACGTGGCATCAAGGCAAGGTGATCCTACTCTATCATATCGCTGGCTCTTTCCAGGGTGAAGCTGTATATCAGAACTGCCAGTTGTTCGCATCTTCATCAAATTATTTTGAATTATGCATCCCATTCATAGCATTTCAACATTTAGCAGTTTCTGTATAGCTCAGCAGGAAGGTTATGGGGCATATGTCATTAAATGCAAGATCTAGAAATGGTACCTTTTTGGAACACAACTCTATAATGCTCCAATCATCATGGCAACTGGCTGTGCTAATTGAGGGGTTCTACTTTTCCAAGCTCATAAAAGAAGGCACTTAAAATTACCTTAAGCACACATCTACGCAGAAACCCTATCATGGTCTCAGCAGGACTCAAAAGAAGTGCAAGAAAGCTCCTTTTTCCTGACACAGCAGCCCAGGAGACGGCAGGGACACCCTCCACAGACACTGCCCCAGTGGCAGCCAGTGTTGGCTACATCCTGTAGTTGGGTGCAGTCTACCATAGCCCGAAGCTCAGGTAGAAGCTGCCGACTGCACCAAGTCCTTCTAGTTTCTTCAAGATGCCATCTGCGGCATGTGTGGCCCTTCAGATGTTGGACTATGGATCCCATCCTCCCTCACCACTGAGTATGCTGGCTGCTAGGAACTCTGGTCCAACCACATCTGAAAAGTCTCATATTTTCCTCATCTCTACTACAAGCCAGTGGTTCTCAATCTTTGGTTCTCCAGATGTGTCAAAGCTCAAAATCTGAAAGTCCCAGCAAGCATAGCAAATGGTGAGGAATTCTGGGAACTGAAGCCCAAAACATCTGGAAAGACAAAGGTTGAGATCAGCTGCTTTAAATCATAGAGAGAGGACTAGGGACTGCATAGAGCATGGGAATTCCAGTGATGAACCTCTAGAATCTTGAGTATCTGATGGGTACCAGAACAAGCTTATTCCTAAATTTGACAGCTGGAAATTTATCTAAAAGTGAGACTTGATAAACTAGGGTTTATACACTATAGTCACTCTTGCTTCATGTGTCATACCTGTAACTCTGTACAGCTTCTTCCAAACATTCACTAAGTTTGTTTTTCATGGCTTGTATTATTTACAGTACACACGAAGCACTCCATATTTAACAACAATGACAAAGCACTTTGTACAAACATCATTCCTCAGGAGTAATGCTTCCTTCACTAACAGTGCAACCCTATGCATGTCTACTTGGAAGCAAGTCCCACCGAATTCATCAATACTTCCTCCCAGGTAGCTGTTTAAGACTCCAGCTTAGATCTCCTTGCACTACATTGCCTTAATGTTTTTAAAAGCATTACCAGGTGTGAATCAATTCAATACAAAAATTGAGAAATGTTATTGCTTTGGATTACAATTCCAGGAGTCCCCCTGCCAGAGGGTCAGTCCAAAAAAGTAACTTTTTGCAGCTCTGATCAGGAAATTATTAGACCCCCCTTTACTGTGCTGAAATTTCTGATGGTTCAGAATACAGCATGTCCAGGGATTATTATGGATATAGGACAATTGAAGACTTGCATCATTTGTTCTCTCTGATCTCCACTTATTTCGGATTGCTTCCAGTCCAGATTCAGGGTGCTGGCACTGATGTTTAGAACCCAAAATAGCCCAGGTTCTGAATACCAGAAAAACAGCCAGACTGTTTGGGGAGTAAGGGGAAGTAACAGCACATAATCAGTGTCCCTGGACAAAGTCTCAGGAAAATTCATAGCTATTAAGTGATACCTTTTCAGGTTTTTTTTTATAAAATAAAGTCCTTTAGCAACACACAAGTAGCTACCTAGAATATCTGTTGTTATACCGTATTTTTCAAAGAGTGTCACAATGAATTTTCCAGCAGTATCAGAATGAAAACAAAGAGACAGACATTTATTATCTGCTGTCACCATCCTCTTCTCTCTTTTTCTAGGCGTCCTGTCAGGCAATAGATGGCCTTCCAAATGTCTGGCACTACAATGTCCACAATCCATCATTACTGGCATGCTGACTGGGGACTGTGATAGTTGAAGTTCAAAACATCTAGAGGGCCAAAGGTTTTACGTACCCGCTGCAGGTGAATATGGTGACCTCAGCTACCTCCTTTGCTCTGAACATAATTTAGGCCAGACAGATCTTTCTGGCAGACAGTCATAATGACACCTTGTACCTTAAGTCGTTAAATACCTGCAATGCACGACTTGGGCAAGAAAATGGCATTTCTTCACTTGTGCTTGGCAAGACCAGACTTTCCCAACCTGGTATCTTTCACAGGCTTTAAACTCCAGCTCCCATTAACTCAACACAGCATGGCCAAAAATTAGGAAAGTTGGGAGTTATAGTCCAAAATATCTGGCGGACACCAGGCTGGAAAAGGCTACAATCCCACAGCTATCCATCATTTGATATAGGGGACACATTCCTAAGTCCTTCAAAGTATCTTGACTTCTCTTTGCCCAGTTTTTACTCTACAATATGGCTGATTTTTTCCTGCAAATGCTCATCCGAATTAACACTGCACCTCCCCTTCCTCTCTCACTGAGAACAGCATAACCCTGGACAGCTGCACTGCACCTGTTTCCACCCTAGAATTCATAGCTGATCCTGAGTTCCTCTCCAGTCTTTTTTAAAGTTACATTTTAAAAGACCGACAGCTCTGAGGAGCAAGGGCATCTAGCAGGAAGAGATGCAAAACAGATTATGCGTCTGATGTCTATGGCAAGCCAGCAATCCACCTCGGCATCTGCAGTGCAGGCAGGTGAGATCACCACAATTGGTGCACCAAGTCACATCTGTCTGAATGAGACAGTTGCCCAGCACCAGGCCGGTCCCAACTAGATGGGAAAAGCAGCACAAGATGCATTATTAATGGGAAGACAACACATTGCAGCATGCAAGCCAGACAGTTACTGCAATCTGCCCTCTGAAGTTCCACTCTGCAGCCTGACCACGTGAAAGTCCATCAATAAAGTAGGAATTGGGTGCCTGTGTCTTAACGTCACCTATTGACCTGTAGCAACCCCAGTAATGCCATGTGGTTTTCTTGGGCAAGAAATATTCAGAAGTGGTTTTTTTCAGTTCCTTGCTCTGAAATATTTCCTACAGCACCCGGTATTTGTTGGAAGTCTCCCATTCAAGCACTAACCAGAGCTGATTGTGCTTAGCATCCAAGATTGGACAGGATCTGATGCCTGTCGGAGATTACTTTATGCAAAAACCACACAATGCTGGGTTAATGCTGGAAACGTTTGCAAAGTGAAATGGACATCTAATGATCTCTGCCATCCACAGGGAAAACCCAGAGCTCTGAGTTCCACACATCTGCGTAGATTCTGGTTACCTTTCTCGGAATCACGGGTATTTAAAAAACCAAACCAAACCAGTTTTAACACCGGTTGCTCCAGGATGTGAAAAATGCAGCTGCCAAGCAGGCTCAGAATCTGTCCTTGGAAGCCTCGGTTCCCGTCCCCTCCTCTCCCAGCTCCTTCCCAAGGACTTCAGTAAACACCCAGCCGATATTATTAAGGTCAGATAGAGGTGGGTGCGCTTCCTCCATCAGTCCAGGGGCAGAACCTCTCGGCCCAGGGAAGGGCGGCCCTGCGGGGCCTGTGGGCATGACGCCCCCCCCCGCCTGAGCTGCCCCAGATCAGTCCCAGGCAACCCCGGGCGAGGGCGCCCAGCAAGGCAGAAGACCCAGGATGCACAACCGGGGGGATTCAAGGGGAGGAGGGCCAGGATGGGGAGAGGGATTAAAGAAGGGGGAGCAAAAGAGGGGGAGGGCGCGGGTGACGCCAATCCAAGCCACTTCTCACGCTTTGTCAGGGCGTTTGCTTCCCTTATATGGCAAAAAAATTATCCAGGCTTCCCCGATGCCGCCCCCCTCCTCCCTCTCCCTCCCTGCGCTCCCAGCGGCTCCCCTCGCGGCCTACATCGGGGGGAGGCGAGGGGAAGGCGCGCCGCCCGCCTTCCAGGGAACCCGCCTCGGATCAGACCCGATTGCGGGGCGGGGGGCGGCCACGGAGCAGCAGGCAGGCGGGCGGCGAGGGCAGGATTCCCCCCCCCCGTTCTTGCGCCAAGGTCATTCCCCGCCGGCGCGTCCGCAGCATCCCGGCCGGGGAGGGGCGGCCGGGGAGGCGAGGGAGAGGTCGCCGGCCGCGCAGCCCTGGCGCCGGGCATCGGGCGGCCCCGGGGTGGGGGGGGGCGGGAGGCAGGAAGGACGGCCGCGCCGAAGGGGAAAAGCGGGCCCGGCCCGGCCCCCGGCGCCTTCCCGGTCTCCCAAGAACGCCCATCTCAGCGCAGCGGGGCGCCGGGGGCAGCCGGGCGGGCGCGCCTTTGCGCTCGGGGCGCCCCGGGAGGAGAGGGCGGGGGGGAGCCGTGTCGCTGCCCCCTCCTCCTCCTCCTCCTCCTCCGCCGGCGTCCCCAGCAGGGCTGCGAGCACTGGGGGGGGAGAAGCGGGGTGGGAAGGGAGGGGGAGGGAACCCAGGGAAGGCGCCCGAGGCGAGACCGGGGAGGGAGGCGCGGCCATGACCGAGCCATGAGCGGAAAGGGCGCAGAGAGAAGGCGATCGGCGCGGGAGGGGAGGGGAGGGGAGGGGGCGGCCGAGGGTGGGGCGGGGCGGGGGGGTCGGGCTGCCCTCCCTCCCTCCCCCCGCCTCCCCCCTTACCCAGCCGCCGTGCTCCTCCAGCCACGCTCGCTTCTCCCCGGCCAAGTAGGCGGCCAGCGCCTCCACCAGCGCGCCCGTCTCCTCCTCGCCGCCGCCGCCGCCGCCGGTCCCCCGCTCGGCCAGCGCCGCCGCCAGGTTCCCGGCGAACACGACCAGCGCCACCACCCGGCCCCAGTTGAGGCCGCCCTCGGCTTCCATCTGCGCCGCCACCCGGCCCAGGAGGGCGGCCGCCTCGCCGGGCTCCGGGGGCGAGGAGGCGGCGGCGGCGGCGGCGGCGGCGCGGCCGCAGGCGCTGCGGAAGAAGGGCCGCTCGCGCCTCTCCAGCTCGTCGGCCACCCGGCGCAGCGTCTCGGCCGTGCGGCTGGGCGGCAGGGCGGCGCCCCCGAGCCGGTGCTGCAGGTAGTCGGCCAGGAGCCGCGCCGTCTCCTCCCGCAGCGCGCCCGGCATGGCGACCCCGCTCCCGCTCCTCGGCCTTGCGCGCGGCACCGGCACCCGCAGCAGCAGCAGCAGCTCCTCCGCGGCCGGGCGAGGCGGCGGCGCCGGCGGCGTCCGAAAAGGCCCCGTACCGGCGCCCGCCGCTGCCTAAAGAAGCCGCCTCCGCCCCCGCGCCTGCACACGTGTCCGGGCCGGCTTCGGCCGGGGCCCCGCCTCCCCCTCCTCCTCCTCCTCTCCCGGCCTGGCGAAGGGAGACGCTGCAGTGCCGATCCCCGGGCGGAAGGGGAGCAGCAGAGGCGGCGGAGGGGCGGGAAGGGGAGGGGAGGCGGCGCCCCGGCTCCGCTCATGTGCCACCGAGGATGGCTTTGCGAAGACAAGCCCTGGCCAAATCCTCTAGCCTGGAAGTATATGGAGGGATGGCTAGCACGGCCCCCCTTGCGGCTCTCCAGAACGGGGCCCTCGTACGCCTCAGGGGATGGCCCTGGGCTCCGCGCCTGAGCCATTTCCGCACCCGTCTGTTATAGTGCTATTGTTCCGCCTTCCACCGCCTAGGGAATCCTGGGGTTTGCAGGGCCCCTCCCGAAACGTCCAGCCCCGGGTCATAGGAGGTGGAAAGTGGAAGAATAGCGCTAGAACAGGGTAGGGTGGAAAGAGCCTTAATTTCCACACTAGGCTGTTAGAGCGCTATTATTCCGCTTGCAACATCCTACAGAATCCTGGGGTTGGCAGTTTCGGGAGGGGCCGGCCGGCCCCTCCCGAAACTGCAAACCCCAGGATTCTGTAGGATGTTGCAAGCGGAATCATCGCGCTATAACAGCCTAGTGTGGAAATGGCCTAATTACAGGCTGCTCCCCCTTTGCCACTTCCTCCTTGGATGTGCAACAGAAGCCCGGGGCTTGCAGACCCAGATCCATCCCCTCTGAGCCTGGTACCCAACCCCCTGGCAGATTCTGGCTACTTTTGCACGTATGGGGGAAGAGGGAGCCTTTGCTCCTCCTTCCCCAGGGTGTAAAAGCAGCCGGAAGGTGCCATTGTGCATCTCCAGAAGGTGGCTGTTGTGCATCCAGAGCAAGGGCGGTTGTGCAAGAGGAGACAGGACAACTTCTTCCACAGCATCCATTTTTAACATGCAGAGATAACTGGGGCAACCACGGTTGAAGGTTCATCTGCTAGTCCAGGGGGCCTCTGTTATGGGGGATGTTAGAAGCAGAGCACACTGGTAATTTCTGCACTACACTATTATAGTGCTATTATTCCACATTCAACATCCTGTCGAATTCTGGGGTTTGTAGTTTCCAGAGGCCAAAGGGCTCTCTGGCTGAGAATTCTCAATACCCTTCCCTAAACTGCAAACCCCAGGATTCCATAGGATTTTGGAAGTGGACCAATAGCACTATAAGAGCGTAGGGCACAAAGGCCCTTTGTTCTAGTGCTATTATTCCATTTTCAACATCCTATGGAATCCTGGGGTTTGCAGTTTAGGGAGGAGCCTTGAGAATTCTCAGCCAGAGAGCGCTTTGGCCTCTGGAAACTACAAACCACAGAATTCCACAGGATGTTGAAAGAGAAATAGCGTTATAACAGTGTAGTGCAGAAAAGCCCCTAGTCTTCCTCTGCCCTGCTCAGCTCTTGCAAGCTCAGGGCCATGGCTTCTTGGAAGGAATTCCAGTCACCCACCTGTAATGTGGGCTTCCTCTTTTTCTGCTGCCTTCCACTTTACCAAGCTTTACCATCTTTTCCAGGAAGTCTTGTCATCTCATAGATATGCCCAAATTAGGAGAGTCGTAGTTTAGTCCTCTTGGCTTCTAGAAAAAGTCCATTTTGGCAGTCTGTAGTATCCATGGAACTCTCCTCCAAGCATCACATTTCAAATGTGTTGATTTTCTTTCAGGCTTGTTCAGCTTTCACAGCTATACACAGAAATTGGAAATACTGTGGCCTGTATGAGTCTGACCATTTCCACCCTACGCTGTTATAGTGCTATTATTCCACTTTCAACATCCTGTGGAATTCTGGGGTTTGTAGTTTCCTGAGGCCAAAGAGCTCTCTGGTTGAGGATTCTAAATGCCCCTCCCTAAACTGAAAATCCCAGGATTCCATAGGATGTGGAAAGTGGAATAAAAGGACTGTAACAGTGTAGTGTGGAAATGGCTTCTGACTGGTATTTGTTGATCACAGCCAGTGAAGGTGGTCTTGCAAGCCTAGGCATGTTTACACAGGGAATACTCCACATGCAGTCGATATGGAGTCAAGAATAAAGAATGCATAGCCTGGAGGTGTGCCCTTTGCAGTTGTAAGCCTCCAAGGAGCTACAGGGGTTCTGAGTTCCACAAAGCTTTATGCTGCCATTTTCAGGCCATTAGGTACTTGATATTCCCTCCCACCTATCCGGAAAAATTATCTTCAAGGGCTTAGGGCTTAGATTCTAACCTTAAGGTACAGAGGAAATGAGCCATGTACACCTCCTTGAACTCACTGGAGGAAAAGCAAGATATAAATGTACAAGTATATATCCTAAAAGCATCAGATCCCGTCTCATTGAAAGCTAAGCAGGGTCAGTCCTGGTTAGTAGTTGGATGGGAGACCACCAATGAATATCACTTGCTATAGGCTGTATTTCTGATGAAGGAACTGGCAAAACTACTTCTGGGTATTCATTGCCTAGGAAAATCCTATGGAATTCACGGGGTTGCCGAAGGTTAACAGGCAACTTTAAGGTACATACACAAACTGCAGTTAAAAAACCCTGAACAAAAATGCATCTTTTTCGCATAGTCTTTGGCCATTTCTGCACTACACTGCTATAGTGCTATTATTCCACTTTCAGCAACCTGTGGAATTCTGGGGTTTGTAGTTTACTGAGGCCAAAGAGCTCTTTGACTGAGAATTGTAAATGCCCCTCCGTCTAAATGCAGTTTAGGAACTGCAAACCCCAGGATTCCATAGGAGGTTGAAAGTGGAATAATAGCACTCTAACAGTAAAAGGCAGAAATGGCCCTTTTTTCCCCTTACCAGCCCCTCTTTTCTTGCCATCAGTCTATTTGAAAGGCTTTTTAGCAGCATTAGCATTGGGAGGATGGTAAAAGAGGCCTGGCCAAACACAGGTTCTCAGTATCAGGTTTCAGCAGCATGTCTGCATTAAAGGACGTAATTAAAGGTGGGCTGGGAAAGAAAAGGCAAGGCAATCTGCAGCTGCCTTCAGAGTCCCCTAATGATCATGGAGGAGAAGCAGAACAGAGAGGAATGTAGACAAGTTTACCTTATTAGCTCTCTCTCATTCAAGAAGCATAGTTTCTTGAAGCTTAGCCACAAAATTGAAATCATAAGAACAATGGAGGCTGGTGAAAGAAAAGAAAAATATCGCTGGATGCATTTTGGAAGAAAAGTTACCTCTAAAAGGTTTGAAATTTTTCTGTTTACTTATGCAGGGCTTACCTAACCTGTTTTTTTTTTCATTTCACATGTGCATATTGTCCGTTTTAGATAAAAAGTTTGCTGAAATGCATTTAACTGTTTTTTTGTTTGTTTGGGGGCGTTGTTTTATTTTGGTAGTGCAGAAACCTACTCCTGTTCATTCCATTTTATTTCAGCCACTGGTACTAAATTCTCAAGTCCAGAAGTAATGCTCGTGAACATATTTTCTTTGTTAACTGTGGTATTGTTGTTTTGTGCCTTCGAGTCATTTCTGATTTACAGACCTTAAGGCAAACCTTATCATGGGGTTTTCTTTGCACCGTTTGTTCTGTGGAAGAGCTCAGAGCATCCTCTGAGGCTGAGACAGTGTGACTTGTCTGAGATCACCCAGTGGGTTGCCGTGGTTGAGCAGGGATTTGAACCCTGGTCTTTTAGTGTTCGAGTCCAATGCTCAAGCCACTACCTGTACTAAATACACCTTTACTAAATAAATGAGTTGAGGTGAGAGAAATCTGTTAAAATCATTTTGATCGACTAAAAATGCTCTTGACTTATGAACCAGTGAAAATATTTAATTTTAATAAGAACATCTATAAAATCTGTTGGTAGCAAGTATCATCTTAGAAGAGGCATTTTATCCTTTGTGAGAGAAGGCAGGAAAATGCTTCTTCTAGTGATGCTTTCTGGCACAGGTGTCCTTAGCTTTGCCTTCCCTTTAGGACAATTTATTCTCACATGTGAATGTATGTAGGCTTAATTCATTAACTCACTCACACAAAAACCAAATTGACTAAGGCCATTTCCGCACTAGCCTGTTATAGCGCGATGATTCCACTTTCAACCTCCTCTGGAATCCTGGGGTTTGCAGTTTCGGGAGGGGCCAGGCGGCCCCTCCCAAAACTGCAAACCCCAGGATTCCAGAGGAGGTTGAAAGTGGAATCATCGCGCTATAACAGGCTAGTGCGGAAATGGCCTAAGACTTCTGTAATCAAGTATTGTTTTTTTAAAAAAGAGATAGCTGTGTTAGTCTGTTTCAGCATAACATGGGAAGGGAAGAATAAAGAAATCTAGCAGCAGCTTTGAGGCCAATTTATTTTAGCATGTGTTTTCATAGACACCAGGGTTTGTTTTTTTTTATGGATGCATTGATGAAGGTGGAACTTGATACCCATGAAGGTTCATGCTGAAATAAACCAGTCAGATTCAAAGGTACTGCTGGTATCCTTCATTCCCCCTCACACTTTCCATCTATTATATAAAAGTCAGTGAGTGATTTCATCTGCATCAGGCAGGCACAGACCTCATACGATTGGCTGTGTGAGGCAAGAAGACCTCATACGGAATCCTGGGGTTGGCAGTTCAAGGAGGGGCCTTTAGAATTCTCAGCCAAAGAGCTCAGGCCAGTTGCTATGGAGATGAGGCCTAGCAGCAAGAAGGAGGGCAGTGTATTCCTTCAGGAACAAAAACTCTGTATCTTAATAATGCTGAATACAGATTGGACTGGGGAATATGGGGAAAAGTTACAGGTCCTGGACAAGACAGTTTGGGGAATTAGAGATACAGGGTCTCCAGTCTTTCTAACAAGTATTGCCTATGAGAAAACAAAATC
Source organism: Ctenosaura bakeri (assembly GCA_948474755.1). Lineage (NCBI taxonomy): Eukaryota > Metazoa > Chordata > Lepidosauria > Squamata > Iguanidae > Ctenosaura > Ctenosaura bakeri. The sequence goes on along the minus strand of CAOLHI010000035.1, from coordinate 877,055 downwards.
TCCAGCAATGTCAGGCTCAAATCTGTGTATTTCAACCACATCTAATTCCTAAGGTAAGGAAAGGTAACTCCCAAGGTATTTTTAACAAGTATTACTAATGAGAAAATAAAATCCTTGGCAACACTGGGTAAATATGCTAGTTTAATTATAATTAGGTGATGTTCTTGTATGTCTTCAAGTCAACTCCAATTTATGGTAACCGTATCATAGGGTTTTCTTGGCAAAATTTGCTCAGGGTATCCCGTTCCCTTCCTTGGAGGCTGAGAGAGAGTGACTTGCAAAAGGTTACCCAGTGGATTTCCATGGATTCCTTCCTGGTTTCCCAGGATCCTAATTCAACACTCAGACCACTGCGCCATGCTGGCTTTCGGTCAGGTGATGGCTGTTGTTAATATTATTTTTATTACTTTTATTTATACCCCACCTTTTTCCAAAACAGAGACTTGTTATAATCTTTCCAATCTCTCTTTTCTTTGTAAATTTGCCAGGTCATGTGTTGTTGGTTTCGGCACCCTCAGCTGTTTGTACTTATAAACTGTTAACATGGGAACCAGATCACTTTAGTTGTTATGGGCTGGCAGAAAGATGTGGGTTGCAGTGGTTTACAGGATGGGGAGGGAACCCTCTAGCTACTAATGTTCAACATTAATTAGGAATGTCTTCACAATTCTATGCTTGGTGTAAGAAACAGCCATCAACTCCCGAATGGGGGGGGGTCAAGCCTCCCATTATTAAGATGGAGAACTCAGCTTGCCCCTTCCTTTCCACATAACCTAGCAAAGTTGTACCACCAAGATTGTTATGTAGGAATAAGAAGTGTACTAAACAATTAAAGCACTAGGAAATATTAAAACAGTGGTGGTTGATGAGCCCCTCCAGGAATAAGAGAAGATGCCCACAGCATAAACATATTATGCACACATATTATGCATACATCAAAACATTAGGAGTAAGCTATACTGAACACATGAAGGGCACTTTTAAGTGCACATTCTCCTCCTAGGAGTCTATATTTCAGGATGTTTTGGTGATAAAGGATGGGAAATGTTATTTTGTCTGAACCTGCAAATATCTGCAAGGAGACAAAACTAACAACAACCTGCCTGATAACACTGAGGCCCCCGTCTTCCAGGATCCCTGGCAATGCCAAATTCAGTATTTGGGAGTGTTTGTATTTCATGTCGTGAACCACTGGAAAGTCCCATGTGGCAAACCTGCGTCTATCTTGCCCAATATGGTCCATTTTAGTCTTCCCTATGTGGTTCCCTCAAGATATGTTGGCCTACAGCTCCAATCATCCCAGCCAATGTTCCCTCCAGATGTGTTGGCTTGCAGCTCCCATTGTCCCCGGTTGGCAGCAGCTCCCCACAATCTAAAGCTGCAGTGGGCAAGGTGCACCATGCTGGATGGTGCTATTCATAGAAGCCCTTTGCGGCACACCAATTGATGAGGAATGCTGGAAGCTGCAGTCCAACTGAAGGTCCCTATGATTATCACCCCGGCTTTGTTTCTAAGCTCTTTCCTGGGACTGCAATATGGGATGTCCTGTGCTTTAACACTCTTCCATCGCTGTGTATCCCACCCACAAGGAAAACATGCAAAAAAAACCCCTGAGATATTCCCTTAGTTGTAAAACAAATTCTCCCCCTGTACATTATATAGACAATACATGTAATTCTTAGAAAAACTTGAGGGATTATTACCTGGAAAACCCCTGCAACATTTTACAGTTTGCTTTAAATCACATTGTTTCCAAGGATTATTCCACTGCTGTTATTGTTTCCTTTTCAGGAAACATCTTCAGTCATCTAACCAGTATATTTATAGTTCAATCCTGTCCATGCCTACTCATGGAGAGTAAACTCCACTTACTCTCAGGTAAGCATGTGTAATACTCCAGTCTTCATAAGCTTAACATTCTCATGTATCAGTGGAATGTTAAGTTGCAATTTCAACCATAATAAATCCAAAATGCTAGTTTTCATTGGCCATTTCTGCGCCATACTGTTATAGTGCTCTTATTCTTCTTTCAACATCCTATGGAATTCTGGGGTTTGCAGTTTAGAGAGGGCACCCAAAGGCCCCTCCCTAAACTGCAAACCCAAGGATACTATAGGATGTTGAAAGTGGAATAATAGCTTTATAACAGGCTAGTGCGGAAATGGCCCTAATGTCCAGCCCAAATATGTTTCCTTGAAGTTTTCACCCATTGGTTCTAGTGCTGCCTTATGGGGGGGAAATTGACTGCAGGTTTTAGAGACAGAAACTTTGGCCATTTCCTCACTAGCTTGTTATAGCACTATGATTCCACTTTCAACATCCTATGGAATCCTGGGGTTTGCAGTTTTGGGAGGGGCTGACTGGCCCCTCCCGAAACTGCAAACCCCAGGATTCCACAGGATGTTGAAAGTGGGATCACTGTGCTCTAACAAGCTTGTGTGGAAATGGCCAAAGTTTCTAAGCTCTTTCCTGGGTTTGCTATATGGGAAGTCTATGCTTTAACCCTCTTCCATCATTTTGTATCCCACCCACAAGGGGAAAAAATGCAAAGAGGAACTGAGATACTTGCAAAACCAATTTTCTCCCTATATATTATATATAGAATGGATCTAGTTGATAGGAAAACTTGGGTGGGTTTATCACCTGGAAAACCCCTGAAATATTTTACAGTTTGCTTTAAATCACACTGTTACTGAGAATTGTTCCATTGCTATTGTTTTGTTTTCATGAAACATCTTCTGTCATCATCTTCCAATGGATTCACATTACAAGAAAAGAGATTTCATCAAAACATTAGGGAAAACTTCTCGACTGTTATTATTGTCTATAGAAATGATGGCCATCCACATTTCATGGCTTTTTCTATTTAATCATCTTATGTCATCTGATCAATATATTTATGGTGCAATCTTTTCCATGTCTAGTTAGAGGTAAGCTATTTTTATTTCAGAGGCTCTTACTCCCATGAAAGCATATGTAGCACTGCAGCCTTAATGGGCTTATGTTCCGACACACCAGAGGAATGTGAAGTTACACTTGAACCGTAATAAATCCAGAATGTTAGTTTTTGTTTTTATTGCGATTTCCATTTTAAACCATCTAATTTTCAGTGGCTGCTTCCAGGTGATGCTTTTGTTGTTCATTCAATCTGCCTTATTCATATAATTTTATGATAGATCCATATATTTGGAATTGGAATTTGGAACATTTGGAATTCCTAGTCTTCCCCCCAGTGCTGCTTCCATCTTTTTGCTTCCAGCAGAGAATCTATTTATAGTAGTTGTTGGACTTGGTTTCTCCTCCTGACAAGCCTAAGATGACCCTATCATGTGGTTTCCCTGCCAAGATTTATTCACAGGGGGTTTGCTTTGATGTCTTCTGAGGCTGTGAGAGTGTGACTTGCCCAACTCGCCCAGTAGGTTTCCATGACTGACTGGTGATTCTAACTCTGGTCTCTAGAGTCATAGTTCAACAGTCAAACTACTATATTACACTGGCTCTCAGATGATCTTTGCAGATGGGAAAATGAAACAGCTGGAAAGCATCTTTGGACTGGCATGGCTTGGAACTGTCTCTCTGGAAGTACTCAGTTACAGTTGAAAGGATCTAGAACAGAAAATGGAAGGCAAGAATTTAATAATATGGCAGGGGCACCTCCATTGCAGAAATCCATTTTGTTAAAGATTCATTTGACCTCCCACAGTCCTATTTTTCAGTTATTACTTGTACAAGTTTTTGAGGAACAAGAAAGTATTTGATTAGGCTTCTACTTTTACTACATTTGAGGAGATAATCTGTAATTTATTTAGATATTTGTAATTTGTGACTTTAATTTTATGTTCATGTGTAGATTGTTAGCTGTCCTAGGAAGATGGGCAGAGCATCATTCCTCATCATCCTCTCTTGTCTCATTTTAATGCTCATTTTATTGTCAGTGTGTATTCCTTCAGTACCTTGAAGATCTTGAGTTCATTGGTGAAGACATTTCTGCACCAATCCATCAGATCATTGTTGTGTTCATAGTTGCTGGGCTCAGTTCTTCACTTGGTGGCCAATCTTTCTGTACTTCATTAGACTGGTCCTCACGACAGTTGATGTGCTATCAAATAGCAGGACTGTAGAGTTTAAAGAATCATGCAGCTGGAAGAGATCACAAGGGATATCTGATCCAATCTCCTACCATGGAGGAATACACAATTAAAGTACTCTTGAGAGATGGCCATCCAACCTGTTCAAAGACCTCCAATGAAGGAGACTCCACCACATTCAAGGCAGCCTATTCCACTGTCCAACAGCTCTTGCCATCAAGCAGTTCTTCCTAATATTTAGATGGAATATCTTTTCTTGTAATTTGAATTCACTGGTCCATCTGGGCTCTGGAGCAGCAGAAAACAGTCTCACACCATTGTGTATGTGAAATCCCTTCAGATATTCAATGATGGCTCTGTATCACCTTTCAACCTTCTCTCCTCCAAGCTAAACTTACCCAACTTCCTACGCTGTTGCTCACTAGACTTGATTTCCAGATCTTTAACCATCTTGGTTGTCCTCTTCTAGACATGTTCCAGATTGTTAGTATCCTTCTTGAACAGATGTCCAGAACTGGACACAGGATTCCAGGTGAGGTCTAACCAAAGCAGAACAGAGTGACACTAGTAGTTCTCTTGATCTGGACACTGTGCTCTTGTTGACACAGCTCAGCATTACATTGTCTTTTCTTGACTGCTGCATCAGTCTGTTGACTCATATTTAGCTTGTAGTTTACTAAGACTCCTTTTACCATTCTGGGTGCCATCCACTAGATATGCTCCAGGTTGTCAATATCCTTTTTAAATAGGTGCCCAGAACTGGACGCAGCATTCCAGGTGAGCTCACACCAAAGCCGAATAGAAGAGTAGTATTACTTCTCTCGATCAGGACGTTATAGTCCTGTTAAAGCAGCTTCGAACTGCATTGTACTCAAAGCCTTAACACTTTAGTAAATCCTGCCAAAGTTTCTGCTCCAGTAGCAGAGCCTTAAAAAATCCTCAATGAAGTGTGGTATAATGGTAGAGGTCAATCGTATATGTGGAGGTCAATAGTTTACTGAAATTGTATGTGTTTTCTTTCTGTTTTATTGATTCAACCCAGGCTGGGAATATATGGACCTCCAGATGATGTTGGACCACAATTTCCATGACTCCTCACCCATGCCTCTGTTGGCTAGGGCTGATGGGATTTGCAATGCAGCAACATCAGGAGAGCTAAGAATTAAATGCTGAATTAAATTAAATCTCTGAATTAAATGCTGATGTTTATGTATGCTTTAAAATGGCTTATTGTGTTGTTTTGGGTGAGATATTTTGAAAGGCAACCCAGAATTATTTTTAAATGAACAGAAATAATTTTTAAAAGCAGGGGATGAATACAGAAATAGAAAGTGAACCAGCCACTTGTTGGTTCATTTGCTTCCTCTTAAGTCAGCATTTCCCACATGGTCACTATGCCAACGGTTGCTGGTAGTGCCGCAGCTCTGTGGAATGAACTCCCCTTGTTGCTTAGCAAGCACAGTTCTTGACAAAATGTATTCTCTTATGGGGAGTTTCTCACTCTGGGGGTTGGGGAACTTGGAAAGTTGGTTTTGATCTCCCAAGAAAGTGCTTAACTTTTGGTATCAGCTGAAGGTCAACAGAAACTGGGAAAGTGAACCTGACGTGAAAAATGGTTGAATTTTCCCCCATTGATCTTTTATCTGCCCTTGAAGAATCATTCATCTCATTCTCTTTTTGATCAATAGGAACTTTCTCCTCCTCCAGCCTCCTTCCTTCTTGCCTAAACCATAGACCTGTCCTTATTTATTATGTGATAAATTGATCCACTTAAGGTCTAAAATATAATTTAGAAAACACAGCAACCATCCATGTCCTTGTATGTGGCATTCAGTGCTGACATCATTGTAACAAAGAACCTTTGCATATATGCCGGTCCAAGAGCTGTGTTAGAAATGATTTTTTCAGGGACAGACATTGGATCCTGAACTGTGAATCTATTCTCAGTTTTATAGCATCTTCTCCCTCAGCTTCTCCAGATTGTATAGGAGGTCTTCTGATGTTGAGCCCGTCAGAAATAGGATCAAAAATAGGGCAGAAATGGTTCTCCTGCAGTCTGGAGCAGCCTCCACAAAACAGTGAATTTGCTGCCTGTGACAACCAATTCACCTGATCAAACATATGCTTGGCGTCCTGTCCGTTACTTACAAGGGAGTAAGTCTAACGTACACCTGTATAACTCACTTTTTTTTTTTTGGCAGAGGCTGGCATTCTGCACTGATTCCACAATGACCAAATTCCCTTCCCTTCCCCAAACTTACTTTTTAAAGTACTACACCCCCCTGCCCCACCCCAATACAGCCATATGCTGGCTGCTGGAGGGGGCATTCTCCAGGACTTAGGGGTCCTCTGGAGGTACCAGAGGATGATGCCATTGCTGTGGGTCCAGCTAACAGGAATATAGCTGGACACTTCTCTGCCACCTCCCCACCAGCCAGTAAATGATCATGGAGGGCTGCAGCAGCTTAAAACATGTTTTTTTGTGGAGGATATATCATAGTCTCCCCCATACAGAACTTTACATGTCTCTAGATCTTGGCCATGTTATTTAGGGCCACTCTACTGGCTGCAAATATAGAGGGCGAAAATAGACCAGTAGGAGGCATTTGGAGTGGAAAGGTAGCCAATGTAGCCTTTAGGACATCTGCCCAAATTCTCCTTACAAAGCTGCCTTCTCCCAAGGTGGAGCTTTCCAAACTTTTCATTTTGGTGACACACTTTTTCAGACATGCATCATTTCGCGACACAGTAATTCAGTTTTACTAGCAAATCCAAGGTTAAACTAACCCCTTATAAGAGACACAGACACATACATAAATTGTAATAACAAAATGTATGGGAACACAACATATCTCATGAAAACCTTTCATATATTTTTAAAAATATATGATTTATAAATAATAACATACATTTCCAAGATTGTAGGCGACACACCTACATACTTCAGGCAACACGCTAACATGTCACCGCATACCGTTTGGAAAGCTCTACACTAAGGGTTGGGAACTTTTGTCCCACCAGATGGTTTGGACTACAGGCCTTACCTCTGGCCAGGCTGACTGGAACATCTGGATGTTGAAGCCCAAAACATCTGAAAAGCCAAAGTTCCTCATCCATTTTAAGAAAAGCAGCCAGCCATTGAGCTTCATATATTCCCTCTGTTAGTGAAAAGAAAACTCTTGATATCTTTATAGTTTCCAAGCAATCACTCTGTGGTAGGGTTGCAAAATAGTATTTATGCAAACCAATTAATCAAGAAGCCAGAAAAAAATGGATAAACAAATTAACTATGAAATAAGTCAATTTAATATTTAATTTACTGTTTACTACTTGTAGCTGTAACAAAAATAAACATAATGGACTGGATTCCAGCTGAGGCTGCAATCCTAAATCCATTTAGAAGAGAGTAAGTCCCACTGAACTCAGTGGGAGTTACTTCAGTGTAGACGTGCATAGGTTTTCTCTGTGAGTTACACCTAAGCTATGACTGAGGTTTCACCCTTGATGTCAGTGGAACTTAAGAGCATATACGTTCACTGGGATTCATCCCAACTGTGCTTCTCCAGATGTTGTTTGACTCCTGCTGCCATCTGCCCAGGCCAGCATAGCCAAGAGCAAGGAAGGGTGAGAGCACTGACTCAACATGTATAGGGCCATGTGTTTCCCACTCCTTTCCTAAAGGGGAGTAAATCCTTTCTTTGTTCCTTAGATGAGGCACACCAAAAAACTTCTTAGAAAGGAATTCCTTATTCTCACACACAGAAGAGGCATTCCCTGTTCTAGGCTGTCACTTAGCATCTTAGCTTTCTAAGTACTTACAGTATATACCCATCCCTACCTGTACATGCACAGACCACTTTTTCAGAGGCATCGACAACTCTGTTTTTAGCCAAAGTGTTGCAAATTTGTTTTAATCACAAGTGTAAGTTTGACTGTAAAATGCACTTTATCTTATTCCAATGACAGAGGCTGAAATTCAATGAAACTGCTGGTAGAACATAAATCTTATCTATCCTTGCACACCTGGAAAAGGAAAAGAAGATGCCATTGTCTCCCAAACAAGGGTGAAAGCTTTGGTCTCAGGTGCACAAGCACAGTCCATGGTGGGCAGGAGGGACTGCATCTGGCCTCCAGCTACCCTTGTATATGCAGGGGGAAAGTGTTATGCAAGTAGTACAGGATATCTCTTTCCACAATGGCTTTAAAAATTCTTACAGTATTTTCAAATCAGTGCTGAGAAGGTCAAACTAAGGACTCCTTTTTTCTGTACATGGTAGACTTTGTAAGAAGGTAAAAAAATTACTGGCCTAAAGATTTCTAAGTTAATTCAAAAAATTTTAAAGGTCCGTTTTATAATGTCACCAGGAATGTTTTCACTGGGTATTGAATTGGGATAGTAAATATGCATGATTTCTTTGATACGACAACAGCTGCAAGAACATTGTTTGCTCAAACCTGGAAATGGAGTGAAGCATCAATGTTGGAAGAATGGATTGTTAAGGTTGCTGCATTAGCCCAAATTGCCAAACTAATGTGGGTTTTAAAGGGAAAGTCAAGTGAAGATGTTTTTTTGAAAGTCTGGAAACCACTCTTAGACTTTTTGAGCAATAAGAAATCTAAGGGTGCAATAATCTGTAGCTATGGTTACTAGCAATTCTAGTAGGATTAATTATTTGGATCTTCCCCCCCCCTTTCATTACATTTTGGCTTAGGGAATCCAAGTCCTTTTGTTTTTTAGTCAGTTTTAGTTAGTGTTGTGTCTTAGTTTTTTTCTTCTTTCTGCTTTTCCTTCTTTAATGCATATTTTTTGTGTATTAGACTGTTTATATTGGCACAAATAAATAAAGAAAAAAATTCTTACAGTGCCGTAACTAGGGGGTTATACCAATATAAGTCACCAATAGGGGTCTGGCTGCAACCCTGCATACACTTAACTGGCATGTAAGTCCTATATGATGATGATCACTGAAATGGAAGGCACTAGGGAAAGAGGAAGTCTGCACCACGGATGGATTGATTCAACCAAGGAAGCCATGGCCTTGAGTTTGCAAGACCTGAGTGGGCAGTTGACTACCAGGGCTCATAGGAGTCTCTCTTTCATAGGGTTGCCATATGTCAAAGTCAATTTGACAGCAACAACAAATTCCCCCAGAATTCAGTATTGCTTAATTTCTGAATTGATGCAGAATTGCATTGTTGAAGATGAAAAAGCATCCTTGATAACACAGCAAAGGAAACAAAGGGTAGCAGTATCATGAAAACAAGCATACACTCAGATTCTCAGTATGTAAAATACAATTTATTACAGTGAGGCCATTCATAAGTATCAACACAATATATTCCACTCAAAATATCAATAAATAGTGGCTAGTCGAAGTGTACAGTGTGTCAACTTGGTATTGCACAATGAGCTTTTAACAAGTATAATTTTTTTTATAGTGCATTCAGTTTGATACTGACATAAATTTACCCACAGACACTGCAAAGCACAGTAGTTCATTTTTTCCAAACATAAAATTAGGGAGTGAATTTGTCAGTGGCCTGAAACAATCCAAGATGTCCCTATATAATGATGTAACATCTACTACATTACATCTTAGTTTCTGCAGCCAGAAAGTTTCATGAACAGAAAAAAACCCTCTTATCTAGTATATGTATTTACACCTCTTTCTTCAAAAAATAAATACCCCCCCCAATTATGTCCCATTAGCAAATTTTAATTAGTTGGTTGATGTGCCACTTGTTGTGTGCCTTCAAGCTATTTCTGACTTATGGTGACCCCAAGGCAAACCTATCACAGGGTTTTCTTTGCAAGATTTGTTCAGAAGGGGTTTGCCTTTTCCCTTTCTCTGAGGCTGAGAGAGTATGACTTGCCCAAGGACACCCAGTGAGTTTCCACAGCTGAGCTGAGCAGGGATTCAAACTCTGGTCGCCACAGTCACAGTCCAATGTTCAGACCATTACACCATCCTGGCTTCCCATCCACCATTACCAGAAGTCAGTAACTTAAATTAGGAATTAAATCATTTACATCTTGATTGAAGTGAATATAAAATAAGCATTCTATTTTCTTAGAAGCTGTACCTTCTAAGACTTCTCACATTTGGGGAGCAGTGATGCTGTGTTAAGGATAGGAATGCATTCAGAATAAACTTACCTCAGCACATCTAAACTACTGTTAAGTCTGAACTGGAAAATAATTAAGTGGGGAATGTGAGCCCTCTTTCCTATCAAGAATTAACATCTCCATGTTCAACATGCTGGGAGGTGGGCAGAGCAAAGCCAGTGACGTGTGGAGTCAGAGAGAATGTAGGTGGAACACCCCATTTCTCTCCTCCTGCTTCCCTCTCTGTCATAAATTTGGGAATGTTTTGGACTGCAGCTCTGTGTCCCCCAGCCAACACTACTGACGAGGGCAATTCTGAGTTTTGTAACCAACGTGACAACTTTCTCAAAGCTCTGCACTCTAATTTCTCTGTCACCATCTCCCAGTCAGCTGATGAAAGGGCACACAGCGCCATTGCCAAGGGGTTGAAATAACTACTTGCCAATGGCTTTGAAAATCAGGCCCACGGCCACGTGCAACTTGTCCATGATATTAGTCCTCATAATCCTCAGATTTCCAGGGCAGTTTTATGCACATTGGCTGAGATGCTCTGCATGCGTGGTTCCATATCTTCCCACAGTCCAGTAGCTGTGAAGCCGTGGGTGGTTTCTGGACAGGCAGCAAGGGCAAGAGAATAGCCCTGTGTGCCCTGTCCAAAAAGGAACTCACCAAGCGCATGAACTGTACCTACACGCGCATCAGTCAAGACCAAGATGCCAGCCCTGTTTGGTAGGACTTTTGTGTGTAGGTGTGAAAAGCAAAAAGGCTCAAGTACAAATAAGCAATTATAGACTAATTAAATACTGAAAAGCGAATAGCTTGCCTGAAGCATGTGGAAGAGCGGGCAAAACCAACAACTGAATGACAATTCAGCGTTAGGGTGTATGTGTCCATCACAGAGCTCAGCACAGTTAACACTTTTGGACTACAACTCCCACAACCCCCAGCCAACTATGCAAGTAGCTGTGCATGTTACGAGATGCTAGGAGTTGCAGTCCACAAGGTAACCTTTGCCTAGCTCTGGTGTGCTATGCTAGGTGTGAATCTGAGCTCATAGACCTATTAAACAGGCTCTGTCTGCTCCTCACATGCAGCATCTGTCTTCACCCCTTGAACTGAGGACCTATATTCACAATGCAGCTTGGGCCAACCTATATCCCATCCCTGCCTATTTAAATGTATAGTTTTCATACACCCGGTACCAAGTTATGTCAGCAGATTTCAAAAACCCAAAAGGACATGATAACAATTTTCTTTAAAGCCACGGGAAAATTATATCGAAACAGCCATAAAATCTTAAATGCCTGGGAGAACAGGAAAAGCCTTTGCCTAACAGTATTGTTTTGAGCCTCTTTGGGGAGACCATTCCATAAATAAGGTGCCACAGTTGATAAGGCCTATTCTGTTACTGGGAATGATTATTGAAGAGGGAGCAGCAGGAAGCAGAGGCAAGGAAGAAGCACTGAAGCCCACTGAAGCATTAAGTGCCACCAAGCATGACGCCATGCTCTCCTCTTTATACTAATACCTTATCTTACCTTACCTCTCCTGGGGCAAGGGTTCCTCTTCATGGCCATTTGGTGGCAACAGGTGAGGGGGCAGACAGGCAGTGGCTGGCTGTGTTATAGCAGCTACCTTCAAAAAGACAACATCTTCCTCCTGGTTCTATGAGGACCACTCGGTCATCCAGGGGATGCCTGCCTTGGTACCTCCTGTTATCCTTTTGTTTCTGAACGGTCACAGAGGTGGCATGTCCCAACACCAGGAAAGGTAAAAGGTGACAATGCCCACAGTAGAGCTGAATTCTACTGTCATCACTGACCATACTAACCCATACACAGGCTTAAGTTGAACTTCTCCCTATATATGCCACCAACAGGACACTAGCCATAACCATACATCACCACCTGCATTTCTCTATCCCAGACCAATCCTTTGCCTGTCCACATGCAGGGAGTGGGTGACCCGTAAACAGATATGATCTTTATCAATCCTTTCACCAAACTTGACCAGGGAAACCATATGACAGAAGCTGCAACATATCTTCCATACTATGTAGCTGCATACTTCTCAGACTCACACAAAGCTTGTATCTTTTGGAATACAACTCCTAGAATTCCCAGCCAGTATAGCCAATAACTACTACAGCCATGCTGGTTTGGGGACTCTGGGAGCTGCGCTGTGAAAAGCAAGATTTCCAAGCCCTCCTCTCACATTCGGCCATGTAAGCAAGAGTTTCGTACTGAACCCAAAGTTAGTGACAGCTCCTTTCGTGTGGTGGCTGGGCATGAATGTGGCAAGCTGCCACTAGCATCAAAAATTATGGGGATCTCTTTCTTAAAGAAGAGCTCCACATGCCCACTAGTTCCTGCACTTTACTAGGAACCACAGTCAGGGCTCAATGCCTTCTCTAGTCTGGCCTGTAGTAATCTAAGACACTTCCCCTCCCCAATCCCAACAACAATTATTTATTAGATGCTTGTTATCCTGCCCAGTCCTCACAATTCAACTTTACGGTGTAAAAGAACCAAAATGATATCGTGTAATGCTTAAGAGGAATCTGAAGCCAGATCTTTATGGTCCAAATCCACACTCTATCTGGCTGGCTTTCCCAAACTTTGTTTCAGCTGCATAGGGAGGAAATGAACCCAGGATCAGCAACCAGCACTGTCTGGCAAATAATCCATTCCCATGGAGTCCCCTGGAACTTGTTGCCTGTATCTGGTTTTCCCTTTTGTTAGCATCTGGGGTTGGAGGAGATGCTGGCTGGGTATAGTCCTTGCCAGCCCTTTGCTGCCTGCCATGTAAAAATGCAAACAGGAAGAAAAGACCCTTGCCTGCCACCTGGTAGAATACTTATATGCAGTGAGGAGGCATCAGGACAATACTAGGGGCACCTTGGTCAGCACCTTCCTCAGACCTGGCACCATTATGGTAGGACTGGCGGAAGAGTATTTGTCTTTTTCCCTGTTCCCAAAAGGATATGGCATGCAACCTGTAATAACTACATTTCCCCCTCTTGCAAGTCAGGTAGCTTTTCCAGAATTGAAAAGCAGAGAGAAAATCCACTCTCCACTGTTGACTCTTTTCTTTGTTTAAGAGAGAGAGAGATGAATCATGCAGTCCTTCCCATCTTTTATGACCTTTTCTTCTGAAATAAGAAATCATTACATTTCCAACAGCCTCTTGGTCTTTTTTTCTTTCAGTGTCTGAAAAGTGGTCTGAAAAAATCTAGGTAGACAATCCATTTTCTTTATACCATTAGCCAATGTCTTTGAAAGGAAGAACATATCTATTCTTGTTGGATTGCAACTTACAGCAACCCAAGTCAGCATAGCTAAAGGTGAGAGATACTGGAAGCTACAGTCTGACAACACCTGGGCAACTGAATGATCCCCAGCCCTGAATTAGATGATTTACACTACACCAGATTGTTGGACCACCTCAATCAGTACAGTCTATTCTGACTGGCTAGCAGTGGCTCTTCCACATTTCAGACAACAGCCTTTCCAATCTTCTGTCTGGAGCTGTCTGAGCCATCTTGCATCACTCTGCCACTAAGCTACAGCTCCTCTCTTATTGGGTTATGAACCAAATCACTGCTTCTAAAGGTAGCTATCCTAATAAATAAGTAGACAGTTGAGCAGCGTATAGTCAGCCCTCCATATCTCCAGATTCTGTATCCACAGATTCAACCAACCACGGCTTGAAAATATTTCTAAAAGAAATCCAAAGAGTAAACTTTGATTTTGCCAAGGGATGCCATTTTACTACACCACTGTACATAGTGGGACTTGAGCGTCCACAAATTGGGGTATTCATGGGGAGTCCTGGAACCAAATCCTAGTGGATACCAAGGGTTCACTGTACAGGTCAATGAGCAGACCCAGTAGACTGTAATTAGAACTGTGTCTGTGTGTATTCTAGGGGTTCTCAACCTTTGGTCCTCCACATGCTTTGGACTTCATCTCTCAGAATGCTTGTTAGACATGCTAGCTAAGGCTTCTGGTGGCTGAAGTCCAAAAAACCTGGAGGACCAAAAGTTGAGTGCTACCAAAACATACATGCCATTGGAACACGTATGTGTGTTCAAATTCTAACTATGCTAGAGTGTTTACAAAGATTTCATTTTGCCAGTCACTTAATTGTCACACAAAACCTTAGGCTTCTACATTATTGTGATGTAGTAATGGTGTGGTACTCAAATCACATGAATAAGTTAATAGCTATCACATAGTATCTTTGTAACTATCATAAAAGCGCTCAAGCTGTGTAATTTAAAACTTTCAGAAGATCAACCTGACTAGTACCTCACACACACGTGTATTAAAACTACTCTCCTTTCAATTTAGGCATTATGCTTTAAAGTTATTTTGGTTCCGCACACATCCATTAAATGACTGACTCTATCAAAACATTTTTAAAAGAGACTGAAAGGACTTTTACAAAAAATACACTGTAAAATAACATCTACTATCTTTCAAAGAGAAAATGTGTAACCACTGCAGAATCTGATCCTGGAAATACTTAACACAAATTTAATTATGACTGCAATCCTACACATGCTCACCTGAGAGTAAATTTCACTGAATGCAATGGGGCTTGCTTTTCAGTAGTATGTCTAAGACTGTACTGAATGTCTGCTGTGCTGAAAAAAGTGTTAATAAAGCCAAGGGTGAAGTAACGTTTCCATGATCCCTTAAGCAGGGAAAACAGGGGGGAAATATTGCAGCTGCATGGAGTGTAAGTATTTGAAGGACCTGTCCCTAGCTTCTTACCTCATAGGTCAATTGTTTCCAACTCGCAAAGGTTACTTCCAGAAGGAGTTTTTATCATGGGATTATCCTCTCTCTTTTACAGAGTATCACAGAAAGATCCAAATGATACTGCCATTCTTTTGAACCTCTCCTGTGTTTTCCCATTGTTTCTTCTCTAGTTTCTTTTGCTGCAGAAAATCCATTAATAAGAGAGAGGCCAGAATTCTGTTGGTGCCCTATGCCAGTACTTGGCACTTTTTTTCCAGGGTTGTGGAATAGGAGTGAGGGAAGACAGACAAAACTGGCCAGCTCCAAGCAGGCTACAGGCAGCATCCTCTTAGAAATAAAGACATGCATATGCTTCTTTTTTGGATACAGGGAGGTATTCTCTAGTTCTTTGTACTCTATCCAAAACCTTACCACCACCACCACCACCCATAGCTGTCAACTCCATGACAGGCTGCTGCTACTGTTTACCAGTGAGGAGAGGAGGGGTGGGGCAATTCAGATGCCAACAGTGCGGCTGCTCTGGGCTTTAAGGGGAAGGAAAAGGAGGGTGCACTCCATATGTGAGTGGACCTTCATTTCTTCCCTCCCAGATCTGAGACCTGCTGCTTCTTTATCATGTGAATGATGATGGGCCAAAGCTGACAAAATGAATTTCAACAGAGAGAAATGTAAGGTCCTACATTTAGGCAGAAAAAATGGAATGCACAAATATAGAAGGGAGACATGTGGCTGGATAACAGTACGTGTGAAAGGGATCTAGGAGTCTTGGTGAACCACAAGCTGAACGTGAGTCAACGGTGTGATGTGGCAGCCAAGAAAGCCAATGCAATTCTTGGTTGCATGAATAGGAGTATGGTGTCTAGATCAAGGGAGGTAACAATACCACTCTATTCTGCTTTGATTAGACCTCACTGGAATACTGTGTCCAGTTGTGGGCTCCTCATTTCAAGAAGAATATTGACAAACTGGAGAGTGTCCAGAAGAGGGCGACCAAAATGGTGAAAGATCTGGAAGCCATGCCCTGTGAGGAGTAGCTTAGGGAGCTGGGTGTGTTTAGTCTTCAGAAGAGAAGGTTAAGAGGAGACAGGATAGCCAAGTTTAAGTATTTGAAGGGCTGTCATGTCTAGGAGGGAGCAGACTTGTTTTCTGCTGCTCCAGAGACTAGGACAAGGAGCAATGCATTCAAACTACAGGAAAAGGGATTCCACCTGGACCTCAGAAGAGCTTCCTGATGGTCAGTGCAGTTCGGCAGTGGCTGGATGACCATCTGTCACAAGGGCTTTGATGTGGGTTCCTGCATGGCAGGGGTTTGGACTGGATGGCCCCAGGGGTCTCTTCCAACTCTATGATTCTATGAATTGCACCCCCCCCCTGCACTGGTAAGCAGGAGCAGAAGCAGCAGCAACTGTCCCTTTCAGGGTTTGAAAGTTGCCAGAACTGGGGGAGCAGGGAAGAGAGCAGGAATCTGCATGGATGAGTACTGCATTTCACTTCCGCAAATGTAGGATTTCAGCCACTGTGCTCACAGCCTTTTTCCTTCTACTGCCACCAACTGCATCAGCATAGTACACTAGTAGAATCTGGCCATACACAAAATAATTGTACAGTGCCTCCTGATCAGTAGAAATAAGAGCCCTCCCTCTGGAAGCGAAGTTAAGTAACTACCAACCAACAGGTACAACCCCTATCCAACATAAACAAATGGACAACAAAATCCCATTGATTTTAATCATTCCGAACGGCTCTCCTTTTGCTTTCTCCCCTCCCAACAAAGGAATGTTTCAAGAGTCAGGGCTGATTTACACATTCCACAAAAGCAGAGAAAGAAAAAGAGAGAACAGAAGAGAAGCAGCATCAAATTTCCTCTTTCCCAAGTTCTGGCATCTCACAGAAGGGAGAGGAATTATGTGTCCTCTCACCTAATCAGGTCAAGTGTGTGCGGGAGGAGGCATGAAATGGATTTGGCTTTCCATGGGGATTTACACACACTCCTGTTGCAACAGGCAATCACATTATGCATCATATTTATATCCCCTTTTTTCTCAGAGGTGGTCAAGGCAGTGTACAAGTACTCAGCATCTTATCCTCACAAAAAACCTATGAGGTAGGCTAGGACGAGAGTCAGTGACTGGGCCCAAGGTCACCCAGGGAGTTTTATGGCTGAATGGAGATTTGAATCCAACTCTCTCCAGGCCTAGTCCACCATTCAAATTACTACCCTGCATCTGTTTTGTATGCAAGGCTCAAAGAGCAGAGGGAGCAATTGTAAACCTCTCATGATTTCTCTCTTCCTGCTTCCATGGAATGTGTCAAGAAGCCCTTGAATACCCTGATAAAAAGCTAAAGTCTGTTTTATTTCCAAGTTGACTGTAGTAAGAAATGTAATCTCATGCAAATATCACATAGATAATGTGCACTAAAATACTAAATTCTTGTTTCACAGGTTATTTCAACAGAAGTCTGGAGTTATTAAACTATTTCTAAGGCGGGGAAAGGTAGTTTCAAAAACAGAATTAAAAAGAGCTTATTATACCACACACAGATTTTTTTTTAAAAAAAACTGTATGATAAAAGGATATGACTTTTTCTAACTAGTAGTGTTTGTATTTGGGCAACAACGTGGTAAACACTTGACAACGGAGCATTCCATCTTTCAACTATCACTGTGTTGCAGTTGGTTTCTTTGTTGCAGCTTTCCCTCTGCCCCTAGGTTAAGATTTTTGGAAGGGGAGCGAGCAAGTTGATCCCATGATGTCATTTTTAATGTGTATTTGGAAAAAAACACTGAGGATTAAGCCCAGATCTGTAGAGAGAAAAGTCAAACAGTGATTAGGATCTACAAGGGCACTGGGTTTTTCTAAAATCACTCCAATTTCTGCTGTAAGATAAGCACGTTCTTCTCTTAGATCAAGGACAGGCAAAGAAACCCAGTACTAAACCTGCACTATTGTTGAAACCACACCACTCACAGGGTGCGACTAGAACTGCAGCCACCAGTCCCTTTTTGTCCTCTGCTCCCAAGAATGTCAACATTTTTTTTCCATAATCCTGTGAGACACTCCCAGGCCTTATGGTACAGGAGGATGCTCTAGTACTCCCCTGCATCATAGAACTGCCACAATTGCCACTATAGTCTGGCAGCAGCTGCAAAAACAGAAAGGATTAAAACTCCACACAGCCCAAGACATTGCCTAAGAAACTTCATTCATATAGCCATTTAAGAATGGTGTTATTTCTTTGAAGGGTAATTTCATAATTTCACTAAGATCAAGGGCCACGTTACACATTACTCCCTGACTGGAGATACTGGCCTGATTCCTCTTGGTCAGTCCAGTTAGAGCAGACTGGCTAAGCCAACTGTAGAACAATGAGTCAACAAGTGCATAAAACCAATGGGTTCCATGTTCCATCTGCCATTTCTCTTGCCTCTGAGGGAGGGAAGAGCTGCTGGGCCCAACGCCATCACGTCTGGGCCCCAGCAGTTTGTGAGAGGCGTTCTCCCCATGTTCTAACTGCCACTGCAGTAGTCTCTAAGGGGGAAAAGAGCTGCCAGTATCTGCTGGACTTAATCGCTCCTCCTCCCACCACACCGCTTTTCCTTATCTTCTGGATCTTACTTAGATTGGAAGCCTAAGGGCAGGGAACTGTAAAATTGATTGTAAGCTGCTCTGGCAGCCTTTTTTGGCTAAAAGGTAAGGTTCTGAATAAATAAATAAATAATATGTTGAATCAGTTCCCTTCACAATCTCAGGCAGATGGGGTTTCCTGTCCTACCAGGAGATGGTGGAGTTTGAGATCCACTGGCAGCATATATTCCACCACTAGCGAATAATTTCCATCCCCTTGATTTAAAAACTATGGCCATTTCTTCACTACACTGTTATAGTGCTATTATTCCACTTTCAACATCCTGTGGAGTTCTGGGATTTGTAGTTTACTGAGGCTAAATAGTTCTCTGTCTGAGAATTCTAAATGCCATTCCCTAAACTGCAAACCCCAGGATTCCATAGGATGTTGAAAGTGCACTATAACAGTGTACTGCAGAAATGGCCTATATTTTGAAAGGCCGGAGACCACTAATGCAAATGAGTTGACTTCTAAATTATCTATAGTGCATACACAAGGCAAAAAGGAAAGGAAGACGGGAGCAAAAAAGAACACTGGAAGTTTTCTTACTCTTAGAGTATGATCCCATGATCCTGAGCAGAATGCCGTCCCATCAGGTGAAACCCGCAAAGTGCTGACACGATTCTCATGGCCAAACAAAATAGACACGCGAGCCCCTTTCAAAACATCCCACACGTTGATGGTGTAGTCGTTGTAACCAGCAAACAGTAAGCGGCCTGGGAAATAGATTACATTTATAAGAAACAGTGGTATTACATTAAAAACAAAGTTTCCATTATTTATAAACTGTAATTTTAGCACATAATGTTCCCAAGGAGGTTCACAGACAGAAAAACACAGCTGATTTTCCCCCCCAAATTAAAGCAATGTAAAAGAGTTTTAAATTTAACTCAAGAGCAAACAACAACACAACACTGGCATGTCCACATGGGTGGCTTGCAAACAATGGTTGACACAAACGATGGTTCCTTCCCTCAACAAGGAACTGAAACGAGGGTCTGAATTATATCAGCCTTCCATCCTTCCGCAGGTTGGTAAAATGAGTACCCAGCTTGTTGGGGGCATGTATAGAAATGTTTCGAAATACATGCTATTTGTAAGTTGTTCGCCGCCTCGATCCATATGGAGAGGCGGGATACAAATAAATAAATAAATAAATAAAATATTTGCAAGCCATGATTTCAAGAGACTTGGTTGGATACATGTGTGGGGGTGTGCTTTATTTTAACTTTTGTATGTTTTTAGGTATTTTATATGGTTTATTACCTATTATTTTAATGTGATGGTTTTTAATTGTGTTTTAAATTTTATTGTTAGGTTTTAGCTGATTCTTTTTGGAAGCCATTTTGGGTCCCCCACTCTGGAAGAAAATCAGCATATAAATGGAATAAATAAACAAATAAAATAAAATCACATTATCTGGAGGGCCTGACATTTCCCATTCTTGGATTTAGAAGACAAGGAAGAGAGATGTGAATAAGAACAGTGGAGTCTCGTGGCTTCGGTATCAGTGGGGATGGTGAATCTGCCTCCGATTTTAAAAGAACTTTAAAAGAACTGTCCAGATAATTGCTGAACCTATTTGAAGGTATGATTCAGCACCTTGGATAGTTCTTTTAAAGTTCAGAACTATCCAAGAACTATCTGTTGGTCTATTTTATGTGAAATTCAATAAAAATATATTTACACAAATAGGTTCAGCAACTTAGATCCAGCATAAAACCCAGCATTGGTTTACTGCCCCTCAGTGCTGAAGCCATCAGCCTCCACTGAACTGTGATGGGTTCATGGGGTGCTGTTTACCACAAACAGCAGAACATCCTTACACACACACAACCAGCAGATGGTGCAAAAAGCTGTAAGTGTGTGAAGATGCCCTTGATTGGCTGAGATACATGTGCCCCACTTTAAGATGCTACATACCATCTAACTTTTTATAAGCACTTGCATTAATTATGCTCTAAAATAAAAATGGTATTTTATTAACCACAGAGACCTTCAGTCAAATAGAAGGGTTTCGGTGTCATTTTAGATTTAAAAAAAACATAGTAAAAACAACTGTCTGTCCTCTTGTCTGTCTATTTAATATTGCATCTTTAGCCCAGTGAGTTCGGTTATCATCAGAACAACCCCATGTGGTTCATCTGACTGAAAGACAGCAACTGGTTCAAGATCATCTGGTGAGTTTTATGGCTCAGTGTGAAACTGAACTTAAATCTCTCAAGTCCTGGCTTAACACCCTTAACCACTACTCCACACTGTTTTAAGAATGAGTAATTGTTGTATTTAATTTGTCGGTTAAATGTTGCTAACTACATTTAATCCCACATTTTTCCTATATGGGACAATCACAGCAGCTAAGGCAGGGATGAGCAATTGTTCTGAGACCCCAAGAGGATGCATGGAGTACTAAATATCCCCCCCCAACCCCAAAGCAGAATCAAAACCAAATCAAAACTGGCTGGAAATCCAATTTTGTTTTGTCAAAAATGGGGTGTGTGTGTTAAACAATGCAGGGAAGGCCTGCAGCATATTTAAAAGGTGAATGGAAGCACACAAAGGCTTCCAGGGGCCCTTTCACACTACACAATTATAGCACTATGCTTCCACTTTACTTGCTATGGCTGCATTGTATGGAATCCTGACTTTGGTGGGGCACTAAAACTCTCTGATTAAGAATTCCAGATACCCCTCCTAAACTGCAAATCCCAGGATTCAATACGATGGAACTATGACAGCTAAAGTGGAATTGTAGTGCTATAATTGGGCAGTGTGAAAGAAGGCAATTCACCCCCTTTTTGGAAAGAGAAGGGTGATCCAGTGAGTGTGAAGAGATGTGCTCCTAGGGCTGCACTTTGGCTATCCCTGAGCTAATGCAACACTGAAAAAGCAAACACATTTAAATGACTGTTTCAATGGAAGATGAGCTACTAATCGTATTTTGAAAATCAGGGCCCAAGAATATCCTCTAGAAGATTTCTGAGGTTTGGAAGAATAGATGAATTACAATGGGCTTTTCCTCCTTGGTAAAGACAGCTGGTTTTAAGAATAAGTCAAGCTAAACCAGGAGTGGAAAACCAGATCTTTCTGGACAACAACTCTCATCACCCAAACATTTGTGGCTGGGGAAGATGAGAGTTGGAGTCCAACAATACTGGGGTGCAAAGGCTCTCCAAAGTTAAACTGAAAAAGAACAACGCTACTTTGTTTACTGCTCTCCAAGAGAAAGGAGCATTCAAATTCAAGACTCACCACTAAGAGAAAAGTCCACGCTGGATGCCCCAAAGATGATGCTCTCTTTGGAGTAAATGGCAACTTCTCTGTCAGCTCGCAAGTCATATAAACGGCACTGAGAGGGGAGAAAAAGTCATATAGAGGACAAATACATTAGTTATCTCACATAAATGTATACATTCAACCATATTTATGCCCCCACATAGACACATGATGGTTCAGACATAAGGTGAAACCATGGTTTCCTTCAAGCCAAAACAGAAACCAGGGCATCACTGGATGAAGAGAGGACAATGGGAAGACTGAAATACCCAACTGATCATCCATGTGGCCAAAATGTTTGCCACTGCATCTCACCACCGTAAGAGCGAGCAGAACACAGAAAAAACCTTCACCAAATATGCCAGTTATTTTGCTATAGCAAGGTATAAAAAGGAGCCCTGGTGGCGCAGTGGTTAAATGCCAGTACTGCAAGCCACAAGGTTGTGAGTTCGATCCTGCCAGGCTCCAAGGTTGACTCAGCCTTCCATCCTTTTGCAGGTCGGTAAAATGAGTACCCAGCTTGTTGGGGGCATGTATAGAAATGTTTCGAAATACATGCTATTTGTAAGTTGTTCGCCGCCTCGATCCATATGGAGAGGCGGGATACAAATAAATAATAAAAATAAAAAATAAAAAAATAAAATCACACAGATATTTTTGGACTGCACTTCTCATCTGTCCTAGCTAACATAGCCAATGGTGAGGAAAGATGTGAGTTGTAATCCAGCAACTTCTGGAAGGCTGCATGAGTCCCTGCGTCTGCGCAACAGCCTGGCAGAACACAAGATGCTGCCACAGTCAGTTGCTGCAAGTATGATGGGAAACGTCTTAGATCAGCCGAAGAGCTGAGTGCACTAGTGAATTAAAAAAAAAGATTTTCCAGGCTCTTTGTCTACTTGGAATCCTCCAGTTCTGCTGACCTGCCATTCTCCAGAGAAAAGTAATCAAGATGCTGAAAGGTCTGGCAACCAAGACTTATGAGGAACGACTTAGAGAGCTGGGTATGTTTAACTTGGGGAAGGTGACATGATAGCTATCTTTAAATATCTGAAGGGATGTCACACAGATGGAGCAATTTTTTTTTTCCTGCTTCCCAGAGACTAGAAAACAAACTAATGGATTCAAATTATAAGGAAAGAGACTCAACCTAAACATTAGGAAGAACTTCTTGGCTGTAAGAATTGTTGACTGAAGAACAGATCACCTCAGAGGTCTTTAATCAGAGGCTGGATGAGCATCTTTCAGGAACACTTTAACTGCATATTCCCGCAAGGCAGGCAGTTGGACTAAGTGGCCCTTGTGATCCCTTCCCAATTCTATGATTCCATGATTCTCATAACCCCCACTGGCCACTGTTACACAGGACAACAGAGGCCATACTGCCTTTGTGTGTGATGTATGTAAGTTACTGTTTCACACAGCTGGAGTGCAGCACATTGGATGAGGCTGTGCTAAAAGATATTTGTTTTCACCCTTGACATGTCTTAGGCTTCCTACCCAAACCAGACTAGGGGTAGCCATTTCAGATGTGAACCCAACCCATTCCATGTGGCACTGGAGATGCATTTCAGCAAGTCAGACAACTGATCCATCTTGCCTGGTATTATCTATTCTTACATGAGCAACTATTTGCAAAAGCCTCAAGCAAGGAGGCCCTTTACCTGCTTCTTGATTCCACCTACCCCTGCCTTTAAAGAGAGCTGCAAAGAATTGCACCTGAGGTTTTGTTGTTGTTTTTAAAAAGAGATGCCAAGATTTGCACCTTGGATTTTCAGCATGCAATATACAGAGCTTGGAATTTACTAGATACTGATTTTGATGAGTCAAATCCATTAAAATTTTCACCAGCAATTTTAAATCTGTTATTCTGAAATGCCTACAAGGTAGCGTTCATGTTTCTTGTTGCTTTAATTTGCTCCTAGGTATTTTTTAGGCAATGTTTAGGAACGAATGAATGAATGAATGAATCTTCATTGCTTAAAGCTATAAGCCATCACAATTCGTTTATGTTTAAAATAGAATACAAATGAATAAAACACCATAACAGTGATGAATTTAAAATAAAATACAGTAATACAAGAAATATAAAAATGCAACAATATAAAATGCATTGATGTATGTTCCAAAACTCCAGAGTCAAGTACCTTCATCACCCCTATACAGATTCTTATGAATGGTTTTGATGTCTAGATCTCAACTTGCAGCCAGGGCATATTTTGCAACCACAGCAGTGATATATGTCTCATTGCCAGCCAATAAGGTACAAATCTGCTCAAGGAGAGCTCAGTTGGAAAAGGAGTGGAGAATGTAATTAAGAAACTTTTGTCTGGGGATATATATATAGAGAGAGGGCGTTCCAGTAGATAGTGTTGGATATCCTCCACTTCCCCAGACTCATAAATACAAAGTCTTTGATGGACACAAATATGATTATATCTTCCCCTCAGATAGGCAGATGGCATACAATGAAAACATAGGGCTGTAAAGGCTTTTCTAAAGGGAGCAAAATATTGGAATGGAAATATTGCTCCATTCCAAAAGATGTCTTATACAATGGGTACCATAAAGAATATGTTGTTCAAGAGAGCATATGTAGGTCCCCCCACTTAGAAGCAAGGTAAATTTTTTCTTTAACCAGTTGTTTTACTCTTTTGGAAGAACAGATTAGTAAAGCTTCTAAATTAATCCCACAATGGTGAAGTATCATCCTAACTGAATTTGACCAGGAGCTTTGGGAGGGAGATTGCAATTGTAACTAGGTACTTTTTAGGCAATGTTTAATTACATTCCCTATCTAATGGTTTCACACTTTTAATAAATCAACAATGCAAAATTTAGAGCATTCTCAACATTCGAAAAAACCCTCCATGCTTGAAATCAAGGATAGTAATCTTTCCAAATTCTAGAAACATATGGCTTCTTACTGAACTATGGCCCTTCCCTGTGTTTCTGGTTGCTAACAATAAGCCCTACAATGTCCCTGCCTGGTGGTAGGTCTTTCCCACCCAGAATTGCACCCAACAAAAACAAACTGGTGCAGATTGCCTTTCTTCAAAGGAATCCGGTAGTTCATTGCCTATGCAGCTGACCTGCACAGACACAACATATGCAAAGTACAAAGCGCCAAAGCTACAGGACAAACATAAGTCTTGAAAGCATCACAGTGGAATAGAGCTGGTGTTGTTCTTGGATTCAGGGGGACCATATTTTGGCTCTCAGCTCAGCCATGAAATATCCCCGGTGGCCTTGGGAAAGTGCCTCTCTTCTCAGCTTAACTATATCCCAAGACCACAGCGAGGTTAAAATGAGATGCAGATATGTTTCTAACCCATGCTGAGCCTTTAAAAAGGAGCCTGAAGGAAATCTAAATAAATTCCAGAGCCACACCAAACTTTTCTTCTTAACCTCCCACATGTTGTGAGTAATGTTTTACCACCTTGGCCAGGGGGCCTTCGCACTTGGCAAGCTGGTAATACTTTTCACACTGTACCTGTGATAAGATAGCTGTGAATTTATATGACATAGAAAGTGTCTAAAGCAGTCTTCCCTAACCTGCTTTGGATTACAGCATTCAATCATTTCTAGCTGTCACCCATGTCACTGTGGCTGATGGGAGTTGTAGCCCACCATCTGGAAGGTGCCAGGCCAGGAAAAGGTGGCATAAGCAGAGAAAAGCCTGCAATTAATGTGCCTTATTTGCATTTTACCACTAAAGCCAGAACATAATTTGTGTGAAGAAGGTGTAGTTTCTTGGATTTTGAACACCAGATCTTAGAAACAACAGTGGATTTTATAATAGTAATAGTGGAACAGTAATATTGAATTAGTAATACTAGATTAAACCTACAGTAATACTGGATTACTGTGCAATCCTAGGCATGACTCCTCAGAAGTTAAGTTCAGTTAAATTCAAGGTGTTCCACATCCAGCTAAAATATGTGTAGGATTGTAACTCTTAATAGTCTACAAAAAAAAAAACACACCCTTTTATATTACTCATCACAATGTACACCCTGCCCTTCTAAGAAATATCAAACATGATTTACAACCTGGGTAAGAAACAGACTATAATAAAAACCTATTTTAATGATGGGGAACCATCCCAACTTTTAAAAAATATATGCACTACTCAAGATGCTTTGAATATTTTTGATTCATGAGATTCACATTATCTCTGGTGGGATAGATTAATATGCAACAGAAGCTTTTAAGCATCTATAAACGGAAAGCAATATTCTCAGAAATAGGAATGATTCACTGCCCACTAAAATCAAAGTGAATATTTTAAAAGTATGATTTCAACAGATGGGCAGAGCATTTAAGTGGGAGGATGATATAAAGAAGGAGGATGCAGTATCTTCTAATTGGCAAGGTGCTGTACTTGGCATTTGGTGCAGAAAGGCCTTTATCGCCAACTCCATTTGCCAAATATCTCCCTTTCAGAGCATGAGAGGATTACTGGGGAGGGTGTGTGTGAAGCAAGCAGCTGAGCCAGCCCCAGGAAGAGTCAGCCGATCACAGCTCATGCAACGTTGGGGCAGGTATGTGTGGTTGAAAGCTATATAAAAACCAGAGAGTTGTCTGTAAAAGAGTAAGACAGGGCCAAGTGGAAACAGAAATAGGATGAGTGAAGAAGAGTGGAATGGAACAGATCTGAATAGGGTTTGGTGCACTGAGAATGTAGAGAGAATTCAGGGAAAAGCATTATTTTCTTTCAGTGGCATATCTAGCATAAACAGTGCCTGGGGCAAGCGTGGAAGTTGAACCCCTACCTTCTTACCCCTGCCCCCACCCCGAAACATGCATGGCTTTTTTGTGCCACCCTAGCATTGGTGCCTGGGGCACATCCCCTACTTACTCCACCCTAGATATGCTTCTGCTTTCTTTGAAACTGAGGTGTTACAGTGTTTGAAAGCAGCCTAAGGCCAGACATTTATTTTATTCAATACATCATTATTGATTTCATTTTTCTAAACCTGCCTGGGTGTTTTAATTCAATAACTAGCCAAGAAAGTGCTTATGCCTTATGACACTGAAACCAACAACCAATATATATACTTGTCCATTATTGTGGTCACCTGGAGGTCTAATACCAGATCCAAGGAGAGATCTTAAGGGTAAAAGAACAAAGTGAATCATAAGAGCCCAAGGGTTGGATCTGGAGGGCCCACTTGGAGAGGGGTATTTTGGGAGCTGTTCTCCAAAACAAAAAAACACCACTTCTCTAAGGACTCTAGGGACTGGGGTATCTCTGCACACAGCAGGTTATTTCCTGGCATAAATATTTACTTTACTGTTGTTAGAGGTAACGTTATCATGCAGTAATTAAAGCCATAAAAACTCTTGCACACAACCAAACTCTGGTTTGCGGGTCAAGACGCAACTGCTCTGTGACTTATTCCTGAATAGACCTGCCTGGAATCGAGGCTACTTGGTGGGAAAAGGTACCAATGGAAAGAATCACATCTGGCTCCACGCACTGCTGGAATCCAGCCCCCAACCATAATTCTAAGCCAGGAATGGAATCATGTTACCTCCTGATGTTGTTGAACTTCCAGCTCCCTGGATATTTCGCCATGGAGCTGCAAGCTGCAGTTCAACAATACTAGGAGGGACACACTATTCTGACCCTCTTCTAAAATGCTCTCTCAGGAATATCTGAGCCACAAACTCTGTATCCTTCCTAGACAGTTATAGTGCTATTATTCCACTTTCAACATCCTGTGGAATTCTGGGGTTTGTAGTTTACTGAGGCCAAAGAGCTCTCTGGCTGAGAATTCTAAGTGCCCTCCCTCCCCTAAACTGCAAACCCCAGGATTCCATAGGATGTTGAAAGTGGGATGATAGCACTGTAAGGAAATGGCCCCAGTCTCAATCACTTACTTCCAGTAGCAACAATTTCTTATTAGGGAAAGAGATGGCTTTACTCAGTTCATACAGTCTCATCTTTAGAGCAAACTCAGTGTGAACTAAGGTTTACCAGGCATCCAGTGGTTCCATCACACATACCGGTAGCTTAATTACTTGCTTCTCCCTGTGCATTCAGCAAACAACCCACGGTGCATTCAACATATAGCTCAGAGCTTGGAAAAGCTCTCAGCCTCGATTTCCAGAACTCCCCAATCAGTATGGACACTGGGGAATTCTGGGAACTTTATTCCAAAAAGTAACTTTTCCGAGCTCTGATGTATCCTGAGTCATATTGGGGTCATGGTTCCAGACCTCCCTTGGAAAACCACCAAGTTTTTCAAAATGATAATAACACAACATACTGTGGCATCGTCTGAGCCAGAGGCAAAGGCATCTCCACTTGGGTAGTACCTATGTGGAGAACAAAAAAAAAGTGTTGTGTCAGTAACACAAGTCCTTTAGAAGTACTGGTGAATTGCTGATACTTGTAGCATGCCAATGGATATATAAACCCTGATCAATAAATAGAAAAGCCAGTTTCATTTTGCTGTGCTCGTGCGTGACCGTGAAACAGGTCTAACCAGATCTTTGCAATGGGAATTTTTCTTTCACCCTTTCATGCACCCATTTCATTGATCATCAAGACTTACCATGACCACTGGTGAAGCAAAGGCAGGTGTTGGCCAAGTGAAGACACATACAGGCCCAGTTCTGCAAGCCCAGTGTGTTGCCCATCAATGGCTAGAAGTTGCAGTAGTTTGACTGGCAGAGGAAAGTTCACTTCCATATCCAAAGCTTAGCAAGTTCTTTTTTACTACAATTCCCAGAATTCCCTAGCCATCATAATCATTTATTTATTTATGTAATACATTGTATATTTTATTTATTTATTATGCACTGTATATTTTATTTTTTTTAAAAATGAAGACAGACATGCTTGCCACAGTTGTACAACCTAATAAAAACAGGAATATGGGGGAAAGATGGGATTAATTTAAAAAAAAAAAACTAAAGTAAACAGACCAGTTCTACATAATCAAAATATACACAATTTTAAGAGTAAAATTAAACTGGAATTTCAAAAGTTTAAAAAAAAACAAAAAGATTTTTAACTAAAATTTTAAGACAGTCAGTCTTAAAAGAGCAGTTTGCAGATTATCTGAGGAAATGATTCTAAGAGTATGACATAGGAAAGAAGAAAGAACAAAGCCAAGCTGAGGAGGAAAGAATTGGGTAAGAAATGAAGGCAACACTAAGAAGGGAAGACTGAAAGATGGGATGAGGAGCTAAATCACATATGGCTTTAAAAGCTGGGACAAGAAGCTTTTGTGTGCATATGTCCCTTCAAGTCACCTGTCGTTTTCTGGCAATCCCCTGAATTTCATAGGATTTTCTTACATCACGAGTACTCAGAAATGGTTTGCTGCTGTCTTCCTCTGAAGTATTGCCTACAAGCAGTGCTAATCAGTCTGCAGACCAGCACCAGTCCATGAGCCACCAGCTGCTGGGCCATAAAGAGCTTCCAGGAAAGAAACAGCTGTAGCCAATGGACACAAATATGGTGCCAGTCCCTGGTAGGTTACAAACCCAAAATTGCCTTTCCCTCACATCAGATAGCCTAAGAAGCGCTAGCCTACAGTGCATGGCATTCCTTGGAAACCCTCCATCTAAGTACTAACTAGGACTAATTGTGCTTAGCCTCTAAGATTGGGCTAAGTCTGGTGCCTTCACCGGCTCCTTTAAAAGAAAGACAGGTAGCAAAAGGACATCAAAAATATGGTGTTATGGTCCAAACAACAGACTTTTAAAAAGTTATCTTAACAGCTAAATGTTGGATAGAAATATAAACAACTAAAATGTGTTTATGGAAGAGTAATCAAAAGAAAATTGCAATCATCAAGATGAGAACTGACTGAAGTATAAACGAGAAGCAGATGAAGGAAACAGAAGCATGACCACTAGGGTATGCTGACTGGGGGATTCTGGGAACTGCAGCGTTAAAGAGTAGCTTTTCAAGCCCTGCCCATATCTCACTCATTCATTATTCATAATGGCAATATTCTGGACAACATTTACGCACAATGGCATATAATGGCATGGACGCCTGATAGTAGTCAACCCACCTGACGCTGTTAATATCCGATTCATGGGTTTCAAACGACTGAATACACTGCCCGGTCCGCATGTCCCAGACCATTGCTTTTTTATCACACCCCTAAAGAAAAATAAAATAAAGAAAAACCAGTTACAGCTTCAAAGAAGAAATAACAGGGAGGAAAGAAATCATCATAGTTTGAAAAGATTGATTTTATGATGCCATTGTTACTCAACAGTCAAACATTGCTGTTAACTTTTATTTTTATTTATAAACTGGGGTTTTTTTTAATTACAGAAAAGATGAGAATCTGATGGTCCAACAAAACTCCACACACTGAGCCTCAAACCTCTGAGAGATCAGTGGCGCTATCAGGAGAACTTCCTTTCTTCTTAAAGCATGCCAGCAGCTCTGTGAATATTTCCATACTTCTTCACAAAGAAGTGGCAAAACACATAGCTCTACACAGCACCATCTTCCTCCCAAAATTCCACAATGTAGTGTGAACTGCATACAGTCCAATTTTCTGCAAGAGTTCAAAATATTCTAAGGTAATTATTACACTGAAAGACAGAAAGAGAAAAAATATCCCCCTGGTAGCTATACCAACTCCTTTGACTGTTACCTTATGATTGTAATCCTTTGACTGTCACCTTTGACTGTTGATATGAATCTGCTAGTTGACTTCCACATTGACTGTGCTAAGTTTGATGGCCAATCCCTTGGCATTTAGTAAGCCCCAAACATGAACAACAATAATAATTTGTCTTCTAAGACAAAGGGGACCTGCAACAAAAATGTTACAGCAGGGAGTGTAGGATTCTAGCCACTCCATTCTGTTGTCCCTCCACAACAGCCAGTCCACATACTGTGGATTCCACACACTGTGGATTCCACACAAAGTGAGCATGCCCTGTTCTCACAGTAGAACCTCAAAGCCTGATACATGGCCTCTGCCCTTTTCAGACCCAACTAAGTTTCATTTGAAAGTAGGACTCTGGGCAAGCAATGTGGAAGACAAATAGAGGCAGCTCACAGGACTGGATTTGCAGCTAGGGATGAAAATATTCACCTATTACATTCTTGCATGCAAGAATGAATACTTTCAACTGTTTTCTCCCCACTGTCTGAGGAGAGGAGGACTTACATGTTGTTTAATGACTATTCACCCTTCAGGAACATTTTTGAAAAATTAATGTATATGCATTAAACGTCCTATATGTTTGGCAGAGAACATTCATTCTTGCAGAAGAAAGAGTGTGTTTTGCACAAAATGAACTGTTTCCTGTGCAAAAATGCTCCTTTCTGCACAAAATCCCCACACACACCTTCTGTGCAAAAAAAAAAAAAAATGTGCTGGAGCGCACATGCGCACGCACACATGCACACACACAAAAAGAGGTACTAAAGTGTGAGGAATAGAAAATATCTAAGTATTCCTTGCATCCTTACTTGCAGCAGACTATGAAGAGGAACAGATTTCCCTAACCCAAGGGTGGGCAACTGTGGAAGCTAGGGGGCCACATCTGTCCCTCAGCAGACCTTGAAGGGCTGTACCTTCCCCCACTGCATGCCCCCTACAAAAAAAAAAATTTCCCCCAAATTCCTCTTGGGGATGTGGGGACATTTCCACCATGTT
The DNA here is from genome assembly GCA_948474755.1 of Ctenosaura bakeri. Taxonomy (NCBI): domain Eukaryota; kingdom Metazoa; phylum Chordata; class Lepidosauria; order Squamata; family Iguanidae; genus Ctenosaura; species Ctenosaura bakeri. The sequence continues at coordinate 845,548 of CAOLHI010000035.1, read as the reverse complement.
TTATCCCCTGCTTCAGCCATTTTAGGCCCAAGAGAGCCCTTTTTAAACAAAAAGAAGTAAGCAAAGGGCACTACCTGTTCACTCCGTTTTCAAAAAAGGCTTCTCCTAGGCCTAAACTGGCTCCGGTGGCATTTTTGGACCCCTGGGGGACCTTACGGGGTCACAAAAATAGCCCTGGGGGGCAGCATGAGCCTCATGGGCTGCACTTCATCCACTTCTGCCCTAATCCTACTCAGAAACATTTTGATAAGGGACACTTGAAGGAACTTTCATTAAAAGCTCAAAACTTTCTGTCAGAGTACACTGGAGAAAAAAAGGCACTGTACGTTTTAACCAGTCATGGGTGTTTGGCAACCATAGATTTTTTTTAACTTCAAGATTCATTTATTGGGTCAAGATTTGTCCTCCTTGCAAACACACACACACACACTTTTTCCCATTTTGCATAGAGGTGAGACTGTCTTACCCCTGATACAAATGTGTTTCCTGTCTCCGAAGGAGCAAGATCTAGACACAAGACATCGGCCCCATGACCGTGAAAACTCTGGAGAAGTTGCCCACTTTCAACATCCCAAAGTGCGCAGGTGCCATCTCCGCTCGCTGTCAAAATCTGCAGGAGAAAGAATAAAACAAAAGAAAAACAGCTATAAAAATGATCCCATGATCAGTTTACAGCAGAAGAAAGAATCATGCTGTCCTCCAAATACACTCTTACAATAAGATAGCTATATTGCAAACAGAAGCCAACTGTACACAGGTTGTACAGACTGTGTACAGAATGTTCAATCCTCATAAGATCATAAACATAATCAGGAGTGGAACAACAATACTCTGGTAGAATCTGTTTAATCTACAAACTTCTCCAGGTGCAAGAGCCATCTGTTTTTATGTGAACACCATGCTAATGACTTCTATGGTAGAACATGCTCCTTCCTGCAGATCAGAGGTAGAATCATGCAGTCTTATGGATGTTGCTGGACTGCAGCTCCCAGCAGCAATAGCCAGCACGGCCAATAGTGAGGAATGCTGGGGCTGCTATTCAATATCCTCTGGACAGCCAACCATAGGAATGACTCATGTTGAGGCATGGTTACATATTAGGCCATCAGTTCATTTTTAATAATTCCCCACTGATTCATTTGATTCTCATTCACCCAGTAGATTTCATTGATGGATTCATGTTAAAGTACAGAATTTTTCCAAAACATTGGTTTATGAAAACATTGCTCTTTCAGAGAAGCACAAACTGACGTAACTGCTCTTTCCTCAAACCACTTTATTTAGCAAGCGCCAAATGTCACCACCAGTGTATAAAAATGGAGCACCAGAAGATTTTTGTTCATCCCTGTTTTGAACATACAGAGTCAGCGGTTCAACTGGGTAGATTTCTGGATAATCCAGCCCAAAATAGATTATGTACGTGTGGAATTGCAACACCGGAGGCTTTGCTTCGCTGTATCCTGAACATCAGCAAAGGGTATTTAGTGCCCTTAACTAAAGACAATAAAGCACTGGAGAATGCATAAGAAACTGAGTTATTATAAAGAACAAAGCAGCATGGTACTCAGATGACTACCATTTTTGCAGCTAAGGCAGCTAACTGCAGGAGATTTTCTTTTAAAATGCTGTTGCAACCAGTTGTGAGGGAGGCTCTGATTCCTGTGGGTAACAAATTTGCCTCGTATGCATTTCCTAGACTTGCATCGTCTTCCCATCTGTTTCACTGCATTTTTCCTTAGTCATATGAGTTAAGTTCAAAATGAATTTTTCCAGTACATTTCTCCTCCAACCTTTTGTAAGACATATTTTTAAATGGCCTCAATATAGCCTGTTGACTAATTCAAATAAAGGACGAGGATGGTAGAACACCAGTCTCCACATGGTGGGGTGGAATGACTCATAGACAAAGAGCAACTGAGGAGATACTGGTGACATCCAGAAGTATGGGGGGGACCTTCTCCACCCACCATGCAGAAGGATTTCCTCAAGGAGATCAGACAAGCTTCATGAAGGGTACTTCTGCCACCAGTCCAAAACTTATCTGTCTACTCAGGCATTTCCTTCATTGCTTTACCTAACCAGTTATTTACAAGATTTAGAAGTCCTCTATCACTCTTTAATTACTTGATTTTTAATACACTTCTTCATTTTTACAACTGCAGGATTGTAATCTGATTTGACATTTGGAGATGAAAAGAGGTACAGCAACAGCTTAATAAATCAATAAATGGTACCAGCAACATGCATGATGCTTGTATAGAGTACAAGAGGAGAGACCCCTGCCCCAAGAACCTTGCAGTCTAAAATTCTACATGGGAAAATGACAGAGAAGGCAATAATATAAACACAGGAAAAAAATAAGTGATTGTCAGAGCTTTGAAACAGCAACTATTTTTGGATGAGAATTCCCAGAATCCCCCAGCAGCATGACCCAAGTAACTTTTCCAAGTTCAGGAGACTGTTTCAGTTCCATGTTTGTGGGCCAGATTCTGGCTGACTCCAGATTTCCGGATAGTCACTTTCCAGACACAGAAATACTTTACACTGCCAAAGATGATGCTGAGATTGATAGCTGAAGATCCTCTCTCCCTCCATTTCTCTGGTTTTTCTCAAAAAGATACAGCAAGTGTTCTTCCACCCCACCGATCTGAGTCACCCAAATGTGATACCCAAAGCTTTGTTGTTGTTGTTGTTATGTGCCAGTTTGTGATTACCCTACAAATGAGAGACATCCAAGAGCCCCTTTGTAAACAGCCCCACTCAGGTCTTGCAAATTCAGGGCCATGGCTTGCTGGGTAGAAGCAATCCACCCATAACATGGTCCTCCTCTTCTCCTACTAATTTCAACTCTACCAAGCATTATTGCCTTTTCTAACGAGACATGTCACCTCACAATATGTCCAAAGTACAGTAACCTCAATGCAGACATTTTGGCTTCAGGTGAAACTTTCGTTTGTTCTCAGATTCATTTATTTGTCTTTTTGATAGTCCATGGTTTCCACGGAACTCTCCTCCAGCACCACATTTCAAATGAGTTTATTTTCTTCCTGTCAGCTTTCATCAATGTCCAACTTTCACATCCATACATAGTAAGCAGAAATATGATCTCTGCCCAGCTTTCATCCAAAGTTATTTTATCACAGGAGTCAGGCGACCTGTAAACTCTCTTTCCCATAACAGGCAGTAAAAATACAACAGTAACAAAATAAATCATTTTCTGTCCTTCAAAGTATGTCAGATCTGCTGCCGGAGACCACCACACCTCATTCCATCTCATGACCTTTCTTTGTTAACCCTTTGGTCTCCATGCCACGTATTTCAGCCGGATGAAAAGGATGATCTATTTCTTAGCATAAAATGCTTTCTCCCATTTAATCCAGAAGGGGGAAAGAGGAGGAATGGTCACGACAGCAAACGTTGAGAATGTGTACTCTGCTGCATTTCAGTTTTGTTATCGTTCTGCACTATCAGCAGCTTAGAAAGCATCGGATTGCCTGATGAAGACTCTAATTGCCCCCTTGTGGCCGCATTTTACACCTTGTCTCTAATGAAAAAAGTTTGACGTCATGTCTCTGGAACAGCACAGAACATAAAACAGAGGGATGCTTTGAGGCTTAAAAATGAAAATCTGAGCTTTGCTTTGCCCCTTCCTGTGCAGTCAGCGTACTGGCGATGTTTAAAAAGATGGCATGCAGTAAACAAGTCAAGCTCGAGAAAGACATGAGAAAGACTCATGATTTTTGCTGCAATTAAACCTCCTTCCACACGCCACTGCCCTGGCAATGAATAAGCAAGAGGGCAAGCAGCTATGCCTAAAGGCACCAGCTTCCATATAATCTTGGAAGCTACGCAGGTTCAGCCCTGGTCCGTACTTGGATGGGAGACCACCAAGAAATACCAGTGACTGTAAGGCTATATTTCAGAGGAAGATGATGGCAAATCATCTTTGAGTATTCCTTGCCTGAGAAAACCCTAGGAAATTCATGACAGTCACCATAATTTAAAAGGCAACTTGAAGGCACAAACGTACAGGTACTGAGCAGCCTCTTCAAAACAGTGGGGTAAGTTTTACAAGGGTGCATCAGTTGTATACGAACACACAGAAACATGTAAGGATCCTCAGACTCTGGGAAAGGTGTGTGGCCCTCCTGATGTTCCAACCCATTCTCCTGGGGTTCATCAGGTGGATATACCTGCTTCCCCATCACACCATTGTTTGTTGGCTCCTTAGCAAATACCTCTCCCAAGGCTTAGGAACCATCACCAAAAGCTCTAAGAGGAAATACACTTGGCATTTTCAGTCCCACTTGTTTTTCCTTTGGCCTTGCCCACTACTGGAAGATGGTCCCTGAGAACATCTCTGAAATGAAAGTTGGCTCTCCGGTTGAAAGAAATTTATCATCCTTGCACCAAAGTAACCAATTAATCTCTTATTTTAATCTCTTATTTTAAAAGAGGAAGACAGAATTCTACAAAAACTGTGAGACTTTGAGACTATGGCCATTTCCACACTAGACTGTTATAGTGCTATTATTCCACTTTCAACATCCTATGGAATCCTGGGGTTTGCAGTTTAGGGAGGGGTCTTTGAGGCAAACCCCAGGATTCCATGGGACGTTGAAAGGGGCATAATAGCACTATAACAGTCTAGTGTGGAAATGGCGTATGTGTGATAAGAATGTGAAGCTGTGGACAGAGGTGGCATGCAGAGGTAAGGAGCAAAATAAAGACATTGCACCCTTTTCTTTCTTTTGTTCCTTCTTCCTTTCTCTATATGCCACTCTTCTCCCATATGGACTCAAAGAGGCTCACATCACACGTTAAAACAACACAGCATAAAACAGTCTGATATACAACAAATTTAAAAAATCACTAAATATAATCCACTTAAAAACATCAATTTAAAACGGTTAAAAGCACATTAAACCTACCTATTGCACTGCTCCAACTAATTAATAGAAACAGAAATAGATAGAAAGGTCTTTGCCTGCTGCCAAAAAGAAGAGGGAGGGGGCCAATCAGGCCTCCCTCGACAGATAGTTCCACAGTTGGGATCAGCCACCAAGAATAAGAATTCTGCTCTCTGGAATGAAGTCTTCCTTCAGTCTGCTAGCACTGCAGAGCGTGAGACACTGGAAATCACCCACACCTAAAACGCTTTTATTTGGTGTATCTGCATTCCCTCAATAACTGTACCTGCTCCCTTTTGATCTGGATGCCTAAACCATATTTTTAAAATGCTCAACTGAAGTTTTAAGTTACGGCAATGCTAGAAATTTGGGGAATGCTTTATAACCTGTCAGAAATGAAAGTGGTTGATGCTTTAACTCAAAGACTTACAGGCCTGACAGATGACAAAATTAACAACAAATGGACACCCTTGAATAATGTTCTGCAAAAACTGAAAATTTAAGACTAGTAGACAATTGATACAGTAGGTATATATGCATGCATGATGAGAAAAATCAGATTAGGAATAAAGATGGGAGGAATACACTATATTTAGTAAAAAATGGAAAGCAAAACCCTACATTGACTTAAGAAACAGCAAGAACAGAAAGCATTCTTTGGTACAAAATGTATCAGGGATAAACAATAGATTAGAACTTTCTTTGGAAGCATGGTTAAAACTATAAATATCATTGTATTCTAGGAAAAATGGATGAAGGGTATGAAGAAACCTATAATAGCTAACTTGTCAATGTAAATATGTAAAAGTTGCTGTTATTTAATGTATTTTATTCATTGAATGTACACATATAAAACATTTTTAAAAAAATTATTTAGACCCCAAAAAAGAAATTTGGGGAATGCATGGAAAGTTCAAGAGGGAGGTAGAATTCTTAATGTGGGGGTAATTTTGCACCCCAGTCCTGTAGTATGGCTTCCTTGAGCATTTTATCTAGAAACCCTAATTAAAGGAATTGTCATATTGTATCATTCTGAAAGGGAGAGACAAGAGGGACACCAGCAGCAGCACTGCTAAGGCTTTTCTGTTTTGCCTACCAATCATACTTTTGTACTTCTTCCATCTTCAAAACTCAGAAGATCTCAACCCTAAATTTAATCTAGCCTGCTTTCCATTTGAAACATTCCCAATCACAGAATTTTCACCTCACACCTAGCTGTATTTTTTTCAGCGATTTCCAATTAAGTGTTCTGACTCATTGGTACAAACATCGGCAGATTATTGCCACAACGTCTCAAGTTGACTTCAGTGTCACACAGAAAAAGACAATATTCAGATGGAAGCACAGACTCAGAATCAGAACTGAGACACCATGTTTGCTGAAATTACACCCAACCATTGCTTATAAACCTCGTATCTGGCACACTCAAGCACCACAGGTGGATTTTTGACTTCAGTTTCCAGAGCAACAGACGTGCATCATTGTCATCTCGGGTTTATTATGGGAAACCGCAGAATGGGCAAATAATAGCTTACTTTGGAGCTTCTTGCAACCCAGAATAGAATCAGTTAGAGCTGGTGTTTCATTAGGAAGAGTTTATGTATCTGGTAGAGAGACAGACATAAACCTGTTCTTGTTTTTCCAGCAGGAGAAACTAAAAAACTAGCTCCTCATTTTTTTTTTTTTTTTTTGTGAAGGGTGGGATCTCATAATAAAGCATAGGGCTATTATAAAACAAAATCAAGAGATGATACTCAATTGTCTCTTTCCCCTATACTGTAATTTGACCAGCATTTACAACATTAGGTACCAGAGGTGGGCAACCTACGGCCCTCCGAACGCTGCTAGACTGCAGGTCCAGTATTCCCTACTACCACTGGCTACGATGGCTAGGTCTCAGAGGAGTTGCAGCCCCTCAACACTGGCAGATTCACATGTTGACCATCTCTGAGATAGACAGACAAATAAACAGCTATCTAGACAGACAGACACACATGCGTATCATTTGGTGAAGTCAACTATTTACATTGGCCAAAATCCAACAACGTACTTCAATATCCAATACTAGTAGGGCTCCCAGGCATCCCGCTGCATGTGGAATTGTCCCATATTTGGGGGCTTGGATTCTGGTTCCATACTGGGCCATACAGGATGTCCCAAATCCCATATCTTTTTAACTCTTGAGAGTCCTAGCCAAGCTCCCAACAGACCCACCTCTGAGCATTTTGCGTGCAGCAATCAGGCCTTAAAAATTGGCAGGGGTCCATCTGCAGGGATCATGACTGTCATGCTGTTCTTTCTTCTCTCTGGCAGCAATAGCACCTTTTAATCTCACAACGGCTGGCATGCCATTGCAAAAATTCCATTAGTTTTGGGGTTCCTGGGAGATCTGAAATCACACAGGAGCCAACAGCTTTCATGAGAGGCCCTTCTCTTGGGAGGGCTATAGCAGCCTTATAGAGGCCTGCCTCATGTGTCCTGGGCAGTCTTGAGCTGGCACGGCAACTCATATTGCTCTGCAGAAAACCTGGCAACCCTGATCATTAGTAGAATTGTGACTTTCTTCCCCTTCCCCCTGCAGTCCTTGACACACCAAGAAAGTGCTTCAGAAGGTTTCCCAGATTACTTGAGCAGGTTTATTAGTATGAGTGGGGCTGGAAGATAAAGCGGGATTCAGCAGAAGCAGTGAATTCCACAAGAAGTACATTGCTGGGTCCTGGCCGTTACATTTACATCCTACATTTATCAATCACAGAATTCAGCATGGCCCAGATAGGGTCCCCAGTCAGCTTCCCATCCTGGTGTTAACCAGGCTTAGATCTTGTTTGCACGAGCAAGGTAACTGTATCACGTGCCTTCAGACCATGCCCTTAACGGTACCCTTCTGCCCATGTGAACACTATCGAGAACTGTGAACTTACTCCACACAGTAAGATCACTAGGGTTGTATCCTCAACATACAATTAAAGCTGTTTTATACCACTTTAATTGCCATGGCTCCATCCTTTAGAATCCTTGGATTTGTACTCTGGTGAGTGATTTAGAATTCTTTAGTGCCTCCCCTAAACAGCAACATAAGAGCTCTCTTGCAGAAAGTACCGTATGTGTGTGTGCCTTCAAGTCACCTGGTGACTCATAGCAACCCCACGAACTTCACAGAGATTTCTTAGACAAGGAATATTCAGAGGCAGTTTTGTCATTACCTTCCTCTTAGGAAACTGCAAATCTCAGGATTCCATAGAAGGGAGCCATGGCAGTTACAGAGGTATCAAACCCACTGTAATTATGCAGAGTGCCTACAATCCAGGATAAATACTGATTCCCACCATGTTAGGAAATTGACATTTGCTCCAATTAAATTATTATCTTCAAAACCACAGCTTTTTCCTATAAATAAAGCACAGTTCCGAGTTCTGCTCAGCAGAAGCACAGAATAAAGAGAGCAGGAGAGAGTTGGAGCTCCTTTTCAAAGTCTACCATTAACATCTGAACCAGGTCTCAGGGCCCTAGTAACGTCTCATTTTTGGGTTTTTAAGAGAAGATGTTTTGGGAGGTGTTATTCAAAGCAGAAAAGTTCTAGGGCATGCCTTTCAACTCCAGTTGCTTCACTGCTCCAAATCCCTTCTCCAAGTCCCTTCTCACTGCTCCCTTCTCCTCAGGTGGCCTGTGTCCATATGCACTTCCCTAAAAGTACTCTGGGATTCTGAATTTCCTAGAGGAAAAATGGCATGTGTTGGGAAAGAAGGATGATTTCAAGCATAAAAGTGGGAAGGAGAAAAAGGGCAGCCCTGGAAAAACACACCTCCTTCGAAACTCTCACTATTGTCCTATAGTTGGCATGCAGACTCATCTCTTTTGCTGTATACAGATTCAGCACATGTAGCTCTGAATCACAGCCTATGAAAGCATGCTCACCATCATTTAAATACCTGTCCTGTGTTTAAAGGGTGGTACTGCTTTTCTGTCCAGCCAGCATGATGGAGTAGTGACCTGAGCATTGGACTATGACCCTGGAGACCAGAGTTTGATCCCTGCTTGATCATGGAAACCCACTGGGTGACCTTGGGTGGATCACACACTCTCAGCCCCAGAAAACCCTGCAACAGGTTCACCTTGGTCACCATAAGTCAGAAACAACTTGAAGGCACACAATAACAACAACAAAAGCTTTCCTGTCCATATGGCTTCAGGCAAGAAAATTTAAAATGTATGCATGCATGCTCAAATATCAACATCACACATCTGAATGTACTTGCCTGCATGTCTGAATTAGTGAAGCTGCAGGCTGACAGGTAGTTGGTATGCATAGCGACTGATTTCTTCTTGGCTGCCATATTCTCATTTTTTTCAAATGTCAGTGGGTATACAGAACATTTGTTGTCTAGGCCTCTGAAGTTAAAAAGAGTACGGGAAAAAAAGCAGAGAAGCATTGGTTGCATGAGGTCATTAGAGCATCATACATTCTAGTGTTCATCATTCCTCTCAGAAATGGCAGGCTCCCCATTTTCTGTACAGTTTATTACTCAAGTCAGAAATTTAGGTTAGAGAGAATGCTCCTTTCTTGGCCTGTAATTCTTGGACTACCTCAGCAAGTCTAGGTATTGTGGTCAAAAAAGGGACCTTTTCCAAACTCTGGGTTACATTTGACATGCAATGCTTCTTTCCTCCTCATTTACCCAACTCCACAGAAACACTAGGAAGGAATAAGAAGAAAACGAGGATGACTAGGTTACAGTTCAGAGTCAGTCAAGTGTTACGGTTTGAGTTTTGCACTAGGACTTTGGAAGACTAGGGTTTGAATCCCTGCCTGTGACCCAGGGCAAGTCACACACACTCAGCCTCAGAAGAACGTCATGGCAAACCCTCTCTGAGGAAATCTTGCTGAGAAAAAGTCCATAACAGGTTTGCTTTTGAATGGCCATATGTATGAAATTGAAAGCACACAACAAGAAGTCTATACTCCAGCTAAAAAAGGGAGAAGAGAGGAGAAAGGGAGATACCTCATTAAAAAAATTAACTCCATATAAAATATACTCACATGAATAAGAGTGTTAGCTTTTTGTGCTACACCACACATATCCTTTTCTCAGGAGTAGGGATGTCACCACTTTTTCACATGCTTTTGTAACCTCTTGGTTTGACTATTTCAATGTGTTCTACATAGGACTATACCTGAAGCTAGAATGCAATAGCAAGTCTTTCCAGAGCTAACTAGAAGGGAGAGTTCCCAAAAGCCCCATTTTGTATGGGACATCCCAGATTGGGGCCCTAAAGTTGATTCCCATATCAGGGTGAAGCAAGACACCACAAATCCTGTGTCTGAAAGACAGCACCACCCATAATCCCACCAGACCGACCACCAACTATTTGTTACATATGCAAAAATCAGGTCCATCTGCTGGCATTATGGTTGGCACGACACCCCTCTTTGTCCTCTCTCTGTCCAGGCTAATGCTGAGCAGCAGAGTAAAGTTCTCACCTCACAATGGCGAGCCTGCTATCCTTAGATTTGCATAGAGAGTTCCCATGAGACTGGAAATTTCACAGGAGCTCTGAGATCTTGCAAAAGGTCTCCTCTCATGAGATGTGAGACAGCCTTATGTACGCCTGCTTCACGTATCCCTTATTGCTCTGCAGAAAACCTGGCAAACCAACTGCAGAGCACTGGTTCCTGTTTCTAGACCAAACAAACATCCTGGTTTTGATTTTTAAAGTCCTGAACAGATGATGGCTAAGATATTTTAGGGAGTGCCTGCTTCCATATCTAGTCCCATCAACTTATAGATCTGACAAAGGTACCTCAGGTTATGTAATATGAAGGATTGGCAATTTTTTTTCCTAATGTGTCAGGTACTGGCACCATATCTGCACTACAGTAGATTCTTTCTTTCCTAGAAATTTGCTACAGACCAGCAGCTGGAAAGAAAGAATCAACTGTAGCGCAAATATGGTGCCAGTACCAGTCACAGATCAATACCAGTTCACAAAACACTTTTAGTAGTATTGGTCTAGATAAGGCTTCTGTGTGAGCTGAAGTGGTTGCCAGTAGCAGAGCTTTAGAATAGCAGAGCTGCCTTTCTACAAATCTGCCACTGGTTTTGTAATTTTTTAGGTATTTTCTAACTAACTGGGATTGATATTATCGTTATTATTATGTTGTTGTTATTGCTGCTGAAGAAAAACAGATTATCAATTTATATCTACTATATAAAAGTCAAAAATTGCGAGTGATCTTGTCTGTCTGTGTCAGGCAGGCAAAGATCTCATATGACTGGCAAAACCTCATATGACTGGCTGGCTGTGAAGATTCTATGGAATCTTGGGGTTGGCAGTTCAGGGAGAGGCCTTTAGAATTCTCAGCCAGAGAGCTCAGGCCGGCTGCTATGGAGATGAGGCCTAGCAGCAAGAAGGAGGACAGTGTATTCCTTCAGGAACCAAAACTCTGTATGTTAACAACTCTGAATACAGACTGGATTGGGGAATACAAGTGTTGCCTATGAGAAAATAAAATCCCAGGCAATGCCAGGTAAATACGCTAGTACACAATAAATTTTAAATGGTATTGTTCATTTAACATTACTCTACTTGCATAGACTGATTAAGGCTTGTTTTTTTGGTCAAAACAAAAATGCCCAAATTTAAGATACTTCAAACTTACCCACAAGCGATGGCGCATCCTGATGGAGCATAGGCACAGGCCATCACCCAAGTACAAGGCATCGTTACTGCATGTTCCTGAAACACAAAGTATTCGTTGAATCTCACAAGCCAATTTATAAACTGTCTCCATCTTGCTGCATATTAATCAGGAATGGGAAGTATCTGACATCTTATTTTATTGCATAGAAATAGGAAATTATCACAATATATGATGCTGGGTGGTCATGCCAGTGACTGAAGAGGAACATAACAGGGTATATTATTCTTTCAGATCTTTAGTCTCTCTCTAGTTCAAGAGTGGGCAACACAGTGCCCAAGGGTTCCATGTGGCCACCACTATTTTTGCAGGCCCCAGTTCCTTCTGAACTATACGGGGGGAGGAAAAAGAATGGCTGCTCCTCAAAGCCTCCATGGGTGGCCATCCCACTGGAAAACAAGGTGGAACCCTCCTTGCATCTTGTTTTGCCCCATTTTTAAAATGAAAGCAGGAGTGGACTTCTGACCACATCTTCTTTCGTTTTGGGAGAGTGATGCCTTGGCTCCTGAATCCTACTCACCTTGCTCTTAGCTCAATATTAGACATGGGCAAGCTTGTCCCCAATTACTTAGAAATAATTTTGTTTCTTCTTCTAAGCCATATTAGAGACTGAAAAAACAACCCTGTTTCCTGCCAACCAATCCCACCCACCCCCAAACACTCTCCTTTGTCAATCTCCACTACTCTAAATAGCTCCCTTCCCCTTAAAGCCTTAAAAGCTCAGGAAGGTATTTTCCAAGCCAAAGAATGCATGACAGGAGAATAAAGCAGCTTTCCTCTTTCATTAAGCAGAAAGAGGAGCTTCAATGGTCCATCTGGGAGGGATGCAAAGTGCATCATCACTCATCACTTATCTCGCATGCAGCTCTACTGCTTATTAACCTTTGCAGAATAATCCAGAAAGTCTCCTTTCAAAGGCAGTTGTGCCATATCAGTCCACACTTGTGACAACGGTTTATTAATATCAGGGGGATCAAATTCATAAGGTCCAGGAGCCAATTTTCCATCTCTGGGCCCATAGCAAATTGGGTATAACTGAAGAGAAGTGGCCTGAAGTACTTTTTCAGAATTCTTTTTGGAAAGAAAGAGAGAAAGAGAGAAAGAGAGAGAGAGAGGAAGGAAAGAGGGTGGGTGGGTGGGTGGGTGTCCAGTCTTGGTTCAAGGAACAATCACACTTCCTGAAGCCTGCTTCTCCATGTTTTCATTTTAAAAAATTCTAGCAGTGGGCCTCCAATAACTGCAAAATGAGCAGGATACATTATGTATCCCAATGATCATGTGCTGCTCACCTCTGCTTTGTACTGTTGCGGTCCTAAGAACTATTTTTTTTTTAATTTTAACAAAAACAATCCAAGAGGAAAAAATTGACCATACTCCTCTGGGCATCCTGTGCTTTTCTGAATAATGTTAATCAAGCATGGTGGGTGGAGACAGAAGAGAGGGCCTTCTCCGTGGCGGCCCCTGCACTCTGGAACTCTCTTTCTAGGGAGGCCAGAATAGCCACTTCCCTGCTATCCTTCCATTGACAAGCAAAGACCTTTCTATTCTGGAAGGCTTTCTAGAATGAAAAGTTTTTAGGGAATGGGCTGAGGGTGCTGTATTATTTTAGACTGGACTGCTTTAATGACTTTTTATCTTTTTAATGGTAATCTATCTTTGTCAAGTGTAGCTTTAAACCATTTTAATATTGTCAAAAATTTTATGCTATTTTAATAATCAAATAGTTTGAGCCCTGGGCCATTTCCGCACTAGACTGTTATAGTGCTATTATTCCACTTTCTACATCCTATGGAATCCTGGGGTTTGCAGTTTAGGGAGGGGCCTCAAAGGAAAAAACCCAGAATTCCATAGGATGTTGAAAGTGGAATAATAGCATTATAACAGTCTAGTGCGGAAATGACCCTAGTTTCAGAAGAAAGGCAGAATACAAATCACCATCACCAACATCCTGCCATCTGTGCTCTTGAAATTTCATGTTGTCCTATGGCAGGTGGAGGATGGAAGTGACAAGATGGACAGGTGGCCCAACAGCAGGAGGCTGCTTTTCTGCATCATTCATCAAACCATTCGTCCGCATACAGTTGTTTCTTCCATACAGTTATTTCTGCCATTCATTTGCATATAATCCAAACAAACAAGCACTCTTCTGTTCATCCATTACACTATGGTTTACCTTACTTTGCACTCACAGAGAGAAGCAGCCACAGGAGGAGAAGGCCGATGGCCCTCTGTGCTGCCTGTTTCCTGAACGCTTTTGTGGAAGAATCCATGGAGTCAAGGAACTATGGCTTGGACAACTGCCTGTGCCATGGGACAACCACAGAACTTGGTAAAATAGTTTTTGGAGTACAACTTACAGAATCTTTTAGCCAGAATAACCAGATGGCATTCTTAGGTTGCAGGACAACAACAACAAAAAAGCCTTCACTGGAGATCTCCGTGACCATTTAGATACATGGGGATGGCAATCTGCTCCTCAAATATTTCAGGTCATGCTAGCTAGGGATATCTGAGAACTGTTGTTCAAAAAAGCAATTTCCCCTCAAATCTCTCCATCCACGCAGTTGTGCTGGACTTTGTGGGTGCCAGAAGCCAGGAGCAGCCAAAGAGCCCAACACAACAAGAAGGATCCCCACTGCTCAGGCTCAAGCTCACAATTAACTGCAGTAATTCAATCTGATGGCAAATAAAAGGTTCCATCTCTCCAGCTATCAAGGAAGGTGAGGTCAGTCACAAATGTGGAGTCACTAACACCAAGACGAACTAAATTTGTGAAGCCCTGTCCCTAAGTGCAATAGAAGGCAGGACTGAGGACTAAGAACTTATCAGAAATATCAAGACTGTCTTCTCTACACCTTACAGGAAGACACCTACAAAATAACTCACCTTGTTTGTAGTGAAGGCATCCCAAACAATCACTTTCCCATCCTGTAGTCGGAGAAAAAGGACATATGAATTTCTGAAACTCAGAGGTTCAGTCTGAAGTCTTATTGCATTTGATTCCCTTCAGGGCACGGATGGGCACCTTTGGAAGGCTAAGAGCCTACATGAGCCCCCAGGAACCCTGGGAGGACCACCCCCCACACACAGCCTACCACTTCATAACTTTTTAAAAAAATTAAAAAAGATTTTTCTCTCCAAATACCTCTAGAAGGCATCAGGGGCATTTTCACCATGTTTTTAGTGTGCTGGATCATTTCAGATCCAGGAGAGGCCCCCCCCTTTTTTTTAACAAAGGAAGTGAGTGGAAGCCTGTTTAATTCCTGTTTCAAAAACAGCTTCTCCAGAGCCTAAGCTGACCTGGAGGGCAGGGAAGGAATACCATCACGGTCCCCCAAAGATCATTGGGGACAAAAAAATAGAAAAAAATGCTAGAAAGCAATGACACTCTCCTCAAGGGGCTCTGAGAGGCTACCTGGAGCCTGCAAGCTGCACTTTGCCCATCCCTGCTGTAGGGGAGTATTTCAGGCCTCCAGAATTTCCTATTATTGCCCCAGAATGTTCTCTTGCAAATTTCTGACACATTTTAGTAAGTTTTCAACATTTTTCCCTCCAAATATGTCTTTAAGCACAGCTCCAATCTACAAATATTAAAAGAGATGAATTGCCCCACCCTCTGATATGGAGCTTAATGAAAAAAGAGCTTCTGCTTTTGAGATTGCTTGGGAGCAGAGCGGAAAAATTTGCTGCAGCCAGAAGAGGCAGACCTCCTAACAAAGCACAGGGGTCCCTACATCGAGTCAGGACAGACTTCAAGCTTACAGGATTATAATTACTGTTGTTGCTGTTGTTGTTTCGTTAGAAGCTCAGTATTCACCCAACAGATCCAAGCACAAAAGAGTGGCTCAGAAGGACAGGAAAGCTTATTCTTACAATTAAGGAACAAGGTTGCTCTGAAACATGTGCCCAACCCAGGAATAGGTTTTCAGCACCAGAACTGAGTTCACAGCCCTGTCCAGAGGTGTTGGAGAAGACGCTCTTTTGGAGTATAATTTCCAGAATACCTTAGCCATTATGGCCAACGACCATGATGGCTGTGAGAATCTGGGAGTTATCAAAAGTACTGTTTCTCAGCTCTGGTGTTTTCATACAAAACTTTACCCCTATCCCACCACTGCTGCCCAACATATCCATAACCAAGCTTTCTTCCATATCTCTGCAGCCCAGCCTAGAAAGGGGAGGTCTTGAAGGAGGTCAAAGGCCACTGTTGCAACATACAGCAATAGACTCAGAGGTCTCTCAATAGATCCCGCTATAAATCCCCCTTTTCCTGCTATAAATCCCCCCCTTTATCTTCCCAGGAGATCCCTTTTACCTGGGAAGAGCTGACAATTCTTCTTTTATCTTTACACCAGTCCATACAGAGGACTTTATTCCCATGGCCTTTCAATGTCCTTCTTGTCTTCATCACAAACTGACCCAAAGCCTCCACACGCTCCGCCACCTGATGAACTGTAAGAAATGCACCACAGCAAGTCACCACCAGCTGATGCAATGACTGTCATCTTAGCATACTCACATGGCAGGCAAGAGGAATCTAAGGTAGAGCTGCCCAACCTTCCCCATCTAAAAAGAGAGCTGCCCAGCTGGCCTGTCCCTAGAAGTACTGACAGCAGAGAGCCTACAGGGACATGGAATTGCTGGAAGATGCAAACATGAACTACAGGTCACCTTACAGGTCTGAACCTATTTAATTGTATGATATACTGTAAAATAAAATGTCATAATTGGAAGACTACTTTTAAGCATAATTTGACAAAGTAAAAGTATAGCTTATCTCCAGTTTCTTAGTGTTCTTGTACTCATTGTTACGAGAAGGCAGGCTCAAGTTTTCTGCAAACAGTAGTGAGACAGTAGACAAAATACTGCCCATGTACTTCCCGCACATACCACCCAAATCAGAGGGGATATTTTTTCCCCTACATTTTATCCCAACCTTGCTCCAAGGAGCTCAAATGGAATTAATAGTTTACATCTAAATGAGAAATTTCACTAATAAAAGCTGGACATTTGGGGAAAAGTTTAGAATTGTCTGGGAAGAAACCAGAGTTTACAAAATCTACAGTTTGATCTACAACTCCTAGTAAATCATCAACAAAAAAGACTAGCAGTACGAAAAGGAGCTGTTCCAAGTTCTGGAAAAGGCACTACCCCTTTGGGCTTCTAGGATAACTATAGGCTTGCCAATGTCCCTCCCAGAAACCTGAATAGTGGAGGATGAAGCAATTGGGTCTTCTCATACCAGTCCTGTTGTAGTAAATGGAATTCCAAGGGGGAAGGTAAAACCTTTTCTTTATTCCAGCAGGCTTTGAGAATTGATTTTCCAGGGGAAACAGGCCATATTTAATGTGCTGGACTTTTATTTACTGTTGTTGTTACCTGGTTCCAAATTTTATGATGACTTGGTCACTTTTCAACTTTTGTATGCTCTTAATTTTTAACTATGTTTAACTGTTGTAAGTTTCTCAGTTCCAAACTGAGAAAAGGCAGGAAGATAGTGGTGATAATAATGATAAAAATATGGTAATAATGATATTGACTATGATAATAAGAGGCAGGAGAGCCATGTTGCAACCTTGCAACCTCAGCTAGGAGTGTTTATCTCAAGTTCAGAATAGATCTCTTGTTTGTAAAGGGGGAGCACAAGTCTTGGATGAGCAATCTGTGGTCCTCCAGGTGTTCTTGGACTGCAGCCCCCATCAATCCCAGTCAGCACAGCCAAGAATATTTAGAAGGCCAAAGACATCTGAAGAGGGCACAACTCTGACTTACAACCCAGAACCAGCTCCCAAAGTCTGCTGGGTGCCCCTTGCTTTTGACTTCACTGACGGGTTTGCCATTTTCCTTGTTATTTTAGCTTTTTGGCAGGATTCCGGAACCCGGTAATGATGCCTTACAAGCTTTTCTGGCAGAGACTCAAACAACCCATTTCTGTCTCCTTATGTCTCACTCTGATGGCTCATTAGTCTCCCAAGTAGCGTTTGCCTGCATCTTCCTCCCAAAGTGGAAGAAGCTATAGAAGCTGAGAAAAACTACCTCACTCTGCAAAACACAATGCCAAAATGAGAGCCATCCCTTTCTGAGATCTAAAAGCTACTGGAAACAACAATCATCATTCATGGCATATATTCATATTCCACTTACAGATCTGCTTTAAAAGATCTGAGAGGCTTTTGAGGTTTGGACAGGACAATGCTTTGGCCTGAATCTGTCCTCCTACATGGGAAGTAGAACTTGCAAAAGTTACTCTTTGGAACTAAAGCTCCCAGAATCTTCCAGCTAGCATGACTGGTAGGCATGCTGGCTCGGGAATTCTGGAAGCTGTAGTCCAAAAAGTAACTTCTCCAAGTTCTGACAGAGAGAAGATTGGAGTTTTCCTCCCTCCCAATCTAGTACCACTCTCCCTATCAATGTCCTAGAGAAGAACCAAGAATTGCCATGCTGTTTGGGACGTCTACTCATCCACATCTTCAAGGAAGTCTCGTGGTACCTTCAAGACTAACCAATTGTATCATGGCATAAAACACAGTTTTGCTTAGTTTCGTTTCATCAGATGCCATGTTAAAATGTGTTAGTTTATAAGGCAGAAATGAGGATCATGTAGTCCTCCACATGTTGCTGGACTGTAACTTCCATAAGTCAAAGTCTGCACAGCCAGTGGTGGTGACAGAGAAATCATGGGAGCTCTAGTCTATAGCTGGAGGGCTACAGTTGCTAGAGTGAACATTGGCTACAACTCCTGCCTCTTTAATGGTTGCACTGAAGAGGAAATTTCAGCAGGTATTGTTACCTGGCTGTGTGACAAGCAACATCCAGTGAAATTCCTTCTTCTATGCAACCATGAAAAGGACAGGAACCTTCTCTAGTTTTCACTCTGGCAGCCCTTATGCTTACCAACTCTCTGTATGGTCCCACTAGACTACTGTTTTCACTGCTACAGACATGGCTACTCTTCCTGGAACCCTTCAAAAATGTTACATATAGGTGTAGACATCAAGAGTAGAATCAGAAGTAGGAAAAGCACATGATGGGAAAGATATATTCTAACTCCATGTACTTCTTGGGAAGAGGAATTTAATCTACCAATGTCCAAATGAGAGAGCATATAGAACTGAAGGGGAGCTGGGCATCATAAGGTCCAGATCTTCCTACTGCTTCTCCATCACATGCAACTGCCTCATGCATTCAGTGCACAAAATGCTTTACAGCCCATATTTCACTTTGTTCTGGCGCCCAGGAAGCCAAAAAAAAAAAAAGAGAGAGAGAGCAGGTTATGCAATTTGTATGGCATGACTTAATCCAAACCCATTTCAGCAGCAATTTCAACCCACACATCTAATACATCCATACTTAACATTCCATCACACAGTGCGCTGCTCCTGGGCACTTTTTCCACCCACCTCTATGCAGCATGCATTCTGCTCCCAATGGTCTGCAACTTCTCTCTGTCTCTACTCAGAAATATAGCTATGCTTGGTCCTTGAGAATTATACAAAAATTATTCTCACAAATGCAAAAAATACGAGACCAAAAAAAAAGCCATCTCACCAGCTCATAGGCAAGGAGAAGAATTCCATGGCTTCTCATTCATATATGCAAAAATGAGACAAGCAGAGATCTGTCTCTTTAAACCAGAGCCACGTACAAAAGATGTACACTTAGAAATAAAGGGGTGCCTTGGAATACACAGTGGACCAAGGAACTTGTTTTCAGGGCTGCAACTTACAGTCCTGTTGCACAAAAGTAATTTAGGTTGCTTTCAAAAGGGAGATAGCATGGTCAGTTCTTGGTTCTTATATAGGATAGCTAGCTGCTGCTTCTTGAAAAAAAGATGTTTTACTGTTGCAGTTGTTAATTAGAGACTCCCATACCTCACATTATTCAGACATCTACCAGCAGATGTGACCATCCATCCTGGTGTAAAATATATGGCAGCCACCTTGAAAGAAATGTTACAAGCTGTGTACTGCACCTCTCTTTGCTTGTCTGACACGCAAAAAGTTTTTACACAGAAACTGCCATCAAATTTTAGCTGAGAACAAGTGAAAACTTCATCTAATTAAAATAATAGTCTTGCTTGTACTGCACAGAGATTTATCAGATTTTTATGGATTTTATCACTGTACTCCAACGTTTTTGTGTCTGTTGTATTTGATTTAGATGAGTTTTATTGTGAGGTCTGTCAACTGGATCAATAAATTTCATAAAGAAAAATGTGTTATCTTTGAGGGGTGACCTGGAGGCCTCCTACTTTAAACAACATGGAATACTTTATGAGCCCAGCAGAACTCTAAGATCACCCAGAGGGACCCTTCTCTCCATCCCACCACCCTCTCAGGTGCATTTGGCGGGGGCAAGGGAGAGAGCATTCTGACCGGCTGTTCCCAGACTATGGAACTCCCTCCCTAGAGAGGCCACCGCGGCCCTGCCCTTGCTCTCCTTCCAACAACAGGCTAAGACATTTTTGTACCTGCAGGTTTTTACAAATTGGCTGGGTATGGCCTCTTGATACTATGCAGGTTTCTTTTAAGGTTGGTAGGCCCTGGAGACCCGGGTTTGATTGCCCATTCTGCCATGGAAATTCACTAGGTGACCCTGGGTGCATCACATACTCTCAGCCTCAAAAAACCCTGTGATGGGTTCATCATAGGGTCACCATACATTGGAAACAATTTGAAGGCACACAACAACAGCATAGTTTTTAATGTATTAATATATATAATATTTTTAATATGTAAAATGCTTTAATATTATATATGGCTTAATTGTTTAACTTTTAAACTTATACAGATGTTTTAATTTCTTCTGTTTTAATATTGTCAGCTGCCTTGAATCCCACTGTCGAGAAGAAGGTGGGATATAAATAAATAAAACAATGATTGATGATGATGATGGGAGAGCATCCCATGTTGGGGTCTTGGGAGAGATGGCACTTGAATCTTTCTCCCATGATATGAATCAGTTTTGATTCAGTTCCATATAATCTCAGCCACAGATAGGAGTGGAGTGGTCACCTCACCTGAGGAAACGCAAATGCCTAATGTGCTGGTCAGCTGACAGATCAGAGTCTGGAAAAGCTACGTTTTTGTGCTACAGTTCCCAGAATCCCCCAGTCAGCATGCTGGCTGGGGGCGGGGTCTAAAGTTGTAAAATAGTTTTTCCAAGCGCTACATCAGACAAAGATGATTACTTCAAAAAAAGGGGGGATTTCTCATGAGTAAAGAGACATGCAAACACAAGATAATCCACATGGTAAGTGGAGTAGAGTGAGGCACTTAAGGCTATTTCCACACTAGCCTATTATAGTCTATTATTCCACTTTCAACATCCTATGGAATCCTGAGGTTTGCAGTTTAGGGAGGGGCCTCAAAGGTGTAGAAAGTGGAATAATAGCACTGTAAGAGTCTAGTGTGGAAATGGCCTAAGTCTGTGCTCCGAGAGAGATTCTAAGGACTCAAGGTAAAAAAGCTTTTAATTCCAGCGTGCTTGGACCGTGTCTCCACATCATACGTCCAGGATGTGTTTTCCTGACTTTCAATGGACACCCCTTGTGCTTGGACCTTTGGGCTGCTGCCTCTTGAGCCTGCTTCTTGCAATGATCACACCTTTGGACTGACTGCAACCTTGCTAACAGGGATGGGCCTGGATTTGAACTCAGACACCTAGCCACTCTTGTCTGTGCACTGTCCAAGCTAGTACAGGCTGATCACTGCTGGCAAGGAAATTTTGGCTTCACTGCTGAAGAGGAGGAGGAGGAGGAAGAGAAAAGGAGGAAGAAGAAGAAGAAGCAAACAAACAGGGAATTGGAAGGTAAGAGGATCATGGAACTTGACTGTTTTTTTTTGTTTAGCAGCCCTGCAACACGTGACCCTGATATATCACACAAGAACGCCCAGTGCAGTAACTCAAGCATTGGCATTGGTGCATTTGCTAAAACTAGACTGGGAATCAGCCATTCCCAGCCTGGTGCTCTCCAGTACATTTATTATATCCTGTCCTTTAGCCCATAAAGTCCCCAGGGCAGCTCCCAAGATACATAGCAAGACATGAGCATTACACTAGAACTCTTCCTTGTCACTTTAATTTCCCTATTTCCAACCTTTGAGAGCCAGCATGATGTAGTGGCTTGAGTGTTTGATAAGAACTTTCAAAGACCAGGCTTCAAATCTCCCCCGAGGCATGGAAATTCATCAGGTGACCTTGGGCAAACCAAATTATCTCAGCTTCATAGAAGAAGGCAATGACAAACCCCATTTGAAGAAAACACTCCAGGAAAATCTCATGATAAGTCCACCTTTGGGTCACCATAAGTTGGAAGCAACTTGAAGTCACACAGCAACCCTCCCAATCTGTGTCTTATCTCTGGAAAGAGAAACAAACCTATCTACAAGTATTTTAGACATGGCATAGAGGGCTTAGAGTACAGGATAAATGATACATAAATGTATAAGAAGAGAGTCAGTAGGCTATAGTGAACAGAGGATCAGAATTACAGAAGGCCAAGGAGGGCAGAATAGATAAAAATGGGGGGGGCATTTTCCCTGTTCTGGAGCCTTTGAAAAAAATCCAATGAAAAATGGATTATAGAATATTTTATTTCATAATAAAGAGGGAAAGCTTCCCTGGAAAAGACATACCTCAGGGAGGGCACAGGTTGAAAAGACTCACAAATAATCAAATCCATGAATGTCAAACCCACAAATGAGGAAGGCCAAATGTATTTCAAAGGAAGGAATTGGCAAAACCACCTCTGAGTATTCCTTGCCTAAGAAAACCCTATGAAATTCATGGGGTCACCATAAGTCAACAGGTGACCTGAAGGCACATACGTTACATACATACTTAGAGTATCTCACGTCACTGCAATTCCTGGTCTTGGTTTCCCATTCCCAGCTCTTTGTATGGGAAAGAGTGTTTTATCTCTGCTTGGCTGTTTGGAGGACTAGAGGAGACAAAATAATTTTCTTGGTTTTATTGGTTTCTTTACCTTTTTCCTCCCTGCTCCCTATAAACCAGTGAAAACAATATTTTGTGACAGTTCAGGTGTTTCTTCCAGTTCAGGAACTCATAGCTCCATTTAAATAAAATGTAAAAACACAAATTCAATTTACAGATCATTCTGACTTGTGGCAACCTTAAGGCAAACCTATCACAGGGTTTTCTTGGCAAATTTTTTTCAGAGGGGATTTGCCTTTACCTTCCTCTGAGGCTAAGAGAATGTGACTTGCTCAAGCAGGTTTCCATGGCCAAGCAGGGATTCAAACAAACTCTGTCTCCAGTCTTGTAGATCAACACTCAAACCACTACACCAAGCAGGCTCTGACAAAGTGTAAAAATGATGTTAAGATTGCATTTCCCCCATTTTTCCAAACATTTTTAGGTTTTGCTTTTAAAATAATTGGCAAACTCAGTTCTCTTCCAGTGCCCCAAAATTTCTGGAAATTTTATATCACTACTAAGAAAAGGACCAGGGAAACTTGGATTCAAGCTCTGCTTTGCTTGGGAGCTTGCTGTGTAACCTTCAAACCATCTCTACCAGCTTAGCTTTGTCAAGCATACCTCACAGGATTGTTGTAAAGATGAAATGAGATGCTCACACACCAGCCTGAGCTCCTTGGGGAAAGCAGGGGATATGGATGTAGCAATATGATTAGCAACCATCTTATTACTACAGCTCTTGAGCAGCCAGGGAGTCATTTCCAGACATAGGGGCATTCCTGGTAGCAAGGTTACAAGCTGTCAAAGTCAGAATCACCACAAGAAGCAAGATGGACAGCCGTCCAGGGACCCAAGCAAGATCCAGTGAACGGTCAGAGAGAACACAACTCCTTTACTGGGCCTTGTCTGTCTCTTCTCCTGTAAAACATACTGACAGCATTAAAATTCTGATGGTGTGCATTTCCCTCTAGCTCACAAATGTTTTTTTAGAAGCAAATCCCTCTTTTTTTCCATTTTGAAAAGCACTAGAAATAAGCAGGCCTCAAAATCCACGAAGTTGTTATGAGATGGGAAGATGGAATTCATTGGAGAAAAAGTGAGATACAAATGCAAAAAAAAAAAGCATTATGATCAGGATGTTGTTTATTGACAAAGAGTGTGTGTGTATGTGTGTGTCTATGAGTACAGTCATCCCTCCACATTCTCTAGGGTTAGGGGCACAGGACCCCTGTGCAAGCGGAAAAACTGTGAATAACTCTAGGCCCTCCCAAACCATATTTAACACACATAAAAATGTATGATCACCATATTCAGTCCACCGTGGATTCCTTTGAGGCATCAGGGTTCCTTCAAAGGCAGAAGTGGATGGCTGGTGGGGCTGACTGCCACCTCCACTGATGCCCCATACCATTTTTAATAGGAACTTACAAGCCTTGTTCACAGTATCTCAGTCTCACAAGGCTTGCAGTTGCTATTAAAAATGGCATAGGGAGGCAGTAAAGGTGACAGCAAATAATCCATAAATAATTATATCTGCAAAAGTGAAACCCACATATGTAGAAGGCTGACTGTACACATACGCACTCTTTGTATGTAAACAACATTGTTCTCAATGCCTTTTTTTTTTAATTAAGACCTATATCCTCCAATGAATTCAAAGTGGTGTACGCAGCTTTCTTCGTCCCCATTTTATCCTCCCAACCACCCTGCAAGGTAGGTCAACAAGAAAGAAGCTGGAACCAGGTCACCCAGTGAGTTTTGTAAGTCAAGGGAGACTGGAACATGGATCTCTTAATCTTAGGCCAGCAACTTAACTGCTATACCACACTGGCTCTCCTTAGCTTCTTTCACCCCCTGTGACCACAGAAACCTCCACGCCTTTAGGAACAAAATCCACGCCATGGGGTGCAGAGTGTGCTGGACTAAGTGGGAAAGATCACATGATCAAGTAAACTTTTGGTAGAGTGACAAAAAGGCAGCAACACCTGTGGAGATCTCCCTCTCTCACTGACCACAGTGGTTGGGGATAATGGGAGCTGCTGCTTGGCACATAGGGACGGCCCTACTTCTCTTGGCTGTGCTATGCCTTCCCTTTCACTTTCCTTAAGACAAGGCTCAAGCCTCAAAATAATCATTGTATGCTCACCCACGTTTCTTGAATTTCCTGACCGTTTGATTCCACTGTTTCGACGCCACCCACCCACCTCCTCTGCCATATTGTCATGAATGTAGATGCCCACCTGTCTGTGGATGCCCTTCAGGGTGAGAGGAAAGCATCTGCTAAGGTACCCCCACCCTTTTTACATGGAAGCATCTGCTCCAAGAAATCTGCTAAGGCACCCCAACCCTTTTCCAAGGCCATTTCCGCACTAGTCTGTTATAGCGCGATGATTCCACTTTCAACCTAGTCCACTTTCAAACTAGTCTGTTATAGCGCGATGATTCCACTTTCAACCTCCTCTGGAATCCTGGGGTTTGCAGTTTCGGGAGGGGCCGGCTGGCCCCTCCCGAAACTGCAAACCCCAGGATTCCAGAGGAGGTTGAAAGTGGAATCATCGCGCTATAACAGTCTCGTACGGAAATGTTGCAAGCTTGCAGCAAAAGACTTAACCTGGGGGTGCCACTCTGGAATTCCATCACAGCAGGGAGTGGAGGGCCACCCCTCCAAACTGGGGTAGGGGGAGGAGGCGGGGATGTGTGTGGAGATAAACGGAGGCATGCCTCTGGAATAAAAAATTCTACCTCCTTCCCCATTAAATTCTCCTTCAGTGCCCAAATTTCTAGAAGGGCAGAGAGTGAGACACTGGAAACCGTCCACACCTAAAACGGATCTTAGCTGGGTTTGTATTCCCTTGGTCCCTTTGCCTTCCCCTCCTTCCTTGGGGGCTTGAAGAACTGCTATTTCTTAAATGCTCTCCTGAAATGTGAAGTTCCTGCCAGGGTAGAAATGTGGGGACTGCAAGAACATTTCATGGGGGGGGGAGAGAAATCTTATGGAGGGAGGGGAAATGCTCTCGTGTTGCTCCCCCACCCCCGTTACACCCCTAGGGGGTCTCAGGATGTCACCCCAGAAGAGGGAGGATGGAGAGGGAGAGGATCTGCCCGCCCCTCTCAGCATCCTCGTCCCCTGGGCATGTTTCCCTCCCCTCCAACCCACCCCACTCCACCCCACTCCACCCCACCCCACCCGCAGCCAGGGGATCTTCCCGCCCCTCCGGGCATCCTGGGCCACCCTCGTCCGCCGGTGATGCCCCTCCCGCCCGCCAAGGCGCAGCCCCGCAGCCCCGCCCGGCCCGGACTCACGTTCCACGTCGTGCAGCTTGGCTCTTTCCTCCTCCAGCTTGCCCTTGAGGCTCTCGGCCTCGTTCTTCAGCGAGGCCAGGGTCTCGTTCTCGTGCAGCCCCTCGGTTGCCATCTTTGCCAAGGCGGGGAGCGAGGCAGGGAAACAGAAGGCGGGGGAGAGAGAGAGAGAGCCGGCGGCCGAGTGAGACGCCGAGCGCCAGGCAGGCGGGCGGAGCAGCAGCAGCAGCACCAGCTGGGGACCCGCCCGCTCGCCTCTGGCTTTTGCCCCCCAGCAGCGGGGAGGGGGAGGGGGAGGAGGAGGAGGAGGAGGAGGCCGCCCGTATCAGCCCCGCCCTCTCCGCGCTGACGGATGCTCCGGCCCCTCCTCCCGCCCGTGGGAGGGGGCTTTACGGACGGCTGGCCGGGGACGGAGGGAGGACCGGGGGAGAGAGGCCGGACTCCTCTCGGCCTCGCCTCTCCCCACCGCCGGGCTGGTTGCCGTTCAGGAACCTTGGGCCTGTTCACACTGCACAGTTATAGCATCCCGATTCCGCTGTAAGGGCCATAGCGGCACCCTCCGGAATCCTGGGGTTTGGAGTTTGGGGGGGGGCGGTAGAGCTCTCTCCGGCCGAGACCAGCCCCCTAAAGTGAAACAACCAGGAATCCAAGCGCTATAACTGTGTAGTGCCCCAGATCTCTCTCTCTCTCTCATTGCCCAGATGGGTGGAGGAGAGAGGAATGTTCCCAAGGTATCCAGAAGTTCTCTTTGGCCCTGGAGAGGCTGGGCAGCCCAACTTCCCGACGTCCACATCTGGGATTCCAGGATCTGGCACCTTGGCGAGTTCCGTTCAAATTTGGAGTGAGGTCGTTTTCACATCACACGATGATAGCGCTCTGAGTCCACTTCAGCTGCCATGGTTTCAACCTGTGGACTTCTACGGCCAGCAGTTTAGGCAGCCCTATTTAGAAGCCTCATCCAGAGAGCTCCAGGGCCTCCCCAAACTAGGAACTCCAGGAATGTTGCCATGGCAGTTAAAATGGAACGGCAGCACTGTGCTGGTGTAGTGTGAAGAGAACTCTAAAGCCAGGGGTCTGTTCTTACTCCATAATTGCAGGGCTATAATTCCACTAACTGCCATGGTTGAGTACTATGGAATCCTAGGATTTTGCGTTTAGAGAGGGGCATTTTAGAAATCTCTAGTGCCTCCCCAAACTACAAGCCCCAGGAATCCACTGGATGTTGCTGCGGCAGTTAAAAGTGGAATATAGCACTATAATTGTGTCGTGTGAATGGACCCCAGATCTGTTTCACATGACACAACCATAGCACTTTGATCCCACTTACACTGCCATGGCTCCATCCTATGAAATCCTGGGGTCTGTAGCCTTATGAGGTATGTAGATTTCTGTGCAGAGAGGTTTAATGCTTCACATAACTACAAACCCCAGGGTTCCCTAGGATACAGCCATGGCAATTAAAGTGAGATCAAAGTGCTATAAAGGCATAGCATAAAAGAGACCTTGAAATGAATTCGTCACCATCTCCATCAACATTGCAGCCACAAGCTTTCACTAGACGCCCCCACCCCAGCTAGCACACTTGTGGTCAGAGATTCTGGGGGATGACATAACACACAAAAAAACCAGACATCCGGAGGGACAAAGCTTGAGATCCACCTGTTGATTAAGACGAGAGGCAAGGGATCTGTGACCTTCCAGATAGACGTCTTCCCCATTGGCCCCGACTGTTGGCCAAATTGTGTAGGACTGTTGGGAAATAGAGTCCAGTAGTATTGGAGGGCCCCATGATGGAGTTTAGCTCTTATAAAGCTTAACCACACATCATTCCATGACCTACAACATTATTTAGCACAGCAATTGAAAAACTAAGCAAGAGGGAGACATTACTCTTAATATGGAACCAAAATGCACAATTCATTCATATGTCTTTGCAGCTCAAATTATGGGAACAAAATGAAGCTTAGGCGAAATCTTAGTTACTTCTACAAAACCTGCATCAATTGCAAATAACAAATTTAAAAAACCCAGTTACAGCCATATAGTCATCCTCCACTATATAGTCTTCTAAGAACAGTAGTTAAGAGGGCTTTGTTGCACTCCAGCTCCCATCAGCCCTACCTAGCAGAGCTAAAGGTGAGGGCTTATGGGCTCTGAGGTTCAATACCATCTGGAGGGCCACCTGTCCACCTGAGTTAGGATGCACATGTGCAGGATGTTTTTTAATACAAGAACCTACTGGGTTTCTCTTGCATTAAATAGACAAACTGGCAGCACGGTATTAGAAAAGAGTGCTGTAAATGCCTTTTACAATGTTCAAATTGATGTTCAAAAAGAGGGGACATGGTAGCCATGTTTAAATATTTGAAGGGATGTCATGTTGAGGAGGGAGCAGGCTTGTTCTCTGCCACTTCAGAGACCAGGACAAGGAGCAATGGATTCAAGCTGCAGGAAAGGAGATTCTACTTGAACCTCAGGAAGAACTTCCTGATGGCCAGAACTGTCCGGCAGTGGAATATGCTGCCTCGGAGTGTGGTGGAGTCTCCTTCTTTGGAGGTTTTTAAGCAGAGGCTGGATGGCCATCTGTTGGGAATGCTTTGATGGGTGTCCTGCATAGCAGGGGCTTGGACTCGATGGTCCCTGGGGTCTCTTCCAACTCTATGATTCTATGATTCAAATTATGAAGAAAAGGAAAGATTAAGTCTTCAAGGTGCAGCAGGACAGTAGCTGCAGTCTAAAAAGTAAATTTCTCCAGCTTTTGATTCAAATATTTAAAAAAAAATGAAACGGACATGCAACATAAATATATTCAAGTAAAACAAACAAATAAAAAACATCAAAATAGACCCAGTCCCATACCATTTCCACACATAATGAGCAGTAGCTGAGTTTTTCCGATTTGCGGTAAATCTCCCGGAGGGCTCTCTTTTGGGAACAGTTGTCACATGGGCCAAATACTTCAGCCAAAAAAGTCTGGTCACACATCTTTGCAAGGCGCTGGAGCTGGAAGAAAGAAGAAAGGAAAGCAGAAGAATTCTTAAACTGAGACACAAAGGCATTGCTTTAAACAAGACTGGTCCTATTGTTGGACAGAGTGAGGTGGCTGCCTCTGGCAGCAAATCTGAGGCTTCATGAAGTTCTAGCAAATTGTTAGTTATTTGCATTGTTGTATTTTTACTGCCAAGAATGTGAAGAATTGCTTGTGGATTTTCTGCCTCCTATAGCAAAATTACCTAACTGACTTGGGGTACAAGTATCTGCCTGAAGCGGCAAAATGTCCTGGGCTAACTCTGCCTTCAAAGCATCTTAAAGAATTTGCAAGGAACAGCTGCAGGCAAGGTAAATACAATTCTTTTAATGAATTAAAATGTTAAATTCATGATATTTGATGATATCCTCAAGATGCATAAGGAAACTCACCAAACGATGACCTATGAGGACTGGCTTAGGGAAGTGGATTTGTTTAGCCTGGAGAAGAGAAGTTTGAGAGGGGACGTGACAGCCATGATTAAATATTTGAAGGGATGGCATACGGAAGACAGGACAAGCTTGTTTTCTGCTGCTCCAGAGACCAGGACACAAAGCAATGGCTTCAAACTACAGGTAAAAGATTCCACCTAAGCATTAGGAAGAACTTCCTGATGGTAACAGCTGTTTGACAGTGGAACAACCTGTCTCAGGCTGTGGTGGAGCCTCTTTTTGTGGAGGTCTGGATGGCCATCTGTTGGGAGTGCTTTGACTGTGTCCTCTGTATGACAGGAGCTTCACTGGATGGCTCTGGTGGTCTCTTCCAACACTATGATTCTATGACTTTGTTCTGTGCTTTCATAGAATCATAGAGTTGGAAGAGACCACAAGGGCCATCCAGTCTACCCCCTTGCTATGCAGGAACCCACATCAAAGCACTCCCAACAGATGGCCATCCATCCTCTGCTTAAAAACCTCCAGAGAAGGAGACTCCACCACACTGGGGCAGCATATTCCACTGCCGAAAAGCTCTGACTGTCAGGAAATTCTTCCTGAGGTTTAGGTGGAATCTTTTTTCCTTTTCTCTTTTCCTGCCATTTGAATCCATTACTCCTTGTCCTAGTTTCTGGAGCAGCGGAAAACAAGCCTGCTCCCAATGGTTTCCAACTCACAGCAACCTAAAGTGACAATATCACAGAGTTTTCTTGGCAATATTTGTTCAGAGGGTGTTTGCCATCACCTTCCTCTGAGGTTGAGAGAATTTGACAGATCCAAGGTCAGCCAGTGGGTTTCAATGGCCAAGCAGGGATTCAGACCCTGGTTTCCCAGAGGCCTAGATCAACATGCAAATCACTATACCCAGCTGACTAATCAGGTTCATAAAAATAACCATAGGCAACTAAATCCTAAGGCCATTTCACACTAGATTGTGATAGCGCTATTATTCTACTTTCAACAGCCTATGGAATCCTGGGGTTTGCGGTTTCGGGAGGGCCCCTCCCGAAACCGCAAACCCCAGGATTCCATAGGCTGTTGAAAGTGGAATAATAGCGCTATAACAGTCTAGTGCAGAAATGGCCCTAGTCAATCGTGTGGTTTAGACAGTTCAGTTCAGTTTGCACTGGAGTTAAACAATAATTATGAAACAATAGGAGCATATTTTCTTTTATTTAAATGGCACTGTGCATAATTTTATAAGAAGCATGGGAGAAACAATAGTTTTATAGAGTATTCCTATTGCATAATATGCCTGGAGGTGGGCAGGAGATAGATCTGGATGTAAAGGGTGGGCCTCCAGGTGATTTGTGGCAGATCAGCAAGGATTTCTTGCCCTCTATTGAATAAAAACAGGAACAGGAAAACAATGCTTTTCTCACAGGTAGGGTAATTGGGAGTGGATTTTTGTGTGAACAGACTGCTCCATAAACTTTTGGGATTTAAAATAAATGTATGGGATTAGAATTATTTAATTGTAGGTGTATATCCATGACATGAGGCTTTAGTTGGCAGATCTGACTTCTAGTAAAAAAGGTAAAACAAATCAGACCCCACTAGTCTAAATCTGTCCATCCCTGATATATATTGACAATCTTTTTAAAAAATGTATTTACTGGAGTGATTAACAAATAGATAGACATACAGAAAAGATATTCCAGAAATCAATACAAAACCATTAGTATTTCACTATGACTAACAAATTAATTACCCCAATAAATATACATTTATATAACTATATACCGTATATAACTTTAACATATGTATATAACTATAACATATGTATTGATATTCCTGCTACTGTAATCCTTCTCTCCTTCCCCTCACCAGGGAACAAAGTTAATTTTTATTTTAAACCCATTTCCTTTGATGTGGAGAATCATATTACAATAATTGTATCTTTAATAATCGTGTACTCCTACAACCACATATCTTTTATCCAAGGAGCGTAAGGCTCCCAACAAAAAATAAGGTTGTAGAGTATCCCATACCTTGCTATTCCATGTAAAATGAAGAGACCAATTTTTTCTAGAAACCAATCATTTTGCTACTTTATCACATGGATGAGATGGACCATAGAAGCCATCTTCCCATTAATTTTGAGGTTTCTTGGTACTGATTAATGATACAGCATTGCATCCCTATTCATTATGCTAGAAGGCAGAGCTTGATCAGATTAGAACATTTTGGGCTATTTGTGACCTTCTGGTTGTTGAATGGCAACTCTCATCAAACCTATAGCCGATGGTAAAGGATGCTGGGAATTGCAATCTATGTACAACTGACAAGCAGATTTTGTCCACTCATGCTATAAGCCAGGGGTGGGAATCATGTGGTCCTCCAGATATTATTGAACTATAGCTTTCAGCATTTCTCAGCGTTGCCCATACTAGCTAGGGTTGATGAGACTTGTAGTCCAACAACATCTAGAGGGTCACACAGTTCCTGCCCTGTTCAATGTCTGGGAGCTCCAGAACTGTTTCTAAGGTGGGATGGCTCAAGACAAGAAATCATTATGAATGTTGCCTAACTGTAAGTACAGGTTTACAAAACAGTGAAAATACAAAATACATTGTATTAAAACAACAACAACAAACCAAGTGAAGCAGTTAGCAATCTCACTACCATGAAAACAAGGATAAAATAATACGTATGTGTAAGATAGACTGCATGCAGCTTTAGTTGCTGTTGGAAATGCTCAACTACAATCAATGTCTCAGAATTTTTAGGGCTTGATGCAAGCACTGATAGATACACACCACTGATTGATAAATCTTGAGGGGCCCCATCTACATACAAGTTTTGATGATCCGATTTTGCCTGACAATTTCACAGAGGCTCAGCCCTGTCACCTCTGTTCCTGGGTCCATGAGTACTAGAAAGAATTCAGATTATTGGGGAAGGGGCCTCTAAACCCTTTCCCACCACCCTGGGCATCTCTCATATTATGATGTCCATTTTTTTTTCAAAAAGCAATGGCTGCAGGGGCCAGTACAAAAGATATGGTAGAGTTAGTCATTAAATTCATTGGAAAAGTCAACAAAACTCAGCAAAGTGGAAAGCAGCAGCAGGAAAAGAGGAAAACCACATTGTTAGATGGATGGACTCAATTAAGGAAGCCACAGCTCTGAGTCTGCAAGGCCTCAGTAACAATTTACAATAACAAGATATCTTGGAAAACTTACATTCACAGGGTTGCCATACATTGAAACTGACTTGATGGCATTAACAATATTATTATAAGTAGAAATTTAAATATCCTGGTCTGCTTCTTTCCTTAGAAAAAAATCCAGTGATCCTCTTGGATTGTGAGGTGTGGTATTGCAGTAGCTGCTTGTGCAGTAGGAGCAAAATCCTTGCAAGATCCTATTTATTCTTATTGCAAAATTTTCAATTTTTTTTTGTTTTCAAAAGTATTTATTTTAAGCAATAAGGAAAGTGTGTAAACTCTATCTTACTATTTCACAAATGGTATACATTTTTTGATATTGCAGGTCAGTGTTTGATAAAAAAAAAAATGTTTCTTACCTTCCTTTCCAAGAGCAAACACTTCAAGATGCCAGGACTGCAAGGAACTAATCGGTTTCGACTGGAAACACGCAAGGACAGGCTTAATGCTGCGCTAATCTACTTAGACGGTATTAAGGCACAAGCCTGGTTTTTATATTGTAACACCTTTCCTGCTGCTGGTTTAAGGTTCCAGAAACAAACAATTGTTCTCAGATCATGAGAGGAAACTCTCATGGGTGAAAGAGAAAATCCAAGAATACCATCCATAACTTTGGCAAGATTGTGCCCAGTTTGATGTTTTGGACTTTATAGACTCTGTTCCCTATAACTGTGCACAAAGAAACATCAATGAAAAAGGAAGTGTTGTAACATGGCAATGTCAGTGGATAACAAATTAACAAATTAAACAAAATAAATTAAGGAGCTATCCTGAGCTCATTTATATAATGTTAAATTTCCTGTCAACTATAATATAAGCTTGAGTTTGTGTATCTATAAAATGATAATAAATGAATTCTAAGTTCTAGAAGGAAGGTTTCAGTCCCATTTGGTAGAAAGGTACAGATGAAATAAATAAACGTGTCATTATATGAAAGCAAGGGAAATAAATCTCTTAAAATAAACCCATGATCCTGTTATATATAGTTCACACTTCTTTCTTTGAGCTCAAAGTAAAATACATTGCTATCTTCCTTCCCATTTTTTACAATGAGTAGGTTAGCTTGAAAGAGAGCAGTTGGCCTACAGTCCCCCAGGGAGCTGCATGGACCAGTAGGGACTAACTCAGATCTTCCAAGACCTGATCCTCCATTCTGATCACCACACCATACTAGTTCTCTGTCTAACTTGGTGTGTTTATGGTTCTGAGATGTTCTCTGTTTGAAATCCTACTCCTTATGATAGCAGAGCAACTGGAAAATATTTGAATAAATGTGATGGCCATCCCCCTTCCTCTCTGAAATCGATCATCAGTTGACCAATGAACTGAAAAGTATAATAGCTTTTGGGAAAGGTCCAAGTCAGGACCTTCTGCACACAAAGCATGTGTTCTTCCATTCAGTTACAAACCCATTAAGACACAGAATCCTGGAGATTTTGTAATTTGGGCATGAAAACGAAGCCCAAATTAAGCCACCTGGACAGGAAACCTTTCTTTGTTGTTTTTCTCATCCTCAAAAGACACCAGCAGATCTCTTCCTTTCAAAGAGCTCCAGGATAAGAGAGATGCCCACTGTGAAATATAACAATACAGCAATGACTAGAATTTATTTTCATTTGTAATGTTGTCATTGGCCATAGTCCTATGCAGACAGCCACATGAACATAGCCAGAGGGGATACACCACTTCCTGTGTGCACATTTTTCTTTGCCTGTATACACATGGCTGTGTAGAACTCTTAGCTATAAAAATCCAGCAAGCACAGTGTTCTGTATATGGACCAATCATAGGAATTAACAAGCACATACCTCCAAACACACACTTACAATAAGTTAAACGTATCACGCATGGAAACCAACTCAACACAGGTCACATGGAAAATGAGTTATAAAGAAAGTATTCATTTCTTATAAAAGCATCAATGGAATAACAATACTGGGTATGGGTCCCATATTAGGAGAAACGTGGAATGTAAATAAATAAATAAATACTGTATTAGAATTTGATTCATATAAAAACTCATTCAGGTGAAAGATCCATCTATTTTTCTGTACACAGCATGCAAGTGACTTCTATGTCAGAACATCCTTATTCCTGCCGATCAGAGATGAAACCATGCAAAGCTCTGGATATTGTTGGATTGCAACTCCCAGCAGCCATACCAAGCAGAGCCAGTGGTGAAGAATGCTGGAAGTCACAATCTATCATACCAGGAGGGCTATATAGACAGTTGCTCCTTGAGAAAAAGCAATCAGGGTTTCCTCTTGTCATGTGTATGACTCACCTAGCACTTTCATTTTTTAAAAAAGATGAGAAAACATACAGTGGGGTTTTCGTTAACTGTCAAAGGCATTTAATTTGTTCCTCTTTTGGAGGTAAGTTCTACTAAAACCAACAGGGGTTCATTTCCAGCTATATTATATTTAGGAAGTCAGTGTAACAGTTCTACTTTCCACCCTTCTATAACAATTTCTCCATGTATCACTTTGTAAAGGAAGCAACATAGCTTGTAGAATTCACACCTGAAAGGACTGTGACAGATAATTGTAACAGAAATCTACACAAACACAATGCTACACAAACGAAATGCTGGAAAAGTCAGGCTGTATTGGGTTAGGACAAAGGATGAAACTGTTTGGTCCTCCAGTTGTTGCTGAATTGCAGCTTCCAGCATTATTCAGCTCTGGCTATGCTAGCTAGGGCTCCTAGGAGTTGCAGTCCCACAAGCTGGAGTCCCAGTGTAGTTGGACTGCAGTTCCCTCTCCTGCCTTAAAATAAATATTTCTGGATTCTTCAGAAGAACAGTGTAGGCACATAGTGTCAATAGGGCAAAAGGAAGTTATTGAGGAAGGAAGCACCATTTTTATTTCATCTGAGAATACTATACTATGTCCATTTTGGGTTTCTTTTATGATACATGGATTGTTTGAGTGTGGAATGTTTCTTATGTGATAATAATTTGACACAAAAAATATATTTTGGCACAGTTTAATTGTTATCTACTATGTCATGGACCATTATTAAATATCTAATATGTCCTCATTTTAAAAGCATAGATACACAGTGATATAAATGTACAAAAGAGTGTTAACAAATATTGTAGTAAAATATTACAAAGAGCAGATGTGTTGATCCTTCATTACAGAAACTGTTTTGTAACATGGAAGACTACCAAAGGCTTAGTGGTGTAGTTTCAACACTAAGCATCTGTAAAACTACAGTGAGGCCCAGCTGAAAACAAAGAAGAAAGATGATTCAATAGTTTAGAGTGCTACCCAGGATGTACAGTACTTCACATCTGACAACCTGATTTCCAAATGCTTTTGCAAAATTACTCTTTTGCCTAAGATACTTTACTTCACAGTGACTGAGAGAGCACATGTTTGAGTGATGCTAGTTTACTCTTCAAGTACAGGGTGAATTTACATTCTCTTCTTTCCTGTTATATTCTGGTGAGAAAGCCAAGTTTGAAACTGCTGGGGATTTGTATTGCTTCCAGAGCATGTGGTGAGGGGGTGAAAGGAAATGTCACTTGAAAGAGATATTTTGTATCTACCATCAATTGCGCAGAATTCTCTCTGTTGCTCAGCATAGCCTGAAATTAGAACCAAGGGAGAGAAGAGTGAAGTAGCAAGAAGCAAAACTGGCAATGTAGAAACATTTAGCTCCAAAACTGCACATGCAAGAGTCTGTTGGATAAACTGAATAATCATACCTGCACTTTACGAACAAACGATGGTGCTACTCTTTTCTCAAAGTCATCTATGGGAGTGTAGGCATTGAGGATTTTCACTATCTGTAGAAATGATTTAAATAAACCAATTAGCAGTTGTAATTCATAGTCTGAAAAGAAAGTGAAATTACTATGATTCCATAATCATGACTAAAATAAATGCTAAGGCTACTACAACCTGCCCTCAACAGCAGCAGAATCAGTAAAAACACCCTAGAAAGCAGGGACAAGATAAGGGAAACTGAGTGAAATATATCATCTAAAGAATAATTTTTGAATATATAATCATAGACACAGGGATTCAGAAAGCAGTTTATCTTTTTTTTAAAAAAAATTGGGAAAATAGCTGACAGAGAGAAAGGGAAAAAAAGGAAAGGTAAATATGATTTTAGTACATAACAAGTTATTTTAATCAGAAAAAGGCGGAAGAATTATACAGGCAGTACAATTAACAAAGAAAGATCATACACACATGAAAAAGCTATGGGTACACATGTGAAAAGCTAATATAGTGTAGTGGTTACAGGACAGAATTGGGACTTGAAAGATCAAAATGCAAGTCCCTACTTGTCCACAAAACTCAGCCTGATGTATTGCACGGGGTTATTGCAAAATTAAAATAGGGAGGAGCATTTTGACCTTACTGGATTAAAGGTAAACATAACTAGTAAATAAATGCAAGCCCAACCTAAATGAAGAGTTGCAGTCTCATACAATGCCTATAAGATTCCAAATAGACTCTGCACAGCAAATGTCACAAACCAATACTTTTCGTCCAAGGAATTCTTTAGTGTACTGGTAGGCAACTGTGATTCTCCAGATGTGTTTGAGCAATAACTCCCATTATTCCAAGCTGGTATGCACTAATTAAAAAGGACTATGAGAGCTGCAGTCCTAAACACCTGAAGGGCCACAATGTTGCTCTAGAAGATCAATACCTGTACAGCAGAAAGTGATGTGCAACGTTCAGAGATCTCTTTGGCATCATCATCTGTGATCTTTTTGACCTGAAGGAGCCAAGCTGCTTGGGAAAGAGGCTCCAAGGTCTCCTTGGCATTGCTGCTCTGAAGGTTCTTATCCTTCAGCCATTCTTCCAGGTAACTGATGTTACACCTAGATATTAACAAACAGAAACAAACACAGTCATTTTATTTAAACATCCTTTTCTTCAGAAACTGGTAACACTAGAGTCACATATGGTATTTTTTTTTTCTGCCTAGAAAATTGTTAAATTGTGGGGTGGGGGGAAAGAATAGAGAGAAAAAAGAAAGAAAAGAAAGAAAATCCCACATGAAGTGGCCCCACAGCAATGTTCTACAAACAACACAGGCCAGAATAAAATATCCAGCATAGTTTATACGATTTTTTAAAAAAAAGATTTTAACGTTTCAATTTATTACACAAAACAACTAATTCACATCATTTATCTTGCTTTATCTTTCAATGTAATTCTTGTTTGGAGAACATTTTTAACACTTTTGTTGTTTTTGTAGCCACATTCAGACTTGAGACGGTACTAAGATGAGGTGTTTTGAATGTAATACAGTTCTGAGGATGAAAAGCAGCATGTCTTCCCCATCCCAGCTCTGCACAGACCCATGAGTATGAAACACAAATTTTAGTCAATTTCCTTAGCTTCTTTTAATTTTATTAGTCTGGTGATACTCTGTCTTTGTAAAATTTGATTTTAAATTGCATTCTGGCATGTGTGTGCATGTGTATTATTAGGAGCTACCTTTTGCAACAGAAAGACATGTTATGATTGTTTCAGTTTTTTTCAAAATCCTCCTTTTTTTACCTTATCTGCATCCCTTTTCGACAAGAGCACATGTCCTTGCGTAGGAAGAGGCTATTAAGGGTGACTGAGCCAATCAGATAGAAAAGCTGCTTCACTGCCTGTTTTAGAAGCTCTGAGTCCAAGCCATTCTGACACATTGTGGTATAAAAATAGCTGAGCTGTTGCAGGATGGAGGTCATAGTGTAGGCATCTGTGTCGTCTATGCTAGAAGAGCGCTTGCGGAATCCGGTTGGTTTTAAGCCTGAAATCCCCTGGAGGCTTTCATACTCCAGCATTCCCGGCACTAGAGAAGATAATAGCCAGCAAGCAGAAAGAAAAAGGTTCCTGAAATTATCGTTTGGCTCTAGAAATAAACTGTGGTTTCAAAGCTGTTTAAAGGTTTTAAATATCATTTTGAAAATCACATATTCAGCAGACACTTAGATTCATCTGTAAAATGAAAAATGCAAATGCTAAAGAAACCAGCTCAGCCTGGGATTCTTAACATGTGGTCTCCTACAGACTCAGTGGATGGGCTTCAGGGGTTCCATGGAATGGGCAGAGTACTCCATGATGCTTTGTGAGCTGGGGTTTCAAGACATTGTTGCCATCAAAATAAAAAATCAAAATAAACTGAAAGTCAAAGATAGAAGTCTTGCATCATCCTCTGAAGAGACAATGACCTGAATATACCTTTTCTGATTGTTCACATCTTTGAGGGTTCCAGTCTTCTGGGAGCAGGGCTCACTGCTGGCATCTATCTGTTGATCATACTGTAACCCTTCATTGTGACTAATATGTATATATTATAGGGAGCTCTTCTGTGACTTATGCATGGAAAATTGGCTGCTCCAGCAATCTGTCATTCTAGTCTGAATAGCAGTTTGCAGTTTAAGGTATAAATATGCTAGCTGAGTCAGTGGCAGCAGTAGTGGTACTG
Source organism: Ctenosaura bakeri (assembly GCA_948474755.1). Lineage (NCBI taxonomy): Eukaryota > Metazoa > Chordata > Lepidosauria > Squamata > Iguanidae > Ctenosaura > Ctenosaura bakeri. Next base: position 806,622 of record CAOLHI010000035.1, on the reverse strand, counting down.
TTGTCATGAAAGATGTAAGACAATGAAGAAGCAGTCTGCTTGGAGGTAGCAGATTTTGTCTGCTTTCTGTTGGGAAAAGTTCAATTGCAAGAACAATGCATCAACAAGGTTCTGGCCTGAGTTTGCTTGGGCTGAAGTGCCTCCTTCCAGTTTCACTTGTAAAGGAAGGAAAGATCCACACAGTTTGGCAGAAGAAGCTGGGCCATGGAAAGAGCAGAAAGGCTTTTTCAGATTTGCTGGCACAAATCTGGTATTAACTTCCGTGGGTATTTCTCATAGAGATTTGTCACTATTTTGTTATTGACAGTTTTCCCTTGAACTGTTAGCAAAGAATTTTAATGTACATTCTGCCACAACAGAATGAGTGGCAGCTACACTTTAGCTTTTATGAGACTAACCATCTCCTCTGGACATTTTCTCAACCATAAGTGTCACTATGTTCAGTGGTGCTTGCTCCTAAGGAAGTAATCATTTGATTACATCCTAAATATATATATGCATGAACACATGCATGTCCATACATACACATACACACACATACCCCTTTCAGACTCACAAAGAAACAAAAAAATTATATACTTGAGAAAGTATGTGATTGCTCACGTGTATTTGCTTCTTACCTATCATTGGCTGAATATTGTTCTCCATTACAATAATAAATTGATGATAAATCTTAATGGCCAGGTCACTAAGAACCTGCCTGTATTCTGACAGATCAAAGTGCTTCAGAATGTTCTTGTTTTGTTGTGGAGTGTTATGCTTCATGAATTCCTAAACATCAGTTGTACAGTTATAAATACATGGCAATTAAGTCCACAAATAAATTATAGGCTTTACATACTACACATTAACTAAACTAGAACTAATATGTACATGCACTCAAGAAAGAAAGGACTATTAATGCACTCAAGCCATGGACATCCATGCACATATTTTCTTCCCGCCGCTAGCAGAATATTAACAGTTATGGAGCCTAGCCAATATAATCTTAATGTAATGCACTTTCTTTTTTTCGCAAAATGTAACTTCCCTGTTCAAGAACTGATAGGCATCTTAAGAAAATGCCCACTGCATGATGCACCTGGACAGAGGAGAGGTCATAATATGCAGTGAGGTGGGGGCGGTAAGACGTTAATAGTGGATTAGTCCTGGGCTACCTCCTAGACACTTGTTGGGGATGAAAGGAGAAAGGTAGCGGTGGGGAGCATGCTCCATTAGGTCAAGCACAGGCCTTTCTAACCTTCAGAGAAAGACATGATGCCTCAGTTTCCATATGTAGGAGTGCACAGAAGCCACCTGGGTAGTACACAGAATTGATATCATCCAGGCATATAGAAAAGTAAAACAGATGTACAAATGTTCTTTTTACTATAATCAAGGGTGTAGTACACCTTTTGGCATCCAGATACTTTATCTCCAATCACTGCCCCCTAGAATGACCAAAGGTAAGGAACTATGGGAGCGGTGAGCACAAAATATCTGTTGAGTCAAAGGTTCTCTACTCCATCTAATGTCCCTGTAAAATTAAAATATAGCGGTAAGCAAACAAAACAAGATGTCAGATATATACTGACTTCTTCCACTGGCAAATTTCTAGCACAATTTATATTATGAGATTCAACTACATTTAAAGGAGTATGCAACTATTCTTACCTCTTCACCACTGTACTGTTTCAGGCAGTTGAGAAAGTTGCATGTATTTGAAAGCCAGAATGACAACATCTCAAAGTCTTCTACATGTTCCTAAACAATAGATCACTGTATTTCATTGTATGTTTTATTTATTCATACAAACACCTCAGGCTTTTGGGCCTAAGTAAACATTGTACGTAGGAATTGCAAAAGAAGGTATGATTTATTTCATAAGGAAAACCACAATGGCCTAAATTCAATTGCTAGTCTCAACTACAGCAGGTGCTTTGAATTAACAGAATATAAAGGTTGACTTAACAGATGCCTATTGATTCAATGCACCTACTGTACTTGAAATTACCAATTGGATGTAGGCCAGCATCTACTGGTATGTCTTTCTTATTCTTAAAAGTTTGGGAGTTAAGAATAAAGAGTGAAGTAGCAAAGTTGTTAGATGATGCCAAATTATGTTGGATGGCCATTAAAAATGAAAAGGGATTCAGAGGACCTCTAAAAGGATCTTTTAAAACTAGGGAAATGGGCACTAAAATGGCAAATGCAGTTCAATGTAAGGAAGAGAAAAAGAGTGCATATTGTGGCAAAAAAGAAACAGATCATATATATGCTGCTGAAAACTGGTAGTGACTGATCAAGTTAGGGACCTTGGGTTTGTTGTCACTAGCTTGATGAAAACATTGACTCTTATGCAGCTTCTGTATTTAAAAATGTAAAATCCTTGTGGGGGGCCATTAGAATAAGATGGTATAATGTACCAGGAGATGAGTGAAAATGTTTGGAATAAACAAAACATGTATGGATCTCCAAAATAAAATCAGAAAGAACAGAAAGAAAATCTGGAACTCTGTGGGCTTTTTGCTCAGTCAAGATGCACCCTAAAATGATCAGAGGTCTGGAGCACCTCTTATGCCAGGAAAGGGTACAGAGTGTGGAGATGTTTTGCTTTGAAGAAAAGTGAGCTGCAGACATGAGAGAAGTATATAAAATTATGTATGGTGTGGAAAAAGTAGACAATAGATAGCAATATAGAATCCAGAGTCATCCAATAGAATGGTAGAAATTCAGGACAGAGTAAAGCAAGTACATTTTACCAGCATGTACTTAAACTGTGAAATTAACTGCTATAATAGGTAGTGCTGGTTATCAACTTGGGTGGCTTCAAGAGGAGATTAAAGAAATTCAAAGAACAGAATGCTTATCAGTAGCAACTAATCTTGGCAGCTATACATTGCCTTCAGTGTCAGTGAAAACCAGCTGATAAGCAACACAGTTCATTGCATTCATGCCCTGCTTGGCGGCATCCCATAGGCATGTCTGGGCTCTATGAAAAAGAATGTTCAACTGGATGGACCATTCTTATGTTCATGTAAGATGCAAGATAGAAGATGAAAGCATTTATTGAAGGAATATCTATAAAGGAACCAATGAAGAAGTCACAAGAATTCAGCTGATCATAGACAACTGCCTCCAAGATTCAGCTATGAAACATGGTCAATTAATGTCATTTCTGCTTATCTTTATATCTCCTGATGGCATAAGCAAATCCCACCTAAATTAGCAGCCTTGTTAAGCTCAAGTTTAAAATCTTTATCACCTGTGTTTTGCATCATAAGTTCTGTGTTTTGCTCCATAAGACACCTTCTTCCAATTAGAGATTTTGTACATGTGAGTATATGGAATATGTCCATATATATCTCTTCAAGTTGTATTTTCTTCCTCAAAAGGAAGAAAGATGTCTGAATGAAAAATTTACATAAAAAATATCTGTAAGCAGTGATGGAAATCATTTCAGTGTTCACACCATGGCTGCAAAATACTGTGTTTGAACTTCCTTCAGAATTGGGATTGTGTTGATCCCATCTTGGATTTTAAAAAAAGCACCGCTGCCACAGAACCTTTAATATTTGCATTAAGCTTCACTTCTTTCAAAATATATCAACAGATTTGCAGTAGCTACTATAAGGAAAGCTAACAGATACATAAAAGATTCCTACCTTAATTACTTGCTTGATGCCGTTGATTGTCATATTCATGAAAGATTTCAGCATGCCATCATCATTCAGATAATCTGCATATCTTATACACATGAAGAGGATGTGAGCTGGGAGGCCTGGTATCATATTTACCACAACCCCACGAGGCTTCAGTTCTGTATAAATCCAAGAATTGATTGTTATTTATTATTTAAGGGAAGCTGTTAATCAGTTTTAAAGGAAATGAGATAAATTAATTTCTCCCTCCCAGATTCATGCTTTAATCATATTGCTTCAATCTCCACAGTTGAGAATACTGGCACAAGCTACCCTTGCTTTCTTTTCATGAAGCTACTCTGAGTCCATTTTTCACTTTCTGCTCACTGTTTGGAAAGCCTATTGGAGGAAACTGTACTTGTACTATTACACTGTAAAAAATGCAGAAAAAATACCCATCACTGAAGAAATGGCAACACATGTTACCAAAATGCAAATCCTTTCACAGTTAGCAACATGAAACGTGTATTTATACAGTTTGCAAGTGTGTCACAAAAAGCTTTCCAGTGATACTAAACATATAGGGAAAATTAAGCATATAAGCAATGTAATTATGTTAGGAGAAGTATATATAAATATTATACATAAATATGTAAATGCAAATATATGTTTTTAATCAAAGGAAACAATATACACTGATAAGATCTACAGAATGGAAATGAATAGGAAGTCTAGAAATAAGCAAAGACATAAAAATTGTCTGCAGCAGCACAAATGAAATTTAAAAGTTCAGAGAAAGAAATTAAAAAACAGGCATACAGAATACCATTCTATTGTAATATAAATGTCATCAATGCTTGTGAATGGGAAAAGCAGAGGTCACAGACAGGAGATGGTAATGAAGGGATCCGGGAAAAAGAAATGACAAAGAAGAAGATTGTAAAGGTATATATGTATCTGGGGCTGGTTTATAAAGATCATTCAAGAAATGTAAATGGAATGGGGAGGGAATTCAGCGAAGATGGTAATAAACTAGTTTACTTACTGTAAGGACTTACAGTAATGACAGATCTGAGAAAGAAAAGCAAATTCAGGATCCTGAAATCTTCCATGAGTTTAGCTTTAGTGAAAAGTTTAGAAATTATATGAAAAGAAAGGGTAATGAGACACATTTTCCATTGCTATTCTTAAGCAGTTAGAAACACTATAGTTCCTTTAAGACAGAAAACAAAGGAAATAATAATACTGACCACTACTCAAAAACATTTAGCTACCTCAATGACTGTTTTGCATTGCTTTTGATTATACTTAGCTGAAATTCAATGTATTATTGAAATACCAAGAATCAGATTCTGAATGATTTTTGCTTCATCTTCCATTCTGTACTGCAACATGCCAATGTATTCTTTTGCTGTGGATAGCGTGGTCACTTCATTTCCTGTTTAATAATTTAGAAAAAAAATCACTCGCATTATAAAGTTAATGAGAATTATCCAAGACACAAATTCTTCTGTGCAAGAAATTATTTCATATTAGAGAACATGTCCCCACCATCAAGAGCAACAATAGCATTTTGGAAGAGCTACTTCAATAGCAATAGCCACCACTACCAACATGATGTCAAGCAATGGTGCTGTTTTTCAGCACCACAAAGGGGCAGATGTAGCACTGCCTATTTGCAAATCATAATTTACCATATGTAGCAGGCTAAGAATACAGGTTTACTTCCCCACTCCTTCCCTGGTTGGATCTATGACTTAGTGTTATATCTGGATAGCGCTGACAAGGTTACTCTATAAACCAGGAAATGAAATGATACCTTGAAATTCATGTGTAACCACAGTTCCAATATGTTCAAAGTTAGTAGCACCATACAAGTAATGGAAAAATACCAGCTGATTAGTGCCAGCAATAGAAAGGAGAAGAAAATTGAGTTTAGAGATGGGAAAGAAGGAAGCACTCCTAAAGATAGTTGCCGATTTGCAAATACAGGTGTGGAAGAAGCCAGCATTATATTTCCTCCAATGTGTTAGCCCACACTTCTAATATTCAGGGCCAGCCCAATCATTGCACAAAGCGAAATATATGCCTAGTAGTAGCTGTTGACAGACAGAGAGTGGACAGAGTTGTGCATACCACACAGCCTGTCCTGTAATGCCTAAGCTAGCTCACCCAAGTGCAATGTAAGGGGCTGTCCCATCACAAGTGTTGAGGCAGATATCAACTGTGACTTTGAGCTTTTGTATACTGAGTGAAGGAAGCACTAGCTTGTTTTTTGCTTCAAGTAGCAAAAAGTTTTGAGCCAGTCTTGCTGTTGTTAGCTAGCAACCTTTCCTGAAACAACTACAGCTGACGGACAGCACGGCAAAATGAACCTGTCCCCATGAATTCACTCAACTATGGTCTTAATTTTAGTTTCATTTTTAATGTAATTTGCAATGCATAAAAACATCTGAAATGTATATTAAATTCTCTCACCTGTTTCGATTGACTTCCTCAGAGTCCTGATCTGATCCTGAAGCTTCTTTATTAATCTGTCCTTCTTATCAAGCTCTTCCTCTAGATCCTGCAGTCTCCAGTAGAGTTGACAAGGAATAATGTACATTAAAAAGACCTCCTATCCGTGTAGAATTCTGACTTCTTTACAATACAACCCAATTTAATCTTTACATGCAGGACAAAATTCTGGTTTATTACTGAGAAATGACAGGTATGTTGGAAAAACGACAGTTACTTGCAGTGGAGACAGGAAAATCAGGTTTTCAAAGGAACATTACAAATGAATGTTTCCTAACAAATGCTGACAAAATGCACATGCAGAATTTTCCATGGTCAACTGTGTATTATATTGTTCTATAATTTCCTTGTTCTTCACAGTTCTATTAATAAACCACCTTAGTCATAGTGGCATTGAACCCTATTCCTGACTTATGCATTGTGCTATGAACAATATTAAGTTAAAGTTCTGTTGTGTGCCTTCAGGTCATTTGACCCTAAGATGAATCTATCACAGAGTTTTCTTAGCAAGCTTTGTTCAGGGAGGGTTGCCTTTGCTTTCCTCTAAGACCGAGAGAGTATGACTTGTGCAAAGTTACCCAGGTTTCCACGGCTGAGTGGGGCTTTGAGCCCTGGTCTCCAAAGTCGCAGTTCAACACTCAAACCACACCACCACACTAGCTCTATTTATGAACATACTAATTTCTAATGTGGTGAACAAGGTCACTGCATTAAAGAATAACTGACTAAATCTGAAGTCAACAGCTCAGCTTTTAATTGTTAAACATATGGAGGAGGCAAAAAAAATCATATTTAAACACATTAATCTAATAAAGGCAAATGTATGGCTCCTGGTTTGGTGTCTAAGTTGGTAGTGAACACAAAACTGCAGGTCAGAAATTGCATTTCCACTTTGCAGTTTTATAAAATCTTGGTTTTATAAAACCTTATGATGGAGATACATGAGGAACCCAGCCCAGGGAGGGTGTGTTACATAAAATTGGCATATAACCTACCATATTCAAAACATCATATTGTGTTTCCCTTACAGTTACTTCCAGTACAACAATAACACCAAAAAAACTTTCTGGGCCCAAACAGGTCTATCCTTCTGAGAATGGGCCAAAATGGCCAACTGTATCCCTAGAGGCTTCTGGGGGCCTGCCTAGCCATCAATCTGTCTATCTAGGGAACTGCAGGGTGGATCAATCTGAGGTCCACCTCTGCCCTGTGGTTTGCAGGTTGCCAACTCACATCAAGGAAATAACACTCCTATCCAAAGCATATGTGCCATAGAGTGAATCCCAGTGAACTCAGTTGCTGGAATCCTGTTGGTGCCATTACACTAGCAGATGCACTTCTGACGTGAGGCCCTTTCATACTATACTGTTACTGAACTATGATTCTGTTTTAACTGCCATGGCTACATCTGTGGAATCATGGGATTTGTAGTTTTGTGAGGCTCTAGAATTGTCTAACTGAGAGTTCCATAGATCCCTTCTCTAAACTGCCAATCCCAGAATTCCATAGGAGGTTGCCGTATCAGTTAGAGTGGAATCATAGCATTATAATTGTGTTACGTGAAAGGGCCCTGGTCACACCATGAAAGAGGCAATTGTGTAGGCCAACCTTCTGAAGCACCTTATTTACCCTTTTTCTTCTGCTGTTGTCATGTCACTGCTGGCATAGTTATATTCACTTAGGCACATAACAGGATCTTGGCCATGAGACTTCCTTCAAGTAAGTATATATAAACATAATATTTTTAGTTTTCTGTCTCTTTTGTTGTACATCTAGCTAAAAGATCTCCATTTCATGTTTAATTATCAGTCTTAATGAAGAAGGGTTGTGTGTGTTGAACATCTATCAACATTTAAAAAAATCATTACCAGGAAAGTTTCCCCGTCTTACCGTATTTTCCAAGGTAAGATACTCTACATCCTGCCATATTTTGCTCTTGGTTTTATTCTCTCCTTCAGAATGCTCATCCATATGATTATTTGTTTCTTGAAATCCTTGAAAAGTTGTTACCAGCTTTTCTTTTTCCTTAGTGTATATTTCATTTTGAACTTGTAGTGGCCTGAAAAAAAAAAGTTTTTGCTTTCCTCTGTGTGAAGAAGAGTTCTGTTGTAAAGTCATATATACATTCTAGTTTTTGACCTACTGACTTGAAGCTTACCTACATTTGTTTTCCTTGGCATTTTTCAGCTAAGCTTGCCAAATGGTCAGAAAAAGAAACCAATCCAGGCAGCTTTTGCTGCCTGAAAAGGACTGACCTGATAAAACACGCAGGTAAAACTTTTCTCCAAATGGGATCAAACATGATAAATTGTTCTTAAAGAGACATCAAACATTGGCAATCCTTTCAAAAACAAGTGGAAATTTAGTATGAATCTGCTATTCACACTATTCATTTCAGAACTCTGCCTCCTTCTTTGTGTGGTTAAATATATTGATAAACTATGCGCAACATTTTTCAGCTTTAAAAAAAATTAACAAGAACAACTGTTTTCTTACCTTATTTTTGTTCCATCCTTTTCCATGTTTTGATGCAACATATTTGCCATTTCTTCTATTTTCTCTTTAATAATAAAGAATATGGTTTTACAGAGTTTGGATTAGAATTTAATGTCTTAAATACATTAAAAGTAACTGTGTTCTTATGTACTGGAGATATAAAAGCAAATGCGGAATGGCCATCTGTCAAGGATACTGTTCATTCAGCTAATACGGGGGTAGACAACTTTGGAGACAACTTTGGAGTGCACTTTGGGGCTAATTTTCCAGCCCCTGGACACATACTACCCCATTCCGCAGAAACTGGAAGTGACCAGAAGTCTACTTCTAGTTTCACAGAATGTCCCCCCTTCAAATCTTCTCCCTTCTCTTTTAATGAACACAGCACACAACTTTGCTTTAATGGGGAATTGTACTCTTTGGAGCACAGTTCTCTATACTTTAACCAAAATCTGTGTGTGTGTGTTTTTCATGAATGAGATGGAGAGAAGTGACAACTTCCTTAACTCGTGAGTGATGCTTACAGCCTGTGGGTACAATATTTTCTGGTACAATACTATCTACTGTGACCAGCAGTATACCTTCAGAGTCTGAAGTGATCATCTCAATACTACTCCCTGAGATCCTTTTAACTAGAGATGCTAATGCTGGATTGGACTGTCTGCATACAAAGTATGTGTTCTATCCTTCATTGTTAAATTAAATTGTTAAAATGTTCCCATTTATTACTGCTGTATTAAAAAAATCATAAAAGGAGACCTATTTGCAAAAGCAGGGTTCTTTGGGGCAATTTACCTTTATTCTTTGCAGTTTCCTCTTGGAGATGGCTTTCAAGGTTCATTTTCTGCTTCTGAAGCTCAGAAATCTGCTGCTTAAGATCTGGAATCATCTTCATAGAAAGAGACAGAATGTTCACTATTCAACTATCTATACTGTTCAACAGTTTATCCTAATAGTTTTAACACCACAAGTTTACAAAGCAGTAATTAATTCTTTGCACTATATCTGATTCTCTTGGGAACTTTAAAAACATCTCACAAAACCAGAACAATATTGATGTCACTTTATATGACATTGAATCAAATCTGAAACATTTTATTACATTTACTTAAACTATGAAATGATATTATGAAATACTGTACCCAGTACATTTTTTGCTAAAACTATTCACATTCTCCATCAATGCTCTATAATAGTCGGTGTTAACAGAATTCTGTGTGTATTTGCCTTCAAGTTGCCTGTTGACTTATGGCAATCCCATGAATTCCATAAGGTTTTCATATGCAAGTAATACGCAGAGGTGGTTCTGCCTGTTTCTTTCTCTGAAATATAGCCTATAGCACCTGGTATTCTCTGGTGGTCCCCATCCAAGTACTGACCAGAGGTGACCCTCCTTAGTTTCCAAGATCAGATGAGGTCTTGTGCCTTTAGCGTGTTTAGGCCTATTATAGAATTCTACAACCAGTAAATTCTTCCAGTTCACTCCACATTTGCTCTGCAGCCCTCCATCCAGGGGGCTGTGTTCAAACTGCCAGCCTCCTGTCTTTCCTGGACTTCAAAAACTAGAAATGCCTCTCAGGTTATTTGAAAGGGCCATCTGGAAAACAAACCTAATTCCATAACTGTTTCTGCTGCAGTACAGCATGTACCTAAGTATTGCTGCCTCAGAGATTCAAATCTTTGAGTTTTGTCTCTATCAAGCCTTAGCCATCCCTACACTTGAACAAAATGTACAGCTTCCCATAGTTTCTTATTGTGTATTCAGAATCAGGACATAACTGGTGTACGAACAGAATAACTGAAATATAACAAGATTTAAGGTAGGCTGAAATATAGAGTCCCCTTTAACTAATAGCTGAGATTCCTACAGCAGGGTTGTGCAGTGTAAATCTCTGCATGCAGAGTTATGCATTAATTGTGCTACACAACCTTTGTCTTGAATGGCAGTGTTATGCAACTGAACCAAGACATCAAATGCAGAACTGAATGTACAATCAAGTGTGCATGTACCATCCACATGCAATGAGCCATTCATGAGCATCCATACATAATGCACATCAGCAGGCACCACGTGCATAATTCCACTTCCACAACTTTGAGTCAAATGTGGCCATTCCACATCAGAGAAAAACATCCAAATACTTCCACCTTAAGGGACTTTAACACACAAGACATCATTTTGGAACAATTATTTTCATCTCTAGTACCAAGCATTACCTTTTAGAGGTTTCTACAGAAATGCATGGCAAATTGGTAGTGATAACACACAAGGGCCTAAATCCATTTTTTGTCCTGCCTGGAGTAGACCCATTGACTCTATTGGATTTATATGTGCGTTGATTCACCATCCAACAATTGACTGAAAGAGTATATATAGCTGAGACTAACCAATAAGATGCCAACCAGTAACTGTAGAAGGATGCCTTACAACTAGAAGCTGATCAACAGCAGCTGAGTTACTTCAGTGGCTACCAAGCAATGTGCTTCTAGAAGCTGTTTTCAAGTTCAAGTTTCATATTTACTTCTCACCATGTTTTCTGAGGTTAGTCTGGCAACTTGGAGTCGGATACTGTCATTTATGTCATTTTCTTCTCTGAACAGCTTCTGTAAGTGGGTTATTTCTTGACTAAGATGTTCTACTTTAGAATTGAGGCCGTCTATCTCCCTTTCATAGTTCTCTCTCAGACTGGAAATGGCTCTCTAATACTCTGTTAAAGAAATAGGCATACGTGTTAAAGAAACAGCATTGCTCTGTTAATGAAATGGATAGCCCTTCTAAGATCAAAAGCAATATAATACAAACACTTTCCCTGTGCAAGCCTATTTTGTGCATCAGAAGAATGTTATGAAGATTCATTAGCACAGATCAGTCTTCCTCACTCTGCAACACTCCAACTTTTTTTAAACTTCTATTCCTATTAATACAAGCCAGCATGGCCAATAGCTAAAAGTTATGGGAACTGTAGTCTAGCAACATCTGGATAATGTCAGGGTGATAGAATTGAAATAGACTATAGGAATTTTAGCAATTAATATTACAAACAGTTCAGGTGGAAAAAGATTACATTGGCACAAAATGCACACAACAAAAATTCTAGTTTCATTAGACTTGACAAGGGAACTGTCCTAGAAAGTTTCTTAAAGCAAACTGATCTCTTTTCTCTCGTTTATTTGCATGAAAGTTAGTTGGTCAAAGGGGAGGGGGTTAAGACAAATTCATTTTATCAAACCACCAATGTTTACAGACTGAATACCCAGTATTAAATAAATGAAAGAAGAACAGATAGCATAGTGTGTCTAAGCTATTTATATGTAAGCTGCTGACATGAAAACATTCAAATTAATCCCTTGTGGTGATAAGGCAAAGGCCTATTCAAACATATCTCACATAGCAGGACTGCTTTAAAATCCTTGTCTTTAGGGCAGCTAAAACAGTACTTGTTTTCTTATCAGACCACATGCATATAGGAATAACACCTGAAACTGCCTTTTGCTGAGTCAAACTGTTGGTCGATCTCAGAGACTGGAAAAGACACTTCTTTGGACTACAGCTCCCGGAATCCTGAAACGAGCATGGCTACTGTCCAAAAAAGTATCTCCTTTCCAAGACCTACTCCATCTAGTCCAGGTGTACTCTACCTGACAGTAGTTCCCTAACACCCAAGCAGAGATGACTTGCCAGGACTTATTTTCATTAATCCAAATAAACAAGCAAACCCCACACATTTCCAAGGAATACTTCTGCAAATCTTCTAAAGCAGAAATTGGTTTTCAACATTCTCTTAAACACAGAACAGTTCAGACACACAACAGTACCTGAAAATGTCCAAGCAAATAGAAGAAAAAGTGCAAACACAGTGCACATTGCCTCCTTGTTTGTCCCACCATCCTTTCCAATGTGAATTGTCTTCTGCCTACTTTTCAAGCCAGAAACACCTTAAAGCAAGAAAGCTGAGAAAGCTATGCACGCAGCTAAAAGAGAGCAACTATTGCAGCTTGAATTTCAGAGCAGATGACAGTTTCAAAACCAAAAAACACTGCAGCTCTGACCATCTCTCTTTTGTCTTGTAAAACCAGAAGTTTGGGTACTGTATATCTTTCCAGTCCTGGTTTTAAATGGCTGAGACAAGTGCACAGCATATTGATAATAGATAACTGATTGAGGTGAGGAGGAGGTGTAAATACAGTTGGTTAGATCAGCTGTACGGAGTATGGAAGCAAAAGAACCCTTCCAACAGTTCTCAATTTTTTATTTGTACCAAACCAAACATAGCTTCAGGATAGCTGATTACTTGCAAGGCTGGCATCTTTCAGCTGAAGTTGATTGATGTAAGTGCAATCTTTTAAGAAACTGCTTCCCAGCAGTACTGAAAATATTGGTCCATAATGGCTTTCTGCTAAAGAGCAATGAGTGATTATATTGAAGATTCATTATGTTGCTGCCATTATTCTATCAATATTTAGACAAGAACTATATTCAAACAACAGATAATAAGACTAACCTTGTAGCTTTTTTCAAACCTTCATAGGCAAACCAAAGTTCTCCATCTTCATTTAAATGTTCCAAATCTTCATTAGACAATCTGTTCCAAGGTAAAAGGAGAAAAGACTATGGAGGAAGAATCTTAGAGAAATGTGTGATCTTGCTTTTTTTTTTTTTTAAAGAAAATAATATGTCTCTACCTGGTGCTTGCACCTGCAAAGTCATAGCTGTCACGAAGTTGCCTTGTAATCTCTGACATTTTATCTGTAAATAAAATATGTTACTTAAGCACTCATTTCCCACTTTGGCAACAGAGGTTTATAAATAATAGCTATGGTTTACAGCAACCACTCATTTTGTCTCATAGATCAGTTGGATAAGAGTAGATAATGTAGAATCAAAGCAATTTGCCCCTTCTCCTAGTTTTACTACCTATCTAGCTGTACCACAAGAAGTGATCATCACATTAAAAATCTGAAGGTGGCCACAAAAGGTAGCTTGATAGGACTCAGCTCCCTTTTCAATCTGAAATAACTGCAGAGAACTGGCTTCAGAATAATCAATCTTTACCAGGGAAAGAAACATAAGGTTAAATAGTTCTTACTTTATAAAGAGGCGAAGACAAGGTACATGAAGTATTTTTTACACACACACACACAAAAGCACACAAAATATGATTTTTTTTTAAAGTATGATTACAAAGAAAAGAAAAAAATAGAAGAAAAGAGGAAGAGGGGAGTACACAGAATATAAGTACGGGCTAACATAAGCTGGTCATATTTCCAAGAACATATTGAAGCTGGCATCCATAAAATAAAATTCATAGTAACTAAAGCAGTGAGAACTTCTCGCTAATGAACAATAGATGGAGAATCTTTTATCTTCCCGACTTGGAGCACAAGTCAACGGTCAGAGCATGTGAGATCCAACCATTTAGACCATTATCTAAATACCATCTTTCAGGGACATAATTCAAAAGAAAATTCAGGTCTAGAAATAGCAAAGATTTGTTCCAATACAAAATTGCTATGTTGTGATACAGTCAATCAATACCCCTTACGTTCTTTGCCTCTGCCTTTTCACTTACAGTGCCCAAAATTTCATGGTGTACTTTGGTACCCAATAGCAGTAGAATCAGGCATTTTTTTTAGTCCTGTCCCTCTCACCGCAGTCATTCATGGCAACAAAAAACTAGTACTCCAAAGTCTTTCCTAGGCCTCTAGAGCAGATTTTAGGGCAAACAAAGGGCTGCAAGGGGAGATGTGATTTATCATTTCTGCTGGAATCGGTAAGATCTAGTGGAAGTAGACATCCTGGCTTGTATCACACTATAATTGGAAATGGTCTGTCTGTCTTGTGTGAGTGGACTGGTATACTAATCAAATAGTCCTCTTTCTGAAAACATTTTTGATATTAGATTTGATTTATTTAATTTTATCTTTAGTGCAGAGCCAATTTCCCCAGCTGAAGTAGTTTAAACAAACAAAGAAATAAACATTTAAACAAATGTTCATATGACCAGCCCTTTCCTATTTAGTTCAATCTGGCATATATTTTCAGACCTCAGAAAGAATTTGTATGTATTGTGTATATGTTACATTTTTTATTTATTTATTGCTGTATGCTTTCAAGTCATTTCCAACTTAGGGTGACTCTAAGAGGAACCCATCACAGGGTTTTCTTGGTATGTTTTGTTCAGAGGGAGTTTGCCATTGCCCTCCTCTGAGACTGAGAGAAGATGACCTGCCCAAGGTCACCTGATGAATTTTCACAGCCAAGCATGGAAACTTACATCCTTAAATTCTGGTTTTCCATAGTTCTAATCTGGCCCTTAAACCACTACAGCATGCTGGCTTCTTTTTCATGTATACCACATTGAAGTTTTTGGATATAAGCAGTATATAAATATTTGCGCAGGAACCAGATCCTGTCTGATCTTGGAAGTTAAGCAGAGTCAGGGCTGGTTAGTACTTGATGGAGGATCATCAAGGAATACCAGGTGCTGTAGGCTATATTTCAGAGGAAGGAAATGGCAAACCACCTCTGAATTTTCCTTGGCTAAGGAAACCTAATGAAATTCATAGGATTGCCATAAATTGGCAGGCAACTTGAAGGCATACATATATACAGAGAGTTATTTTCCCCATTTGGACAAAGTACTGGACAATAGCTACCCCATGCATACCATATCTCTGTTCAATGTCCCTATCCTTCTAGGTTGATGCACATGTACACATGGTCAATGTATGAAGGAGGTTTCAGCAAATCAGAAACAGCAGAAAACACACTGAGGAACAGATCAAAAAGATACTATCCCTATATTTTTTAAAAAAATTATATTTATTACACAATAATGTAAATGAGCCAATATTGATTATCTCATACATAGAAGAAAAAATAAAATAAAATAATCAATAGTAGAAAAGAAAAGACACGTACATTATAAACACTTAATTGAAGTATAACTCCATATTCTATTATTAAGTATGTACTCTCTGCTTATAATTAGTCTGATGAAGTACACTTCCAAAAAAACTTTCTTTTGATGGGTTTGCAATCAAAGCATAAAATAAAACATGGTACCTCTGTAATCACATTTATTAGCAATTTCAATATCTTAACCATTTGTATGAGAAAGATTTTAAACTTACCTCTCATTTCACGTTTCTGGTACTGCAGCTGCTTCTCCACATCCATTTTCTGCATTTGAATGAGTTCAATTTCTTTTTGCAGTTCAGGAATTGTCTATGTTCATTAAACATTTATAAAATGAGATACAGTGCAATGAGATGAAATAAAAAATAGTAACAGGAAAAATTTACAACTGAAGTTTAAAGCAGTTTTCTTACAAAAAAAAGTTATTTACTTTGCCATAAATATATATGGAGTCAAAATGAAACAATGTTATTGATATAACTGACATCTGAGGATACTTTTAGATGAAAGATGTTTGAGGTGGTAAGTATAATAATTTAGAGCCTTTCAGAGAATCATACAGGATCTGTTTCAGTTCCCACAGTGACTCCACCAAGCTAAAAATCAGACCAGCATTATGGTCTACCAGATTTTGAGGGTTCTGAATTCTCATAGTTGTGCCCACCATATCTCCTTTAAATATTGTCACGGAGGCATTTCACAGTTTGATAATATTTTTGTTTCATTCATATATGTATATTCTACCAGGCCACTAGATACTTGGATACTTTATCATAAAGTATGTGACTGACTACTTACAAAATCCACCAGCATATTTCTCTCCTTCCTCGCCCTTTTTATTAGATCCCAAACTTTTACGTATCTTTTGAAAGCTGTCCAAACCTAGTCTTTAGCTCAGAATTGATTTTGTGTTATGATTTCATGTCATTGATTCCATGACCTGTTTCAGTCTCTTGAACTGAAATAAGATATTTATTTTTCATTATTTATTTAATAAAATATAAATTAACAGGCACAATTCCCTAGGATGTTCTTCAGTACAAGGCACACTGAACTGAATGGGTGCTACCTATGAACACATACATTTGCCTTCCATTGGACAGCTGAGGTGAGGAATCTCCAGGTATTTTGAATTATAATTTCCAAAAAAACCATGTCATTTACTATACTAGGTGGAGTTTTTGGCAGTCACAATATGTGGTGTGCCAAATATACCTCCTCAAGTGCAATATTTCAACACACAGCATATACAAATACCAATACCTTGTACATTGCACTGTGTATTGAAATATTGCACTTGAGGATTTTGAAGCTGATTTTGAAGCTTTCTGTTTATTGTATGTTGTGAAAAATACAAATAAATCCATTTCTTCATTAATTCCAGTCACAGAATGCATCTGTTTAAATTGTTATCTTACCCTTGCTTGGTTTGCAAGTTCTTCAGCTTCCATTTTTAAGCCACCCTGAATTTGTTGTTCTTCCTGGATTTGATTCTGAAGCTGGTCATTTTCTTTTTTGAGTGATTTTATTTCTGCCATGAGCAACTCAATCCTTTTCTCATAGTCTTGTTTCTGGTTCTGGAAGTTCTTCTCAAGCAATCTACAAAGATTGAAAAAGAAGTTGCAAACTTATTTATTCTAACTACAAAAATTATATAAAATACAAAAGAAATCATAAATTATAGGTGTGCAATTCACTGTATATCTATCTGTGCATATTTCAACACTCCATTTTTACATCTTATTAACAGCTTGGATCCTAACTACCACAAACAGAAGGAAACTAATGTAAGAGTAATCCCTATGACTTATTGGCTTGGTCCAGTGAATAGGGAAACCCGAAGGAAAGGACTATACTTGCTAGTTGTATTCAGAAAGAGGAGGAAAATTAGAGACGAAAGGAAGTGCAGTTACCAGAGCTAAGGAGTAAACCCTTCTCATCTTGAATAATGTAGTGGTATTTTCAGTTGTGCAATTAGGAAGGAACAAAAGGCTAAATTCCTTATAGTGGAACTTCTATTACACATTTCCACCTGTTCTGTAGCTTTTATTAAGGACTTTAGGATTTGCATCTAAATGTTGCAAGAGAACTGAGCAGCACAGATAGAAGACTTTAGTCCTGCAGTTGTCCTCCCTGGCACTCATTGGATGCTTGGAACTTTTAGGATAGTACATGTTTGTCAAATTTAATATATAATTTATTATATTGTCATTTAAAATATATGTTGGGACTTACACTGCAACTGTGTTTGCAATATTCAATCATACTTGGCCCTATAAAACCCAGAAAGAGTTACACCAGGACATTCTTCCATATCTTCTTCCTCCACAAAACAGTATGGTGACCAATGGAACAGCACGAGAGGCAGTGCAGGGAGGCTCCATTAGGTGGGATCACTCAAAACTAAGCAGAGGAACCCTGCCTAGATACCTCCAAGATACCTCCACCCAATTTTCAGCAATTTCCCTGTCCCGCAACAGCCCCCCAAATCCCATTCTAACAGAAGTACTCTAATTAACACAGCTTTTAAAATTATGTCCCCAATTTCCAAAAATTATCTAAATATCACTGAGGCCTCCTTATACCAACAATATGAAGAAATCTTAAAACAGGAATGGGAATGGTGTGGTTTCTACAGGTTTTTGAACAATTCCCATAGTTCCCCACCATTGGCTGTGCTGGCTATGGCTGATGTGAGCTGCCATTCAACATCATCTGGAGTGCTGCACTCCTCAACCTTCCTGTTGCAAAGTAATGCAACATCAAAGGGACAAGCTCATAAACATAATAATTCAGCTGACCAGCTGTCTCCTTAAACACCATAAATCTGCTTGCTGGCCTACTTGCTATACTAAGGCCTCATTCTTCAGTCATAAAAGGGGTGTAGACACAGCTCCTCCTAGTGTCCTGAAATATAACGACATGTCTTAAAATGATTTTATTTAATTTTAATTTACAAATTTATCACTGTAAAACCCTATTGATTGGTGCTCTCAGAAGAATTGTCCACATTCATATTCATACTCTTCTTTATGAATTTTTAATTTGTATTAGGAATGTAAAGAATGCTCATAATTTTTCTACATCCTTTTGGAAAAGGATGGGAGCATGGAAACACCAGAACTCCCTGTCAAGAATATGGAGAATAGCTATGAGATTTCTCTCACATCAGATCTTTTCTGAAAAATTTATTTTCATTAATATGTACACCTTTTTCTGCAGAAAACACGCATTCTGTGCAAAAAGCAACATTTGTATGGGGGGGGAAGGTTCCAATACTAAAAATTTTCTGGAAAAAAGTTCTGAAGTACAAAACAAGTTTTCAAAAAAGAGTCTTGAGGTATAAATAGTAACTGAAACCTATTCTCATGCAGCAAGGAAAAAAATGTTGAAATTTTTCATTCTTGCATTCAAGAACAAAATCAGCAAAGATTTATATTCCTAGTTTGTACAGGTTCTCTACCAGAAAGTTCTTGAATCCTGTACCCAATCCAAAGTAATATAAATATATAGTTCTCCAAAACTCTTATACTGATATCAGTGATACTTTGGAGCAACTCCTTCTATGGACTCATTAAGAAGTTAGCAAGATAAACCATCCAGTTATTTAGGTATTAAATTCACTACCTCCTGTTAGTATCATTTTTGCTCCTATTACACATACCCAATTTCTTTGGAGAATGAGAAAATCAAGAAAAATAACAAAACTATAAATTGCAAATTAAAGTCACAAGTTAAAATGTCATACATTCGTTGTTTTTCTTCTTTCTGAACATCAATGAAGAGCTGTTTTGTTAGGTCATCCATTTTCTCTGTAGAACAATAGTTATATTAGGAAAAAAATTAATACAATTATCTAAAACCAAGACCAAAAATAAGTTGTAGTCTAAAAGCAAATGTTAATTATCTAAATTTAAATGCACACTTTTACACAATCCTCCGCAGCAGTTACAACATGTGTTGCATCAGTTTTGAAAAGACAAAATGAGACTTATCAATTTTCAGACGATGGGTTACATATAACAACTCCTTATGAAAAGTGAGCCATTACTAGTGATTTTGGTTTATATATCTGTTTTCTTCTTTGGCAGGAAACTCTAAAACAGAGTTCAGTCCATCAGGAAATTATCTTGTGCAGCACATTTTCATTTACACATGCTTCCCACTAGACTATGACCACAGTCCATATAAATTGGCCACTGTTGCAACCAATGTATGCCATCATCATTGTTTATTTGTGGACATAGCAAATCATGCTCTCTATTCTGCAGCCTTCTCATCACATCTTATCAATCACTCTAATACTAACCTATGGTTATCCATCTGAACCACTATCATAAAGAAGAGCATAGCACCAATAAATCTCAGGCAAAAAAAAGGGGTTAAATAAAATAAAACAAAACAAAACTTTTTCACTGAACACAGTAAGACCCTGATGCATTTCAAGAGAATTTCTTCCTTATGGGCAGTATTTTAATATCAGTTTTCTGCTTGCTCCAAAGGAAGCCAACAATACCACCCTGACTCTTGAAAGTGCTCCAGGTGATTGATCTGAATTGCTGTACCTTTCATTTCCTCAGTTTTCTCTTGAAGCTCCTTTTCTAGCTGTTTCTTCTGTTCCTGTAGCTCTAAATTGTGATTTTTAAGTTCTGAGATCTTCTATAAAGAAAAAGTAAAAGAAAAGGGGGGAGGGAATATGTTAAACCACATGCCATATCTTTTAAGACCATCAGTTTACTCAGATTAATTCAGAATTGTTCTGCAACCATATTACTCCCAATTTAATCCCACTTGTTGCACTATTTTTTTAATTTGTTGCAAACACTATTAAGATTAACCTGTTCATATTCATCCTTGTGCTTCTTTTCTTTTTCTTCAAACATTTTCTTTTGTGTTGCTAATTTTTCAAGATCCAGTTGAAGCTTTTGAATAGTTTCTACATCATTGGAGTGATTTGATGCAAGAATAGTCAACCTTTCCAAGAGGCCATTATTCTCTTTATTCTAAAAATAAACACAAATTTAGTATTAGGACTGAAAAAAATAGTGCTGTTTAATATTATTACTGTTTTGTAATCTGCTTCAGTATTATAATCTGTTCAGTATTATTACTAGGGAAATTAAATTACAATTATCTCCCCCACTCCCCAAAAATTATCCAAAATCCACCCATAATCATTAAATCTCAACTTCACAGTAGACATCACAAGTACCACCAGAGTATCCAAAGCTTCCAACCATGACACTAGCCTGATGCGTAACACTTTGATTCTTGTGCACTAGAGTCATAAACTGCAAGTTTGAAATGCTTATTTGAGTTTTTGAAAACAATTGTGTCCTTTCAACTCAATATGTTTTGAAGGCAGCTTTCAGCTCCATAAGTTTTTGCAGGCAACTTGCCTAACTTAAAAATAGTTAAACATAAAATTCAAACTTCTAGCTCAGACTTTATCAACCTTTCTACCTTGGAGGAATACTTGAAATAATATCCAGGTCTCAGATAATCTCAGCATAAAAATGATTACATCTATAGCTCAAAAAAAAAAGGGGGGAGGGTCAATTACAGTCTCTCACAAAATCCCTAGCAACTTCTTTGAGAATCTTGGTTGAGAAACTCTGCTGTAGTGCACGTACTCTCTCTCTCTCTCTGTACATACACACACACACACACACACACGTGTGTGTGTGCATGCCCGCGCACGCACGCACCCACACGCACACACCCACGCGCGCACACACTAAACAGCAAATACCATACATATTTGTGTATAAGTTGACTGAGGGCAGGTTTTGGGGCTAAATTATGGATTTTGATATGATCCATGGATAAATTGAGGGTCATTCCGCAGACAGAGAAAAGTGTCAGCACCACCTCAGGGAACCAGCCACATCTGGCAACCAACATTGCCATTTTCTTGCCCATGCATTTAAAAAGGCCTTTTGTCACTCTACCCAGAGAAAAGAGATGGTTCTTGTTTTCAATAAAAGTTAAGGTACAGTATTAACTCTTATCAAAAAAAGAACCATCCCCTTCTCTGAGTGGCAAAAGGTAAGAACTTAGTCCTTCATCACAGGAGAACCTAAAAGAAGCACCAACCTCCTCTACTCCCTTAGTGCTCCTTTGAGAGGAAGTGCCAAAGAGCTGCCGCCACCACTTTCCTACCCAAGCATTCTAAAATGCCAGAAGCACTGCTGTAAGGGAGAGAGTAGAGGGGTCAGTGTTGGTTTAGGTTCTCCCAGAATGGATTAAGCTTTCGCTTTTTGCCACTCTACTCAGAAAAGGTGATGGTTCCTTTACGACAAGAGTTAAAGTAAAGCACTTAGATTGACATGTAGGTAAGTTGATTCATGTTTCTTGGGCCCATTTTTTGATTAAAAAGTCTAGACTTATACATGAGCATGTACAGTAAATTCTTCCTAGTGTATCAGTAATGAAATGCTTGGGCAACTGAAACAGTTTTCCTTTGGCACCAGAGTGATAAGCTTACAATGTCTGTTAAATAGCAGGCAGAACTGGGGGGGAAATCCACAAGCAGTCAGAGCTTTGAAAAGTTACTTTTTGTAATACAGTTCCTAGACTCACAGCAAGCATGGTGGTCTGGGGCTTCTGGCAATTATTCTACCCCCAGCCCAGCCCCAACTTCTTCAAGTTCTGTAAAATTCTCTGTTTGCCACACTGCTAACCCCTGAGGATGGGATGCATCTACCCACTGAACCCAAAGAGAGCCTCAGAAAGATATCACAACAACAAGGTAGGTTAGTCAGGAATTACACATTCTAAGATGGATAGGCTGGGAATCACATGATCCTCCAGATGTTACCGGATTCCAGCCTCCAGCTTTCCTCACCATTGCCCAAGATGGCTATGGTTGCTGGGAGTCACAGTCTAACTACACTTGGAGGGCCACATGGTTCTTTCTGCACTGAAAAAAACCCAGAAAATTTTATCCACAGAAAAGTTACATTCATTGTAAATCAGCAATTATTTTGTGTTGAGAAACTCTGTATTTAAAATATGTATTGAAAACGCAAAACATTATGGGCACTTCTTAACTACCTGGTCTTCCAGTTTTTTCTGCAGCCGTTGTACCCTGTATGAAAGCTGGATGTTTAGCACAAAACGGCGAATATTCTGGAATCTGCGTCTAGCGAGCCAAGCTCGAGCATATTTTTGCAAGACCAATGCTTTCTGTTCTTCAACCATCTTCATAAAAGAACAGAGACAAAATCTAGTCATATAATTCCTAAGCTCAGGAAAAAACATAGTCATTTAATAAACATCCTTAGATGATTAGTGAATACTGTAAAAGAATATAGTAAGCAAATATAAACAGCATGTAAGGAACACAGTGCACAGGTTTATAGTCTATAATTACAAATGAGGAATTTTAAGAATAGGCATTGTCAGTTAACGATGTAGTGGCTATAGTCTTGCTGGTGAAAGGCAGCTAATACATTCTTCATTGCCATTTCCTCAAACGTTTTTCATGCTGATCACACTAGTGAAGAAACACAGTATAGAATCCATTTGGGTATTTATACTGACAGAAAAAGCCCAACAGAAGAACAAGGAAGAGGCAATTTCTCCCCCAACGCAGCTCATTCTTTCCCTTCTATTGCCAGCTCTCTTCATCACCCAAATATTTGATCTGGAGGGTTTCTCAGTGCACCTGAACAAACACTGAAGATGCAAAGGACCTATGTGTGTTTTTTCTTGGGGGAAGGGGACAGAAATCACCTTTCTAGGATCTGCCTTCTATCTGCTTAAGTACTCGACTGAATATTGGCTTATGTGTAATTGTGACAGAACTTTAGATGGCAAGTTGATAATATATACAAATGTTCCGTAAAGAAACTTGTGATGGAGGAGGACAAGGAAGAAGAAGCAGCACCATCACCACCACCATTACTACACAGTGGATAGAATCCTGGTAGTGACATACAAGTATTACGCCTACATATGACTTTTTATGGCCATCATGGAAGGAGGTATCCAGAACCTTCTTTGTGCAACAATCTTCTGACATATCTTATCAGTAAATGGCTCCAAACAGCTCCCCCACAACCACTTATTGCCTGGGAAAGAGCAAGGGACAGTATCTAACTGTGCTTCTGCATCCAGACACACACAGGAAACTTTATTCTCATGGGCATCCAGATGACTCAGAAGTCCAAGAGGAGGATGTTTCCTGTTTGCCCCAGCTGCAGAAAAACACAGATGTTGCCTAGTTGCTCCACTTTACCCTGACCACTAAAGGGAAGAGGGAAAGGATGTCACCAGAACAAAGGTAGATTGCATGGGGGTGGAAGAGGTGGTGGTATGCTTAGCAGAGCTTTATGCTCCTCCAAGTTGCTCCAAAGTCTTTCTAGTGTTTTACAGTGGTCAAACTGCTTCACATAAGCTATCTCAGAAAACCTTATAATAATACCATAATATACATCTTTGTCATCCTCCTTCTCTTCCTCCTTCCTTCCTACTACAAATATTACATCTCCCATTTGGCAGATGGAGGTCTGAAATGAGGAGCATTGTCACCTATGGAGTTTGACTGATGTGTTGAAATGGGAACTTCCTGGTTCAAAACTGAGACTTCTGCATGCTAATTTGTACAAAAGGTAACGCCACCAAAAATGTGGCAGAGTTACTTTGACCAACCCTTCTAAAATGCTTAGAATTAACAATGGTGAACACAGTGTAATATAGTTCTAAACCTATACTCAGCAAATTTCGAAGATATCAAAGACAAAGCACTAGTCAACACAGTGGTAAATAAAGATACAACCCTAGTCAACATAGGAATCATTTCTTTCATTGAACTGTAGACTAAATATACAGACTGTGGTAGCTAGGTTAATTTTCTAATTGCTTTTACCTTTCTGTATTTCTTCCTTGCTAGAAATCCTCGTGTAAAAGCTTGAATTGTTAAAACAGCCACACGGATGAGTTGGCAAAGTCTTCGCACTAAATATCCTCGGCAGTATTTCTGGATAACAATAGCTGCCCAAGTTTCTTTTAAGGCAGCTGCAGTTATAGCTTGTCTAAAAACAAAATAAAATTACCTTTACTGTTTAATTAAGTTGTTTTAGATTCCCTGCATGAATATTTAAACACACAACTATTTTCCTACAGAAAGGTAACTGCTACAATCTGTTTATTTATATAGCATCATTAAATATGGGCACACAATTGTGAAAACTTTCTTGCTAGATGGGACCAACCCTGGCAGATCATTCCAATCTAGAGGGTCATTTATGCAATAAAAGACATATCATACCATTGTTCCCAAGAACATAGATGTTGATCATCCTGTGGCAAGAGAACATCTGTGCTAGCACAGTAATATACACCACAATTATTCCTCTGCATAGATGCTCTTTCATTTCATCAAAAAGCAAAGACCTTTTTATTTAAACAGAAGTTTGATGGTTAAGTCATTGAGGCGAGTCTTTTATGGTACGTATGTATTGTATTTTTATCTTTAAAGCTACAATTTTTAAAAAGTTAATGGTATTTTTTAAACAAATTAATGGCATTTTAATATGGCATCCTGTTAGTTGTATTTTAACTTCTTTAGTTATATTTTTTGTTTTGGTATATTTTAATTTAGTCTCCTTTTGTTTTAAACAAGTTGTAAGCCACTTTGGGTCCCCTGTTGAGAGAAAGCCGGGAAATATTAAGACAGGTGAGGTTAAGCCCTTCCAGAGGTCCTTCTGTACCTGCCCCCTGGGGTTTCTCAAATGGCCACAGCCCTTCCCCATGCCACCATCATTGGGTGGTTTACAAATTTTTGGTAAAGTTTTTTCTCCATTCTAAAAGGCCAAAAGGCCTCTTCTAATGTTTATCTACTGCCTGCAAGGGTTTTAAACTAAACTGTGCTGGGATTTTTACACTCACCCTTCTCCTTTTGGCCCCACACATCCCTAGAATGTAGCTTGCAACATTATTCTGATTTAGTTTTTGGGTTGAAAGAGATTCCAAACTTTATGCTAAGGCATCCTTAAGGAGCTAGCTGAACCACATTTGTAACACACTGCAGAATTCTTTAGATTTCATTATTTGTAGATATAAAAATATATGCGACAGAAAAAATGTAGCAGTCCACAGTGCTAAACCTTCTCCCACACTTACATCGAGATGAGATTCCAGGAATGATCCCTGTCCTTCTCAATAACTAATAAAGTTATTCCCTGGAGTTACCTCACAGTACGTTGTCCTCGGAAGTACTGCTGTATTGTAACTGCTGCTTGTCTGATGCGGAGGAACTTCTTCCGCTGCAGCCAGCCTCGCATATTCTTTTGAATCATAATACATGCTTGCCTCAGTTTATCTGACCGTAACTTTTCCAAATAGGCAACCTGTCCTGCTCTGAAGAAAATTTTTGTTCTGCCAAACCGATACTGGCTTGGATCCTGAGAGTGAGGATGGGGAAAGAACAGAAAATACAGTTTTAAAATACTTAAAAATCTGTTCTGACATGAGGCAGGAATGTAATTCTAGCTCTCATAAAGTAACATTATGAGAAACAAATGCATTTATGGATGACATACAAGGTCTGGGTTTTGAATGAGGGCTGGCATTTTGATAGCTGATATACGAAATTTCTGACCTGGATCAGCCGTTGCAAAACTGTCTTGCAAATCTGTTTCTTATCTGTTAGACAGAGTTCGTGCTGAAACATGAGAATGCTGTAACGGCCGTAAAACTCAATGTAAGTCCATCTATAAAATAAAAAGAACGTTTGAACTGATTAAACATATAAATTAAATAGCTGTCTTGGGTCTTATGCTAGGAGATACAAGGTGGGACACACAAATCAAATCAAATCAGATCAGATCAGATCAAATAAATAACCTTAGGAATCACTACATACCTAGATGGATAACTCTGAGAGCTAATCCTAATTGTTTCTAAAACACCGCATGCTCGCAGTTGTTGAACCACTCTTTTGGCATCAAACCTGAGAAGCAGAATAAAATTGTTATTATCTGCCATATCTGTTAATGATTATGCCCTTTACTTTTATCACCTGTATATCATTGTGTGTGTTTTAAGAAGGGGTCAAGCTAAACTGTAAATTATAAAGTTCTACACCACTTTCCTCTGAAGGGTAAATTAATGTGTGTGTGTGTGTAATGTTCAGGGAAGTAGATTTTCTATCTTCACTACTTTGAAAGTGACTAAAGTATACAATAATTTCACATGAATGCCTAAAGAGATTCAGTCTCATAAAGAAAGTCATTTATATGCAAGGTAACACTATGTTTCAGCTGAATAAATGTACTCACTCAAATGCTAACTTCTGATCATTTGGCTTTATGCATCGTACATAGTGAGGTGTAGTTGCATTGAGCGTCTCCATTAACAAGTATAAGGAACTGCGGAACTGGAAAATATTATGGCAAAAAATTGCATGCTTTAAGATTCACAATAAATAAATTTCAAATCTAACTTGTGAGTGGAAGGTTTAACAAACATGAAAGTACAGCTTAATCATATGATAGGGTTTCACTGTTTGCAAAACTAAGTTAGAGCATGTCAGCTTAATGGATAAGTAGGCATGTATGTTTGGGTTCTCCATTTCATCCTTTCCTCCTTTAGTCTCCTTCTGTTCCCCAGCTAATTTCAGTCCCTTCTTCTCTTACTTAAGCCTGTGTCCCTCTATGCTAACCTCAAAATGTTCCAAAATAACTAAGAAAATGAACCCAAACACACAAATGGCCTGCATGTCACATACTGCCCACACAACATGATCATGCCCAGAAGTGGACAGAGAGTAGGACTTAGGTCTGAAGTATTCCAAGTGAGCTGATGAGTATGTGATGAGCCAGTCAAAGTTGCTTCACAGACTAGAAACAGCTGCCTATATCCCTCTCTTCCTCCGTTTCCTCCTTGCCTTAGGTACTCCTCTCCTAGGGTCAGATGATCTGAAGTTTATATATCTGATGTTATCTTCTGAGGCTGGGACCTAGTTATGGAGCCTGCTTCAGGCAAAAAAAGAAAATGAGGAGATGGAAGACTAGCCCTTGTGATTGGAAAGCAACATGGGACTTTTGGAATGGACAAACCAGGCGTCAGACTCAGAAAGCAGCATTTCCTTGCTTTATCAGTAGGGCAAAACCTATTAATTTCTACATCTAAGATTTCATTAATACCACTGGCTCCTACTTTGGTCTTGGCTCTAACTGCAACTGTTGCTTCTACAGTTTCACAAACATTAGGTCTGAGCACTTTTACTCCAGATTCTTAATATGGAAACTCAAGGCTTGAATGCATCCCTTGACACCTAAAAAGGATAAAGAAAGGGAATGACTGAAGAGGAGGAACTGTATCTATCAACTGCTCTTGCCCCACTAATTTTGAGCTCACATTGATTCAAATCAGGAAAAGGAGGAAGAGCAGGAAATGAGAGATTCCCATACACACTTTATGTTCCTTCAGTCCTTCAGCTCCAAAGCAATGGGCCTAGAGAACTGATCTTTGTACATATCAGCAATGGAAATAATGGTTAGCACCCTTTTAGTGATTTATGTGCACATAAATGCAGCTTTCATGTGTGCAAGTCCTTTTTTGGTCAGGGTGCAGAGCAGTATTCTCTTGCCTTTATGATCTATCCAAAAACTTCCCACACCCAGCAACTTTCAAGCTCTGAGAGAGGCTATTACTGCTCCTTCTTACCAGGGCGAAGGGGAGACAATTCAAACCATGAAGATCCATTTGAGAATGCACCTTCATTTCTCCTCCTCCACCATGACCAAGCTGGTCTGAATTTCCTTCTCTTCTGTCCTTTCTCCATTGGTTAGTGAAGGCAGCCTAGGCTGCTTCCAGAGCTTGGCAGCTGCTGGGTTTCAAAAGGATGTGGAACTGCACATGCAAAGCAGCAAACACTTGTTGGACCTTGGGCAATATGCCCTTCCCTACATTCCTGAACTGAAACTATCATGTTTCCTTGTTCTTAGCTATGCTGGTTAAGGTTGCAATATAGTCTGACAATATCTGGTGGGCCCCATGGTTCTTAACTCTTGTATATATGATAACAACAATAGATATGTCCAGTGAAGATATAACTACTAAACACTACAAATATTTCAGATTCCCAAACTGCAAGTTATATCCACATCAGATGCTCTATAGTATGATCTGTAGCATACTCACTATGTAGTGGATATC
This sequence comes from Ctenosaura bakeri, assembly GCA_948474755.1. Lineage (NCBI taxonomy): Eukaryota > Metazoa > Chordata > Lepidosauria > Squamata > Iguanidae > Ctenosaura > Ctenosaura bakeri. The sequence goes on along the minus strand of CAOLHI010000035.1, from coordinate 777,903 downwards.
TTACATTTTCAAACAAGCACAATGCTGAATCCAACACTCATAAAGTTTTATGGAGACCTACAGGTGCATATTTACATTTGTCCATAAAGCTGACTGGATAGAACTGGTCACTATTTCTTAGCATAGCCTGTTTGAAAGGGCTATAGTGAAGATAAAATGGAATACGGAAGAAGCAGGCATATTGCATTGATCTTTTTAGAAGAAATGTGAGCTATAACTATGGCAAGCAAAGAAAATCTATTCCAAAATTAATCTTACAAAAAATACCTTATTGCCAACCGTGGTACGGAACTGCTTATTTGGTGATTTGATCACTATTTTTGCAGATTTAACTTGAATCATTGAGCTGAATGGTGAAATAGGGATGGGATTGTCTTGAAAAAAGTTTGCACATAGTTGAAACTAAAAAGAAATAACAGTTAATGGTGACAGCATTGCAGATCAACTCCACACACCTCCTCAGAAAGCTATTCATTAGTGATCAGGTAATTTGAAAATAAGTCTGAAATCCACAAAAATGACTGGCAGGCACCAGAATTTGCAGCCAGGCTGCTCTCTATTTGTTTTAAGTAAATAACAACAGACAATAATAGAATCTTTCTTGATAAATATTCCATAGAAAAATCTGACAGTTATCAGTAGTATAAAGAAATAAAAATACATTTACAAACCTTGCTCTTTTTCAAAATTTCAACCAAGTCTTCATATACTGTGTCTCTGTTTTTTTCCAAAAATCCTTCACTTTTGTATTCTACCTGAGCAAGAAAGGTACAATCAACAATTCTAAGCAATATGACCTAAGGTAAGCAGGAAGAAGAAAGTGCATTTGATCCAACTGTCAAATGAGGTGTTTCTAAAGCAGGGTGGGAATTAAGTAGTCCTTCAGATGTTGTTGGCTGGCAAAGCACAGGAGCCCTAGCCAGCAGAGCCAATGGTGACAACTGATAGAAAAAGCACTTCAATGACATCTCGAGGGCTGCATACTTCCCACTCCTATTCTAAAGCTATATCTGTATTTTATAAGCCCTAGAAAGATGCTTCCCATGGAATACCAAGGGACTGACTCCAGTTCTGGGCATTTTCATCTGAGTGTTGTACTGACCTCAGAACAATGTGACCACTTGCACTTGTACATCAATATGTATACAGAATTTTGAACGAGAGTAGAAATGCACATACTCTGGTGGCTTTTATAAATTTTATAATTCATAATGTCATTCATTTTATTTCTTTAAATTATGAGATCATAGAGACCAAGTGCTTAATTTTTCCGGATGCACATTATATAATCAATACCATTTAGGTAAACACATTCATCAGGACTAGTGCAGATATTCGCACTGTGAATAAAATATCTAGATCTGAAGAGGATCCATCACAGCAAGATGAACACCCTACCTTATCAGCAAAGTGCTGGATTATAAAAGAAGAATTTGACATTCTTGGCTTCTCAAAGAGAGTGTTCTTGTTTATAAAATTATTATATAACTTCTGAAGCCAGTTTTCATCTGTTCCTTGAGGCAACTGTAAAAAAAATGAAACATCAAGGTGTTTAACATGACATGAAATATCTTTAGACATTTATTCAGCTACTGAGACTGATGTTCTGCAGCACAAAGGAAGCTTCAAACTGAGGGACTCCAATAACAAGACCCAGATTCCTTCCTCTAGGTTCTACTATGGTAGCTTCTCACATGAAATGCCTATTGCTTTTCACCACAGGAATAACTGCTGATGGCCAAAGAAAGCAATAATGGAACTATCAGTGCAGCAAGATTGAATCATGGCAGGCCAAAACTTGGAGAAATTATAGTTGAACATGGTCCAGTGGCAGTGTAATCCCAAAGGTAAATTGGCTTGGGTTCTCAGGCTGAGTTCTTAGAGTGCTCATCCCTGTACATTTGCTTGATTGGTTTCCTTGCTCCCCAGCTCATATCCAACGGGCCAGACTTGACATGTTTGTTTTATTATGTGAACAGCATCACACTCAAGAGAGCACCAGTACATGCATTAAAAACCTGTGAGCTTGTCCTTAAATCCTGCTGACACAGTTTTAGAAAAGTTAACCCATGCATATGAAGTAGAGACAATATCAAGATCAAATTAACCAAAGACAGAGGCCCAGCATAACAAAGGGTTATACTTGTATTAAGAATTGTTGTTGTTGTGTGCCTTCAAGTTGTTTCCAACTTATGGTGACCCTAAGATGAACCTGTTGTGGGTTTTCTTGGCAAGATTTGCTCAGAGTGGTTTATGCTATTGCCATCTTCTGAGGCTGAGAGAGTACCTTGTCCAAGGTCAAACAGTGGGTTTCCATGGCTGAGCAGGCAGTCAAACCATGGCCTTCCAATGCTCAAGCCCCTACACTGTGCATTCTGATTGAATGACATACCTACATACTGAAAACTTACCAAGCATTCTTCATCCAGTAGCTCTAAAATGCCCATTTTAGCTTCAATGAGATCAATGACAGGTTGATTGTCGTAAAAATCAATTAGCGTCCATGGGATATTTTCCTTCATATATTCTTCTTGTTCAAGTTTAAAGACATGCTAATAATGACATTGTCAAACACTGTTACAATCAAATCAACTACTTTCATCAATTACCTACAGCATCAACATGGGGAGCTTTGCTGAGTCAAACACTGGGATAAGCATCTAATAGATCAGTACAACGTGACAGAATGAGTTAACCTTTTGAGCCTGAAGCAAGATAATAGGTATGAGACTTATTAGCAAATCAGTCTGGCAAGATATGAAGATTCTGTTATCAGCCTTGAACTTAACCCTCAGTGTTCCAAATTCCTCTCACTTTCAAAACATACTATATTAAGACTCAGGTCACTGTTTACACACAAACTGAAGCCCAGACATTTGTCCTCTACATCTTTTCCCATTATCATTGCTGCATCTTTCCTCCATCTCCACTATCCATAAATCACTGCAGTTTACTGTTTTTCACCCTGACTTGAAAAGGTGGGAATTCCATGTTCCCAGTAAACATACTTGATGGAGGCTTCTTAGCCACAAACAATGGGTCACTAAGTTGAATTCAGCTTTCGTAATACTTAGACAAAACCCTTTTGAATGAATAAAGCTTCTGCTATTCATTAGTAATGCAAGTCCCACTGATTTCAAAGAGTCCGCTCCAAATACTCTTGGTGCTATTGTTTTATTCATTTATAGCCTAATTTTTCTTCAATAATGGGGTACAAGGCAACTTACAAATTAAACATAACTAAATCTGAATTCAACCCAATGGTCCATGGAAAACATTCACAGAGAATTGTATCAGTAATAATGCTGATCAGAGAACAACATTTGCAGAACCATCTCTTCACAAAGAGGAAATATACAGTATTTCAAATTTCTAGGTTTTAGCATGAAACCTTTATGTGCCTAAGTACTTGGACACTTGGTTGTCATCAATTCCTACTCAAAAAATGAGTGAACGTATCTTACAAATTTAAAAGATTATTTTGTCAAGAATATTAACATCAATTCTAATCCAATTTAACAAAAATATCATACCAGGTTAAACTGCTGTTGTAGTTTTTCGTTGGCATAATTGATGCAAAATTGTTCAAAGCTGTTCATATCAAAAGTTTCAAATCTGAAATAAATTGTCAGAAAAGTAATTATTAATTGTATTTTATTTGATCTGTGGCACTAATTTCCATATTTTGTTTGGGGGGCAAGGAAAAAAAAACTTCCTTGAAGAAAGGTCAATTGCTGCTCATACAAGAAGTAATTAACAACATCCCCAAGCTTTCTCTGTTAGTTTAAGGAGGTAGTGAAATATTGCCTTAGAGTTTCAAGCTTAGAATTTCAGTTACTCAGTATCAATAGTCAGTGTTCCCAAATCATGTTAGCCCATCACATATCTATTTCCAAATACATTAATGCACTATTTTGCATTATTTCATATATAATATACGTGGGGGGAAACGGAACACTACTGTTATTTTCATTTTACATAAAATATGGCTAATATGCACAGGTCAAGAGTGCACTCAGCCTCTAAGGAATTAAAATATGATAAGTACAAAATATTTAAAGCATTTGCATTATATCCCTTGAACATTTTTGCTACATTTTGCCTCGCTATTAATGCCACTCTGTTTCTTCTTAGACTGTCATTTCCAGAGTAAAATGCATATAATTATCTGATTGAAAATGTCTCATTCCCATTACTTTATTCACTCACATGAAGTACTGTAATGTTTATACATTCCATTTCTCGTTTTATAATTCCCAGCTTCTAGTGATTTATGCTTCTCATATTCCATGGCCCTATTATATGGATTGTACAGCTGCAGGCTTTCATTTATATCTGAGCATATCAGCATCTGAACGACTTTTGCACCTATTTTATTAGACACACACACGTTTTCACATCTGTTGTTTGCTCCTCCCCAACAGCTGGCTGACCGTCTTCCAACCTAGGGGTCTCATCTTCCACCACTATCACTTGCTTCATTTTGGATATTTTTATCTCAGGATTTTCAATGTAAAAGATATTCAGAGGCAGTTCACCAGTGTTTTCTTCTGCGTAATACTAACAAGAGTTAGCTTAAATGCCAATGCTCTTGTCTTCAAGAGATCCTCCACTGGTGTTACTTCCTGCTAATATTGTTGCCAAGTAGCTTCCCTTCTGAAGCTACGCTGCTGCTTTGTCAATAGAACTAACAGGTCTCTTCTGCTAATGTAGCCATTACAGCCTGAAAAGAACTGATGCATCTTAGGCCCGTTTCGCAACTCACCTTTTTGCAGAGCTGGGGTGCAGGGATCACACGAGCAGCCTCTTGCAAGAGGCTCTCGTGTCCCCGTTGCTTCAGCTTCACAGCTGCTTCCTGCTCGTGCGAGATCCCCTCCTCTTCCTTCCGCAGTGCAGCCTGGGATTTTCCCAGGCTGTGCTGGGGCAGGAAGCGTGGGCTCTGGAGCTCTGCACGCACAGCAAGTGTGCACGGGGTCCCGGAGCAATGTGCGATCGTGCACCATTTTCAGCTGAAAGCTGAAAATGAAATAGTGCACGATCAGCCCCTGACAGCCCCTGGAGCATCACGCGATTGCGAGTGCACCGTGTGGGTCACTTCTCGCAGTCATGCGATGCTCCAGGGGCCCTTTCGCATGGCAAAAACCATGCGAAAAGGGCCTTAGTCTGGGGTTTTCACTCTGAGCGTTATGCCTTGAGTTTCAGGTGCACACCTTAACGAGGTGAGGATGTGTGTGTGAATATATCAGAGAGGCTGAGAGCAATTATACAATACCATGTGAAAGTAAATGCTTCCAGGACTACAATTCCTCTACTATATAAAATATCTACATCCTAAAATTAATAAATAAATCAATAATTGTTTTCATTGTCCCATGCTTCTGGATTTGACAAGACATTCAGACAGGGAAATCCTCCTATTCTTTTGGAGAAATAAAGTAGATTTTTAAATGAATAACTTACCCGTAGATGTCCAACACACCAATAAACGTGTGCTGTTTGCCACTGAACTGCAATGCCTTGTTAATTCGTTCCACAATGAAATCAAAAAGATGGGAGTAAATCTTTTTTGCCAAAGCATCACGGGCATTAAGAGCTTGGAGTTTTGTCATAGGTTTTATTACTGTCTCGAAGGTAGTGATAATTTTTCTGTGGCACAACCATTTTGCCATTTGGTCACTTTCTAAATCCAGTAGTTCACAAAATATATCGAGATGTTTATCATCCAGCTTTGAAGAAGAAAGAAAATAAAATATTCACCACATATTTCAATAAAAAAACTAACACTTTGAAATGCTATGTACTTCTTAAATAATGGGAATGGAACAACATGCAAAATGAAAATGAGAGACCAATCATGAAAACTTCCACATTAGAAACCTAAATCCTCAAGTCTATAGTCTTGTATTTCAACATTATTTTAATGAAGAAAACTGCTTTACATTCATAAATATAGCCAGGAGTCAAGAATAGCTAATCCAGTTCTTTCTCCCACCTGTATTACAGTGTGCCACAAATGTGACCTAAAGCTATAATCCCGTCAGTTGTACTTCTTCCAGTGGTGGTAGCACAAGAAGGCAGACACAGGCCCTTTTTACACAGGGTAATTAAAGTGGGGAAGTGCAACCTCTAACGGAGGTCGTACACACCGTGGAGTGAATTGGGGTAGATTACTTTAGTGTAGTTCCACACCTCAATCCACTCTGAAGCGACTGGAAGTGGTGGCGCCGTGTGTTTTTTAAAAACCTGTTTTAAGAGGTTTTTTAAAAGCACAGAGCGCGCAGCCCCGTGCAGCTCCGTCGCAGCACCCCGGTGTAGATTTGCAGGGGTGCGCAAGTGCGTGCCTGCAGATCTTCCAGGGGCGGGCTTCCAGCTAGCGAGCTTCTCTGGTTGGTGGAGAGCCTCTGCCAGCCGTAAGCCGCCATTTTGGATGCCGCAGGACGCTGCAGGAGTGTGGAGCAGTGAACTCGCGCTGCTCCGCGTGGTGACGGACTTACCTGGCTGCCGGTAAGCTCCATTTCAGCACGTTTTCCCCTGTTTCTCCCTCCACATGTGAAAAGGGCCACAATCTTCTGGGTCAAAGAAACCCATTTTTCTAATGCCCTACTTTCTTTATGACTGCCTAGATCCACAATCTGTTTCCTCCTACCACCATCACCTGTGACAACATAGTTATGCCCATGTAAGGTACCCACAGATTCTTGTCTAAGACTGCTGATAAGCAGGAGGAGTGGGGAAAGTGCATCTCACAGGCCGTATGTGGCCCCTGGATGCCATTTTTGTGGCCCCTGATGCTCTCTAACAGCCCTCCAAATCCTGAAAACCTGTCAATTAAAAAAACTCACTGCAGCTTTCAGAGAATTTTCATCTAAAAATCACATAGAAATCCCCCCAAATGCCCAAAACGTGCAAAAACACCTTAAGAGTCCCACAATCCCACCCCCCACTGCTCCCAAATACCTCCATTTATATCACAGTCCATTTCAAAACAGCAACGAAAAGTGATTGCAACAAAACCCAAGTATGTCCTGGGGTGGTTTCCAGGGGCCAATTGGCCCTTGCTTCCCATGCAGTTGCTCACCCCTGGTGTACAGGTTATGTACAAAAAAAACCATGAGAATGCAATAGAGCACTTTGATGTTGAGGGGAGGTTGTAGTTGGCACCGTAGGGCAATGTGCCCTTCAGCTCCTTATCTCCTTACAGGCATGGCTGTATCCCTGAGACTTATTCAATATTCAGAGCCATAGGAAAGAATTAACATGTTGCAAAGACTACACAGATGATGCAGAAAATGGCAGCCTTGTATCAAGTCTTGTCCAGCTATTTGCCTTTTCTTCCTTTATAACATCTAGTTCAACTTACTTCAAAGCTGATATCACTATGAATTTTGCACTATACTACTGGCTGCACTATACTACTGGCTGCGTGTATAGGGAAACACATAACAATGTCATTGAGAAAATTGAACTAAATCTTATAAAGCAAGGCAGGGAATCTGATAATAGGGCACAACATCCCTGTGGCTGGTTTTTAATGCAATCATGGGACCTAAACATTCTTCAGCTATATCAATCACCACAGAAATTTTCTGCTTTTAGCAGCACTGTACACAATTCTAAAACTGATAAGGATTTCTACAGCCTGTGAGAAGCCACCAAGAAAGATCCACACATTATTTCAGTGTCAGCATTTATCCCATAAAAAGTATAGTTATAACAGAGGCAACGTTGCCTCAGGAAATTTTAAAGAGGATATTTTGCTTCAAACTGAAAATTAGCCAAGATGGTGCAAGGTGCTGTTTGTTTATGAAAAGAACAGATTTGAAAAATGCACTGAACCATAGGAAACAAACTGGGAGGACCACTCAATCTAAACTACCTCACAAGGTTGTTAGGATGGCAAAGTGGTACTCTGAGTTCCATGAAGGAAGGGCAGGAAACAAATGTAATAAATACATGAGAATTAGGTCGCCTTTTCAGAATTGCATCCCAGAAGAACACAATCAGGCAATAAGGACTGAAGTATGTCTTGGTGGATTTACAAAATAAATGTAATTGCTTTTACTTAATAACACAAGGCTTAATAGAGTCTGTTGGAAAATATAAACAAGGACTTGCCACTGTCTACCAAAACAAAACAAGTCACAGGACATTTATCAAGTAGTTCTTACACTAACGGAAGATCTTTCTTCACCAACAGCAATTATTTCCACATTGCCTAAATGAAGAATGGCTGCCAGTATTTTAAAAATATCCATCTGAAAATCTTCCTTAAGACCTGAAAGAAAGAAAAAATCTTTCCAGCTTAAGCTCTTCAGAATAGGCATAAAAGTAGACATAAAGTGTCTACAAATATAATTTCAGAAAAATTCTGTGAACAGCATGAAAATGGGTGGAGCATAAATTTAAACTTCTGCATAGTTCAGTACCCAATATGAACTCTCTTTAGGTGCTTTATTTTTAAAAGACAAAGATGGGATAGAAACATTACAATAAATAAATAATCAAAAGCAATGCTGTCTAGAAAACTTACGTGATTTCTTAAGCCTGAGAAATTTCCCAGTTTACATTACACACATTAGACTCCCATTTAAAGTGATACTTGAAATTATCTATGTGTTTTGTAGGAATATTTAGTATCTATATCAAGCAGAGTGCAGCAGGGCTAATGCAAAATGAGCTTGCAGTAGAAACAGGACTAATTATTTTGGAAGCTGTTGTGAAGTAAAAAAAGAAAGCTATTGTCTCAGGAAATCTATCTTAGAATAGAAAAAGAGAGAAGCAAAAGAAGTTGAGCTGTACTTAATTACAAGAGACCCTAAAAACTGGCTCTCATTGATGGCCCATAAGACCTCTTCCAACTCTACGATTCTATGTGTGGGTATAAGCCAGCACCCATTATTGAGGTTGAAGCCCCATGAATACTTCCTTTTCAGAAAAAAGAACAGAGAGATTTGTAGAAGAATGGGAAAGTGACCTCTGCAGGTATGAAGGAAGCAAAAGGTTTGAGTACATAGACCTAAGAAAGATACAGAAAGGTGAAACAAAGAGCAGATGTTATCTAGACTCTCCTCTCTCACTAATATCTTTATACAAGAGTTAATATCTCTTTGCTTCTATCAGTGTTGACTCCTTCAGCAATTGATTGAACAGATTTACCTTAGCTTGGACTAACCATCAGGATTCCAGCCTTTTGGGAAAATACGGGTCTCTGCTCCGATTTACTCTCCACTGCACGTACTCCTCTCCATTCCAACATTAGTACTACAGGTAATTCTACCTACCATGTCAGCCTAGATGTAAGCCCTGTTAAGTTCAGTGTATATAAGGGTCCTTTCCAAAGAGCAGAACCGTCAAAATAACAAATACATTGGTTGCAGTAGTTCTTTTTTCCAGAACAATAACTAGGTTTCACAGCCACTATAATTCCACTAGTTTTTTAAAGGCAAACTATGTTCACCTACCAAGAAGGGTAAATGTTCTTTGAGTCTCTATCATATTTGCTCTGTCATCCACTCCTTCAATCACAATGTTTCCACCCATGTTTGTATAATTAAATTCTTCAGCACTTCCTGCAGATGAAAAGACAAACATGTTAACATGGATTGATTAGAATCTTTTGTTAGAAGGCCATCAATTACAAATTATAGCAATTATATGAACATAAGAGTCCTATGATATTTTATTAACAAACCTGTGAACTTCTGTAGGTAAGAGCTGCATTATCAGATGAAGCTGCAGTCATATGATCACGTTTTTGAACAGAACTTCTAAGAATCCAGTTTATATGACTCCAGCATATGACAACCCTATCCTAGGGATTTCTTGGCAAGATTTATTCAGAGGAGGTCTGCCACTGAATTACTCTGAGGCTGAGAGTATGTGACTTATCCAAGATCACCCTGTAGCTTTCCATGGCTGAGTGGGATGGGGGCTGAACCCTGATCTCCTGGAACCTCAGTCCAACATCTAAACTACTACACTACATTATGTTAAAACTTACTTTGAATTAATCCCTTTCTCCAATAACTCTAGTACAGCTACATTTTGCCATGACTGAAGCTTAACAGGGGATAGCCTCATTCCTTCTGCAGTGTAATTGTAACTTTTAATTGCTTTTATAGTTATAAGGGTATAGCCTAATTAAATGGTATCTAAGAAGTATCTATTTTAGTTTCTTTTGACAAACATGGAAATAGTATGCTCCCTTTTAAAACTGCAACAATAACTGTAACTAGATATTTGAGGAACCCTTGGCCTATTAGTGTGACTAATTACTTTTTAATGGTAACTTTCCAAGCTCTCATCTTGAAATATAAAGAAGTTTCATTTTAGCTTAGGGTGGCTATACTTGCAATAGTCTGCAGCATCTTTGTTAACATCTAGCAGCAGTATTATACATTAGAATCACTTGATAAATTTGAAATAGCAGGTAGCTGTGCTGCCTCATTGCATCATTCATATGTGTGTGTGTGTATCTATCTATCTATCGTGCCATTTGGTGACATTTTATTTGATTCCAGTAAATTATTATGAAAAATGTGAGCAAGTTTTTGATTTTCCAGAACTCTGCACAGCAGGCCGAGAGAAATATCCAGAAAATTGGGCATGATATCATTATAATCACCATTATTACTCATTGGTTCTTCCTGCCTAAAAACTAGAATCTGTTTCCTACAAAACAAGTTAAGTGATTTGAGTTGACTGTGAATCAAAATGCCCAGCTTTTCTTCCTCTCTGCCATTTCATTTTAAAGTCAGCCTTACTAATTCTGAAAAACATTTTCATTGGTCCTAATCAGGAATGTAGCTATGAGAGCACTGTCTCTCAAATAACATTTCTGTTCATCCCTATGAAATTTTCCTTCAGTCTCCAAATTCACAGCATTGCAGAGAGTGAAACATTGAAAATTATTAACACCTAGAACTCTTGTATAGTCAGCCCTCCACTTTCATGGGAGTTAGGAGTGCAAGACTCCCACAAAAGAGGAAAATACGTGAACAAAAATAAAAATTATAAACACTATCTTTTTAAACCTGAGAATACTTCTCTAGCAATCTGTGGATCCTCCAGTATGATTCTATGGTCAACTTGCAGTGGAAATGTGCCACATAGTCATGCTGGAGGACTTAGCAAAGTCTAGGGCAGTTTTCTCTCTGGTAATTTCTAGGTCCTCCAGAATAACTCTACCAGGAGAAGTAGACCACGGAATCACGTTAGAGAACCTAGAGATTCCTAGGGAGAACATATTTTTCCATGGCAGGGGCAAATAGAGTAAGAATTTTTTAAATAATCAAATCTGTGAATGCTGAACCCACAAAAGTGGATTTGCTGTGTTTGCACTCCCTTGATAATTTTGTCTGTATCTTTTCTTTGGATGCCTAAACTGGTTTTAAAATGCCTGAGTGAAGTTTTAAGTTGCTGCAATGCTAGAAATTTGGTGAACAAAAATTTCACTATGGGTGGAGGGGGGGCAGAATTCTTATTTGAGGGGAGGTAATGCCCTCATTTTGCCCCCCCCCCCTACTATACTCCTGGTCCCAGTTCAAATATTACATATTCTAACTCAATATATCTGGTGCCTTATTTGATCATATGAATATATTTTTTTGCTTTATACTGTACTTGACCATACTATGTCACTAAAGATTCAAAAAGAGAACCCCATCTACTGGACTGTGTGTCAAAGAGCTGAAATAAAGCAATGAGAAAAAAGATATAAATGAATATTTTGAAACATACCCAGCTTAAGATGTTTAAATTCTGGTCTCAGAGCTGAGGAGCACAACTGATAAAATATATGGTAATTTCTTTCATTCTCTGACTGCCAGTGAAAGGAGGAAAAAGATAAAATAATTAAATATGCTCAACAGACAACCTCCCCCAGCTTCTAGAATGCTTGGCTCTTTTACTAATATAATAATATTGTTATTAGCTTCATGTGCAATTTGATATATATCACAACAAGGAGCTATCTTCAAATCAGAAGGTTCTTCCAGAAGCCAGTGTTTACTGTATTTCCTGCATCCATTTGTGCTTAGTTTAACTTCTGGGTGTGTTGATTTCCAAACTATGCTACATTTGCATCTTCATTCTTCCTACAATGCTGCACAGATTGCTGATCCCCAGAAAACATCTGTTGCATAATTTTATGTGGTCCTTTTCCTCATCTATGTACCTGACCCACAGTTCTCCTTCCAGCCCACTCCCCTACTGACATCTCCCCCTCCCAGTCTCTTCTTTCACCTCTCGCTTTACCCTAACAGGTTTCAAGCACTCCTGCATTGCCATTTGCTGATGACCTACAGAGACTAGCAACTCAATGTCATCATGGGTGCTGTAGCTGTAGCTGGCTACACTTCTGGTTATACCAGATAAACCTATCTGCTGTACTTACCTTTCTTTTATTTTTTTGCTTTTGCTCAGTACTGTATTCTTTCAAAACAGAAGTGGTCCCTAACTTCATTCATGTAATTATGTATCCCTCATCTTGATGAGTACTGACCCTACATTCTGGACTGAACTGAGGCAAACTTAGCAACTAATCATTCTCCTTCCTTTATCAAGAATTTTGGAGTTATAGCACTATTCCACCTATCCACCCCACTGTCCTTATTCTTTAGATAAAAAGATTCTGGCCGAATGTGTCTTCTCTCTGCTGTCACAGCAAACTTGGATCCCTACTACTTTAAATTTGCACCAAATAGTTTTAGCATGGTACCTTAGGGCACTTGTAGAGGAGAGCAGCAAAAAAGCACCTGGTGTTGGGTAGTGCAGCATGGAAAATGGAGGAAGTCACAATGTCATAATGAAATGGACACAAAACAACATGAAAGCATTTTTTCGAAGGTATACACAACCCCTCAGAAAGAAAGTAAAATTGTCTTGCTAGCATGGCATATTAGCACACCAAACAGAGAAGAATAAGGAAAACATCAGGCAGTGAGGCTGCTACATTCTTCACTGAGAAATAGGGGGATGGGCAGATGTGGGCATCATAGAAGAAGTAAGAGAAGGTGAAAAACAGACCTCTTAGGAGAAAATACAGTTTAATGCTGCTGGACAGAAGTTCAGAGCTGTTCACTGATTGTAACAAGCAGACTTGATCTGAGGAGTGGGATTATGTTTTAACTACAACAACAAGAAACGAAAAGGAGTGATACAGGAAACTGATAATTTGAAGGAACAAAAGGAAAGAATTTGGAAGACACCAAAAGCCCTGCAATGCTGTGTACATTGCCAAAACTGTTGCTCTAATAACTGCTTCTGTTAAATATTAACAACAACTGGCACTTTGAATAATGATGCCTCTAAGGAGTACTAACTGAAGAAATGCACACAGTAATCAAGAAGGGGTTTTTCTAAATATGCGAAAATAGCTACTTTCTTTACCTTAAAAATCACCTTTGCTTTTATGATGAACATGAAACAATACTGTAATTAACAGCTCAAGAATCTCTTTCTCTAGAATTTTGGTAGTTTCTGGCTCTCCACTGTGCACAAAATTCTTCCAATTTCAATATGGCAGGGTAGACAAATGGAGCTATTATTATGTAAAACACTACCTAAAGTTAACAAAGATGCAACATAATTACACCACTGAATTTTACCAACCTGAGAGACAACTCTGGATTTCTCAAGCAAGTAGGTTCTCATATTTGCACCAATGATCTGATACCTCTCATCAAAACTGATTTCTGTGTATTTTCCAAAGCGACTGCTGTTGTCATTGCGTGTGGTTTTAGCATTACCAACAGCCTATAAAAAGGAAGAATTTCAATTTACATGCATTTTTTTCTAGAAGAATGATTCAGGAAGTTGTCATTTAGATGCTGGCTATACACTGTGAGAAGTGAATGCTTTATTATGGTGTCCAAACCTGATGTTTCAAGTCTCAGTTAATTCCCATGACATCCAAGACTTGGTTGTGCCACTTATCACCTGAATGATGGGGCTTTTGCTACTACCTTGACTCCAAGCAGTAGGAGACACACAAAGGAAATCCTCAACACACTGGGAGGGGCAAAAAAACAACAACAACAGTACTGTATGATGCTCAACATCTTCTTTGTATTTAAAGGTCCCTTCAAAGGTGGCCATTATATCTGGAATTACAGTCCACAAAATTAATCTATTTTAACCAGTTTTCAATAAGGAGGGGCGCATCTGCTCCTTCTTGCCCCTCTAGGATTAAACTCCCTTGCTCACCCTGAACTAAAAGGTGAAAGAACAGGACAGATGGCATGTACACTGGCATCAACCAGAGAATCACTCCTGATCCCTGTGGGTCTTTCCCAGGGTTGACCCCCAAGGCATTTTACTGCTTGAGATAAAGAATGTGATAATGCCTTTTTCTTCAGTCCAAGCTGATTCTTACTTCAAAACTAATTGTGGCATAGCATCGTCTGCTACATCTGAGATAGTAGGCTCCTTCAGTGGACCCAGAAAAGATTGCGTGGCATAGATAGCCTTCTCTTCTAGGAGAGGAAACAGCCAATGAGTTCAGAATTGCTAGGAAACTACCACTACAGCCTCATAATATGGGCCGCTGAAGAGTCATCTCATTTTGTCCAATCTTAGGGCTCAGCCTAGTCTTCTTACATCCCAACTAAGCATCTTATCACTGAACTATAGCTTACAGCCCCATACTACTGATGGTTTGCAGCATCAATGCAGCAATGCTGACTGTCCTTATGCCTGATCTTTTACTGCTCAGTAGCTTGTATACACATAATGCTACTTGAATAACTTAGATTAAAAAAAATAATCTTCATAAAAGATTGGCACTGAAAAGACTACATTGTGACTCAGTTGTGACATGCTTGCAATCTATGCAGCAGACTTGGAAGTTTATGCTTAACATCACCATCATAGATTTAGATGTTGGAAGTGAACTATAGTAAGTATCTAATTATAAACTTCCAGTTCTCAAGGCTGAATTATAATCTCAGCTAAAGGAAGCCGCATGTTAGAATTAGATGGCTAAATAAATTAATTGACAGTTTTTCTCCTCCAAAAGTTGTCCATAATTTACCTCTGTTATTGGATTGGATGCCAGCACTTTATCCTCCACTTGCGCGTTGCTAGTAGACCTACTGACTGTTGCAAAATATCTCATAGCATATCTAGCAGAAACTGTTTTCCCAGCTCCTGATTCTCCACTGACTATAATAGATTGATTCTTGTTGTTCCTGAAGCAAGGTGATAATAATATGTTATTCAAGATAAGTTCTGGTTAGAGATAGAGAGTTTAACATTTTAGGTTGCTATAACTCTAAGTACTACGGCCATAACGATTAATGGGGTACTCTTTTAGACACTGTTTCTATTTACACTGATAAAAAATTGATGGAAATGTGTTTCTTTTCATAGTGATTCAATTGTTACAGTTTTCTTGAAAACAGAAGTGGGAAACCTTATTTGATGGTGACAAGATGACCCACCACTGCTGACATCAGGAAGTATGGACCCTTTGGACACTTTGTCCAAAAATCTTTTCACAAAACACAGTTATAGCACTATGGTTCCAATTTAACTGCTGTAGCAACATCCTATGGAGTCCTGCAGTTTAGTGAGGGATATTTAGAATTCTCAGCCAGAGAGCTCTAGTGACTTTCCAAGCTATATTATCATCATCATTGTCGTTTCTATCCCACTTTTTTACCAGTTCAGGACTTAAAGTGGCTTACAACAAATTAAAAACAAATGGTTAAAAATCCACAAAATACAAAAGTTAAAAAAAGATTAAACAATTTTAAAAAATTAAAACTTTATTAAAACATACATCATTAAACCTACACACAGAGAGACCCATAGACCAGCACAACAATTAGCAAGATACAGCAAACTGATCAGGTGAAATGGGCCTTATGTAATCACTCATCAAATTCCTGTTGAAATAGAAACTAGGGAGGGTTCCAGTCTAACCTGTCTGGGAAGGGAATTCAAGAGCCTGGGGGCTGCCACTGAGAAGTCCCTCTCCCATGTTCACACCAGATCTATCTGTGAGGGTGGTGGACAGAGAAAAGGGCCTCCCCATCAGATCTTAAAGCATGGGCAGGTTCATAGGGGAGAACTGTTGCTGTTGTTGTTGTTCTTGTGTGCCTTCAAGTCATTTTTGAATTATGGCAACCCTAAGGTGAACCTATCATGGATTTTTGGGAGGCTAAGAGTATGTGATGTGTCCAAGGTGACCCAATGGCTTTCTGCAGCTGAGCACGGAAGTGAACCCTGGTCTCCAGGATCATAATTCAATGCTCAAACCACAACACCATGGGACAATATAGTCTTTCAAATAACCTGGACCTGAGCCATATAGGGCTTTATAGGTGAAAACCAGCACTTTAAATTGTGCCCAGAAACCCCAAGATTCCATAGGATGCAATAATGGCAGCAAATGCAATCACAGCACTATAAATGCATAGTATCAGAAGGCCCCCTAAAAGCCAATTTCAATGTGTGAGGGTGTTGTCCAATCAGGGAAGCACACATATAGTGATATTTCCTGCAGCAAATGCTTTGATAAAAGCAGCTTCCCTTGCCCTGTGCCTTCCTCACTGGGGTGGGTGAAGTGAAAACAAGTGGAATCCTACTGTCACGACAGATCTGTGACTAAAGCTACTCAACATCTCAATTTTTCCCCTTCCCTGCCCCAAAGCAGTGTAGGTGCTGTAGTTTGGTGACTGGAACTCCCACGGGATCAGTGCTGCTGACTTTTTTGAACCTTACATTGATTTTCATGACCACTTTCATATTTTACAATTACAGCATTTTGATGTTAATATTAACTGTTATAGCTGCATCCTATAGAATCTTGGGATCTGTAGTGTGGTAAGGCACTATATCTTTCTGGCAGATTCTAAAAGCCTCATAAAACTACAGATTCCAAGACACTATAGGATGAAGCCACGCCAGTTAAAGTGGCATCAAAGTGCCATAATTGCATAGAATTAAAAAGATACCTTTTTGCATTCTTGCAAAGCTTTTAAGAGAAACAGTGAGATAACCAGCATTTGCAAAGGAAACCAACTAGGTTTTAGTCATACTCTAGACTTAAATTGCAATATAAATACCACCTAAATCTACCTTGCCATCTGCTTGTAAGCTTCTTCTGCGACAGCAAATATATGTGGATCCATATCTCCCATATTCTGGCCACTATAGGCATGAATAATGGCATCTCCATATATAGGCAGTTGTTTGTAGGGATTCATTGCAACCAAAATTATTCCTGTGGATGACATCACGTGTAAAAATACAAGATCTGTATAAAATGTGTTTTGTAAATTATAAATGCCAAATGTGAACATTTGCTTACCGCTGTAGGTATATATCAACCTGGATTCCACAAAGCGAACTTTGAGATTGTGCAGGACAGCAGGCTCATGAAGATAACTAAGTGCTGTGAGGTCATTTTCACCAACAAGTATGTCAGGATTTCGCAAAGGAGGCAAGGCCCTGGGATCAACTGGATAATCCAGTTCCTGTAGGTAAACAGAAAATTAAAATTGATAGACAATATTTATTTTGAAGATTTATACCAGAGTTTGTAAAAGTTACTTTTTGACTACAGCTCCCAGCCAGCAAGGACATGCTGGGAACTATAGTCCAAAATGATTCTCAAGGTATCAACAGCTCATGCAAGAGAAAACCCCACCCTCATACTTCTGCCTGCTCACGTGCTCACACAAATGTGCAACAGTATCCCTTAGTTCTTTGATAGATGGGGCGTGAACAGAGCATGGAAATGTTACTTTTTTTGGACTATCATTCCTTTTTTAACGTTTTTTTAAAGTTTTATTGTAAGAAAATAAAATACATAACGTGACAAACAAATGAAGGGAAAGGTAAAAAAGAAAATGCTTACTTTTCTATTTCTCTCCAAATTTCATTTGCATTGTATTACTTATGCAATGTATTATAAACCATACTGATTATATATTTTTGGTTATATATATATCTAAATCTCATTCTCACTATACCAGTTATTATCAATTATACCTATAATTAAGATTTTCAAAATATACTATTAGTAATTTCATTCTTATTTCTGTCCTTTTCAAAATATAATGGACTACCATTCCTAAAGACTCCCAGAAAACATGGCTACTGGCTGGGGAATTCTGGCAGTTGTTGTCCAAAGAAGTCACTTGCCACCATATCTGGGTTAGAACATGTTTCCCTTTAGTTCTACAGCCCCAGGACAACAAGTTGTTGGTTGTTGATCTTGTGTGCCTTCAAGTCATTTCCTATCATGAAGTTTTCTTAGCAAGCTATGTTCAGAGGAGATTTGCCATTGCCTTCATCTGAGGCTGAGATAGTATGGCTTGCCCAAGGTCCCCCACTAGATTTTGAACCCAGGTCTCCAGAGTCCTAGTCCAATGACAAAACCATTACACTGCACTGGCTTTTTAGGGGGCAGAGTGTTATTCCTGGTAGGGAAGGAATAAGCCATCTCCTTGCAGTTGTTCCCCTCTTGTGAATGGATGGTGATGCCAGGCTCTTCTTCCTCTTGTCATTAAATTCCTACCAGTTGGCAGGATTATTGCCTTCTGCCAACCCTTGATTCTCTGGCTGATGGCAGAAGTTAGAGTGTGCTTCATTCTTGCTCTTCAGTACTATGGGATCAGAATAATGACTCTTCTGCCATTCCAGACTCTTCTAATTCAAAGGCATGCAATGTCCTTAATCTAGTACTGGAAATGACTGTATTCTTGGAAATTGAGCATGCCTGTTGTATCATTCCATCCTATCTAATAAAAGATTCTATGCACATCTAATCAGATATTGGAAGTAAAAGATCAAAGTTACCAATAGTTTCTTGTTAATTTCAAATGGTCCTTTGAAAGGGTTGCTGACTGGTAAGTTATAGAAAGCTATATCAGTTTAGATGCACACTTGCTAATCAGATATATTTACTGAGAAATATGAACAAACTTACGTAGTGAAGAAATCTCTGTGCACTACACTGGAGCTTCCACATCACAGCTAATCATTTGGCATGATAATCTTTGAAGGTATGAAAATATAAAACCTACCAGCACTGCCATTCTCTACTTAATTGTTCTTTGCAAAACAACAAAGGTTTATAAAGTCCTTTTCACAAATGAGAATATCCAAAAAAGAGCCACCATAGGATGAGTTCTGCTGGTCTGTGACCTGAGAGATCCATGTTCAAGTACCCACTAAATGTGTGACCTTAGGCTAATTGTGATCTTTCAGCATGAACTACCTCACTTGCTTATTATTTTGAGGATAAAGTGAGGAGAGTACAGCAAATGTAGTCAAAGGATATAAAGCAAAGTCTGACAAAATAATAACAATAAGACTTCAAGGAAAACCTATCAATATAACTATAACCTAGGTTTATGCTCCAGCTACAGAGGCAGAAGAAGAAGATGCTGAAGGAGCCTATGCAGGCATCCAAGGAGATGTTGATTACGCATGAAAACACAACATGTTCTTAATCATAGGTGATTAGAATGTAAAAGTAGGAAACAAAGCAGAATTAAAGATTGCAGGAAAATTTGACAGAGAATCAAGAAATGAAGCAGGAGAGCAACTCACTGGACCTCGCGAGGCCAGCAATTTGTTCATCACAAACACATTCTTCAAGCAACCAAAGAGATGACTGTACACATGGAAATTACCTATACAGAAATCAAATAGACTATATAATTGAGAGCAGAAGATGAGGAAGCTCCATTCTCTCTGCAAAAACACACCAGGAGCAGACTGGCACAGACCATGAACTGCTGATATAAAAAATTAAAATAAAGCTAGGGAGAACACTAAACCAACCATTGTGCCAAACTATAACTGGAAGAACATCCCCATATAATATAAAGATAATGTAAAAAACAAATTTGCACTATTAAGCCTAATTGACCAGAAGCAAGAACAACTCTGAACTGAAGCCAAGGACATTGAAAGGGAGAAATGCAAAAAGACAGCCAAATAGAAAGAGAAGCTTCAACGGATGACAAATTAAACTCTTAAAGTTGTTAAAGACATATGAGAAACAAAAGTAAAAGGTGACAGAAATAGGGTCAGGACCACACAGTCCAATGATCTGTGTTCAGGGACAAAGAGAACTACTATAATAATCAGTGGAGAAAAACAGAAGATGACATCAGAAAAGGAAGAACAAGAGACTCTACCACAAGATTCAAAAATTCAAAGCAAAATTAAAACCACAAGTGGGGATACTATATGACCAGCAGGAGAAAATTCTGCATGACCAAGTACAAATAAAAAGATGATGGAAACAGTACACTGAAGAACTACATAAAAGAGATGAAAGGATAAGAGATTCATTCATGGAAGAACCATTTGAAGATGAACCTACAATTTTAGAAGGTGAACTAGAAGCTATACTCAAGGCACTTAGTAGAAATATATCACCAGGAACATACCACATAATAGAGCATACCAGTAGAGCTTCTTCAAGCTACAGAGAGAGAGAATCTACTCTAGTTCCAACTGAAATCTGTCAACAAATATGGAAAATAAAAGAATGCCAACAGATTGGAAGTGTTCACTATACATTCCTGTCCCCAAACAGGGACACCAAGGATTGCAGTAACCCCAGGACCATTGCATTAATCTCTCATGCAAGCAAAATTATGGTCAAACATTTTACAACAAAGACTTTTACCACATTTGGAGTGAGAAATGCCAGATGTCCAGGCTGGGTTCAGGAAAGGAAGAGGCATTAGAGGTCATATTGCAAACATACATTGGATAATGGAGCACATCAAAGAAATTCAGAAGAAAATCAGCCTATGCTTTATAGATTATAGCAAAGGCTTTGACTGTGTAGATCACAAAAAACTCTAACTTGCTCTTAAAGCAATGGGTGTGCCACAGCATTTGATTCTCCTGATGTCCTGGTGTACCTGTACTCGGATAGAGGACAAATACAGAGAAATGGAGTCTGCATTTTGTCATCTCATCTCTTTAAAGTAGGACACTACAGTTAAGAATTCAAAACACTAGGACTTGGGAGAGCAGCTATGAAGGAACCTGACAAAATGTGGAGAAGGGGAGCCAGGTGTGCTCACTTAAGTGCACTGTAATTATAATTTAACATCAAAGAAAGAAAGAAACAATGACCCTGAAAGCCTATGGAGAAAAGAATGCTACTTCAGCGTGTGTAGAAATGCACCACAGTATGTACAAGTATATTTTCAATAACTTCAACTTTTTTCCCCCTTACCGTGCCGTCTTCTAGTTGTAGATGAAGTATGTGGTCTCCAGTTTTATAATTTGTTGTAATTTCAGCAGACTGCCAAACTTCTTCGCCGTCAGGGATCCAGACTCTGTTGTACTATGATAACAGACAACAAACAATTAACTTTACCGAGTAGCATTATTTGTTATTAACAAATATATAATTCTGCATTTTGTTGACAGATAATAAGAGTACAATAAAATATGCAATCAACAATTCAAAACAGCACATTCAAATATGCTGCATTTACATATGTGATAATGGGGCTTCCCATTATCTAGACTTAGCTAAAAGGGGGACACTTCCCTCTTCAGGTAAACCAAGGGTTAATAAGGTGTTGGGATTAGATTACATTTTAGTATGGGGTCAGCATCATAGGTCATGTGGGTCAGCATCACAGGTCATAGGGTGAGAACTGACCAATCAAAAACGAAAGAAGTGAGCATCTTCAGGATGCTTCCAAGGAGAAGTTATAAAACTTCTTGCAAGGTCATGTGGCCGAGAGAGATAACAAAGGGATAACAAAGAAGAACAACCCAGGAACCTCATGGAGGGGGGTTCTGAGCCAGTAGCAGGCTGCAGGCCGTACGCCTCGCCTCCTGGCCCTTCCCTTTAGAACATCTAAGCCTAGGAAGAACTGTGAGTAATTAGAAATAGTTATCTAGTTGCGTTAGGGACTTTTCTGTTATTTTGGAGGCTGGCTGATCTAAAGAATGTATCTGTGCTTTTATATCTGTTCTTTTTGTAACTACTTGTAACTAAGCGTGCCTGGGAGGAGGGAGCTTCCCATGTGTGGTAATTTGCCTTGTTTATTTGCCTACCTTTAATAAATACTTTCTGTAAAAGGCCCTGTTTCTCTCCTTCCCACGCCAAGCTAGGTAGACTGGGGGAAAAGGAAGATCCTTAAGCTTAGGGATGTACATGGTGGGACAGGGTCCCACTGTACTGTCCAAGTGTCCAGATAATTCATAATTCAGTGGGTGGTGGCAGTGAAGATTAACAGCTAAAATTCATAACAGGCTGGAATATACATCCCAGCAGCGCATGGTGTCATTTTCCAGCTTCACAACATATTTGTCCAAGAACACACAGAAAACAATTTTTTCTCTCAACCAAAGAATTCTGTGGATTTTTTTCCTGAAAAATATGAAGAAAATTGGTTTATGAAATATTTTCTTATAGAATTATGAATAAAATAAAATTATGAATAAAACATTTGTGACAAGGTTTTCCTGTATTTACCCCCACTACATCTCATTCTATACCTGAGTGGCATAGACCTGCTTTTAAAAGTGCCTGCCGTCCTTATTGTGTAATTTGAGTCTTAGCTCCAGTCTTAGACTGTGGCCTCCCCCCTCAACTAAAACACAGTGAAGTGGCAGCTACAATATAAGAGATATTAGGAGCACAAACGTGCTGAAAGAGTGTAATAAAGTGCATAATGAAACCATATTTTGCTGTGATGCAGTGAACAATGGAGATACAAGAGTGTGATGCTATTCCAGAGCAGGCAACAAGAAGGAAGGATTATGACTATATTCATTCATTCAGTCTCTGCCTTTGTCATTTCCAGACTTCTGCAGCTGCTGACACCGTATCTCATTCTTTCATAAAACATTTGAAACAAAATTGTTGCAGAAATAATTGTATTGAGAGACAAAGAGGGACAAAGATGTCATTAAACAGCTAAATAACACTACAGGCACAGGGAATTTTGTCGACTGATTTTTTTTTAAACTACCTTCTTCAGAGATATCTTACTAGCACAAAGGATGCATCTTTTACAACTAAACTTACTTTCTCTTACTTGTAACTATCAAGGCCAACATTCTGCTGGCTAGCTTCCCATCACAGTTATATAACCAACTGTCTGGTTCCCACACAGCCAACTGGTTCAGAAACAAATTATTCAAAGGAATAAGTTTTCACTCAGTTGCCACTGTATAAAAGCACTTGTTGCTTCTTATGCCCACTGTTGAGCGGATGATAAAGCACATTTTATTGTTGTTGTTAATATTGTTGTTGCTGTTCTTGTTATTATTACAGGCACACCTCAGTTAACAAAGTCTCTGACAAAGAAGCTTCTTTTTACAAAGTCTTTTTATAGCTTTCCAGCCACCCTTTTCTTCCTCATTTTCAGTCTAGATGAAAGTTTTTAGCAGCATCACCACTGGGAGGATGGTTAAGGAAGAGTGGAGAAACATAAAATTTGACTGTCAAGTTGCAACATCATGTGTGCAGTAAACAGTGCAATAAAAGTCTGATCTGGAAAAGAATGGGTCTGTACTCTAGTTGATCCTACCCTAGCTGACTGTGCCTGCCTACATCTGGCAAGATAAACAGTGACTGCCTCCCAGACCCCTTAGCAAGCACATTTGTACATATATATATATATATATATATATATACATACATACATACACAGGAAAGTGAAGAAGACATAAGTTACTCCCACCCCACATCTCACTTGTTAAAAAAGAATACATATCTATGTTCCCAAAATGAAAATCATAAGAAAAGTGTTGGCTAGTGAATATAAAAATCATCCCTGGATGCATTTTGGAAGAAGCTTTCAAGTGGTCTCTGGAAGGTTCCACATGCTTTTGTTTACTTATACAAGATGTGTTTTTATTGTGTGCTTTCAAGTTTTTTCCAATTTATGGCGACTCTAAGGCAAACTTATCATGCAGTTTTCTTGGCAAGATTTGTTCAGTGGAGGTTTGTCTTTGTCCTCCTCTGAGGCTGAGAAACCATGACTTGCCCAAGGTCACCCAGTGAGTTTCCATGGCTGAGCAGAGATTTGAACCTTGGTCTCCAGAGCTGTAGTCCAACACTCAAACTGCCACATCATGCTGGCCCTATACAAGGCTTACCTAATTGATGGATTCATTTCACATGTGCATATTGTTAGTTTTAAGAAAAATTTACTGAAATATGTTGAGCTGTCCTTTTTAATCTATCATTATTCTTTCCTTGTTATTTCTGTTTCTGGTACCAAATTTTCTGTGAAAGAAGTAATGCTCAGGAACATACTGACTTCATTAACTGAAGTATACCTGTATTTATATAAGCTCTCTGCTGAAAAAGGCTGAAATGTTTTAGAGAATAAGGCCAAAGAACAAGAGTTCTATCACATACTTGAAGTCTCCCTAATCATCTCAGAAAAGCCATTAAAAAAAAAATACTGCCCAAGGTGGAGGAATAAACAATACCACGTACCATTCATCCAAATTAAGGTGCATAGCACTCACAACCAGCCAAGTTATTTTGACATAAATGGATATTACACACACAATTCTCTCCACATTTGGCATGAAGACGGTAAATCAAATAACAATTTGCTTCTTTTCTTGATGCCCAAAATCTGCTGCTTGAGACCATCTCCTCATTCTGTCCATCCAAAGTGAAAGATTCTACTCTTTCCTTTAGTTACAGTAGCCTTACCCACTCAGGTTGCTTTCTAGATATGATGGAGTATTATCATATGATTACATATAATTATTTAATTATTATGCATAATTATTTAACTTACTGTATATAATTTATTTATAATGTATTTATAATTTTTGTGATTTAAAAATGTTTATTTAAAATTTCATTTTAAATTAAAAATAACCTTGTTAGCCTGAAAGGTACCGCAGTACTCAATTGTTTTACCTGCAACACACCAACATGGCTTACCCTTTAGAAATTAACACTCAAAATTTATTTATTGGATTTATATAGTGCCTTTTCTCCCAAGGTGGGACCCAAGGCAGCTTCCAAAAAGTTAAAAAAAATATTAAAAGCGTATAAACAATTAAAACATTAAAAGATATATAAAATTATAAAACTTACAATAGATGTTTAAAAACAGGGATCTATAGATGTAATTTTAAATTTTGGATACTGTATGTTCATAAGTATGAATATACATTCTGCAAGATACTACTTTTGTCCAAATATTATTCTAACCAGTTCTAGTCATAAAATAGATTATACCAGGTACCTCCATTGGTAAATGTAATGAGCCACCTCAGTGAACCCTGCCTTACAAGTAAACACAAAGGAATTTACTTTTGTATCGAGTCACACTCATCCTCCCCTTTCCCCACCCCAAGATGGAGAGTTGCTACAGCTACTCAGGGAATAACAAGTATAAATGATCACAAAAATATCTAGATGTAGGCTAGCATAGGTACATTACAACACAGTTGCACGCACACCTCTGAGAGAAACTGGGAAATACCACAGACCTGTGAAAAAGCGCATAAGGAAACAATAACTATGAGGTCATCTAGCATTTCCTCACTAGTACATCCCAAGATCAGGAAAAACGTTTAGTCTCTTAAAAAAAGCACTAAATGGGTATAAATAAAATTTTATTATTTAAAGATGGTAAACTTAGGTATAAAATAAACATATATTGCCTAAAATAAGCACTTCAAATGTCCAATGAAAAGGAATCATCAAGATTTCAAAATGTCATCTGAGAAGATGTGATCCCTACAACTGCTGTTATATGATAGCAAGTCACTCATAAGAACTTGTTTTCTTTTAAAAACATGTGGAATCAGGATTGTCAAGCCAGAAGCATCTTAAGTCCTGAAATTTCAAGACCAAAACCTGATATCATAGGGGGATGCCCCAATGATGTCATTAAAGTATCATACATGAAGCATCAACCACAGTGGAAATCATTTGAATAAAGAACACAAAGTTTAACAAATGGGAAACTTTTGGCTGGAAATTAGTTTCCAAATTCTGCAGTTAACAAACAAATTCTGCAGCGAACAAACAAAAATGTTTCCTAACTCTGTTTTTCACACTTCTGCAAGCACTGCTTTTAAGAACACACAGAAGTTGTAATCCAATCAAAGAAGTTTTCCAAGCTTTGATTTGAACAGAAAAGCCAAACTTTTCATAGCTCTTTTTTTATGTTGATAAAAACAGTTTCCAACTGTAGCACATCCAAAGAAACATTTCCAAGTGAAAGGAAAGCCTTGTGAAGCTGAATTAGATGCTCCCCACTCACAGTGTTTACTTTTTTTAAAGCTAGATTCTCACTCATGCAAAAATATTAATAATAATTATAATCATGCCACTAATAATCACCAAATATTCTGTGGAGGGAGAAATTACGATGATAATAATACCAGATCAACAAGTCAATCTTGCATATGTAATTCTACTCAGAAACAAGTCCTACTGAATTTAATAGGACTTTAAAAGTTTGTAAATTCAGACATATCCCATCCACAGTTTCAACGGGTTTCCGGGGGGCGGGGGGACAGGGCAAAGAGAAAAAGTGGGAGAGTTTTTTCCTCAACCAGCAGGCAGTGGCCAATTTAATTTCTTCAGCTGTTCTCCCTTTCAAGTTGTCATTATCTTGACAGAGCAACCTGGGGATGTACATTTGTCAGGATATTTAGCTCCATTCCGATTGCGTATCTAACATTCAGTCACAATAGATATAAGTCAATCTCAGGTCGGTTCGAGTCTAAGGGCCCTTCTGCACTAAGCTGTTACAGTGCCATTATTTCACTTTCAATATTCTGTGGAATTCTGGGGTTTGTAGTTTACTGAGGCCAAACAGTTCTCTGGCTGAGAATTCTAAGTGCCCCTCCCTAAACTGCAAACCCCAGGATTCCATAGGACATTGAAAGTGGAATAATAGCACTATAACAGTGCAGTGCGGAAAGGCCCTAAGATATCTCTAGCTATATAGCTCTGTATCTTGTGGTCTACTGGAAGATCAATATTATTCCCATTTTTCAAAAGGGAAACTGTTCAACAGGGAGACGGACAGATAGGACTCCATCACTTGCTTATTCATGCTGACTGTATCTTGACACCAGGCCTTTCAAGTTTATCCTCTCTGGGCTATACAACATGAAATCTTTGATACATTTTCCATTGACTAACTTCTTTCTAATCTTATCCTCGAAGAATGAAAATTCATATATGATAAATTCTTAATTTTCTCCCAAAGACTACTGCTGTATGCTCTGAGAACATTGTGCATAACCTTTAACATCTATTGCTTGGTTCTGGCTCTCCAATTTTTTGTATATGAGAAAATATTATTACAGTTTCCAACAAGGACTGCTATGAACTCTGAGGAATATGGAGGATCAAGTAGTCGCTTTTACAAAGCAAATTTGTCTGAGACTTTTAATTGCAAGAGATGGTCTTGCTGGCATTTGTATATATAAGATAAATTAAGATATTTATTCATACTGTTTTAATATATTAATTTCTTATTCTGGTATGTTTTAGACCCTACTTCTTGTAAATTATGATAAAAAATATAAAAGTATGTGGGCACCATGTAACATAGCAGCTTTTTGGCTTCTTTAAGAGCCTATCATTTTATACAGGTCACTGATTTCCTCTCAGATCACCTTGACAACACATTTGTAATTGTTCTGGTTTGTTATTGTTGTTTCTTATTTTATTTTTGCAACTCCTGCTTATCATCACTTACAGCATCCCAGGAAAGGGATGGTAAATCTAGTTTGAATTTTATCTGGAGCTGCTGGCAAAGCTCCTGTTCAAATGAATCCACACCCCCACATCCCCAGGAACACTCCTGTATATTAACTATATATATCTACTTAGAAGGAGGTACGGGAATGTGTTCAATAATGCCTACCCATGAGTTAAATAAAAATTCAATCAAGGGCATCATTTTGGGTCCAGAGCAGAGTTTTCTAAACTTTTCATGTTGGTGACACACTTTTTAGACATGCATCATTTTGTGACACAGTAATTCAGTAAATAATTCAGTAAGTGGAAGCAGCTCTTGCAGTAAGTGGAAGCAGCCTGGCCAACCACCGCCCTCGCTGGGGTCCTCAGCCCAGGGCGGCAACAGAGGCAGCCCCTTCAACCAAGCCTGGCCTGCCGCAGCAGCAGGAGAGGCAGCCCCTTCACCCCTTACATTTGTGCAACACACCTTTACACTGCAGCTGGCACACTAATGTGTCATGACACACGGTTGGGAAAGCTCTGGTCCAGAGTATCTGAAGGACTGCATTGTTTCATAAAAGCCTGCATGGCTTTGCCCATCTTCAGGGGCGACCCTGCCCTTGATCCTGTTCCTCTCACAAGCACATGTGGAGGAAAGATGAGAGCCAGCCCTCTTGATAGCTGCTCTGAGACCACAGAACTCCCTTCCTATGTATGCTAGACCAGTTCTCTCTTCATTGTTCTGTGATGACTTTGATATTCTGTAAGGATTTTGGAAACCAATTCCTCATAAGGAAAACGCATTTAATAGTGCTGCTGTATGATTTTTATTACTGTTGGCCCTCCGCATTTGTGAGTTTGACTTTGATGGATTTATTTGCGAGTTTCTCCAAACCCTGCCCCCGCTCAGATGCTCCTTTTCTGGGGGAACCTTCCATCTCAGGGGCTCCAAACAGGCCTTGTAGCCCTTTAAAAACCCACCTCTGGTCCTCCTCCACCAGCCACTACATGGCCAGCTAAGGACAGCTTGCGGGCCAATTTCTCAGTACTACAAACCTTCTCCCAATGCCCCACACACACCTACACTCAAGGAAGGAAACAGACAAGAAGAAGTGCAGAGCCACCACGATGACCCACCACGCTTCTCCTCTCCTTTCTCTGATCTGGTTTGGCCCCTGTGTGTCCATTCCCTCCACCATGCCTTGGCCCCCTTCTACATACATACACATACACATGTTTTGTTATTTGTGATTTTTCCACTTTTTCAGGGGTCCTGCAACCCTACCCCTAACAAATGGGGAGAGCTGACTGTACTTGCCTTTTTAAAATTTTAAAGTATTTTAAACTTTTCAATCAAACAGTTTAATTATATTTTCACAATTTTAACCATTTTGATATGTTTTTGATATGTTTTACCAGTGTTTTTTTACCTGTACCTGCCTTGAGCTCCGGTTCTAGTGCGAAAGTCGGGGTGCACGTATAAATAAAATAATAACAGCTTTAAATTTCATTCAGAGACCAATCCCTGTGTGTTTAACACCCAGTCACTTACATTAAGTTCAGTGAGGCTTATTCCCAAGTACAGTACAAACTTAGGGTGGATTACATTAATGACACTGGGCTTTAAGCCCTAAATACATTTGGATAAAACTGTACCCAAACAATCCAAAAACAGAGAGCCAACTTAATGTAATAGTTTGAGCGTTGGACTAAGACTCTGGAGAACAGGACTAAAATCCCTGCTTCCCCATGGAAACCTACTGGGGGACTTTGGGGAAGTCATACTCTCTCAGCCTTAGAGGGAGGCAAAGCCAAACCTCCTCTGAAGAAACCTTGCCAAGAAAATCATGCTGATAGGATTCCTTTAAGGTTGTCTTAAGTTGGAAACAACAAAGACTGTAATCCCAGATTTGCTTCATACGCATCTGTTTTAGCTTTGGTTTTGCCTGAACTCCATCTTCATTTTTTTTTAAAAAAGACTTGCCTTTCAGAGAGTTTCTCTCGCTTTTACTGTGCTCATGAGGCCCTTCCTCATTCTGCCTGACAGGCACAGACTTTCCCATCTCCCTCCTCTTTTCACGAAACACTCAGGAGCTGGCACAAGACTTTGCTCCCAGACAGGATTTCCTTGTAGCCCCGACTAACACCTGACCCGGCGCCACATTCTTGTTCGCTAAACCTGCTGAGGAGAAATGTGACAAGTCTTCTTCCCCTTCAACTTTTGCCCAGCTCCATATGGTAGAAAAACTACATCTCCCCCTCAAGCTCCCTTTCTGTTCTCAGGGTCTTTCTGATACAATCCCAGACACAGTTTGCTTCCAAGTAATCTCCCTATGTTCAATGGGTTTACTCCAAAGGAAGAATTGGACTGGACTGTGGCAACCACCAGTGAATCCCTTCTCCTCCTCCCTCCCTTTGCAATCTCTTCCATGCCCACGAGCAACAGAATACAAGATTTATTTAAAGATTTTCTTTTAAAAAAAAACAGTGGGGTAGGGGAATCCCTTTATTAACCCAAAGGCAAAGAAATCCATGGCTGATCCCCAATAAAAGTATTAACCACCCTTATACACACACACACACACACAGATAAGTTATAAAAATGCTCTAATAGCATGAGCTCATGTAACAGTAATACTATCTATGGTAGCATGAATTGTGTGATTTAAAGCCCACTCATGCTAAAATGCACTTGCCAGTCTTCAATAGGGCACAGAATCAGAGCTATAACTGGGGGGGGGAGGCACTGGCTGTCCAAATAAGAATCCCCTCATTAAATTCCATGAAAGCCCTCAAATTTCTGGCCACTGCAAAGACTGAGATCTTGAAAATATTTTGCTCCTAAGAATCCTTACTGGCCTTCCCTTGGTCACTTTGCTGGCCCCTTTTCTTTGGATGCCTAAACCGTATTTCTAAAACTGAAGTTTTAAGTCACTACAATGGTGGAAATGTGGGGACTGAAGGAAAAATTTCATGGGGGGGGCAGAACTGTTATTAGAAGCAAGCAAGGCCCCTTCATTTTGCCCCTTCCATAGCTAACACCTCTGGTCCTAATAAAAACATTCCCATACAATGACTGGGTAGGTCTGCTAGGTATTTTTAACCTATGAAAATATTCTTGCTATTTGTCCATAGTTTGTCACCAAAGATTTAAAAGGAGAAATTGTGGGGACTGAAAGAAAAATCTCATTTGGGGAGGTCAGCATTTTTATTTGGAGTGGGCATTGCTCTCATTTCGCCCCTTCCATAGCTAACACCTGTGGTCCTAACAAAAATGTTACCATGCTATGGTTCAGTAGGTCTGACAGGTATTTTTAACCTATGAAAATGTTCTTTTCTTGGCATTTGTCCATAGTCGGTCACTAAAGATTGAAAAAGAGAAACGTGGGGACTGAAGGAAAAAATTCATTTGGGGCGGTCAGAATTTTTATTTGGAGCGGGCAATGGTTTCATTTCGCCCCTGCCATGGCTAAGACCTCTGTCCCTAATAAAAAATATTCCCAGACTACGACTGAGTAACCTGTGAACCTATTCTTGGTATTTGTCCACAGTCTCCCACTAAAGATCGAACACCCTCTAGTGGATTGTGTGTGAAAGGGTTAAAGAAAGCGAGGAGGAAAAAACGGGGAAATGGGGGAGAGAGGGAAGTTTCATTTGGAGGGGCAAATAAGCGAAGGATTCGGTGGTTGTTGTGGCAAAGACTCAAGCCTGGGCAATCTTTTTTAGGGGGGAGGATTCCATCCCTTCTCCACCTTCCCCTCACTAAACCGCGTCCTCCACCGACTCCAAGGCGATCCCCTCAGCGCGGCTACACCTGCCTCAGCGTCGAGGCGGACGGGCAGGCCTCTTTCCCCCCCGCTTTCCCGCTTCCTTTTACCTGCGTGTAGAGGTCGACGAGCGCCATGGGGGCACCCCCTTCCCTCAGGGAGCGCAGGAAGTGAGGAGAAAGGCGCCCTTTTTTCCAGCAGCGGCCGAGCTGAGGGAGAAAGGCGGGCGCCTTGGGAGTTTCCTCAGTTTTCTCCCCTCAGGGGTGCCCTCCTGGCGGCGGCTGTGGTGGCTCCGCGCTCTCCAGAGGTGGAGCTCAGAGCCCGGAGCCAGCCGGAGCACCGCCAAGGTTGTTTGCCCGGCGTTTTCTCGCTCCCTCGCCCTCCTTGCCTCGGAAGAAAGTTTACTTTAGGGTGGTGGCTTCTTTCCGCGTGGATTGGAAGCTTTTCAGGTGGTCATAGGTAAAGGCGGTTCCCCCCCCCACACACAAAAGTGTCCTTTAAAATAATTGGTAGTTTTAAACTGGATAAAGACATAGTATAAGAAAAAGGAATAAAATAAGATTGTATGTGATGTAATGCAACCATGGAATAAGGTAATGCAACAAAGCAACCATGGAATAATGTAACAGGTAACAATGTAAGACCATCTTTTCCTTTGAGTTCGCAGTAACTAGGGCCATTTCCGCACTAGACTGTTATAGTGCTATTATTCCCCTTTCCACATCCTATGGAATCCTGGGGTTTGCAGTTTAGGGAGGGGCATTTAGAATTCTCAGCCAGAGAGCTCTTCGGCCTCAGTAAACTACAAACCCCAGAATTCCACAGGATGTTGAAAGTGGAATAATAGCACTATAATAGTGTAGTGTAGAAATGGCCTATGTATGAATGGCATGAAACAAGCAGATTCAACTGGAAAATAAGCTTGGAAGTGTGTGTGGGGGGGTTATTTTCAATTATAAACTTCAATAAAAATATTTTTTAAAACGGTAGGAAGGAAAGGAACACTAACAGAAAGAATGAGAAATGCAAAGGAAATATCTCGGGATAAAAAAGAACAATGAAGAGACTTGGGCCATTTCCGCACTAGACTGTTATCCTGCCATGATTCCACTTTCAACATCTTATGGAATCCTGGGGTTTGCAGTTTCCGGAGGGGCCGATTTGGCCCCTCCCAAAACTGCAAACCTCAGGATTCCATAGGATGTTGAAAGTGGAATCATAGCACTATAAAAGGTTGGTGCGGAAATGGCCTGGACTGTTGTAGTGCTATTATTCTTCTAAACCCCAAGATTACATAGGATGTTGAAAGTGGAATCATAGCGCTATAACAGTCTAGTGCAGAAAGTGCCTTGTGTGAGTGGCACCTTAAAAGACTGACAAGTTTTATTTTGGCTTAAGCCTTGTGTGGAATCTCGCCCCCATCGTCAAATTAATGGAGTGTTCCTTCACTGGTAACTGAAATGGCACTTAGGCCAAATAAAACTCATTAGTCTAGGGCCACTAACCCCCTTGAGATTTTCCCTTAAAAACAACTAGAGGAGGAAATCTCTCTGAAGAAATGAACAGGGAGCAAGAAGATGCCTTAGTTGTCGAACTTGGCTCCTCCAGGTGTTTTGACTTCAGCTCCCAGAATTCCTGAGTTGTTGGCCAAGCTGGCTGGGGCTTCAAGGAACAGAGGTCCAGAACATCTAGAGGACCAAAGTCTAAGAACCACTGCTTTAGGCAGATTCCTAAAGAACGGAAAGCTGGAGGGGCAAGGGTAACAGCAGTGGCTTATTGGGTGGGTGCAGTGTCCAAAAGCAACCTTCTTAACGCTGTAAAAGACTGAAATGTCAATAAGGTACAGCAAATGAGCTTTCAAGTACAGTCTAGCATATTTCTTCAGGCTGGATATTGAGAGGATAATTGAGGGAACAGAAAATGTTGTTGGGCATACAGAGTGCATTTTCAAAAAAAGGGTTTAATCTATTCCAGCGAGACTTGTACCCTATTAAGATTACCAGATTTGTTATAGCACACATTTTGGTCAATTACAACACACTTCTTCAAATTCATGCAATATAGCATACTAAAATGCAGTCAGGCACATCAGTAATCTCTTTCAGCCTGAGGGCTAAATCCAATTTCAGAGAAACTGGAGAAGGTGTATTCCAGTGGTAAGTTGACCAAAGGTAAAAAAGGGGACCTCAAGGTAAGTGTCTTAACTTTTTCCTACCTGTAACTAAGCCACCTCTTAGAATGGGATAGAAATTTAAAGCCCTATACTATCAAAAGGATTCCTAAGTTTCCAGGAAAAGACTATACTTTAGAACGGCATCCACTTCAACTCCAACATATTTAAACCTTTCTTGTTGAATGTATGTGTGGAGCTGGTCCAATCCTGATCCATATATGAAAAACCAAGAAAAGATTCCTATTTTTAATCTATAACACAGTCAGATACAACCACAGAAAGTACAAGGAAAAATAGAAATCTGTTTCATAGGCTAGGTTCATACATCACCTCAACTGAACAACTGCAGCCCTAGGTTTGGACCTGTAGCATTTTGGGAGATATTTTGGTTCAAGGAGGTTATTGTGTAGGAGCCAGTGTGGTGAGGTAGCTTGAGCATTTGACTAACAGAAATCCAGGGTTTGAATCCTTGCTCAGCTGAGGGAATCCGCTGGGTGACCCTGGGCAAGTTACATTCTTTCAGCCTAAAAAGAAGGCAAGGGCAAACTTCATCTGAATAAATCATGCCAAGAAAATCCTATGACACCATTGCCATAAGTTGGGAGTCAACCTGAAGGCATACAACAAGAATTTTATTCTAATGCAACAGGAATATGCATCTCTCTCTCACAATTTTCCATGCCTAGTGGTACAATCTTATATGCACTCACTTGTGAGTGAAGTACAACTGAATGCAATTAAATTTACTTGGGAGTAAGTCATGCTGTTGTGCTGTTAAGTTAAACTCATTGATCAATTCGGAAAAGATCTGTTCACAAAGGAGACAACGAAAACACTTTTAACAGTTGGGTTTTTTATTTGGACATTTCAGTGATAGCTAAGATACAGCCTTTATGAAGCATATGTTTACTAAGTACAATGTCAGACACAATGACAGTTCTGAGCTTATGTCATTCTGATACCATTTTGGTTTCCATCTAAGCACTGTAGCAATATCAAGTGGAAATAAGCCTTTCTTTCAGAAAAATTACAAGCTTAAAAGAGTAATTTTCAAAGAATGTGGTATATTGAAGTATGTCCAGTTTGAAATTCAAATCAAACAGACCTTCAGCTTTCAAATGCTGGTGGTTTTGAGATATGCACCAAACTTAATGACAAAAAAATACAATCTCACACAAACTTAGAGAAATGGTCTACAGCAGGGGTGAGCAACATGTAGCCCTCCAGATGTTGTTGAACTGCAACTCTCACCATCCCTCTCCACTGGCTGTGCTGGCTAGGCCTGATGGGACTTCCACAACAAGACATGGAGGATCACACCTTGTTCATGCCTCCTTTACTGGAATCACAAAGATCTAAACCAGAAAATATCCCCCCAAACCAGAGATGATCCTTCCTAATAACCTGCTGTGTGCCAGAATCTGCCCTACAGATAGAGGCTATACAGAGGACAGATTATTTATTGGCAGTGCATTGCCAATGCCACTGCCAAGACCAGGTACCAGGGAAACAGATATAGAGATCTACTCCACCCATCTATACAGGATCCCCATTTCATGTGTTTGGTGGGATTCTATAGACAGCAGGGGATTACAGATTACAGACACAGCAGCCATTCCATGCACAAGTGAAGATCTCTAAAATGAGGCAAATGTGTTCTAAGTTTGTATGATTCTCCAGACTTGTGAGGACTAGAGATGCAACATTGTTGTCCACACCTACACAGAAATAATGTTCCAGTGACTTTGTTAGGGCTTTAAAATTGTGCAAAAGATTGCATACATGATCAACTAATATTTAATTAAACAAAAATAGTTATTTTTCAAGTTCCACTCCAGACTGAAAATTGAGAAGAATTTTGGTAAAATTTGAAGACAGCACTACATTTACAAAATTGGTGAACTCATCACTGAACGAAAACTAAAAAGATCTGAGATCTAATGAGGTAATATTTGTGCAATACTTCAGGTTTCTACATTTCAAAAGGGCTCTTGTAAGCATTTTTCCAGCACTGAAGATATTATTCTATGTCAAATTAATAATATTAGAAATAAAGACATTTCTATGTTGGAAGAGCATAGCCTTGCTTTAAAGAAGAGAAAAAGGAAAGCCAGAATCTTTAAGTACACTAATCCTTAAAAGCTAAAATGAATGTTTTATATGTGTTCCAACGCTAAAAACATTAACTCATGAAAAGTGCACGTAAATACTGTTTTGTAAAATATTTGATAAATTACAAAATACTAGTTAAACTTAGAAATATCTTTCTTTAAAACATGTGAAGCAGCATACGATCAAATATGTAAAGTAGTTGATGAATTACAAAATACTAAACTTAGAAACATCTTCCTTTAAAACACGTGAAGCAGCGTACAATTTTAATGTGACAGTAATGTTAGTTAAATGCCTTAATACAAGGATACTGCCTATTATCATCTACCACTCTTGTAAGTAAACAAGGTACAGTAAGGCTTTTTTTTTTAAACAGGTAAACAAAATGAAAAAATAAAAACATATATAAACATTTATCACTTCTGGCATAGCTCAGTTTTTAAAGATAAAATTATTCCATCAGTATGAAGGGCAGATTTGAAGTCAATTCAGAGCATGAGTAGGAAGTTATTGGAGACTTTTAGTTTTAGTTGGGTTTCTAATTTTTAAAAGTGCTGCTATTTTAAATGACTTATATTACAGCTCTGCCATGATACAGTAGAAAATCACTCAAACTTTGAAAAGTAAGTATGCTTCATCCTAATTAAAGAAACTGTGAACATCTGACACTAATTCACAGCTTTCTCTGAGGCAGCAGCTTCTGTTTTTCTCCCTGGTCTGCCTAGAGTCTACCTGGCCACAACTACAGAGGCTTTTTTGAAAGAGCATTTTAAAGTAGGTCTACAAGAAACACAACTTTTTGGGAGCCATTTTTGTAAACTTGGAAGCCAGATGTAAAATAAATATATTTAAGTAAAGACCTTTTCATTTACCATAAATAATTAAAGTAGTTTAGAAGACAATGTTTGAGTGCAAGTATTGACTGTTTCCTAAAACAACCTGCAATGGAAGAGCATACATCTCTCTGCTGACAACAACAAAAACCCATAACAAAAGAGGGAGGGAAGAGCCCAAAACAGCTCTTAAGATAAGTACTGACAAAACTGATGTTTACTTCATTTACTTTATCAGTGACCATAGTATAACAGGTGCACATCACTCTTGTATAAAACTCTTCTCAAATGACAAAATTGTTGTAAGGATAAACAGAGAAATTATATTCGGTATCAGAACTTTTAACATTATGCCATTACAGCATATAGATATGTTTTAAAATAAACATACATTACAGTTGCTATTATACATTAAAAATATTGCACATGGCAATTTCAAAATCTGCAGTTTTTTCCTATGTATATGTGATCATCACTAATCAATTTTTTAAAAAAAAACAAGCCCAGAAAACATTGAACAAGGCATGTCAGACATTTTGAGATGTCAGCTTCACACTGAGGCAAATCTGAACAAGTATCCAAAATACGGGATATCCTGGCAAAAATCTTTCAAACAAGTAGCATACTTGTTCTTAAAAGCCTCCAATGAAATATTCCCATAGAAATAGAAGCAGATTATTATTATTATTTTTAAAGTGCATCCAAATCAGGGATTGCTCTACCCTTCTAATAATGAATGTACAGCAGAGTTGCAAGGTATCTATTTAGGAGATGTGGGCTGAAAGAATTTCTCCTTCAGTGAGGCCTTTGAGATTCCTCCGAAGTGTGAAATGTATCTCCCCACACCCCACAAAACAATTCCCAAATGAATGATATTAAAACATAACACCACCATTACAAAACTGACAACTAAAAAATGACAGTGAAAAATTAACATACACAAAGAGATAAATAAATAGTAAAATGTAGTATGATTGGGTTTTCTTCATTCAACAGACTTGAATACTTTAGTTAACTTACTCTGAACCATTATCATACAGCTTCCAGTTTGTTATTTGTGCTTAGTTATCATTTCCTATAACCAGTGATATTTCTTGACGCTTATATAAGTCCTGTTAAAAGACTGGACAACTAAAGTTGTTTTGTTTTGAAATCCTGTATTTCTCTTGCCTAACAATTATTGTTGTACATTAAAAAGAACACAATACACAGCAGCACTTTGATATGCTTTGAAACAATACTAACTAATGAACAGCTACATTGTACCATATAGTAAGCCCAAAGACTTTTTGATACTTCATCATTTATGTCACACTGACATAAATAAGAAAGCTGTTTGACAGATTATCTGCTTGTTGGTTGTGATGTATTATGAACGTCTACTGTGCAAGCCCCCTTGAAATGACAGGAATTTCCCAAGAGTATGTCTACTCTTATGTAACTCCTCCTCATTTTAATGGGGTTTTGGATTGTGTCCTGTATCACCAGTTTACATTATAACTTCCAGTCTCTAATATATAAAGATGACATTCCTAGATACTTATATTCTTCACTAAGTTTACATTAACTCATTACACACCTTACATTACCTCCTGGGTCCTCAAGGGTCCTTGTCTATCAGTGGAATACATATGACTTAATTACAATGAAATTGTTCTAAAGAGCTAAAATGCACTCTCACACTTTTGCTTCCCTACTGGAATGAGAAATGCATTACAGATTGAGAGTACTCATCACACTGGAAGCATTTGGATGCATCTATTCCACCAAGTGTACATGCAGCAAAGATCTGTTAATGGCCTCACCAAATGGCCACTTCAAACATCATAGTGTACACTTTCAATCTGGAATGTGTGAAGTGACTCTCAACCTTGCTACACTGGGAAAACTACTCCTCAGTGATGGGATGATTCAAAGATGATAATGGCGGTTTGTCTTTGCCAACTAATTATAGAATAGATCATTATTGTTTCCTTTTGTCCAATTTTGATCTCAGAAGGAAGGAGGGTGCATGCTGTTCACTTTATTAGTCACAGCCTATCCATTCAGCTCTGAATTCAAATATAGACAGTATGTGACCAACAGGGGAGAATGGGGGAAGATCTGTACTAAAAAATGTCTGACTGTTAAAATGTTATATAGGCCTCTCAGCATGAGAATACTGAATTTGTACAAATGTATATGCTTCCATCAGCCTTCAGCTGTAAATGTTATGCAGCATTTCAGCTTTCTACAATGCATTTTAGAGTATCTACAATGTTTTCTGAAGCCCTCTTCCCCTATTTTCTTCACCTCACCCTATCCTTATGGCTTTTCTGTGTGTTCATTTTCACTGTTAGAGATTACAAGCGGCAAACTCATGATCAATAGCGAACCGTATCCATGATTCAGACACGAGTGATGAATCCTAGACCCAAACTTGCTGGAATCTGGATGGTTTCTAATGCAAGAGATGAGGGGTTAAATGGGAAAGTAACAGGGAAAATATG
This sequence comes from Ctenosaura bakeri, assembly GCA_948474755.1. Classification (NCBI taxonomy): domain Eukaryota; kingdom Metazoa; phylum Chordata; class Lepidosauria; order Squamata; family Iguanidae; genus Ctenosaura; species Ctenosaura bakeri. The sequence goes on along the minus strand of CAOLHI010000035.1, from coordinate 738,853 downwards.
CTTAGCATCCATCAGCAGTTGAGGGGAGTCTTTCCGGTCTCTCATACGCAGCTGCAAAGGTAAGAACAGATCTATTAGTATTTTACGTTTAAACAGATTTATGCAGTAATTTTCCATCCACGACCCATCCATGACTATTAAAAAATATTTTTGGCAAATCTCAAATATATTATAAAAAAACCCCAATGATTTTCAGTCCTATGGGCATTTATGTGTGTGTGTGCGCGTGCACGCACACACACAGAGTTTGCAACAAATAAGCCCTCCTCATACACACATCCAATAATACTGAAGAGTAATTTGCCAGTATCAACAACAGTATTGAACAGAAAGAGATACACAGGTACCAGTGTAATCACCGTCACTCCTTTCCAATCGTACTCTCTCTCTCTCTCCCTCTCCCTCTTTCACACACATACACACCCATACCCACATCACAAAAATATGACTGTCTCTCACCCTTTGAAAGACTGCAGGAAGGGATAAGAGGTTGGGCTATTTTACCTGTATCGTCCGGATGAAGGACACAGACACTCTTTCTTCAAATTCATTAACAGGAGTATACAAATTCAAAACTTTAACAATCTGTAAGAAAAACATATTTTTTTTCTTTCTCTTGCTGATTAATAGGTCCTTCCTATTTACTTTAGCAATACTGTATACAACATTTTTCAGATGTGATCTGCTTTGTCAGCTTAAAGAACTTTTCAACATTATGTCCTCTTACTTTCAGTACTGGAACTTACAGTTCTTTGAGTGCTGTACCATTTGATGCACTTAACAGTGATGTTGATTACATGTAGTCAAGTGTATATTATACTCATACATCACATCATGTTAGATTCTTTGCTCTAAAACACTTATAATAAAATGGGGGAATGTTGCATCTTGCTAAAACTAAGGGTAGGCGACTTTCAGAGGTCCAAGAACTACATATACTTCCATCAGGATTTCACAGTACTGCTCAATTTGACACTTTCCATTATTTTCTTTTTAATTAAAAAGGCACCTTGCACCCTTTAGGGAAACAGGAGGCAATTTCACCCTATAATGGCTGTAAAATGGGCCAGGATGGAGAGCCTTTATTTCAAAACCAGAAGTGACAAAGTCCTCCACCCTCATGTATATAGCTCAGGAGGTCCTAGCAAAACAGATCTTAGAATGAGGCCTAACTGCCCCAGCTTCCCCCACAAAGCCAGGAGACCTTTTAAGTTTTGAAAAAAAGGTGGGAGAGGCACCCACATGCAGTCTGTGGGCACAACATTACTGTCCCCAATGTTACAATTCCTAAATGCAACACCAGTGTTTATTTTTTAAAAGGCAGTCTATACAGAAATCTGCATTTGGCATGTTAGCTAATGGAGTCAGCTCTCTTTTCATAATTTGGTTTTCATATTTGATACATCTGATACTTAAATCCAATATAATGCTTTTCTCCTGCCCAGATATATATGTTCTGGAAGATTAACTGACCTCTGGGAACAAGATATTGGGGAGGTGGGAGAATTATAGTCAAGATAGGGAAATTGTGCCATCCCTACCTCTCAGTTTTACAAAGAGAACTCCAGTAGTGGATTCAGCCAATATTTTCTTAATAATTGAACAATATGCACAAAGTGGCAAATTGGCACATAGCCCAAGGACCATGATGCTTGTGGCTATTTTCAATTCAAGTCAGAGAAGAATGCAAGGAAAGTGTAAGTTACCTGTGCAGTAGTTAAGGCATTGCACATGCAGCAAATGGCCTCTGCGTCTTCATCCGTTTTCTTTTTCACCTGCAACAACTGTGCTGCCTGGATGAGGGGCTCCAGAGTTTCTTTAGCACCACTATTCATCAGGTTTTTGTCACGAAGCCATTCTTCAAGCTGACTTACATTGTACCTGAAGATTTAATATATCGGAAGACATATGTAGCTATTAGGAACATTTTTTTTCTGTTGTTCTGAATGGAAAACTGTTTCTTAATGGGGTTTTTTTTTGTTCAATCCTTCCTCTTCATACAATCTTCTGTGAATTATTTAGCAAACATTCTGCTCTGACCAAGTAGCTGCTTGGTCCCAGTGCAACTGTTAAGTAATTATGCATAATGCCTGTACAAACCAGAATACCTCAAAAGTTCGATGTCACATTTAAGAGGGAAAATGCACAAACTACTGCACCTTGTTTTTTCTTGCTCTTTTGATAAGAGACAGAGATTTTTGGGTATTTATCCTTCATCTATTAGAAATCAGACAGTTTCCACCACCACCACTTTCATTTTTTTAACACTCCAGTGCCTAAAATACTCTAATTTTTGTTATATGAAGACAAAACAACTCAGGTATGTGTTCTACAGCAAACCTGAAACATAAGCTAATACCATCATACACTACACAGCAAGCTCATACGGTAGCCAAGCATATAGCTTTTCCACCAATAAATAATAAATCAGCAAACAAATTAATACCAGAATCTATGCTTACAGGAAAATGTTTTCCCAGTACACTCATCAAGAAATCCCTTTACATATTAAAACCTAAAATTAAAAAGCCATGTTTTCCTTTGCTTTGTAAAGGTAATGTGGGGTTAGGGAGAGAAGCCATGGAATCACCTTTCCAAGTCATGACTTTCTACCATCTCTAAATTCAGAAACAAACCCAGTTAGGAATAAGGATGGCTAAGAAATGATGGCAAAACCCCTTTTTAATCAGGTGAGCATTGCCTGTTCTACTTTCTTAACCAAGAAAACAACAACAAAAAATCTGCTTGCCAAGGTAACCTAAAGGTCCTGGTTTTTAAAAGCAACATTTGTCCACAAATTGCAGTGTTTTCTGATTAAGTACCAGAAATCTTTGTCTTCATACTCTCATCAAATCAGCAGTTTTCTAAACAAGGCAAAGCAATGGACTCATGAATGTGCCTCTTTTTCACTGTGCATATGATTGTCTTTGGTTATATGCTCAGTTTCTGCAGGTCGTTAACCACAGAAGAGAGAGATGGGGAAGGGGAATGAAGGAGCCTGAGCAGTATGTGACTGTGTACACAAGTGGTATGCAAACTTGCTGTTGCACCATTTATTTAGAGAACCCCCAGTTTGTAAAGTACCATATGCAAGCTGTCCAAAACAACTGTCTCTAACAAAAGTAAAGGCTCAAGTACAAAAAAAATCCTTAAAAACAGAGATGGACCAAGTGTCTTGTGGCCCCTGAAACCTACAGACACCCGATTAACTTTTTTTCTGACCAAAAAGAGAGAGAGGGAGAGGCCTACAAGTGCTACAATTTACCATTTAAATAGGTTTCAAAACCTCCTTGCACTATTTAATATTAAAAACACCTACTTTGGTAGAGCAGAACTGGCCCCTGGACATGCTACACTTTCCCATTCTGACTTAAAACAATCACCTGATTCATTAAGAATCCATTAGGTTGCCCAGCTGTGTACCTGGGAGGACTTAAAATAATGCCAAAGATTGCCTCACCTTATCTGCATCCCTTTGCTCCAAGAGCACATGTCTTTTCGCAGGAGAAGGTTATTGAGGGTCACAGCCCCAATGATGTAGAACATTTGTTTGACCACCTGCTTGATCAGTTCTGGATCCATTCCATGTTGACACATGATCGAGTGGAAGGTATTCAGTTGCCGAATGATAGAGTCTAGCGTGTATGTCCCTTCGTCAGCAATGCTGGAGGTTCTCTTTCTGAGGCCAGTTGGTTTTACACCTGAGACCCCTTGAATAGTTTCATGTTCCAACATCCCTGAAACTGATTAACATCACCATAAATATAACTAAGAATACTAATTTGAACAAAAAAAAAATTCAGAGAGTTCAATATGGATACATTTGATTAGCTGATTAGAAAATGATAAATTTGAGGACACTGCAGTTTTTGTCTTTCATTATTCACTATTTTGTCTTACCAATCATTGGCTGAAGAATATTTTCCAACACTCTTACAAGCTGCTGATAGATCTGAATGGCTAAATCACTCAGTACTTGTCTGTATTCAGCAAGGTCAAAATTAGTGAGGCAGTGTTCGTTCTGACGAGGCGTGTTGTGCTTCATGAAGCCCTGAATTTGTAGGAAGATAAGAGTGTACACTGAAATGTGTTGTGTATTTCCATTACCTTATCAAAAATACCCAAATAACAGGTGATACGTTTTAAAGAAATACAAACTATAGTTGGCCCTTCACATTCACTAGGTTTAGAGGTGCAGGACCCCTGCAAATGTGGAAAAACTCAAAATATCAAAATATGTGTGTGTGTCTGTGGGAAGTGGCCCAAGTCATGGTTAGCAGAGCAGGCACTCAGGGTCAAATGAGGCCAGGGAAAGAGGACAGAAAGTGGGTGGGCCAGCACAGTGGCCTTATACTTCCTCTCTCTTGCCCATCTCCTTGATTGGATGCGAGGAGGTATCGGGAGAGGGTTTGTAGCACTGCAAGCCATCCTTAGCTGGTCAGGAAGTGGCTGATGGAAGAGGAGGAAGACCAGAGACAGGTTTTTAAAGAGCTGCATGGCCTAATCAGAGATGCAAACAAGGAAGGTTCCCCTAGAAAGAAGTGCTTGCAGGGAGCAAGGGTTGGAGAAACTTAATCAAATCCATGAAAATAAAATCTGCAAATGTAGAGGGCCAACTTTACCTTTTAAAACACTAATGAGATTAATTCCTAGTTGGTTATACAACACCCACAAACTGCCAACCCAAAGGAAGGGACAACTCTGACCCTAGAGAATGCTCTCTTGGTGGCTTACAAGCCAAAGTTGCACTTGTTGTTGTGGGTTTTCCAGGCTTTGAGGCCATGTTCTATTAGTATTTCCTCCTGACTTTTCACCTGCATCTGTGGCTGGCATCTTCAGAGGATATGGTGGCATGGAAATGAGACAGAGTATATATACTTGTGTAGTCCCCAGGTGGGAGGGAGCAATTTGCACGTGTTACAATTGGCCTGTGTGATGGCCTATTGTTAAATGGGAGATCCCCCAGGGTTGTATTGTTAGTCGGGGATATGCATAACAGTGCGTTAATTACATAGTCATCCATTGTATTGTTTCACAGATGCGGGCAAAACGTTAGGAGAAAATACTAATAGAATACGGCCTCAAAACCCAGAACACTGACAACAACCTATGCATTCCACCATGAAAGCCTTTGACTTCACATCAAAGTTGCATTTTATTTTAAAAATGTAGATACAGTGCACAGCTGGGAAACCCTACACAGACGTCATCTTAATTTTAGTTCCCTTCTGCTTTGTAAGCCCAGCCCACTTTGTCTGCAATTCCACCCATTTTTGGCTTTGGGCTGAGCTTCTGATGGGACCCTTCCCCCAAGAGGTTTTTACTGAGAAAGTGTGACCCTGACATGAACCCCCACTAATTAGTGCAATAATAAACTTTCAAAAACAATAAATTTTTATGTACAGCAAAGGCAACAAGAAAAGTTATGAATTGAAAGAGTAGAACTTGCCTCTTCACCACTATACTGCTTCAAACAGTGCAAAAACCGGCATGTGTTAGACAGCCAGAAGGAAACTGTTTCAAAGTCATCACCTCTTTTCTGAAAGCAAATATATCAAATACAGTGAGTATTAAAAAGATAATTTGAATAAAACCTGATAACAGATAAATGCACATTTTGCTATATTATTTACAGGGTATTTTAAATTATATCGAATGTCCACATAGTTTCCTAGATATTTATCTTGGCATTTTAATCCCACTTCAATTCACACAGCTTTAAACCCAATGCATGCTGGGAATGGAGATTACATTGCCATTTTAATACCCAATTCTGATCATACTTCTTGTTGGGCAGAAACACACTCACAGAGTAGCTGCTACACAGGAAACCTCTTCTTATTATATTGCTCTGTGCCTTCAGGTTATTTCTGACTTAGGGTAATCCTCAGGAGGACCTATCACAAAGATTTGTTCCAAGAGGGTTTGACATTGCCTTTCTCTGAGGCTGAGAGAGTATGAACTACTCAAAATCACTGGTGAGTTTTCATGGCAGAGCAGGGATTCAAACTCTGGTCTCCCAGAATCTTAGTCCTCAAACCACAACACCATATTGGCTCTCTTGATCTCCTCTATGCATAAATGAATACCAAGAACAATTTGAGAATCAATCTGTGAGGACTGTATGAAGCTATGACCAAAAGCCATACTATTGCACCCTTCCTCAGCATAGGACTCTTCAGAGGTGCTGAACTATAACTCTCACAATCTCCAACCAAGCATTCTGGCTGGGGATGATGGAAGCTACAGTCCAGTATACATGAAAGACACCAAACTGAGGGAGGGCACTCTACCAGAAGAAAATCTAACCCTGTAGTATTCCTGAAAAAAGAGGCATGTGCTGTTTTTTCAAACTCACAAGATTTAATTGAATGGAATTTACAGGTCTCTTTCTCCATAATAAAATTCTCTGGAAAAGATGGCAGTGTTGCAAGAGTTTCTTTTACAAAGGAACACTGTCAATCAAGATGATTAGATATATCCTTCCTGCAAACTGACAGAAAAAAAATCTAAAAACCCTTGGTGACTGTGGTTTGCAACTGAATGTGATCTCATGTATGAAAATATGTCTTTTCTTCACTGCATGTGACACAAACAATATTCATGCTACCTAATTCTAACTTCAACAGTTGGAGCAGCAAGTCCACTGAAGTACAGGATGTCTTACTCTGCAAGAGACTAAAAGAAACTAATGAAGCCAAACAAAGTGTATCTGCTTTAAAAAGAACAGTCTGTATCTCTTTCATTTAGAAATCATAAAAAGAATTGTTTTAAAAACTGTTTTCTGTAGAGTTGCTATATTATCTCTACACTGAAAACAAACACTTCAGTATTTCTGTATTACAAATGCCATGCTTTAGGACAAAAGCTATGTTTACTAATGTATTTATTAATTTACTAATGTATGTTTACTAGTGTATCCATTTTGGCATTATAACTAAAAAACCAACCAACCTTCAAAATTTTCTTGATGCCATTAATTGTAGAAGTCAGCAAGGACCTCACTTTTTGATCATCGTTAAGATAGTCTGCATGGCGGACACACATGAACAAAATATATGCAGGCAATCCTGGGATTAGGTTGACTGCCACGCCACGTGGTTTCAGGTCTAAAGAAGAACACACAAGTAAGCAGATAAGAATTCACATAAAACTCATTACATGTCCTGATAAAACTTCAGCTCTTTAATTAATAGGCATTATTTTCACCATTTGTCATATTTTGTTTCATTCTGCAGTTATCAATTAATAATTATCTCTGCAAAAATGAACAATGGGATGTGACATTCAATTACTATTAAGAATTAGGCATATGTGGAGTTGTTTTCTTTCGTTCAGCATTACACAAATTGTACATAAGTGAAACAGTAAAAGATGGGATTGCAAAAAAAAAAAAACCATACCATGCATTGTGCACACAGAAAGGATTCTCACCTAGAATAAGATTCTTGATGAGTTTTGGCTCATCCTCTTTCTTATATTCTAACATTCCCTGGAAGTCTTTTTCTTTCCTTGGAATATTGACAGGATGGATTGGCTCATCAATTATTTGCCCAGGTGAAATATTCTCCATCTGACCCACTGAATCAAGAGAGGAAGAGAACATTAAGAAAATAAAATCAATTGTAATTGGTATTTGTCAACAAAAACTCACAATTCTGATCGAGAGGTTTGATACTGAATGGTGGTATTTTCTTACTCAATTCAGCCTAATAGTTTTTATTTTAGTTTATACTGCAATTTTCTGACGAAAGCAGGGATAAGGAGTGTGTGGACCTCAAAATGTTGTTGGCAAGCAATCTACATGTGCCATAACGTGCACAGCCAATGCTCACAGATGGAAGGTGTTGTCATCCAACAAAAGTTGGAGGACCAGTCATTGGCTGTTGCTGGTCTAACAGATCTGCAGGGTATATTCCCAAATGAGTAACTGGAAATTTGAGTTTTTTATTCCTCCTCATCTCACAATTCTTATTACAATGAAGGGATGTTAGACTTTTCAGGTTCCACTGTAAATCCAGAAGGATCAGCACAACTGTCAAGCAAGTATATCCTCTCTTTAAGAGACATTTAACAAGAGAAGAAGGGAAGCCTCCATACCACATGAGAAAGATGTCCAAGGAGGGTCATCAAAACTTGTGCTTCACACCTCTAGACTTTAAAAACCCTGGTGTTTTGATACAGCTACTCAGACATATTAGAACCAATCTAGAACTTGGTAATAAGAGAGACAGAAAGACACCCAACAATCTGTTGGATTCATGAAAACTTCTAGAACATGAGTATGTAAACATTATAAAATTCCACTAAAAAAACAACAAGTCCTTACTAGAAGTGGAGATAAAAAAAAATTCTCTGTTATAAAAAGAGAATATTGCCAGAAGATTCGCTGCTGATGTCACAAACTCCCTTCCCTACTGAGAAAAATATTATGGCCTATCCTATATCATATATATGCCTTTTCCTCCTTCCTTCCCTGGCTGCTTCAGCTTCCTCCATAAGAAGAAAGTTACATATACCAGATAAGAAAATTCCACAGCTCAACTCCAGCAAACCAAACTCTCTTCAACATGCACACACACACACAAATGCACATGACGTTAAGTAGAAGTTTACTTCTTATTATAGAGTGAAAAGTGGAAACTCTCAGGAAATCAAACAGCTCCCTTCATGTTATATATGCAATCAGTATTTGTTCATAGATTTTCTCAGATGTCAATGTAAAAAAATTGTTTGTTATTTACTCCTTTAAAGGGCTATTACTTCTGTTTAACAGTGAGATGTCATTAGTGACACAAGAGCAAAAGGAAATTTCTGCACATTCAAACACACTCTAAAATGCTTACTTGAGAGGAGGCCCCACTGAACTCAAGGAGCCAGCCAAAGAACAAGGGGTCTAGGGTGGCTATAGAAGTACAATAAATAAACCAATAAATAAGACTGGGCTATGGATCTTGCAGAGTCCTGTCGAGGAAATATTGGAAACAAGGATTTGCTTTCCCAAAGAATTCTAAAGAAATGCTCTCAGTAAGCTGACTAAAAGAAAAATTTGGTATGTTGAACAACTAAAAACTTACCTTATCTCCTGATCTGGTCTCACTCCAGAATACCTAACATAACTGCACACCCACTAGAAAAGCTGGTGAGGCCAGCCAACAGAACATCAGATAAACCAGACAATATTTATATTGTCTAGCTGTTTATGCAAGAAATAATATTCTACGTATTGCCTGCATACCTTGTGTAATTCAGGAATTAAGTACATGAAACAGACCGATCTGTGCCTATACTTCAGAGTTATATTTAGTGTGGCAAAAGGAGACAACAGTTAGACTTTAGCCACTCCCCACAATGGTGAAACCAAGGAAAAGGTCTTAATGTAATCTTCAGGTAAGCAACTTTTCCCCACCCTCTTAAGGTGTCCCTCTGGCACACAGTGTTTACTGAACACAATAAGTCTTTAACTTCTGTGTGCAGTCTTCCTGAAAGGGTAAAGTACAATCAAGAGAAAGAGAGTATGGTTAGGAAGTGAGCAGGGAGTGGCCTTCCCCATGTTAAAAGAAGGTTTTAATAAGGATTTAAGCCTTCACTGCAAAGCAAATATTGTATCTGGCAAACAGCTGTCTCACTGGTGAACATTTTCTATGAAGATTAGTAAGGTGGGAAACTGCTACTTCTTCTTGTGTTAGCATTTATTAGGTAGTGGTTGGTATATAAAGAGGCCCAAAGCATACCTGTGCTCATTAGTGAGTTTTTTAAAAAATTTCATTAGTGTGCCATTTTGGATATGGATAAGTGCATATGATATGGATAAGTATACCGTTTTTGATGTGCATAACTAGCTAGTAAATCTGCACCCACAAACATGCAAGCCCAGTTCATGTGCAATAATTCAATCTGATTCTTTAAAGAAAACATTGTTTACTTGGAAGCAGTTTGATATCCATATGTGTTAAGCAATTATTCTTACAGTGTTATCTGTGCAGTCTTATGGCACTTTGTACACCACTTTGTCTTATCTTGTACAGCCATTAGTGGGTGAGTACGGGGGAAATCCATAGGTAAAAAGTTTACTGTTTACTGTGATGAACTCTCATGGCACACACACTTATGTTTCAAGGAAAGGCGGAGATTCCTGTTGTCCAACCATCCTTATACAAACTATTATGTGTTCTTACTATAAAAGCGAACACTGGTAAACAAAGAATAATATGAACCTCTAGTCTCTCTCAGCCAGTTTACACTCAGATCCCAGAGCCACACCCTTCTGGCAGCATATGAATATTAATTACTATTTCAGACTACTTCCACATAAGTACACATATGTTCAATAGTTTTCCAGTTATTATATCCAGCAATAATAGCTGAGGATTCATTGCCTCAGAAATGTGCCTGTAGTAAAGACCTCAACTTTTATTCTGACAGGCGAGAAGTAAAACCACTCTTGATCATAAATGCCATACCTTCAAGTTCATCAATCTTTTTAGCAAAGACTTTTAGTTGCTTTTTCAGCTTGCGAACAGTCTTGTCTTGTTTTTCAAGCTGTTCCATCAAATCCTATACAAAATAAAGTTGAGAGATAGAAGGATTAAATATTTCAAAGTGGCATACATGCAACAGACAGAAACAGTTCCAGTACTGTTAGTGGTACAAAGGAAATGAACACAGCTGAAAAGTGATGCTGCCATCTGGCTGAAATTTGCAAGCCTGCACATTGCCTGGATCGTAAGCAAGACGTTATTGTACAGTATGTTGAAATATATGCAGCATGACCAGCAGATCTCTCCTGTAAGCACATCTTATAGATGCCAACATATCTGTGCCTGACTTTCTGGTAGTTTCTCTCTCACAGAGCTAAGAAGATTCTACATTCACTATTAACACTCTATTCATGGGGAGGACAGTGGAATGAAGAGGCAGCAAGCATGCAGCCAACTCCAACTTTGGGCAGAATTACAGGAACAAACAACATTTGAACAGGCTCAAAGTCATTAGACTATTAGAAGACTGAAGGTGATATACTTAAAATCCCATTATAGTGTTCCCAATTGTATAGCTTCTCACCCTATTGCTAAATCTTCTGGTGCCAGTTTTAAGGTTCCAACAGTGTATATAAATCATAGCTGAGTAGTGTATGGTCCCTCAAATGTTGCTAGACTGCAATCCTCATCAGCCTTAGCCACACAGTCAGGGTTAAAGACTGATAAGAATACAGACCAACAATATCTGGGAAGGCCAGAAGTTGACTGCCCTTGATTTAACTTGGAAGCATGTAGAACTCCTTGCCATTTTTCAAAGTGTGAACCACACAGCGGAGAGAGCCTGCTTCAATCATGCTGCAACATTCATATTAGTAACAAATAGTGCATTGACAAAAACAAACATGACAACACAACCAACAACAAAAAGCTCTGGGGAGAGGAGTGACATTAAGAAGATCTTCAAAAAGGATTTCCTTCAATAGTGGGCAAGGCAGTCAGCTCTTCAGTTAGCGCTCCAGAAGCAGCAAACAAGAAAGAGGGTCTGCACTGTGTACATACAATCATCCGTTTGTAAAGTGAAATCCGGTACGACTGATACTTCATGGGGTCATCTGCATATAACTCCTCATAATACTGAAAAAACAGGTATAAAGTATAGGTTCTTCCCATTCTTTGGAGGCTGGAATTATACTTACCCTTCTAAATGGTTACCCATTTGGAGCAATACCAAAACATATGCCTACTAGGTACATTTATACATGCAGTGACTCTTTTTGTAAGTCTAAATGCCATGTGGGAAGAAGGCTGATCTTCACATGAAGGCAGCAAGAGAGCAGGAGAGGTGTCTTTTTTTCCTTACATAGCTGCCATTACCATGAAAATCTGAGCATGCTTCCTATTGAGAAAAAGACTGCTCTGTTTCTTACCAGACAAGTCACTTTCCTTCCATGCTGTATGCTTAGGAAGGGGTTTCCCTTTCTCAGCACACTGCATGTAAAAGCAGCATTGTGCCTAAGGAGAAAGGGTGCCTTCTTCATGCAGCTTCCTGATTGTGAGGGAAGGACCCAACCCATGAATTAAAAGAAAGCAGCACTATGTTGACATGGAGAGCTACTAGCAAGCCATCTAGAAACTGTCTTGTGCAATCTAATGTTATGCAGTCTACTGTTACAGAGTCTAGACAATGATGGTTTGGGGAATGAACATGAATACTAGTTACAACAGAATTAATCTCATGAAGTACAGGAACAAAACCAGTTAGCATGGGACTGCAAGAACGCCTACCACTCTGAAATCCCATATGGTAAACTAGTTAAGAAAGTGCTTAGTCTTGACAGAAGGAAAGCACAACACATCTAATATTATCATATAGTACAGGCACCTAGCCAAGTTGAGTTCCTTGACTGGATAAGACCAACTTCCAGATAAACAGTAAGTGCCTGGTCAAGGTCTGGCTTCCCAGACCAGAAACAAACCTTATCCACCTATTCCAATTTAACTTTGGAAGCCGCATGCACACAAGAGGGTATTTTGTGTGCATCCTGCTGTATTACTAAATTTCTTTAACTAGTGTATTTTGAAGAAAAACACAAAGGTCATAACAGCCATGAAAAAAGCAAGGTGTCAGAGAAAGAAGATGCTTCGTGCTGGCAAATTCTGCCTGCCTTCCCTTGTGACTTTTGGAAAAGCTGCAACTGCTAACAGCATTTCAACCTCCATCTCTCTCTGGAGCAGGTCTTCTGTAATGGCCACTAAAGACCGACCCACCCCAAAATACTTTGGATTAGAACAGGGAGAGTTCATAACAATACACTGTTGTGGAGAAAATCCATTTCCTCTGCACCTACTGTAGGGATTACAGTAAAACTCAGAGGAAATAGAGGTGACATATGATACCATCATTCCTGCTTATCAATATGTGCCATGGCAACATCTGGATCCACTACACCACTGGAGTCATCTGAGGTTGCAATGCTACTCTTCTAGCCCCGGAGTAAAAGAGCCCACAAGATATATATACAAATTAGTTCTCGTCAATCATCATAGATACCAGATAGAAATCATCACTTCAAATGCACAGATTTTATCTCAAGATTCCTGTTACATTATCTTGCCGTTCAGTCTTCAAGGTAAAGTGTCTGGTACCAAAGCAACCTTAACTTTCTGTACAATTAAGAAGGGGTGGACCGCTTTTTGACTGCACCTCCCATTAGCCTTAGTCTGCATAGCCAGTGGTGAGGGGTAATGAGAGCTGCAGGCCAACAGCAGACGTGTGATAGTTACCCTGCCAGGAAGGATTCTCCACGTTACCATTACAACACAATAATCATGCAGCTGCTGTGGAGACTCCAGGCATCTTTTGACACCTTCATTTGAGAGTTACTGTTGTTTCCCAGCACCTGACAGTCACTGCTTTATGTAAATGTGAAAGTGCCATTTCTTTGTCTACTGAGTTATTGAAACTTTCTGACTGTTAATAGCTGTATTAAAAAAATGGTTACATGAGTCTCAAGGATGCCTACTGGATCATTTGTCTAACAAGAAACATACCTCTTTTGCATGAAGTGAAACACCTCCTAGTATCTGATTCTACACAGTTTCACACATGCTTTTGTTTTATCTGAGTTTTGTAAAGAAAACAGTAGTGTGCTTCTGAAGCACATAACTTCCCCCCCTTCATTTGTTAAGATGTGGTGGAAACTCATGGGCCAGCTTGGTAGAAAGACCACAAGGCTATGGCACTGAAACAAAGACCATTTCCTTCCTAATACATTATATGAGGGCTGTATACTGAGCTGCTCATGATGCACTTGCATCACACAAGTGTTACCACTAATGGGAGAAATGGTGTTGAGAGAATCTGAATTTTGATAATGTGCGTTTAACAATAGAGAAAGGACACAGGACTTCCAAAATCGCCATCCTAACTGCCATTGCCCTGGCTAAGGAGGGACAGAAAGAAGAGGCTGGCATAGCTCCATCATGCCTAGGCCCAGAAGCAGATGAAAGGCCCGTCTTCCATCCCAAGCATCACTGCCCCAGCCATGGAGGGAGAAAAGAAGGGGCAGCATCTGTTGGATTTAAACCTCTGTCCCACCACCACCTCCTTTTCTTTGTGTGTCCTGTCTTTAGACTACAAGCCTGGGGGCAGAGAACTGTGAAGTGTAAGCTGCTCTGACAGCATTTGTGGCAGAAGAATGGGGTATACATAAATTTAAAAAATAAACAAAACCAAAGAGAATCATATTAGATTTTCTTTGCTATTCTAGGACAAAGCAGGGCAACTCTCCAAAAGAAGAAAAACCAGTCCAGCCCTTCTAAAGTAGTCTTGAAGCAACAGGATCTAGAATCCTGCTTGGAAGGGGTAGCTCTCCCTTTAAAACCTACAGCACATGCGGTTTTAAAAGCAACATCCATGTTTCTGCCTCCCCTCCAATTTTGCTCCCAAGCCCGAAGGAATGCAACTCTCTCTGTGCCTCTAGTGATAATATTAAGATTTGGCATACCAGGTTTTCATTAGTCAAGCGTGTGATTTCATGCTGTAGGCTGGCTTCTATCCGGGCTTCTGGGGGCAACTGGAGATTCTGTGCCAGCAACTGTTGCTGACGGTTGTTTTCCTCCTTCAGACTTTGAATCTCTCCGCGGAGGGCTTCCAGTTCATTGTCATGGCTCCTTTTCTGAGCCTGCAGCTGAGATTCCAAAAGCCTGAGAGAAACCAACAAAATAGAGGGAATTTGGGGAAAACAGAAGGGAAAAGAGAGACGGGGGGGGGGGGAAGAAAACAATTTTTCAGAATGCATATTACTGATTTGCACAGAAGTTCTGAAATTTTAGATGCTCTTTGAGTGTGTATATTGATACAGATACACATACACACACACAGCTGCCAGCTTATATGAAAACAAAAATCACAGAGCACTCTTTAAAACTGTTTCCATCCCCTCAGGACTCCATTTCATTAACAATGGGACAAATAGCAAAATGAACATGGCACTTACTTCATAATGGCCTGGCTTCACACCTGTTTAAAGCATCTTGGCTATGTGGAATTACAAGGGCATGTTGCCCTAACAGGTCAAAGCCTACCAACAGATAACAGACTGCTTATATCAGGCAGAAGATTTAAGGGCACCATTTAAAAAGACAAAAAAAAAAATGTGAACTATTTAATTTATTATTTTCACCACTAATAGGTGGTAGTGATTTTCTACCTCATTTCTACAATGTCTTTGGCCATCTCTGGTTGCTATGCCTCAAAGGTTTGCCAATTAAGTTAGATGGCCCATTATAACTGGTTTCATGAAAATTAAGAAACAGAACCCAAATGTAACAACATTATCCCAAATGAAAACAAAACTATTCACTACCACCTTCAAAAAATAGTGATCATTTAGAAAATATTTTGGAGTCAACTGTAAGGTCAAGAATCAGCAATCAAGTTGGCTGTGTTGCAGATTTTCAGTATGTCCTTGGGAATGTGAACAAATAATTCAATTCAATTTAATTGTAGGAGAGAAAGAAAGGAAGAAGTATTGTGATTAAATAATGCCATATTTATTACATATGTGCACATACCTCATCTAAGCTGCTCCAGAAGATGCACTTTCAGGTTTTAAACACACCTAAGCAGACAAGCTAACAGCTACATTGACCAAGCACATGAAGGTAAATGTCACCAATTTACCTTTCATTTCTCTGCTGCTTGTTCTAGATACTTTTGCTTCTAGAACACAGAAGCAAGAAACAAAAGCTGCTGAGGCCCCTCTCCCTTTGCTCTCTCTGAAGCATGGTTACTACTCCCAATGCTAACTTCAAGCAGACTTACAAAAAGCAGTAGGTAATACGTTAAGTGTTTGTTAGCAGCACAAGAAAAGGAAAGACACTGGTTAAAACAGTATTCACAACGAAGTAACTAAGATGGTTAATCTGTTCTGTTAAAGTGCACACAGAACTACAGCCTTAACCAGTTGACTACTATAGTAACTAGGTAATCAGAAACAAAGGAATGGATGTTTGGGGAAAACATGTTTGGGACAAAATGTGAATGCAGTCAATGTCCATGTGCACGCAAGCAAGTACACAGACTTTGTTGCAAATATTAACAGGTTTGAAAATGGTCTGAAGCAGCTTAAATGGATTCTACAGGTATTTTCTTCATCTGGTCTCACTTAACAGTTCTGTCTTTCCATATTAGCTATTTGCCATGTATTAAGCACAAAAGGTAGGTAATGCACAGAATGCTTTTAACCCCCTCCTCCAGGTAACTGTTTTGTACAGGACTATACAGAGCATGCGTTAAGGTATGGGATAATAAATGGCTTGGCCTGCAAACATCTTTAATGAAAGAGGAGGAGATTCTCGGAGAAATGGGGCCCTAACCTTCTCTAGTGCAGTGCCTTCTTGAGAAATAACTTACAGCACTCCAAGGGAAGGAGGGTAGGTACATAAGCTGTGAAGGCAGAGAAACTTCCTGCACACACTCACTTGTTCTCTCCTGACAAATGTAAAGCCCAGCTAACTGCAGCTGACTCACTAACATTTTAATGACTCAGAGTTTTCAATATGGTAATTTTTGATGTCTGCCTCGCTGGTCCTGGCCACGAGCTCCTATCTTTGCCCCGTCACACTGACTGCAGATGCTGGCCCTGTGTCTGAGTGCCAGACCTGGATGATTTCATTCTTTTCTTTTAATCTTTCATTTGATGGAATGTTTCTGAGCTACTGTAAGAAACGTTATTGCAAAAGCAATCCCGGAGAATGTTAGTAAAATGAAAGAGGGGATGCAAATTAAAACAAAAACACCCATCCTGAGAAGTCTTGTAACCTGTTGGCTTGTTTTAGCCCTTCATATACCAGCCACAGCTCTCCATCCTCATTCAGCATATGATAGTCTTGAAGAGACGATCTTCCAAGCAAAATGTTTTTCAAAATGCAAAAACACAAAAAAGGATATATGATGATGATGGTGCAATATGTTAATTAGAAGGACAATGCAAGCCAAGTCAGTGTTATTTTTAAGAATTGTATATGATTTCCAAAACGACAAATTCTAAATTACTTTAATAGTGTGATCCTAGGCACACTGACATTCAGTGGGTCTTCCACCTAGATAAAGTGTGTGTCTACCAACACAATGCTACAGAGGCAGAGTCTGAAATAAGCCCCCTTGACTTTATATCACTGTTGAGGATAAATAAGCAGAACTGAAAGTTTGGAGAATATAATTTCTCAACTAGCTTTTACTCAGATAGGCCCAGATTACATGTCATAATAAGCAAGGATTCCAGAGAATCCTGATTTATTACGACCAAGTCAGCTCACAGGAGTAGCTGCTCAATTGCTCCTGCTTGGTTCCTTCTGCCAGTGGAAGAAACTAATCAAATCACAGACCCTTTGTCTTGGTTGATTTTGACATTCAGACTGGAGATTCTGGCTTGCCTCTCCTTGAACAACTCAGAGTCATTAGCAAAACTTTGTTGCTGGCATAAGATTGTGGCTTATTGCTGACAAGAGTAGGGGTGGGGAAGAGTTGATAAATAATGATCCAAGGCTATTGTTTCTTATATCTATTCAGCTCCAATGATAAAAATACAGAGTGCTTTCTGAATTGACAATACTTATGTTCCTATTTTGTAAACAGCAATCATGTTTTTCACTTGGTGTTGGATTCTTTTTGTTTACTTTCTCATCATTTTTATCACTCAGTTTTTGGGCTTCTGTGTTATGATGTGTTAAGGTACCAAAAAAACCCTGAATCAAACATATAAGTGATCTAAGTACAAGTACCTGTTTGTCTCCTTCAAACCAATGTATGCCTGGGCTATCTCTCCCTTGTCCTTCATCTTCTGTACATCCTCCAGTAGGATTGTGGAGTCAGTCATTGTGTTCTGAGAAGAATTGACAAAAAATAAGTTTTACAGGATGGATTACCCAAAGACGCCAGAATGTATTTGAGTGTGAGTGTGAATTAGTATGTGGGGGCGGAGGGTTGGCATAGGAGGGGAAGCATGCATTATATATAAAGTATAATACGGTGGATTCTGTCCATCTGTGGGACTTTTGTTCCAGGACTCCCTGCAAATGGCCAGAAATGTGAATGCTCAAACAGTGGCGACATGCACACAGACGCACCAGTGCATCTGTGTTCATGCCACCACCATTTTATGTATAAGATGTGATGATCTGCAATCGCTCGAACTCACACATCCAGAGACTGCAGATACAGAGGGTCCTCTGTATAGGAGTTATTTGTCATTTTTGTAGACATTTCTGTGTTATCCTTCAGTGGGAATTCCCAGGACAATTTACACAGCTTGTGCTAGATTAGCACTAGGAGACCAAAGTTCCAATCTCTCCATAATTATGAAGTCACTGGAGGATTCTTCTTCAGTCAGTTTCTCAAGTCTAACATATTCTCCCAGGTTATTGTAAGAACAAAACAGGGAGGAGGGGATAATGCTCCCCTGAGTTTCTTGAAGGAGGAATGAGACGCAAACATAATTAAATAGAAATTAAATAATATTTCTGACCCTCAGCCAATACACAAACAAACCAGATTAACAAAGAGGAGTCTGAACTTTCTAGGAAGCCATAGCCACAGGTGATATGACTTCAACTGGGCCAGCTCAGCAATTGCTGATCACATCAAACTGAAGCACATGTTGGGCTCAGGGGGGAATTCTAGGATTCAATGTGACATCAATAACAGCAAGACGCTAACTGACCTTGTCATCCTGATATCCATTTGCAAGCAGGAAAATAAAAACACAAACCTGGTCAGCTGCATTTGCCCCTTTATAGACCCCAGTTAGGAAAACTAACCTGCTTTCTACCTTTTTATATACCCTTGTGAATATTGTCAGAACAGGCGCCAAGGAGTTGCAATGTCAGTGTGAAACAGACTTAGAAAAGGTCCTGCTCAGAATTTAACTTTGGGACTGGAAAAGAAGTTTTTACAAACTTCTCCTTGACTCCTTTCACAAGAAGTTCACTGGTGAGTCTAAGTTATACGATGTATTGCAATGGACACGTCCATACACTGGATCTCCAGACTAGAGAACCCAGCGTGCAGGGTGGGGGTAGAACATAAAGCCATGGTAGCTACAGTGTGATGAGGGGCACTGAATGTACATCCACATACGTGTAGGCTCAATTTAAGGCCATTTCCGCATTAGACTGTTATAGTGCTATTATTCCACTTTCAACATCCTATGGAATCCTGGGGTTTGCAGTTTAGAGAGGGGCCTCAAAGGATGTTGAAAGTGGAATAATAGCACTATCACAATCTAGTTCAGAAACGGCCCACATGAAAGTCAACAAAACAAGAGTAATGCCTGACTGCCAATAAATAAAGTCAGGACTTTCCTGAAACAATAAAATAAAGTCAGGAAAACAAGAGTGTATACTGTAAAATAATATTAGTTTGACAACAAGGAATCAAAATAACCATATAACAACTCGACACAAGAGACCAAGACAAGGAGCAATGGATTCAAGCTGCAGGAAAGGAGATTCCACCTGAACCTCAGGAAGAACTTCCTGACAGTCAGGGCTGTCCGGCAGTGGAATCTGCTGCCTCGGAGTGTAGTGGAGTCTCCTTCCTTGGAGGTTTTTAAGCAGAGGCTTGATGGCCATCTGTTGGGATTGCTTTGAGGGTGTTCCTGCATGGCAGGGGGTTGGACTGGATGGCCTGTGTGGTCTCTTCCAACTCTACATTTCTATGATTCTATGAAAAGCCCAGGCAAACTCTGGGTAAGTGGTCTGTAGTATATATGTACATTTAACTGCTCCAGTTTACAGAAATTTGGTTAGGATTTATGTTGATCTGTGTACAGATATTTTAATTCTTTGCTGATAACAAATAGTGGCCTAACTAGTCCTGACCAGATTGGACTGATTAATCAGCGGGATTTACCTATATATTGACTCACCATTCAGAAACTGATTGAATAGGTCTTCTTAGGTTGGAACTAACCAGCAGGATGTCAACCATTATTTTATTCCACATCCTCTTGCTTCCCAACTTAAATTATCCCTTTTCCCCCAAAATGTGGAAAGGGAGGGCTGTGCAATTAAACCTGGATGTATATGATTATTCATAGCAGCAGCAACACATTTTTTTTCATGTATGTGGTGAGAAAAGGGATGTGCATTCTCTCTTCAATCATGTATGACCAACCCACTGTTGGTAAGTGATGGTACAAAATGTTAGGAAGTTCCCAGATGCTTCACTAGAACATACAGTCATCTTTCCAAACAAACTGAGCCAACTGTCTGTGCTACTGGTAAGTGCCCTAATGTTACTAGCATGTAAATCCATAATTGATTATCATTTTCGTAATTTATCTAGACAGCATCTGTAGGCCCCAAAGGATGTTCTCTGTTTATATTCATCACACTACATTTTGCTTCAGAGGAGCAGTGGAGGGATTTAGAGTCTGACAATGTAAATTGTCAGGTGCAATCTGATAATACTGCTCTAGAAGGCTTCAAAGGCACATGGCATACCCATCAATTACTTCGTGAATTAATATAACAGTCAATGAAGATCTTTATGTCACTGGCACGGTGTGGAGAGGATATCTCTACCCCACAATACAAAATTCTAAAAAGCCTGCAACAGAAATGTAGAAGTGTAACATCCTACATCAGCTAAATTGGTGTTTCATCTTGGTGTATTTATTTATTTAGGTTTGTTTATTTGTCCTTTTTGTCCTTAACAGTATTCAGGCTGATCCAAAGCCTGAGAAAATCACCTTTTTTGAACTACAAACCCCAGAATCCCCTAGCCACTACAGCCAGGCTGAACATAATGTTTCCAAGCCCTGGGTTACTCATGGATTGTACTGGAGAGAGGATGAACTACACACTCAACTGTTCTCGAACTGTTGAACAGAATGAAAATGTACGATAGGTCCAGTTTTCCTTTTCATTCCTTACCTTGGGTTGAATTGCCTCCTTCTGGCTCATTAGTTGAGATCTCAGAATGAGGACTTCCTCCTTGCGTACTTCTAGTTCCTCACTGACAGAGGTCATTTGATCCAAAAGGACTCTGTATGCTGGGCCTCCAGGAGCAGTAGTGTCTGGAGAGCCCTTTTCCATTAGGGCTTTCCTCAGCTCATTCAACTCATTCTTCAGCTTCTTATTTTCTGATTCAAGTTCTTGGCGCTGCAAGAAAACAAACAATTGCCCTAATTTATCAGCCATGCTTATACATATTGGGAAAATGGGGGTGTCAGTGATCAGTTTTTAGTCACCAGCTGGTAGGAAACCACACACATTAAGCCTTATATACATTACATTTTAATATTTGCTTTAGGTCACTTTAACTGTTATGGCTTTTTCCAAAGGACACTGGAACCTAGTTCTATCTTCCTGATTGCCCCCTTCAATAAACGCTACCACTCTTAGTGTTCCTTTGGAAAAACAAATGACAATCAGTTTAAATCTACAGGATGGAAATGCTTTTTTCCCTAATGGATGGGTCAAGAGAACTGTCATTCACTATTACTAAGCTACAATATTTCCCCGTATCAATTAAACAGAAGAGTAGCCACACCACTGTGATTTGGAAATTTCTGATTTGACTACAATCCTCAGAATCCTCCACTAGCATGATGTTGGCTTACAGATTCTAGGATTTGTGGTTTAAAGGCAAACTTTCCCCAGCTCTTGTCAGATCATACCAGAACTACCTCTAAATTAATTTTACTTGTAGTTCGCTCAATGCTGTTCCCTAAAAAGCACCCTGTGAGGAAGGTTGGGCTGAGGGAGACGGTCTGGTTGAATATCACACAGAGGGATTTTTAGCTGAAAGACAATTAGAATGGGTTTCCTTTCATTTCTGCTTACTATACTTTGGTAATCCTATTCAGTTTGCTGTGAATAAGCCTCACTGAACAAACACAGATGTCTTCCTAAGATGCATTTTTAACCTATAATTGTTTTTAAAGTTGCTGTTGTAATGATTTAAAGTTACATGAAACTTTTTTCCTTTTAAAAAATGCACATATAGAATTACCTTGAGTGATTCATATTCCAGCTCAGCACCTCTCATCTGAGGTCTTTCTTCCTCCTAAGCAAACAGAAAAACAAAAAAGACCTTCATCTTTTGGCTAATACTGTAAGGATGCAAAAACATAAGATACTTAGGCATTACCAAGAACTGGATACATCATTTTAAATGCCCTCTAGAATGTTACTAATGTTTTTCAAATTGATCAAAAACAACCATTTGCAACAGAGGCAATTTAAGCAACCAATGCCAATCAGGCAATCTACCTGCAGTGCATATTCGCCAGCTTTGGAAGAAACTCTCTAACCTTGTGCCTATTTATCCAGAAGTGCCTGAGTTTAATAAGGCTCACTCTGAAGTAAGCGTACATATAGGTGTGCAGGTCAAATGCAAGTGGCTTGAATGTCCCAGAATCAAAACTGTGATTTTTGATAATTATGTTGACAATGTTGAACAAAATTAAAATAAAGAGGAAAGGGCAGGATGAGTGCATCCTTTAGGGTCCAAAAAAATGAGCATAAGAAGCATAGAAGCAAAATACCCTTTCAAAATAGAAGGATGCTGAATAGGGTCCATCACCAATCAGTCAACACAAAATCAAAAGGAAGACCTGACAATTGTCTTTTGACACACTGAACGACCCACCAAAGGAAAGTCAAATGGCCACTCACTTACACAGGCCCTGAGATTAAAGCTGGCTCTCCTGGAGTCCCTATCCATCCCTCTTGGCTTCCTCAGAAGCCATACTCCCTTTTCTCTTTGACCATGTTTTATTGGTTTCTCAGCTTTTCTATAGGGCCTTCTTTTGATGGGAGGTTCTAAAAGGTTAAAATTTCTCTCCTAATTACTGATAGTTAGAACTTTAAGGCAACATATACTGGTATTTTTGGCCATCTTTTTACCTTTGGCTCCACTCATCACTGGAATGAAGCCCCTTAGAATTTCTCCTAAACTAAATTCAGGCTTCAGGCTGAAAGAGGGATCCCACTCTTGCCTTAGTTAATGCCTTGTACCTTCCCTTGAGGTCATATCTATATTTAATTTGAAAGCCATGTATTTGTTTTAGTTGTCCTGTAAGCTTCCTTGGGTCCCAGACCAGGCCAAGAGAATGGTGACATATAAGAAAAAAAATAAGACAAGATAGCATGGAAGAATAAAATTCTAACTTTCATTGTTAAATAGAGAGAGTTAAATTCTAATGAAGGACAACTCTTTTGGCCTTTACCCGGGTCTTGGCTCGGAGAGCTTGTTCTTCCTTCCTGTCCAGCTCATCCTGCAAGGATTGCTTTTCCTGTTCCAGCTCTGTAACCCGTTTTTGTAGCTTGAGGAAGAGAGACATGTCCAGCGGTGCTTTCTTCTCACTTGGTTCCTGACCCAAGGGAAGCAAACACAGATGAGAATATTTCTAAATCAATCAATCAATCAAACAATCAATCGATCGATTTATTTATTTCCTGCCTTTCCTTCCAGAATGGCAACTCAAGATGGCTTACAGAAATCAAAAGTCTAAAAGTCTTCACCTACTGACAGAAAGACAAGGAGGGAGCCAATCCCAAGGAGTTCCAGAGCCAAGGAACAGCCCCAGAAAATGTCCTCTCTCATACTCCCAACAAACAGGCTCATCTGAGAGGATATAGTCCTTTAACTGGCCTAGGCTCATATTATATAGGGTCATCATCAGCATTCTGAATTGTGCTACCAGAAACAGACTGGTAGCAAGTGGAGCTATTGAAACAAGGGAATGATGTCCTCCCTGTAATCACCCCTGGTCGACAGTCTGGCTACAGCTCTTTGTGCCAGCTAGATGTTGCTAGAATTTTTAAAAAGGCAGCTTCATGTACAGCATGCTATAGGAATCCAAACAAGATGTATCTAGAGGATGTGCCACTCTGGCTACTTCAGATATTGCCTAGAATGTGCAGAGCTGGTACACCAGCTTTAACTGTGTACACCTATCACAGAATTCTGATCATTCAGGCTCAGGAAGGAATCCAAGAGTAGAGCCAAATCTGAAACCTGTCTCTTCAAGGTGAGCAAAACCCCATCCAGCACAAGCTGAATCACTACTCTCTTATTCACTTTTCAACTGACCAGGGGAACTTCTAACTTGTTTGGATTAAACATTAATTTGTTTGCTCTTGTCCAATCTATTACTGCTGTTCAGAACTGAAACAGCTTCCTTAGAGTTTGGTGGAAAAGAGAAATGGAGTTGAGTGCCATCATCAATTGGTGACAGTTGATTCCGGCTGGTGGATAACCTCACAGAAGCTTCAAGTATATGTGAAATACCATGGGAAACAGAATGGAATCCTGGGGCATTACAGGACCACAGTCGTGACATTGAACAGGAATTCCACAGCTCCACCTTTTGGGTCTTACCCTTCTAAGAAAGAGCTACCATAAAACAATGCTTCATGTTCCATCCTAGCACAGCAGCTGAGAAGGATGCCATTGTTAATGGTATCAAAAGCAGTCAAGAAGACCAGCAGAATCAACAGCAACAAACTCTCCTTGTTCAGATTCTAGCATAAATCAATCCATCAAGGCAACCAAAACTGTCTGTATTCTATAACCAGACTTGAAGCCAGATAGAAATGCACCCAGAAATCCCTGGAATTGAGAGACCACCACATATTTCACTATCTTGCCCAAGTATAAAACATCGGAAAATGGTCATAACTGTACAATATGGTTGAATACAGGTAGGTTTTTCTTTTTCTTTTTAATGCTGCCTTCTTTAGGCATGTTGCAACCCTGTTTTGTTGACTACTCTTTTTTCCCATCTGGCTAGTCCCCATTCCCTGGCCTTTCTAAAGATCCAGAAAGAGGTAAGGATCTACCATACATACGGTGGCTCTCACTTCTCTGAGGATTCTATCAATATAGCTGTATAAACACCAAAGAATTAGTATCATTGATAAAGCAGGAACTAATGTGACGTCCACTAGGCCTCTTTCAACTATGATGTCCACATCAGAATGGATTTGATCATAGTGCTTAGCAAAATGTTCATAGTGCGTCACAGATCTCAGTTCTCTTCTCAGAACAGTTCTACTGGATGACATAATGGTGGCAGAGATTGCTTCTGCTGCCTCCACTGCCACAGAGTACACTTTCAAGCAGGCTGTAGATTATGTTCAGTGACACACATTCTAAATTTTCCCCCAGTGTTATTCATGTTGCTGTTTCTGGTGAGGAGCTATTGCTGCAAACTGAGAAGTCCAAACTAGCAGCCACGGGATAGAAGCAGTGCAAAGACAGCAGAAAGATGCCATCCCAATGAGCATGTTAACATGTAGACTGATCTTAAGAGTTAGCAAGAATGGGGGAAAGGAAAAATGAGGAGTACATGAACATGTTACTTGATTAGGAGAGCTACTTATTGGCATCCAAGTTTTCCAAAGGTTATTTTACAAATCACAAATTTTAAAAAGATCATTTGGATAAATGAATCTAACCTAAAGGCATCTAACCTAAAGCTTTAAAGGCAGAAACTATAAACTAACTAAAAGGTTTAAAGTCTATGATCCATCATACCTTTCTTTCTTACTTGTTTGAAAGGGGAGGGGAGAAAAAAAAAGGAGGTTTGTCATTAGATTCAGATGAAAATCATGAGCACAGTAAGTTTGTACACAGCAATGAGATATTTAGATACACACCACTGTTTAAAATTTTGGACCCAAATTTAAGCAAACAAATAGTATATCTTGCATGAACTGAGTGCTGAAAACTTTGCAAGCTTTCAAACTCTTAGATAATTCAAGCAGCAGGTGGAAAGAAAGTCACAGATATTTTCTCATTTACACGTAGTTGATTAGGTAATGCTACTCTCTGAACAAAGAAGGTGAGAGAGGTGTGTGTTATACAGTAAAAGAGGCCTTTTGTCCTTAAAAAAAATGAGGCCTATATATTTTTTTTCAAACCCTTCCAGAGCAAATGGAAGCAAAGGTAAGTACTCAGCAAATATATAGTAAGGGTTCTACCACAGTCCATCTGCTAGCAGAATAACATCTGGCAGTAAAACGGATTCCCTCCTTCCTGAGAACATTCAGTCCTGCTACAGGGAGGATGGGCTCCTGGTGGTGAGCACGAAGAGAGCTGTAAGGTGAGAAGAAGAAGGGAAACTTCTTTTGCACAAATGGAACCCCTTCCTTTTTTAAAATCTGGATTTAAATTAGATATGCACTTCCACTGATCGATTGATTGATCGATTGATTTGCTTTTTTCAAAATCTATCTATCTATCTATCTATCTATCTATCTATCTATCTATCTATCTATCTATCTACCTACCTACCTACCTACCTACCTACCTATCCATCCATCCATCCATCGATCATACAGAAAAGAATAACAATGGCAAAACAGCTGAGGAACAGCACCATCAGTAAAACACATCAGTTCCAGATATTTATCATTTGATTCTGAACTTTAAATAAACCAATGTCACAAAGAAGCTGCAGCTACTTCTCAGTTATTTATAACTGCTACTCATTTCCTATAATAGTAATACAGCTGAGGAACCATTATGGAAATATTCCAATTCTTCTAGTACTGAAAACTGCAGAGAATGGTTCCATTAAGAAGGTGCTCTTACAAAAAAATTAAAAAAATTAAAAAATAACACACACGTACCCTTCCAATGGCAATTTACTTACATAGGTGAATTACCTTGTAGGTTACAGTTTTTGACCTTGCTTTAGAGGCTGACTAGGGATATGCCAAGACAAATATCTGAACACATTGCCTTAAAGAAAATGAGAGTTTGAAAGCCTGAAGTTTTATGAACAACTAATCGGTCCAACATGCCATACTGTATTTATTTACCAGCTCACTCCTTTCTTGAATTCTTAAAATATGATGTTTGAGGTATCCAGTGACGTTAAATCATTAGCACTTTGCCTTCAAAAATCAAGATAACACAAGCTACCTTAACAGTAGAAGAGACACTGCAGTACTGGTGCCTTAAAGCAACAGTTTACATGCAATGGTCCTAAGAACACTTTTTAAGAATGCCAATGGTGGATGACCTGCCTGACACAATGATGGGAAGACTCCAAGGTGCATTCTAAGTTTTGCACAGTAACAGCCAAACTGTAGCGTGCACCCTTAAATCCTATGTAATGTGCAGAGATTCTAGGCATGACACACATGGATGCTATATGTTATTCCATAATATTCTACAAATTATTTAGGAAAAAAATCCTTCTATCTCAGGCACAGGATATTTAAAAACTACTGACTCAGAGGATCCATGAAAACTTGTTTGAAATAAGTAAGTCTGTCAAATATCCTGAGTACAGTGCTTGAAGAAAAATGAACTATAATTCCATAAAAGCTAGGGTTCACAAAGATGACATGTCCTTCCTAAAATATCACTGTGCCATTTTGGTAGCTACTATTCAGAAAAGTGATGGGCACATATTCATCAAATGCCCATTTTTTGGGGGAAAAAATCTACCATGATCTCAGAGTGCATTCTCAGGATGTATTCTCATTCATCTATGTGTTCAAAGCTTACCTCCATTCTCATCTGTAGTTCTTCTGGTTCAGTGATCTCAGAGCTATAGGTGTTTTCTGATTCATTGCTATGTGTGGAATCTCTCCTTTTGTGTCCAGGCTTGGAGATGTTCTGAGAGAGAAAAGGAAAACAAATCTTAGCATTAATAATCACCATTTGCTTTTCCATATTCCAGAGGTTTCATGTGCTTTAATACTACTCAGAAATCAAGACTGATTTGGTGTGTCATCTGAACAGATAAGATTTTGAAAGGAAGTAAGTGGGGACAAAAACTTTTGATAAGTGAGAGAAGTTAAGAAAGCAGCAAAGGGACAAAGAGATGAACCAACCCTTTCTCTGTTTCTTTTTATTTGTTTTGTCACAACCTGAGTTTCCAGAGCCAGGACTGTAGCTGAATAGTATGCTCAGCCTTTGATCTTTTTCGAATGATACCTTTTCCAGGTTTTTCTAAAAGCCACTCACCACCATCAACTTCATCTCATCTTTGAGGTCATCATATCGCTCCTCTAACCGGCTAAACTCTTGGAGCAGATTCTGATACCTCTGCCTTTCATTGTTCAGATCCAGGTCTAGCTGTTTTGTTTCCTCAAGAAGCTTTTTCTCCATGACCTCTAAAAAAAAAAAAGTGCAAAACTAAGAGTTAACAATGTACTGTTAAATAGTTGGAGAACAAAAAGCAAGTGCTTAACTATGTGATCTGAAATCATTGCCAGTAACCTACTATTCCTTCCCAATGCATCTTCCCCACTCTGCACCCCACACCATTCGCCTACAGTCAGGGTTGGCCCAACACATTTTTTGTTGCCTGAAGGGGAACAAAATCAAAATACACAGTAGCAAAGCTCACCAGATTATTTGCATGTGAAGAAGGAAAATCCTACAAACCACTCTGCCCTTCCTTTCAACATACTGAATCACTAATCATTTGTGTTTTTTATGACCCATTCCGCTCCGCACTGGACTGTTATAGTGCTATTATTCCACTTGCAACATCCTATGGAATCCTGGGGTTTGCAGTTTTGGGAGGGGCCAGTTGACCCTTCCCGAAACTGCAAACCCCAGGATTCCATAGGATGTTGCAAGTGGAATAATAGCACTATAATAGTCCAGTGCAAAAATGGCCTATGACACTCAAAACCTGCCATTTGCGGCAACTATCTCACTCTACCTAATGGTAGGGTCAGCCCAGTAATGCAGGAGAAAGGATACAAGAGAAGAGTTAAAACACTACCCACTGCTTTCTTTATGCTGTACACATATCTATGCCTGTTTATATCCTATTTACTAGCTAAGGCTCTCATAATGTGAAGCTTCACCTCCTTTGTGAAAAAAGTCTGAGCCCCAGCTTCTCTTCAACAGAATGAAGAGCTTGGGTCCTTCCTGCTATTCTTTCCACAGAAGCCTGGCTCATCAGAATAACTTAGCCAATATTTGAATTCTCTTTACATTTTCCTTTGGCTTTTTTTTTTTTTTTTTACCACATCTTGTCCTATACTGCACTGCCACCAGCAGACCTAATGAGGACAAGGAAGCTTCTCTAGTCTCTCATGTTCCATTACAATCATGGCTGTATTGTTCAGTTTATGATTACCTATTTCCATTTATATCTCCCTTTTTCTCCAATGAGCTTATAGTCCTCCTCCTCCTCCTCATATTCTCTTCACAAGAACTGGGGGAGGGAGGTCAGGTTGAGGGAATTACTGGCCAAAGTCATCTTGCAAATTCCATTGCTCACATGGGTTTTCCAAGTGCCAGTCCCACACTCCAACTACAATGTCTCACTGGATTTGGCTCTCCTTTTTCCTCCTGCCTCAATTCATGCTCAAGTCTCTGATACAAATACAGAACTTGGAAAAGTTTCTATGATTCCTGAGACCCACCAGACAGCATGATTACTGAAGGTTTCCAGACAATAGTGCAAAAAACTAACTTCTCCTAATTTGGATGCAATCTCTAGGTATTCTCTATTACAACCCTCTGTGTATTATAAGGCACTGGTGCAGAATAGATAAGGATATTAGAACTTCTGGCTCCTCACAGTAGCTTCTTATATATTTGAAACACAAATCAGTATAAAATGACTAACAATACAGGTTAAGTATCCCTTATGCTTGGGATCTGAAGTGTTTCTTATTTTGGATTTTTGAATATCTGTATTTCACAGAGAGCTGGAAGAGACCACAAGGGCCATCCAGTCCATTCCCCTGTATTTGCATACGCATAAAACACAGTACTGGGAGCCCGCAAATGAATGAGCCACAGTTGCTGCTGACCACCATGCTTAGATTCCCACCAAAGATCCTCCCATCTCTCTCCAGCTTCATGTCTTGTTTGTTCACTACTTGTGTTGTGCATGAGACACGAGGCTGGAGAGAGACTGAGGATCTGAGAGATGAATGAACAGGAGTGCCACAGCAGCTGCCTCAAGGCAGCTGGCAGCAACATTTTGTATTTTGGAGGTTTTTGGATTTCTGGATAAGAGATCCTCAACCTGTACCACAATACAACACAACCCATCAAAAGATATGATCGTTCAATATTTGAATTTCATTTAAATTTTATATTTGTTTACTTAAATCTTCAGGCCAAATTGCCAATTAACAAGTAGGAGCAATGTTTAAAGGAAGAAATGAAACAGACTCTAATAGAACAAAACCTTTTAAACATCTCAATATCAGTAAATTGCTTCAATTCCAAATAAAAAGAATTTGAATAAATTGCCGTTATGTTATACGACATAATCACTTGCAGGTTTGGAGGCAAAGACACAGAGGACAGGGAAAACGGATGAAGGAGAGAAAATAAAGGGGTGGTTCAGCTCTAGCGTTACCTATCAGCAGCTTTAGTCCTATATACCATCAGTATGCTGCCTCTGACAGACACACTGCCTAAGCATCAGATAGAGTCAATTTGATGTTTGTGTAACACAGTCCACTTGTTAAGTTCTCCCTGCAGTAAGAATGAGTAGTTCTAAAGGGGAAGGATACATAAGGGGCAATCATGGATCCTTCTCCTAGCCGTACAAATTGAAATTTTATGACAGGGGATGGAGTTTTATTGAATTTTTAAAAAGTGGTGGTGTGACAAAGGAAAAGACAAGAAAGAAAGATTTGGTGGGAGGGAGGAGTCAAATCGAACAAAACTCCTGAATCAAATTTACCTGTTATCTCTTTGGCCTGGTCCTGGATGCGACGGTTCAGTTCATCTTTTTCTTTTTTAAGCAAAGTGTTTTGTTCTTTTAGTTCTAGCACCAACTTAAAAACAAAAAATTATAAAAGGCTCATAAGCAAAGTGAAAAACAAAAAGGTCATTCTAAACCAGTGCCCTCTTCAGCAATTATCTAAAAAGATTTTACATGGTTCCAGACAAAGCAAATTAGTAAACTTACACTGATGGTACTTATACTACTATCACATCCTCCTCTGTCTGCAACATTTTCAACAAATCTGATATGAAGAAAATGAAACGGCAGACAAACAGTAACTCCCTGCTTCTGTGCTTATATGGAAGCAGCATATATACACATCTTGTTCATCTTTCTGTCTACTTCCCTTCTGTTTCAGAACAGTATAATAACAATTATTACTGTTACAGACCAAACAGCAAAACAAACAAAAAACACAAATACACAGACTCTTTTGTTGTTGCTCTCACAAATTAAAATCCTTGGAGAAGGAACTTGTCCTCTTGAACTGTATAAAGTACCTTGATAAGATACAAAACAGTGGTAGTGCTACAATTTTAATAGTACCACAAAGGACTGGGCTAAAATTAGCATGTGTGGGGAAGCACAATAGCTAAAACCAGGGATTACAGGCCAGAAAATCCCTGCTGCACATTTCATTAGCTGGAATTCAGAGCAGAATTAGAAACTGCAAGGACAATCCCAAAAATACCTCCTAGCATTCATTTTTAGCTATTCAGAATCAGAATATGTATGCCAGTGTCCTCCAGCTGTTTCATACAACAGTTCCCATACTCCTTATCACTAAAATGGTGGCTGAGCTGTGGGAAATTATAGTCCAAAGCACCTAGAGTGTACCAGCTTGTCTACCTCTTTTCTCTGTTACAGAGACAAGGAGGATTAAAAGAACAGTGGTGATACTTTAGTCAACAACCACATATCATTGCTTATAAACCTGTAGGTTTCATCTCTCAGAAAAGGTATTCCACCCTTTATGTCAAAGAAATACACCCTTAAATTGTTTCTTAGATCCTGGATTACAGGGCAAGGCATCCTCACCTGGTCTGTCTCTTGCTTATATATATCTGCCTGCTCTTCAATTGTCTTCTTCTCAGACTGTGTTTGGTGCAGTTCCTTTCGGAGCTTGCTGATCTCTTCTTGAAGAGTAAGGACCCGGTTGGTAGCATTCTTTGCCTCTTCTTCACTCATTCTAAGTCTTTCTACATCATTCCTCAGTTTTTCTGTCTCAGAATTGTATGCAGCCTCTAAAGTAGTTAGCTTCTCAAGTAGGGATTTAGAGTCTCTTGACTTGAATGAAAGCAAAAATCATACAGATTAATTATTGCAAAGCATTTTGTTTCAGCATAAATTTTCATGTTAGTAAAAGATGTGCTAAAATCCTAAGATTACAGAGCTATTCCACAGGCTACAACTAAGGAATAAGTGGTACCATTTCCATAATACTCCAAGTGGCTCTTACTGAAACATGAACAACATACAGTTACTGGCCATTCAGTTCACAGCCATGACATTATACCTGCTCATCAATTTTACGCTGGAGCTGCATGATCTTGTTCTCCATGCCAACGTTGAGTTTCTTGTAGTGTTCCACAGAGCGTGCTTCTATCTTCAGCTTCTTCAACTCCCTCTTTGCTATCATGCGCCGGCAACAACATTGTAGATAGACAATTGCCTTTAAAGTCTTGTGGTAGCGCCTGCGGGTCAGCCACCCACGCACATGCTTCTGTATAATAGTGGCCTTGTACTCCCCAAGTATCTGCAAATTTAAAAAGCACAAGGTTCTTTTCCCGGTAATCCAGATAATTTAACAAATATTTGCAACCCAGGTTAGTAAAAGAGCTATAACAAAAGTTATAGAAAGTAGTAAATGGAAAATGTAAGAACACTTAAAACTAGGAAAGAAAGGGTATTCTATCCACATGGTACAAGAACCACTGAGTATGTGATTGAAATGCACATTTATTACAAATTTGACACCGCGTTGTCAGAATGTAAATGTTTGTTTCATTTCACTTATAGACACACATGCATACTGTACAGTCTTAATTCTGAATCATCCAGACAATCATGATAATATTCAAAATTTGAATAAAAGCAGGTAGCTTATGTGTAATAGATGTTCAAGTGGTCATCCTTGCATTGACATATATGGGTTTGCAACCTGCACAGGTTAACCTTCCTCAAAACTTTTTTTGAAAGGTACAATTTTGTGCTGACCCTACCTGCTTACCTAAATGTATGGAACAGACACAGAGATAGCATCTTACAAACCAGATGTGCCACTGAGTGGAAGATGGACAGGTTTTGTGAATGCAGATGTCCACTTAAGAACATTCATTACCGGTCAGTAATCTGGATTTCTTCATCAGCTTTTCTGTGCATCACATGTACCCAATTTACCAGGCACAACCAGTGGGAAGCATGTTATGAAAGTATAGGGACAGACGCACTCTACAAAAATTTGCACAACTAAAGCACTCTTGAGAGATAGTCATCCAACCTTGCTTTAAAGACTTAAAAAAAAAAGACAAGTCCACTAACCTCCAAGGCACCAGAAACAGCTTATAGTTAAGCAGTTCTTCCTAGCAGAGATTCTTTTCTTGTAATTTAAGTCTATTCATTTGTACTCTTGTCTTTGGAGCAGCAAAAAACAAGCTTGCTCCATTTTCTATGTGACATCACTTTGGGTGTTTAAAGATGGTTATCATGACCACCTTACAGATATAAGTTCTAAATTCTTCTAAGAAAATTTCAGATAACAGAACAAAGTGATGGAAAAATCAACAGAGTAACAAAAAACAGCAATGGCTGCTAAAAAGACCTTCAAACTAATTCTTTTGTCTACTAAAGTACATGAAAATGGAAAAAACATTAAGCATGGAGGTGAACCTTGTGTTGACAGTGGAACATTCAGGACTGCTGATGATTTGTAAATTTACAGCACTGCTATCTAGCAGGCACTTATATGGATTAGAATTTCAGCTCCTACACAAGTAACGATAATCCAGTAGCCCTACTCCTTCATGCTTTGTTAGTGAACCCCAGACAGATCTTACAAATATTGATGCTATGTCTTACAGATCAGAGACATGTATCAAAGACAGTCAATACTCTGAAGACAGCCCAAGAAGCCACAGGTCTCTAGGCTGAAATAATCCCCAAAACAATAAGTGATATTTAAAACAACAGAAAATAATACAGTACAGTAAATATGTTTTCAAAAATCAAGCAGGAAAACACGATAAACATGCTACCAGAGCTCAGTGAGGTTCTAACTAGAGATGCTACTCCCATGGTGAACAAAACAGAACTGAACAGTCTAGAAGGTTACAAGGAGGATTATTTTGCATTGGCAAAGATTGATCTATGTGATGAATAAAGAACCTCAAGGGTTTACACAGATAAGAGCAGCCCTGGTATCCACTAAATGTGGTGGACTACAATTCATGTCATTCCTAGTTATCATGGTACAGGAAAAATGATACCCACAGTTCAATCTAGAGGGTACCAAGTTGAGGAAGACTGCATTAGGTTTATGTAATTACTATTCCATACTTTCCCTCTTCTAGTTCAAAATTATTGAGGGAAAAGGATATATATTATTCCCTTGGGTAATGTCATGAATTTCCCACAGAGACCCAGGACGTTCCTTCCAGTTGTAATACATTAAGCATTTTTATAGATAAACTGCATTTAAAAGTTCTCCAGTCACAGCCCAATACTCTTTTCTTGCTATCTGATAAACAATTTGCAAATTCTTAATTAATTCTATACATTGTTTCTAACCAATGCTTCATATCACATATCATGGTGAGGGAGACCTTTAATTTCAAAAACAAGCTGAAATTGCTCTATGCCAACGCACAGATATGGTTGGTCAGGAAATTAGACAATTTGGATCTATGCCTTTCCTTATGATAGCACATAAAATTATACCTCAATCAGTATGAAATTACAAAAAGTAGAACTCACAGGATGGCGATTAGAAAAGATTCATCTTGTATAACATTGGAATAGCTGATCATTCTCTCTTTCCATGTTTAAAAATTATATCACCTCTCAAATGTAATTTGATGTAATTAAGCAATGCCAAGACATCTGGCATACAACAACATTTTTCCAGATACCAACAATCTGTTTCCCTCAATACTTCCTAAAAACACCTTGATTCAGCAGATACAGCACATCCAAAGTATATGTAATCCAAGTACACCCAAGGAACATTAAAATATTAGAGATTATACTGGACACATTACCCAGGTACCAGGTAAGCATCCCATTAAACTGACAGGCATCCCAACAGCATATCTTTCAGGAGCTTCCCCAGAATATGTAGCTCAAATGATTGAATCTTTTCAGAAATGTTATTATGGCCAGGTGACTTCCACGCATAGTTTTATAATAGCTACTCCCACCTGTTGTAGCCACTCCTCTAGACAACAAAACATTCCATACTGCATCATTAATGACATCCTACTTAACTACAGGTATCATTATCTGTCAACACAAATGGGATACCTTTTGCATTCTTCCAAGATTGTCACACATGTATGAAGCAACACTGCAGAAAGCAATAGTAGTCCTCCATTCAGTTGTGGATTTATCTAATAAACTAAATGAACTATAGATTACAGCCTCAAATCATTAGAGGCTTCTAAGTATAACTATAAAATCTAAGTTTTAGATATTTGTAAGAACAATACATCTGGGGAAGATAATGCTATAGGAGCTCTTAAAAGTGACAGATAGACTCAATCAAGGAAGCCAAGGCACTGAATCTGCAAGACCTGAGCAGACGTATTGATGACGGGGCGACCTGGAGGTCTCCCATTCATAGGGTTGCCATAAGTCGAAGTCTACTTGATGGCAGTTAACAGCAACAGTCTAATCCACCTATGCCTGCACACTGCAGCAATCTATGGAACACAATGAACTTCTAAGAGGAAGACTCAGATAGTAATGTAACAAAGAATACCCACTATCACATTTCTTTTCTGTTAGGATATTAAACATTTATCACCTTACAGCAATTTTTAAAAAGTTGTTTTCAGACTTAAATGTTTTAGTCCATTTTACTTTCAGTCATGTATTTTAAATGTTTTAAATATTTTTATCCATTTGAAGCTTTGGAAGCCCTGGTGGGTTGAGATGCAATAAACAAATGCAAAGCATGAGTGAATGGATGGATGAAGTAAAACCAGTGAGGATTTTCTGGCCCTCCAGATGTGGTTGGATAACAATTCTCACCAGCAGTAGCAGCACAGAAAACAGCGAAGAATCATGGAAGTTGCGAGCCAGTCACGTCAGGAGAGCCACACTTTCCTTACCCCCATTTCAAAGTTTCAAATTCTGCAGCAACACTAATTGCTATAAGACTATTTCAAGTAGAAAACTTATCACCTATTCCAAAAACCCTCCAACCACTCAAAAATATTGACTCGTGTACTTAATCCTAAACATCCACTCCTTTCCATTTCTTATTACATTCTCAGATGCACTAGTTTCTTTTTCTGGAAAAGAAGCCAAGTCATACTAAGGAAGTTGATCCACACCAAGAAACCACTGTCTAGTTTTGCTGAAGTAACTTATTAAAACAATGTTAACTTTCCTGAAATCTTCCTTCAGAATGATTTGTATTCAGACTTACTCCTGATTAGAGACAGCCAATTAAATCAACCAGACTATGTTAGGCAAGACTAATTTTATAAGCAGACCCACTAAAATGAGTTAGATTTAAGTATGCATAAATATGGATCCAACTCACTGTCTGAGAGAGGGAAGAATGGGTGAAATACTTGATCTGAAGCACATGCTGTGATATACTAAGGTTTTTGTGAAAGGTGGTTTGGTTTGTTTGTTTCATTTTGGACTACAAGCCTGAGGATCTGCAACCACTATGCTGGTTGAAAGAATTTGTTCCAAAAAATAACTTTTCCAAGATTTGATCATATATAATTAACTAGCTGCAGCAGGCAGCTCTACTTGAGATGACAGATAGGGATCTACCCATAAATGATGCTCATGCTGTTCTCTGCATGTTTTGGCCACAAATCCTTGA
Organism: Ctenosaura bakeri; assembly: GCA_948474755.1. Taxonomy (NCBI): domain Eukaryota; kingdom Metazoa; phylum Chordata; class Lepidosauria; order Squamata; family Iguanidae; genus Ctenosaura; species Ctenosaura bakeri. Next base: position 702,074 of record CAOLHI010000035.1, on the reverse strand, counting down.
AGATCGCAGAACTATGTCTAAAGGAGGAAGCTGCAAGACTAAACAAGAAGAAGAAATGAGAATGGGACTTTTGGTACAGATGGAGCCTCTTCTTCTAGGCCAGCGGTTCTCAACCTGTGGGTCGCGACCCCTTTGGGGGTCGAACGACCCTGTCACAGGGGTCGCCTAAGACCATTGGAAAATAGGTATTTCCGATGGTCTTAGGCTCCATTCCCTCCTCGGTGGTGGTGCGCAAGCGTGAGCCACGCGCTCGCATCCTCCTGCCCCCTGTTCAGAAGGGACTGGAATCGCTCCCCTTCACCGCTACCGGGAGAACCTCCCATCTGATGGGCCAGCTTGGGGGGGGGCGGTGGCAGCATGGGGGGCAGGACTCCTCCTCGCCATGGGCCCTGCCCCACTCGCCATAGAGGGGGGCGTTGCAGAAGGGCCGGGGGGGTTGCGAGGCAGCGCTTTTCCGGGGGGCTGAGCTGCACCTGGCGCAAAAGACAAAGGTGCTGGGATTCCTCCCCCTCCTCCGGCCAGGGTCGACACTCTGGAAACTTTTCCCACACTTCCCCCCCAGCGGAAACAAGAGCGAAGCAGAAGCAGAGCCTGGGGGGGGGTTTCTCGGAGTTTTTTCCTGAGGGAGACGTGTGGCTCCTCTTTCCATCCCTGCCCCCCTTCCTGGTGGGCGAAGCGGCCTTTGCCGGGAGGGGGGAGGCATTGTAAATAATAAATAAATAATTTTATGGTTGGGGGTCACCACAACATGAGGAACTGTATTAAAGGGTCGCAGCATTAGGAAGGTTGAGAACCACTGTTCTAGGCTTTGACAGTCCATTTGAAGACTGAACACTATCATCAACTCCCTCTCATGTCTAACTACAGCTTTAGATCATACCACACTGCAACATCACATTTACAGTTGCATAGCAATCTTATCACTAATATACAATTGAACAGTACAATTTTCATTGAATGCCTGCAACAGGTAATTCAGACTACCTTTTGTGTGGCTATAGTAACCAGGAAGCAAATGTGTCTGATGAATCAGACCAGCTTATCCAAAATAAAATCTGTAATAACTACCTTGCAATAATAATAACAATGGTGGAACCATCCTTAGATTCATATCCAAAAGGTAGCTGAGACTTTTGATTAGATGAAACATGTTATTCTGAAATATATATATTTGTTAAGTATGAAATAAAAATATGTTCAAGGACACTATTTTTTTAAAAAAATGAGTCATCCAGCACAAGATTCCAGATCGATAATTCACAAGTGAAATTTGATTAACAAGAGTGCTATAAATCAAAGAGCACATATAAGACTAACAATTTTGACCTGCCAAATTTAAACGTACCACTATCATGACTAGCACAGAATACATTCCCCACTCCAGAGATCCATTCATTCATATTCAGAGCTGTGTATTTATTTCTTGCATCTTTTTCCTGTTCAATTCAAGAAAAGGAACTAACCTGTGCACCCAAATTGAACCTTCCCACTGAAGTGAATCCAGATATCCTTGCAAACAAGAGATCTTCATTGAGACAACAGAAACACTATACCTGGAAGCTCATGCACAAGAGCCTTCCCATAATTTGAGTATTCAAAAACTGGCATTATATCCCATCTTCTATGTCTGTGTATGCATACCATAATAAGAACTGCAATTTTAAATGTATAATGAAGCACACAATACTTATTTTGAAAGTCAGATAAATGAGAATTAATCAATCTACTCATCAAAAGGTTCAGGATGACATAGTGACCTAGCAAGGCTATTGTTGATGCAAAAACCCAGCTTTCAAAAGCCCAAGGCAAAATTATTTCCAAAGGCACAGACATCATGAGAGAATTTCATTCTCATTGAGTATCACATCAAAAGAGAAAGTGCAAAATCTAGAAAATAATTTGAGTAGTCTCACCCTCAAGAGGAAAGACTGAAATATAGCTGTACTGTTCAAATAATAGGTAAAATTTTAGCTTTATCTGTACTGTGCCACCAGGTTGCCAAAATCATGGGCCTAAACCTAACAGCTAGTTCCAGCTAGAGCAGGCCCACTGAATGAACAGAATTTACATAAACAGTGACCTTATTGTTTTGTGCCTTCAGGTCGTTTCTGACTTAAGGTAATCGTAAGGAAAATCTATCAAGAGGGTTTCTTGGCAAGATTTGTTCAGACGAGGTTTGCCATCGTCTCCTTCTGAGACTGTGTGACTTGCCTTGGGCAAGTGGGGATTCAAACCTTCTCCAGATCGTAGCCCAAAGTTCAAACCGCTGCACTGTGCTTGCCCTCTCCAACAGTAACTTACCATTCAGAAATTGATTCAATGGGTGTATTCTAGTTGGGACTACCAACTGAATTGAGAGCCTGGTTTATTTTTGCAATAAGCGTAAGTCACATCTTCAGGTCACAGATCTAGATGTATATTACTGTATCTGTATCTGTATCTGTATGCATTATTATGTTTATGTTATTACCTTCAAATTATATCATTCACAATTAAGCAATCCAGGCTCAGTTCCTGCTATTTATGTGGGAAAAGCAATAAGAACCACTTACTTTCTTCCTTTTTCACAGCCATACAAAGAGACCAAAGATCTGAGAGACAAACTGCAGGAGCACAGCACCACCACCTTGAAGGTGGATGTGGGTGCCTAACGGCAAAAAAAGAGAGATTGAGGATCTGTGAAATGGTGGGAGGCAAAGATCTGCACTGAATACTACATTTGAATTCCCACCCATTTCACAGATTCTCAGTCTCTTTCCAGCCTTGCATTTCATATACAATACAAGCAGCAAACAAATGATATGAAAAGATATTCCATAAAGATACTGTATTCTGAAATCCAAAAAAGTCCGAAATATGGAATACTTCTGGTCCCAAGGATTTCAGATAAGGGATACTCAACTTCTATCATAATTACTGTCATGAAAGATGTAAAAATGTGAGTAAAAACATTCTGAAATAAATAAAACTTTGAATAAAATTCACACTGACACATTCATTCATTTTCTAGCACTCTGCAAGAAAGCACTAACACATACACTGTTCCAGAGATCATTCAAAATCAGAACCAGGAGTTGAAAAATAAGTTGTTTTACCTTGCGATACTTCTTCCTGGCAATATAGCCTCGCAAATATGACTGGAGAGCCACAGTGGCTGCTCGTGTGCGACAGTAACGTTTGCGGGCAGCATACATGCGCTGGAATTTCTGAATAATGATGGCAGCTTTGGTTCTTCGAAGAAAGGTGGCAAGACTGATCAAGAAAAGTTCAGACAAAAAAAATAAACATTACTTAAACTCTCCAGAGCCATGTCACACTCCTGTCCTAGCATTACTCCCTATAAAAAGTTGCAGTTCAATAGAGAAATCTGGACCACAGTTCCAGAACTTGAAAAAGTTACCTTCTTAGGCTGCAGCTCTCAGATACTCCCAGCGAGTCAGCCACTGGCTGTAAGACTGTGCGGGGTTGAACATCAAAAATGTAACTGTTCCAAGCTCAGTGACTGTAGGCCTCTGCATGACCCAACAACATTAGATATGTCCTCCTAGGTTTACCATACACAAGCCTAATCTTATTTATTGGGAAGCAAATTCTGTAAGATTCAATGGGCAGGAAAGTTTATCAAATTCCTGGCACAGTCAAATTGGCCCAATGAATAACAAAATGCATACACTCAGACTTAAATGCAATTTTAGCCCAAGTAGAACAGTCACATTAAATCTATGAGATTTACAGAAATGTTGACTCACCATTCAACAATTCCTTCAATGGGTCTACTCTATGTTAGGCCTTAAATTTTGCTATCCATCTACAACAGGATGGGAATCATACGACCCTCCACATGCTGTCAGGCTGCAACTACCAGCAGTCTTAGCCAGCATAGCCAACGGAGAAGAATGCTAGGAGCTGAAGTCCAAAGACATCTGGAAGGCCACATGATTCCCATCCTAGTCTATGGCATAGTAATTTTGATCTTGGCCTAATGCCTGATCCATGCAGGAAAAAACTGATAAAGGGTTACATGCTCTACTTAAAGCAATCCATAATGACAGTAAAGCACATTTCCCCAGGTGGTCCAGCTTACCATCGTGCCTGGTATCCTCGGACATATCTTTGAATGGTGATAGCCGCTTTTCTCATGCGCAGGTACTTCTTTCTCATCAGCCATCCCCTGATGGTCTTTTGAATGCGGATGCAGGCAGCTCGTAGCTTGTCAGCCCTTATTTTTTCCAAGTAAGCTACCTGACCAGCCCGGAAAAATATTTTTGTCTTTCCAAACTGGTATTTATCTTTGTCCTATTTTCAGAGGAAATGTACAATCAGAGTCAGGCTGAAAGTGACATTCAAGATTTTATGACAGCAGAATTAGCAGAGAGGTATGTGCACCCTATGATGCTTGAAAAGAAATTTTGTCAATCAGATCAAACAGAAGGATAACTGTTGAATATCCTGCTATTTTCAGTCTGAAGCCATATGGACTAAAAGTATCTGGACTATCTAGTCTTGTTCTGATCAAGAAATATTATTTTAGTATGGTAAGAACATTTGAGTATTCTTTACTCTCTTTCAGTTATAACTGTTGGTACTTTTCAAAAAGCAGTATGATTGTACACTCAATATATTGAAGCAAAAACTTTAAAAAGTTGGAAAGAGGCAAGGGGATTTAAATGAGGAAACTTAAAGAAGAGGTTCTCTCCCCAGTTTAGTTGCCACAGCATGAAATTTATTCTACAGTCTTACACACATTGACATGGGCGAAGGTGTCATTGAATTCTGTGAGATTACTTCAGTGTAGACACGCAGCAGTGCACTATTGGGTTCTAAAGTTTACCTTTTCACCCAATGCAAGGATTAAATTATATATGACAGAACAGGAGTCTAGTGACAGGTATGCCCACCATCTTTTCCAGTTACCAAAGCAGCCTGGGGGATGGGGGAAGTTTAGGACCAGCACCAAGGTACAGAGACTTTATTCCTCACTCCTATGCCATTAATTTGGCAAAAATCTCCACCTCAGTCATTTCTTCTGACTGAAAATAGCAAGACAGCGCTGGTTAACTGTGGAAGGCTAGGGACTGCATTAGTTGCCTAGGAGAACTTGGAGGGCCACATCTCCCACCATATCTATCTCTACAAAAAAATAATGTTTTGCCTCCAAATATTCTATAGCGGGCATTGTCACTATGCTTTGGGACCTTCTTGGGCCATTTTAGGCCCAGGAGAAGTCTTTAAAATAAAAAACAGGAAGTGAGTAGAAGTAAAAAAAAAAAAAGATTTCTCTGGGGTCTAAATGTGTCCAGGAGTCCCCAAAATGAAATGTCTCCCACATCTCCTAGAGGTAACTTTGGGGCAAATGTTTTGACTGCTGGGGGGCCCTGGGGTGGCACGCTCAACCCTGCTGTAGGGGCACCATTGATGGGAAGGCTTGTGAATAATGGAAGATTATGAGTATTCTCTAACACTTTAAATGGAAAAGCAAAATTGATTTTATTGTGTTTATGCAAGGAAAAGCAAGAGACACAGCTGAGAGGTATGATCCATCGTTGCTTAAGGTAGAATTCATCTTTGCAAAGCTACATGTGGCCTAATTTATTACCTTATGGCAATCTGCCATCAGACTGATTATCCTGTTAATAAACAGAGATCCTACCAACATCTTTTTTTTTAACCTCAGCAAATTTTAGAGACACTAAATAAAGGTCTACTACCAGAATCAGCTTCTCCAAAACATTTTTACAAGTCTGCTTTCTATCACTGAGAACATCCTTCTGCTTCATCAGGACACGGTAGCGGCTGAAGAATTCTTGATATGTCCACCTGGTTTCAAGAAACAACATAGCATTAACCAACAGAAAAACTTCTTGTATATCTGTAATATTCCAGCAAATATCTTGATACCACCTGCAGGCTCACCTTGAGGGAAAACCAGCTGCACTGATTCGGATAGTTTCCAATACACCACAAGCTCTGAGCTGCTGTACAGTCCGTTTTTCATCAAACCTATGGGTCAAAGATGTATCTCATCAGAAAACTCTGATGAGGTTCTATGGGTATTTTATACAAGAGAAGGTCCACAAATAGGAATGATGGAAATGTGTTCATATAACATAAGGTTTTAATTAAGCAAGAGGAAAATGTGACTATAAAGATAGCTTCTCAAATAAAGAGAAAATTGTTACTTTAATTGCTTACTGACTAAATGAACCCACAAGCAACAGAGATAATATGGTCTCCAGGAGGAACTAGTCCAGAGATGGGAATAACGTCGCCCTTCAGAAGTTGCTGGACTACAACTCCCAGTCTTCCTCATTACTGGAAACAATGGCTAGGGTTGCTATAATGTGTCATACAACATCCGTATGGTTGCATATTATTCTCACGCCTGGCTTAGTCAAAGTAAATTGGACGGCACCATTAAACTTCATGGTTTATTATTTCCATAAATAATAAATCTATGGTTTATTAGATCTATATGGTACTATTCCTTCAAGGATAATAGAGCTGTTCATCTTCTGGTTTAGTCTATAAAATTATGACAGGGAGGACACAGGTTCTGAGTAAGACTAAGACTTCATATTACTGTTCAGTATTTTGGTGCTGAACCATAGAACTGATGAAGAATATCAGTGCAAACCATCATCTTATCATGAGGAACAGGTACCATCAATGCAACAAATGAGAAAAGGAGAGAGATTTCTTACCTTATCATAATCCTTGTGTTAACATTTTGTTTCTCTAGAGATGTATTCAATTTTTGTGTTGCTATTCTTTTATTCATAACAGTCATGTGTTATGAAAAATCAAAACACAGAAGATACCTTCACCAAGTACATAGCTCCCAGATTATCTTTCTTGATTCATGAATGAACATCAGTATAAGTCTTTCTCATGTTCCATCACAGAAGCACTTTTACATTAACAAAAATCAAAAGCTTGTAAAAATTATTTTTTGGACTACGATAACCATGTTTGGCTGAGGAATTGGGGGTGGGATTTTTAATCTAAATAAATGGTTTCCAAATTCCACAAAAACCATAACACTAAAAATATCCCTGACATTTATCGAGGTACTCTTTTGGCCACAACTAATAAAGACGTTCTATTTATGTTCAAAACAAGCAGCAGACAAAATGTATGAGTTTTGTTCCCCACACTGTACCTTGAGAGCAAATGTTAACTTCAGGCAGAATAAGCAAATCAACTTACATAAAAGGAAACTTGAAATCATTTGGTTTAATACACCGCACATAATGTGGAGTTGTGGCATTGAGGGTCTCCATCAAAAGATGCAGAGAATTTCTGAACTACAGGGAAAAAAATGAGTAAAGAGCAATACTTAAAAAAAGAAGATAGAAATATCCTAATGGCTTTTGAAGTCTCATTCTAGAAGTTGAAACTTCTTATCTTACCAACATCTTAACAGTGTTTCTGGGAAACATAAAATAACCATTAAATAATCTAATATCACCGATTTGTTAGGAAGGGCATATTGAAAGTTTTCAGATTGATTGGTTAGATTTGCTCACAGTTTATTTTAATACTTCAGGAACACAAACAACCTTTTCTAAATGTATTTTTTTTTAAGCAGATGTTACCTGTGTATATTGTACTGGCTGACAAATAAAATGTCACTTTTTTAAGACAACGGAAAAATCTACTGTGCCACCTACAAACAATTACAGTAACTTCTATCTCTCCCCCAGCACTGTTTTCAGACAAGATATCTCTGAATGGTAGAGTGCTGCAAAATTAGGCTAATACAGCATCACAAAAGGCAGGGGAAAAGGACTGTTGCTAAATTTACAACAACAGATCCCACCTACCTGATGGCCCACTGTCTTCTTATGTTCCTTGCTTGTTTGGGCTACTTTAGATTTGGCTGGTTTTACAGCTGCTCGAGATAACGGCGTACGACCGGAGGTTGTTGCTGAAGTGGGACTGGTGTCCTTCTCATCCTGAAACAACTCTGTCAGCATCTTAAACTGATATGGACAAAGAACAAAAAGTTTATCTCTGCATTAGAAAAAGGAGAGCTTAACAGAAATACAATCAAAAACCAAAAGTGAACAAGAAGAAATAATCTTGAGATTCATTTGCTAGTCTACCCTAGCACTTAACACCTTCTGGCTGCTGATTTGAAAAAAACCCTCTGTACAGAATAAAAAACATTTGTACATTTACAACTGTAGCAGCATATCTTTCCCCCAACCAAAGCATATAACAATTATATCACTATCGTTTATATTTATCATTAGGTTTACCCAAATTTTAAAAAAGATTAAAAGATTAAAAAGGAACGGGAAGCAGATTTTTAAAAAGCAGATTAAAAATAAGAATCTCTGATCCCACTCACAATCTACAATACATGAAACAAAAGGAAAAATAATGGGAAATGATGAGGAAAACAAGCTGATACCCTTATGTTTTTTAAAAGTTATATTATTTTCACTACTGAACTCTGGAAAATATGCTGCGCAGTAAGGAAGGCAGTCTGATCTTCTGCTATATTTGCCTAACACAGCCATTGCAGTACCAATTATGTAGCTTAAGGATACAGAAAACATATATGACTATTCACAACGCATATGAGCAAATCAGTGAATTCTAGGGGAGGGGAGGATATGCCTAATCAAAGCAAAAGGCAATATTTTAGCTTGCTAAGTTGATCTAGAACTCATCTGTTAGCAAACACAGCGTGGACAGGGAAGGAGGAATTAACCTGAATACTAACCTTACTTGCTTTTAGAACTTTGATTTGCTCTTCATAGACAGTGTCTTTATTTTTTTCCAAAAAGCCTTCACACTGGTACTCCACCTGAAAATATGAACATTTACTTTTACAGGACAATGAGTACAATCAGCACTACCAACTACCATCTTAGAAGGATGAGAATGTGGAAGCACAAATATCTTCTCTAACCTCTGAAAACTAGTGAAAATGTATTAAAAGACTACTGATCTCACAGGAGGTTTAGATACAAATGCTTCTTTCAAGACAGGCTACTTTTCAAATTGGTGCATATGATTTGCTGTTACAATGTTTGACATCTTTAATAAAGTTTTTAAACCATGGGTCAAGGATTAGTTCATCATTTCACTTTCTAATGTTCTGTATGTGCTGGGAATGATTAACCTATAGCCTTCCAGATATTGTTAGACTGCAGTTCCCATTAGGCTTAAACAGCCTACCCCAGGGTATGCTTGATAGGAGTCTGTAAGCTAATAACACTAGAAGAACAATGCTTACCCTGGTGTATGCCAAGACATTCATCCCTCCTGACCAGAACATGTTTCATTGAAACAGGCCACAGACAGGTAGATAGCCCCAAATTAAACTGTAATTAAACTGGGAGACTTTTGAACAAGTCAGAGATCATCGTCTGAAAGTGTCTTAATTTGCCACTGACTGAGCAGCTCAAATTAAAATCCCTCAGAAGAACTGCTACCAAAAAAAGGCCACTGAATTTTTTTAAAACAGCTAAAAATAGCTCAGATGTGGCATCTGATTAAGCACACATATCTGCTGTGGATAACAGACAACAGTTCCTTTAACAGTCTCGCAAATCAAGTACAAGATTGTGGGCCAGTACATTTACAACATGAGCCAAATAAGAAAAAAACCTACCTTATCTGCAAAGTGCTGGATGATAAAAGCCTTGTTTGACATACGAGGCTTTTCAAAAAGAGCCGTCTTATTCAAATGCGTATTGTATAATTTCTGGGCCCAACTATTATCTGAACCTTTCGGCATCTAGAAAAGAGAAATTTAAATATTTCAGCCATTCTGAACAATTTGCTTTATAAAGCAGATATTAAAACGCAGTATTGGCCTTTAATTTCTCCCTGATTCCTGCCATTGAAATAAAAATTACAGGGCTAATAGTTCATCTTGTTGCCAAAAACAAATGTCTGGGTCATATACTTGGGCAAACACTTTTATAAATGCCTCATTTGTACATGGCAATCTGTATGCAGGAACTACTCTTCCATTCTTGTTTTGGGGATTAATTTTTCAAAAATTAAACCAAGTTTCAGAAGGACAGACTGACTGACACAACACATTTCTTTACATAAATAAAACAAAAAGGGTAAAAAAACTGTACTTCATATGACGAAGAGAGCTAATCAAATCAGATATTCAACATAATGTATGAAAAAGACTTGGGGATCTTTTACACTATACAGTTATAGCACTATGATTTCACTTTGATTGCCAAGGCTGTATTCTAAAGAAATCTTGGGTTTGTAGTCTGGTGAGAACACTAGAGTCCTCTGTCTGAAAATTCTAAATATAGGCATCCCCACTTTTCAATAACTCATTTTTTTGATGTTCCACTCTTTTGACCCTTGTAAATTATAGACATGTACCATTCTTTCAACTCAGGGTACGTGCTTTCATCAGTTCTTCTCCTCTTGCCATCTTCCTGTAGGGAGCATGAGGAAATTACAAGCTCGCTTGGGTCCCCAGTGAGCCTCATATTCCTTACAGGGACAAGGCAAGAGGTGAAGAACTGATGAAAGTCTGCATTCTGCTTTTCAACCCATTCCACTTTCCGACAGTGCTCTAGTCTGTAACCCATCAGATAAGTGAAGGATGCCTGTACCCTTCCCTAAAGTGAAAATCCCAGGATTTGATAGTTTTAGCCATGGTCGTTGAAGTACAACTCCAGCCCTGTAATTTTGCATTGTGAAAGAGCCCCTTATTCCTGCCCCAGATCCTGATTTGTGACATGATCCAACACACTGAGATAGAACACAGTTAACCAGCTCATGCTTGAGCAACTGGAAGAATTTCTAATCAATTCTTACACATGTTAATGCAGAAACTCTCTCTGAAATCTATGAGTCTCCCTTCCTAGGAAGGCCTGTGTAGCAGGACTGTTGCATAAAAACCCTTTAAATCTGAATTCTGCTGATAGTCCCAATACAGTGCACCCATTAAATCAATGAGATTTACGAAAGTGTTAACTCACCATTCAAAAATGATTCAATGGGTCTACTCCAGTTAGGACTAGCAATAGAATTTAGACTATTATCTTGCTGTCCTTTCCATGCAATTGGGAAGGATATGTAGCACAATGTTAAAGCAAATGCTTTGCATGCAAAAGGCCAAGAGATTACTGAGGTGATGTGACAGCCTTCTTTAAATACCTGAAGAAATATCATGTGGAGTGACCTTTGTCAATAAAAAGGAGCAAGGCCAAAGAAATGCTAAATGTTACATCCGATCATGCATTCACTTTACAATATCGTAATGGACAAACACACAGGAAAGAGCAGGACTGGTGGCTCGCATCATCCCACATAATATATCAAGTTATGGATGTAGACAAGATGCAGTGAAAGATGGAAATATAGAGGCCCTTTTGGTGGTGGAGGGTGAGCAAATAAAAAAGAACATTTTGTCCTGTGTATTTTTATACCTTTGTAATTGACAGAATTGTTCTTCCTAATACATACATAATACAAATATTAACATATCAAATAATCCCTACCGTCCCTCATCCCCACACAGTGGAGAACTGAATGCCAACAACTTTGCAGTATCAAATTTAGATAATTTGAACTCCTACCTTGCATTCCTCATCTAATAAATCCAAAATTCCCATTTTGGCCTCTATGAGGTTAATGCAGGGCTGATTGTCATAGAAATCAATCAAGGTCCACGGAATTTGTTCCCTCATATATTCCTCTTGCTCTAGCTTAAAGACATGCTGAAGGATAAGGAAAGAACCTGGAATTATTAGAGCACAGCTCACCAACTTTGAACTTCAAGGTACATTTAGGCAAATTACACACAATTAAAATCAAACCAACAACTCACTAGACCCAAGTGGACAATCTTTCTATAATTTGTGCAAACTAAAAGTCAGGTACAAAAGCTGACTTTTACTGGAGTAAACCCAGCTATTCCAGCACATACAAAACAGAAGGCCTACAAGAAAATTGTACAGTAAAGTAGACAAAATAGGAAGCTTGAAAATTGCCACTGAAGCTTGTGATTTTTGAAGTCATTGTCATCATCATCACCACCACCATCATTTACCAAAAGTACTTAATATTTCTGAAGTACCATGCAAAGACTTAAGGCCATTTCCGCACTACACTGTTATTGCGCTATTATTCCACTTTCAACATCCTATGGAATCCTGGGGCTTGCAGTTTACGGAGGGCCCTTTGATGTTCAAAGGGGAATAATAGCGCTATAACAGTGTAGTGCAGAAATGGCCTAAGAAACAACATGTATCTTGCATGCAGACTTACCATGAAACCTGCATGCAATAAATTACAATTACAATCAAAGAAACAAAATATCAAGTTATCATCTGGGAAAGAAGACAACGTAATTTAGATACCAAATCCATTTAACTACATGAATCTTTTATCACCAGAAGGAATGGACACTAAGGAAGAGCATTCCAAGAGAGGAAAAACCAAATGGCAGATATTCCCAGTCAGGCAGATGGAGTAGTTTTGCTCCCTCTGCTGCACCCAGTTGGAACAGCTGTTAATAGATTTATGGTACACACTAGGTATGCACATAAGATGTCTTGGATTAACAGGCTGAGATGTTCATGTGTTTTTTTGCATGCAAGTACTGTTTCTTCCCATCTGGACATACTGCTACTGAAGACTTCCTGGATTTATTAACCACAGCATCCCCATTATTTCTGAACTAGGAAAGTTATGATTCAGGACTAAGCAGGATTCAAACCAACTTCAAACCCTAGTTTTAGATCTTGGTTTGTTCTGGTCCTGTTAGCAATTGTTTCCTAGTTCATTAACAAAATATATTACACCTGAGCCTGGGCAATGTCTTCTTAACCATGAGCTCAGACATTCTATGTCCAGGAAGATACTTGCGGACAAGGTCTCTTGAACATGCTGTTTCTCACACCAGTAAGCTGTGTGACATCCATACGCACAAAACAGCAGTATAGGAATTGCTCTGGAATAGATCCAATGAAGGATTACAGTTTGCTCTATCATAAACTGGAGTTCTTCCTTACCAGCACATTTGCTGGAATGAAAACAGCGCAGTCTGCCTTCCTCTTGCCCAGAATCCCCTATCAAATCTATTAGTGAAAAACAACAGAGGCATAAACAACTCCTTTCTCATGCTTTAGAGGATGCAGGTTTCCAACTTCCAGAGTTGTTCTCATTATAGTTACTGATAACTGCTCACCAGAAATCCCAAGAAACATTTTAAGCAAAGTCTGTATCTCACTGAAGAGGTACTTCCTTTCCTAAGGCTAGAAAAAACACAACTAACAGAAGTAGAGTTCTGATTAGGCACAGAGTTAAGATGACATGTGGACTGCACCATCTGTTCCTGGAAGCTATCCAAGGAAGCTGATGTTAGTATACCCCTAGTAGATATTCAGTGGAAATCCAGTTGTCAAAGTAGGCTGTAGGCGAGTGGTGGGTGGAAGCATAGAAAATAATTTTCCCTCTTACCATATTGAACTGTTGCTGCAGTTTCTCATTGGCATAGTTGATACAAAATTGTTCAAAGCTGTTAATCTCAAATGTTTCAAACCTGAAATAAGAGACAGTTACCAACTTTACAGTGGTCAAGGAGCAGTTTTATGTCTATATAGGGCAGGAGACAAAGCTGTAATACTTTAAGAATATCAATATTGCTGGCAGGAGAAGAGTCGACTGTTAAATCAGTCTACTCAAAGTGGAAATGAACAACCAGGTACCATACAGTTTATCATCACGGAACAAGTTTTGGTAAACAGATTGAGAGCAAATAAAAGAGTGAGTGAGCTGGTGGTTATTCTTCTCCAGAAATAAAACCAAGATAACTGGCAATTGCAGACCAGACAAAATTCTTTCATTAAAGTTTCCATCACATAAATTCCATCTTAAATCCCCTGGTGGAATCTTGTGCACAAGTTATTCTTTTTTATCTGTTAACAGTATTAATTTTTAACAGGCAACTGGGCAGAAAGCTGAAGGACAGGAAGCCTGAGGGCAAATTTAGTTATTTAAATATTTATACCCCACCAATATCTAAAGATCTCAGATAAGCATACAATAAAATCAGTAAGACCAACTTAAAATGATGTAAACAAGAAAATGATTTTTAAAGGCTAAAACTTTTTAAATGGTTTAATAAGTTAAAAAAGATACACTAAACCCAGTTAAAATAGTAGTACTGTATATATTCAACTATAAATTAATCTCATGGATAAGTTGAAGGTAGGTTTTAGGCCCAAAATTACGGAATTTGCTATGACCCGTGGATAAGTCAAGACACAGCCTCGATTTCCTTCACTCCCAAATTTGGTCGGCCTCTGCACATCTCAACCTGGGAGGAGTATGTGAGGAAAGGTTGGACATGACCTTTGGTCCAATGAAATACATATGATGTACATTGTGGATTGCACCTGGGGATGACAGTGCATGAGGTAATCCCACGTGACTCTAGCTGAGTCATTGCGATATGTAACCAGGGCAGAGGGTTGCATCAGACATGGGAAATGCAAAGTTGGCTGGATGCTGCATCAGCAAGGGTTGTATATAAGGAGCTGGGTTCTAGCCAACTGTCCTCTCGATTGCCTGATCGTGTTGGCCGGAGGCTATGCTCAGAAGAGGCTATGCCAGCTGTGTGCAGAAGGAATGCTGGAGCTTCTGTTTGGAGGATCTGCGAATCCTGTAAATATGTACTTATTGTAACAGAAGATTAAATGCCTCCAATTTGGAAGATAACATTGCGTGGGTGAGTTTTTGTGGCTTCAGAGCATTGCTGCTAGTTTAAACTCTGCTGTGCACGCTTCTGAACCTGGGTCAACATACTCTGCTATATGTTGGTTTTTGACACACTTGACTCTGGTACAGCTTTTTGGCCAGAGCTCAGTGGCAGGAGGGAAGTGCTATCACGGTTTTGCGTAGCTCCCATCATCCACCAGCCCTCCACAGAGTTTCTTGGGGTTGCTTCTTGATGACCCACTCCCTTGACTCCCTGCTCCAGAGGCCCAGCCTGGGGCAATCACTCTGGATGGTTTTTCGGAGGCCTTTGGGGAGTCTGTGCTGCTGTGGGTGGAGCAAGCAGATTGTCAAAAAGCAACCCACCATATTTCTCCCAGCACAGAGGTAGGCTCTATGACCTTTTTGGCAGCCTCAGTTTCTTCCTTCTTTCTCCCCTAAGTTGGGCAAGCCAGCCTCACCTCCTATGAACACCAGCACTGGCCCATGAATAAGTTAACCCAAGTTTCCAGTGTAAATTTTTAGAGTAAAATTTCTCAACTTATAGCCAAGTATATATAGGAAAATAAAAAGAGGCAAATGACTACACTCCACTTCATTCTCTTATGGAAAACCTGTTTTTAAGTATCCACTCTCTTGCCTCTCCATCGTTGTGGCAAAGCTACTACAATGGAGTATCTCAAGCCTAGAAATATTCACTGTATGCCATGCTGACATTTGGAGTACATGTCAGTTTTAGCAAGAGTAAGCAGAGGACTGGTTCACAGTTTACAGCTGATGAGAAATGCCTTCCCCCAATTTTTCATCCCATACACATTAGGCAATGCGTAGGAAGGCATTTACCATATTTTGGAAGTGGGGGCAAAAAAAAAAATAATGAAATTGATTCAAAAAGAAAAGAAAAAAAAAGAAAGAAGCTGTCCATTGCCTGTTTATTACCCTGTAGCACGGACAGTGAAGGTTGCTGCCTTATTACCCCCACTTCCCACTCCCTGCATGAGAAAGGAACATTGGTACATATCATAAACATTTCATTTCCCGCAGTGCATAGAGGACATCTTCATTTGAGTTGCTCGTCTCTCTCACTCTGATAGGAAACCAACTCTTTGCAGGAGTGCCCAACTCCACCCACTTTGAGGTCACCAAAGCAACCCACTCCAGCACACCAGATAACAGAAATGTTCCATGCAAGTGTATCATTTCTTATAACCCGTTAATGGATGAATGTGTGAATTAATTCCAGTGAGAAACATCATGCTTGAGATGATGTGAGGATAAAAAAATCCATCTGTGTTATGTGATCCATAATAGACTATTCACACAGAAATCACCACAAACATGAACACACTGGGCTAAATAAGACCATGGGTACAGTGATATGTTTAATAAAGTTGCCACTATACTTAATTATATTATATCAAGTATTGCAGACAGAAACCACTCACCCATAAATGTCCAATACACCAATGAAAGAATGCTGTTTTATGGTAGAATGCAGTGCTTTGTTCACATGATTTACAATCCAGTTAAAGAGATTAGCATAAATATGTTTTGCAAGAGCATCCCTGGCATTGATAGCCTGTAGCTTGGAAATGGGTTTGATGTACGTCTCCGTGGCAGTAGCAAGCTTCCTATGGCAGAGCCAGTGAGCCATTTGGTCATACTCCACTCCCATGAGGTCGCAGAATATATTGAGGGGTTCATGTTTTGGCTATAATGACAACAAACGTGTTAGATTTCAAAATAATATTCACCATCAACAACATATGCTCTCAAGTGGGCAAAGAGCTCTCAATCATATCTTAGATTTGAATTTTGAAACACATCCTGTGAATTGCAAAGAAGGGTCTGTTCAAAAGGTTAGAATCATTACAGTTCATTCATCCATTAACTGTCAACTTCTTAAAACTAACCTCATACATTTGGGGAAGCCTTGGGAACAAAATGATTTCATGAATTGCTGGCTTTTGTATTTAGTTGAGACCTATTATTCTTATATCCAGAAAACAAAATTTCTGCACAGCTTCCTAAAGCATTACAAGATTATTGTTTTCTGGCCATCAGAAAACAAAGTGATTCTACTTTTTGTAATATTTGTCAAGAAAGATACATTGACATTCTTCACTAGAATACGTCAACTGTGAATTTAAATCAGTCAGTTTGAAGAGAGAAGTGAAGAAGCTATTTGATACTCTTGTCAAAGGAAAAAGATAAAAACAGCAGGAAAATAGAAATTTTCTAGTACTATAGTACAAACCCTAGTACAAAAAAGCAAGAATAATGAGAGAGATTAGAAATGGTAACCAGCTTTAAACTTATTTGGAACTTACTGGTATTACGCAGCTGTCAGCATCTCGAGAAGTAAACGCAACATTACCCAGATGAAGAATAGCAGCAAGGATCTGAAAAATTCCCATCTGACAGGAATCAACAATCCCTGTCAAAAATAAAGTATTCCATTTAAGTAAAGTGAAGAGCCATGCACAGTTGCGTATCTGAACAAGTTCATTGCAAGGGTGACAAAAACTACTGATGACTGTGCCATTCAAACCTATCTCTCAGTGAGCAAGTACCTGCTCTCCTAACAAAAAGCCTTCTTAGACATTAATCATTGAACAACGCAGATTTGTACAGAGGGATAATCTGCTTTTGCATCAGATACTAAATATTTATTTTATTTACATGTGTGGCTGTATGAAGTTTATAGCCTTTCAACTTACAGTCCCAGAGTGGGGTGTACAAATATATAGTCGCTCCTCTATATTCACTACGGTTTAGGGGCACAGGATTCTTGCGAAAGTGCAAACAATCCCAAATATCAAAATGTGTGTGTGGATATGTCTGCAGAAAGGGGGCTGAAACATGGTAGAGAGAACAGGCACTCGGGGTGCAAACCAGGTCAGAGAAATGAGAGGGAAGAGAGGTGGCATGGTGGCCCTATACTTCCTTTCTCTCTCCCATCTCCTTCCCTGGGTGTGTGGGAGATCTTGGGAGAGGGTTTGAGGTGTTGAGAAACTGGACTGTGAGCCATCCTTAGCTGGCAAGACAAAGGGTGGAGAAGGATGAGGACCAGAGGCTTGAACAGAACTGCTGAGAAGGAAGGTTCCTCCAGAAAAGAAGAGCTTGAGGTGGGAGGGGGAGGAAGAAACTTGCAAATAATCAAATCTTTGAAAATCAAACCTGCAAATGTGTAAGGATGACTGTAATTAAAATCACAGAACAAAAGTCGCCAGAAGCTCAAATCATGAATACAGTACACAGCTGGGGGACACGTCCTACATCTACTGCTAAAGGTAAGGATCTTGATTTGTCAACACAAAGCACACAGTGATAGCTCCAGAAACACCTTCTCTGAAGGAAAAATTCCACAACCACAAGGCCACCTCAGAGAAGCTGCCACTCCACATGAAATCGTGAGGTCTTTGGAATTGATAACTGGGCCTCCCTTGCTGACTTTAACATCCAGGCTAGTTGTTAAGAGAGAAGGAACTCTTTCAACAGCTAGAAACAGCATGAAAGGCTATATAGGCTACTGACAGGAAGGAGCACTGGTATTCATCTTTTTAAAAATTAATTGCATCTCTTCATTAAATCCATTCAAAATATTCTTATGCTGCCTTTTAGCAAACAGGTAAGTCTTACAAAAGAGAACCACCCAGTTTTATTATACACAGTAGATAATTTAGACTGGCATACATAGTGGGGATATCAAGCTGTTATTAATACTGTAATATTATTAAGTAAATAGAAATGTGCTATCGTGGAAATTAGATACAACATCAATCCCTGAAGCAAAGCATATGCTTCTGAGATTTCTGAGACTCACCTAACAACGTACATGCCCGCCTTGTATTTGTCATCTCCTTTGCATCATCAACACCATCAATTACTGGGCTGCCTCCTTGCTTTGTATAGTGAAAATAGTTTGCATTCCCTGTTTAAACAATCAAACAGAACCACTGTCACATACTAAGAAGAGATACATCCTAGAACTGTCAGAGGCAAGGGGATCCTAGAGAGCTACACCCCCTGCCACACCCCCTAAGACTTTTTTTTAATTCCCAAATGCTCTCTGGGGGCTGTGGGGACACTTTGGTTGTGTGTTTAGGCCTCTCCTAAATGGTTTAGGCCCAGAAGACACCCTTTTGTTTAATAACAGAAGTGTTCGCTTTCTATTTAAAAAAGATCTCTCTCTAGAGTCCAAAATGGCCCGGAGGAGGCCGAAAACAGGGTAAAATTTTCCCCATGGCCCCTAAATGACATTCATGGGCACCTAAATGACATTCATGGGCACCTGGGGGCAAAAAAAAGAAGAAGAAAAAAGAAAAAAAGAAAAGGGTTTTTTAAAAAAATAAATAGCTTTGATATGTGGGTTACATTTCGGGATTGCATTTTGCCCACCTGCAAAAATGTACTTACAAGATTAGGCAAAGCCAACACAGTTGTGTTAAAGTTGTAAAATGCAGTTATAAAAATAAAAATAATGTTTCGGTTATTAAAAGTCCAGTTAAATCAAGTTGATGTTTCAAGTGCTGCAGATCAGATGTTTTCATTCAGTGTAAGCAGAGTAATCAAGCTAACAGTAAAACTCATGCTGTATGTTCAAATAAATGAAATATGCTTAATAATGCATGCTGAAGTAAGATGCATTAACCTTTATGCACTCAAAGTTTAGGTGCATGTCATTTTAGAAAGGCCTAAGCTTTACAAAGAGCAATTCCTTAAAAGCTGTAAATCATGACACAGTACTTTGGTGCATGCCATGTCAGCAATATAATCCAGCAGACGCAAACTCATACCTAACTGTAAAGTTTTAAATTCAGGCAATGCTGCAGAAGCACAGAGCTGATAGAAGATATGGTAGTTTCTCTCTTCTTCTGCCTTTAATACAAATAAACAAAAGACAAGACATTAAGGACAAATTATCTATTCAAAAATTATTCCATTTTTTTAACAGAATAAGTGATTCTATTGTAGCAGTGCATGGCAACTGAAGTTTCAGGATTCTATTAAATCTCTTCGAAGGAATTTTCAGTAATTCCCCATAGTGCTACCATGTTCTTTCAACTGATCTCTGTCACCTGGTCATCCAGCCTCTGCTTAGAAACCTGCAGAAAAAGAGAGCATGCACCCCCAAACCAATCTGTTCCACTGTTAAACAGCTCTTAACTCTAGTAGGTTTCTCCCAAAGTGTATCAAAATCTGCTTCCTTGTATTGTCTACCCACTGGTTGTAATCTTATCTCCAGAATAACAGAGAACTTATGCATCACAGCTTCTTTTTCAGGTATTTGAAGACAGCTATCATGCCTCCCCTTAATCTGGCTTTTTTCAGGGCAAACATATACAGCTCTGTCACTGCTACTCATAAGACATTTTTCCCAAACTCCCCAACATCTTCGTCACCATTCTGTACACAGGTTCCAGTCTGTTAATGTCTTTCTTAAAATATGACATTCAGAACTGGACACAGTCTGAATATGGCCTCATTAGAATGCAACTGTTCCTTCTTGCAATCTAGATCCAATGCTTTTTTTAATGCAACCCCATGTTGAACGATACATAATTGTTTCTTCTGTCTTTTGCCATCACAAAATGCTTTGAGAGGTGCCATCAGTTGCTTTCCCCTATGGATGCCACATTATCTAGGCACATGGCTCCCATATACACAACTTAAGCAAACTTTATATCGATTTTACCTGGAATACCACTCTTGATTTTTCTAGAAGGTACGTTCTCATGTTAGCACCAGTAATTCGATACCTCTTATCAAAACCTATTTCAATGTACTTCCCAAAACGACTGCTGTTGTCATTCCGTGTGGTTTTGGCATTCCCAATAGACTATGGGAGAAAAAGATCACAGAAAATGTTTAATAGTTTTAAGAAAACAGTAATAACTGATAGAGGAATTCACTGAAACAGATGATGCGTATAATTATGAGAAATTAGTAATACTATCTCTTTGACTTGTAAGCATAGATTTTCACTTAGTCTGCATTATTTCGCCTATTAATTGATTGAACAAATTCATTAAAATAACTTCAAGTCCGCAATCTTATGCATCCAAAAGCAATTCACACTGAACTTAGCAGGACTTCTCTATAGACATGCATAGGCTTGTGCTCTTAATTAAGGAGCAAGAATATCTAGTGCTAAATATTTAGCACTAGCGTATGAAGAGAAATTCTACCTTTCTTATAGACAGAGGAGGGAATGCCTTTTGAAAGTGTATGCCTGCCATAACAACACATGTGTGCATGTGAAAGTAAGAAGTGCTTCTTGTTCTAAAGCCATTATTTTTGACAATATGCATACTTAAGCAATAGATCAATCAAACGTTAATTCCTACGGTTAACCAAATTAAAAGTTCCTTAATCAGGATGCAGCTGTAGTTTTCATATATGGCTTGTACTCAAAAATTATCACAGTCATATCAACTATGCATACATGTCAATTAGAGATCAAGTAAACCCCTAAATTTGCAAAGATAAAGCAGCTTTAATGGGAAAGCAATTTTTCAAACCTTATAGACAACAAGTACTCTACAAATTTAACTTTCAAAGATGGGTTTCTTCCACGTATTATAACTGCAGGTTTGGGGGTTACTTGGGCATACACTCACAAACAAAGACTACACACTAGGCCAGAAGCCCTATTCCTGCATTTGTTATAGTGAGAAGGGCATATCATGAGAAGCGCAATGGCCACATATTCACACATCACCGCAAGTCTGCAACTCTAATTTATTAAACCTTGCCAGAAACAAGCTACGTGCTCCTTCATACACCAAAACATTAAACCAAACCAAGGAGCGAATTGCTTAGTATGACATCTGAATTTGCAATGATTGGTGTAACAAAACAACCCAGGTTCATAAGCACACTTTAGACAAGGCTTTGATGTATGCTTACAATCCCTGACTTGTCTGAACAAACTTAACCATAATCCTAGGTTCAAATCTCAGTGAAAGTCATCCATTCCTGACTTTTTTTCACCTACTTAAGAGAAGGAAAGAACAAAACAAGAACAAACAAGTCTGTGTGCATCAGTATATAGATCATTCATATCATGATTTATTAAGCCAGAATTTGGACTTCTTGCTATGTGTGAGCATGCCTATGACACACATCCACAAACTATAACTACTTTCTTGTCTTTTTGTACAGTCATTTATACTGGATGGAGTTGAGAGAGTTTTCATAATTTGCATCATTACAAGAAACACAATATGAAACCAGTTAAATAAGCAAATATTTTTAACAGATTTTTAAAACAGTACATAGTATCATGTTGAATATTACCTTAGTAATACAGTGGATTGCTCATATATAGACTAAAAGCCCTAGGAAGATCTGGGCAAGTTTCTTACCCAGTCTCCAGCCTTCATCACAGGGTTGCAATGATGTTACAGGATATATTAATTGTAACTGTACTTTGCAAACCCTATAAAAATTCATCATCACAATGGCTCTCAGTGACTTCTCCTATTTCTCAACCACAATAGCTGCATAGATCAACAACTATCCCCAGGCAAGGTTCTTGTAATAACACAGAATCACTTTATACATAAAGGTAAAAGAGGAAAATGTATATATCCATCTGATAGTTCACTTGGCACTGATAAGAATTTACAAATACTGCTTTGAAACTCCACACAACACGGCAAACCAGGCAGAATTACCTTATCTTTGAAAACATCAAAATCACCTCTACCAAAGTTGCATTATGGTGAATAGTGCCATCTCCACTTTTGTTTGTGTTTCAAGAAATTCTTAAAATAAGAAAAAAGTATATTTTTTAAAAAAAGTAAAGGAAGAAATGGAAATTGGTAAAGTTTGTAGGAAGGTCTCCTGAACATTCTGCATCCTATAAAGAACAGCATTGATCAGTTGGACATTATGGCTAAATCCTATTGCCATACCCAACTCAAGCAGACCTACTGAATCAATGGGATTTACATAACTAATGACTTAACTACTCACCAACTAATTCAATGGGCCTATGCCAATTGAGACTAGCAACTGGTTCCAAATCTATGGTTTCTTTTTCACACACACATCCATTCCTCTTCCTTTTGCATGGTGTCTTTTAAATTGTATGCCTAAAGGAAATACACGTCTTGTTTGTTTGTTTGTTTGTTTGTTTATTTGATTTATTGATTGGTAAGGAGCCTTAAAGTTGAGTCCCATTACTGGGAAAAAGGCTGGATACAAATGAACATAATGCTGATAGTGACAATGATGATGAAGAAGGTAAATAATAATATTCCTCCATGCCAACCACACTGAATGAATTCACATTTTCCTTGCTTGACAGCTAGCTATTAATTGTTTTATTATTTATTTTATTTATATCCTGCATTTCTCCAGACATGGGTGGGATTCAAGCAACTTACAACAAAATTAAAAGAAACTACAGTGGTATGTCTGTTAATGCTGTACACCATTTTTTAGAGTGGAAGCTTAGTTAGGAACGATAAATAAAGGAAAGGAATTACTGAACATAAAAGCTGTTACAGTTAAAAAGGAAGTGATAAAAAATGTGTAAGAGAAAAAAGAAGATTTTGAAAAACCATTAAGAAAAAGACTGTGCGATAGAGCAAAGTACTCTGGAAACCAGGGCCACATTATATCAACTTTCTCTATCATCTCCTTTCCATTTATTCAAAGCCCAAGAAATCTATCAGCCAACTTTTCAGGGGAAAGTTCCAGGCAGTAATTTAAGCCTTTTCTACTTGAGCAACTCGCACTTCTCTAAGAACCCATTCTGAGTTTTTGGCAAAATACAAATCTTCCAGCATGTGAATCCACATGGATCTAGCCATAAAGGAGGATGAAGATAGAAAAGCAAATCTATTAAACAGCCTTGTTCCTGGTCTTACCTCCATTATGGGATTGGAAGCCAATACTTTCTCTTCAACGTTAGCTTCACTGGCCGACCCACTTACAGTGGCAAAATACCTCATTGCATATTTAGCAGAGACTGTTTTTCCAGCTCCTGATTCCCCACTTACAATGATGGACTGGTTCCGTTCATCTCTGAAACAGAAACAAATTTGTAGATTCCATGAGTCTCTTATGTTTGGGAGAACATGCATACAAACAGATTGAAAATTTAGACAGCGTTTGCACTTCCATATTTGGTAAAGGCAAAAGGTAAGAGAACGGGACAGGCACATCTCCTCCTCCATTCTCTTGCCTTTGCCTGGGAACAGAGAAGAAAGGCACATGCGCTGGGGCAAAAATTCTCATTGCAGCTAACACTTAACACACAAGAATTTTTTTTTTAAATTAGTAAGAGTACAGTTGGCCCTATGCAACCGAAGATTCTGGATCCACAGATTCAATCAACCATGGTTTGAAAACGTTCAGAAAAAAATCCAAAAAGCTAATTTTTTGCCATTTGATATAAGGGATACCATTTTACTATACCATTGTACATAATGGGACTTGAGAGTGTCCAAATTTTGATATCCAAGGGGGATCCTGGAACTAAACCCTAGTGGATACTAAGGGCCCACTGTAAACATACAGTATATAAATTAAGATATAATGTCTGCCTTCCAAGCTGAGACACTGAAACACACATTTCTGCACATATTCTGGATCCAATTCTGTACTTCAGTAGTTCCCAAATCTGATGTCACTGGGAGATCACAATACAGAATCCCAAACCAGCATGGTCAATGGTTATGGATTCTGGGAGTTATAAGGCAATAACACACATAGACCCTCGCTGTATTTCATCTTTAAATTCAGAATTAATTTCTCTGCCCATTTTCAATAGGTATGCAACCAACTCCAACTGTAACCATATTATAACAGCTTACCACCTCACCCATATTGCATGGAATTCCAACTAAACATGCCAATAGGTCACAAAATATCTTCTCAGCCCTTTGTGCTAACAAGGACTAACTTGCAGAAACAATATAATAATGCAGAGCATGGCAATGTTGCAATGACCTTTGACAAACACACAATTTATATTTGTTGCTAAGTATTGAAATATTTGTTTATTAGTATTGAAATGAAAATAGAATAAATGTATTTCTCTGAGAGTATCACAGGTCTTTCAAAAGGAAGAAAGTGGGGGAAGGAAGAATGTACACACAAGATGAAGTTTATACCCATCAAAAACCTGTTAGGATATACAATGCTCACATCAGCATGTAATTTGTACTAGGAGGCTAAAGTAACATGGCTCTTCTTCCATGATTCTGTGCACCATAACATTCCTAAAATGTTGAAAAAGATTAACATATAACTAATGAAAACTTCTGATAAATGCTCTCGAGTCATCCTTCTGAAGAATGGCAGGACTGTTTCTATGATTAAGATGTCTCCCCTGCCCTTTCTCTCACTGGGGCTATGTAGAATACACTATTAAATTTGCTGTATACAGCTATTATAACTCCATCTGGCAAGTACTTGGCACAGAGAGACTCTATATAAGTGGAATAAAATGGGGCTGTCTATTTTGCAGTGAATGTTAGGGCTGAACAAGAGCTCATTGTGTATTTAGTAGTCTCCCAGATCAGGCTTAGAAGCTTTCATGGCTTTCAAAACTTTGGAAATCATTTTGCATTTTCCTTATGGGCCAATAAACGAGTGATTGTTGTCCAAATGTCTGAAGCAGCCTCAAGGTTTGGCCAAAAGGAGACTACAGTCAGAACGCTGGCCAAAGCTTACAACT
The DNA here is from genome assembly GCA_948474755.1 of Ctenosaura bakeri. NCBI lineage: Eukaryota > Metazoa > Chordata > Lepidosauria > Squamata > Iguanidae > Ctenosaura > Ctenosaura bakeri. Next base: position 676,663 of record CAOLHI010000035.1, on the reverse strand, counting down.
TTAATAACAACAGTTGGCTCTAAAAGGGCCACACTCATTCCGCCTTTTGCTTCGTGAAAGCAGCTTGAGTGATGCAAAGTGAGAGTCTACATGCTAGATTACTGTGATCAGACAGGTAGTCAATCATTTTTAAGAATGTAATATCATATAGGTTGTGATTGACAGCAACTGGAGCAAGGACAGCATGAGTATCAGTTATTACTTCCCTGACAAATTCTAAATTATTATTTTGGAAGTTCTCCAACTTTCCATTTTGCGAGTAAGCCTTGCACAAGAATCATTGTCCAGTGGTTGGGGGAGAGGGCAGAGGCCACTTTAAAAAAATGGCAGCAGTGCTTTTGTTTATCACATTTCTTCAGCCTCCTCTATATTATATTCCCATCTGTTGTTTGCATTTGTTATTCTGCTCTTGCCATCTTGCTCTTCTGCTGGTGGCACTATTTTTAGTGGCCAACCAGCAGACAAAAATATTGCCTGACTCGCCATAATTCTTTTGCTTCATCTCCCACTCCATTTCAGCTAAAACACCCCTCTTAAAAGGCCTTTCAGTGTCTTGCTAATTACTATCTTCATAAATTGACTGCAGGATCTTTAATTGTTACTAACCCACTGTAGTACCAAGGCAACATAGCAAAAAAGAGAAGTTCTGTCATTTGCATTTGCCTGTGCAAAGAAAACTAGGGCCCAAAGGCATTCAGCAGCATCCTTCCTTTCAGAAATGTGGTGAGGAACATTAGCTATCTGTTGTCAGAACATTTAAGGGCAAGTACTCTGTGGGTATTCTAATTGGCAACTATGATTCTGAAAAACTGTTTTTTAAAAAAACATGGTAAATAGCAAACCACTGGAAAAAGATTTAAGGACATGTATCCTGATATTAAACCAGTTCTCCCTGAAAAGCTGCTGATTGGAGACAGATAATGTTGAGCTCATAATTCCAGATTTTATGCTCCTGGTTTTCACGGATCAACCTTGCCAAGAATATAAAGACGCCTTTTTCTATACCAAATCTAATCCATCTTGGCTTGATACTACCAGAAGGAAAAATAAAACTTTGAAAGGGCAATTCAAGGAATACCAACAGAGACTTTCCAGAATTGTATGCATTTTTATTGGGCAAGGTATCACTGCCCTCCACCACCAGACCCTAGTTACAGTCATAGCTGTGAAATGCAAGATGAGTAACTGCTCTTGAACCAGTGCTTTCTATGATACTAAGCAAGTATGCAACTTGAAACATCATCATTATCAACAAAATCATGACAGCTTGCATGCTGGATAGAAAAATGAGCCAGCATAATGAAAGTTATTCTCCTGGGATTATTCCTTTGAGGTCTCTGTTGCAAGCATCTGCTAATTCTCAGTGAGCAGCTTCCAGCAGAACACTGCATATGAACTTTAGGATCCAACACTGATGATATGTAAGCCCATTTTCTTTGAGTTGGCAGCTGGATGTTTTTGTGATGAACCTGTAGTGGATCATCGCTAAAGTATCAGCTGGTAACCAAATTGGGGGGGGGGTTCTAGTAGAAAGCAAATTCATATACCTTTAAATCAAGAGTGGATCCCCCTAAAATCCCAGATCCCCCCCCAAATTTTTGAATATTCACAGGTGATTCGTCCCAGATCCCCCAAATAGCTCAAAACTGCTGCAAAACCTAGCAATTTTATCCTTCAAGCACCCCACATACCTTGAAACCTTCCAGGAGCCAAAAATCAGCTGAAATCAAAAACGGAACTGGCAATTTGTAGTAATTTTGAGCTGGTTTGGGGAAGAGGGGGAAATTGCCTAGATTAAAAAAAAACATTTTAGGCAATCTGGGGGCTTTGGTGAGGCTGAGTGGTAAAAAACAATCCTTGCCCTCTCTGTAGTTGCCCACTCCTACTTTAAATGGTCATGAATTCATTTCATTTTTCCCTTTATTATATAGGCTAAGCACAGTCATAATTAATGTGTTGGCTTTCCCCACTGTTACTGCCTTCTTAAAACACATAGAGAGACACACACACAAATGAAGATTATGTCCTTGTGAAAGAATAACGAATGTGCCTATTCCACAAACCTGGCCATCTGTTTATATGCTTCCTCAGCCACAGCGAAGATGTGGGGGTCCATATCCCCCATGTTCTGGCCACTGTATGCATTGATGATATCTTCGCCATAGATAGGCAGTTGTTCATAAGGATTTATGGCTACCAAAACTATTCCTGAAAGATAAAATAAAATCAAAAGATATTATTGGAATGACCAATGCAAGTAGAATTTTGTTTTTATTTGGGGGGGAGGTTTACTTTTTGCTAAAATACAAAACACTTCAGTTTTTCCCTTTTTGTCTGATAAGGTAATTGGTTTAAAGCAAACAAGGGTCATCAGGAATGAACAGGTTGTTTGTGTGAACTCACACAAATGATTTTGTGAGTTCACAGATGACCACAAAGAAGAAGAACAGGCTGCTTACCTGTAACTGTGGTTCTTCGAGTGGTCACCTGTGAATTCTCACAACCATTTGTGTGAGTCACAGAGACAATGAAGAAGCAGTAAATATAAACAGACAAGTAGCTGACCATTTATTCCTCCAAGAGCAGTACAAGGGGGGAACATAAGGTCACTTGTGCCGGAGCAGATCTATCTAGCTCAGCATTGGAGCCAATCAGATGTTTATGGGAAACCCACAAGCAAGACATGACTGCAAGATTGTGTTCTCCTACAGATCATATACAAAGGTGTACTACTTTTGACTCGGAGTACTAAGTGCAAAAATCATAGGGAAGAAGCCTGTTCCCCCGTACCTCAATTTTAAACAAGATATCAAGTGAGAAGCAGGGGAACAGCATAGGAAGAGGCTGCTGCATGCAACAGCAACCAACTTCTGAAGCAAGGAAGGAATCGCTGCTGCCTCATTTTTGCTGTCACCCTTTTTCTTCACCCAGCTACACCAGCACTGTCTCCCCCCTTGCCTTGTCTCCTCCTCAGTGTTGCTTGCCTCTGCTTAAAGAAGTGCCTGCTTAGTCTGTTGGCTCTGCATGAAGATGTACAGGAGTCTTTCTGCCACTTGTGCTTCTTTAGAGAGGACAAGCAAGCTGGTGGTAAGGAAGCAGTGACAGCAAGCAGCAGAGGTGCTGTGTGACAGAAGGAGGCAGGCCAGCCGGCCAGTGAATGAAGCAACAGGATAGTGATGCAGGGAGAGATGGGATATGTGGAGATGAACCTAAAGCTGTGCTGGCAGTGGGGGACTGAGGGAGAGTGGTGTAATTTGATACACACGAAGTAGACTGCCAATAGTCAGGACCACCCTGGCTATACCTCCTTTTGTTCCCTTGTTCCCACCTCAGGCCAAAAGCACTCAAACTGAAACAAATAGATCAGTGCATTCCAAATCCTTATCAATTTCATAGCTCTTTTCCATCCTGGTTCTGCATTACTGTGTACTTTCTAAAAATAAGCACAAAATCTATACAGAAATGCATACTTAACATGTAATTTAATACATTTTCTCATTTACAATCTCACTACCCATTATTCAGATGCATGTATTTCTAAACATACTTTATTGTGCAAAGTAAATTTTAACACATTTTGGCATGGGGTGTTTTGTAGAGAGCTACATGAACAAACTAGTAGAAATGCAAAACACAAAGGGTTAAAACCAGTCCATCTGGAAGATATGATTCAAGTCAATTAACATCAGAACAGGAAGGCCCCAACTGTAGCAAGGCTACCATACTCCATGAAGTCAATAACATCACATATATTACCATCTCTAAAAAGGAAAGGATCTCCTATAAGAACCCTAAGTCCAGCATCTAAAACTACCTAATGGTACCACTGGCCTGTGTTATGATTGTCATCAGGAATTAACTCAAAATAAAACATTGGAAACAGGAAGACTGGTAGCCAGTTCCAATGTTCCTGGTATGATGAAACCCAGGGATCATTTATCTGGGAGAAGAGTGTTTGTTTTGTTACCCAAGTGAAGCACCTCCAGCGGTGCTTGCCAATAACGGCTGCACAAAGATTGCAACCCTTGAGACAGAAACTAAAAAATGGAGGAGGGATAAGTATCTCTGTAAGTAACCTGAAATGGCTCTAATGAAATGAGCATATACTCATTTGAGTGCTTTGAAACACTGTCCAAATCACACCAGTTATTAAGTTGTTCTTGTTAGTTAATTATAAATACAGCTAAACCCAATTATCCTGAAACCAAATCAAAAGGCATACATTGGAGGGGAAAAACTAAGCAAGGTTGAAGACTGAAATATTTTAATTTTTCAAAGGACTTTCAAAAGAACAAGAAAGTTATTTAAGACATCCTTGAAAAAAATGTTAATGAACTGTTGTTTATTCCTTTCCCAATAATTCTACATACATTATAGACCACTGTCACCTTACTAGAATATAAATGTGTAGTTCTACAAAAACATTTTCAACTGTAATAACTCCATGTGAAACTTCTTTTTATTTATAATTTCCACCTGAGTCACCAAGGGGGGAAAAAAAGCTCCATGTACTTATCCCATTTATTTCAGCTGAGGTTCTTTTTCTAGTAAAGTAGTTCTGTCTGCAAGTATTATTAGGGCAGACTGTACAGTCCTTCTTCCACACTTGCAGGCTTGACCTTCATGAACTTATTTGTGAGGTGCCCACTTGCTTCACCCCTCATTCTCCCCCTATCATTCCCCTTGCCTTGTGCCCAGGTGTGTGTGTCTTCCTTCCACAGACCTGGGCAAAAGGCAAGCGAATGTCAGGGGGCATTCCCGCATGTGTTGTTGCCCCTTCCCCATTCACTTGCCTATTGCCTGGCAGCCTGGAAGGCAGTGCAACTGGGCAAAATGCAAATGAATGGCAGGGGAGAGCCCTGGAAAGCAATGGGAAGGGGAAGGGGGAGTTATTTGCAGTTTTTTTCCCCTTACTTTTGCAGAGGCTCTGTGCCCCAAACAGTCACAAAAGTCAAGGAGCCACTGTATTACCCATCTTATATTAAGGCAAACCTTAATAATAAAATAATCTAATTTATTTGGCACCACTTCTAGTAATAGAGAATGGAATTTTTAAGTATGAATTATATACTTGGGTGAGTTAAAAGCAACTCTAATTTCAAAAGAGTACAGTGGCAGAATTAAAGAAAAAAATATGAACTCTTGCATACTGCTCGGTAACAGATAGGGCCAAGGATCTACTGAAAGGAAAGAGAGTTATAAAAAAATCAACAGCTGGTAAATAGAAACATTGCCAGACTTATTCCTGATCTGAAAGCTTTCTGAAAATGCTCCCTCCACCTTGTTAAACTAGCTTCTTATGTTCTTGCAACTGCTAAGAATCTGGTGAGTCAGCACTGGAAATCATACCTACAGACAGGTTCTATGATTCATGATGGAATCTTTCCATGTAATAAATGAAGTCGAAGGGCCATGTGGTTCTTCAGATACTGTTAGACTGCATCTCCGTGATCACACATCATTGCCGACGCTAGCTGGAGCTGATGGGAGTTGCAGTCCCACAGTACCTGAAAATACTACACCTTCCTCACTCCTGCAATGTTATACTGTTCAAACCTGAAGGAGCTAAACCAGAGGTTACTAAGTATTTTAGCCTCTATATCTCTGAGGTGCGAATCTTAACAACTTGGACACATAAGGATGTGGGGCTCTTTTATTAAATTATAGCAAAGCTTAATTTTAATTTTAAATTTAGAGCTTACAAATTTTAGAGCTTAAATTTTAGTCAGATGAAATTTAAGCTCTAAAATTTTTAGGCTATACATTTTATCTGATTATATGTGATGGACCTGTGAGAAGGCCAAAACATTCTGGAATCAAAGACATACTATGATGTATAAACTTTTGAAGGTTAATGTTCAATTGAAGCTGGAATTATATTTGTTGAGATTAACAGTAGATCAACTGGAAAAAAGCATGGTAAAATACTACAATACATGATCACTGAAGCAAGATTCTTATATGCACAGAAGTGAAAGAATACAGTAATTCCAAAGAAAGAAAACTGGCTGATAAAATTAATGGACCTGGATGAAATGGATCAATTGACAATATTGGTAAGAGAAAAATCAGTGGTGACTTTTTCAAAAGACTGGAAACCTTTAATAGGCTTTTTGCAGGAAAAACAGTACAATACAATGGGCTCTCAGTATCTATCAGGGTTTGGTTCCAAGACCCCCTATGGATATTGGACTCTGTAGATGTTCAAGTCCCATTACAGTACAATGGTATAGTAAAATGGCATCCCTTATATGAATTGGCAAAATTTGCCTTTTGGATTTTTGTTTTTTAATATTTTCAAGCCATGACTGGTTGAATTCGCAGATATGGAGGGCTGACTGTAAGTTTCAACAATTAATATTTGGAAAAGTAGCAGTTGAAGCGTGTGAATGGTACTTTTAAAGTAAGATAAGTTATTTTGTATAATTATATACAATTTGCATTAGGAAAACTTGAAGTCAATGTATATCTCTTTCTTAGCACTTTTTACTATTTTTACTGTCTATATATATTTTTACTACTTTTTTCCATTTTGTTTTTCTTCTTTGAAATTTGTTTCTTTTTTTGTTTTGTCTGTATGCATTTTGAAAATGTTTAAATAACACTTAAAAATCTGACTAAGTAAGGTAAGCTCAATGCTATACAACACCAGTTTTTTAAAAAATCTGGCTATCATGTCTTTCCTACGACTTTGGTAGATGCTTATGTAGACCAGGAATAAAAAAATCCCAAGACTCCAGTCACCTTGGATTTACATGACAAAATAGAATATATGTTTCAATAATACAACTGTAATATTTCACTGTTTTTAAAACATTCTAGTTTTAATGGTTGTAAAACATGTATTCCAAAGAATTTTCAAAATTTACACCAGGTATATTACTAGCATAGGTGCATCACCTTTAAAATTTTCAGTAGAGTAACACAGAGGCTCTTTCAAAATATACTCATTGTAAGAGCTAAAATGTGATTACATTTTAAGTGCAATTGCCTCTGCAAAATTTCTGATGCATCTGAATTCTGTACCATGAGACATTAAGTCCTATGTTGAGCCTGTGAGAACAATAGAAACCAAGAGATATGAACCTTGCTACAGCCAAGATAATACAGGAGGGACAGGTTAGGTGGAGCAAATGTATATTAATCACATTAAGATCACTAAGGTCAACCATCATTAAGGCCCTTGGCACCTGCCAACAGGTTTTGTTAAAAAATCACTGTTAAGACAATCATCTTTTTTTTTAATGTTTTGCATTTCTTTGCCCCATATGCTCCTTCTATCCAAGTACAATTCTCCACCAACTGGGGCACACTCCATGTATCTAATGATGTGGGGAATAGCCCACAAAAAAAAGTGTATGCCAAATAAAAGTTCCTAGTATTTAAGGAGCCGCTAGTCTCTTTGCTAGTATGTTATCATTAAGACTGAATCGGAACCTTATAGTACTTCAAAGGAAGCAAATCCAATTAATTTCCATCAATGTTAGGTGTGGTGGATGATGGTTTTCATGTTGGGAAAGATGTGTGTGTGAATGTGCCGTGGGCATGAGTCTGAACTTTAAAGTGCTGATGCCCAAAATAGTTTCCACACCTTGAATGTCTTTTTCAAAATTCAGACACACCAAGAGTGGATTCACCACCCCAATGACATGGAAGACACCAGCTGCTGCAGCAAGGCAGCTCCTCAGCCAAAAAGCATTTCAAATACTATGTCACTGAGTTGACAGAGGACCAAAATCTCAGTGATAGCAGTAACATTGGTTTTCCATGTGGATCAGCTAGATTGTATCAGAACAAAACAAACACAACACTGAACCACTACTATGCAGAGATAGAATGTGCTCTCATCTGACACCTTACCATGGCTTTAAAAGCAACACATTTTCCTTTTTAGAAAAATCTTCTATATAGCTCCAAAACTATTATTATTTTTCTTGTTTTTTGCCACATAGAGATAACTCAATATGATTTCAAAAGTTTTCTGCTTTTTGCAACGTGAGAATTACTATTCATGGTCACTGGGAACTAACTTTTTTTTAAAAAAATTAAAAGCTATCTGATTTTCCAACAGGCAACAAAGACAACTGAGTATTTGATCTCCTCACTGCCAAATTCAGTGAGAATTCAGTAAGCATTTTTGAAGTTTTACTTAACTACCTATTCTAAAATTTATCGTGTTTTCTAATTCATGTCAAGTTACAATCTCTATTCACTTTCAAAACCATTCTGCTTATTTTTCCTTAGTGTTGCTATTTTATTCTGCATTGTTTTGGTACAGTTTTGTGTGATGCCTTCCACTTCCTCCATAGGGAGGACATCACAGCCCTAAGTCTCTATGGCTTACTGATCAAACACAGTCAAGAATTACATGTCAGAAATGTTCAGTTATCCTAAATCATTACACAACTCAGAAGTCCAAAATTCCCATCCTTCGTTCTTGTACAGGGTCAGGGGGGTTAAAAAGCCTTCCAAGCTTTCCCCCTGGAGGATTACCACTCTCTCAGTTAGACCAGGATTAGCTGCCTCAAGAAAGTTAGTCTGGGAAGGGTCTGGTTAAGACCAGTCATGAGGATAAATCAGTGCAGAGTTAAACTCTTCAGAACTATTCACTCTGGAAGCAGCAAGACAGGGTTGGTTGGACCAACTCCCTTTCTGACAGGACTGTAGAGTCTATCCAGGTATGGTAGACAGGAATCCTCTAAAAAGTCGTTTCTCCTAGCTCATTAGAAATGCTCCAGAGGAGAAAGGAGCTAGACAAGCTGGGGCTCATGAGATCAAGAGCCAAACTTGGAAGGAAGGCTAGCTGAGGCCCCCTCCCTAAGAAAGACTTCACCTTCTGGGTAAGTTGCCAGTTATTCCTTATTCCTCTGTCCTTACCTCCTTCTGGGACAGTTTTCCAAGGCTGGGATAAATCCTACACCCTCTCCACACTCTTCTGCTTCCTCCCCTCCCTGGCTACAGCCTCTGCTTTGATATCTGTTTTCCTCCTCATTTCCCTACTGCTGGGCAACTGATCAACTACACATCTATTTCATGAGTTTTATGATGTTTTTTGGTTTGCATTCTACATTGTAAACTGCATTAGTTACTTCTATAAATGTCTATTCTAAATAAACACAAAATCAAGAAACATTGGGCTCACAGAGAAATACTGGGCTCTCAGAACAGCTCAAATTAAACAGACCCACTCTGAGAAGGAGTTCTCCATCATGCATCTTTCTATTTCCATAGCTCTCTGGTACAGCCAGCAGTGGACAAAAACCTCGTTCTGTGCTTACCACAATATGTATAAATGAGTTTTGAGTCTATAAACCGAACTTTTAGGTTATGGAGAACAGCGGGTTCATGGAGATAGCTGAGCGCCGTCAGGTCATTTTCACCCACAAGTATATCAGGGTTTCGCAAGGGTGGCAGTTCCTTTTTCTTGAGATCAAGGCTGTATTCAAGATCCTGAAAATTAAAGAACAGCATATACATTAAAGACACATCTTAAGATCTCTCATGTAGCTCTTCTGCCAGTTGGCCAGAGCAAATAAAATTACATGCGTACATAAAGATCACACAAAGGATGATACTATTATGTTTTTTACATAAATACCCACAGTTTATCTATTTTATTTATTTTGGGTATCCACAGTTTACCTATTTTATTTATTTTAAATATACTGTAAATTGTTGTGAGAACTGTTGTCTCATAGGCAAGATATAAACACACCAGTAAATAAATAATAGGACCTCAAAAGGAAAACTTAGTATTTATTTATTTATTTGCTCTGAAGTGTAACGATTTCAGAGAGAACTAGCTGAGGCTTGGACTGGGACTCTAGCAGACCATGGTTCAAATCCACACACAGCTTTGGAAATCCCCTAGATGACCTTGGACAAGTTACAGTCTCTCAGACTCAGAGGAAGGCAAGGGCACTGACAAATCTTGCCAAGAAAACCCTATGATAAGTTCACCTTAGGTTCACCATAACTCAGAAACAATTTGGATGCCCACAACCACAAAGGAGATTCCAATGTGTTAACAGTAAAGAAGAATGAGAGTTAACATACCTTGCCATCTTCAAGTTGAAGATGAAGAACTTTGTCTCCTGGTTTATAATCTTTCACAAGTTCTGCTGACTTCCAGACTACTTCTGAATCAGGTATCCAAATCCTTGCATACTGTTATAGAAAAAAAGAAACAGAAAAAATGACCTTGATTTTATACCAGTACAAAAAGCATAAGCACATATATCCATTTAGACTAACCTTTACAGCTTCTCTCCAAGTCTCTATAAATAAAAGAAATTAAGGTGTTGTTTTATCATTTTTCCCCAAAGCAATGCATAACAGATAAAAAGTTAATTTAAAAACACTGTTAAAAGAAAAAAAAAATTTCACAATGAATTTTCACAAACTTTTAAATATCTCTCTCACAAAGTTATTTCTCCCTCAATTCCAAGTTCAACCTCCCACTGGCTAAACCAAAGTTCTGTTTTCAAGTTGTCGGTTTCCACGCAGACACAACTTTGGATGTCTACAACATGCCAAGAAAATAATATCTGCCATATATATTATTTTTAAACATATGCTTACCTATGTTTGCAAGCTTTGCCTATGTACCCAAACCTACTGTCCATTTTATGCACATTATAAATATTGCACTTTAGTTGTGTGTATCATATATATTGTATGTTCTTTTATTATCATACATGGCCTTGAAATCTTCAGAACTAAGCCTTTTGTATGTATCAGGAACAAATAAACAAGAAAAAGTAAATTCCATTTAAAAATATGATTCAGACCTTAATTAAGACAATTCTGCACTACAACAGCTATAGCAAATAAACAATTCAGAGACAGCCCCACTGTTCAAAAACATCCTTAGTAGCACATCCTCAACGGCTTGGCTGTGTAATCACCTTCCCTCTCAGCTCCGTCCAGGCAAAAGCAAACAGGCAAATCTGACTCATAAATTGTTTCACTTGAGAATACTGGAGTTCTACCTTTCCCTAGCAAAGGCGGCAGCTTTCTCCCTCAGAGTCCCCGCACACTTTTTCTTTTACCTACCTAGTAAGAGTTACCTCCTTGCACTAAACAGCTGCTTATCAATGGGTGGCAAAGAGAATGAATTCTACACATCTTGCAGTTGAAGCATTTCAACTGAGCAACAGTCATGCAGGTCAGAATCACCTGATTTCCTCTATTTGCAAAAACTGTTCTTCCAGTTTCCCACATGCAAGGATATAGTATTTCCTAAATGCAGATGCTACTAGATATAATTGTTATTTTTTGTTGCACAGCATGAGATCAAAAATGTCTCCAAGGCAGCCTTGAGGTATAGTGAGTCAATCCAATGATGGATTTAAAAAAAATAAATAAGAGTGGTTAGCCAGCAATGTGAATAATGCATTCAAAACACAATAGAATGATGTGAGGTGATATTTAAGGTATACAGGAGATGGGTGAGCTGGATACAAGCAACACGTGAGGCAAAATGTTGCAGTGTGTTTTCCCCACTCCCTAAACCAGACAGGAGTCTGGGTCTTGCTCAGGGAACCAGCCAGCCTGTCTGCTCTTTCTCCAGGATATTATAAGCTATATTTATCACACCATGGTATGGGTAGACAGGCCTGCCTTTCAGCGGTGGACTGGAGTACATAAAGGAAGCCTCATAAATGAGCAAGCTCTCATTCAGAAAGTGAAAAACCATATAACCATAAAAGAACTGACGCTTCCATTGTGTTTTTCTTTTGAAGATATCAATCTGCGTGCACCACAGTGACTTTCTTCAGAAGAAAGATGATGGAGCAGTCTAACTGGAAAATCACTATATAAGTGACTGATTTATTCTTTGACCTAAATTCAAACATGATGCTTGTGGTAGAGACAAGATTTTTGGCCCTTCTGCCCTGGAGCCTTCTCCAGCACTGAAAATCTACCCCACAGAGTTTCTCAACCCTCCAGAGCAGATTTTTTAAGGTATTTGGAGCAACAGGAAGACACAGCAGGGTGAGGAAATGAAACTCTCCCCGCTGCATTCTTGGAAGCTGCTTTTGCAAGTACAACAACCTTCAGCCTTGCATTCTCTCTTTGTCAAACACACACATACAGAACTACCCAAATCAATTTATGTCTTTCCAGATTTTCTAACTGTAGCATATTTAGTGCAAAAAGGTTCCGCTCAAATTCTTTGCCTTCTAAATGAAGAATTCAAACGGTGCCAATGTATGACAGAGGAATGCATCTTAATATCACCAGACACAAATCCAGAATGCTCCATCTGCTGATATTCCACGAAACATGTCCCTTTTTAAGTCCATGGAATATCAGCTGTGTCTATTTTTCAGTTAGCACAGCACATGCTAAAATCTTATGAAAGGCCCATAGAGACACAGCAAATATTCTGAAATACTGACCACATTAGAGGTGAAAAACAGAGCATACAATCTGAAGGAGTCAGTTTCTACCCATTTCCAAAGCAGTTCCAAGAGAAACCCAGTTTCTCTTGGAACTGCTTTGGAAATTGGTCTGCAAGACTGAGTAGACCAGTCTCAACCAGTTGGGCTCTTTTTATGCATTTATTTAAAAAAAAATCTTGAATTACCAAATCGCCCACTTAAGTCACACACCACAGCGTAACAATGAGCATCAGTAAGTACACATCTCTTGTTGAAACAAGAAAACAAAAATGAACAAAAATAACACAAGAACTCAAGATAGATTTTAGACACAAATTAGTTGTAATTTAAAAACAAGGACATCATCCACACTAGCAGTGTTAATGCAGTTTTAACACAGGCACTGAAATTGTAGGCTAGGGTTGAGGAACCTTAGGCACTCTAGATGTCAACGAAATATCTCACTATTGGCTAGGCTGGAAATTAGATTCAACAAGAACAGAAGGCTGCAGGTTCCCCAGTCCAGTTTTTAACCCTTTGAGAGCTAAGATTAGCTGGCCGGAAGAGTTACTAATAATACATCAAATCCTGTCTTCCTGTCACAGCTGTTGCCACCTCATGTTCCACCAGGTGCTTCTTAGACTGTAACACCTACCCAAAGAAAGGAGAAAGCACAATTTAAAAAGCCAGACTGATACCCAGGAACTATAGGAAACGCTTAGAATAGGAAAAGGACTGAAAGAACAACCCATAATTCCCAACTGAAAGCATTCAAAGGGTCTTTGGGGGAAGACCGTTTCTTGGTCCCACTACCATCACAGGGACGTTTGATGAGGACTTGGGAGACAGCTTTCTCAGGGGTTGCACCTCAATTATGGAACTCTCTTCCAAGCTAGGTTTGGTTCATCCCCACTCTTTTCACCAGAAGGCAAAGATCTACTAATTTAAACAGGGCTTCAGCTTTTAACCAACTGATGTAGTGCAATGGGTATAGTGTTTCCTAATCCTGTTAACAGGTTTTAATGTATTTTTAACTTTTTCCAGAGTAGCAGATTGATGTTTAATGCTTTTTTAAAATTTTGTATTCAGGTTGTTTTAGCTTTTCTGTTTTCAGCACGTTGGGTCTCACAGGAGAAAGGCTGGACATAAATGAAATAAATAAATAAGATATCACCAGTGATTTACAGCCTATCCTGCACATTGATGCTTCCCTCTCAGACATCCTTGGAATGTAGGTCTATCTATATTAACAAAAGGAAAACTCAACAAAAACATCAAACCCAACAACAAAATCAACAAATAATAATCAAGTTGTAACTGCCCTTTGAGACACACTGGAGGACCTAGAGAGAACACTTCTCTAAGCATTGCTAGATCCTCAGGATGACTCTATGGAAAATCTCTATCTGAAGCTGACTACAGAATGACGCTGGAGAATCTAGAGATTCCTAGAAGAATGTTCTCAGATTTTTTTAAAAAAAATACTGTTTGTTATTTTTATTTGCATTTTTTCCCACTTTTGTGGTGGTCTTGTGCCCCTAACCCCAACAAAAGTAGAGGACTCACTGTACAATATGTTCTTTAAAAACTGACTAAAATTATTTTTAGACACATTTTTTTACAATCAGCTTTAAAGACAGAAGGCCATTCAGAAAAACATAGTGTTGGCTGTCCACCAGAAGCTTAACAGGGATAGAGCCAATCTGACTTCACTTCACAAGGGTATCCACAACCAAAGTGCTGCTACAGGGAAAGCCTTGTTTTGTGTAGTCCCCAACCTAGCATCACACAGTGACGAGATGGGCAACAGGGTCTCCATTTGAGATCTCAGACTCCAGAGAAGCTCATACAGAAGGACACAGTCTTTCAGGTATCATGGTCCTAAGCAATTTGGGGCTTGGGAGTTTGAATCTGACACTTCTTATTAATCCCAGAAACACAATGGAAGCCAATGTTTACAGATTAGCTATATATAATAAGCAGGTAAAGATATATGAAAACATAACAATCGTTTTATTGAAAAAGGCTTTTGGAGCTTTACTGGGTGTGCAAAAAAAAAATTTAATGGTGTGTGTTGCATTTTTATCTATATCATTATGTCTTTTAAAAGATTTTATACTGTTGCAAATTATGGTCATTTTAACACAATGAATTTAATTGTTTGTTTTTTAAAAAAATTGCATCACCAACTTTTTAATTTTATCTGGTTTTTAATTTTGTTGTAAGCTGTCTTAGGTCTCCTGATGGGAGAAAGGTGGTAGAGAAGGCAATAAATAAAGAAGTATCTGAAACATGTGCAGACCACAGTTAAGACTGAATTTCGCAGTAGCTGTAGCTTTTAGACACTTTTCAAGAACAGCCTCACATAAGAGTGCGTTAGACTTGCCCAAATGGGAGTTAATAAGAGATTGATCACTACTTTTGTTTTTAATTTGTTTTTAATAATTAATGTGTTTAGGGGGATAGAAGGGTTGGTGGGTGGGGAGGATGGGGTACATTTTAATGTTTTAATGTATTTATATATTTCTGTAATGCTGCCTCAATCCACTGGGAGAGGCGGGATAAAAATAAATTTTATTATTATTATGGTTGACAGGTCTTAGTACACAGCCCTGAGTCTCCCAGTTTCCACTGGTTATCTGCAGACAAGAGATAAGGGTGCAAATTCTCCACTTTGGTGGACTTGGCTCTGGACAAGAGGAAACACCTGTGTGCAAATCCCCAGCTCAGCTAGATTACCAACTTGCAGCAATTTGCAAGCTTCCGTATTTATTTAGTTAGCTACCTTCTTCCCTCTGTGTTTGTGGTGCCAGAGCTCACCCTCTGTTCTCCTCTACATTCACATTCTGACTACAATCCTCCCTCCACATTCATGGGTTTGATGTTCGCAAATGTGATTGTTGGTGAGCTTGCATGCTTCCCTCCCCATTCTCCTCCTCTCATTCCTATGAATTTTGCCCCAGGGGAGTTCTCCGATGCAAAATGGAAGGATAAGAATGGGGAGGAAGGCTCCCCTGAGAGAACTCCCGCTGAGGTAAAATGGAAGGAAATTGGGGGGAGGCTCCCAAGAACCTTCTTCTCCTCCTCTGGAGTTTCCCCCTTCCCTTCCCATGCATTTTGCCCCAGTGCAGAGATCCTATGCTGAGGCAAAATGCAAGGGGATAGGGTGGGGGAAAGGCTCCCAAGAGCCTTCCTTTCCTACCTGAGTTTCCTCCCTCTTCTTCCCATCCATTTTCTCCACCCTAGGGCAAAATGCATGGGAAGGGGAAGCGAGGAACTCCAGAAGATGAAAGAAAGGCTCCTAGGAGTCTTCCCCTCACTCATTCCCTTCCATTTTGCATGGGAATGGGAAGGGGCAGAGACCTGTTAGCGAATGGGAGGGGGAGCAGATGGAGAGTTATACACAATTTTTCCACTTTCATGAGAGTTCTATGCCCCAAACCCTCATGAATGTGGAGGGAGGACTGTAGTTGCAAGGAGGCTACATTAAATGTTCTTTGCTCTGTCTCCCTAACTGGGTGTACTTGATGGAAAAAACTTAATGAAACACCATGGGCTATCTTGGGTTTTGACATGACCTCAGAGTGTGGGACAATCCTGAACTGGCAACACTAATTACTGTGGAAAATCTACTTTCCCTAGGAAGGGGTGCAGCTGGTGCAAATAAATGGAGATGTCTATTTCAGTCACTGAATCACAGCATAGCTTCTGTCTTCTATAGGCAATCTGACTTCCATGCAAAACAGAAATGGACAGCATCCCAAAGTTTACACTTAGAGAATTCTGACAATTAGCCAGACATTTTTTTTTCTTGGTTGGTTTTCAGCCTCATTTAAATCTGCATTTAAATTTCCCATTCATGTTCATTGGCATGCAACATCAGTACAATTATAGTTAAATTATCTAACAGCAATAAGAATTAATAAAAGAACAATGGAGGAAGGAGGTGAACTGACACTCAACAATTGACATTTTGACCCCCCCAAAATACTGGGATATTATTTCTGATATTTGGACGTGTCTGTTAGCTTGTGTAGAGTCTAATCTGTTTATTTTATGTAGAAATGCAGAAGACAATTGCTTGAAGATAACTTATTCCACATGGAAAGATGAGCAGGTGAATGAGCCCTTGATAGTGTGGCTGACTTGACACACTAGAAAAAACAATAACGCTTGACAAGGTGGAAGGCAGTAGGAAAAGAGGAAGACCACAGTACAGATGGATAGACTCAATCAAGGAAGACACAGTCCTGAGTCTGTGAGAACTGTTGAGGACAGCGTGACTTAGGCCCTGTCCACACTATACTGTTATAGTGCTACTATTCCACTTTTAACATCTTATGGAATCCTGGGGTTTGCAGTTTAGGGAGGGGCCTTTGAGACTGGGCGAAATGCAAGTGAGTGGGGAAAACCACAAGTGCGCATAGCTGCCCCTCCCATTCAGTTGCCTATTGCCTGGGAGCCTGGAAGGCAGCACACCTGGGTGAAACACAAAAGAAGGGATGGGAAGCATGCACAAACAGCTGTCCCTCCCATTCACTTATGCTTCACCCAGACACCTAGGAGGCACCATGCCCAGGAGAAACACAACTGAATGCAGAAGAAGCACAAGTGCGCATGTGTGGCTGCCATCTCCCATTCACTCATCCATCACCCAGGGGCCTGGAAAGCAGTGCACCCTGGTGAAACTCAAGCAAACTGGGGGGAGCCCTGGAAGGGAATGGGAGGGAGAGAGCTCATTTGAGCAAAGGAGCAGTTATTTGCCTTTTTAAAAAAAACTTTTGTAAGAGTTCTGTGCCCCAAACGCATGTGAAAGTTGAGAGACCACTATATTAATTTATTGACTAGATTCAGAGGCTGGGCATTATTTTCCATATACTTTTCATATATTTAGTTGAGAAATTGTTATTGTTACGTTATTGTTACTGACCAGATTAGGCTGCTGAAGGTGACCAGTTCACAACTGAAATATAGCTGATATTTGTCATAAGTAAGCGAAATTCATGTTCACGGAGTCTAGAAATGCAACACGCTGTTCACTTTGTATATCTATGGCTACAAAATTTGTTGCGTGCCTTATAAGCTGTTTCAGAAAATGATTCTGTCATTACACACCCCAACTTTACTGTCTGTTTGTTCTTCTTTCCAAACAGCCTCTCAAAGTAAAACAGCATGTACTAGCAATGGGGCACATAAGGAGGACAGAAATAGGTGAGCCACACCTTGCAACAACCCCAGATGCTAATTCAGTGTCAGATGAGACACTAAGAGTAATCCACAGTCTCTATGATAAAACTTGTTTTTCCAGCCACATTTCTTGTGATGCATGCCTCAGCAGTCAGACTTGCAAATTAAACCTGTGTTTACCTTCCAGCAACCAATAAGTAAACAAAGCATGCTAAATCAAATATGCAGATGAACAGCGATGGCTGGTGGCTTCTGTCAGCATGGTGATAATTCTCATTATATGTCTCATGTATGACAGTCTCAATTTAATCATCTTGGTTTCTAGGGATAGTTGAGGCTTGATTTGCTCTAGGAGCCATTTATTGTCTTTTTAGCGGTCCAGGGTATCTGTAGAACTCTTCTGCAGCACATTTCAAATGAGCTGGTTTTCCTTCTCTCAGCTTTCTTCTCTGTCCAACTTTCACAACCATGCATAGAAACTGGAAACACAATGGCATGGACAATCTAAGTTTAGTATTCAGTGATATATTTTGACACTTTAGGATCCTGTCTAGCTCCTTCATAGCTGCCCTGCAAGTCCTAGTCTTCTTCTGGTTTCTTGACTACTCAATTCTGATTGATGACTGAGCCAAGGAATGGAAAATCTTGAACTGCAGTTGGCCCTCTGCATTCGCTATGGTTAGGGGTACAGGGTCCCTGCAAAAGTGAAAAAGCCACAGATATCAAAAGATCTGCGTGTCTCTGTGGGAAGAGGGCCAAGGCATGGTGGAGAGAGTGGGAGAGAGGTCAGAGAAAGAGGAGGGTAAAGGAGTAGATTGGCATGGTGGCCCTATATCTCCTCACTCTCACTCATGTCCTTCCTTGAGTGGGGGGGACACTGTGAGAGGGTCTGTAGTGCTGAGAAATTGGGTACGAACTGTTCTTAGCTGGCCAGGCAACAGCTGGTTGAGGAAGACAAGAGCCAGAGGCAGGTTTTTAAAGGACTATGTGGCCTGATTGAAGCCACTGAGAGGGAAACTGGAGCAGGGGGGCAGGGGTTGAAGAAACTCACAAATAATCAAGTTCATGACAGTCAAACCCAGAAATGTAGAGGGCTGACTGTATTTCAATGCCTTCATTGTCTTCTTTAAGTTTATGTAAATCATCCGCAGTCATTATTTTTGTTTTCTTAATGCTCAACTGTAAACCCACCTTTGCACTTTCTGCCTTAACATTCTTCTGTAATCATTCCAAGTCTTTGCTATTTTCTGCTCGTAGTATGGTGTCATCTGCCTATCTTAAAACTGTTGATGTTCCTTCTTCCAATTTTCACACCTCCTTTCTCCAAGTCTAATCCTGCTTTATGTATTATATGTTCAGCATACAAGTTAAACAGACAGGATGATAAAATGAAGCCTTGCCCGACGCCCTTGCCAACTGGAATCCATTCCATTTCTCCATATTCTGTCCTAACAGTAGCCCTTGTTCAGCATTCAGGTTACACATCGGGACAACCGAATGTTGTAGCCCACCTATTTTGTTAAGAACAATCCATGGTTTCTAATAATCTGCACAATCAAAGGCTTTGCTAAAATCTACAAAGCACAGGTTAATTTTCTTTTGGAATTCTTTGGTGTACTCTATTATCCAACATACGTTTGCAATGAGACCCCTCATTTGTCTTCATCTTCTGAACCCAGCTTGGGCATCTGGCATTTCTTGCTCCATATATGGTTCACAGAATTGTAGGGTTGGAAGAGACCACAGGGGCCATCCACTCCAACCTCCTGCTATGCAGGAACCCACATCAAAGCACTGCCAACAGATGGCCATCCAGCTTCTGCTTAAAAACCTCCAAATAAGGAGACTCCACCACACTCCGAGGCAGCATATTCCACTGCCAGATGGCTCTGACCATCAGGAAGCTCTTCCTGAGCTTCAGGTGGAATCTCCTTTCCTGCAGCTTGAATCCATTGCTCCTTTTGAATTTTTTCTTGTAGAATTTTGAGCATAACTTTGCTTACATGGGAAATTAATGCAGTAAGCCTGTACTTACTGCAATCACTTGTGTCTTCTTTCTTGGGGATTGGAAAGTATATCAAGCATTTCCAATCTATTAGCCATTCTTTTGTTTCTCGTATTTGATGACAAATTTTGGTCAGAACTAGAGTAGATTCTGCCTTTGTAGACTGAAGCAGCTCTATTAGTATATGTTCCTGGTGATCTATTTCTCTCAATCTCTTTGCATGTGACTTCTCCTTCATTTTCTAAAATTGTAGGTCCATTTTCAAGTGGTTCTCCCTTGAATGAATCTGTCACCTTTGCATCTCTTTCATATAACCTTTTAGTGTACTGTTTCCATTAGCTCTTTATTTCTATTTGTACATGCAACATGTTCTGCTAGTCACAGAGTATCTAATCTCTTTGTTTAAATTTCCCTTTGATTTCTCAGATCATGTGAAGAGGTCACTTGTTCTCTCTTTTTTGTGGTCATCTTCTAATCATCTGCATTGATTATAATGGTAGTTATCCATGTCCCTGAGCACAAGTTGATGAATAGTTGTACTCAGAGGTCTGACTCTATTCCTGTCACCTTTCACTTTTGCTTCTCATCTGTCCTTAACTGCTCAAAGAGTTTCATCTGTCATCTATTAAGGCTTCTCTTTCTTTTTAGGGCTATGTAGGAATACATAATAAGCAAAACTCTAAAACATTACTTTTTTGAACCATGGCTCTCAAAATCTGGGAGATTCTAGAAATTCCAGTTCAAAAGGAAACTTTCCAAATTTCTTTTTAAACGTTTTATTTCAGTTTAAATTACAATTGTCAGTAAGATAATGTGAAAGCAGAGCAAAATACAAAGGAATAAACAATAAATGTGTCAACAACGCAAATCTACTGGATTATTCATATCCACAGGTATCCAGCCTGCTTAGGAAAACCCACGACCAGTGTCCTGAATGGGGTGTTGGAAGTTTTGAACATGATGTTTTGTGTTACTGATGTAATCAATAATGAGAAACCATTTTTCTTCAAAAAAAAAAAAAGTCTTATATGATGTATCCTTTTATTTCCTTCTCATGTATGCAAGCTTATTGATTAGCCATGTGTCCCAGATTCTTTTCCACCATCTTTCAATGAAGAAATTACCTATTGTCCAGTTGGAAGCAAGTTCTAATCTTGTATTTACACGAAAAAAGTTAATGAGGCCCTTGTGATTCAACTGCTTATGTTGTAGATCATATATTGAAACAACTAGAGGGTAGGACAAGGATCAACTATTTGCTCTGTAATAGCTCTAATGGTTTTCAACATTTCAGACCAGAATTGGGCCACCATGGGATAGGATAACCACATAGGGAGGGAGGTGCCCTTAAAGCTACAGCCTCTCCTACAGTTAGAGGATGTGGTTTCGGTAATATGAGCCAAATGAAAGGTGCAAGGTACCACTTGTAAATCAAATTAAGGGTGCATTCTTTAAATTTAGTCAGACAAGTTGGTATGGAGATAACGTTCAAATTTTCAGCCAAATCATATCCAAAACTAGAGCTCCAAAGTAAGCCTCCCAGCCTGGTTTACTATTAAGACCCCAGAAACAGAACTCTGACAATGAGACACAATTACTTGGACCCCATTCTATCTAAGTAATTCAGGTCAGAAGTTCCAGCAATGGCTTATGAAGATGGAACACGAAGCACTATGCCAGCACAGATCCTGAGCTATAACCCTTGTGGTGTGATTGACCTTGTGGCTAAAGGAGGGATTATTAAATGCAGATGGAAATCTTCTCTCTCTCTCACTCACTCTCTCTTTTTTTTAACCGATTTGTAAGCAGCTCTCAGAAGCTTTCCAGATCAGATCAGCTGCTGCTTGACAGTAACTTGTCTTCAACCCTACCCAGCACAGCCAAAGGTGATAACCCTTCCCTAGTATAAGGAATATTTTAAAAGTTACACATCTGTCTATACTTTTGTAATGTCGTAAGCTCACACCCCTGTCCCTTAGGGAAATTTGAAATGTGTATTTTGAAAAGGGGAATATGCAATCAAATATTTTCTTAAAGGAAATGTAGAATGAGCCATTAGAAAGGGAGATAGAGTCTTCCTCTTCCTACTGGGAAACAAAGATAAATCTGGAATATCCACACAATCCATTAGTTTGCTTCCCAATCATAAGGTATCAAGTACTATTTCTTATCAATCAGCTGGTGCTACAATATCAGAAGGGCCTTTTGAGTTATCTGGTAGGGAAATCAAAACATTATCTACTTGCAACAGTACGGAGCAGGGGAAAACAGATCACCATAGAAACCAGACCTCCACAGCCAGCTGAGTCCACCACGTGAGACATTTAAGCGATACGAAGATCCTGCTAACACCAGAAGGCTGTTGCTTTTGAGAATACAAGCTTCACCATCCATGCTTCTACTGCAAATGCAGGAAAACACCCAATCTTTGATTAAGTCAACAAGCAGAAGAAAAATTTTCCAGTAATTATGTAACACGGAGGTAGTTCCACAGTGCATTATGTTGCTGCTGTTTATTCCCATTTATTCAGCCAGCTCTATCCCAAAAGAGAAGGGCATCTATTTATAACAGACATACCGAAAGATGCATATATGATCTCACAACAGTTTTACACACATGCACACCTAAAAGCAATGCCCAGCTATAGAGCTGTGAACTCTGTCACAGCAGCTACACATGAGAGGATGTTTTTGAAACCTAAAGCTAGGACATAATTCTTCAAACGTTCACTGAATGGCAGCTGGAAAGCAGCACAGATGCTTTGCAAGGCTTAAATCTGGTCTAGAAAAGAGAAGAAAGCAGCAGCTGTTCCAAAAACCAAACTCTGCCATCCACAAAAATAGAACATTTTGCAAAGCAGAAAAGTAAGTAAAACACAGAAGCACTCAAAGAAGCACACGGAACAAATTTACTGGCAGACATGACAAACTCTCAGAAAAAATTTCAGGGGAGAGCCATTTTCACAAATGAAATCCACAGACAAATTACTTTCCTCCAAATGCTAATAAATAGCAATGAAAGCTTCTCCCTGAAACTTTTAAACAGTTAAGATCTAGCCAGAAGGTTGAAAAAAGACTAAAAGATCCTCTGGAGTGTTTCTGTTGCACACATTGCCAAAATATGATTAAATAAAAAGGGCACAGATAAAAATCCAGTCCCATAAAACTAATAGAAGTGAGCTATGGCAAGAATCCTTTTCTACTTCATGCTGTCATCCAAGATCACATGGACAAATCATCAGACCATATTAAGCACCAAAACATTCATATCACAAGACACACTTGAGGCTTTCACCTCTTGAAGACACTACTGACCACTGGAAATAAGCTAACTTTTTATTAGGCATTCTCACAATTTATACACAGGATACGATACCTTAGAAACAGCAAATTCTACCAAAGGCCCAGGACCAGAACAAGCATCTTGCACTGCTGTATTTCATTGTTTTAAACTTAAACGAGGAGAAATTGTGTCATCATACAATTGCATAATACTCTGTTGCTTTTGTAAGTATATTTTGAAAAAATGAAGAGGAGACAAACAGCTTTCATTTATAGAATAACACAGAGATTGGTTTATTTTGGTATGAGCTTTCATGCAAAGCAGACTGATACTCGCAATAGCTCATGCTGAAATGAATCAGTCTCAAAGGTGCTGGCTGATTCCAATATTCCCTCTCTTTCCATTTTCCTAGTTAACAAACTCTCTGAGAGTGATGCTCCTTTCTGTTGTTGTTGTCATTGTTGTTGTTGCTGTTATGTGCCTTTGGTTTGTTCCCAACTTATGGTGACACCAAGGCAAAACCTATCACTTTTTTTTTCAAGATTTATTCAGAGGAGGTTTGCCTTTGCCTTTCTTCTGAGGCTGAGAGAATGTGACTTGTCCAAGGTCATCCAGTGGGTTCCCATGGCTGAGCAGAGATTTAAGCCCTGGTCTCCAGAGTCTTAAGCTAGCACTCAAACCGGCAGACTATGCTAGCTCTCTGCTCCTTTCTATAAAGCTTACTTAGATCAGCCCAGTCCAACTTCCTGTGAACAGAATATTAGTCCAGCATATTGGACTAGATATGCCCTTGGTCTGACCCATCATGGCTGTTCTTATGTTCTTCCTCACCCTCTATTTAGCAGGAAGTTCTTTTTAGCAGCCTCTGCATTGGGAACATGGTGAAGAAGGGCTGCAGAAACAGACTGTCAGTTTCAGATTGCAGCAGCATGTCTGCAGTAAATAATGTAATAAAATTTGAACTGGGGAAGAGTGGGATTCCATTCCAACTGACCCTAGCGTACCTATGTGTGCCCGCCAATAACAGGCAAGGTAAATCGTAGCTGCCTACAGAATTCCTTAGTAAGCTCACGCAAACAGCAAAACAAACAGAGAAGGGGAGAAAAGACAAGCCTGCTTCAAGCTTCAGCTACCAGCAGCATGTTTTTGAAAAGCACAGATGTATAGTGTAAGTTTGGCCACCAACATGGAAATTAAAGGAGCTAGTGAATGAGGGAAAAAAAAAAAGGCCTGAATGCCCCTTGGAAGAAGCTTTCAAGAGGCATTTAGAAAATTCCAAATATTTTTGTTCACTAACGCAAGGCTCACCTGACCTGCCTGTTTCATTTCAGTTATACATATTGTTAATCTTGGTTTAAAATTTTTCTGAAACATATGGATGTAGTCTTCTTTATTTTTGTTGAAGGAACCTACCCCGTTTCTTTCCATGCTATGTGGAGAGAAAATGGGTAATGAATTTTATGCTAAAGAAGAAAAACCCAGGATTACATTTATTTTGTTAACTGAATATATCTGTAACTATAAATGTATTTCCTAAATCCCAGGTATGACACATACCATAAATGCCTGCCAAACATGATAAAATACAACTTTTTAAGAGAGAGGATGAGATAAACATCAATCCATTTAGCCAATAAATAAATAAACTGGTTAATGTTCTCATTGAGTTGGGTGCAAAAGCTTTGCTTTCTTTAGTGGAAGGATCCTTCTTCAACCAGGAAAGACTATTTTCATGAGACAAAAAGAACCTTTGGATATAATCCTTTAGATTTCCATCATCCTTGTCTTAGTTTCCAGCTTCCTACATGTATCAATGCTTTTATTCATTATATGTTACAAATAAGGACATAAAAAGGTTATAAAATACTTAAAGCAACTAATATTTGCTGTCTTCTTCCTGCATACATGAACTCCAGCTTTCCATTTTGCCAGGCTAGTTTCTTGTAGAGTAATTACATTAGTAGAAATGAAAATATTTGCTGGCAAATGCTGTTAAGAACACAAAAAATGGATCAGGAAAACAATCTTGTTCTGGGAGCAGTAAAATGTTGTCAAAGTTGCTTTTGGTAAATGGCAAAATGGACGAGGATGAAAGACAGAGCAGGAAATGGGCATTCAGTCTGTATCTGATGGGGTTACACTCCTCCTGAAGCCACAGGTTTGCAGTTTGGGTACACTTCTAGACTCAGCTTTGAACCTGTAAGTCTCAGTTTCTGCAGTGACCAAGACTGCTTTGTCAACTTAAAGCTTGTGCACCAACTGTACCCATTCCTTGAGACATTGTATCTGGCCACAGTGGTACATATCTTAGTTACATCCTTTCTGGACTACTGTAACCTGTTCTATTTGGGGCTGTCTAGTCCAAACAGCTGCAGCCAGACAGTTAACCGGGGCAGGTTACTGAAACTATGTTATGCCTGTTAAAACAGCTCCACTAGCTGCCAGTTTGTTTCCAGGCACAATTCAAAGTGCTGGTGGTTATGACCTGTAAAGCCTTACATGGCTCAGGTCTAGGTTATCTAGAAGACTCTATCTTCCTGTATGAGCCCTGAGATCATGAGGAGAGGCCTTTCTCTCAGTCCAACCATCATTGCAAGCATGGCTGGTGAGGACACATGTGAGAGCCTTCTCAGTGGCTGCCCCTAGATTCTGGAACTCCATTACCAGAGAGGCCAGAACGGCACTCTCCCTATTCAAATTGGTAAGTAACCATTACAGGTGCATTTTGAAAAGTAAATCTTTTCTCATTTTATAAGAATAACTGCAATAATCCACTTTAGTTGCTTTTACTTTAAACATCAGAATGCAGAAGTCACTAACCTGTGGTACCAACCACACCTAAGTAACATGGCTACATTCATCCTTTAATTATAAAAGGAACTATACTTTACAAAACAAAAGAAGAAACACAAGTTATCTCTGCATGTCACAATCACAATGTAACTTAATTTTCTTTAGTTGTCACAAAAAGAAATTACAAGTGAGTTTATCATTTTTACACTATTTCTTCAGAATTTTTTTTTTTTTTAAAACAAAGTCTCATTCTAGCAAGTTTGCACAGTTGGAGCCTGAAAGTGAGGAGGGAGAGGTGAGAGAACAGGGAGGGTGACTCGAGACAGTGAAGCTGTTTGGATTTTTATCATGGGAGTTAAAAGCAGTAAGAAAAGGTGACTGGACTGGTTTTCTTTGACCTGCACTGGTTGAGGGAATGGGTAGGAGAGAAAGCAATTGCAGTCTTGTCCCTGCTGAAAGAAAAGGATTTTCTTTGCCTACTCTGAAGGGCGGGGAGGCTGTGAGAGGGAGGAAGAAACCAGAATCTTCCACTTTTGATGTGTCTGAAAGGGTTTTCCTTGCTTGCTTGCTTTGGTGGGAGCTACACAACTGGAGTCTGCTGTCTTCACTCAGTAGGTCTGTCAGAAGGACACAGCAAGAAATGTTCTGCCTCTCCTCCTATTGTAACTTCTGCATCTGCCACAGAAAACAGAGCAGGAAGTGTGCTGCCCCTGTCTCTCCTGATGTGCTTTCTCCACCTGTGAAGCCTACTGAAGAAGGCACAGCAGAACACAGTTCTTATTGGTTGCCTTCTGTCCATATGCTCCTCTGAACTGCTGTCTCATGGCAAGCTAATTCACTCCAGCCAAGCTCCCTTTTGGGTCAGCAGTTGCTACCTCTTCTGGTCCCTCTGAAGGACACCTGCACATTTCTCTAGACTGAAAACAGGAAGCTTTCATATTTTTATGCTCACCTCTCTCATCTGATAAGTTAACTGAGTGCAAGCTACTTTTGCACTTTGAACTCAGTTTGCGGCAGTGGACATAAGCTGAAGACAAAGGAGAAAAGTGGGAGGAGAAGAAAGACAGTGGGAATATTTTAAAAACAGTAGAACAAGTGGCACTACAGAAGATTTAACTGGGGCCGTCCCTGTCAAAATGGAAGAGCTGGAAAGTATGCTTAAACTTATCATCCCCATATGCAATCTGAAGTGCTCCAGTCTTACATGTTTGGAACTGCTCCCCATAGGAGGCTAATATGAGAGATTTCCTGGAAGTTGTACAATACCTTTTATCTGTTTAGCATCAAGTAGTGTGTCCTTTTCTTAGTGGCTTTTAAAAATGTTATCTAATTTCTTAATTTAAAAAAAAGGCTGCATTAGTTTCACAGCTGCAATTTATTGCTCTTAAGAGGGAGCCACAAAAATGCCAGGTCCCTTTCCAGGAAACCATTATGTATTACCATTTTATCCTGCTTAATTTCCAGACCAAAGTGGCATGCAAAGTTCTTCACTCCCCAATAACAACCTATTGTGGTTTAGAATTATTGGCTTACAGGTACCCAGCAGGCCTCATGGTTAAGCAAGCTACTGAACTCCACTTTCCTTAGACCAACTCCAGTACTCTAACCACAACAACTCTCCATTTTTGCCACACCACTCTGCAACCTCAGACCCCACAACAGCACTGTATAACTCTTTTTTGCCCTCAGAGAGAAAGCATCATATGATCACGTTGTTTCCGGGCAATGATTATTTCCCACAGCCAGAACAGTAGGACTGAAAGTAACGGCGAGCTGCTGTTACTCTTTGTAACATTGCCATGATGCTCCTTCTGGCCCAGAAGAAAAGCTGCTACTATATTTCATCCAATGTAATGGAAGAAATGAGAGGATATATTATTACCAGATAAGAAGGCATTGCCTCAAACATAAGTAATGCAGCAAAGAGCATTTCTGACCAATGCAGAAACACTACCACACTTAAGTAAGGCCCACATTTTAAACAAGTGCTCTTTCCTTTTTTTCTTTCCCTGTCCCTCCTGCTGTCTCTCAAAAAACAGACTGACTCATCAGCTTCTGCAATTTAACCAAGGGGTGACTCTCAGGCTGCACTAACGGGAAATCTAGCTTCCTTAATTTGCAAAAAATAAAATTAAAAAATAAAATTGGAAATCAGTGAGGAACTTTGATAACTTTGTTTTGAAAAGGATTGAAATCCATGGAAGAAAGGTCTATCTAGAGCTTGAAAAAAACAGTTTAACTATAATTTCTAAAATCCCTTGTCAGCATGTGTTTGATATCACTATGAAAATTTGTAGCTGCTGTAAGGGCAAATTCCAAGTTGGGTATACCTACGAAAGGAATCAGAAACAAAAATGCCAGTATCACACCACCTTTTTAATAAATCCATGCTGTGACCACATTTGTAATACCATGTATAGTTCTGATCAGCACACCTTAAAAAGATATTGTAGAGACAGAAAGGGTAACCACAATGACCAAAAGACTGTTCCCCCAAGAAGATACTTTGAAGCGTCTAAAGCTGTGCAGATTAGAAAAAGGTAAGTGGAGAAATGGTAGAGATGTATAAATAATGTATCTCCCATAATACTAGAAACAGCATCACCTACTGAAGCTCACTGGTGGGAAATTCAAGACCAAAAGAATGAAGTAAATGTGTAAACTGCTACATCTTAGATGATTTTAAAAGGGAACTGGATAAACTCATAGGAATGGTTACTAATCAGGATGGCTGCATGCCATTTCCAAGGTCAGAGGCAGAATACTTCCATGTACCAGTTTTGGGTGTACAAGATGGAGGGTGCAGGTGCAGTCATGTTCTGCTAGTGGACAACTGGACTAGATATGCCCTTGGTCTGATCTAGCATGGCTCTTCTTATGTTCTTACATCAGTCCATCGACTGAAGAATCTAGGAAAAATTCTGTCAGGTCTGAGAAGAACTTTTTAAACAGAAAAATCAAAAAGAAAGGAAATAATAACTTACACAGAAACATAGCTTTGGAAAGAATGAAATCCTCTTCCTGATCTAGATAAACAGCAACAAAAGATGGACTTCTCCTTCCTGGCAGAAGTTCCACACATCTTAACTAAAACCAAGCAGGTCAAAAAAAAGGAAAGAAAAAGGCACCACATATTTCATTTTCTCGTTAACATAAAACTCTGTACCATTCATTTTCCCCCCTGCAGTCCCCTTGGTTCTCTCTTATTCGTGCTGTTAGGAATTTATTCCACTTAAAAACTGCTTCTGTGTTGATTGGTCATGCTATCACCGTGGTTGCAGAATAAAAAAATCAAATTTAAATTTGAGAGAGAATAAGAGCTTATGCAGAACATATTAATGTGCAATATAGTCTTCTTTTCTCTACATCTTGCACAAGGTCACTCTAACGGCTGTGCTGTAGGGTGGCAGATTCTGCTTCCTGGAGACATTTTAAAGCAGATGTTGAAAAGCCACCTCTAACCGATGCTTTAACTAAGGGTTCTTTCACTGGTAGAGGAGTAATCTAAATATCCCTTGGGATCCCTTCCAATGCCAGGATTCTGTGAGTCAAATCTGAATCATCAAAGTCTCAAGGAGCTTAAGAGAAACTAGTTTCAGAGCATAGGCAGAAGGCAAACAATTACAAAAAAAAAGAATATACTTTGTGGATGCCATTCAATCAAGGGTGACTTTGAGTCAGAGTTATTGTAGAAGTCTTTCTTCTTCAGATCTTTCTCTAGCATAGAGTAAAAATACTATAGCTACTGCTGCAAACTCTCTCCCTTCTGCTGCTCCAAGAGATAAGCTGCCCTTTGGCTCAGCGAAACAACTCAAAGGGTATAAATATTCCCTAGGCTATTGGGGCATTCTAGGCTTTCCCAAGCACTATCACCATAGTGCCTGAGGACACAGCCATGGGGAGGATATATTACTTCTCCTATTCCCATAATCATTCAATCAGCCTTGACTATGAACTCTTACAACCACATCATTTAATTACAAGTTTCCTCCATGTGTTCAGCAAAGCTAATTCCCAAGTAAGTATGAGCAGAACAGAGTACATGAAATCTTTGTTATTCCTGGGAAGGTGCTTGATCACTTACTACACTACTGACTAGAGGGGACTCAATACAGAGGACTCTTTGGTGGTCATATATTTTCATGGTCACTTTGCCTAACCCTGGGGGTAGAGCTTGATCCCTCTGCCCACACTTTATTCCAGGTTGCATGCCAACAAAGGAAAATTCATCATCTTCCAAAGTAACCTATTCCATTGTTGAATGACTCATACTCTTAGACATTTCTAACATACAGTAAAAATCGCCTTGTAATTTGAATCTATTGGTTTGTGTCTTATGTTCTGGAGCAGCAGAGGACAAATTCAGGGCATCTTCTACATGGCAGCCTTTCAGATACTGACAAAATAACTATCATATTGGATCTCAGTGTCATCTTCTCTGGGCTAAACATACCCAGCTGCCTCAACTGTTCCTCTCAGAGCTTCATTATTACACCTTTTACCATCTTGGTTGATCTCCTCTGAATACATTCTACCTTGTCAGTGTCCTTTTTAAGTCAAAAGCAACGCTTCTCAAACTGTGTTGTAAGAGATTAGAGCTTGGAAAAATGTATTTGGCGACTATAACCTCAGAATGTTGACTAGGGATTCTGGGGACTGTAATCTGAAAATTACTTTTCGAAGATCTGGCTAAGATGGTAGTTTTGTTTGATTCTACTAGGATTCAAAGCATAAGAATTTCCAAACAAGAATAAAAGACCTCATACACAAATGTAATTTCTCTAACTTGCTACTAATTTTAGGTGTGCCAAGCAGAAAAAGTACAGGAGTTCTCCATACAGATCAGCTTGTTTTGCAAGATGAGTGTTGTATTTTAGTTCTCCAGCAACTCAGAATCTACCAGAAAGGTTTACTATAGATCTAACTGAAATGGATTGGAAAATTTCTCACAGGACTCTGACTAGTATTTCCATATATTTCTTTTTAAAAATTAGCCAATAATCTAAATTCAGCTGATTCGTCCTGAAAATAATCCAATGTAACATTAAAAACTCTGCCCTGACTAAACTGTCATGCAAATTCTTGTTTGCTGTTACTGGTTTCCTCACCACAAAAAGAGGAAGTTTATTTTATACTGTTTTTTGCAGTTTAATAATGAAGCAATTTCAATAGATTGCTTAACATTTTTGCCACAAAGGCAGGCAGGCAGCACAGGGAAACATAAAAGGGCCATGCCACATGCGGACTGCAATTCTATTAACGTTTACCTGAGAGTAATTCTCATTGAACTTAATAGGGTTTTTTTCTCAGCAGATATTTTATATATACGACTGGTATGTTCATGAACTGCACAGAGGCATACTGTACCACAACACAAAAATAGAAACAGTTAAAAGAAACTATGTTCTTCAGAAAAAAATAGTCATTGTATTTTCCTCTGAAGATCAGAAACTGGACCAGTGATTCATGGTGTAAATTGAAACCAGTTTCCTGATGATGTCTCAACAAAAAAGAGACAAGCCAGCAGGGAAGCTTCATCATCAATATTTGCAAAGTTGCCATTAAATCTGAACTCTTCCCTGTCAAATCCAAGAAAAGGACAAAACAGGAACAGTTATCCACCCATCTGTCTATCTCCTCCTTTGATTACTGGCTGTCCAATATGAGAGTTTAGAGTCTATCTTTAAAGAATTGAGTTGCTTCTTTTCCATGCGTGTATTTTGAATTAGTGTAAATTTCTTCCCCCTCCTGCAGCACAGCCCCAGATTAAAGCGACACACATTGGTTCCACATCAAGACTAACATCCTCCACTATTCACATGGGCAAATGGAACCTCTTCAATTTACAGCACTAAATGTGTGGCTAAAAAGAAGTCATGCCTTAATGGCACAAAAGTGAATCATGTGCAGAACCTGGAAATATTATTTTTCTGGACAACAGTTCCCAGAATCCCCTGGCCAACACATGCACTGATGAACATGGACATTGTACATATTGGGCGGCAGTTTCTGGAAGCTGTAATCCACAAAGTAACTTTTCTAAGTTCTTATCATATCCTTGCACTCTCTCTTAGCAAATCCCTTGAACCCAACTTTGTTTTGTTTTTAATTTAGCAGGCTGTCCTCACCACCTTTGGTTTATTTGTTAATTGAACACAGCGTACAAATGCAAATTCATGGACTGTAATATTCTTCCTAGAATGTTCATATGTTGGAGGGGCCTCACCAGGCCTTTGGTCGCTCTTTTGTAGGATTTAAATAGAATGTTAACCCAAGGCCCAGCTCTATTGTTAGGCAGTAACATTAAGGGAAAGCAGAGAATTGTTAAGTCATTACTTGATTAGTATGCTTTTTACCATCAGAGATAGGAAACGGGCACTTCTGCCCTTGGTTGCAAAATCACTTGGTTGAGTCTGGATACCATGCATGTTAACTGATGGGAGGAGACTGCATCATACACTGCTGTGCCTCAGGCAGCAAAATATCTTGTGATCACACTTACTAATACTGTCCTGTAACAAATGGATATCTTGGCCTACATGACTGATGGACTCTAGAAAGCATTACAAAATACTTTCAAAAAAGAAAACACATTATCAGATTTTTGCCATCTCACACAATAACTGTTTCAAAATACCAAAACATAATGTCCACCAGAATGCAATATCCTCTTCAAAATATCTTATTTGCAAACACAGTCTTCACATTACACAGTGCTGTTGTGCTGGAATGCCTACCATTTCCTCAAACATTCTCTTCTTTCAAGTAAGCATGTGAATTTCCTGAAACTAAATATTTCTGAGTTAAGATAGAACTGAAGTAATTTTTCTGTAGAAATTATGCAACCCATTAAGGGACAAATTCATTCAGACATCAGAGGGCAGCAAATTTCCAAAGCATTAAGGTCATTACATTTTATTGGGACTTAAAGATAAGGAAACTCCAAGATGAAGGTAGAATGCTAGTTAACTCTCCTAAATTCCCTAAAGGCACTAGATCCCATCTGATTTTGGAAGCAAAAGAGCGTCAGCTCTGGTTAGTACTTGGATGAGTGACCACCAATGTATACCAGACACAGTAGGCTGTATTTCAGAGGAAGGAACTGGCAAAACCTCCTCTGTATATTCCTTGCCTTATGAGATCACCATAAGTCAACAGGTGATTTGAAGGCACAAAGAGAGTTACCTCTAACAGCTCAAAAATTTCAATTCAGAACATCTAATTCTTTGAAAATAAGGCAAATCTCCTGAAGCTAAAGTCTTTACAAATTTCTGATGTGTGACTCCTAGGATACTAAATTATCTGTGTACTCTACTAGTCTCTAATGTGCACATAGATCAGCTTTTCCAAACCTGGTGCCCTCCATATATGTTTGACTACAAACCTTATCATTCCCAGCCAGTATACTCACCACAGTGAATGGGAATGGTGTTGGACTCAGAACAAAGGCTGACTTAGTAGAACTATTATTATTATTATTGCTGCTATGACTACTATTACTACTATTATTAACTACCCTCCTTTCCCTACAGATCAAGGCAGGGAACAATAGATCAATGTACAGAAATAAGTGTGTTATAGATACAAATATATAACACAGTTAAAAACATGAACACCAATTAAAAATACATAATCAGTTTTAAAAGCATCATATCAGTTTAAAAATTAAAAACATATTAAAAACAATCCATTCATAATTTAAAACTCATAATTTAAAAACCAACTGGATAAACCTGCCAGAAAAGAGTGGTCTTTAACACTGCTTTAAACTCAGATAGTGTATCCAGGCACTGAATCTCTTGTGGAAGGAGAGTAGGGAGGAGACCAGCCTAACCTCCCATGGAAGAGCCACTGAGAAGTGAGCCTGGGACAGTGGCAGAACTGAAAGAAAGCTTATATAGGAAGATATGGTTTACTGTGCTTAATACATCTCCCTTTTTCCTATCTGACTGATGTAGAAATTACATTTTATGTCCTTCAATGTTTCTGGACATAAGGAACAATTCCAATATGCTGCATAATGAATTGCCGAAAATGTACCACTATTTGTAGCATAATCAATATTTTGTTAGATCATCACTGGTGCCATTTTCAAAGAGAACAAAGAGTTCTCCAAAAAATCAGGAGAAACAGCTAAGCTTCAAATGTGATCACAGATGCAAAGACACTGAATAGGACTGTGTTTCCTGTGAGTTTTCACACCACTGGAAATAAGCACATCCAGCTGCAGTCACATTCATACTATGGAGGGGGAATTCCCCCCTCCCTGCTTTCTCCCACCCCCCCAAAAAAAAGAAAAAGGGGAAAGAATATGAGGAACAGCCCTCAGCACAAAGCCAGGGTTAAAAACAGGCATAATTATTTCATTTTAAAAATATAATCAATATAATTGCACAAATCATGACTGCCTAGCCTCCCCATACAAATCTGTCTATGTATTAAGATGACCTATAGACCCCTGCTGTACTGTTCCAGTCTTCAGACACGATGTGGGTAATGCCTGGCTTTTTTTCATGGTGGCAACCAAATTATGTAATGTTTTCCCAGGCTAAGGCATCTGACACTGACATTACTGTTCTCTGAAGACCTATCAGCCCCTACCCTTTTTAATCCATCCAGGCCTTTGACAGCCTCTGAAACTTTGGCAAAAATTTAGTTAAATATTTCTTTTAGCTTTATTACTGTTTTATTCCATGTCATTCACCATGTTAATTTGATGGTAAGATTTCAGCATGCAGATCCAAGGGGAGGGTTAAAATATTAAAGAAAGAAAATAAGTGTAACATGTTTCAGAAAGTCTAGTTCTTAAAAGCTCAACCAGAAAGATAGCAACATAGTGAGTAGCTTCTTATTATGAAACATTTATTTGGCTGCTTTTAAAACAAGAAAATCTCTCAAAAAGAGCTGATTTACAGGCCTAGAAGAAATTCATTTAAAAAAACCAAAATTATTCACCCAGAAGCTATAAGTGCCTCTAAAAAAGTCTCCTTTTTAAAACTATTGCTTTCCCACCCATGTTCTTACAAAGACACACCCTGGAAAGAAAACCCTCAGGAACAAAACTTATTAGGCTGGATGCTTCCTTGTCTAACCAGGAAGATCTGCAGACAGAGAACCATTTTTTCCAGTTCAAATCAGATATTACAAAGCAGAATCACTAAAAGCTAAACTAAGAACCTAGATCAGACTGCAGCCCACAAAGTGTTGCAAGATTGAAAAAGGAAAGAAATCAGAAAAAGAAAAAAAAAGGATGGACATCAGTCTTAGAATCAGAACCTGGAAATGTTACTGTTTTGGATTATAACTCTAGGAACCTCCACCATGGGAGCATGGTACCTGGATGATTTGGGGAGTTGCAGCCCAAAGAAGTAATGTTACGAAGCCATGCTTGAAAGCTGGAGTCGGTAGTCTGCATCCCACGCATCCTCAGTCACAAGTACAACAGTGGGTTCATGGGGCTCACTCCCTAATAAACATGCATAGGATGGTAACCTCAACCTCTCCTTCAGTAACTGTGTAAAAGAACATGTCTTACACGTTGTTTTGGCTTATTCTGTAGTCTTCTCAAAGCCCATCAGCATATAGCTCATCAACATGTATCTAAGGCTGCAATCCTATACACCACTATCAATTAAGTTTACTTTTGAGTAGAGAAGTATAAAATTGCACTACTATTTGCTCTAACTTCAGGCATTCTATTCCACTACCATCCCAAAGGCAATAATGGAAAGCATATCGCTGCTTGACATAACTAAATAAATTCCATAAAGATAGTCCATTATTGTAGAACAAATCTGGGTAAGTGTATTAGCATACTGGTGTTCCTTTCAAAAACTTTCAGTACAACAAGAAAAATGCAACCACTCCTCTGGAACTGTGCAAGCCAGTTTCACAAAGTAAACTTTTATATCATAGTTTGAATAACTTTGTTTATACAACTGGAAATATGTACTGCCTATAGATTGCAAGTCAACAAGCTTCTTCTGTAAAGCAACACAAGATCGCAAATTTGGTAGACAAGCGGACCAAGAAGACTATATGCATAGATGAAAATTCAACTGAAATCACAACTGAGGTGAAGAGATACAACTTACTTTGACATACATATAGTCCAGATCATCTACTGTTGTCCAGTACTGATGATGGTGCAAGGTCTTGGTAATCTGGTCAGTAGCCATTGCTGTCTCCCAAGGTAATATGTCCTCCATGTCACAAGATACACTGTCCAGCAACTGATCTGCCAGACAGTTAAGACTGATGCTAGTAAGTATCTTCCAGCTCATCTGCAAGAAGACTGATATTACCCACTTTTAAAGCTACATATGAACAAACCCTAAAGTCTCTGGAAAGGCCAATGTGTGACTGCCATGTCAGATCACTGAATTCTTTCATTGTCTGGGCTGTTCATAAAATTGTAGTTGACTTCTTTCACAGCACAAAGAGCAAGAGTGTTTTCTTTCTGTGCCTCTTGAGAGAATGGCAAAACCCCACTGTCTTGTGATAGTCATCAAATGCCGAAATTCAAAAAACATTGCTCCTAGCATCAGTAAATAATTTGTTTCCTCTATTTGCACTAAGTAGCTGAAATCAGAACTGCTCTCCTAGCTAATGAAGTTATGTGCCTGAGTTATTCCCTCTGTTAAAAATGATAATTTGGCAGGCAAAGATTAATAGTGTTAATATTCCATCATTTATTCCATGGGAGACAATCTGAAGCTAAAAGGTTCCTAAAAATCTGAAGTCTTGGAAAAAAAGTTTTAAGGCCTGGTCCTTGCAGGGAGCAATACAAAGTGTGCCTTGGTGCCCTGTCTGCTTCTATAACTCAGTTTTCCTCCCCATGGCTCAACAGTCAACCCCTCCTAAATTTAGGCATCTCTTCTTCATACTTGTTACTTACACAGAAAATACACTAAAAAACTTCTGCAGAAAACCTGCAATTGCTGGAAAGATAGCAATATTTCCACACAGTGACCACAGCAGGACTGCTCCCAAACGATCTTGCATCTCATCAATCCTCCATTCCATTTTACCACAACACAGTTTCAGTTTTTAAAACAGGGGTGGGATTCAAGTGGCCCTACCCAGCATAGTCAAATGGTGAGGGATGTTGTTTGTTGCAATCCAAGATCTGGAAGATCACATGACTGCCACTTATTTAAAAAGTATTAATGTGTGCCTGGCTGTGTCAGAACATTAGAATATACATCCCACTAGAAAAAAAGCCAGTGCAAAACAGGTGGTATCTCAATTCATATGAGTACAGTATGCAAATATAATTGCACATCAGATTTCGAGCTAAAACTACTGATCCAGTAAGTGCTACATGTATGGAAGCCTGCTCATTTATGCAGATCTCTTTAGCAAGGTAGACATGTTAACTCACCCACCTTGGCACACCAGCACACCACTGGTGCAAAACATAGCTTAAAGGTGTACTATTTCATGTGCCTATTCACAATTGAGCCCATGTAAATTCCATGGGACTTACTTTCAGGTTTGTGGAGTTGGAAGAAATCTATTGATTCCAACTTCAAAATAAAAACTTACAATATATGGTAACTATATCATTATACACTTATGTTTTATACTTAATCTTTGATACTTTAATATTTTAATCAAATAAATACATTTTATGTTCTATCAATCAAAGTAGTCTGACGATTCACATGGTGGTGATGAAATGCCTGCAGTAAATTTATTACAAATTAATATACATTTTCCATTTACAGAGGAGACAGAGTTGGACAGTAGAAAAACAGAAGAGCCTGAGTCTAAATTTTGGCATACTGACTCCACAATCCTGCTTATTCTAAGTAAGGTGTGTAAAGCAACTTTCAGGCCAAGAACAACCAATTTCAGTGAAATTTGTGGTGGGAACTGCATCCCATGGTGTGTAGGACGAAAGGAAAAAAAAAAAACCTGGGTATTTTAAGTTTGTGCTGCCAGTAACTAAGCTTTAGGAAACACCCTTCAACCTTTTAGAATGGCGGAAAGCACAGAAAAATTGTGGATCCCTCTACACTACATAGTTATAGCACTGATTCCATTTACCTGCATTGGTTTAATTCTAGCATCTTGGGATTTGCAGCTTAGGGAGGGATAGTTAGAATTCTCTGTCAGACAGCTCTAGCACCTCACCAAACCACAGATCCCAGAATTCCACAAGATGTAGCCGTGGCAGTGAAATTAGAATCACAGTGCTATAATTTTTGCCACCTTTCAAAACACAGGACTGTAATCCAAATTATAAAAAAGTAATGTTTTAGCATAGTATTTCAGGTACTGGGACAATTATCTCTTGTTTGTTTCATGAACTTGTTGCAATGGGGTGGAAATTCAGAAAAGCTATACAAAGGAATATGAATAAAGAATTCAGCTATCACTAGTACTAGTAGAGGAGGAGGAAGAGAAGTGTGCCAAGCTTTTATGTTGTACAGATATGCTTGGGGAAGTACATGAACAATGTCAAAAACCAGAAGTGTTGGTGATCAAGTTCTCCAAATGATGTCAGGACATGAACTTGGTGCCTTCCTTCTCTTTCCCATAGTTCCTTCTCTTTCCCGTGAAAAGCAGAAGAGAAATATATTATGAGAAATAGTATTACAATGTCAGAACAACACAAGTTGAGAGCAATCTTGCAAAACTGCATAAGGTATACACATCAATTAAATTCTGATGTTATTGTCTCAAAATTTGCACTGCCTGGGTGTTGTTGTTTTTTTAAGCACTGAGTAAAACATACCTACGTTATACAGCTTGCTCCTTAAGACTCACTGTTTTCCATCACTAATGAGGTGGAATCTCAGGGGCTCACAGTTCCCACCCTTGAGCATCAAGGCTTGTTTACTAGTATCTTACATATTTCTTTAGATATGATTGCTTACACACACATCCAAGTATTTTGAGCCACAAGTTGAAGAGAACACCTGACCTCCTTGAATAGTTTCTCCAAAGCAATTAGATGGATTTGACTGGAATGCAAGTTTCATCCATTTCACTCTTCAAAATTCCCTCAGTTTCAGAAAATGGATAACAAATGAAGCCTGAGCATTTGTAGTCTCAGATTCAAGCTGTATATCAATTTTGCCCACAATTGTGAAACTGTCCACTGCTTGCGCATCAGCGTGCTCACACATGGTATTAACTCCTTTTGGGAAGAACTCTAGTTCTGTTACGGAGCAAATGCTATGAAAACACAGATCTCAGCTTCACTCCCAAGCAACTCCCAGTTAAAAGGATCAGATTTCAGGTGATAGAAAAGACCAAGATTCCTGAGACCCATGAGGCCTGAACAGGAGAACAGGCTGAGCTGGTATAAGGTTGCTACCTATGTTGTCCTCGTCCTTGTCTGTCAAAAGGAGGCAGATGAATGTAAAGCAGCACCAGAGGATAGGAAACATGATTAGCTTTGCAAAAACAGCATGAGTTGATTCTGCATCATCTTGTTGATTTCAAACATGAATGGTGCTTTTTGCACCTGCTAGCGAAAAAAGGGGTGTGGTTATTCCCAAATTTCTCTGGGGAGAGATGAGAATTCTCAGTAAGGCATTTTAACCC
Source organism: Ctenosaura bakeri (assembly GCA_948474755.1). Classification (NCBI taxonomy): domain Eukaryota; kingdom Metazoa; phylum Chordata; class Lepidosauria; order Squamata; family Iguanidae; genus Ctenosaura; species Ctenosaura bakeri. Next base: position 637,452 of record CAOLHI010000035.1, on the reverse strand, counting down.
CTACAGAAAATCTCTTGGGGACTCACAATTTCCACATGTTAGCTGTTATGGATGTAAAGTTTCTTCCAAAAAAGAGAAGAAGTCTAATATTTTCTTTAATCAGATCTTAGCAGAGACACTTAAGCAGATCTTAGAAGAGACACTGATCTCTTTTCAGCTAATTTTTATCTATAGTTTAGTGTTACAAGAATGAGTCCTAGATTCTAATATTGCTATGTCCCTCTTTTCTAGAGTGAATGCAATGACTGTATTTAAGCACAGCTCACTTTGACTTAGATCTGCACTGTCTGTAGGGCTGTATCCTCTCATTTATGAGCCTTTCTGGGTTTTGAGACCTTTGTAGAAGTGTTTTTCCCAGTCCTTCCACTCTCACAAGCACATTTGGAAGGAAAATAAGAAAGGGCCTTGTTGGCAGCTGCTCCTCGTTCTGGAACTCCCTTCCCAGGAAAACTAGAGAGGCTTGCTCCTTGCAGTCCTGCCACCAGCAGGTGATGATGTTTGATTGTGACAGGTTTTGGGGAACTGAATGTTTCATAACAGACTTCTAATAGTGTGTTGCACTATTTTGAGTTCTTCCCCTTTTAATGGATGCATTTTAATATATTTAATTACATTTTAAGAATACCTCTTAATTACTTTAAGCCACCTTGAAATTCAGCTGTAGGGAAAAGGAGGGACATAAACAAAATATACTCCTCTTGTTGTTGTTAGGTTTGTTGATAAGCACTGTATCTGATGTCCATTATGTTAGAACTGAGTAGAGTGAAAAGACTGACTTGTGGAAATCAATCTATGCAAAATTGTCTTAGACTCAATATCTAAAATCCCTTTATATTTAAACTATGCTTAGGTTCAGCAAACACTGATATCAGATTGGTATACATCTTTTTAGAAAGAGACTTTCCAATTCAACTAAATGCTGGCAATCTTGGTGACATACAATGTGGGGGTGCCCATCAGTCAGCCCCTTCTGGTCAGAAATATTGCAACACGTTAATTTTGCAGAGCAGTCTTTGATATCTGCAGATCTGTACACACCATTAAACTATATTCATGTGATTTGCAACTTAGATGATGGTCAATACTCAGCATGGTGTCATGGTTCATGTGTCAGCTAAGACTCCAGGAGACCAGGGTTCAAATCACCACTCAGCCATGAAAACCCACAGAGGGATCTTGGGCAAGTCATATCCTCTCAACCTTACAGAAAGGCAATAAATAATTTCTTCTGAATAAACTTTGTCAAGCAAACACTGTCAGAACAGCATATAACAACTATTAACTATAGGAAGTGCAAATCCTATATTGTCTTACTGCAGAATCAACATGAAGGCACATAACTGCTGGTGAGAATCCTGTATGTTCTTATTGCAACAAAAAGGCTCATACTCCAAGGATGGACAGAACAACATTTACCACTTGTCACTCAATGGACAGAAGGTCTTACTGCTTTAGAACCCATGAGTGTGAATTCTACAGGTGTCAACCCCAAGTAAATATATTCTGGATAACATGCTCAGCTTATATTAATGCACATACCCAGGCCACATTCATATCCTATTCATAACCTTCTTCCTTCACATTTATACTTTAAAAGTCCTTTTTTAACATCTAACATGATTGGCTTTATTTTAGGCCATTCCAAAATACAGCAGAAAATGTGTCTGTCTAAAGTGCAGATGTTGTACATTCTGTTTAGGAGTAAGAGAATGTATGAGGTGATTATCTGTTTGATTCCATGTCATAACTTCATAATATATATTTCCATGACAAATTCTTTAATGGGTTAAAGGAGGTTACAGGCACAGTTGCTATTGCCTATCTGTGTTTGGGTGGGAACTAAGTACACGTTAGTAAGGCAAATTGTAGTAAGCAAACCTTTGTAGATGTGTTTCAATATGCATGTGTGGAATATGAAGCAAACTTTAAAAAAAACAGGCTTCTGTTTCATAAACAAAGGTGCAAATCTACTCTTACCTCTCCTGATAGCAGGAGAGCTGTGGAATTTGCCACTTGCAATGCCCTTTAAAGAAATTTAATGAACAATCTTGCAAGGTGCTGATTCATATAATGTGTCACATCACTAAGGAGCAGAATCCAGGGAGTGGTTAGTGGTTTCAGATTTTAGTCTATTTGGCACTTATCTACCCATGAACTGCCACACCCCAGAGTAAATTGGCTTTGCTTTAGGTTTTAAAGGTATTTAATAGTCAAACACTAGCACTCATTAATATGAATGTGTTAAGAAAATATCTTAAAATGGAGCCAAGCATTTAGAAAATTTACCATACCAAGATTCCTAAATCTAGGTTGTTTCAATTACAATGTTTCTTCTTTCCTATACGAATATCATTTTCATGTACAAAAATCATGACTACTGTTACATAAGAACACATACACACTTCCAGATCCCATACTATACTGTTGGCAGGTATGAGAAATGTTCTATTTTATTTCTGACATTTATGCCAAAGAAAAGCAACATTCAAGTTACTGTATTTCAAGAAAGTCATGTATATTGAAGAGGGCAGAAGGGAAGCTCAATTCCTACACAGTGAATGTCCAACAGAGGCTTAACTTACATTCAAAAACCATTAAATGCGCATGGCCAAAGACACAAAGATGATGGTGTTTGCTCAGTGCAGTATTTTAGGTTTTGATGAACTTTTTCTTGTTCATCTGCAAGAAACAGACCAACTGGTTCCATTTAAGCGAAGCATTATTCATGGGGCAAACATTCCAATAAAATTTCAAGGTTTTGATTGTACAACATGTATTACCCCATGAGCTGATTTCTCGAACTAGAGAAGCTTTCACAAACAAAACTCTTTTGCCTCCCAGACTGTAGACAGCCCTGCCCATGGTGATATCATTTCCTCCTCAGAAAAAAAAACAGTATTCAGACCCTCTCAACAAAAATTTAACAGCTCATCTGTTCCTTTTTTTTTTTCTCTCACAGGAAAAAAATCTAAAAAGAAAGTGTAGCTTCAGATCTGTCAACCTGCACAGCTGCCTCACTGCTCAGTGCTGTTCACCCATGCCTGGGTTTCACTGCTGCGAGCCAAGCTTGTTTCTGTCTCACCATGCTGTTGCAATTTTGTGGCAGTTTTTTTTCTCAGAGAAACCACTTTCTATGAAAAATAGGTAACAGCTCCTGCTATATTTTGTGACGGAACCCAGAAAAGGTAATAATCATGTATTTCTAACCATCAGTGTTATTTTGAAAAGAAAGGAGTGGTAGTGACAAAAAGTGGATCAAAATATTTAAGACATTAGACAATGATACATATCATGATATTAACAAAGCATCATATTGCATGGTAGAATAATTGCTTCAGTAGATTGGAAATATCACATCTTATTCTATAACATAACATTACAGAATTTCCCTGCCACTGCGACCTGTGTGTCCAACCATTTATTTGTTAGAGCATCTAAGCTAGGGATGAGCCATTGGGCCAACAGGATGTAAAACTGCTGTCTAGGGAAAAACACTACATTTTATATAACAGGAAGAGGGAAACGACTTGAAGCAAACAGTATGCAAGACTACACCAACTTAAAACAATAACTTTCAAACTAATGTTACTAAAGCTAAAAGCTAATAATTCTTCACAGAACCTATTAATTTTGTTTCAATAAACTTTATTATAATCACAGTAAGCAGAATATATAATTTGTAATCTGGACTTGCAGTCAGCAAGTTCAATGTAAAGCAAGCTGCTTGCCACCATACATAGGATATTGCTTGATCATCCCAAAAGCACCGTCTTTCAGAGAGATAGAAATGGTAAAAGCAATGGCCACCATCCAACACAGGGTTAAGTGCACTTAACCCACATAGATCATTTACAGGAGGAACACAAGGGCCGTTTCATCTTAGCCAGCAAAAGAAAAATCTTTAAATGATGCCTTTAAGACATATGTAGACTTCTTATAAACTGAATATATATAAATATTCCCCCTGTCAGCCATTTATGAACCTACTGCAGAAAGGCTTGCTGGTAGGCAACAGGAAAAACACTCTGACTTTAAAGGGGTACAGTCAGCAAGTCAGCAAGTAGGCCCTTCATTTCTAGTCCTTAGGTCATGTACCATTCCCAAAGCAATTTAAGACTCCCTAAAAACAAAGAGTAATCTTAGGAAGCACATTATTCTTTCTTTATTGGAATTGGGAGGAGAAATCTGCAAATAAAGCTATGTATCCGAAGTATACGTTTATGGAGCAAAAGCAATTATGGGAAGAAGCTGAACTGTTAACAACTTTTTTCTGCCTCAAACAAAAGGGAAGGACGCTGACCTTGTTATATGTTAATGGAAAGGGAAAGTTAGCTTATACAATATTAACTCCAAAGCTGTTATTATTAGTAAAATAATAAAAAGGAATCTCTGGCCATTTCCTCACGAGACTGTTATAGCGCTATGACTATACTTTCAACATCCTATGGAATCCTGAGGTTTGCAGTTTTGGGAGGGGCCAGCCAGCCGGCCCCTCCCAAAACTGCAAACCCCAGGATTCCATAGGATGTTGAAAGTGGAGTCATAGTGCTATAACAGTCTCGTGCGGAAATGGCTTCTGTAAACTTTCCCTTTAACATCTTTTAAAAGAAAAAAAAAACAGATTACAGCTCTTCAACGTGGAAAACACAGCTATGCAAAGAGCAAGTTGTTAAAATAAAGCAAAGCCCTACTACAAATTACACCAAAAAGGAACTACAGTCGGCCCTCCTCCACATTTGCAGGTTTGACTTTCACGGGTTTGATTATTTGCGAGTTTCTCCAGCCTCTGCTCCCCCACCTCAGGTGCTTCTTTTCTGGGGCAACATTCCCTCTTGGCAGCTCTTGGCAGGCCTTGCAGCCCTTTGAAACCCACCTCTGGTCCTCTTCCTCCTCCACCAACCACAGCCTGACCAGCTAAGGATGGGCCACAAACCCTCTCCTGGTGTCCCACAGACCCAAGGAAGGAAATGACTGACAGAGAGGAAGTATAGGGCCACCATGCTGATCCACCGCTCTTCCCTCTGCTTTCCCTGACCTGGTTTGAACCCTGGTTGTCCATTCCCCGGCATGCCTCAGCTCCCTTCCCCATTCCCCACACTTTCATATTTGTGATTTTTCCACCTTTTGCAAGGGTCCTGTGCCCCTAACCCAAGCGAATGTGAAGGGCTGCCTGTAATTCATATGCGAAGGTATTAAACATCTACAGTTCCATACATAGTTTTACCATTTCAACAAAGAAACATAAAATCCTGGCCAATCTGCTCTTCTGCGTCTCTCTCTCTCTAATACACAACTTCTTTTCTTGAGGGATAAGAAAAGAATAAAGAACTTGTATACTTTAACTCTTGTTTGATCCTATAAAGTCCCTTAGCCTATGTCACAGAAGAGATTTCCAACATAATGCCCACTACCTTGCCTCCCCCATCATCATTCACTACAGTATTCTGCTTGTGACTGATACTTTCCACCTCCTCATTCTCAACCCATAACCTAAACACATCACATGGAATACCTGCAGAAACAAAGGGTCATTTCCAGACAGTCTGATTTAGGGCTGCTTACATGCAAAAGAGACCTCAGAGCTACACAAGCCTTCCTGTATACTGCCAGGTTGGAAACTGCTGTGTTCACGTCTCTTCATGTCTATTTCCTATCATTACTAGATTACAACAAATAAGAAAGCCCACACTTGGCAGGAACTGAATACATGTATTAGAATACCCACAGAGCTTTGGGTCAGGGTCAGTAAGCTTTGGATCAGGATATTACAGTCTCAAGAATTATACACAAATCCATTTTTGAACAGTTACTCCAACACAGCCACCTAATCAATGGAGTAAAACACAAAGACCACATACTAAGAAGTAAATCCCACTGAGCGCAATGGGACTCCGTTTGAGTACAAATATACAGGACTGAACAAATGGTAGTTTCATCCATAACTGCAAAGCGAAATGGTCCCTTTGCAACTCTTACAGATCAGCTACTGGAGAGATCCACTGCCTCCAAGTGGCAAATTTCTTTACTTTGTTATCCAGGGCACTTCAGTGGGAAAACGATGCTTCCTGTTTTCTATACTGGCTAATAATCAATGATTAACAGCAAACAGTGCCATCTTATTAAAGTAATCCTTCTTACTTGTTCCATAGGGCTTGCTTTAGGTAAAAAGCACCCCAAATGGCCACAATATGGTGAGCTACAACGTTGTACAATATCATATTTACATGTTGAAAAGTTGGTCATTCACATATCATGGTTGCCCATACATTGCCACTAGAAACATTTGATAAGTCTATGAAGGGCTTCTCTTGTTTCTGTGAATAGATATGGCTTGCCAATTTGTATGGAACAAGAGGAAAAGTTATAATTAAAAAACACTAGTCACGGAAAAGCATATCTATCCAATAATTTCCTTACTGGTTTTAAAAACTGCAGCCCCATTCGTATGTATTCTTACACATACAATGCTTATTATGAGTAAAGCTGCAATCAGACACACTTGAATTTGAAAACCATCATGGTGACATGCCAAGATAGGAAATGTTTTTAATCAATTGTTCCAACACTTCACAGCCCTTCTCATTACCGTTGAAACTTCCAAAGGAAAAGGCTTTTTACTTAGCTAGAGGCAAGAAGCTAGAGACCAGCAAATCTAACAGTAACACTTCCTTTCATATCTGGATTATTTAAAATGTCAAATTCTGCCAAACTGACAATGAAATTTACAAATTACAGAAAGTTCTTATTAGACTCTAACATAACAAAATGCTCAACCAACTCCAGTAGCCACATTCCCAGGCTTGAGAGGATCATGTTGTACCTGCCTGAAACGCAATTGCTAAAAACAAGGATCTGGGATGGGGGTGGGGAGATATGACAAGGCCCCATTTTGACATGAACACAAATATGCATACAGGGATTCAATCCATGCTTTGAAAAATCAAGCACTCTAAGTCACCTGTCCACCTCTGGTTTTCTTTTAAAATCTCAACTTCTGTCATATTTATGAAGAAATTTTCAATTATTTGAAATTAGCTCTGCCAAGCCAAGCAAAATCTGTCCGTGCAAACATCTTGCATCTATTATCTGTCTACCACTAGTTGTCCAGGCTTTGAAAAACCACCACCAAGATAAGCAATCTGTGATACATCTTTAGATAGCGTTTAGATTCTAAAGTGGGGTTATTTCATTACTATGCAGAAGTAAGGACCATTAATTCTAATGACACCCAGATGACTCATGCTTACCTAGGAGAATATATTAAAAAGACAATGGTTCAAACAAATGTGTAGCAGGGATCACAACAGTACTCATCACTCAAAGCATTATAAAGGTAACACTTCAGGAATCCAAAGAACCGGGCTGTAGTCCACTGCTACTCAAAGCAGTGGTCCACAGACCACTGCCAGTCCACAATCCATTGGCCGTTGATCCATGGCAAATTTCCAAGAAAGAAAGAAAGAAAGAGCGGCAGCCAATGGGCACACATACAGTAGTGGTCTCTGGCTGGCTGGAAAAAACAAATCTGCCATTCCATATCAGATGGCCTTAGAAACACTGCTGCAGTTCATCCAAAGGTTATGCCACTTTTCGATGCTGCTAGCCATCTGTCCCCGCAAGCATCTTGCATCTATTATCCCAACCTATCTGTCTACCACTAGTTGTGCAGGCCTTGAAAAGGCACCACAGAGATAATGCTGCTGCTCGCCATTCAGGATACCAAAAGACTATTCTTTCATGGTCCGAAGCACAAGTGCTTTCGTGGTCCGAAGCACAAGCGCTTAAAAAATTTAAGAGGGCCATTTCCACACTAGACTGTTACAGCGCTATTTTTCCACTTTCAACATCCTATGGAATCCTGGGATTTGCAGTTTAGGGAGGGGCCTCAAAGGCCCTCAAGGCCACCTGCCTCAAAGGCCCCTCCCTAAAATGCAAACCCCAGGATTCCATAGAAAGCTGAAAGTGGAATAATAGCACTCTAACAGTCTAGTGCAGAAATGGCTGAAAAGAAACACAGAGGAAGAAAATCTGAGAACAAGACAATTGGTGAGCAAAGTATGCCCCTCCCAATATATATATATATATATATACACACACACACACATACATACACAAACACACACACTATATATATATATATGCACATATACACACACACTATAAAAATATATACGCACGCACACACATACACTATATACACACACATCCAATATATATATACACACACACATCCTATATATATATATATATATACACACACACACTCCCAATATATATATATATACACACACACACATGCACACAAATCCAATATACACACACACACACAATATATATATATATATATATATATATATATATATATATGCACGCACACACATACACACAAGCACACACTATACATATATATAGAGAGAGAGAGAGAGAGAGAGAGCGCGCGCGCGCCCCTTTCCCTTTTCTACAGTTCCAGATCACTGGCACGGGCGCGCGCGCGCACCACAGCCGCGGGGGCGAGGCGGCGAGATGCGGGCCGGGCGATGCTGCGGGGCCGGAGGAGGCCCTTGAGGGAGATGACAACCTGCCCCCTGCAAGCCGCGTCACGGAGGCAGCGGGAAGAGCGAGCTTCGCTTCCCAAAAAACAGCCGCCGCCGCCGCCGCCGCCTCCTCCTCCTCCTCTTCTCCCTCCTCCCCCCCCGGCCAAAAATACCCGCCTGTGCCGGGAACAGCAGAAGGTGACAGAGGAGAGAGAAAAGGATGGAGAGGGACTCGGGAGGGCGGACAAATCCCTCTCGCTTTCGCTCCCCTCCGTGACCTCGCCGCCGCCGCCGCCGCCGCCGCCCTTCCCGGCCTTTCCCGCTTCTCCCTCTCCGCCCGCACCGCACCGCACCCCACCAACAGCCCCTCCGTCCCCCGCCCACCGCGGCGTTGCCAGGCACCCTCCAACGGTCGTGCCCAACGGCTCGCGCTATGCCGCCGTTCTCTTCTCTTCTCCCCCCCCCAGCCTTCGGCGTCGCCTCCGTCCCAGAGGCCAGGTTAGGCCCCGGTCGCTCCCGCCGCCCCCCCCGCCCGCTCCGTCTCCCTCCCCTCACCTTCGTGTACAGCTCGGACGCTGCCATGGTACCGCCGCTCGAGCCGGCCGGCCGGCTCGCTGTGGCGGCTTTCGCCTCAGGGTAGCAGCGTGAAGGAGAAAGGCCAGGGGCGGAGCGCGAGGCGGGGCGTCTGCGGGGCCCAGAAAAAGCAAAGCGAGCTGAGGCGGCGGCGGCTACTCCCAATTCTCCTCAGGCGGAGGCCGGGCGGCGCTCGCCATGTTGCTACCTGGGAAGGAGAAGGAGGATGGGGATGATGCAGCCGAGCAGCCGGCCCCCTCCTCCTCCCCCTGTCTCTCTCGGCTGCTGCTGCTCCTGCGGCGGCTCTTCGTGCATTGTGGGTACCAGGCAGCGCTGGGGACTCTCGAGCGAGCGCTGCCTCCCACCGGCTGCGGTTGCAAAGTGTCCGAAAGCGGGTACGAAGTGTGTGAGGGGCGGGGGGAACCCGAGGCCAGACAGAGGGCGGCTGGTTCGCCAAAGTGGGTTTCGGACCCCGAAGGAGGGCGCTTTCAAGGGTTACCATGAGACTGAGGGCCTCTGCACTGCCCTGTTATGGTGCTATTATTTTCTCATAGGTAATCCTTGTTAGAAAGATTTGAGATCCTGTGTCTCTAATTCCCCAAACTGTCTTGCCCAGTAGGTGTAACTTTTCCCCATATTCCCCAGTCCAATCTGTATTCAGAGTTATTAACATGCAGAGGTTGGGTTCCTGAGGGAATGTGCTGCCCTCCTCCTTGCTGCTAGGCCTCCTCACCATAGCAGCTGGCCAGACCCAAGAGCTCTCTGGTTGAGAATTCTTAAGGCCCCTCCCTAAACTGCAAACCCCAGGATTTCATAGAATCTTCTTAGGCAGCCAATGGAATGAGGTCTTTGCCTGACACAGCCAATTTTGACTTTTATATATTGGATTTTTTTCATTTTCAACATCCTATGGAGTCCTGGGGTTTGGAGTTTAGGGAAGAGCCCTTAGAATTCTCAGCCAGAGACATCCTTGGCCTCCATAAACTACAAACCCCAGAATTCCACAGGATGTTGAAAGCAGAATAAGAGCACAATAACAGTATAGTGCAGAAATGGGTTTATTCTTAAGAAAGCGAGACACTAAATGTGCCCACTATCTCCCCCCCCCAAAAAAAATCTCAACCAAATAGCAGGCTGCTGTTTGACCAGTTTATATCAGAAGTGAGGACTACAGTTCCCACAGCCCCTTATTACTGGCCATGCTAGTTGCAACTGAAAGGAGTTGTAGGCCAAAGCCTTTGGAAAGCCAAGGTTCACTAGTATCCAATTAATTTTTTCCCCTTTATACCATTGTGTATGACCTGCTAAGCAAGGATAATGGTGCATTACAGAAGTGGCCATTAGTCTGCAGCAACTTCGGTTAACTACATTAGTCTTCATGTCCTATGAAACTCTGGTGGTGTCATTAGGGCAACAGTTACCTGCCTGCGGCCTATTTATAGATATGTAAACTTATTAGGATTGCAAATACACACTTACCAGAGAGTAAGCTGCACTGCTTCTGCTTCTGCATAAACATGCACAGAGTTTCTTTGTTACAGTGTGATTCTAAGAAAGTTTAGTGAGGAATATGTCTCAGTGAGTTCAGTGAGGCTCACTTTCTATAACTACACCTAAAAGTGAAGCCTTCAATAACAGATGTGTTGATGCTGCAGCTTACTGAAAGTGGGCTTCATCAGATGCACAGTTGTTATAGTCAGTGTGATCCTGCTACATATCTGCAAGTTTGTTTTATTTACAGCATTTTTGTGCCATTCCATAAAGCACTTTCTGATGTATTTCTTTCTGTTATATCTTCTGGATGAACTCTAGGCCACCAAGTTTATGCCATAGTGAAGGTGTTAAAGTGATCTTAAGCATTTTTGAAGACGTTAAGTCCCATTGAGCATAATGAGACTTACTCCCTCCTAGTAAGTGTATTTAGACTTTGAGCCTCAATTTTTAAGCTTTATTACTTTGTATTTATTTCATAATATTCTTTTCTGACAGTGGGCTGTAACAGACTGTGGTTACACATTTACCAGAAAATAATTCCACTTGATTCTGAGTAAACATGCAAAGTTAGACTGTAACATAAATACTCCTCTGGAAATTTTTGGAATGTTTCACTACTTGTGTAGATACTTATGCAGCATAGACAATGCAACAGTTCAGTTCCTGAAAACATACAGCTTGAGGCTGTACACATTTATTTAGAAATAATCTCCACTACATTCAGTGGAATGATGAAATGCTTGGACTGTAGATACAGTAACTCATACATATCCTTTCCCAGGATCATGCATCCTAACCACTACTCCTGATGGGATCAATTAAACTATTACAGTGATCAGTGGAGTGCAGCTAGAACAACTAAACATAAACTAGAGCTGATGTCACAGCCCCCTCTGTGGAGGTTATAGCAAAGCAATTTTATTTCTAACAGACCTTTTTTCAAGCACTTAAAGGGCTTTTCCATTCTGAATAACAACATGAATTAGTGGAACTCATGGTAGCTTGCTGGGACCAATTTTGTGAACAAAATAGTCTTGTGAACAAAATACTTTGGTATTCTATTACAAGAGTTCCCAGACTGGAAGATACATGTTAAAGCAGTCTTAACTAGCACATGATAATCAGTAGGAGCAATTATAATTTTCTCTCTTTTCTAAGAGTAGCCAATTAATAGCCCCTGCCCTTAAAATATTCCAGGGCAAAGTTATTTCACAGCTTTTATATGGGGCTGAAATATGAGGATGGAACAAGAAGGTGCTTGATCAGCTAGAGCAGAGCTTTCCAAACTTTTTATGATGGTGACACACTTTTTAGGCAAGCATCGTTTCGCGACACAGTAATTCAGTTTTACTAGTAAACCAGAGGTTAAACTAACGCCTTGTAAGAAATACAGACATATACATAAATTGTAATAGCAAAATGTATAGGGACACAACATATCTCATGAAAACCTTTCATATATTTGTAAAAATACATGATTTATAAATAATAACATACCCTTCCAAGATTGTAGGTGACACACCTACACACTTTAGGTGATACATTAGCATGTCACAGCACACCGTTTGGAAAGCCCTGAGCTAGAGGCACTCCAAAACTATTTTTAACATCAGTTCCGGGTGTTTCCAAGGGTACTCTTGCTACATATTTAAGATTGGAAGTTGGTCTACCTTCAGTCCGTGTAAGAGTTCACCTGAAACTGTTAAGATATTTAAAGAAACAGGATGGCCTCTCCAGAGATCATTTAGTTAAGCTTTACTTTTGGCATCTTAATAAAGGGGAGAAGTGGGCTAGTATGTTGTTGCTGTTTTACAAATTGATGCTTTGCATTCACTAGAAGCCACTAAGCCCTGGAATGTAAAAAAGATATGTGGTTGGCTGTTTGCTGAAGACACTAATCAAGATATCCGCACCATTTGGTCAAAATTTTCAGGTGGTACCAGCATGAACGTTACTAGTGCCCCTATGGAAGGCATTTACAAGGTTATATTTCCAAGTACATCCTCTGCATACCTTGAGAGCAGATTTAATAAGGCAGAACAACAACTTTGTCTTTGTGGGTTGGGTCAAGTAAAAGTTATTAAACATTACGTTTAACATTGTCTTTTCTTACTGCAATGTAAGAGGAAGATTTCTGAAGATTCCAAAATTATAGTATGATATTCAAGGTCCAAAGAGGAATGTACTTGGCTGGTGCACTCCCATGTTACCTATCAAGAGGCTATTTTTACCTTCTTATCTCTTAAAATTAGAAAGAGAGCTGTATCAGATATATCTTTGGCCAAGTGATAGCAGGCGTTTTAGATTTTACATGTGCTTTGTTTTAATCATGTGTTGCAACCACCATCTTGTTTTTGTTTTTTTAATGTATAATTGGCTTTGAAGTTGCTTTTTTAATGATTATGTATTTCCAATGTTTATGTTATGACTTGGAGTTACAGCATTAAATGTACTTATCTTGCTTGGCCATACTTATGTAGCAATGTATGTAAAATCAGACTGGAAGGAGATCAGTCTTCTTCATTTCAAAAGATTACTTCCACCTCCCCTCTCCACTAGAAAATAGTTTGCTTTCAGGTCTTGGATTTTGTTGTTGTGTGCATTCAAATCATTTCTGATTTATGGCAACTCTAAGGTAAACCTGTAATGGGGTTTTGTTTGGGGAGGTTGCCTTTGATTCCCTCTAAGGCTGAGAGAGAGTGAGTTGCCCAAGGTTACCCACTGGGTTTCCATGGCTGAGCAAAGATTCTAACCTTGGTCTCCAGAATCATAGTCCAACACTCAAAGCACTACACCATTCTGTCTCTCGATCACGGTTTACTATTTAACTTTTATTCATTTATTTATTTACTTTTTACTATTTATTTACTTTTGAAAAGGGATTATCTACTTATACCGCACTGTTTCCCAGATGAAGCTGTGGTTCAAATACACTAAATTTAAACTTAATTCAGTAAAATAAGTATATAAAATCAGTAGTCACACTGCAACTACAGTTGTGACTTATTGTGGAAAAAGTGCCAAGGCTTAGCAAACTCGGAGAAAGCACAATCAGTTGCATAATTATTTTTATGCTGCCAAAGTGTCCAACAGGATTCTGGGCCATATCTTTTACCTTAGGATTCAAAGCTTCATTTCAAAAAATATGTTTGAAAGTCTAAGAGCTGCTTTAAAACATCCATAATGAAGGATTGTTATTAAACTTATGCAAATTAGTTCTGATGCATACAGAAATCTAGCAAAGATGACACTGTGCTGTTTCAGTACGCAGTGCATCAAGACAATACAGCTTATTTTATATTTGTTTTATTTATTGCAAGCTGAGGATGGCTGCAAATGCAAACAGCATTCAACAAGTGAGATGTGATACAGCACATCCAACTTACCTTTTGTATTATGTGCCTCAAGCCTTTTAGCAAATTAACAGTAAAACCTCCAAGTGTGATCAGCTTAGTTATCCCAATATAGAAACTTGTTTGTATAGCTTTATTTAAAAAGTTCAACCGTAGTGTAAATTGATCCATTTATAGACTCACAAGAACAGAATTCTAATCCAGAATTTATTTCCTACAAAGAGTGTATGTCCGTCCATCTGTGTCCATATGAACAAATGGTGCTGGCAGTAAGCAGTGTCTAGTCGGGGTAGTGTCCATTAGACTTGGTTTAACTATTAATGATAAAAGCTTATGTGGAAATCAGAGATCTGTGTATTCTAGTATTAATTTTACAGCTATATTAGCTAAGTGCCTCTACATACTAACACAAAAGTAATAGCGTCCACAGCAATGCTGTTACCTCCATGCAGCAAACTAATGAATTTGGGTGTCCAACTGGCAGTTTTGAAACCATCCAAAGGTTTGTACAAAGCTCCACTATCCAGTTTTGGGGGTTTTTTGCCTGAGTTATATAAAAGTGTATTAAGCTTACATAAAAGCAGGAACTCCTAACCTTTGGTTTGTGGACCCCTGGGGAGACTATGCATGGGCTTCAAGGATCTGTGAACCAAGAATACAAAAAATCTTTCCCTTTAATTTCCCTCTTGCTACTTTGAAAATGGTGTTTAACTGCATTTTTATAAAAAGGTGGTCCATGGTTTTCATCTGATTCTTTTGTAGAGTCCATGACCTCAAAATATTAAGGACATACTCAGTTAAAGGTCCACCAGCTACTACAGTGTCCTCCTATTTGAGATCCCATTTATGTTAAAGCCTAACAGCCAAATTTCTCCAAAATACTGTATTGAGGCATGGTTGCTGGACAGAGATGCTAACAAGCACTGTCTTGCTGTTCTTTTAATAGTCAGTTGATTGTTGTTGTTAATTGTTGTGTGTTTTAGGGGGTTGGTTTTAGGTGGGTTGGTGGGTGGGGAGGATTGGGTATGTTTTTTAATGTAATTAATGTATTATTGTTCGCTGCCTCGATCCATGGGGAGAGGTGGGATAGAAATAAATATTATTATTATTATTATTACTACTACTACTACTACTTAAAGTGTCTTACAAAATTAAGTTGAACTGTGAAGACTGTTAGGTATACTGGAATATAAATTGTGCAGAGTTGTATATAACAGCAAGCTTGACACATCAGTATGAGAAAGGGCCATATAGCTGTGATAAGAATACACACTCTGCAGGTAAAGGGTTGCAGCTTTAGTCTCATCAACTCTCACGTAGGTGGGGGAGGGAAGCTCTTGAGATAGCCTAGTGAGACAGTGCCAGCCAAAGCAGATGAACATATAGAATGTTTCTTCATACCAGGTTAGATTCAGTTCCATCCCAGTCACAAATATTTGTGTTCAAATTTGGTTCCAAACTTTAAAAAATCTCATTGTCCCTTGTTTTGGTTTACTTACAAGAGTATGGTTCCAACCTCTCTTTCCAGCCTATTAATACTGGAAGTTATTCATTGCCATCTACAATGGGAGATTCTGCAAATAAAGCCTGCATGGAACCTGGAATTTTTTTACTGGCAAGCAGCAGAGTGACCCTGCACATTCAAGAACTTGTTGTATTCCTGCTTATAGTTTATCAGAAGAATCCTGAATGAATCCTTTTACTAGCTACTAGGGATCAAAAGAACGTTGTCCGTTATTCATTTCTTGGCTGAAACATGGTATGTGGGGAAACCCAGTTGGGAATAATACAGTGGTAAGAATTTGTGTTTCAAGAAATTATCCTGTGCAGAAATACACATGATTTTTCTATGAGAGTTGTAGGGTTTTATGCAAGAAATACTTGGTTCTAGGAAGCTGTGTATCTTTTCTGTGCCATTCTTGTGCAAAAAAACCTATGTGTATTTCTACAAAAATTTCCTGAAATTTTTTGAGATCTGGGAATGCCATGTGAGAGCTGTGCAAAAATACTTAATCTATTCTGCAGTACGGAGAAAACTGTGGAACTTATTCATCCTTACTGACAAGTATGAAATAGGTGAATACTAAATTCTCTGCTAACTACTGAGTTTCAGGATAAGTTCCTCTCCTTTTATATCACTAGCACAGAAACAAGCTTATTACAGAATTAAAGTCAGTAACTTTTAATACTGCTGTTAGACAAAAACAAGCACTGATGTCTATGAAGTCAGTTATAGTAAAGAATGCTTATAGTTTTGTAGTTGAAAGCATACTGGAAAGCAGGGATATCTTTTTAAAAAATATCAGTCAAAAGCAAGTTTACAGAAGTGTATTATTTAGCCAGAATTAATTTATGCTCAGTGCAGTTAGGTGGGCGGACCACAGTAAAAGACCAGACAAACTTCTACAGAGCAGTGAAAACTAATTAGTTGAATTTATTATGCATACTATACAGGGTTGGTGGTGATATGGAGCAACTGAAATTTTCATTATATCAGCATCAGGAATGCATTAATGAACATATCAAACCAAACAGGTTTTTTGTTACCTCTGCACACACTCTCCTATGACCATGAATAATGAATAGGTGGGATGGGTTTGAGGAGAAGAACACTTTTGAATCACTTTATTACTTCACTAGTTACTACTGGACAGAGTTCGAGGGCTACAACATACTGTCTTTATTATGGACATACTTAAGCACTACTAATCACTGCATAAAGCAGATAGATTGCTAAACTATAGTGCAGATAGATCTCTGAAAAAGGTCATTTATCAAATGGTAAAACTCATATTATACAATATGTACACAAGCTTTACAGCTTTTTCTTGATGGAGTGAGCTGAAGGTTGCAAGTTAGCCATCCATTAGTTCTTCTAAAATGGTTGTTGATCTAGCTTCTTGTGTCCTTAATAGAACAGATGACCAAACTATCTTCAGTTGTTGAGTTATCCAGAGCCACTGGTTCACCAAGAGAGCATGATGAACTCGTTGGTTCTGTAGTATATTTTCATGGATCACCAGTTTGTTTTCTTTACAGTCTTAACAGTTCAGTTCATTGGTAGACATTGACAATTTGCACAGTCACATTAATAATACAAAATAGCAACCTATAACTGGGCCAATGGAATGTTCAGATTTACATGGCTATTTATACCTCCCTACATATCAACCAGTTCTAATGTATGATCTAATGTAGTAGCAATCAGGAGAAAATGCCAAATCATTTTCTGTTAGAAACTATTAGTGTTAGATGACAGTCAGTTCTCATAAGGCCTTGATTTTGCTCTTAATTGTACAAAAATAAATTGTGAATGTTTACCATGAGAGCTATCTTTAAAAGGCCATTCAGTATGTCACCTTGTTCTAGTTTTAAACAACCCTATTTGCTTCTTAAGTTGTAAAGACTATTATTCCACTGTAAAATCTAATTCAATTATTTTTTTAGGAATTCATATGCAAGAGGGAGATTAAGTCTACGTTAACTACTATTAGAACAGGCCTTACATTTCTACCCAGAAAAAACTGATATGCTACAGAATTTGAAGGTATTTTCCTCTACAACAGACCAGGTAACAGCATTATCTTGCACAAACAGCCTCAAAATTAAAGTCCAGTATATCTAAATCTATTACCCACACATTAAAATATATCCACTTTTGGTACAGAATCAAGTTTAGACGTTATTTTAAACTGAGAGAGTGATGAAGTCAATGGGAGACAGAGCTCAGTATCTTTGAAAACCAGCTATTTAGATTTGTAATATAGGTTAGAGTTAAGTAACATGATTTGCTAGCAACAGCATCATGTCAAATTTCTTTGTTAGAAGGACCTTAGAGAGGACACACTACATCTGACAGTTACCTTGAAAGAATCTAATGCATTAGCCACTTAATGTAACAAAGGAACATTGCCCTTAAATGCTACTCCTCATAAATATAAAAAGGAGTTGAGAGCACGATTCTCTAAGAGTAAGGACATCAGGGAACAAGATATGAAATTCCTCTAAAACGCAAATGCTAACTTCAATGTTGAATAAGCTTTACATGTGTGTGAAATACCTATTTGTATCCATTATGTAAGATAGTCCCTCCTGAAACATAAAGTGACAAACCATATTTTTATTTTTAAAACCACAGAATTAGGATGGCTATCAGGAACAATATATCTAAAAAATATATAACCACTACTACCTTAACTTCCCATTCCAGAGAGCATTTTAGATTTTGACCAATTGCTCCTAAATGAATTGATGTTTTCTGTGTAGGAGAATAGCAGCAAGGCTTACTCATACTTTCACATTCCAAATATTCTGAAATTCATCGTGTTTTTACATGTCACATGTCATAATATGCCAAAAATCAAACATAGTAAGTAGCATTGGAACACTCAACACAGTGTGGTCTACAAGCTGCTTGTGAGTTACTTGCCATTAAATTTAGTCCTTCTGAACTAGAACTACTTTGGGTACACTAGCTTAAGCGTTCTGTGGATCTTTCACACAGAACAATTATCACATTATATTCCACTTTAATTACCATGGCTACATCCTGTTGAATTCTGGGATTTGTAATTTGATGGGGCACTTAAGTTCCCTGACAGAAAATTACCACCACTCTTCCTAAAATGCAAATTTCAGGATTCCAGGGGATGTGATCAAGACAGTGAAAGTGGAATATAGTGCTACAATTGTACAGTGTGAAAGGGTTCTACAGTATATATTTAAATTGTAGGCCATTCTTGTCACACACACAGGATATACTAGCAAAGTTGATCCAGATAGTATTTTAGGTGCTTTTGAGAACCTAGGCTAGACTGTTACTTTTAATAAGGTAGTTGAATCAAATGAATATTGTGATCTCCAAAGGTACAGAATCATTTGTGCTTCCAGTTGGCACTTTTTAAAATGTAAAGTCAACAGATAGTTGCAAAAATTGTGCAAAACGATCTTATTTACATAAATGGCACAAAAGTGAATTCAGTCTCTGCACATGCTCACTTCATCCACTTCAAAAATGTGTTCTACACTACAGGACAAAAAGGAATACCAGCTTCAACAGGCAGTTGTCAATAAGCATGAGGTTTACAAGAAGTACACCAAAATGAGCAAATATTGCCCAAGTAAAAAAATCTATTGTTAAAGCTGAAGTAGGTTTAAGGCCATTCAAGTTCAAGAGCAGATACACAAATTAAGTCAGAGCCCCATCTTCTTTAATACATGCTTTACCTTCTAGCAACTTGCAGTCTAAAACCTCTAGTTTACAAAACCAAAACAAGAAGAAACACAACAGGTGGTTGTATTCAGTACAAACATACTACTCTGTTAAACTAAGGAAACTAAAGAAAGCAAAAACTAAGGAGAGCAGAAACATTAAAAATTTTCAAACTTGCTATGTCACTTGCTGGAACCAGCCCTATCCTAGCAAATAGGTAATATGTACATTTTTCAAGTAGATTACTTTACATTGCTCTAACAAATTGTGTCCTTTTTATATCAGTGCATTGTTCTCAACTCATCCAAGGACTACACAACTGAATTCTTAACAGGACTGTCTTACAACAGCAGCACACGCTACTACTACCTGCAAAGCGGTCAGTCAATGACTTAGTGGAAACAAAAATGTGAGAAGTAACTATTAAGGAAAGATTAAGGGAATGAGAAGATTCATGCAGTTCTGCCAGTCTAGTCAGCCAGCCAGCTTACTGGCAACAAGAGATGGTTTCCGCTGTGGAAGGTCCTGTGGAGTGGGAATGTGATCACCTGTAACTTCAGTCTTATCAGGAGCTGCAGTAGGAAGTTGCTTGTTCTTCATCTTTGCTTTTGCCATATTGTAATCCCCAGAATCAAAATACTTTTGCTGCAAGGCAAAAAAAAAAAAAAAATCAATGAAATCAGTAAAACAGAAAAAATTATGAAAAAGAATACAATATTCAGGAATCACTCTTCTGGGCGCATTTAATTTAGCTTATATGGGTATTAAAAAAATTAAGCTAATAATTGTATAGAACAACTAGTCCAATTTAGCCTCTCAACTGAAGACCAAGTCATCACTATCATCAAATATCCAAGACTGCTTGCAGCATATTGTCTAGCTTAATAAACAGTACAAGCAAGTATGGGAATAGAAAACGTGCAAGAATAGA
Organism: Ctenosaura bakeri; assembly: GCA_948474755.1. Classification (NCBI taxonomy): domain Eukaryota; kingdom Metazoa; phylum Chordata; class Lepidosauria; order Squamata; family Iguanidae; genus Ctenosaura; species Ctenosaura bakeri. The sequence continues at coordinate 617,355 of CAOLHI010000035.1, read as the reverse complement.
ATACAGTCTGAATGGAACTATTTCAACCCTGTATGTAAAACCATAAGGAATACTGCTGATACAAGATTAAGGACAGAGTCATCTCTTTGGCAGCTTATATTTTCTCGTTAACAGAACCATTCCTTACATAAATGCGCTCCTATTTCTGTCACTTAATACACCTGAAAATGTGTTATCTATCCTGAAGATACATTAGCAGCCCATCTTCTTCTCATTTCTCTTTCAGAAAGTCTCAGTGGCACAGTGGTTAGCATCAAGCTAGAGAGTCTAAGGTTCAAATTTCTGCTCAGCCTGTAATCTCATGGGAAACATCAGGTCAGTCACTACTTCCCAGGTTAACCTACATCACAGACATGTTTCAACAAATGGTGGAGGGAGAACAGTATGAGAATTGCCTATGCCAGCCTAAGCTCTTTGGAGGCATGGCAGGATAAAAATATAATGTATTGTGCTAGCCATATATATAATGTGTAGTCACCTGTAATACTTGTGGCATGTTCCTTTTCTTGCCACAAGAGGTTCTTGGATACACCTGCACCAAGTGCAAGCTGGTCACCTTCTTGGAGGAGAAGGTTCGCCAGCTGGAGGCACGAGTTTCTGATCTCCACCTTATCAGGGAAGGGGAGGAGTTTTTGGATAGGGAAGAGAAGACCTACCGGAACTCCAAATACAAGGAGGAGCTGCCAGATCAGGAAGCCAGTACACAGCGCCAGGAAACGGAGGCTTGGGCAAATGTTACACGGAGGAGTAAAAGGACCAAAAAGGTAACAGAGACTCTTAACCTACACAATCGCTTTGATGTACTTGGACTTACAGACAAAGAGGAGCACTACGCAGAGGGAACAGAATGTCAACAAGAAAGAATCCAACATCGGCAACAGGAACTAGATCAACGCTCCCAGCCTCAACAGAATGCTCAGGCAGTCCTGGTAAAACACGCTTATTGAGGAGCCCAGGGGAAGCCTCAGAAGAGGCGAGTTCTGGTTGTCGGGGAATCTTTGCTAAGAGGAACTGAAAGAGCAATCTGCAAAACAGACAAGCTCAATCGAGAGGTCTGTTGTCTTCCTGGGGCCAGGATCAACCACGTAATGGAGAGGCTAACCAGGCTAGTCAAACCCACTGACTATAAGCCCCTCATTTTGGTTCATGTCGGAACCAATGACACTGCGAGGAGCAGCTTAAACCACATTGCAAAGGACTACGAACGTATGGGGACAAAGCTTAAGGACCTTGGTGTGCAGGTGGTCATTTCGTCTCTCCTCCCTGTTCAAGGATACGGCGCACGTAGGGAAAGGGCAATAGTAGAGGTCAACAACTGGCTCCGCACATGGTGCCGCCAACAACGGTTTGGGTTTTTGGAACATGGCCTGAATTTCCATGAACATGGGCTTCTGGCGAGGGATGGGCTGCACCTCACAAAACTTGGCAGGAATGTTTTTGCTAACAGTCTTGCAAGGAAGATTAAGAGGTCTTTAAACTAAGTTCCACTGGGGAGGGGGACAATATTATTCAGGGCAAGGACTCAGAGAACACAGGGGGAAAAGGCCCAAATGATACTGGACAAGTAGTACAAGTGGCCAATGGCGGGAGGAGTAGAACCAATAGTACAGGACTTGCAGGAAGGGCCCAGGGACTTAAGTGTCTCTACACTAATGCAAGGAGTATGGGAAACAAGCAGGATGAGCTTGTACTCCTAGTACAAGAAAATAAATACGATTTGATAGGCATCACTGAGACCTGGTGGGATGAGTCTCATGATTGGAATACAGGAATAGAGGGGTATAGCCTGTTTTGTAAAAATAGACCAAACAAGAAAGGAGGAGGAATAGCCTTGTATGTCAAGGATGTTTTCACCTGTGAAGAGATCCAGGACTTAAACCCAGAAAGCCAGGTAGAGAGCATTTGGGTAAGAATTAAGGCAGCGAGAAACAATAGGGATATTCTGGTGGGGGTTTACTACAGACCTCCAACCCAGGCTGAGGACTTGGATGACGCCTTCCTCAACCAAATGACTGCACATTCAAAGAGGAGGGATACAGTAATAATAGGAGATTTCAATTACCCGGATATATGCTGGCAGTCAAACTCTGCCAAGACAGCAAGGTCCAGCAAGTTTCTTGCTTGTCTTGCAGACAACTTCATGGTCCAGAAGGTGGAAGAGGCCACAAGGGGATCAAATATTCTAGATCTGGTCTTGACCAACAGGGAAGACCTTGTGAATGAGGTAGAAGTGGTTGGATCTTTAGGGGGGAGTGACCATGCCCTGTTGGAATTTGGCATTCAGTGGGAAGGAGAAGATAAGGGTAGCCAGACACTCATCTTAGATTTTAAAAAAGCGGACTTCTGTAAACTTAGGGAGCTGCTGGCTGGAATTCCGTGGTCAGGAATAGTGAAAGGGAAAGGAGTTCAGGAGACATGGGAGTTCCTTAAAAAGGAGATACTGAAGGCACAGTCTAAAACAGTGCCATTAAGGAGGAAAAATGGAAGGCATCTGAAGAAACCAGAATGGTTGACTAAAGAACTCTCAGCTGAGCTAAGAGTTAAGAGAAACATGTATAGGAAATGGAAGAAGGGGGAAACCACCAAAGAAGAATTTAAGCAAGTAGCTAGGAGATGTAGGGAGGAAGTCAGAAAGGCTAAAGCACAGAACGAGCTTAGGCTGGCCAGAGACATTAAAAACAATAAAAAGGGTTTTTTTAAATATGTCCGCAGCAAAAGGAAAAAGAAGGAGACAGTAGGGTCGCTACGCAGAGAAGATGGGGAATTACTCACAGGGGGGAGAGAAAAGGCAGAGCTACTTAACACCTTCTTTGCCTCCGTATTTTCCCAGAAGGATACAAGCACTCAACCTGGCGGTTGGGGAGCAGGGGAGGAAGCAGAGGAAATGAGACACATAATAAGTAGAGAGGTGGTACAGGAATACCTGGCCGCATTGGATGAATTCAAGTCTCCAGGGCCAGATGAATTGCATCCTAGGATATTAAAAGAGCTGGCAGAGGTCATTTCGGAACCGCTTGCTATAATTTTTGAGAAATCTTGGAGGACAGGAGAAGTTCCAGCAGATTGGAGGAGAGCAAATGTTATCCCCATCTTCAAGAAGGGAAAAAAAGAGGACCCAAATAATTATCGCCCAGTCAGCCTGACATCAGTACCCGGAAAGATCCTGGAGCAGATCATTAAACAGTCAGTTTCTAATCATTTAGAAAGCAACGCGGTAATCACGAGAAGTCAACATGGATTTCTCAAAAATAAGTCATGCCAGACTAATCTTATCTCTTTTTATCACCATTTCCACACCACACTGTTATACTGCATTATTCCACTTTCAACATTCTGTGGAATTCTGGGGTTTGTAGTTTACTGAAGCCAAAGAGCTCTCTGGCTGAGAATTCTAAATACCCTTCCCTAAACTACAAACCCCAGAATTCCATAGGATGTTGAAAGTGGAATAATGCACTATAACAGTGTGGTGTGGAAATGGTCTATGACAGAGTTACTAGCTTGATAGATGAAGGGAGTGCTGTGGATGTAGCATATCTCGATTTCAGTAAGGCCTTTGACAAAGTTCCCCATGACATTCTTGCAACGAAGCTAGTAAAATGTGGGCTGGACAGGGCTACCGTTAGTTGGATTTGTAATTGGTTGACCGACCGAACCCAAAGGGTGATCACGAATGGCTGCTTTTCGTCCTGGAGAGAACTGACTAGCAGGGTGCCACAGGGTTCTGTCCTAGGCCCAGTGCTGTTCAATATTTTTATCAATGACTTGGATGAAGGAATAGAGGGCATGCTGATCAAATTTGCAGATGACACCAAATTGGGAGGGGTTGCTAATACGCCAGAGGACAGGATCAAAATTCAAAATGACCTGGATAGATTGGAGAGCTGGGCCAGGGCGAACAAAATGAAATTCAACAGAGAGAAATGTAAGGTCCTACACTTAGGCAGAAATAATGGAATCCACAAATATAGGATGGGGGACACGTGGCTGGATAGCAGTACGTGTGAAAGGGATCTAGGAGTCTTCATAGACCACAAGCTGAACATGAGTCAGCAGTGTGATGTGGCAGCCAAGAAAGCCAATGGAATTCTTGGCTGCATCAATAGGAGTATGGTGTCTAGATCGAGGGAGGTACTGGTACCACTCTACTCTGCTTTGGTTAGACCCCATCTTGAATACTGTGTCCAGTTCTGGGCACCCCAATTCAAGAAGGATATTGACAAGCTGGAGCAAGTCCAGAGGAGGGCGACCAAAATGGTGAGAGGTCTGGAAGCCAAGCCCTATGAGGATAGACTTAGAGAGCTGGGTATGTTTAGTCTGCAGAAGAGGAGGTTAAGAGGGGACATGATAGCCATGTTTAAATATTTGAAGGGATGCCACGTAGAGGAAGGAGGGGACTTGTTTTCTGCTGCTCCAGAGACCAGAACAAGGAGCAATGGATTCAAGCTGCAGGAAAGGAGATTCCACCTGAACCTCAGGAAGAACTTCCTGACAGTCAGGGCTGTCCGGCAGTGGAATCTGCTGCCTCGGAGTGTAGTGGAGTCTCCTTCCTTGGAGGTTTTTAAGCAGAGGCTTGATAGCCATCTGTCGGGATTGATTTGACGGTGTTCCTGCATGGCAGGGGGTTGGACTGGATGGCCTGTGTGGTCTCTTCCAACTCTGAATTTCTATGATTCTATGATTCTATAAGACTTACTTCTCATATGTATACATATTCCATTATTTGGATATGGAACAAAACTAACACATCTATCTCAGAAAGAGTAACAGGCTGAAGTAAATGAGTGCTCCTCCAAAAAAAAAAAAGGTCAGTTTAATGCTGCTTAAGGGGGACAAAGCTGAAGAACAGAGACCTAGAATCTATTAACTGTATGGGGAAATATCTCTCATAAATCCCAATCTGTTACTACCAGACAACACTCTAAATTCTACCTTCCATCGTGGACTATGAAATATAAGATTATCCTACTGCACAGTAGCAGAGAGATAAAAGCATCTTCTGTAACACTCTGGATATTACACCTACTTTTACTGTAAATTCGTTCAAAGACTAAAAAGTTAACACAGATACACAAGCAAAGCTATTTGGGTTCCCTTGGGGAACACTGTTTCTCGATGGACTCAGGACCTGAATAGAAGTCATTCAAGTGTCCTTTCACTGGGACACAACAGAATTAGGAAATGTTAGAATAGTCTTCTCAGAATAACTGAAAGTCAATGGTCAAAGCCTTGCTTTCACATATAGGATATATAAATATGTCTGTCTCATCTGTTTTCAGAAGGCTTATGACAAGCTATTTTACACTGTTAAATATATTCTAACTTTAACAAGCCAATAAAGCTATGAAGTAAACTCCCTACTAAAGGAAAATGGAACAACTCTTTTGGGCATTTTTAAGGAAGCTATTTAGCCCCCCTTTTTTTTCGCAACCTCTATATTACCACAATACATCTTGCATTGAAAGAAACAGGACAGGACTTGTATTACAGTCTTGTATTATCTTAGAATTTAGGATTCCTGAAAGTTGCCTTAAACACTCCAAAATGAGACAAACTGTTTACACAAAATATTTTCCCCTGCTCTTGCAGTGTAAGAATGGCTGGCTTTAAAAACACACAAAGTATTTGAAGCAAGATTCCTTCAGGAAAGCACCGGGCACTGTTCTAAGGATTTGATCCTAGGGATGCTTTCACCAAAACTCAACTGAAATCAATAGGCCTTTATTATTCAGAAAGTATTTTTAGGATTGAGGTGCAGGTTTCAGAGCAAGTTCACTGCTGTACAAGCAAAATATCACCAAAGACAGATTAGAAGGCTCTCCTTGATTAGACAGCTTCAACAATGTTGTGTGGCTAGTCTTACTCACTCCTTTCTGGAGCCGCTTCCTCAAGAAATCTGAGCCCCCAGGCTTTTGTCCCAGATGAGGGTATCTGGCTTTCAACTTTGCCTCTTCAGCTTTCTCAGGACTAATCACCTTGTCTTCCATTTCCTGAAAACACAAGGAATTAATATTTATAACATATCACTATTCCTTTTTAAGATTTTTTCTTGTGATGTCCAGTCTTTGAACATTAAATTTTCATTAGCTGAAAAAACAAACAAGCAAACCATTATGGACTATATTAGAAGGCAACAATACCAATCATATCCAATATATTCCACATTCCATAAATGCTTCCAACAGGTGAATTATATGTTACATATGGTTTTTGCAGAATTGTGTAGATTATGCTGTTTTATATTAGGTTAAAAGATACACATAGAATACATGCACACTTGCAAACCTTCTGATGCAGAGGGCTCAATCTATCCCTTCAGAGATTTGCTACATTACTACCATGATTTTTGGTCAGGCTCGGCTCTCAAGGTGGCTAACAACTATCCCAACCCATAAGAGAAGTACAGTACAAGAAGTATGAAGGTATGTAGAGCAGTCTCTTCTGCCCCACATCAAGCAAATTAGGACAAATTCTAGCCTTCTTCCCTTGCACAGAAAAGGAGAAAAGTACGAAGTCTACACTATAATCCTCTTTTTGGTTTGTTGCTTTTTAAAGGCCTAATTCAGTTAATTTAATCTTACATAAATATATATAAGATATAAATATGTATGTCTTATCTTAAGAAGGCCTGTGACAACTTATTTGGCACAACTGCCAGGAGTTGTCAAACAGGCCAAAACACATGACAGCAGAGCTTTATGGGTCACAGAGTGTGCACAACCATACTGCATTTTCTTCACCATTTGAGAGCTCAACATAAATTGTGGAAAAGAGGCTATATATATGGCCAGTAAACAGTGGGGCGGTGTAGGCTCCTACTACTATGCTGTCCCTAACAAGTGAGTGTTAAAATGGAACAGTATAATTTGAAGACAAGACCTTTTCACTTCAGTTTTAAAACTTCACTTTCAAATCAGCCTCCTGGTGCAATGTCATAAATCCCAATGTTATAAATCTCAGGTGAATTCTAAAGGCATAAAATTATCTGAAAAGTTTTGAGATACCTTAATTGAGCAAGATGTTGCAAAAATCAGACAAGAAGCAGCAAAAACACAAGGAAGACTTTTTCTTTGAGTAATTTTAATTGCATGTTGTTTTCCTGAGATATCATGGCATGGAAGATCTGCTGACTCCTAAATAAATTCCATTAGGTGATCTGATGGCATTAGGTTTCAGCTTGAGTTGCCCAGAAAGAAGAAACACAATAAAGTTTGATTTTCTATTTTGAAAATATTTGCTGATAAAGTCAAAACTGTCTCCATCCAGTCTGATGTTTGCAAGTAGCATAAATATATGCAGTATTACGGATACAACCCAAATGTACAAGTATGCTCTCATTCCACTCATTTTTTTGGAACACAATTCTAAATAAATTAACTGTGTGTCAGATGACAGCTTTAGTATAAAATGCATGACAAAATGTCTTCATTTAGGCAATAATTAAAACATTTTGTCTTTTCCTGTGGGAGCCCTTCAATTCTGGATGAAAACTAGCACCATCATGCCAATCTGATGTGCCCCATTTGAGAATCTACAAGATCCTTTCTCCCCATTGCATCTCAAAGCCAACAAGCAGACTGCATGATTTGTAACATCACTTTTTCTCTCCCTTCTTGCTTTTTAAAAACATGTTGGTGGGTGAAGGAATCTAAAGATCTACGAAGTTTAAACAGTCCAGCACTTTTTACTGTCCTGAAAAAGGAATCAACACAATATACATTTTAGTGGGGGGTTTTCCAAATGACATTCAAGAACCAACTTATTACAACCCAAACTAAGATTTAAACGTGTTACAATTTTCAGGCTGACAAATACCCTGACTTACGGGAGGCCACGAGATGTGTGCGTGCGTGTGTGCATGCGCGCACCTTCAAATCACTTGTCGACTTACAGTGACTCAAAGAATTTCAGACGTTTTCTCAGCAAGGAATCCTCAGAAGTAGCTGTGCAGTTCCTCCCTCTAAAATACACCCTACAGCCCTTAGTATGCGTTAGCAGCATCCCATCCAAGTCCTACTCGGTGCCTTCAGTGGAGTCAGGCCCTTCAGCGAGCCTTCACTGCATTTGACTCCTGATTGGGCGGAGGGGCACATCGCGATTTCATGATGTCACATCCACACGGTGCTTCCCCGAGACTGCTGCACTGAGACAATACGGCCCTACCAGACACGTACGCCCACGGCAGCGGGAACACCCCCTCGCCCCCCCCACCGCCATCATCCGCACGGTGGCCGGTAAAGGCGGCCAGGAGGCTCTTTTAACACCGGCAACGGTCCTTTCGACACAGGCCGCCACAAGGGAATCGGGCGATACAACCTGCGGCACGGAGGCAACCTCCTCCTTCCCGTGGGTGCCCCTAAAGTTCTTGCTGCGGAACGCTTCGAGGGCTTCTTCATGGAGGCCCACGGCAGGAAACCGCGTCCAGAGGAAAGGGGGCGGGAAAGCACACACGGGGGCGGCCACGGCTAATGCCAGACCCCCACCCACGGGGCATAAAAAGCCACCCCCGTCTCCCCTCACCCACCTCTGCCCTCGTTAACGCTTCAGAATGAAGGAACGCCCACCCACACACCCCCTGCCGCTCCCACCACGAAAGGTGGGACTTCGGAATTAAAACGAGGACCCCCCCGGCTTTTCCTCCGGTCCTCCGCCCAAGTAAAGTTTCCTCCTCAGCCCCGCGGCGGCCTTCTCGCCTCACGACCAGCCGACGCCTCAGCCGCGCGTTTTCTCCCGCCGCGCCCGGCCCCGCCTCACCTTCTGCTCTTCCGCCGAGGCGGGCTCCGAGCTCTCCGCCGACATGGTTTTCCACACGGCGGCCGCCGCGGCGCCGGCGGCAGCAGCAGCAGCACCCGGAGAAGAGAAAGGGCCTGGAGCCGGCCAAGCGCGCCCAGCGCCGCTCCCTCAACCGCACACAAGATGGCCACCCGTTTTACGACGGCGAGCCGGCAGGCTCAAATTTCTTCTTCCCGGTCCGCGGTATCTCTTCAATCCTCAGACCGGGAGCAAATGAATGAGCCAGAACGGGAAGGGGGGCGGGATATGCAGATCTCTCGCGGGATCTCGGTCTTCGTGCGTCACATTCTCGGTTTCCGCAGAGATGAGTGCTGTGGAATACTGGGAGTTGTAGTCCTGTGGGGGGGAATTGCCACTTTCTTGGGTAGGCAGGTTCCTTCAAGTCGGCTTAATGGCGACCGCGGGAATTTCCGAAGCCTCGGCAAAGAATAGTAGACTGTTTGAACGTGACGGGCCTCGGCCCATGAACCGTTGGCTCCCAGTCCGTGGCCAGTTTTCAGGGAAGGCAAAAAAAAAGTATCCTGTGGAGGCGGATGCTGGTCCCTGGCCAGTGAGGGGGGAAAAGTGTTTCGGTCTAAGAATGAACGTGTGGTGGGACAGGAGGGGGGAAGTGCTATTTAGCTGAAATCTTAATGGCGGTGAACATTCGTGGGCTGCTGAGGTTGTTAAAAATGGCGTTTTACTTCTTTTTAAACTCAAGCAGAATGGCGGCCTCCGCATTTGGTGAGAAAACAAGAGAAGGCCTTCCTAGGCCGTTTCTGCACTAGGCTGTCACAGTGCTATTATTCCACTTTCAACCTCCTGTGGAATCCTGAAGTCTGCAGTTTAGGCCTTTGAGGCCCCTCCTGAAACTGCAAACCCCAGGATTCCACAGGAGGTTGAAAGGGGAATAATTGCGCTATAACAGTCTGGTGTGGAAGTGAATTTAGTGACTGCCCCCTGGTTGCAGAAGGCTCTTCCATGGGATGCTAGGCTGGCCTCCTCCCCCTCCACTCCTTCCTCAGTAGGGGAGAGGAAAAGGCAGAATCCCAATAGGCTTAGGCAAGATAAAAATGCTGCAGCCCCTCCTGGCTTGGGTGTTCTTCCTTATGAATAACTATCCTGACCACGCTCTGATGTTGCTGGTCCTCATGTGGCCGTTTCCATGTGTTGAAATGTTGGAGGGTTTGCAGTTTGATCTACGGTAGGTGACAAAATACTCCCAAGTAGCCCAGAGAAAGTTCTGGATCTTCCTTTGCAGAGGGAGGGACAGTCGGCTGACATTTTAAGGTTTACATGTGGTGCAAGTGTAGAAAACATGCAAAGCTGATGTCCAGAGATTCGGAAAGCCTTCATATGTGGTAAATTGCAAATTAGGAGATAAAGGTGAAGTCGGCCTTTTCATCTCTTTGGGAAGAGTCCTTTCAGCAGTGGCATAGCAATAATTTGGTGACTTGGAGCCCTGGTGGCGCAGTGGTTAAATGCCAGTACTGCAAGCCACAAGGTTGTGAGTTCAATCCTGCTGGGCTCCAAGGTTGCCTTCCATCCTTCCGCAGGTCGGTAAAATGAGTACCCAGCTTGTTGGGGGCATGTATAGAAAAATGTATCAAAATACATGCTATTTGTAAGTTGTTCGCCGCCTCGATCCATATGGAGAGGCGGGATACAAATAAATAAAATAATAATAATAATTAATAATAATAATAATAATAATAGAAACTTCTAAAGAGCAGACAGTTCAGTTTGGCACTTCAGATATTAAAGCCCCCAAGCAAAATCCAAAAAAACAGGCAGTTGTAAGCGTATCTGGCAGCTTTTATATCCACCTTGAGCAACACTTTTGGAAAGCAAATGAGACTTAAAGCCCATTCCAGTTTAAGGAGCTTGTCTCACTACATTATGACTCTTACAGGTTCCAGTAAGAGAAAAATCAAACTATTCGAAATGAGTGCAGTATGAGCATCTGATAGTTCTTCACTGTGATCATGTTAACAACGGTGTGAGAGTTAAAGTGATTATCCAAGGAAGTAATACCTTCAGGAAGCCTTCCTTTAGCCGGCATTCCCTATATATTGTATCTTCAAACCAATTGTTTCTAGGCAGCTGGTTGGGAACTGCAATCTAGGACATCCAAAGTGCTCCAGTTGGGTAAAGATGCCCTCGGCTATCAAAGCAGTGCTTCAGTTCTGGACTGACAAATACTAGATTTCAAGATTGTTCCAAAATCACTCTAGTCTGGCACAGAACCCTAAACTGACTTTAACATTAGATATAGACAAGCTAGCTATGGTTATACAGCAAAGGTGAAAGGCAGACATTTTCTTGGGCCAGCCTACAGATTATAGCTATCACATAGAATCCCATTTAAATAAGCATATTTGGTGGGCTATAAGGTGAGCTGTTTTACATGTAATAGCTCAGCAGATTTGTTATCTTCTAGATGTGTTGAACATACTATTTGAGGATAGAGAGAGGTGTAGTCCAACGTATCCGGAGGGTGCCATGTTATGAGAGCCTTGCCTAACTCCTGATACTAACTGAATTAGGTCTTCACATAAACTGCAGGCATCCCAAGTTACGGAAATCTTTGAGGCAAAAAAACAACAAATTAATGTGACAAGGGACTGCACACAAATTCATTGGGTGTAGATGATTTTAACATCCTCCAGTTTACTTGCAGATGACTGTTAGAAACGAAGAGACACCTTTTAAGATGATAGTTACATGGCATAAGAAAATGCCACATGAACAACAAGGACATCCAAGCTCTTAACAACCAATTGTTTCCCCAACTGTTTTTAGAGAAATCTTTCAAAAGCACCTTGAATCTTTAGAAGGGATTTGGGGATAAAAGAGTATTTCTCAACATGACATTTTCCCCTAAGTGACACTTAATTCTCAGTTATATAACAGACTCTTCACCACAGTTCTCCAGTGGTCCTGTTACTAGATTCTTGCAGTTTTTAAAATGTGTCCATAGTAAATAAAGTCATTTTTTGTGACAGGCTTCATAAATCATGGCTCAAGAAAGAAAGAAAACAAAGGAAAGTAAGTTAGTTAGTTCACAGTGATCTTGTCTCTCATTTCCTAAGAATGGTTTAAATTTTTCAAGAGTTTCTTTGTTCATTGGGTGAGGGCTTTTACTGGCTGATGAGAATACTGCAATACAAACAGGTACTGTCACATGCTATGAAACATGTACTATCCTGCATTGGAATATCAAGATATTTGCCACAATTAGAGGTACCTAAGTAATGGTTTTCAGACATAACAGATACATGTTGAATAGATTTTTTGCATCAATTAAACAGGGGGAAAAAGGATTCTATCAAAAGTTCTCCTGGTTTCAAGGAAACAGAGCTGTTATATTACAACTAACAGTATGACGAGCTAGAACTGTGTGCTACAACCCAATTCTGATGCTGTTCTAGCATGATGAAACATTTCCCTTTCTCTCCGCATTGCAGTTCTCACATCATCTAAAAAGAGCCTCCAGATGATTCCCAAACTCTACAGGAGGTTTTGAGGGTGTGTGGGAGGAAGGTATTTCAGTCCTTCCCAAGAATTGGTTTAATACTGAAAACTGACGCGCATCCCTGTTGCAGGAGAAAACTTATGCAGAAGACAGTCCACAAAGAAGAAAGCATCACAGCCCTTTAGGTAATTGGTTCCAGCAACATATCACAGCGAGTAGTAGAACTGTGCTACTGAACAATTCTATCCAGATCACTCTAGGGCCAAGATTGCAAACCCCAAGGGTGAGGTAAGTAAAAGATGGACTGTTGTTGTTATCTTCAAGTTGATGACAATAAGGCGAAACTATTGCAGGGTTTTCTGACACTGAGTGATGCACCCAAGGTCACCGAACAGGTTTCCATGGCTGAGCAGGAAATCAAAGCCTGGTCTCCAGGGTCACAGTCCAACACTCAAACAGCACCATGCTGGCTCTAAAAGATGGGTCCCTGAGGTTATATAAGGAAGAATCAAACAAAGGGCACTGAACTGCACAGGTATGATTTATCTTCCATTCTAACACATAAGAGAACAGTAAAAGGAAGTTGCTAACAAGAAAGTTTATACCCTTGCTCTGTTCCCAGCTGTCTCTATATCCTTACACTGCGAGGCTAAAGCATAAACTTTCAATCAGGGCCTACTGACCTATTGTTAAATATATGATTATGATGCTGACAGGGATTTTAAATCTGCTAGAGTGGGGTCCATGGACAATCGTCCCGCATTTTTGGTCTGTTTACAGAAGCAGTTTCATCAACAGAACCACTCCTTCAATGCTGGCGTAGGACAGTGGACCAGACAAATTTAGTGCCATTCGGAACCACCAAGCTCTATTTTGGGAACCAGCAAAGCTTACAAATGAATACTAAATAGACATGCTTCATTTTATCTTACCAGTTTATCCCACACAGGAAGCAGTGCCTCAGATATTTTCACAGTAAAGGTCCTCTTAACATTCTATATAGACTGCTATTCTTTCTTTTCCCCTCACATGGTAGTGAGGTTACTTAGATGTGTAGTTGTCAAAGCTCTAGTACCTACTGTGACACCAACCTTAAACTGGCTTATTGTGCTGGAACCAGAATTAGCTGATATGGCTGTTAAGGCTTGTACTTAAACGTGCTCTGTGTAATGGTTCTTACTAAATTGCTTGTAAGACAGCTTTTTACTTGATCCTAACATACCCCAGCCATCTGTCAGTTTTTCAGTGCTCAAGGGTAGTTTGTTAAGAGCTGCTCGGGGATATGTGGTTTTCATGTAAGTAATCCCTGAGATACCTTTAGCAATGGAGTCTTGACTTTAGCATCTGCTTGATCATTCCATCCAAATGTTATGTTTTATTTCTAATTCTTTCAAATGATTATTCCCAAATAGTAACACCAATCACTGTAAGAAAGTACTGTAATTTCAAAGCAGCGCGTAATTCAGTTGGAATGGAAACATGTCATTTGCAATTATTGTGTGCGTGCGCGCACGCAAGCACCTTCAAGTAGACTTAGGGTAATTCCATGAATTTCATAGGATTTTCTTAGGCAAGGGATACTTATTGCATTGTGCAATAAAAGAGAAGGCTTTCTAGAGCCACCTAGTGGCCAGTGTTGGATAAAAGATTACTAACAGCACAAAAGACCATCTCCAAATAAAACCAAATAAAATTACTAACAGCACAAAAGACCATCTCCAAATAAAACCAGAATTCCAATATTGCTGTTTTCACATATATTTAAGATATAAATACTACTTTGCTTTCACAGTACATCTTTTTTTTTAAAAAAAACAGTCTGAGAAAGTCAGGAATGGGACAATAGTGTTATGTAAAATTTTGGTTCTGACCATTAGGACAAAGTGAAATGCTTTGAGGAAGTTTTTTTTTTTTTTTTAAACGGGGGTTCGGGTGCTAATTATGAGTTGGATCAATGAGTTGAATGAGCAGTCAAACAACATTGGGAATATGGTTTAATATGTTATCATGGGGCCTATGTGGGGAAAGAAATGAGTAATATGGAGGGGAAAATTACACAACCCACCCTTCTCCTACATGCTTGCATAGTATGATAATGCAATGGAAGTTCAGAATCCCATCCTTATTTTAAGCAGCGTTAAGTATCTCTTAAAAACACATCACACAGCAAAGTAAAGACTTTCTGTATATATTTCAGATTTCAATATTAATGTCAAAAATACGTAGTATGATTTTACATAGGATTTGTGCTACATTAGAACAGTAAAGACAAACATCACTTAAGTAGAAGAAACATTAAATATTAAATAACCAAAAAATAAAATAAGGTGTAAACACTAAACTAATTTGGGAATCTGCTATTGCAACACATCCAATGAAGTGGTTTAAAACCAGTATAAAAAGATTAGGACTAAGTATGTTCCAGTCTACTTGGAATACACAAAGCTCATTCCAGAAGCCTTTTTAAGAACTGGTCCAAGAGCCCAGAAAAGCCTTGACTCCCATGGGACCATCATCCCTCTTTCTTTGCTATTTAACTTTAACCCAGTATGTTTTATGCCAATTGTTTGTCTTAAATAGTAATCTGGTAAATGAGCAAATAGTTTTCATTGTTGCGTCGTGCTAGCATCGGGGTGAAAACTGGGGGTTTGTTGGCGATTCTGTGTAAGATTTGAGTTCGTATGCAGCGCCACTGTCAACCTCCATGGATTTTCGAGAAAAAGGAGTCTTACGTCTCTGTAGAGGTAGATCTTTCCAGACTTAGAACTCTGGAACCTGGAAAGTAATAAACGCTAGGATTAGTCACTGTTGGTAATCAACTGCCATGTGTAAAACTTTTTAACACTGATACCAAATGCTTGGAGAAAGAATATCTTTATAATCTGAACAATTATTTTTTGAGCTAGCACAAAAAGTAACTGCTACATTTCCATTTATCCTTAAGTAACCCCTGCTTTGAGGACCAGGTTTCAACTTAATTTGAAGCAACGAGAACAAATGTTAAATGGCTGCAATTTTAATTGTGTTTTATATTCAAGCAATATACTAGAAAAGAGTACTAATGCTTACAGATTAGAATGCTGAGCCTATTAGCTTATTATCTTTATAGCCTGTTGGTCCTTCTGAAGTCTTTTGCAGCAACTGAGAAATGAGATGGGCATCTGGGGCAAAAGTATGTGTATCCCTAAATGACCTCCCAAGACTTGCTGCAAAAGGGTTTTAAAGGGACTCAATC
Organism: Ctenosaura bakeri; assembly: GCA_948474755.1. Taxonomy (NCBI): domain Eukaryota; kingdom Metazoa; phylum Chordata; class Lepidosauria; order Squamata; family Iguanidae; genus Ctenosaura; species Ctenosaura bakeri. The sequence goes on along the minus strand of CAOLHI010000035.1, from coordinate 601,873 downwards.
AAGTTTGCGCATCAGGTTATTTGGAAATTTTATAGAACCTGGTAAATTTCTAGATGGAGAATTGTGGTTTACATACCAACATAATGTTCTCTGGATTGCGTCAGAAAAGGATATGTTTAGGATTACAATCATGCAGGCAGTTACAAAGACAGCCTGCCAAAACAACCAAGTGTTTTGATGAACACACAAACATGGGCATGAAAAGTTGCCCAACTAATCTGACTCTCACATTTTAAAAGGCTTTTGTTTTTTGGTGTTTTGTTGTTTTTTAAATCCCTGTATGTCAAGTTTCAACCCTGGGCAAATGTTTTTGCTGACAACCTCTTGCTAAGGGGATTTCACAATGGAAGCGCTGACAGAACTTTAATTAGGGCCTTCTAAACAGATGATGCCACAAAGCACTTTACAATTGTATGACTTCATTTGTTTCGGAGAGAACTTGTATGGTTTCAGCAGCTCAACTTGACTCACTCGTTTTCAAGTCTATAGTTACAGCAAAAAATGAAAAACCAATACATATGACCCATCTGAATTGTTATTCAGTACAGGCATACATCAGTTAAACAAAATCTCTGACAATGAAGCCTCTTTTTACAAACTGGTTTTCTTCCTTGTCCTTTGTCTAAGCTGGAAGGTTTTTAGCAGCATCAGCATTGGACGGATGGTGAAGGACGGCTAGAGAAACATGGACTTTTGGCAATGTGTCTGCAATAAGCAATGTCAACAAAAAAGCTTGAGCTGAGAAAAATGGGATTCTGCTCTAGCTCATTCTACCATACCTGTGGTGCCTGCCTACAATAGGCAAGACAAATAGTAGTTGGCTCCACAATCCTTTAGTATATATATATGCGAAAAGCAAAACAGAGTAAAGAGGAGCAGGTAAGCCTGCCTTCCCAGTTAGCCCCAGCATGTTTTTTTTTAAAAAAGCATGGATCTCCAAATTTAGTCACTAGAACGGAAAGCACCACACACACACACACACAATTGGAGGCTGGTGAAAGAAAAAAATAATCCCTGGATGCACTTAGAAGAAGTTTTCAGGTAGTCTCTAGAAAGTTTAAAATGTTTGAGTTTTTTTGCAAATATTACATGACCTTGTTTTATTTCACATGTGCACGTTGTTAGCTTTGATTTAAAAGTTAACAGTTGCTGAAATGTTGTATTGCTTTTCCTTTTTTGTGGCATAGGAACCTCACCCCATTCCTTCCATGTTATTTTTGCCTCTTATACTACATTTTCTGTTAAAGAAGTAATTCCCAGGAACATGATTACTTTGTTAACTGAGATATACTTATATTAGGATCCACGGCTCTTTTCCAAAAGATTTTTCAGCATTCTTTAAAAACTGAATTGATTATCTGAATGATCTTGCACCAGGTGAAGTAGCATATAACAGTTTTGCCTAACCTCAGGTGAATGAGGTAGCGTAGTAGTCTTTCTTCTGTTTGTCGAATATTTTCTTTATTAATGCTTCTCTTTGTATCTCGTCTCACAGGGACAGAAAAGGTTCTTTGCCGTAGGAATGTTTGATGATTGGCAGGCATCTCTCGTAGGTCATATATCACCACAAACATCTTCACCACCGTCTTGTTAGGGTTAAATAAGGTCTGAAAAGAGGCAAACAAGTGCTTCAGAATTACACTTTCATGGAGTACCTGCAGACAGAAAAAAAATCTGTTCCCAGTAGGTTGTATTTAAGTGTTTCCTCTGCTACAAACAACTTGTTCAATGAAAGTCTCTTTCAGCAGAACAGAAAGGGGACATTTTCTTCAACTTCCTCTTCCCCTTGTAGTTCCTAGGCCATCTCCCAATACCCCAAATCTCTGGGTATTGGTGATGTTGTGGGGGAGGGAAGGATGCCAGTTTCTTCTGTTCTTTTACAGAAGGTACCACTGGATCAAATAGCGTTTTTATCAGCAGACAGACACTGCTGGATACATCTCAATTTCACATACTGGTTGCCTCTGTGTACGATGTTTATTATGCTTAGGAATCAATATAATGTTCTTCGTATCAATAAAACAAATGGAGATCATTACCAGTGATCCATGGTACCAGCTACCATGCCAACTCAGAGAACAGAGTGGTCTGATTTTGTGTATGTTTACTATTGTTATGGTTTTATTTATTTTAGTATTATATGTTTTAAACTGAATTTACTATGTACGGACAAGCCTATCACATTTTGAAAAAATAACAGTAATAAATTTCTTTGTATTGCATAGGGTATTTCTTGATACAACCCTAAAATTATTTGCACAGCAGTATGACTTTGCTAACTTCATAAATTAAGAGACTGCAAACAGTCTGCTGTTAAGGTACAGACATTTTTCATGGATTATTAGTCTATTTTGCCCCTTCTCAATTCTTTGTTAATATGCAAATCCCCACTCAGTGTTTATTTGTTCCTCTTTGATTAATTTAATAAATTTTATTTTAACCTAGTGGTTGAAATTTGTTCTTCTTACAGATTACTATAACCACAACTTACAGATTAAATTACACACAATCAAGGAAAAGGAACAGTTACCGTACATTAACTTGATTTTATTCCCTTCCATTCACAATTCCCTTCAGCTGCAAATTGCATAGGTATAATCTATTCTATCCAGAATATATGCTATATTCTGACTTATGGGGACACTAAGGCAAACCTATCACTGGGTTTTCTGGGGGCTGAGCGTTTGCGATGTGCCCAAGCTCAGCCAGTAGGTTTCCACAGCCAAGTGGGAATCCTGGGCCATTTCTGCACTAACCTTTTATAGTGCTATTATTCAACTTGCCCTTCCCTAAACTGCAAACCCCAGGATTCCGTAGGATGTTGAAAGTGGAATAATACCACTATAACACACTAGTGCAGAAATGGCCCCAGTCTCCAGAGCTGTAGTCCCAATAGTCAGCCCACGACACCATGCATAATACTCTGAAGTAATTACCAAAAATAAAGCAATTCTCAAAAAGTCATCCAAAGAAAGTTCATATGAAACACAGTTGTTATCTTTCCACATCTTGATACAAATTCATTACAATTCTGTGAGTATAATTTCCCAGCCATTTATATATTCAAGCCACTGCAACACCTAAAATTTCTACAATTTTCTCATAGACAACCTATGAAAATTGAGTTGGAACTACTGCATGAGGCAGAAAACAACTGAACTACTATGGTAAAAAATTTCTTTTGCTATAGATTTTTGTGGCTTTCTATCTATAATCATGTTATATGTTCATAAATATATGGTTTATAATGGGCACATTGCATATTACAACCTGCATATTTTGCAAATATGATTTGGAAATCAACCTCTTTAAACACATTATTGTATTAAATAGGCTTGCCATGAGAACAAAATGTACTCCAGCCACCACTTAGGTTCACTGGTGATAAGGAATCCAATGAAAGATTTGACATTTTGACAAGATTTGACATAGTTGCCTATGAGAACATAGTTCCCTATCACTTTCCCTATGATCTGGAAATAATGGAGAAAACAGGCAACTGTTTCTGTGTCATCTTAAATTCTAGTGTCACTGCTGGTTCTCTGGGGATGGAAGGATACAGTATAACTGAAAAATACTTGGTGAGAGTGAGGGGCTCTTAACATCCCTCAGAAGGTTTAGAATGGAATTCAAAAGAGAAAGAAAGAAGAAGATGAATTCCTGCACCAGGACCAGCAAAACATATGTCCAGATTATTTGTTGTTTGCATCTCTCATGTCATGATTAAAGTGGGCAACCAAGGAATTTCCATTAGATCCTAGAGACTTACCTTGTTTTCTTCAGAAACAAGTGTTTAGCTGTATGTTGGAAAGAGGATTGTTAATGTAACTGTGTGGCACAGAGTACATACCACTTGTATTGTTCCTGAAGGAGGTACCCGATAACCCCTTTTACCAAGGGACTCTAAAGCAATTACACCCTAGTGGGGGAAACAGAAAAAAGAAGCAGACTATTACAGACTTGTACCCAAGTATAAGCTTTAGAATATCAAAGTGTTTAACTCATGATATTAAATGTAATAGGAACTCACACAAAAAATATTTTTTGCACAAGATTACGCCCTTTTGCCCACTCTGACAACACCTCTGGAACTTACTTACACAGAAGTAACGTATCAGTGATGAAACCACAGAAGTGTAGTCACAGCCACTAACAGTTTCTCTTTGCAAACATTCCTTCTAAGTGGACAATGTCTGTTTCAAAGTACACACCTAGAATTGATTATCAAGGGCCAACAGTATTCACATATTTTAACTACAGCAATAAAAGGCAGTGTTCAGCCTGCTGAGAAGTAATTACAAAATCAATGCATGTATTTATAAGAGGAAAGACAAGATAGCCACATTTAACAGCTTCCATTTCTTAAGATGACTGGGCTATAAATGAGGCTCACAGAATCTCTTCAACTGAATCCAAAGTAGCCCAAGGTCTCTGCAATCCCTGTAAAGCACAAGTGGGGGACTTCACTCCCTGGAGCTGAATCCAGCTCTCTCGAGATCCCAGTCCCGCCCTTTGGGGCCTCCCAGATGGCTAAGCCCCCTTCACTGTGACACCATCATTCAGGGATTTTCCAGGTTTCCTACAGTTTCTCCCCATTCTAACAAAGCTGAAAGTCTTCTGGTAAGGCTTAATTACTGGCAGTAAGAGCTTCAAGCTAAAATAACCCAGCATTTTCGTTCCCAACATTTTGTCCACCACAGATTGTGGCTTCAACAATTTCTGTAGGACTAAATTCAGCTCACAAGCTGAAACAGTTCCCCACTCTTGCAATATATAAGACTCTTCCAGATTAGTCTAAAGAACTCTGAGTTCTCACAACTCAACTGGCAGGTTTTGCTGATTGTTGTCATCTCTGTGTCCATCTCAATCCATTCTTTTGGATGGCTATCTGTAGTGATTGCTTGGAACTGTCTAGGGCTCTGGTTTTTTAAAACCAGAGTGTAATTCACAGAGGTCCTATGGTCTGAAGGGCAATTTTTCTCCTCTCTCTCTCTCTCAGACTTATCAAGCTATAGTGCAAAAGTGCCCTTTCACTGATACACATTAAAAATTAAAAAGAGAAAGGAGCAAAGAATACTTGTTCGTTCCAATGTGTCTCAGAATTAAACATAATCCACTCACTGGGGGGCGGGGAAAGAACGTGTGGCAGCCAGTGCCCCAAATGGCTAGAAATACAGCAGCAAATATTTGCAACCTTCAAACATATTTCCCCTAAACAGAGGAGCCTATGGTAAAGTTTTATCAGCCAAACAAATGGGAATCTCTCTTCCAATAAACCTTATAAATTCTACTCTTGAGTTTGTATAGCTTTCTTTTGTAAATAAATCAAGTTGCTAAGAATAACAGGCTCAGAACTTATCTGTTCTTGGTTGTTCTCTTTGCTCAGAAGAGCTGCTTAAATATTTAGTTTAACTGGAATATGGGTAACAGAGAATTAAATTTGGCAGCCATCAAATGCAAGTATACTAGATAACACAAGCCTTCAGCATACAATTGAAGATGTTTACTACTGTTTCCTGAATAAGTGTTGCTTTGTACATGATGTCCACTGCTCAAAATCTAGCGTTTAAAGTGTGAAGCAGCCCCTAAAAAGCTGTGGTAATTTCTCATCAGTTGAAGAAGAGTTATAACTGATATATGCTTTCTGTTTTGGTCTTCAGATTCAACAGTGGCAGAGTGTGTAAATGTCAACACACACAAGAGGGTACTGACAGTCATGAACATGCATACTAATTTAAATGGCTGAGATTCCATACAACACACATGGGTGCTGTGACAGAGAAAAAATGAATCTGTACCTCTTATGTTTTATTTTCAGGGAAACTCAATCATTTAAAAACATGTGCGTTGCTTAAAATTCACATACTACCTTTCTATTTTGTCATTTGAACTCAGGTATTTTGCGCAAAACTCTGAATAAATGTTGGAAGACTGAATGGCCATCTGTCAGGAGTACTTTGACTATATATCCTAGCATGGCAGGGGGTTGGACTGGATGGCCCTTGTGGTCTCTTTTAATTCTATGAGTTGATGATTCTAGGAATAGCACATTTTAAGCAAGAAAACGATTTTCTTCGTTTTAAAAAAGAAAGAGAATTCAGTATAAATAAATATTTCCATTTATTTCTGTGACTAAGTATATAGGTCAAATATATACCATGTAAGGAGAGGGTGCATTGTCATCAGAAACACTGTAGAATGAAACTTCAACTGGAAGAGTCATGTGTGTCGGACAAAAAACTCCACTTGCTCCCACTTCAGCTGTGAAGCCATCTACAATGCCCAGGGGATCTAAACGATAATTCAATACAGATTCCTGAAAGAACAGAACAAACACTGTTGAAAAAAACACCTATGAAATCAAGTCTCTATTGCTGGATCAAAGGAAGCTGCCTGACACCAGGGCCCTTTGAAAAAGTATACACAATTGTGGCACTGTGATCCCACTTTAACATGGCTACATCTTATGAAATCCTAGAATTTGTAATCTGGTGAAACATTAGAGCTCTCTAGCTAAGAATACTACCTACCGCATTAAATAATAAATACTAGGATTCCATGGGACAAAATCATGTCAGTTAAAATGGAATTATTGTGGCCTTCAAGTCCTTTCCAATTTATGGTGACTGTAAGGTGAATCTATCACAAGATTTTCTAGGGGCTGAGGGAACATGGCGTACCCAAGGTCACCCGCTGGGTTTCCATGGCCTAGAGGTGAATCAAACCATGGTCTCCAGGATCATAGTCCAAGGCCCAAACACGAAACCATGCTGGTTCTCAAATAGTGCCCTCTCTCTCTCTCTCTCTTTTCTATTATATGTAGTATGAAAGGGGCCCAGGTCAGATCACTTGTCCATCTAGTCCACACAAATGTTTACTTCAACGGGCAGCATCTCACCATCTTCTCAAGGAGAGCTTTTTACCATTCTTGCTGCTTTATCCTTTTATAACTCCAAGTGACAAAAATTCAAACCCAGCATCCTCTGTATGCAAAGCAAATCCAATAGCTAGAATTTGCAGTACTTAATTCTTTCACCACAACTCCACTATGAGGAGTTGCATTTGCTGGGACAGAAGCTGCAAGGGTAATTAGCCATCTAGAAGTCAAGAAGTCAAAAGATGGTCAGAGGCTAGTAAAAGCAAGATAGGAGAGGGACATGCAGAGGAATAGTCAGGGTCCAGTTCCAAGGGTGAAAGCAAAGCAGAGTCTCCTGCTACCTTGAGTGTCTCTTCCACAGAGTGGGAGGTAAACATTTCTGCCAGCATTTGGTGCCTGCCTTATCTAGGCAGGCTGATTGTTCAGAACAGCTAAGGTATCACCACCTGACCTGTAGGTGTGCTGAGGCCCTCCCCAAACATGCTTGTACTCCCACTATCCCAGAGGGAGGCACAACAGGAACAGAGTTTTAAAAACCAACTTTTCTAGCTCTGGCAAAAACATTACCTGATGTATGTTATCATTAACCTAGTTAACTAAAACTATCTACTTAAGCACCCTTACTAGATTAGATATCAATGCAAACTTCATGTGTTTGCCTGCACAAATTGACTGAAATCAGTGAGACTTTATTTCAGTATAATGGGTTTTAATCCATTTAATTTAATCCATTAAATTTAATAGATTTAGAAATGATCTTTAAGGATACATTATGAACTTCAGGAAGAACAGTCAAAACAATATGTGAACACAATAAAATATTAAAACAGTCCTATAATCTATTCAGACCAAATAATTAAATAGAAATATCAACTGCAATTTTTTTTAAAAAATTAAAACAGCAGGAACAGGTAGAAAACAGGTAGAAAACAGCAGGAACAGGTAGAAAAATTACCATTGTCCCACTTTACCTAATTTCACATTGCCTACAGTTTAACCATAATGCCATACAATTAAAAAAAAACAGCTACTTGGTTAACTGAGATACACCTACAGATTGATAAAGGAACCATGCTTTCTGGCAAAGGCAAACTCGCAAAAAACAGGCTGTAAATACACTTCCCTAAGCAATACATGCCAGAGTATCAAGACACTAGTTATAATGAACAGAGGAATTTTAGAAAATATACATTACCTCAAAGTTTCCTAGGAGACTAAGACTTGTTACAGGTGGTGCACTTGAACTCAGAAATGGTTTCTCATGGACATCTAGATCATGCTCTTTGCTTATACACTGTTGTGGACTAGTTCAAACAGTCATAAAAAACCAGAGTTAGTATTTTTCTCTTCCACAGTTATATCAATGCAAGCAATTTTTAAAAGCTTTTGAAGTACTTATGCAGTCTTTGAACTGCTTAAGCTTTGAAGTTAAAGGAATGTACAGAATTTCAGAACTGCAGCACTGAATAAACTGCTCTTAAAATGCCAGTTCAACTCATAATTGTCATAGACTCCACTAGAGCTTGGAGAAGTTACCTTCGCAGCCTATAACGCCAGAATCTCCCAGCTAGCATGGGCAATGGAAGATTTTGGAAATTGTAGTTCAGTTTGAAAAACTGCCAGTACAAAGCTAGATGAGAAAACAGCCTACAATTCCATTATCATCTGAGCAACTTCTGTGGGATTGTCTGGAAATTCCCAATGATAAAACTTACAAGCATTCTACAGGAGATCTGTATGCCTTCAGCAGCACAAGGCACAAACCTGTTTTAGCCTGCCAGTTTGAAAAGTCTGTTTTGTCTCAATGTCAAGACATTACTAAGCCAGATCATATTGTTAAATTTGGGTACTGTGCCATTTATCATAATTAAATGAAAGAGTTCCGAATAAGAATTCCTTTCTAAATTATATAGGGCTCAGTTTTTTTAAAAAACTCTGTACTGCTATTCAGGAATTTAAGGATGATGTAACAAGTAGGAATGTCTTCTGATTGTAGGAGACAACCAATTTATCAACTAAAACTAATTCTGCATGTGACTGAACAACAGCTTTGAAAAACATTGTTTTTCTGGAGCACTTAAGTGTTCTGAAGTTGGCAAAAAGCCGTCTTAAAATGACCATTGCTCCCCTACACTCACACAGGTACTAATGTCTTTTCCAAAACAGCATGTACTGTCTATAGCTTTTTCTTTAAAAAAAACCAAGTCTTTCTGTATTAGGAGTACACTTTGTGTTAATTACAAAAGTTTTTAAAATCAATTGAAGGTTGTAATTATCTCATATAATATGCATACATGAGTTGAGTCTGTTCAGGTTTCTTCAAAATACTTTTATTTCTCTAAAGTTAGAGTGTATTTTATTTTTTAGAAATATAAATATTAGAAAATACTTTAAAAATACCTTTTAGAAGAAAAACATTTCAGATGCAACAATGACGTATCTAGATCAAAGCATCCAGATCGTGTTTTTCTTTCAGGAACCTGAAAATGAGGAGAAGCAAGAAGAAGAATGGAGAGAAACACAGCTAGTTTAGATTACTGGACCTTAAAATGAATTTGATTTGTTTTTAATATAAACAACAAGAACAGTTTATAGGACCATGGAACCAAATAAGACAATGGAGTCAACTTACTCACTGAACATCTGGGATATTTGACCCCAACACCAGAAATGCCATTATACACAAGAAAAAAATAATCTCTTATGCAAACTAGGTCCCACCATTGAAGTTAACTAGGACCAACACAGGCAAGAAAACCAAGGCATGTGTACCTTTCAACACAAATCTCAAAGTGGCAAGCTGACAGTCTAAATTATGTAGTCATATTAACAGCCCTAAATGTAAACAGGAAGGTCCAAATACTCAAAATGCAGTAAAGTATACCAATCCAGTAAGAGTTATCTGCAGAAAGCTCTTCCTTTTAGATGAAGTCTTGTTCATGTAAACAGAGAGCACGTGAAGACAAGAGATATATCACATCCAGCAGGTAAAGATGTAAACACCATTCCTGTATTATGTGCATTCTATCCAAGATGTTGTCATGGCACTCTCACCTCTGACACCTCCAGTAATTTTTTCTGAAGAGGGAGATAACCCATTCAAGATGCCTCCCTCTCCAACAGACTATCAATATCACCCAAGTAAATGAACAGAGACACATCTATCTGGAACAATATGTTCTGGTCCTCACGAGCTAAATGCAGACATTTGAATCCTCATCCTTTTTGGTCGCATTTCAAAATACTTCAGTCTGCATTCTTTAAAAGAGGAAAAAAGAATCCCTCTGTAAGAGAGGCTACTATCCTTGTCATTTCCCAACAGGTTTTTCTTTTGTTTATGTTAGTCAATATTTAAGAAGGTAACATACCACAGCATGTAGAGAAAATAAAAGCCAAAACAGAGCACCAGTTGGTTTATATCTATTTGTATGAATTACTTACGTAGTGCCCAGAAACCATTTCTTGGTTGGTTTACAAAAAATGTTGAAACCATAAAAGAAAACGAGCATAACAAAAAGAAAAATCTAAAGGCAGGATGAAACAATCAACTGAAAATAACATTAGTGTGAATAATTTCAAAATCACTAGACAATATCAGGATTTTAAAGCTTGAGAAAGGGGAGAAATTGTGAAAGGGTCAGAACCACATAACAGCTACTTACAGGACTTGAAAGCAGAGGCAATCCAGTTTGAGGATGGAAAGCTTTAGTAGAAGTCCCATCCAAACGGTGAAAACTGTTTTTGTGCCACACATGTTTGAGTGATACTGTCCTCTGTACATGAAAGAAGGAAAACAATAATGCCCATTTAGTAAAAATTCACTTCTGAATATTTTACATCATATCTGTGGAAGTGTGATTTGTCATGAACAATGGCTGGCATCCTGTTCATAGATCGCACAGGAGTAAGTTAACCCTACACTTTCATATGTCTATTTTTAACCATTGCTTAGGCTGGTATTCCCTTCTTCCCTCCGCAGCAACCAAAGCCGTCCATTTCCCCAGACTTACTGTAGAGCTGCTGAAGTCTCCCATTCCCACCATTTGTGTTGAAGGTGGGGCTGGGGCACAGAAACATTTGCCTACATCCCCACATCCAGTCCCCATATCCAGATGCAAAGCTATTACAACAGCCCCTGAGACTTCTGAAATCAAATAGCAGACCTCAGCAGATGATATAACAACTTTGTGTCCAGTTTAGGGTACATAGCCAGAAGCTGCTGTGATCTCTGCCAACACTCTCATTCAGGAACAACTGACTGTTAGTGGGAGGCTTCAGGAGCTTTAGGGTAAGTCCAGAGGATGGTAAATGGCTTGGCATAACACACTTCGACTATATTACTCTGATCAGAGGAAGGCAAAGGCAACCACCCTCTGAATAAATCTTGCCATGGAAAGAACAGGTTGCTCACCTCACCTGTAACTGTGGTACTTCAAATGGTCATCTGTGAACTCACACAAATGGGGGTTTACTGTGCCTGCTCAGTGCACCATTCTGAACCTTCTAGAGCTGTTATGCAAGTGTTTTGGCAGTAGCACCTCCTCCACTAGTACCATACGCCCAGCCATGTTCTTGCTCAAACCCTCCGTTCCATGGCCACTGAAGCAGCAACCCAGGAGCTAAGCATATTGAACATGACAGAAGTAGGGAAGAAGAGTGGGTGTTGTGTGAGTTCACAGATGACTACTCAGCAACCACAGTTACAGGTGAGCAATCTGTTCTTCTTCTTTGTGGTCTCTGTGACTCACAGAAACGGGAGACTAGCAAACTACTAAGCTAGGTGGTGGGGGAGTCATGCAACACAGGAGTACAACACTGCTCTCCCGAAAGCAGCATTAGCCCGCCATCTTGGGGGCTAATGCTGCTACAGTGTGTAATGAAGGTCAGAGGCTGAGACCAGACAGCTGCCCTGCAAATGTCATCCAAAGGAACACCCCTCAGAAAGACCAAAGAGGCAGCCACAAGTATTGCAGAATGACTATGTGTAGTGACAGGATGAACCTTCTCGGCTAGTTCCTAGGCCAGGTGAACCAAGTAATTGACTCATTTGGATAGATGCCGGGCAGAGACAGGTAGCTTGCTAGCATAACCAGGCTGCCATGACCGCCACACAATTTGTAAAGACATGTGGGGCACTAGACAGTCCAAAAGGTAGGATGTGAAATCAACAGGCCTTCTTTCCTATAGTGAAGCAGAGGTAGCACCAATGCAACGGTCAAATCCCAATATGAAAGTAAGTGCAGTTGAGATCCAAGGTTGTAAACCAGTCTCCTTTCAGCCACAGATGAATAGAGTTCAGGTTGACCATACAAGAAATGCCTGGGAGAGATAAATGAATTCATGTCTTTCAGGCACAGAATGGGGTGGAGTTCACCATCCCTCTTTGAAACAATAAAATAGCAGGAAATGGTGGCACAGGTTTGATGGCTCCTTTCTGGAAAAGAGTATCTATCTCTTCCCACTGAGGAACAGAAAGAGTGGTAATGCAAGCTACGCTGGTAGGTGGATATTAAGCAATCGCATAGCCCCGGTCAATAATGTCAAGGACCCAAGGGTCAGTGTCAATGGTATACCAGGCATGGTGATAAGGATCAAATCTGTCACCAAAAGGGAGAGTGGAATGAAAAAAGTCAAAGATGATGTTTGCTGAAGAAAGTCAAAGATGATATTTGCTCTCTGACAACTTCTTTTAGTATGATTGGGAACTGTAGTGAGATGGGACAGAAGACTTCCTCAAAGATGGTAGTGAGGGGAAGGAGGCTCTGGAGCATTTCAGTGGAACAACAACAACAGACTTGGGCTTTGGGTACCAAGACAACACTTGAATCAAAGATCCTACATAAAGTGTCCACCTTCTTCAAAGTAGGCCTCACTGAAAATGAGTTGCTCCAAGACCACCTTGAGAAGAGCTGGAAAAAAAGGTAAAGGGGCTCTATATAAGAGCCTAGAGTCTCCTGAAGACTGGGTCCTCAGGCTCTGGTTCGTGCTACTTAATGTCAAAGCTGGAGAAAGCTGGCCATACAGATTATCAACTCTGAAAAGGTGGAGATGTTGTTCATGGGCAAAACAGATTCATGCTCACCACGAATGTTAAGGGTGAGTGCGGCTGGACAACCGAAGAGGATGAAGTCACGTCAGAGTCAGTATCTTATGATACGATAGATGCAGAGTGGCAATGGCACAATTTACACAGCAAAGGCAATGAAGTAATAGCACAACCAGCAGTGGAAAGCAGTGGAGCGTCTGGGACCAAAGACGTAACTTCTCTTTATCTCCCCTACGCTCAGCAAATGGCTGCACTTGTATCTTCAACCTCTTGTTGAGGAGAAGGGCCCCCTCTGCCTCAGTCCCCAGACCTCTGACACAGAAGTTGCAAACTCCTGCTATTCCTGGCACTCCAACACTGTGTCTGAATCTTCTGACTCCAGAGCGTGAGTTATGACAGTGAGGTTCCTCAATGTTGGTTCCCTGCGTGTCTGGGTTATAAACAGGAGCAACGGCAGATGCACTACAAGTAGCACCTATGATGCCACACCAATGACAAATATCTTTTGCAGATGTGTCTTCTGTATCTTGTTTTGAAATTACAGTTTACTTCAAAAAACTGAAGTACAGTTTATAAAAAAAAAAACCTCATCTACATTTGAGTTACTTTCTTCTTGTCTCACAACACAAACAGGCATTGTGTATTTGTGAAATCTAGCATCCATTATATAACATGGCTCCTAATGTTGCAAAGTCTAAGTCAATAATCACTATAGTGCTTTCCTTGAGGACTGGGATACCTCTGTTTCATAGTAGCATGATGTTGTGGACTAATAGCTAATCTTTGAGAAGAATCCACAGTGGGTGGTCAAAGCCCCAGCATAATCCTCTGTTACATGTATCATTAGGAAAGATGATAAACTTATATGCAAGGGCACATCATAAATAAACCTTTGATTAAAACACTGTATAAGCACTTCAGCTAACAAGTAACAAACATTAACCTGTTGTCATGAAAGCAGATGTGATAAGAAAAAAAAGAAACCAAGGCATCAGTCAGACATTCACTTACCATGTCAGGACACCCAACCAGCTAGGAACCACCCTACGCACCTTAGTGAGCAATTCCCATGTTAAAACTGTTGCAGTCGTGCAGTATCACTCTTATGCATCCACTTCTATCTTTCCTGCTTCATATTTCGCTTCCAATAATGATCTATTGTTCTAAATGCTGCCCAATAAACAGGGAATTATAACTAGAAGATTTCCTACCAAATTACCTACATAGGGCAATGTCACGGACTTTTGTTCTAAGTAATCTTGAGCACATTTAGGGTGGTGGGAGAGGCAGGATAGAAACTAATTCCACTGGTCATTATAAATATAAACAGGTACACACGTTAAAAATGCCACTCACCGACACTTCCGCATTCTTCTTTTGTTCAATCAAAGCCACCAAGGAATCTTCAACAGGCTTCTTCTGAGAACATTTTTGTACTTCATAATCTGTTGGGTCTTCATTCTCATCGTTTGCATTTTTCACTTTGCCTTTAGTTTTGCATTTGAAACTTTCAAAGTCTTTATGTAAATAGTTTTCAATACTAGCCAGTTGGGAATTTTGTTCACAACTATTTGGTTGCTTTGAGCCTTTATTTAAGCACTTAAGCTCATTTTTGTGCAAACTATCAGATGCCTGTGTTACAGTCACTTTCATGTTTTCAAGTATATTGGACTGATCCAACTGTGTATTGTTTAAACAGTCCGGGTTGCTGGTTTCACTAGTGATTGTTCTGTTCTTACATTTATCTGTACAAATCTGTTCATCACTTCTGTTGAAATGCGAATACTGCTTGGCAATACCTTTCTTTGCCACCTGAGGTTTATGGGAACAACCAGAAAAGGCGGATTCCAATTTATCTGCCCATTCTGATTTATATTCTTCTTTGTTACATGATTGGTTGAGGCAAGTTAATGGACTTTTATTTCTATTGGTAGGAGATTGCTGAAATGCATTTTGGACTACTTCATTGGGATCTGCTAGCAGCAGTTTTCTTCTTACTTGAGAGTTTGGAGATATCTTCAGTTCATCATCAGATCTAAGTGAACTACAAAGGGTTGCTGGCATTTTACCTTTTGTCTTTTGGTTGTCTTCTGTTAAAGTCAATCTTGAAACCTCTGAAGAGGCTTCTCTGCATTTCTTCAACAGGTTGTCCTCTTCACAGGGATGGTGAAAAGCCTTTGGATTAACTGAACTCATTTCTTGAACATGAAATACAGGATGAACAACGTGTGACATTGGTGGATCACAGTGAATCAGATGCTGAGCAATCCTTGCTATAACTTCTTGCCGCTCTTGAAGTAAAGAACTTATGAGAGGATTTGTTTCCTCTACAGTTTGGCGGGAGCAATGGTTCACTGGAATATAGGAATTGGATAATGGTGTTTCTGGTATTATTTGGGCTTTCCTAATACTGCTGTTTTCAGATGAAGTAAGTTCTGTGGCAATAGTAGTGGAAACAGAGGATGACTCCTTTCCCTTCTTTACAAAGTTTCCTTCTTCATGTGCACTACGTAAAACCTTTGAGTTTACCAAGCCCGTTTCACTGGTGCTGAATGGCCGCCCCATGACTGGTGATGTTGCTGGATCACAGTGAATCAGATGCTGGGCAATTCTTGCTATAACTTCATGCCGCTCTTGGAGTAAAGAACCTATTAAGGGAATAGATTCGCCTAATGACTGGCGGGAAGAGTAGCCATTACGGACATGGGAATCAGCTAAGCAGAAGGGTTTTGAAGGTCTTTCCAATGGTTCTTGTGTTAGCTTCCTACTGTCAACAGCAGTTGTAAAACACTGAACTTTAGACTCTGAAGCTGCAAAGTCAGATAGAAGTCCAGTTGATGGGTAGAGTTTCAGGTTTTTGACAGCTGTACTAAATTCAGGGCCTTTTCTCCCACCAAGCACACCTTCAGTCCACATCAATTTGCTACAAGCACGCTGTGAGTTAGGGACACTGCACTGCTCTGTCTTGATGGAATCACAGTGCTGGTGTCCACCATGTTCTTCTATCCTCTTTTCATAAAAGCCAAGGTTGGTGTGAATACTGCAAGTCAGGACTGGATAGTTAGATTGTCTAGGCAAAGACTGGACACTGACTTTCAAGGCCACATTGTGAGAAACATTAGGAACAGGGAAAAAATGTTCTGTTGGTGTCTGGGAAAATGTCCACTGGAGATCCACATGTGTAGGACTCACTCTGAAAAAAATCCAAAGTATACAGTGGCTTTAATAAATAGCCTGTTCTTTTTCAGAGCCCTAAAGCATATGTGTTTTAAGTTATTTTTTACGGCTAAATCCATTCCCCTCTAAAAAAAAGGCTATAGAGAATAACACAACCAGCAAAGCCACAGAAAAGCTTTTTCCTAGTCACCTGATGTCTGGTAAGAACAAATGAATGGCAATTTCTGCTTGAGACCTACCGGTAAAGAATATTGCGAGGAACAGCTCCATGGGAGACACTCAGCCAAGCACTTAACTGAGAAAAGAACACAAAAGAACGGACAGCCAATAAGAGGGTCTTCTCTTCGATAAATCGATCACCGCTTCTAAAAATACATCAAAGAGAAACATGCATGTGTTGGTGAAAAACATGCAAAAGACCAAAAAAACAGTATCTTGAGGACAAATACAGAGAAAGACAAAAAAATACCACAATCAAATACAATAACATTTGTTGCAATTATTCCTTTTCCACAATTTTGTGACATTATAATTCCATTCACTATCAAAATTGCACAAGGACACCAACCTTATCAAACACAGCATAAAAACGGAAAGATAAGGTTTGCTTTCTAATTTCAAGTATACCCACAAAATGTCAATATTTTAACGAAGAATATTACATATTATCATTATGTACAACTGAAGTGAGCCATCAGCACAATCTATGAATACATAAAATTGCTGAAAAGTATCAACTTAAAACTCTGTATCTTCCCTGGATAAAAATGGAACAAGGAAACTTACAAAATGGAACTAAAACCTCAATCCAGGATACTCAAAGAAGCAGAAATATATGCACTCCTTTCTCATATATGCACTTGCCTTAAGAACCTAGACTAACTTTCAGACATAAACTTACTGTCGTGGAACTGGCTCCAAAATCCATCTTTCTAGTAATAGTGCATCTTGCTTGATTGCTGGATCATTTAAGTCATTCCCTTCTGTGGCGGGTCCTTCATCACTATAGCAACAGTCTGGAAGTAGCATCACTTCTATCATGATAGGAATATTATTCTTCCACAGCAACGTAACCTCTGACCTAGTGCGTCTAGCCTGACGACACTTGAACAAAGATAACAGAATATTAGATTTAAAGTCTTAGGCATAAGCCAGATAGAATAATCCCAGCTGTAGAATTTTAAGATGCAAAGCAATTCTTTGATTATTATTTTTTTTTGGTGACTCCAAAGCACTTCTACCTTGAACCACTTCTACTACACCCAGCTGCTAAGATTAAAATTTCTATGGCCAACTTTTCTGTGATGAGGCCCACAACTAAGTGCTGTAACCTCTAAAATGTAATGATTTGCCAAACTGTAAAAGGTGATTAAATTAGAGTTGGCCTACAGTTCAGTCTTGAACTCTAAATGTCAAGAGTTTCTGAGGAAAGAGTAGGAGGAGAGCTATCGGGGTCATACTTGACAATTCTGCCCCCCCCCTTTTTGGGAGGCCTGTTGGATGAGGTCTTTTGTGGTCCAAGGGGCCAAGACTTCTGCTGCATCACTGAGTTGCCTGGGAGTACTGGGAGGGGTAGCTAACACACTGGAAGACATGAACAGGATTCATAAGGAGTTTGATAAACCAGAAAACTGGGAAGAAATTAACAAAGCAAAATTCAATAGACAAATCAAAACTCTGCATTTAGGTCAATATACTCCAAGTACACAGGTACAGAATGGGGGATACTTGGCTCAGCAGTACTACATGTGAAAAGGACCTTAGGATTATTTTTGATCATAAACTGAACATGAACAAGCAGTGTGATGCTTCAGCAAAGAAGGCAAATGCTATCTTAGCCTGCATTAACAGAAGCATGATATCCCAGTTGAGAGTAGTAGTAGTTCCTCTATATTCTGAGCTGGTCAGGCCTCATCTGGAGTATTGTGTTCAGTTCTGGGTGCTTCATTTTAAAAAGGATATAGACAAGTTGAAGTGAGTTCAGAGAAGGGTGACAAGGACAATAAGAGATATGGAGAACAAAACATATGAGGAAATGTTGAAGGACCTGGGCATATTCAACTTGATGAAGAGAAAATTGGGAGGTGACATGATTGCAATTTTTAAATAGTTCGAAGGCTGCCACAGAAAGAAGGGTGCTGGCTTGTTCTCTGCTGCCTCAGAGAGTGGAACTAGGTCTAACGATGTTAAGTTACAAGAGGGTAGATTTTGACTGAACATTAGAAGGAACTTTTTGACAGTGAGATCACTTTGGCGATGGAACAAATTGCCTAGAGAGGTGGCAGGGTTTTCTTCTCCACACGTCTTTAAAAAGAGGCTGGACAGCTACCTAGTAGGGATGCTCTTGCTGGAGCTCCTGCACTGAACAGGGGGTTGGACTTGATGGCCTACAGTGCCCCTTCTCACTGTATAAAACAGGGTTTTCAAAACAGTGTGCCACAACATGTTAGTGTCTCAGTGTGTGTGTCACCTACAATCTTGGAAATGTATATTATTATTTATAAATCATATATTTTTAAAAATATATGAAAGGTTTATATATTTTGTTGTTACAATTTATTTCTTATAAGAGATTAGTTTAACTTCTGGTTTGCTAGTAAAACTGAATTACTGTGTTGCAAAATGATACGTGTCCAAAAAGTGTGTCACCAGCATGAAAAGTTTGAAAAGCATTGCTATAAACCTTTATTTGTTAATACTGGAATAGCAAGGAACAAATTGCACTCTTGTCTTATCATTGGAGTTGAAATGCCAGCAAAGAGTTGTCTTCTGCAGGTATCGAATCTCTACATCACTTGACCTCTATGAATCCCATAGTGGTAAAAAACCAGCGTTTTCTCTACTTTATTGTAGCGCTTCAAGATAACAGGGATTCTTGCATGTTCTGAGATTGCAAATACCAAAAACCTCTGCACAATCTAGAAATGCTGATATTTGATATCATATAGCATATTTGACTGGACAGTTTTAAACAAACGAATAATCAACAATGAAAATAAGAACTGCCTCTCCTCATACCTGGGCCAGTTTGTCACTGCATTCATGCTTAGTTTTTATTGGCTGACTTGACTGTGCTGGAGGACAGTGGAAGCCTTCAGTCCTCCCCTTGACAGAATATTCTGGTGTTCTCCCTTCAGTAATCAGCAAGGCCAAGTTGACAAGGAATTCCTCAGCTTCATATTCAAAGTATTCATCTAAAGTATCTAACAGAAACCAAAGCTTCCAATGAGAGCACAAACAGGAA
This sequence comes from Ctenosaura bakeri, assembly GCA_948474755.1. Classification (NCBI taxonomy): domain Eukaryota; kingdom Metazoa; phylum Chordata; class Lepidosauria; order Squamata; family Iguanidae; genus Ctenosaura; species Ctenosaura bakeri. The sequence goes on along the minus strand of CAOLHI010000035.1, from coordinate 582,529 downwards.
CAATATTTTAACACACACACACACACGCATGCACAATGAGCATTACATTTGTAATACATTACACTTACTTTAACAAAATCCAAATCAGGTTCAGCATTTTTTTAAAAAAAATTTTTTATACAGCTTGAATCTGTCAGGGACACTTTTAGCTAGAATGACCCTTCTGTTCCCTTCTGACTACAATCCTGTGATTCTATGTATCACAACACTATGCTATCCACTTTCTCTTTTTGCCCATCATAAAATTAGAAATTATTTCCTAAATGCCCCCCTAGTGGCTTTAAGTCTATTAAGGGTCAAGCAAGTTTGCAGCAAAAAAGACAATTATGATTTTCAGTGGTAAGATTCCAGAATCCCCAGTATTTATCTGTCTACATAGCCAGGATGAACCCTACCATTGGGTTGTATGAACAAGCTGTTTTTGTCTCCAGTCTACTGGAAGAGAAGTTGCTCAAAGACAAGTGATAAAATAAACCAGCCACAGAACAAAGCCGTACTCCCTCTACAAGTAGAAATGATCAAGCAGGGTATGCAGGCACAGTGCAGATTCATAACAAACCAAGATCTCTGTAGATCTCTGGCTTGTCCTTTTTGGAATCCCCACTCTTCTAGTTTCTGAATCATAACATCAGGCATTAAGTCCAAGTGGCACTGATCATTAAGTCAAAAGGGTTAGGAAAGTACAATGAGTAAGAAAATGTAGTATCTTTTGAAATATCATTCTGGTTAAGTGTTAAAGAGCTGGTGCTCCTATTATACACAATAATTTAGAAAACAGCTTTTATGAATAAATACCTCTTGTGCCAAGCAAGGTTTACAAGGCACATAAAAGGGTATTCTTTGTTATAGCCTAAGTCCAGTCTAAACTAGTATAAGGAATTAAAATTCAGCAACTCTCAGCAGACAAAACCAGCAGCTGGCAGGGCTCTTCATAAATTACATTGAGATACTTGATTCCAGCAGATGCATAATGTAACCAATTCCCTTGTTTTAAGTTTCCATCACACAACCATCCCATTGTGCAACACTGCAGGCCTCATTTGCATTCTGCTTCAGTGACACACTGTTCAAGCATTTTTAATTATTACAATATTTCTAAATGTATGTATATGATTCACAAAGGTTTCCTTACAGATGCGCACAGATCCATCTAACCCCCATTTTATTAGAAATACTAAGACTGTACTTCTACGGCAGTAGACAAGGAAGGGGCAAGTATCATGACAGACCCCGGTCTGTAAGCCAACAGAAGATTGAGGAGCCACAAAATACAACTAACTATGTTAGTCTTCAAATGTGAATAAAACATCAACGTGGGAAGCTAAATATATATAAATATATATTCTTTGTATTTGTTCTGCATGTTGTATACAGTATCAAATTATTATTTCACACTGATACAATGGGCTGCATCTAGACATTATAATAGACCGACTTCAACCATAATTAACCTGTCTCATTTGTTTAAAGAGTTTAAGTTTCTTTTAGTCTAGATACAAAGCATTAAAGACATGCATTTCAAATATTCACTCTATACAAACACACCACGGAATCAAGGCAAAACTGATGCAACTGCTCTCTGGCACAGTATAATGGGCCAATACTGAATGCAATTTACTAGTTATCCAGTGCATAGGAAAAATAACATCCTTTAAAATCTGGCAGGAAAGACTAAAAATGCAAGGTTTTTTATTTTTTTTATTTTTTTATTTGTATCCCGCCTCTCCATATGGATCGAGGAGGCAAACAACTTACAAATAGCATGTATTTCGAAACATTTCTATACATGCCCCCAACAAGCTGGATACTCATTTTTACCGACCTACGAAAGGATGGAAGGCTGAGTCAACCTTGGAACCGGGTAGGATCGTACTCACAACCTTGTGGCTTGCAGTACTGGCATTTAACCACTGCGCCACCAGGGTATGATGCATCACACTTGAAATAAGTCTATTGGAGACATGTAAGCTGTACCTAAAAAGCTTTTCCAATACACTGCTTGATGCAGTGATGCTTGATGCCATGCTAAGAAGAGCAGGAAGCAGAAAATGAAGTACAGTGGCCCCTCAACTGTTGAGTGCTGGGGGCATAGAACCCTTGCAAAAGTAAATATATATATATATATATAACTCCTCTCTGCCCAACGGAGCACTCCCACTCCAATTCCCTTCTAGGGTTCCCCCACCCATTCGAGCATGTCTCCCCTCACCACCATTTTCCTCTTCCTATTCCCCTGCCTTTGCTCCAGGCACATGTGCCCAGGCAAAAGGCAAGCAAATGGGAGGGGACAGCCCTGTGCACAGACAAAGTGTGTGTGTGTGCGTGCGCGCTTCCCCTTATTTTCCCCCTCCCATTTGCTTGCCTTTTGCCTGAGCGTACTATCTTCTTTCTCCATGCCTGGGGAAAAGGAAACCAAATGGGAGAAGCAGCCCTGCCCATGGAGAAGGTGCACATATGCCTTCCCCCGCATTCTCTTGCCTTTTCCTTGGGCATGTGTCTCTTCCTTCAAGGCATCCGAGCAACAGAGAAGTGAACGGGAGGAGGAGGATGGGAGGTAAGGCTGCCATGTACCTTCCTTCTCCACCCTCCCACTCGCCTGCTTTTTGCCTGGGCAGAGAGAAGCAAGGCACAGAATGCCTATGCAAAAGGTTCATGAAAGGGGAGAATGGAGAAGCAAGTGGGTGTCTCAGGAATAATCAAATTCATGAAGGTCAAACCTGCAAATGTGGAGGGAGGATGGTATAGATTTGCGTGATGTGTTTGCTTAATGACACCTAGTCAATGCTTCATTTGGACTGTATCACTTGTGATAATTCTATTGATCCCAGGTCTGTCAGGTGGACCAGTAGAGATTAGGTCCCATCAGTCTTCATGTGATTTGAAGGTACACTCCTATGCTGAATCAGAACATTAACCAAGTGGCAGAAAAGATAGATATAAATTAAATTAATCATCTGGGGGCAGAGAGCTGTCTCTCAAGGTCCTTTCACACTACACAATTATACCAGTATGACTGCACATTAAATGCCATGGCAACATCCCAAGGAATCCTGGGGTTTGGAATTTGGAGAGGCACTAGACGTCTCTGGCTGAGAATTTGAAATATCCCTCCTTTTGCAGTATAGCAAAAGACTCCATAAGATTTTTGCCTTGGCAGTCAAAGTAGAATTGCAGCACTATAACTGTGTACTGTGGAAGGCCTTCACTTCTACGTTTAATCACAGCTGGATGTGCAGGTAGGAAAGTGAAAAACAACATTCACTTTTATTTTCTGTCTGGTTGGACTCAAAGCTAAAAGATGGTTTAAATGTAGTTATCTGACTGTTCATCAGCTCCCACAAGTTGCATACTTGTGTTAGATAGAGAAGAGGCACAAGACCCTTGGCCTTAGATCGTCTCCAACTATTGCAACAGCATTCATCACAACACAGCAAGAAAAGAAACCAGACCAAGTAGAGCTTAGAAAAATTATAGCTTAGAGGAAGCAATAGTCCAAAAAGTAATTTTTCCAGTCTCTGAGAAGAAGCATGCACTTTATCTCTGTCTGCCTGAATAACTTTTTGAAGGTACTGTACCTACAAGTCCAACAAAGAAAGCTGCCATATACAGCCATCTCCTTCGTTTATCTAGCTCAGCACTGTCTCCGTGAACTAATTCGCAGTAGCTTTTCAAGAGTTCAGAGAGAAGTATTTTCCAGTCTCACCTGGGAGACATGAGAAAATGAACCTAGGATTTTTTGCAAGCAAAGCATATGTCCTGGTACTGAATTACAGTCTCTACCTTGGCCTTAGAGTTTAATTAGAGTTTAATTTCAGCAGTATTTCTTGGTAACAAGACAACTCAGCCATTGTCTTCTATTCTCCAGAGAGGGAACCACATGTCTGCAGACCTAGAAGAATGGCTGAAGAAACCTGAGAAAGCAAGGAGCAATGACTGGTGGCTTCAGCCACTTCTGCTGCTCGCAGAGATTTATACCTTTTCACTACAAGCAGTCAAAGAAGAAGGGGAAAAAAAGGCAAATCAGGATGTCACATGAAAATCTTGCATAACTCAGCAACAGTTTCTCTGCCCCATCTTAATAGGAGGCTCCTGTAGTACAAAGGCTGCAGCCTGAAGTCTGGCTCCACTTCAAAACTGGGAGTAACCTGTGGAGTAAAGTGCTTGGCTACTTCCCTTTCCTAAAGAACAAGGAATGTTTCCTTTGTGTAGCTGCAGCTTTGACTATAGGTGTACAGGGAGGAGCTAGCAGCAACTTTTGTCTGTGCCTCCCATGCAGAGAACAACAAAGTTATCCCGTGATATATGGGAAGGGTCATAGCTCTGTAGTATAACGTAATGCTTTTCATGAGTAAGACCCTAGGTTTAACCCCTGGCATCTCCAAACAAGGCTAGGGGAAAAAATCCTGCCTGATGTTTTGGAGAACTGCTGTTGGTCAGAATTTATAGTACCAGAGTAGACAAGTTAATGGTTGGACCCAGCAGAAGGCTGTTTTCATGCACACTGTGTTGTTAGCCCTGCAGTTCCTAGGGAAAAACACACACTGCCTTTTTTGCAATATCACATTAATGGTTAATATCAAAACCATGAGGCCTTCCTAAAGCCAAAGGAAAGAAAACAAAACATGTTAATAGACTTGAAGAAAGTAGTTTGCTTTTAAGTGACTTTGGAAAAAAAGGGAAACACAACTTCAACTGAAAAAAATGAGAAACTGGTATTCAGAATACACGGTGCTGCTAAAACTTGAATAGGCAATGTTTTCTAAATGAACAGCCTTTCCCTACAACAAATGTTAGAATACTTTTGAGAAGGCATGCATTATAAAAAATATTGAAACACATATATTTATACCCATTAAAGTTTAAAACACAAGCAGCTCTCATGACAGTCTAAAGCGTCCTTGAAATAACACTGTGTTTCAAGAGACTTTATTAGTTAGTTTAAACTACTTCCACTGATGCAATCATCCAAATAAAGTTTTTTCTGACTTCCTAATAGAAAGAACAGTTGGTATAAAGATGTTTGCTAGGGACCTGATAAACCTGATCAGATCTTTAAAGTGAATCCCACAGCAGAAGAAGACAGCTTTGCAGAAGACAAGAGAACATCAAAAGTAGGGATAATAGGGTCAATGACGCTAGGGAAACTGGGATGGTGGTATATGAACCCAGCAATGGGCAGGGGGAAAAGGAGGGGAACAGCTGAGGGAATACTCCATGCTGTCAGATGTCTCTATACAGAATTCACATTAGAAATAAAGAAGATTAACTTGATTTCTTAACACAAGAAAGCAAATATAATGTAACAGGCATTATTCAAAACAGGGAGGATGAGACCCATGACTCCTCCTTGCAGGAGATTTTTAAATGGTGATTTCTCAGGGATGCTTTAGCTTTCGATTCCTGCACTGAAAGAGGATCCAATTCTACAAGCTGGGTTTAAACAAAGTATAACAGGGTTTATTAACAAGATGGAGGAAAAGAGTAGTACAATCTTTGCAAGAAGTGAACAATTTAATGTATGCAAATTCACATTTTCAAATTCTACCTATTAAGCATTATGGGATTTTGTCATGAGGCCATCATTCATATACACATACCCTCCAACATTTCATAGATGAAAGCCAGGTCAAGCCAAACAACATCAGAGTTTGGTCAAGATGGCAACAGTTACTTATGAGAAAGCACGCAAGTTAGGAGAGGCCACAGCAGTTTGCTTTTGCCTAAGGGCCAAGATTCCACTCCTGCCCTCTCTCTCCTTCCTGTTGAGTTAACTGAGTGCAAACTACCACAAGTTCAGAGATCTGTAGAGAAACTGCAAAATAAAAATCCAATACCCCTGACTTTATTTGGGGAAACACAGAGGTATTACACAAGATTCATGCAGATACTTCTATCAAACATTTGCTAAAAATGTAGCAATTAAAAGAAACCACTCTGAGAAATATGGTAACACTTAAACAAAATAGCTTAGAAGCTAATAAATCTAGATGCTTTTTAGAAGAAAACAGTGATTCTAAAGGTCTGGTTGTCTTGGACTCCCAGAAAACTCAAGCAGTATGGCCAATGCTTGGGAATACTTAGAGGTGAAGTCCCAAATATAGAATACTGGCTATTATTTCCAGTATTCTGGAGGTTGCTGATGAGACCTTAGGCAAACTTTAAAAAAAAATCAGGGAGGGTTAATCGCAGACAGTGTGATCAACTATAACTAATGAAACTTGAGAAGGTCTATTTTAAATTCTGTAATTTTAGACTATCAGTAAACATACACATGTTCGAGGCAGTATCACTTTGCACAGCTTAAATCCATGCACCAACTGACCAAGTGTTTAGAGTAACACAAACTTCATTTCAATAAATCACACCTGGGATTTTTCCCCACTAATAACTTGCTGTATTACAGTTCCAGTTTTAAGCTTCACTTGGGAGCTAAAAAATTGCCAAAATAATTTAATTTATTTGATTCTAAAAATAGCCTTTCCCTTTTTTGGTTTAAGTGAAAATTATAGGCTCTCAGTTACCAAGAGAGCTATACATGGCCGAAACTATGAGCATGGTGCTTGACTGTCTCAGGACTCCATGGGAACTGGCTCCAGGTAAACATAGCAAGGGCTGATTAGCGCTGTGCACATTACCTCTAAACTGAGAAATTAGGTGGTTCACACCACTATCACTTAGTGGTCAACAACTCAAACTTTTGCGGTTTAATTATTATTCATGTATAGTACTTGTGTTGTGATCCTATTCCAAGGATGTACTGTGTGAAGAACAAAGGAAAAATAATAAACCAGATTTTTAAAAAACCAGGATCAATATGAGTATATGCAATAACTAGGCAAAAATTAAGGACCATGTTCATGATAATTAGCACTATCTAAAGCAGGGATGGACAAAATGTACCCTATGGACTGCGTGCAGATCCCACGCGGCCCCCGTAGTCCCCTGGTATAAGAAAAAAAAAACTTTTTTGTTCCAGAATGCCTTTCTAGAGGGGTTGAAGAGCATTTCTACTACATTTGGAGGGCCCCTTGCCTGCCCAGGGGTCAAAAACATTTTTTCATTTTTTTTAAAATGTTTGCTGCTAAATGCTCCAAAATGTCATTACACATTTCCACTTCATTTTGCAGCTCCCAGGGACAATTTAGGCCCAGAAGCAGCCTTTTTTGAAACCTCAAAAATGCCCCCATGCCCTTTAAAGGCATTTAGGGCCACCATTTTTTTTTCCAGGACCAGGTGGGGCCTCCAAGGTCTCCTAGGGTCTAATGCAGCCCCTTAGCCGTTCACGGTTGCCCTCTCCTGATCTAAAGTTATGGAACGTGCAGGCTAATTTACTATAGTATATTTGCACAGCTCTGACCTAGTTTCACCCTTGTTATCCCAGAGTGTTATCCCAGTTACAAGTCTCTCTTGAGGGGCTGTTATTGTTGCATGTGTGTTTTGTAACCACTTGCGTTGTATATTCTTAGAACATGTTTTCTAAGGACCAGGATTCACAGCTCAAAATACATAGCTCCAGAGTAACTCCATCGGTCTCCATCCCCCACGCTTGCAATCAAAACAGGTTTAACAGCTGCCTGGCTTTTCTAATCAAGTGTTGCATTCTTCTAGCTCTGAATAGGAGAAAGGAGAGGAGACCCACCAGTCACAATGCTGACAGCAGATCTAATACATAAGTATTAACAAAGAGAGAAAGAACCCTGTTCCTAGGAATGGCGTGAGTACTAAAGAAGAGTAAATCAAAGAAATATTGCCTCTAAATGGCGTGATTGTTCTCTTATGTATTTTGCTGTCAACGTAAAAATATTTACCCAGAAACAATTTTGAGGAAATTTTCCTTTACTTTTGGTCCTAGTTCTGTGTTGCAATACATCATCCCCTTACTACATCTAAAATACTGGAACATGTCTATAGGTTTCACTGAGTAGGGAAAAACTTTTGCCCTATTTTGGATCTGCCATTGTTTCTCTTTACTCCATGCTCTGCTTTCTCAAGATTTAACATTAAGAAAAGCCGCAATGGAGTGCAAAAATTGCTCCCCATGTCATAGTTCTCTAGAAGCCCCTTGATCTTAATGCAAGCCCTTACAGACCTAATCACATTCCTCGCCTTTTTTCCATGTCACACAATATGTACCTATGACTAGAGAAGGTTTGCATTATGGTACTTGTGTACACATAACACACCATCCTACCCTCAGTGAAAAAGGAGTACTTGGGATCTACACCTGTCTAAAACGCTACTTTCTTACCTTAAAGCCTTATTATTCTAACTTCGGGGTTAGATGTGCCCAGGAATGCCCAAGAGCCAGTCACTGATATGTTCCCATACACTATCAATTTCATCTATGTCTATACTTTGTTACTATTTTAAAAGTGTCCTTGTCACTGGCTTTATCACAGCATCATTATTTGTAAAACACACAGACAGAACTTTGGACTTTGAAGTATTTGGCACCACCAGCATACATTTCACAACAGAATACAACTGTCCAGAAAGAACACACCAACTTCTCTGCTTGTTTTTAGCACAAGAATAGAGAGGCATTGTTCTGACAGGCAGATTTTACATCTGACAAGTGAGATGGGCCCAGTAACTCTTGGAAGCCAATCCCAACAACAACTGTTGCCCTTCTACAAAGAACGTAGTTTTACTAGCTTGAAAGACACAACCCCAAAACCAAGACCTACAAACCACTATCAAACCATGTCCTTCAGCCAAAATTAATCCAATCTTCCAAATGGTCAACTGCTACTTGCCATGTTGGCTAGAAATTATGGCAACTGTAGTCTAACTTATTTGGAGATAGATTAGGGAACGATAGATTAGCCAATCTCAGTAGCCATGTTTCTTATATATTTTTTAAAATCTATTAAAATATTTCAAGTTATACCATGGGATCTCAGAGGAGGGTACAACGAAAATGAATTTAAGTGATTTAAAACAATCTAAAAAACAAAACAATAAAAGGAATCAAACACACTTAAAGCATCTTACACAATTTAACAAGTTAAAATGGGTTTAAAGGTCTTTAAAAAGCCATGGTTTTTACCTGATACCAGAATGAAGCCAGTATCAACACCTATTAGGCTTCCAAGAGGAGGAAATTCCTCAAGCCAGGTTCCATAGCTCAGAATATTCTCTTACACTCCTCAGTGTATTGCTCCCAGTGGGGGAGCACAAAGGAGGATCTCTCAAACGGACCTCAGACCACAGGCAGTAGTAGATAGAAAGGTGCTCCTTCAAGTATCAAGATCCCAAGCTGCTTGGGGCTTTAAATGTCATCAAAAGCCCTTAAATTGAGATTGGAGACATACTGACAGCCAGTGCAATTCCATTAAAACCAGGGGTATATGGTGCCTACATGGTACTCCATTCAATGGTGATACCAAGTAATTCCACAGTATCTGTGTGTATGTCCTTTCAAATCACTTGTCAACTTATAGTGACCCCATGAATTTCATAGGGTTTTCTTAGGCAAGGAAATCTCAAGAGGTGATTTTGCCAGTTGCTTCCTCTGAAATATTCTTATTTTACAATATCAGATGAGACCTGGTGCCCTTAGGATATTTAGACTCACCAGTTCTACAATGCTAAAACTGATATACCCAGGGCTATAAATTCCCAAGATCACACAGGATTCAAAAATGTGATCTTGGTATCTATCTAAAGGGTAAAACATCTTCTCAGTGAATACTGATGAGGCAGCCTGATGTTCCCCAGAAGCTTGTTTCAATATTTGCCCTACCCAGTCATAAGCACTAACTAATTAAAGTCAATTATGTTATCCATTAAGACAGAAATGTTCCAACAACAAGGGGCAACTTAATTAAATTTTTAACTTAACTGATTGACTTAAATTGACTTTGAGCACCAATGTAATACCAGAATCAAGTTATTAATGCTGTCATATTAAGTCATTTAATTAATTAAATGAGAGTCCAACAAATTTTATTTTCCCCATCTGGTTCCTTACTAAATATAGGCAGCTCCAGATATCTGGAGTTTTTTGGGAGGAGGAGTTGAAATTTGACTACGATGGTTTAGTTAATTCCAAGCTTAAACCAACAGTGGTTAAAGGCGGTGGAAATGGGTGATCATCTTTGAATCCAGGAGGTCCTGCTGATTTCTTTACCTGACACTTCATAGGGCATCTGTCTCAGAAAACTGAATATTGAAGCTCTTAAGCCTGGAACTTTTGCTGGGATCCAGTGGGAATCAGTAAATTAAAGAAAGTGGGGAAGATAAGGAGATGAGATCATAAAAGAAAATAGGAGAAGAGAAAGTAAGGAAATGGTCTTAGCAAGAGCCAGAAGATGTTTTTTTAAACATTCAGGTAGCTGTTACTTTCTCTGCAAAATATTGGTGTTTTTCATTGTTATTCTGGTAATGCTTTCAGGACAGTTATCTGACTTGGAAAGAAATTTAGAATCAATAGTTATTTTTTTCTTCTTCTAACTGAAATATATTTGCATTAGATTTTTTTAGCTTTTTAATCATTAACTAAATGCTTCAATCTTTCACTAATTTCCTATCTCGGGTTCTGCCTTTCTATAAAAGATTTCTCAAAGTACTGATCTTCAAACATTAGGATAGGACATCCTAGTTCTCCTACGTTACATTTTGTTTCAAAGTACAAACAAAACAAGACCCAAAATGTAAACTTTCTGCAGCAATACCTCCCAAACAACTGCAATCAATTTCTCCAAAAAATTTCAGTCACTTGTAATGTACAAGGTTGTTCAGGTTTTTTAACAACAAAAAACAGCAAAGACAAAAACTGTACCAACAAAGCCATTGCCTTTTTCCATTGGGGTACTTTTTTGTCCCAGCCAATGAACATACTGGGACGAAAAACCCAAGCTGTTTTTCAGGCAACCATTATGCAATGAAACAGAAGTAATGTGCTCTGGTTGTTGTTTGGTTGGCCTCATTTGCAAGGACAATGGAATTCCCAGTGGTTTCTGGAAATACAAAGATGTATACATTAAGTCCTATCTTTTAACACTGTACTGACTCAGACCGTCAGTATAGTTTAAATGGGCTACATGGCAGTTTAAAAAAACTTTCTGATCCAGGATGATTTTAAAACAGCAAAACACTTAAGCCATTATTAGATGCAGTACCTGAACCTGATTTTGGACGTATGCTTTGCATGCAGAAGATACCAACTGCAATCTCACCAACTCTAATTGGAAGGTACAGGTAGCAGGTAATGGGGAAAGATTCTATTTGTTGGAGAAACACTGCTATTCAGTGTCAACAACACCAAGCTAGATGAACAAATTGTCCACTGAGCTATAAGACAGATTCCTTAAACAATGTAAGCCTCTGCTGCTCACCTTTTTGTCAAGTGACTGTTAAAAGACATCCCTCAATCAGACAATTATAGCAGACAATCAATGAAAGCCAGCACTGATGTTCATCTGAAGAATGGAGACTTATGCAAGTGTTGGTTGTGCTGGGCACTAGCCTGTGCTCAATGTAAAATAAATGAGTGACAAAGAACTTGATAAGATGTGAGGTAATGCTAGAATCCCGTATCAGAATTACCTTCGGTAGAAAAAACAATCTAGAAAGAGTTCTATGAAGGTATAAAGTTTGGGTCTTCTGCCTAGGAGAAGGTGGGCCTTTTGAGCAATTTCAGGTAAACTACACTTGGCCCACAATGAGCCTGCTTAGAAATCTTAAATCTTTCATGGAGGCCCTGTTTTATCTCCCACCTATGATGTCGGACTGGTAGTTATACGAGACAGGGCTTTGCTTATAACAACAGCTCAGCTGGAGAACTCTCTTCCTAGGTAGCTCAGGCTGGCTGTACTCTGAGGTTCAGATGGCCATTCAAAACTCTTATTTTGTTCAGCCTTTGTTTTTTAAAACTGTTTTTAGCCTATTTTTAAAGGAAGGTCGGTTTTTGTTCTGTCTTCATAAATAAATCTTTGTATACATAATAAATACATCATTCTTCTGGGGCGCTAGTGGGCAGAAAAGCAATTTATAAAAATGTATAAATAAATCTGTAAGTAAGTGGTGTTTTCTTTTTCTTCCTTCTGGGAAACTTACAAAGAATGCTGGAATACATCAGCCTTAATCTTAACCCAATCAAGCAAGACTCAAAGATATGCATTCAAGGTACACCTAGTCTATGTTGTTGCTGTTACATGCCTTCAAGTCATTTCCAACTTACTGTGACCCTAAGATGAATCTATCACAGGGTTTTCTTTGCAAGATTTGTTCAGAAAGGGGCTGCTTTTGAGGCTGAGGATGTGTGATCTGCCCAGTGGGTTTCCATGACCATGGTCTCCTGGAGTCCTAGTCCAACATTCAAACCACTCTACCACACTGGCTCACAGCCTTTCTTAAGCAAGCATAAATATTGTGACATCCCTAGTATTCACTCCTGTTTTTAATACACACATGCACCTTAAATATTCCGTATTTTAGGACATTACTTGAAAGAGTACCACTTATAAAGTGTGAAAACCTCTGTATAATACCCAAAGTTCTTATATCACCTCAGCAGTACAAAAACCACAACAGGAATATTTGTTCTCATGTTGCTGGGCAAAGAAAAAGATTGAAATCCTCTCCAAAATTATGAAGAAGCCCCTCTGCAATCTTTCTTCATACCAGCTTCAGTCTACAAAAAGCAATGCAGGAGGAATATGACACAGTATGGGCCCTAACTGCATAGGTCCCATGTTTCTTCACAAAATCTGGGAACACGAAAGCAGCAACACTTGTTCAAAGCCCACAATATTCTGTTAATGTGAGAATCCACTCTCTGAGAAACCTCTGTTCAAAATCATATTCAACAAATATTTCTTCGACTAAACAAAGAAGGCCAAGAAATGCATCCATTCAAAAGCTAGCACAGAAAGATAGAGAAAAAATTTAAGCCCCCTTTCACACACTAGTACAACATTGTGAAAACGTTACTGTTCAGGACATTACTGTTTTAGAAAAACTGTCTCAAGACCTTTGGCTAACTGACCTAGTTTCATGGTTCTCTGAGCAAAAGGTCAAAGGATCACACTTGGAAAAGGAGGCTGCCTTCCGGATTCACTCACATGCAGCTGTCAGAGGGGAGCCCAGAGTTGTTGAGCCATAAAGTCATATCTGGGCATGAACACACACACCAGAGCCAAGAGACTATTGTTCTCAAGAAAAGTTCCAACCCAAACAGGAAGTCCTTTCCTTATCTTCCTGTCTACCCAGGCCCAACTGGCAGCCTTGGTGAGCGGAGCTAGTTTAGAGTCAGAGAATACTTCACCAGCCTAGAGGACACTCCAAGCTAGAGGGCTGGTGGTTCCCCACATGTGGAGGGTTCCCAGCAGCTCCTGGTAATCACTTAGAGAAGCTATTTTTTGGACGACAACTCCCAGAATGTCTCAGTTGTTGTTCAAAAAGATAACCATTCCGAGTTCTGCTCCTGATATTGTCAGATTGGTGTGTGACCAGGGATACGTGGATTCGATGCTCATTCATTCCTAGGGCAATCTATGCTGTGTCAACCTAACTTCTGAGTTGTTGTAGCAAAACTCTGTATGCCACCTGAAGCTGCCTGAAGAATTATGGGATATAAACATGATAAACAAGTAAGAGAGAGACAGCATGAATGACGGGAGAAAAAAATGATAAACAAATAAGAGAGAGCCAGTGTGATGTAGTGGTTTGAATGCTGGACTAGAGCTCTGGGAGAGCAGGATTTGAATCCCCACCCAGCCATGGAAAACTACTGAGTGACCTTGGGCAATTTAGCCTCAGAAGAAGACAAAGGCCCTTTCCACACGCGGCCGGGGAAACGGGGAAAGCCACGCTAAAACGTGGGCTTACCTCGTTCCGTCGCCACGCGGAGGAGAGCATTTTGCTGCTCTACACGCAGCAGCATCCCGCAGCGTCCTCGGCGCCCAGCAGCGCCCAAAATGGCGTATTTTGACTGGCGGAGCCTCTCCACCAATTGGAGAAGCCCGCCAGCCAGAAATCCCGCCCCCTGCCCGATCTGCAGGGACACCCTTTCGCGCGTCCGTAAATCCATACGGGCGCTGCGATGGGGCTGCATGAGGCTGGACGCATAAAATGTGGTTTTCAAAAGCACGCGGCGGCGCCACTTGCGGGCGCCCGACCGCGGATTGCGGTGTGGAATTACTCGAGAGTAATCCACCCCAATTCACGTAACGGTGTAGACGACCTCCGTGGAGGTCGATCTACACCGTTTTTTAACCCCACGTGGAAAGGGCCAAAGACTAACCCCCATCTGAACAAATCTTGCCAAGAAAACCCCTTGAAAGGTTTGCCTTAGAATCATCATTAAGTCAGAAATGACTAGAAGGCACACAACCAACATGTTTCAAATAATATATAATTTTCATATCATCTTAATAAACAAAGATACCAGTGCTACAGGTGGTAGTTGTTAAGTGATATTTTTGATGTAAAATTAAATTCTAATGTAAAGACCATGACAGCAGCTTTAAAAGAAATATAACATGCAGTTGGGGAAAGAAAAACATACAAAGTTTAGAAGCCTTTTCACTTGCCACTTTAAAACTGAGCATTTCTATTTTCAGATACCCTTAAAATGCTTACCTCAAAAAAAAAAATTAAAGCTTTCAAAATTATATCTATCTATATTGGGATTTCTGAATCCAGACTGACCACACAGTCACTCCTTTGGGATTCTGGAATCTCTGTGTCAGAAGCAGTGGATGAATAGCTATATAACCCGTATTTTCCAGTTAAACCATAATCTGAGGCTCAACTTCACTTGTCATTTCCTGTGGATGATTTGGTGTCAGCATTACAAGTTAGCAACCAGGCACATCCATGGCATGAAATAAGGTTGCAGAAATCTACTGTACTTCCCCAGTTTCCAGGTTTTCAGAGACTCCAAAGACTAACTGTGCACAGTTTATATCTGCAGGACATGTCAAGAGATTTGGCATTAGCTTTGTAGCCGAACAGAATTAAAACATTAGGTGTATGCCAGGAGCAACAGCAAAATGGTATTAGGTCAGCAAATGGTTGAAAGAGAGAAAGCCAACAACTGGCTAGCTCCTGCTCCTCTTTAAAAGAGCATCACCACACCCATCAAAATTGCTTTTCAGTAGTGACTAGATCTTATGCTGTTATTCCATAGCTAGAACCATTTTTAGTAGGTACGTCATAAATGCCAATTTCAACAAATAAGACTTAAGAAGATTGGTGTTTGGTAATTTCTGAATGACAATTTCTCAATTTAATACTGTAATGTAGAGAAATGTAAAACTTCTGCATTTTGGAACTGAAACTGGAGTGCTAATATGTAAAATAAGTCAGCTAGGTGATTCCAATTGCAGCATATTGGTCCATCAAGGCTGTTTCCAGTCCAAAGCGTGTAAAGTCCGAAGTTCACCACACTGGAATTGCTACTACATGTGACTTCTGCAATTAACATCTACTTTAGGAAAAACAATAAGGAGTCTTGTGGCACCTTAAAGATGGGCAGATTTTTATTTGGCATAAGCTTTCATGAGCTGCAGTCCAGTAAAGCTTATGCAAAATAAAACGTATTAATCTACAAGATGCCTCAAGACTCCTTATTGTTTTTGCTGCAGCACACTATTGTATGGGGATTCTTTAGGCTATGAGTGGGCACAAGGGAAGGGGTAAATTTGCTCCCCTTATCCCCCTCACTAGACCAATGCATTTCGGCATGCCATAAGTACACCTACAAGAGTTTTCCTATCTTCACGATGCATTGGTCAGGCATAATTACTAGTGCTTCCACTGCCACCTCAGTTGCTAATTTTGCTACTTCCCATGCATCAGCCAGGCAAGCCAGTCTTTTTTAAAAAAAGAATCTTCCAAGTGTCACCTGTATGTTTAACAACTTAAAGGTTTAACTGTTGTACCAGTGACAACAAAAATTAAATGCTGCAGAACTACTCCATTAGATTAAAAGAGAGCCTTGTCTCTCAAGCACAAGCTGATCAGCTTGAAGTACAATGTACAGCTTCAAAGTTTGAGAATTATTTCCCCCCCAATATTAGACTTAGGTAGATGTGATAAATACTTTTACAGTATGTAGGCACTTCTCTTTTTAGCTAAATTTATATACAATACATATTTGTAAATGCATGGCCCAGAAAAGGACAAAACTTGTACTTTATCATAGCAACTTTGTTTATGAACAAATAAATGATATAATAATATTTGGCTTCTATTTACTTTAACATACTCTAGTATTTGTCCAGAAAACCCCTCCAGACATTTGTCCTCTGTACACATTTTGGCAACATTTTCTCCCTACAATATCCTGGGCGTCAAAATGATTTGATTATCAGTGGCCTGCAGGGATTATAGGATTTTGTCTTACAACATCCTTGTGTACAATCAAAATTCAATGAAGCAAACGTTTCCACAGATTTTTCAGTTAAATACTTTTTGATCTCCTTGGATAGAGCTGTACTGCAGGAAATATTCAATTCTTACAGGAAATTCTGAACAAGTTGGCAAATATTTATGCAACCCATTACCTGGACTATCCCAACATGTAGTTTAGTACAGAGAACAGTTAAGCAAACATATCTAACAGCTTATAGTTTTTCAGCAACGCTATTAGTACATGCGCTATTACCATATGGGTCAGACTAAAGCTATCCCTTTTTGTACAATAGTCAGTGACCACATGCCAAAATGACTGCTTTAAATATATATATATGTGCAGCATACTGCTCTTTCTCTGCCTACTAAGTTCAAACTCTTTAGAGTATATGCTCAATCATATTTTTGGAATGTCACAGGATTTCTCAAATTAACTAACTATTAAAACCATGTTCTATTATATAAATTAGAACATTATGAATCAGGCAATGTGCTATGAACAGCAATATAATAAATTTATTACATGTGTAAAGCTGTTACCATCATGATCCTATATCCAAAAGGTGGGAGACTTTCTACTCTTTAGATGTGGATGAACTATTGCCTCATTAAGCCTCACCACTGACAGGAATCAGAAGTCAACAATATCTGGAAAGCACAGGTTTTCCTGCACTGTACTCCTTTTCCAAATCAGAATCCTTACGTAGTCAAAACAGCACCACCCATGCACAAGAAGGGAAGTATCATCAGGTTTGGAAGAAACTCCAAGTTCTCAAAAGTACCAGAGCAGAAGGGTTATGCATGGAATGGAATGGAGTATTGTGGAATAGAGCATGGCTGGCTACACTGCTGAAGAGCAGCACTGCATGTTCCAACATTTCTTTTTAGGCTAGTATATCTATCTCCCAAATCAACTAGAATAAGATATTCATGGGCCTCTCTCTAATAAAAGCACAAAAAGGAACTAAATACCACTTAAGAGGTGTTGTATAAGCACTGTCAGAATGAGTTACCTGATAGACAGTAAACTCAAACTCGCCTTACTGTTACTTCTAAACCATGTTGGTAGCACTGAACACCTTAGGTAGATGGAAGCAGCCCTGCAACAGGCTCATAACCTTCCCAGTTCCCTGGATTCAGGTCCAAGACTTCAGCTACAACATTGATCTTACCCCACAAACTCTTCATAATTGAGACACATATTGTGGTATACTGAGAAATGCTGACCAGGGATTCAAATGCTCACTGGGCAACTTTAGGCCAGTCCCTATCACTGCAGCTTACACAGAAACACCAGCCAGAAAGAAGCAAAGATATATGCTGAAAAGGGGTAGGATAAGAACAGGGAACTGGTATTAGACTGTACAGGTTAAGTGATTATGTATGAAAAGCGGGAATGATAAAGCTAGTATGTGGTTGGAAATCGTTATCTCAGTGGTTCTCAAACTGTGGGGCGGAGCCCTGGGGAGGCACACTAGTTGCTCAAGCGGGGGCTCAAGAAATTTTTGGGACATTAATTTATTGCAGGCAACAGTTGCTAATTCACTGGGGGGGAAGGGATGGCACAGAGAGTGGGAGGAAGGAGGGAAATTTAGGAAAAGGGAAGGTTAGCAAAGGAGGAGCTCTCCTCCGTTGATTGTTCCACAGGCTGCTCCAAATTTCCATGCCAAATCTGCAGTCACAAGGGGGATATCCTTGCTTCCTCCCCTTCCTCATCACTTCACAAGTACACATGCAAAAGAAAAAGGAGGAGCCCTAAGCATGCATGAAAGGATAGCTGTATTTGCCATCCTCTCGCTTCTGTCCCTCTCCTCCCCCTCTGCCATCATCTGCCACTTGCAAAGCTTTCCTCCTTCCACAATGCAGATGCAGACCATGTAATTACAGCCACACTTGGGGGCACAACATCTATGTGCCATCTCCCTGTATGGAATGAGAGGAGGTGGAGGAGAGACTGAAAAAGGTAATACAAGAGAGAGATAGCAGGGATCCCTTTTTGTTCAGTTCTTCTGATCCTTCACTTCCAGAGATTGTGCAGTTAGGTACTGAATCTATTTTCAAACTTTAAAGTAAAACTATTCTAATCTGAATAATGTTATTTCCTCATAAAATGTTAAAATATGAATATAATTAATGTGTGAATGAAAACATGCACACTAAACAAACAATATTTTTATGGATATAATACGTTGAGAGGGGGGCGGTCCAACATCTGCATGCTGATGTAAAGGGGGTCACAGTGATAAAAAGTTTGAGAGTTCTCATTAAACTGTCTAAGTTTCAGCACTTTTCAGTAACTTCTTTAGTTTTTTAGCTCCAAGCATGAGAGACATAATTATATAATTCAAATAAAAAGAATGAAAACATGGGAGAGTCAATGTGGTTCAGTGATTTGAGCACTGGACTATGACTCTGGAGATTCCATGGCTGAATCTTCATTCAGCCATGGAAACCACTACATGACCCTGTGCAAGTCACACTCTCTCAGCCTCACAGGAAAGCAAAGGCAGACCCTCTCTTAAATCTTGCCAAAGAAAACCCTATGATAGCTCTCCATCAGGGCTGCTGTAAGTCTTGAAGGTACAACAACAAAGCAAATGCAAAGTGTTCAGGACAAGAATAATTTAAAAAATTAAATACTTAATGAGAGAGTAAGGGATAACTGATAAACGACACAAATGGTGTTACACATGAAAATTACTAAAAATGGCATATAAAGCCATATAATATCCTTTCAGATTGTATCTACAGAACAACTCTTTCCAAGGAATAATAAGTACTATGGAGAGAGCACTTTCTGCCAACATGTTCATCAACTGTACCCTTTGGCAATGGAGTAGAACCTGAAAAGAGGCAAAACTGGTTGCTCATCTGGAGTGACAGCAGGAAGCACTGCCCTCACTCTGAACAGATTTCATGATATAACAAGGATGTCATGATATCATCCCATTAATTACACGAACAATCAGAACAAGATTAGTCAGGAAAACCAAAACAGGAGGCAGAGCAGAATAATGGCAGAGACAAAACAATAAAAAATGGAGGAAAGAAGCTTTTTTGAGAATATTTGTGGACTCCCAGAAGCACTCCTTTAATCCCTGGAATGTTGCAGACAAACAGCTTACACCAGGATGAGTTCTAGGTACCATATTTTATGATGGATGTGAATATAAACTGGGAAGAATAAATGAGAGAATAAAATGATGAAGGCTCTAAAAAAGGCCAATCCTATTAAGAAAGGCTAAAGTATTGGGCATGTTTAGCACAAAGATTAAGGTCAATAGATGCTGACAATTTTCCAGATTTTAAAGATCCAAGGCCTTCGTGCAGAATTAATTTCCTGCCCCTAAACACACCTTTGTGAGTAGAAATCCTTGCTGAATCCTTCAAAGGGAATAACCAGAACATGCTACAGCAAAATTACCACAAAATCCAAAGATATTCCTTTAAAAAAAAAAAACATTAAGAATATTCCCAGTAATTTTCATTTAATTTCTCCTATCGTGTACATTAGCCACTAAACATGTTGCCACTCAAGCAAATTATTTAAACTACAGAACTTTAAAAAATTCCCATAAAGATCCTGTTCTTAGGAAAATTCACAATTAGAATGATAATCTAATAGGTATTACAGCTTGAAAGAAAAGATGATGCCTTGGGAAATGGTACAATTTCCTTCGCTGGGAGTTTTCAAGAAGAGGTCAGGTAGTTTTAGGCACAGATGTTCTACTTTGAGACAGAGAGATGACCTAGAATATATGTTCTTTCCAGTTTTGATAATTAGGTAAGGTTGCTTTCACATCAGTTGCTCAAAATAAATGTACAAATCTATTTCTGAAAAATAGCAAGACCATTGTTTTAAATTACCTTGTGGAAGGTGTCACAATGGCAAACAAAAGTTGGTTTGCCCTGAAGCTAAAGGAATTTCACTCACACACACACACACACACTGCAGTGATAGTGTGTTGGGAACAAAGAACATAACAAATCTATCAGAAGATGTGTCACCTGCCATACTACCTGGCTATGTTGGAAGGTACTAACTACATCAACCCTTCCCAACTTGGCAACATCCAGACACATGAGACAAGTTACATTTCCTCACAGTCACGGTGCCTGATGGCTATGCTGGTTGGAGATGGAAAATTTTACTCCAGTGCATCTAAGAGACATCAGAATGGGGAAGGCTGACCATCCCATACGTTTTACCTTTCAGATGTCTTCCTCCAAATATATTTGAAGAACAAGAAGTGATAAATTTTACTGTTTGGCCTTTGTCATTGTTGTGTGCCTTCAAGTTGTTTCTGACTTATGGCAAACCTATCACAGGGTCTTCTGGTGCTGAGAGTATGTGATACACCCAAGGTCACTCAGTGGATTTCCATGCCAAACAGGAATCAAACCCTGGTCTCCATGGTCACAGTCCAGTGTTCAAACCACTACCTCATGCTGGCTCTTGCTTGGCCTTACTGCATATAAATGTATATTTGACTTCCCTCCACCAGGGAGCTCAAGGCACTGTATGTGGGGTTCCCAGGTCATGCAGTAATCACACATATACCTTCACTGTTCTGTAAGAGTAGAATCGTCAGACACATCAGTATTGCGTGCATGCATCTTTTGATGAATTTAACCAATGACAGGAGTGGAGGCAATTTGCTTATCTATAAAGAGGGAATATTTGCCTTGTCAAAATGGGTATTTTCTTACCAGTACTTCTCAAGAATCTCACATGTACAGAAAGACATACACACATCACATATGCATTATTTTTATTTGTTTATATACAACAAATATAGTTTGTACAGAAGCTTTTAAACAGACAGTATAACTATTTAAAGGAGTCTGAGCCAGCAAACTGAGCACAGTTTGATACACACAAAGATCCTCTGATCAAGTAGACTTCACCTTGCTTATAATAAAATGGTAGCTTTTCCAGTTCAGATGAGCAGGCACACAGAGTTGTACCATTCATTGAAAGCAAACTGTGCACTGAATCATTCCAAAGGACCTTTCAGATTTAAATATTTGCCTAAAATGAGCAGGCATACATGCCATCAAGCCTTCCATTGTCTTCTACAGAGATGAAAACTATAGTCTTCATATATATTTGGAGCTTCCCAATTCCCCCTACCCACCTCCACAAAAAAGTCCAAGGCTAAGCTTGTGCACTCCTCTCTATTGCAAGGCCTCAATTAGATTTAATGAACACATTTATCTAAAAATATGACATAGCTTGAAAAGATAGCTAATCTGCAAGAAATCTTCAGCCACTGTTCGTACCCTTGGCTGCTACAATGTTTTTCATTCAAAATTGGTATTTTTCTAGATTCAAAAGAGTGTAATTCACTGGAAATATTTCTTCCACCCCCTTCAGAACGAACATTGTATCACAACAAACTGCCTCCTTCTATGCTACCAAGAAACACTGCATATAGAATTAGCATCTACTACCTGGTCATGATTCGAGTCCTGTCTATTTTGAAAACCTCATTTAACATAGTGCCATCAGTGAAGAATGGTGTGTCAATTTTCTCTGTTTCCTTAGTTTCCTTTGTTGAGTGGTAGCTTGAAATAGGTACACACCACCCATCTGATTACACATTAGAGCTACATAAAAAAAAACAGACCTGCTTCTCAGGTAGCCCAGTGGTTGGGTGCTATATGTGCAACATCCGTTTGGCCTAATGCAAGAGAATACAAATTACGAAAGATGGACAATGTATTTATTACTGCTAGATATACATGAACAGGACAATAGTATAATAATTTCCTTGTGTTTTGAAAGAACTTACATAGCCTAAATAAATGAAAAATACACAAAAGAAAGTCAGTTAAGCCTTCCATTTTCACAGAGAACAATAAAGAAAGCATCATGTATTCCTAGTATTAGCTCTTCTAAGGCAACATTTATCTAAGACATGCCATTCAAACTCCCATGTTGCAGGGAAAAATGCCCCCTGCAAATTCAATACTGTTAAGTTCCTCCAAAAATCCTTATGTTTATTTGTTTTAATAGATACATCACTGGAATACTGCAGGAAGAACAAACATGTAACTATGCAAAATAAAAACTTTAAAGTGTGATAGTACAATTTCAACAGTGTTAAAAACAGTTCTAACTCAAGTTAGAGGTTCTGGAATACTGAAACTATTTAGTAATAAAAACAGCCTAATTTCACTACCTACAAATAAAAATGTTTTAATCATTTTGTGAGATAGGATCTTTAAAAAAAAATCCTGGCAGCATCTCATTCTCTCTTAACTTTCCCTTCCCCCCTTTGTTCAGAATCAAGAATTCTTCATTATTCTCACTGCTGTTTGTCACAAGTGAACTCTAAAACTAGTACATGAAAATGCTGTATGTGTATTATTTTCATGCAGAAAAAAACAAACTGCAGCCTTTAGTCAACAGCAAGTCTAATGGAGAAAGAACAAATAAAAGAACACACAATTTGGGTTCATAAACAACTTAAGAACATTTAAGCATTTAGAATCGCTTCTTTCGTTTTACACACCTTCTCTATGCAGCCCTTTGTTTCCACTGTAAACCATACTGGAATCGGGGTGGAAATGAAGTTGCCTTCTGGCAGCAAAATGGGCTACACTGTCAGTAATTCGGGGATCCAGATGTCTGCAGTGGCTAACACAAAAATGTTCAGCTTTGGGTACATATTCAGCCTTTCTGTACAAGACATTTTTTCCACAAAGAAGGCAGAGTAAGAGTGCACATAGCAACAGAACTCGCCGCTGATTGGACAGAAGGCGTGCTTCAACCCTTCACTGCTCACAAGGCCTACTACAGTTTCCTGTCTGTTTGGCAGTGGTATCATGTTTTCTTTTCTCCTCTTGTGAACCCAGCTGTGTTTGGGCAATTTGAGAGGAAAGAAAAGCAGAACAACAAGTAGCAGGACACACTAAATGTGGCACTGAGTGTTGCTATTATTACAGTTCAATTTTTTAAAAAAGATATATATATACACCACCAGTTTTGGTGGTAGTTGTTTTGTTAAATCTCAAATATATCTAAATGTATACAGATAAGGAATACAACAGAGGCCCATGTGTGCAGAACAGCTGTTTTACTTGCAGTGTGCGTTACTTAACAGAACTGTTAAAAAAAATACCCACAGCATTGAGAGCTACCATTTGATACTGCTATTGGTACATGAAGATAGTGTGTTCTAGATGTATGAAGTTAACACAGCCAACCTTTTTCAGAATGAAAAACTATCAGGGCAGAAGACATTCCCACTCAATATGCAACAAAATTCTGAGGCCAAATACAAATGTGGAGATCTTAGTAACACAAATGCATTTCTCACTGAACCAAGAAACTGTCTAATTATATAAAAGTTTTGACTAATTCTGTACGGAAGTTATTGATTTAAAACGGATTATACTGTTAGGCGTTAAGTCTGCTTAGTACTTTAATTCAGTACATCTCAGTCTATATGTTATTGGGAGAGTGGCAATTTTTCCCCCGCTGTGCCAGTAACTGGTACATTTGAGGCCACTGGCTACAACTGCTGTCTCTTTGTGTGTGAATTCACCAGGGGACCAGCCTCAAATGGCTCAAATGGCTCAGGGACCAGAACTGGCCCAGGGAAGACCACTTTGAGTAGCACAGATCTAACTTGCACAAATGTTAGTTTCCTCAACTACAGTCCCAGGCCTGGGGACTTGTGGAACTCCATGGATTTAAAGGCTGCAGGTGGTCCTTCATCTCAGTCCTTTACATCTAACGTCTCAGTAGTTGACTACTACTGTCACTCACCAATTCACACCTATTATCCAGCCACAAAAGTATCAGACACCCTATTAATTTATTTTTATCATAAGTAACCTTAGCCTGTAGTACTCATAGAGACAACCCTATTAGTCTGACCATAGAACCACATAGGGTATCAAGCAGCACCTCTGACACTAACTGGGAAGGAAAAAAATCTAGCATACATTTTTGTGGACTTTTATAGGTGAACTGTGCCCACCAAAAAAGGAGGCTACTAAATTCCTTTATGTCTTTTCATCCTTTGCCTGGTCATTCCTTGCAGACAACGGAAATATTGTCACGAGGAACTATGCTAACACTTAGTTCAGGAATGGACAGAGTTACAACCTTACTAATTATTTCAGTGAGATTAAGTGATAGAGTTTTAATAATTAATAATAACTTTAATGAAAATTAAAGTTATTATTAATGATATGATTGCCAATGTTGAATAGTAGTTTCAGTGTTGGACTACAACTCCAGGAGATCAGGATTCAAATCCCAACTCAGCCATGGAAATGGGTGACCCTGGGCTAGTTACATTCTCTCAGGCTTAGAAGGCAGCAATAGCAAACCCCCTCTGAACAAATCTTGCTGAGAAAATCCTGTGATACAGTCACATTACCTTCACCAGCTGTACAACAATGACAAATGATTTGTCTATTGGTCTTTAAGCCAAACTCCTTTTTTACAAATGTTTTTTGCTATCCTCCTTAAGTTAACTCTTTCTTCTCTTACTGTGAATTGACTATTTATTGCAGTGACAACATTGTCATAAAAAGGTTTATACTATCTACCTAGCTTTTATAGGTTAAATATGCAGGCATACAAAATTTAACTTTAAAATGAGCTTACTCTACCAAAAAAGCTTTGAGGGCTTTGCTATTAGTGTCCATCTTAATAAGTGTGTTGGTGAATTTGGCCTAGGATCAAAAATGAAGCAGCACAGTGACTTATTAAATTTTCTGAGACTAATATAGTGGTTAGTTTGTTGCAAACACATTCTTCAGGCAACTGAACAGTCAACTATGGATCTGGATGTAAGGACAGACAATACAGAAATCAAACAGATGGCATAATTAGAAGCTGAAAATAGAGAAACTCCATTCTCTCTACAAAAACAAGACCAGAAGCACATTGCGACATGGACTATGAACAGCTAATAGCAAGAATTAGAGTAAAACTAAAGTAGTACATTAAATAAGTCACAGTGCCAAAATACAATTTAAAGAACATCTCCAAAGAATTTAAAGATTTTTCACTATTAAGACTAAACAACCAGAAGAATCCTGTACCCAAACCATGGACATTATCTGGGAATAGTATACAAATAGTCTATTTGTAACCAAAAGTAAAGAACAGTGTTATTGGATGACTGAAGAAACTCTTCAAACAATGATGAATAGATGAGAAAAAAAACTACAAGGTGACAGAAATAGGGTCAGAATCCTGAATGTAACTGTTCAGTAACTCATAAATAGGGACAAAGAAAACTATTAAAATACTCTGGGCAAAGAAACAGAAGTAAACAACAAAAGAGGAACAACAAAAGACCTCTCCCACAAGAACTGAGTAATCAAAGAAAATTTTAAACCTAAGATAAGGATGCTATATGAAGAACATATTTATGACCAAAAAAAAACCTGAAGAACAATACAAAAGAGATGAAAGAATGACAGGTTCCTTTAAAATAGAACCTTTTGACAAATTATCTAGAGTTTTAGAAAATGAAGTAGAAGCTGCTCTCTCAGAAGAAATAAATCACGAGGAACAGATGGAATATCAAGAGAGCTGTTTCAAGCTATAGGGACACACACAATCCATTCCAGTTCTGACAAAAATCACTGAATACCAAGTCAGAACCATTCATGACATATTATTTCCAATTTTTGCGTTTGATTGTGACAGCTGAAAAAAGCTGGCAAGAAGAAAACTGGTTCCTTTGAAATGTGGTGCAGGAGGAGAGGGCTACAGATACCATAGACTGTCAAATAACAGGTATGAGAGCAAATAATCTCTCCCTAAAAGCCCAAATGACTTAGGCTATCATGATTCGGGCATATCATGAGATGCAACTCACTGGAAATGACAACAATGTTGGCTAAAGCTGAAGGCAGCAGGGAAAGAGGAAGACCACCTTATAGTTTGATTCATTCAAAGAAGGCACAATACAGAACTTGCAAGACATGAGAAGGGCTGTTAACAATAAGGAATTTTGAGGTCTCCAATTCACAACAGTGCCATATGTTGAAGCTGACCTGACAGCATACAATAACCACCACTAAGACCAAAGATATGTCATATTTGCCTGTTATAGACTTAACATGGGTGCTAAGAGAACCATGTTGAATCATCTTCTGATGTTTCACAGTTGGGAACATAAATTTGCCATGAGTTACTACACAGTGAGCTTTACTATTTTATAACAGCTCATTTGCTCTTTTAAGAAATAACTGCATTCTATTCAAATTAATGCCTCTACAGCCTATACCACAAAAACATTCTACAATTCTGCTCAAGATTTACAATTTGCATTTATATAGCATTTGTTTACATTTCTAAAACATTTCACATACCTATTTCAGTTACTCTCACAAAACACTCTTCTAAGGTAGATCAGCAATACCATTTCAGTGATAATGGAATCAGAGGGAGTTGGAGAAGGTGAGGCTGAGAAATGAGACTTGATTAAGGTCACCTAATGATTTTGTTATTCAAATTTCATTTGAATGAAAGACTTTCCAGCTAACAGTTCATAATCTTTGGCACAATATTCCATCAGCATTCCATTTAAAGCTGATGAAGTATGTTACTGATCATTAGTATAGTATAGTTTGTGAGATTACCAGATTAGTAATTTCCCTCCCACTTCACTAAGGTCCAACTTACATGGTTCATGTAATCACACTCTCCACAACTCACAGCTAAAGAGAGTTATCAGCATGGTTTCTTCTCCGCTTAGCAGCAATGCCAGTTTTGCTCTTCATGCCTCTGCCATTTGCCTTGCTCCCTGTATGCAGCACACACAGCCGCAGTAGGGTTGGCTACAGTAGAATGTCATTTTATCCCAGCTCAAGCTTTACTTTGTTTACTTCAGACACGCTGCTGAAATCCTACACCAAAAGTCTATATTTCTTCAGCCCTCCTTCACCATTCTGCTAAAAGGCTTCCAGCTAGACAGAAAAGAAGGACTGGGTTTGCATAAAAAGACTTCTTAAATAAAAGCTTTTTTGTCAGATGCTTTGTTAATTGAGAGGCCCACATTTGTGCCTGCAACAAAGCAAACCATTTGCTCTCCCACAGATAGACCCTGGTACATGAAAACACTACCATTCAGACAAACCCATACTCTCCTAAGAAGTAGAATGTGGATTTCACACCCTAGAACCTCCTAGCCAGCTTTAATAAAGATATCAGCCATTCACCATGAATTATTAACCTCTTCTCAGTTACATGAGGCATAATTCTGTTCACTTTAATGAAATACTTTTCTCTCCATATAAGTACCAAGCATTTAAATTTCTTTGTACCTATCTATAATAATCATCCAAGAGCTTTGTCTCAGGCACTTCACTGAATGTCAGCCTCCTTCAGTGTTCCTCAGTCACCAGCTTTTGCTTTCCTCTCCCCCTACTACTGTTGACCTCTCTTGCTCTTACATATCTGTGTAGATGACCTTTGATCTTCAAGATGAGTATGACACACATGCGACATTGTCATGTCTTTAATAGAACTCAATAAAAGCAATTCTCCTGCCAACTTTTAAACAGTATAGATTATGTTCTACTGCTGCTCGTGAAGTTTTACCACACTGAATTATAGTTTTAAGTTAATTTTATTGATTTCAAATTATTGATCAACTGTTTATTAGTTTTCCTGTGCATTATAATGCTTACCCTTTTCAGTAGACTGCTTTGTGAATACTGCCACAGAACTGGAAGGAACTTTTTAGATTAGTCAGGGAGATTCCCCAGATTTTGAGTCTATTTAAAGAAATTTAATTTGCCAGTCTGTTTATGTTTCCTAGCCTAGTGAATCCAAATATGTCTACATTTATGCAGTACATTTCAGCTCTTATTCTGAAAGAGATCATGAGTAAAGGAGTTTGATTCAGTTTTGAGGGCAACTACTATTAGGCATAACATTTATCCCAAAGTTTTGCAGCTACCAATTTCACTATGCCACCATTTTATAACTTTTCAGCTTAGGCTTCCAAAAAAGGCTTGGGGCAGATGTTATATTAGCTTGTTCTCAAAGTTTGGCTGGCCAGGGCAAAAACATATTAGCCTGCACTCTCCATTTTGGGATTAAGTTTAACCACAGGCCCTACCCTAAAATACCTAACCAAATCTTCCTGCCCTAATGTTTTCATCTCCTAGCCCGATGGAGAGTGCTGGAGAATTCAAATATTTGAACACTGTTGTGGAACTATCATTGGTTCTAATCAAGGTATTGTCTACTTGTAGACTGTACTTTTTTGGTTGTCATTACGGTAAGAACCATGCTCTGTATGAGACATATTTTTTCCGCTGTTCATAATGTTCAGTTAGGATTCTCCACCAGAAAACAATTTTAAGAAGATTGCTTTGGAACAGCAAATTTAGGGGCTTTCTGCACTACACTCTTATAGTGCTATTATTCCACTTTCAACATCCTATGGAATCCTGGGGTTTGCAGTTTAGGAAAGAGAATTCTTTGGCCGCAGTGAACTACAAACCCTACAATTCCACAGGATGTTGAAAGTGGAATAGCACTATAACAGTATAATGTAGAAGGGCCCTTAGACACCTGGGTGACATAGACAACGTTGCTAACTTTTCTTTTTCTTTTTTTGTAGCAAATACAAAAATGGTTTTTTAATGTTAGAGCAATAGTTGGCACAATAGTTATTAGTAGCTAAGTTGACAAAACACAAATTAATATGGTTTAAGGCTAGGGAAGCGCCTAAATTTCATTTTAGAACCGAGTTTTAACCTAGCATTATTTTCTACTTGATTTCAATGTTTTCCTAAGCAAAGTAGAGGATTAAAATAAACCCAAAGTATTTGTTAAATACTTCATTTAAGTCACTGGGAAATACACACCCTTGTTACTTCTAAGAACTGTACCAGACTGTAGACTGTGACTGACTTCTATCAGTTCAGAAATAAACCAATCCCAGAATATATTAACTAATATATGATTAACTGTTAATATGTTAACATTAGAATGTTTTCAGAAAATGGATATCTAGGAGGTCCTAATAAATGTGAACTGCCAGGAGGTAAAAACTATAAGGGGTGATCTGAAAAACAATCTAGGTTTCCTCCAATTTTTTCCTGGGTTTTCATATCTATCAGAATTTACTGATAAGGAACTGGGGTTGCCAGGGGTGGGGTTTTATGTGTTAAAACTGATCTGGCAAACTCAGTTATCTCATGCCTAGAGTGTCCAAAGAGAAGATAACAGAAGAACAGATGTGTGAGTGCATTTTAACACCTATCTAAAGAAAGGCAGTATACCCTCAATAATTGCTTTTAGACAAGTAATCCACATGAGAAAGGACAGTTACAAAGTGGTGAATAACCAGCTCCTACATATGTGAGTGTCTACTGGGGTCTGGAAAATATTTCAAAGTCTAAAGCATGTGAACAAGTTGGAAAGCACGCAGGTATTCAGACACCCATGAGTTTTCATCAAACACTTACATATTTCTTAGGGGATTAATACTTAGAAAGGGGCTGGAGGATGTGTGTTCCGCCAGACAGACTGCAGCACCCATTAATCCTATTCATTATAGCCAGTGGTGAAGAATCATGGGAGCTGCAGTTCAACAATATCTGCAAAGGAAGACATGCTCTTCATCCTTGATGCAGAATGTATTATCCCATGGGATTTGTGGAGTGCAGGTAGGAGTCTAAATTCATCCACAGAAGGAACTTAAGCTATGGAATGCCCAGTCAAAAATGTTCAAATAGTAAAAGCAAGGATTTGAATTATGAGGCCCTATCCTCCTATATCAATAATATACATGTTGCTTGTTTTGCTTGCTATGTAGAACTTTAATAGTAGCTCCAAAAGATTTAAAACAGGCTCTGACTTCAATGCTAAACTCACCAAAGAAAGCTCATGGTTCAGACAGATCATGCATACAGTTTGAAGTATGTACATCTTTGAAGGAAATAGCATCTCTGTTGATGCCTAAAAGTTGATCCATTAAGCACACCCATATTATCTCCCCAACACTGGACTGATTATACATAGCCCAAAGATAAATCACTTCTGTACCAAACTATTTATTTTCATGGTTACTGTATTCCTTGACTTGACTTTCCTTTCTATACTAAGAGTTGTAAGTACTGAAAACTAAGTCGATTACCTGCAGAAAACCATGGATTTGTTCTGCTTGACTATGTTCCCTACTGTAGAATGGCCTGCATGATCTGGAACAGACAAATTGGTGCAGTATTCTTCAGATTTGTTAAGGTACTTTCAAAATATCAAGAATCAGTTGTGACTTTAAAAAAAGCCAGCAGAACTAGAAGCACTTTTAAGTCAAAAAGGTAACAATGAAAGTATTTGCCACATAATAGCAAAACTGCTTTGATATGCACAAAAAAGCACAATGTGTTGATTTTTACCTTTAAAGCCCTTCATGGCTTGGGCCAGCCTACCTGCGGGATTGCCTTCTCCCATATAATCCGCCCCCCACACTAAGGTCCTCTGGGAGGAATTTACTGCAGCCAATCAGAACTAGGTTGGCTGTGGTTAGCCAGAGGACCTTCTCTTCTATCGCTCCCAAGTTATGGAATGGCCTGCCGGAGGAGACCCGGCATATTACTAGTCTTGACTGCTTTAAAAAAAGCAGTAAAGACTGTTCTCTTCCGACAGGCCTTCCTAGACTAGTGCTCCACCGCCTCCCATCAACTGTCCTCTTGTTTTTAATAGATAATGTGTTTTAGGGGGTTTTAGAAGGGTAGGTGGATGGGGAGGATGGGTTATATTTTAATGTTTTTAAGGTATTTGATATACTAGTATAATACCACCTCGATCCATTGGGAGAGGCGGGATATAAATAATAATTATTATTATTATTATTATTATTATTATTATTATTATTATTAAAAAAGTGACCACAAATGTCTGAAACACATGGCTTCTTTGCATCTTAATATTTGAACATACCTTATCATTGGATTTTGAACATCTATTTGAATCTGATATGTTCTCCCTCACCTTGCACCATGACCTGCTCTCCAGTGCACTGAATGCTGTGTACATTTTACAGAATTGGACATTACTTTTCAATTTCAAAAAATTCAAGGTGGTTTATGAAACACAAGACAACAATAATGAGATTGTCAGAACCTGAATCTTACAAAAGTATTACTATTATTTATAACTTAACGAAAAATAGGTGCTCTATAACATGCTAACAATGCTGTAAGTTCAATAATATTGGTTTGGAATAACTAGGCATCTTGCATTACAGGCCACCATGACAACACCAGTATGCAGACAATTGGTTTTGAAATTCAGGTATAAACCTAAGAGAGCATATTTTATTAAACACACAAATGCTGGGTGAGTGCATAAGGTCACAACTGCCAATATAAGATGCTAATTTAACAGTACTGGGCAACAGAAGGTAATGAGACAAAACAGTGTGGATGTATTACAGAATTAGTACAGAGCGACAGTGACTTCATGGAGAAGCCAAGGGCAAAACCAGTCAGAATCTACAAAGAAGGTTAATAAGAGAAGATTTTCATTTGATCTGAGAATGAAATAACCATCACTGAATCAAGGGTTTGAATTAAGCAACATTGTCTGCAGATGGATCTCTCAATATAGAAGAAAATTTATGTTCCATGTGGCCTGCTCCTTTGTCAGCATGCTTTAATTAGAGTAACAGGCTGGGCGTCCTTTGAGAAAGGAGTTCATCAGTAGTAAGCAACACACTACACCTTCCTCTTCCTACTCAGAACAAAGGTGACCCCATGAAAAGTTTGGATATGGACTTAACAGTATCACATCTCTCCTGCATGAATTAAACCTGCTGTTGTGAATAAAACAGTATATTAGTTAGTGTTTTAATTCTTTAGTGTTGCCAGTGGTAAATACTTTGTTGTGTTTTAACACATACTGTCTACATTCCATCCAAATTTTTTCATCATCACAAATGTTCACTTAGGCTTCAAATACAAAAAGAAAAGAAAAAAAGAGGGGGGTTACTAGCAATGAGGCGCAGAATTGCTGGAAATGACAGAGCAGGTTAAAAATAATTAAATAGCTACATACATCCAGCAAATCCTTCTTCTACATATAATAGAGTAATTTCTAATTCCTTTTTGTGTCTGTTTTTCCCCTCTAGATCAAGGCTATATTCCCATAACATCACTCAAACTACTCACTTGGTAAGATGGTCATCTGAACCACTTTAACATTTCCTAACCTGTACATTACTTATAAAAGCAATCAGAAACATATGATAGATCTTTCTTTTACAAGTAGTCTCTGAAACATAATAGCCAGAAAAACAGCTTTCCTGATACAACAGGAAGCAGCATCACTTCCAATTTATTGCCTCCTCCCTGCCTTTACCCAAGGCATCTGTAACCAGAAGCACAGGCATTCTCAGAACAGCTGCCACCAGCCTGCTAAACAGGAAGTAAGATCACCTGCAGCTCATATGCCTTTTAGGTTATTCATTATCCCAAACTGGATTTAGCACCTCTACCTGCAAAAGATGAGCAATACAATCCTACATGTTTACACATAAGTAAGTCTGACTGCATTTAACATGGCTTACTCCCTGATAGCTCCCATATAAGCCTTTTGCCACTAGTTAATGAACATTAATGAGAAGTCTTTTTAAGACAGAGTGAGGACACTCTAATTCTACAGATATTGTGGACTTCTACTTCCAGGAAACCTTAGTTGGCATAGCCAATAGCAAAGGATTATGGGAGCCAAAATCCAAAATATCTGAAGACCTCAAATCCCTCTGTGTGGGGGTGAGGGTGTGTATGTGTCTGCATGCACACCCATACACACACTTTCAAGTTGTCTGTCAACTTATGGCAACCCTATGAATTTCATAGGGTTTTCTCAAGACAAGAAACCTGCCTCAATACTAGAAGTTGTGCCCTATTTCCACAGAACACCTACCACTCTTTTTTGGAAAGTCTGAAAATGGATATACATCCAACCCATAACTCCCAGGCCCCTACTTCAAATTTTATATAGAAAGAGAGAGTAAATATATTGTGGAAATTCTGGAACTTAAACTTTTGGGAATGTTGTAGTACAATACTATACATACCATTCAGAATTAAGGTTCATAGTGTTCAACGGAATTTAGCACAACACGTGTCTGCATGCGCACACTTTCAAGTCGCCTTTGACTTACAGCAACCTTATGAATTTAATAGGCTTTTCTTGGGCAAGAAATATTCAGAGGTGGTTTTGCCAGTTCCTTGCTTTGAAATATATCCTGCAGCACCTGGTATTCATCCTATACACAAAACTATATGTTGTAGGAACATGCAGAACTCTATATAGGGTTGCAATCTCAAGCGCTTATTTAAACGTTATCCTACTGGAATTAGTGTGACTGAAAGTCCTCAACTTTGGCACAAATAACTGAGTGCTTAGTTCAGAGTTAAAAGAAAACAGTAGCAATGGCAGTAGGTCAAGAACAGAGAATGATATATGTGTATCTTACCATTACAGCCACCTCTTTAAGGCTGTAACTCTTCTTTCTAGCCATATCCATATCTACGAGGGCTAATACCTACTGAAGTCAATGGGAAATTGCTTTGGAAGCGATGTTAATTCTGAGCATGCCCCCATCGTATATACCATATATACTCAGGTGGTATAACTCAACTTCCTGTGTAAGTTGAGAGCAGGTTTGGGGGCCAAAACTATGGATTTTGATATGACTCTTGGATAAGTTGAGGGTCATTCCTCAGACAGGGTAAAGCGTCAGTGCTGCTTCTGGGGGGTCAGCCATCCTGGCTTCTGCCACCACCATTTTCCCACTCAGGCATTCAAAAAGGCCTTTCACCACTCTACTCAGAGAAGGGGATGGTTAAGGTATGGTATTAATTCTTTACAAAAAAAATCCATAACCTTCTTTAAGCAGAGTGAAAGGCAAGAGCTTAGTCTGTCCAGGGAAAACCTAAAAGAAGCACCAATGTGTTCTACTCTCTTCGTGTTCCTTTGAGGGGAAACACAAAACAGTCACTGCCACTATTTTCCCACCAAGGCATTCAAAACGACCAGAAGTAGCACTGTGGCAGAGAGAGTAGAGTTGGTGTTTATTTTAGGTTCTCCTGGGATGGACCATGCTTTCACCTATTGCCACTCTTCTCAGAGAAGGTGGTGGTTCTTTTTTAATAAGAGTTAAGGTACAGTACTCACACTGACCAGTGGATACGTTGATTCAGGTTTTGAGGGGTTGATTTTTTTGACTAAAATTTCTAGATTTATATGTGAGTATGTACAGTACATCTCCTCACAATTATTGAAAGTCTGAATGGATGGCCTTTATTTCACAGCCAAATTCCTGATCCTCCAGCCAACCCAACTTTTCTGCTACCACACCATCAGAAAAAGCATACTATGTTCCCTTTCATCTGAATACAAGAAGTTACCTCATTCAGTCTCACATCTTTTAAGAAGAGGAGTTTCATTTCATGCTTTTTGCTCAAGGTAACTGCTCTTCTATCCCAAATCCCATTTTAAATAATCTGCAGCTAGATTCAGAAAATGTGTTACAAATAGCTATTAATGGAAAAGACAAAGCAACTACTTGACAAACCTAACCTAGAAAGATAATAGTATACTAACACAGAAAAGTCTCCTTTACAATTTAATTCTGTTGGTTCAACATTAAACAGATTGTACTGCAGTTAAGTTAGAAGTGCTGCTCATCTTGTGTCCTTCACTATTAATTTACAACTAATGGAAGCTGGTGATTGCACAGTTGACTGCTTGTGTTGGAGGTACTGCATAAAAGCATTGTAAGTAAACATGTCATGATTTGTGGCTTCATAAGAGTATCTGTAGGCTGGATGTGGCATTTGAGGCCACACTTGAACCCTATGTAGGTGGTTCACATACAATAACAAAAAAATAAACTGTTAGACTAGATACTTTGTTCTTTAACATTAAAACTCCTGTTTGCTTTCAAAACAAGTAATGTTTCAAGTTCTAACTTTTCCTTGTTGCTAAAAATATAATTTACATTCTACTACTTTCTATTATATTATAGATCTGAATATAATCTGAATAAACCAGGGTTGAATTTCCAAAATATGTCTTAATTCATAGTTTTATTATTCCTCTTTTCATTATCAGCTGACTACAGCATCTAATCATAAAATGGTATTGTCCTTCTCATGGAACATCACCTGGGAGTTACCAATGCCCTGAACATGCATCATCAAATTTTTGGGCTATGACAATGGTTACAAACACTGATTCTCTGGTGTTGTTTTTTAATCTCAGTATATTTTGTGATTTTTTTTCTATAGGAAATTTGGACTGCAAATTTAAAGGGACACCCATTAAGAAGCAAGTCTCATAGGACTTAGTGGGGTTTATTTCAGAGTAAACATGCCTAGGACAATGTTGCACATGACACAACTGAAGTCAAGCAAGTATTCTGCAAATATTAACGAAACATCATAGCACTCCTTTTCTTTAAGGTTTCAAGCTGTTTCAAAACTGTTAAAATGCATATACTCTTGTCTTTTCATGTATTCAAGTTACACATTATTGAATAACATACTTGTATTCAAGTTACACAATGCTGAATAAAATGCTTGTATAAACAAACAACTGACAAGTGCTAAGGGTCCCCAAATGCAAAGTACTTACTATCTGTTCTTCCTGTTTTTAAACACCCTCGCCATCTGGACTACTAAAGAGTTCTCATATTTTTGGAATTATTCATACAACATAGACTCTCTGTGTGTTTCAAGTGACAGAAGTAAAACACAGCAAAGGAAGAGAAGCATGAGACTGTTTACTGCTGCAATGGGAGACATTGTGAAATATAGGCTTTAGTTCTACCTGTTCTTACCCACAAATAAATCCCAATATATGTAATAGGATTTCTGAGTTGATATATATAGAACTTTACAGTCCACATTAACAGAAGTTCACATTTATTGACAATATTTCTAGTGTGATTCTACAGTGAAATTTCTAGCAAAAGAAAGTTACAAAACTCTAATATATATTATTTAAGTTTAGTAGTCAAAATTCACTTAACTTTGGTGATGTCAGCAATTTTTTCAATAAATACACAGCTTCTGGATTAGTAAAAATCTATTTGACCCATTGATTTTATCCACTAGCCACAAAAACAAGAGATAGGGCTGATAAAGAAAGAAGTGCTTGTGGGAATTTAAACAGGATGAGATTTAGCTGCTTTGCATGAGTTTCGAGGCTGTTCTTATCTGTGTTTGTATCATCCAAAGAACAGATTACAGTTGAGGATGATTGTTAGCACTGCAATCTGTGACTGATTTTTTTTTTGTAGTGTTGCAATTGTATGGTAATACCTGAAGCACAAAACTATTTGACATTTAAAATACTATGTCCCAAAGCAAAGGGTGTTTTCCACAATTAGTTTCTCCCTCCCAACTCATTATTGATTAAGAAAATCCAATAAATTTATGCAACACACTGTCAATCTTATCAACTTTGGGCATTCATTGTCTTTGGTAGAGTTCAACCTTCTCATTCTTTTTGCTAGTCAGAATTAGGACCTACCCACATCCTATTATATTATTTATTACCCATTAACATAAACGAGGTGCCCAGTACAAATCCTTTACAGAAAGAAATGTTTATTAAATTATTTACCTCGGTCAGGCTTCATTGTGAGTCCAATCTTTTTTTTTTCCTTTCCACGTCTCAATAAAGGATGCCTTAACAAGGTTTTTCTGTCTCTGCCTTTGTAGTCCCCTGGATGCTGCCTCTAGCTATTCTGCTTTCTCTCGCTTTCTTTGTTGTTAATGGAATAATAAAATAAAAACCCAAGCCTTATCCTCAACAGCTTACAAGAATCTGTCGCAGCTAGGCCTCCTCCTGGCATTCATTGTGGTGGCAGCAGCAGTCTGGTGGGGAAAAAGCTAAACACAGCCAGCCTCTCTCTCTCTCTTCTCTCTCTCTCTCTCGAACTTGCCAATGTGTCCTTCCTTGACACAGCGTCTGAACAGGTCTATTTATAACCTGTCGGGGTAAAAGCTTAGACAACAAAAGCTGAACTCTCTCCCTCAAACACACACACACACGCACACACTCAACACCACCAAATCAAAGGCTCTGAATCACAGAGCCTGCGGGCAATGTCACCCCAGGCCGGAGTCCATGGCGTTCTACCTGTTCTACTACGGAGCCAGCCAGGAGGGGCGGCTCGGCGCCTCTGACCTCCTTCTCCCCAAAGCCCTGCTCGCGTCTCGCCTAAATAAAAACAGTCCCGCAACCGTCCCCGGCGCTCATCGTCATAAAACCGGGGAAAGAGCGATAAGAGACGCTCTAAAAACACGCGCGAAGGCACCCTTTCCCCACTGCGTTCCTTCCTGGTCCTTAGAGATTAGAAACAAACACGCGCCCACACCGGGCCTGGTCCGTCGTGCGCGGCCCCCCCGGTGCCTCCGGGGGCGCAGGGAAAGCGCGTCCGCCCTGAGCCCCGGCACACTGTCCTCTTTCTCCCTCACCTCGCACAACCCGGCCGAGGAAAGCGGAGCGCGGGAGGGGGGAGGGCGAGGTGACAGGAGGGGAAAGAAAACGGGGGGAGGGAAAGGAGGGGCGGCAACGAGGGACCCCCCTTCACCTCTTCATTTCTAACTCTGGTGGCAACAGACACCCCCCTCCGACGTCCCTTTCCTCTCCTCCTCACCCCCTCCTCACGATGGCCGGCGGTGAGGGGCGCTGAGGTGGCTCCTCGACCCCCCTCTCTCTCCTGGTTCCCCCCTCCCCAATAGAGCCAACCTAGATCTCCCCGGCGCGGGCAACGGCCAATAAAAGGCCCCTCCACTCTGCCTCGTCGTCGTCCTCCTCCTCCTCAGACCCTCACCTGCCCCATATTAAGCCTGCCTCCCCCCCTCTCTCCGGCTCACGGCCCCCGCGCGCACCGGCTCTCTTTCCTCC
This sequence comes from Ctenosaura bakeri, assembly GCA_948474755.1. Classification (NCBI taxonomy): domain Eukaryota; kingdom Metazoa; phylum Chordata; class Lepidosauria; order Squamata; family Iguanidae; genus Ctenosaura; species Ctenosaura bakeri. The sequence goes on along the minus strand of CAOLHI010000035.1, from coordinate 544,245 downwards.
CCTCAGCAATAACTGCGCCCCGTGTTGACAGCCCGGCTCCCCTCGCCTTGTTCTACACCTCTGGAGCCACAGGAGCCCGTCGCAGCCCCGTCTTTTCCTGCCTCCCTGTGGGTGACACACAAACCCACACGCTTCCCTCAGCTTCTGGGGAAAGAGGGAGGAGAGGAACTCCCGGTGTCGTGTCGCGTTGGGCGGCCGGCGGCCTCCTCGCCCTGCCCTCCTCACGCAGGCATCCACACGACGCCCGGACCCGCCTGCCTCAGGCAGCAGCACTCCCTGAGCGCGCAGCCTCCTCCTCTCCCCCGGGCCGCCGCTCTCGCTCGGGCGGCAGAGGGTTTTCCATGACTCCGTCGAGCCCCCCCCTCCTCCTCCTCGGCCGCTCCTGCTGCTGACTAACTGTCCTCTTCTCCTCCTCCTCCTCCTGACACTTTTCTGTCTCCAGCCAAGCGGGTCGCACGCATCCCAGCCGCCGCCGCCGCCACACAACTCGCTATGGCGTTGCGCGAAGCCAGCAGGAGGGAGGAGGAGGGAGAAGCCTTAACCAACCCGCCTTTGCAGAGAGAGAGGAAACCGGCCACTGATTCCAAAGAAAGGCGCAAGCAGGAAGGGGAAAGTCACGAAGGTCTCTGCCCCGCCTGCCATGCAGCGTGGAGCCCCTCCTGGAACGCTGCCCGCCTATGGCTCACTCTCCGCCTCTTGGCACTCATCCCTCCTTCCCCCCGCTTCGCGGTCCGTGTCGGGGGTATTTCGCCCTGTCAAAAACACAACCGAGGTCACATGGCTCCGCGGTAGCCAATCGCGTGCCCGTCGCTTCCCTCCTCTTGTTCCTTAAGCCCGGCGAGGAACTCCGTTGTTATGGCAACTGAAGCCCAAGTAAAAGTTGAGGCCTGTTGAGAGTAGTGGCAGACCCAAGTCTCCTTTTTGATTTCTTGTTCTTTTTTTTCTTTTTTTTACTGTGTGTGGCCACCTTGCCTTCGACCAAGGTGCAATGGCTTACCTGGCACTGTACAGAGAAAAATAAACCTAGTGCAAGTAGTGTTTGCTGGTGCAAACGTTTTCCAAAAGTTAGCTTGGAGCAGAATTCAGCAGGGGTGTTCAGTTGTATATTCAGTGCAGGTTGATTGCACATACAACATTCAACATGTGAAACCTAGGCCATTTCCGCATTAGCCTGTTATAGCGCGATGATTCCACTTTCAACCTCCTATGGAATCCTGGGGTTTGCAGTTTCGGGAGGGGCCAGGATTCCATAGGAGGTTGAAAGTGGAATCATCGCGCTATAACAGGCTCATGCAGAAATGGCCCTATAATGGGAACTAAAAGTACTCCTCAAGTGATGCTGCTCTCTGCATATGTCTTTGGCAGAGAAATCTAGGGCCTAAGCAGAATGGGCAGGGAGATCCCCAAAGTCAGCAGGACTGATTTGAGACAACTGAAATCTTTTTCAAAGGGACATCTGTGTTAATCCACTCTTAACAAAAAACTTGCAAGACTACCAAATTTACTATGGAATAAGCTTTGCTTTCATAAACCATATATCTCCCTTCATCACATATGATTCCATCTTATCAGTTAACAAGGCATTACCCTCCAACGTTGCATAGATGAAAACTGTGACATGTGTGGCCAAGCAAGTTATCAATGAGAAAAATACACAAGCTAGGAGAGGCTGCAGCAAGTTGCTTTTACCTGAGCCTGTTGGGAAGGGCAAGATGCTGCCTCCCTCCTCTCCCTTCCCCCTCCCCCCAAGTTAATTCACTGCAAATTATTTTTGGGTTTTTTGTTTTTTTTTGTACTTTTAACTCAATTTGTAGCCATTGAAGTATACTGAGAACAAAAGCAGAATAGAAGAATGAGAGAAATTGGCACATTTTAAAAGCAGCTGGAAAAAGGGGGCTAACAGAGTATAAATTAGGACTGTCTACCAAATCAGGGCAGCTGGAGCATATATTATTATCTAAAGAGGTGGGCAGACACAGACTCTCATGCTGGATAAGGCCAAAGGTCTGTCTAGCTCACCATTTTGTTTGTACAATAGCCAACCAGTTTCCTATAGGTGTCATAACTCATCCCCTAGAGCAGTGGTTCTCAACCTTCCTAATGCCGCGACCCCTTAATACAGTTCCTCATGTTGTGGTGACCCCCAACCATAAAATCATTTTTGTTATTTTTTATTTATTTATTTATTTTTTATTTAGTTAGTTAGTTAGTTATTTCCAACATCAACTAGATTGGAAACACTGCCCTAAATCACTGCTCTGGATAGACTTCTAATGCCTAAAAACTGGTAACCCTCCCCCCTTTTTTTAAGCACAGAAAGCGTCCATCAATGCCAGAATTAAGGCAGTAGTTCTAGTTCTGAATATTGGGTTCCCACAGTTCAAAAAGCCAGTCACTCCCAAAGGCAATGCCAAAACAGCCCACATTTTACACGAGGCGCAGGGAGGAAAGGACAGGGAGAGAGGAAAGATGGCGGCGGCATAAACAGACGTGTTTTGTTTCACTCCCTCCCTCCCTTAAAGGGAGTGTGGACGCTGAACATACAAAAAGCGAGGAATGCAAGACAGTCAGGGCGAAGAACACAACACGTGCATGTGGCAAGCGCCAAGGGTCCACACACAACAAAAGCGAGAGGAGAAAGTCATCCTGGCTATTTCTGCACTAGACTGTTATAGCGCTATTATTCCACTTTCACCATCCTATGGAATCCTGGGGTTTGCAGTTTGAACCCCAGCGCAGGGGTCTCAGAAGCACTGCTCCCATTGGCTGTGAGGCCACCTTCTTTTAAAAGGGGGGCAGGATTGAGGAGTGGCGACCCCTGTGAAATGGTTGTTAGACCCCCAAAGGGGTCCCGACCCCCAGGTTGAGAACCACTGCCCTAGAGAATTCAAATGAGGAAGAAGAGGAGGCAGATTGCCAGAAAGCTGCAGCACTCTCTGGCCATTTCCGCATTACACTCTTATAACGCGATTATTCCACTTTCATCATCCTATGGAATCCTGGGGTTTGCCGTTTTGGGAGGGGCCACCTGGCCCCTCCCAAAACGGCAAACCCCAGGATTCCATAGGATGATGAAAGTGGAATAATTGCACTATAAGAGTGTAGTGCGGAAATGGCTGAGTCTGAAGAGGCGGTGCGTGGGGCCCTGCTCACCAGCAGGACTTGGCAGAGGATGCAGACACTAAAGACAACATGCCCCCATCCTTCGTTGAGAGAGGGAGAGAGAAATGCTGCCAGGCCATAGCCAGTGCCGGCTAAATAACAAACACTGACCAACATAGGCACTAATGAGGCAGCTGTGACCATGAAGGAGCTGCTGATAAATATCTTGGCAGTCCCCTCTCAGCCTAAGTGTGAACAACTGTGTTACCCTGAAAGGTGGAGGACCTTCAGGTCTCCCAGCAATGCCAGCATCTCCTTGGAAATAGGAGGATCTATAGCATAAAGGCGACCTGCAAGAGGAGAGTAATGGCAGAATCTTTTCACCTGTGTGTACCTGTATGTACTAATTGTAGTGAGGACTCCAGAGTTAAACAGAGTATTTTATTGGGAATTAACAGGCACCCATGAAGTCAGAAATTCCCAGGAACCACACAAGGCTATCAGAATGCGAGGCAAGAAAAATTGGGTAGAGACAAATAGGGTGGAAGGGGTGATAGTTACTGATTCTGAGCAGAAGGTCGAAGCAGAGTGGCTCAGACAGCAAGTCGGAGGATAGCACAGAGGAACAGCAATCTGGGTGCCATGTACTATGTCCAAAAACGGGTTGGAGCTAGAGTTTTTATACTCAATTTACTGCTCTAAAAGAGGATGCACGGACAGAGCAGTAATGGCTTTCCCACAAAACTGACAAAGGAGTCCAGAATGTGGTTTCCTTCTAATCCTCCTGAACTTGTGACCTGGCCATGCTGAGGTCACCCTGACCGAGCACATGCTTGCAGCCAATGTCCTTTTAGCTCATGTTTTCTAGCCATTAAGTGTCTAGTTTTATAGGAAAATTATATTTCTCATCAATGTTGCTATCCAGCATGACTAGGGGGAGCGTAAGATGTGGTAAAAACTATCCTATCTGCAACAACAACATGCTGCCTTGGGCACTTGGCTGACGTTTCAGGACAGTAAAAAAGCCATAACCAAGGCATCAATGCAATAACACCTCCCACTGGAATTCCCATTCAGAGGATATTGTCCTCTGATACTGAGGCCTAAAATTATGTGAGTAAACTGATGTCTTTAAGCTTCCCTGTTTTCTCCAATGGAGGAAAAGTAAACATTTCTACCTCAATGTTGAAATTATTTTGTTAAAAAAGAAAACAAGTACTACTGTAGTCTGCATTTTACCTTTTGCACTAGCAGAGATGTCTTCCCCATTCCATTCTCATTATCTGTAATGAGCCTTTCCTCTTTTCTTTATTTTAACAGTATGTCCTCTGAGCAGATAATTTTATTTTTCAAAGAAAAATCAGTACAGGTACAGCCTGATCCAGTGCATGTTACGTCAGAAATAAATGTCTTGTCCTTATCATGGCTGATACTACCATTAGGAAGATTGATGCAGCAGATTTTGGATGCCATGAAAAGAAACTGTTATTTAATTTAATATTGTGTTCTTTAAACCTCTAGAGATGAGAAGAGATGCTTGTGAGAGATTCTGTCTCCTGTGTTTGCCTTGCAATACTATGTGCCTTGACTTAGGTGGGTAGGAACTCCATTTGCTGTTACACCTCAAATAGCAAAATGTCTTGGACCAGCCATATACAGAATTATGCAAACATAACCATAGTAAAACGAATAGGCTTAAGTGAACCCAACTCTGTTCAGGTTCAGACTGCATGTTCAAGTGCACAATACTTACTCTCTAATAACCATGCCTAGGAGTGCAGATCACACTTCTATCCCTACTACATAATATACTATGTCAGGGTGTTCTGTACCGACTGGTTTTGGATAGTAGAAGTACGACAAACATGTATTCATATTTGCAATCCTCAAGCATTAGCAATGTTGCTATTTGTGGATATTACCAGCACAGTTGTGGCTCATCTTGTGCTCAGTAATTTCTTAGTTAAGTCTTTTGTTAATCACCAAAATGGTAAATATCACTTCCCTATACCATTTGCTAACTGCTCCACAGTGCAGTTGTATATATCATCTATTGCTTATGGCAACTGCTGTATATCATCATGTGCTTGTGCCAACTGCTGTATGGAGGGATTAGGACATTTTATTCACAGAAGCAATATTAGACATTAACTAAAGCATGTATGGCCAAGGCAACTTTTCCTACCATTTGTTTATGTTAAATGAAGGAATTAAACAATTAAACAATATTTTCTGTATAATCCCTTTCTAAAGAAATCAGACTGGTATCCTGCTTTCTTTCTGCAGTCAAGCAAAGACATTTTTATTCCAATAGGCATTCAATGTGCACTATGGCCTGTCTGAAAAAAAGGTAATGGATATTGTTAACTGTGCTGAATTTATGGATGTTTTAATTTTAATTACGCGTTTTAAATTTAATTATTTGAATGTTTAATTTGTGTTTTAACTTTTGTATTCCATGAATTTTGTATTATTATTATTATTGTAAGCCACTTTGAGTCCCTACCAGGAAAGAAGCTGGGTATAAATAAATATTATCATCATCATCATCATCATCTAAAGCCTCTCTATACAATCAAATCAATACAGAAATTCTCTTATATGATTCTGAAGTTATGCACAGAACATTATTAACTCACATAGGCTAAATTAATAGGTTGAACATGTCTGCTTTCCTTAAAATGCTATGATTTTCTCCAGTCTATTTACCATATTGTGATACTTTCTGTACTGTTACTGAATGCACTGGTAGCTTCACATTTTTTATTCCAAATGTACATGTTCCCATGATTACAATTTATTGTGACTTGAGTAATTATTATAATGTAAGCATTATGTTCATCTGCAATTTCTCCCCCACTAGCTGGATCTATTATATAAAGAAGCTTTGTAACGGGTTCCTACATTGTTACGGTACGTTTCAAATAACTTTGTTAGTCTTTATTGTGCTGGAATAAGGCTACATTTTTATATTATAGAATCTACCATGTAGATTGTGCTTTTCTTGAGCCTCAGGTATTATGGAAGTTTTATTTTTTGGTCCTTTCTCACAGGTATAACCATTACAATGTTAAAACTATTTTAAAATTGTCTTTTATCTCAGGCTTGTTCTGAAATACATACATACATACATGTATGTATTTTCACTTACCAGTATGGGCAAACTGTAAGACTGATATCACCATTGTTATTTTGCTTACTCCCAGGTAGTATGTATGTAATTGCAGGATGCACTCCTTTTTTTATATAAATTATGTCTTCTTTCTTTTATTTATTTATCACTATTCTCTTTGGTATTTTTTAAATATTTCCTTTAGTTTTACAAAAGAACCTCTTTCTTGTTTGGTGTTTTTATCTGACATACTGGTTACTTCATGTTCATTACTGAACCAATAATTATTTGTTATGTGCCTTTGATTCCAATATGCAGACTCAGCAGTGATCCTCCATTTGACCCTTCCAAAACCCACAGCACCACTACACCTTCAATGGGCAGAAATTAGCTACCACTTTATTGATTGAAGCTGAGGAGCCTTGGTCAGAGCATGGGTACAGACTCAACATCGCTTGAGCCAACTGGCGACAGATGGAGACCACTGCTTAGCCTATGTGCTGGGCCATTCTGAGATGACAAAAATGGGAGTCCACATGGCCAGAAGCCACTGTGTGAAACCCCTGCCACCTGGGAATAGGGTGAAGCCTTTGCCCTTTTGCTGGGCATGACCTATTAACCTTGCTGTCAGTGTCTTCCCCAACCCATTTTGTTGGGCCTATGGGCCCTACCTGGACCCAGTATGATTGAGACCCATGCCCAAACCACCTACAGTTGTAGAAATTACTAGAGGCAAAGTTTTCATAAATAGTACCCATATAACAGAGAGGATGGTTGGGTGGCTGGGATGAAGTTCCTGAGACAATTGACAGGAAGGGTGAGGAAACCTTGAAATACATACCTATGAGGCTGACCTAGTCAATGCTGAAAGTGGCATTGATCACATTCCTGCTTGCTACTGCAAGCCACAAACACTGTTCCCTGTAAGACAGGAATATTATTATGGCAAATCTGCCATACGGTTTTCTTGGCAAGATTTATTTGCCATCGCCTTCCTCTCAGGCTGCGAGAGTGTGACTTGCTCAACATCACCCAGTGGATTTAAATGGCTGAGCAGGGATTCAAACATCAGCCTCTCAAAGTCCTAATCCAGTGCTTCAATCCCAGTCCTGCACTGGCTCTAGCTAATAAACAGTGAGATTTAAAAAAACCCTCTTTTCATAACCTTTTTCACTTTGGCTCATGCATATAATCTGCCTCAAGGTGGGTTATATCTATTCTGTACCACCACTCTTTACTTGTTTTGCTTTACAGAACTTTCTTTTTAATAAGAAGCAAATCAGCAGAGAGCAAAAAGGTATTAGATTCAATGGACATAAAGCTCCCTTTTAAAAATTCCATGGCTCTTTAGAAAAATATATACCTTTTCACCACTTATTTCAAGATTTACTTTCCAAAATTCATTTTTCTTGTTCAGTAACTTCTGAGGAATTGCATGTGGTCAGTGAGAAAATCAGACACATATAGGAAAAAAAATTGAATCCAGACAATGCTGTAGGTTACAATTAAAATGGATTATCATTCTGAAGAGAGGTCTAATAGATAAAAATATAAATAGATAAAAATATAAATAGATAAAAATAATTTTAACACATTTTTCCCTTTCCTCTTTCAAAAAGTTTTGACATAATTGAATATTCTCTGTTCTTTGTGATTTGATGCCATTGTCTAATCATATTATGAAGAACTTGAGAAAGACACTTTTTAAGAGTCAGGTATTACAGTGTACCCCTAATTCTTGAAAAATTAAAATACATATTATGTTTTTAAATAACATATTTTCACACATCATTTTAAACAGGTAATCCCATTGAAATCAACAGGAGTTATTTCTAAGGAAACATGCACCTGACTGGGCTGCATAAGTACATTAAATTAGAATGAGGCATTCTGAAATCATATTCAGTACTGCTGTTTCAAAATTCTGCACATCTGATGACATGAGATCTAGTCCACACATAGTATACTTTGTGAGATACTTATTAAACTTTAAGCTGCTAGTAAATTCTTTATTGTCTTTCTTGCTAAAGTTGCTCTTAAATATTAACATACTCTCTTTCATCTGAGCAAGACAAATTTTATAAAAACATGTAATTTAAATATATGAGTTTAATGATAGCTATCACTTAATAGCTATAATTAATGCAGAATAATGCTATTATGAAATCATTAGTTATAATTCCTAATGCTGATTCTACCCAAATCTGCAAATAACCTAAAACAATAGTTAAGTGCAAATTAGCTCTTTGCACATATGTGCTACTAGCTGTTTAGTGTCCCAGCAGTTTCACTGATTTGTCCTTTCCTCCAGGGACATTATCTCAAGAAGGTTGTTTGAGTTCAAAGGTGTGACTTACTGCTTTTAAATCAGGACTTACTTTTCTCAAAATGATTTTTAAACACCTATTTTGAGACATTTTTTATTCAGTCTGTGTTCTGTGGAGGATATTAGGTATTTCCACAAGTGATTCTAAATATTTTCACTAAGTAGAAAGAGTAGTACTAATTACCACGCTTCACATACTGCACTGTCCACCACTGAGTTTCTCTAACCTAACCTGCAGAGTTTGATTAGAAAGAGAGGCAGAAAGAAGTGCTTTCATATGCCAATCGCTACATATTGTGAAAAATGCCCTTCCTTCCTTCCTTCCTTCCCTCCCCTCCTTTTCCCCATCAATAAATCTCAGAACACAGTGTAATCAATCCAAATAAAAACATCTCAGCATAAAATGTTCCTGTAATCTTGCTTGATTTGCAGATCCTAAAACTCTTAACTGGGTTGCTGATGAGTAAAAGATTAATCCTCAAATACAAAAGGAAGAATCTCATTGAGCCACCAAGATTGCAGTTGTATGACTAAGGGTGACTACTTTGTGTGACTCAGCTACCCTGAAATAGGTTGATTTGGTTAATGAGTGGCATCCTTTAAGAGAAACACTTTGGAGTCTAATCATTCTATCTTATTTTAATATTGCCTCTGTAAGCAAGGCAAAGTATGTATTGCCTATCATTAAGTCAATAGCTTCCATATGTTTGAGGACAGTAGATCGTTGCCACTTCTGGTATCATATGAGAGAATGTTAATGTCACAACAAGCCGGTTGGTTCAGATAACAGAATAAAGTCACCTGTGACCTTCACTTCTCCAACGGCTTGAAGCCTTTCCAGTTCTCTCGCTGTTTCTTTTGTCTAAAACACTTATATTTTATAAGTACACTTATATGGTTCTATCTTTCACCTCTACTCCACTTCAAGTGCTCCTGAAAACCTACCTTCTTTCAAGAAGGCTTTGGCCTAACCCAGGAACGCAGAACCTGCAACCTTCATTCCTTACCATTAATTGTGCTAGCTAAGGCTAATGGAAGTTGCAATCTAACAATATCTGGACAGCCACAATGTAATGTATAGATGTAACATTACCCAACCCCCCCAAACTTGTTGATATTATGGAAACATTGATAAGCATAATGTGTAGTATTGGTGGGTAAGTTCTGTTGACCAATACAATGAGTGTTTATCATTAAGAGTAAAATTAAATCCACAACATCCTTTGGATAGAGTGCCCAAACAATTGTTTTTCAGTCATCATTTCTTCATGCAGGCTGTTCTAACATATTTAACTTACATTTATTGTTGTTGTTAATTGCCATCAGGTCAACTTCAACTTCTGGTGATCCTATGAATTAGAGACCTCAATGTCACCCTTACATCTATAGTACTCCGACACATTAATGAAATGACATATTATGTTGTATGTCTGGATTTGGGGGTGGGGGATTCCTGGAAACAACTAGTTCTTTTTCTTTAATGGTGCAGCATGTGCAGTCACAGATAATAGAAAACACTGGTCAGCGACTCCAAGTCTGCCACTGTCTATATGCTTATATAGGAGCCAATCCAATTGAATTCAGTTGGGCTTGCTTGTTTCCACAAGGCTACTATGTGTAAGAGTGGCAACATTTGGATGGGGCCTATGAATGCAGATGTGTGGTTTTGTCACTCAGGACTCCTAGACAATGATATGCATCAGCCACAGTTGCTACAACTTATTCCCTTTTTAAAAGAGGGGGATTGCATGATACATGCAGGATAAGAAGCCACAACTAGCCAGTGCTATGAGAATGAGTTAACAGGCTTCCATCATCTTTTTTTTTTTTTTAACACAGACTGTCAAGAAAATGACACCTTAGATCCCCTCTTATGGCCTGATAAGTGCGAGGCCACATGACCCCCCTTTTATTTTTCTAAAAGAAATAAAAGGATCATGTTTGTTCTCCTCCCCCAGCGCCTTATTTACTCGGCAACAATCACATGATGATGGATGTCTTAGGGAATATGTAGTATGTAAAGTTATAGTACACAAGGAAATTATGTGACCAAACCACACTGAAGGAGGAGCTCTGGCTGTTTGGATTAGAAGCAATCATACATTTTAAGCTTTTGATGGTACCTGGGACCAAAGAAAAGAACTTTGATCTACATTATCCAGGTTCAAGGTACAGATTCACACTGCAGAAGCTCAGGTTTAACTGGCAAACAACTCAGAGTAAAAAAATCAACACTACCATTTTGCTTGCAAGCAAGGCAGAGAGAGGGTGGTAGGGTTTTGGCCAGTGGGAAAATACTATATAAGTGAGATTAGCTTAGAGCTGACATTGCTATGGATGAAATTTCCACAATCTTGTCTGAAGCAGGATAATTGTAATAATTAGTTTTCAACAAAGTGTTTAACAATGTGTACTGTACTGAGAATTAGTAACTTCTAACTATTAACCATTTTCCAGGCTGTTGTTCTGGAACCCTTTTCATTATCTTGAAACCTGAGATGCTAGATGATAAAAATATTAGAATTAGAATACTGACCAACAACAGATCTCATCAAAGGCTTAAAAGTTCCCATACCAAAATGTCATCTGGTGGGTTTCCTCTAATGCAAGCCCTGACGCTTGCATCTGCAGTGAACAACAATACTGTGATCTGTGGCAGATGGCTGTGAGCCATCATCCATTTTAATTACTCACAATGCCTTCTGCTGTAGCATCATATCAGGACATTGTGGGATATCTACATGGTACAATATTAATTCTCAGTAATGCCCTGGAGCAATGCTATGTGATAGGTTATAGGTAAGTATCAGAGACTGTCCCTGTGTTATTGGTAATTAAAACAGGCCTTTCCATTTTAATTACTACTTCCTGGTGGAAAGGACCTTGGTACTTGTTTTATGTTTCTAATGTGGAGGAGCTCAACACTGTTGGACAGTGTTATTAGTTCTGCCCACTTGCAGGGGGAGAGAAAATTACTTTTCCCATTCATTATCACTGAAAACATTCTTAAATGTACAAGCACAATATGTATTTGGAAGAGCCCTCCATGTTTTTTCAGCGTGGCTTACACTCAGGTATAAATGTGCACAGGAGAAATTGCAGACAGCCTTTATTATTCCTAGGAGGGCTCGATGACAAGAACTATCTTAATATTTCTTAATGCTTGATTATTTAGTACATTTCTGATTGCATTTCCTCTGATGTTTCACAGACGAAAACTGGGACAGCTGTGGCTAAACATCAGAGTGTGGTCAAGATGGCAAAAGTGATCAGTGAAGAAGAACTCACAAGCTAAGAGAGGCTACAGCAGTTTGCTTTTACCTGCACCTACTGGGAAAGGCAAGACACTCCCCCCGGCTCTACCCTTTGCTGAGTACAAACTACTTTTGCACTTTGAACTCCATTTGAAACAACTGAAATAAACTGAGGAAAAGGAGGAAAGTGAGAGGACAGAAGGGACACTTTAACAGCAGCTGGAAAAAAATGGGACAGCAGAGGTTTAATGAGGACGGTCCCTACTCAATTGGGACAGTTGGAAGGGATGTGATTGATAATTTCTGAGCAGTTTCAATTACATAGAAGTTTTGGTGGTCTGATTTTGCCAGATTATTTTGGGAAGATTCAATCCTCACTTGATGTAATCTTGGGAGGCTCAAGATCCTCTTGGCCCCCTGTTCCAGGGTTTATGCCCTGTGGAAAGTATTGACACTCATGTAACAGTGACTTTATTGTTTTTACAGTTGTACGCTTTGCCCAATGTTAACAGGTAACTGGCATGATAAAAGTACAACAAACTTAAACTTCAGTGTCTCCCATGTTTGCAGGTCACACCTGCGCTCTTTAGTACATGCACAGATGTAACTAAATCATCTGTTTGTCAGACCCCAAGGGGCTCAAACTAAGAGCTCTCTTGACCAAACAGCATTTCTTCACCACCTCCTTGAAAAATAAAACAGTTATCCAACCCTGCCGCATAAGATCCCACAATCCTCCTAGCTTGGGCCTTTCTGCACTATACTCTTATAGCGTAATGATTCCACTTTCAACATCCTCTGGAATCCTGGGGTTTGCAGTTTTGGGAGGGGCTGGCCCCAGGATTCCAGAGGATGTTGAAAGTGGAATCATCGTGCTATAAGAGTGTAGTGCGGAAAAGGCCTTGGAAGTAATGTCACATTGAAAGGTCAATCTAGCGCTACTGCAGCAGAGCTGAGGTCCACTTGGGTTACCAATTTTAAAAAAAGAGGCTGAAAGTTGCTTTTTAAAAAATTAGAAAGTAACTAGAATTTAACTTCCGGTTCTCAAAGATAGTATTTTTTTATGTTAAATATTGTGGGGTGGCCTTGTAACCTATCTAGAAGGTAGAATCACAGAGTTGGAAGAGACCCCAGGGGCCATCAAGTCCAAGCCCCTGCTATGCAGGAACACACATCAAAGCACTCCTGACAGATGGCCATCCAGCCTCTGGTTAAAAACCTCCAAAGAAGGAGACATTCCAAGGCAGCATATTCCATTGCCAGACACCTCTGATCATCAGGAAGTTCTTCCTGAGGTTTAGGTAGAATCTCTTTTCCTGTAGTTTGAATTCACTGCTTCTTGTCCTAGTCTCTGGAGCAGCAGAAAACAAGCCTGCTCCCTCCCTGCCATGACATCTCTTCAAATATTTAAACACAGCTATCATGTCCTCTCTTAATCTCCTCTTCTGCAGACTAAACATACCCGGCTCCCTAAGCTGCTCCTCATAGGGCATGGCTTCCAGACCTTCACCATTTTGGTCACTCTCCTCTGGACATGTTCCAGCTTGTCAATATTTCTATGCCCAGACCTGAACATAGTATTCCAGATGAGATCTAACCAAAGCAGAATAGAGTGGTACTACTACCTCTCTTGAGCTAGATATCCTACTCCTATTGATGCAACCAAGAATTGTGTTGGCTTTCTTGGCTGCCGCATCACATCGCTGACTTATATTCAGTTTGTGGTCCACACAGGTTTCACTTGGGGGCTTCCAGAAGCAGCAATTCAGCCTCCTTTTTTAGCCAGAAAAAGGCTGCTCTGGCCATACAGAAAGTGTTGAGGGCCACAAAAAGGGCTTAAGGGCCACACGTTGCTCACTGCTGGGTTAGAGAAAATTTGCTGGGCAATGCCATGCACTACTAAACAATCTTGCAGATGTTTATTGTATTTAATGGCCTGCCATCACCTTACAGCTTGCCTATCTTCAAGATCCTTGTTTGTCCTTCAGCCAGCTGGAAAACATGCCAGCATTCTGTTATTCCAACTATAAAACCACATATTGCCCAAAACCATCCCCATGATAGGAAAATACTATGTATATCAAGACCTGAAGGCTACAGTACAGCAATGACATCTATAGTAAATCTATAAACTAGGGATAAATGCAAATTCTGTAATTCTAAAAATGCCAATAATTTTAAAATTAGAGTGGGGACAGACTACTGTATGTTACTGCTGTTGACAAAATTAATTCTGATTAAAGTAATTTCCATATGATAAATAAACAAAACCCAGTTATGTTTACTTAGTTTTCAAACAATCAATTTCTAAACGATCACACAGGATTTTAAACAGTATTCTTAACTTTAGTTGAGCACCAAAAAGAACTGTAGCTGCTAGCTGCCTAGTAAGGTAGCTTCTATTGTCAGACTTACTCTGCCAAGTCACTTGCTATTAACTGTTGCCGTGTGCCTTCCTTTCTGACTTATGGTGAGCCTAACACAGGGTTTTCTTGGCAGGATTCATTCATTCAGAGGGAGTTTCCCTTTGCCTTCCTCTGAAGCTGAGTGTGATTTGCCCAAGGTCACCCAGTGGGTTTTGTTTAGCTTTGCAGGGATTTGAATCTTGGTCTCCAAAGTTGTAGCCAAACACTCAAGCCATTAAACTACACTGGCCCTCTTATTTGCTATTAATATGTTTCTTCTGATTCCTTCAGCCTCTCCATGACACTCTAATAACCTTGTGCAATGTGTACTTGAACTATGAACAGGGGGCCATAGTTCAGACAGTACACACAAGTTGGAGGACCTGTCAAAACAAATAAAAATAATAATAATCACAGTACAAATTACTTCTATTCAAGGTTCTAGGCCTCTGTATGCTTTCTTCCAGGATAGTGGGTCTTATCATCGTCCAGCTTTCCCCCTACTTCTCCACCATCCCAACAGTCACCCCACAGTCAGTATGTTCACTTGGTTTTTAGAGCATTAACCACACCTTTTTCCCCCCAGTTATTTTTGTACTTCTGCAAGTAGCAGGCATTCCCCTACATCTGCTGACATCTTTCTTGTCTGTGGATGCTGCTGTTTTAGTTGTGTAAGGATCCACATTCAAATAATGATTTTGCCATATTACTACACATGATGTATTGCTTGCAGAAAGTACCAGGTTTGTTCCTGGCATCTCCAATTAATTCTGTTTTGCCCAGTCTAGATGCCCTCCAGATACACTGGTTGGGCTATAAGTCTAGTCATTTCCAGTCAGCATGGTAATTAGTTGGACTGTCTTGGAAAGATATAACGTGTAAACTGACATACTTAGAGAACGCCCAGGGAGGGAAAGGCTGATTATGAATTTGGTTTCAAAGAGGGGGGCTAAGAGAGGCTCCTTTGGGCCTAAAATCTGGGAAAGCTGGTATTGGATTAAGGAGTACCAGGCTGATGGACCAATGGTTTGAATTTAAGAGCTGTTTTTCTGCTTTCCAAAGCATTTGTCACCAATTTCACTGGATGTATTTTAAGTTGGTAAAATATGTCAAAACTTTGCACGGATGTTCCAATGAACTGTTTTACCTTCTGTCAGAGAATAAATATCTTTAGATCACAGTTCAGCTTTCAGTCCCTGATAGTTTTGCAAGGCTCTTGGATCTGTTTGTTCAAATAGAACAGGTTAATGATCATACTAGTTGAGTAACAGAAAATAAGCAATGCTATCAGGTGTCTACAAATTTGATTGACCCAAATTTATGTTTATCCTAATCCCTTCTCTGCTCGAGGTATACAGTCTTTCATTTGATGACATACTGAGCTGCAAAGGCAGTCATAAAACTGCAAGGGCAAATTCTAGCCTTTTCCCCCCTCACAAACCTTAGACCTGGGGCAGGGGACACTCAATGCCCCAGGTCCACCAACAGCAAACATGATTGTGAAGGCCAAATGCTCCTTTCAACTGTTTTTTCCCCCCTGACATGTTCACCTTCAAACTTTACCAGAGAGCAACTATAGTGAGCAAATGTCTGGGTGTTCATGAATCTGTTGAAGGTTTCTTACCAATTCTTCCATAATCTGTTGATTTAAATAAGAAAAGGGTTGTTAATTTCTGTTAAAACTCCACTTCTGTGGATTATCTTCTTGTGTTAATGCTTTGGAAGGCAAACTCCAAGTTGTAATCTTCCAAAGCAATGGAAGATTTTAAGTTTTCTTGCTCATCTTTTCAGTCTCTGTCTTAGTTCTGGGAAGACAACAAACTGCTCACTGTGTGTGTGTGGCAGTTCCAAAATGTACTTAGCATGTAAATATATTCCATAGTTTCCCCACAATGATACATCCCATTTAATTACTGGATAACCAAGACTGGGAAAGTGAACTTATGGCCCAAAGGTGCTTCAAAATTAAGCTTTCATTGTGCACTCATCTTTTCTTACCCACAGAATGGGGACAGGAGCAGGTCTATAGACAATGGCTTCTTTCATTTGTAATTTTCCTGTGTTTTCCATCTGCTTCTTCCATCTTTTTTCCTTCTGTTAAAAAAAATCTGTTAGAAAGGAAAACAAATAATAAATCTACAATGTCTTTTGATTGACAGTGCTAAGATGCATCCACCGAGGAGTAAGAAAGGAAGTGTCCGACCTGTGCTGAACATGTTTCACAGTACATATATTTATGGTGGCAGCCTTGGAGACTATAGAGTGGAACCTGCATTCATTATGCTCAAATGTACACTCTTTCCTCTTTGGCCTAGTTTCATAAAGAATCATTTAACACTGATCTCTCTCTCTCTCTCTCTCTCTCGTGATACAGACACATACACTCACATGCTCTGGTCACTTAATGCCCACTTCTTTTGGATTAGCAAATTGGTGTAATTGTAACATTATTTTAAAATGCACACTGTGGGGAATCATGTCCTTTTACTTTCTTTATGTAATTAAAACATAACTACCAACTATTCATGCAATTAGAATGTAACTAGTTCACCCTCATTGATGCAACCAATGAAGATATATTGGCTCCATTAGCTCTATTCTCAGGTTGAATGGAAGCAGGTGTGGGTGTGGGTCTGGCTAGGGGAGAACAGGATTAAAAACTCATTCCCTGTACAGGATTAGATGGCACAGCTAGAACTCCATGAAAGCTTGCAAGATTGCACCAGTCCAGGGAATATTTGTAAATCAACTACAATTCAATACTCTTCCTTTGAAGGCTGTAAGTTAGTCTTGTCCCCTCACAGCCTGTCCTTTCCCCACTGTACTCTTTTTCTTTTCTGAAATTCACATGGACTGACACGTGTTGACAGATGGCTTTATTTTGTTACACATCATTTTTCCAACTTGCCCCTCCTCCTCATGGCTTTGGACCAACACATTACAAAAAAAAAACAGACACAGACATCTCGTGCTTGCCTCTGCAGGGTTTTGGCACGTGAGTTGATCTACATAGCTGGATTCTGATTCAAAATGGAACACTGACGTCATACCTGAATAGAGGATGATGTGTGGCTGAGATGTGCAGAAGTAGAGAACCATTCCGCGCAGACCAGCTGTCACAAGAAGTAGTGAAGAGAAAATGCAAGAGGCAAATAGTTTACAGCCCTTTGAGGCTGCTTCCAGGGAAGGCATTTAACTATGGAGAAACACCTTGGTATGTAATGAGGTATCATTACATACCAAGGTGTGTCTCCATAGTTTCAGTGGCCCTCACATTAAGCACAGTGAAGTGACTGCCTCAGGTAGCAGATTTGGGATGTCGTGAAGGGACAGCAATTGGTTCTTTAATTTATTATGATTTTAGTTGTATTCCCAGAGATGGAGAGAATTGCAAATGAGATTTTTTGCCCCCCATGCTGAAGTAATATGTCTGGCTAGGTGTGGACTCCATTCCAAAAGAAACTAGGTTGGCCTGCTCTCATCTTTCCTTCAGCAGAAAAAGGTCTTTTTATTCAGGTAAAAGTTTGTTGGCAATTGATTGGTTGCTGGGGGAGAGGTTTTAATGGGGGTGTACTTTTTAAAAGATGTGCTTTTTAAAATGCATTTAATTAATACAGTACTATAATTAACTGTGTTTTAATTTCCTTACTTTTTGTGGGTTATGTGGTTGTTGTCGCGTGCCTTCAAATTGTTTCTAATTTATGGTAACCTAAATGTAACCCTATCATAGGGTTTTTGTGGCAAGATTTGTTCGGGGGGGGTTGCCTTTGCCTTCCTCTGAGGCTGAGAGAGTGTGACTTGCCTGAGGGCTGAGCAGGCATCAAAACCTTGGTCTCCAGGGTTGTACTCCAATCCTCAAACCGTTACCTTTATCTTTAACTTTTAAAGGTAATTTCTTGTGATATCCTTGAACCTCAGTGGCAGAAGACAAGCTGAATATTAAAGAAAGACAGGGGAGTAATATCTGAGCAAAGCACAGAAATAAGGCTGTAGTTGGGGACACATTCTATTTGCTTTGATGATTTCAAAAGCAAATGAAACACTCATATGCATTTTGCTTTGTTTAGCTAATTAAGTACACACTAAGGTGTAATTATTTATAAACCATGCTTCTAAATCTTTGTAAACAGAGACTAGACCACAGTTTACTCCAAATGAAAACCAAAGTAAAAGTGCCAAAGGGGAGGCAAGGATGAAGCATAGAAGTACAGTCTTCATCCTCTGAGAGCATTTTATCTGAAGGAAGCCTAAATTGGAGCCCTTTTAGTCAGATGGAACAAAAGGGCTCCAATTTGATGACAGCCGAGGCTATTTTCAAAATGGTATTTCCCCTTATCTCTTGCTATGGAAGTAAAACATAGCTGCAAACAAGTGTTAAGGCCCCAGATTTTTTTTTTCTTCATCTCAAGAGCAATTAAAATGGTGCCTTTCTCCCTTTACTCCCTTGCAGCCTGTTCGTGGCCTCCTCTGCAAAAGCATTAGAATTAATAGGTAAAGTCCTGATATGACAGAATGAATTCTGTTACATCTGGCAGGAGATACCATGTTTGAACATTTCTCTTTGTAAAAATCAAACCCCTGCCAACAACAACAAAGGGGGAAAAAGAAACACACACACCAGGGAAAGTCTATGCTGCAACAGTTTTTCTTGTTTTAATCTGCAAGAAAGTTGCACTTGTGTGTTTCATTTCAATCTGCAAAGAGGTTTTGGATATGTGTATGTGTTTTCTCTGGCCATTTCTGCACTAGACTGTTATAGTGCTATTAGTCTACTTTCAACATCCCATGGAATCCTGGAGTTTGCAGTTTAGGGAGGATTCCAGGATTCCATAAAATGTTGAAAGTGGAATAATAGCACTATAACAGTATAGTGTGGAAATGACCTATGTGTGGAGCATTCAAAAGTGGTATTTTCCCACTTAAAACATTCGTCCATTCTGTCATCTTATTCTTACCCCATTCTCAGTGGGGTGGGTGACTAACAGAAGCCCAGGCCAGCATCATTTCTACCTTCTAAAACCCAGACTTAGAAGGCTACATTTCTCTCTAACCATTGTGTGCACTCCACTACAAAAAAAACAACCCCCCAATAATCTCTGGATGTGGGGAAAAAGCCCTCCATGGGCATAATCAAGCAGGAATGGATGTGGGGTGTGTGTGTGTGTGTGTGTGTGTGTGTGTGATTGCATCCACTAAAGGAAGCTATTGACCTTTTTTTTTCTTTTTTTTTTCTTTATATTTTTTAAAACATATAATTAAAAGATAAAATCAGTCTCTTACAATCATGATTTCATTAAGAAAGTTCATATAAACAAAATAAGATGGAAACTGCTTTCAGAAAGACCAGAAAAAGGAGGATTTGGGAAGCTATTGGCCTTTTTTGACCAAAAGAAAAGAAAAGAGTATGGAGTGGATGTGAAGGTGCCACCATAGACGAGCCTGTGGCCTCAGGCATAGAATGCATATTGCCCATCCCTATGTTAAACCCTCCACAGTAACTCACAGCAACAAAAAACTGGAAGCTGCCCAGTTTCTAAATTTACTACATGAAGTAAAAACTTTATAAAAAGGCCATCCCTAATAATACTCTCCAACTGTTCCTATTTGGCAGGGCAGTTCTGATTAATCTTCTGTCATTCAGCTTTTTGAGCTGTTTTCCAAATGTCCCAGTTCCTCTCTCCTCCTCTCATTTTCTCCTTTGATCCTTGGCTTACACCAGTTGCTGCAAACTGAGTTCAAAGTGCAAAAGTAGTTTGTATTCAATTAACTTAGGCCATTTCTGCTGTATACTGTTATAGTGCTATTATTCCACTTTCAACATCCTGTGGAATTCTGGGGTTTGTAGTTTTTCCTGAGGCCAAAGAGCTCTCTGGCTCTTAATTCTAAAGGCCGCTCTCTAAACTACAGACTCCAGAATTCCACAGGATGTTGAAAGTGGAAAAACAACACTATGGCCGTTTCCGCACTAGCCTGTTATAGCGCAATGATTCCACTTTCAACATCCTCTGGAATCCTGGGGTTTGCAGTTTCGGGAGGGGCCAGCCGGCCCCTCCCAAAACTGCAAACCCCAGGATTCCAGAGAATGTTGAAAATGGAATCATCACGCTATAACAGGCTAGTGCGGAAATGGCCTCAGTGGAGTGAGAAGAGAGGAGGGTGTGGAATCTTGCCTTTCCTAGGAGACCCAGGCAAAAGCAAATAACTGCAGCCCCTCCTAGCTTGTATGTTCTTCCTCCTTAATAACTTTTGCCATTTTGACCACATTCTAATGTTGCTTGCCCACAGGTGTCCCAGTTTTCATCTGTGGAATGTTGAAGAGTATGCTGCCAGGTTTTCTGGGATGGGCAGGTTAGGCTTCCTCCTAAAGAATACCAAGTTTGCAAAACTGAACAGTGTAGTGTATTCAGGGTCTGCTGACCCTGAATATGCTACACCTTCAACAGGTGAGTGTGAGAGAGCCTGGAGGTGTGGCTAGCAGAACAGCCCCAGGAACAGATGGTAAAATGACCAGATTGGCTCACTCTGAGCAAAACTCAGCCCTACCAAGAGGGAGGGCTGTGGATGAGTCTGCAGAAAGCATAAATTCAGGGAGTGTGAATTGGATTCTACCTTCCTTCAGTGAGAGTCTTAGGCCATTTCCGCACTAGACTGTTATAGTGCTATTATTCCACTTTCAACATTCTATGGAGTCCTTTGGGCCTCTCCCTAAACTGCAAACCCCAGGATTCCATAGGATGTTGAAAGTGGAATAATAGCACTATAACAGTCCGGTGCAAAAATGGTCTTAGAGTGATCTTGAAGTCAGGGCTTTAGTCAGCCAAAGGGGGTTGTCTGAAAGAGGGTTATCTTCTCAGTGGCCTAGTGTGGGGGCACAGAAGAAACCAAAGCACTTCTGAAAGGGTCAGAGAGTGGAACCCTGAGTGGAGAAATACAGC
This sequence comes from Ctenosaura bakeri, assembly GCA_948474755.1. Lineage (NCBI taxonomy): Eukaryota > Metazoa > Chordata > Lepidosauria > Squamata > Iguanidae > Ctenosaura > Ctenosaura bakeri. Next base: position 523,111 of record CAOLHI010000035.1, on the reverse strand, counting down.
TCTGTGCTAAGGGGAGCCAAAGGGGGTGTCTGTGAAAGCTCTGTTGGTGAACACTGTGGTGTTTGAAGAAATTAGTTAAACATCTTTAAGGAATGGTTATTTTGTTTGCATATTCTTGAAATCAGAATTCCTTTTTCCTTGTTTGTTATTTTTGATAAAGATTTCATTCTGTTTTTATAAATTCTGCCTCAACAGAGCATTTTCTTCAGTTTTACTTTTATAACACACCACCACAGGTTATCGATCCTTTTTTTCTTTCTTTTTGGAATAACCACTGATAAACCCTTTATCCACTAAGATGGTGCGTTTGAGGGAAAGCAGGGTTGTGAATAAGTGGAAGGAAGGGAACCAGGGTGTGATTGTAAGATTAAAAGGGGTGCTGCTATTCCAGTTAGGGAAAAAGAAAAGCTGGCCTGGTCTTTCTATCCCCTGGCTGGCGCTAGCCCTCCACGGCGAGGGACAAACTTTATGTGACATGAGGGAGGAGGCATGAAATCACTCCCAATAGTTTTGTGGATGGTTGTACTTGTATGTGCCTGTGCGAGTGGAGGTAGGCAGATAAAAAGTTGCATGATAATGCAGTGTTGCACGGTTCCAGTTTCCAAATAAAGGTAGAAAGAATGTTGTATATACATTAATTCATAAAACATGTGTTTCAATCAAATTCCCTTCCCCACTGCTTTCCTCCAAGTTTGCTGATGGTTGTTCATCCCACGCATATGCACATGCACTACAATCCTGACTAAATTCATAGTCTTGTCCCTCATTTTTTGCATTAAAAGCAAAAACTATTGATACCATATCCTTGTAAGTGTTCATTAAATAAAAATAGCAGTGTGGCTGATCATATCCCAAATGGGGAATCAGCTACTGTGTTCACATTGTCTTGGATTATAGATGTTATTGGACTACAACTTCCACAATCCCTTACCAGGGGCTAAACAGGATGGGGATGATGGTGACTATGGCCTAAAACATCTGAAGGATATCAAACTGGAGAACACCAACAAACTTTTCTCACTAAGACTGCATCTGTGCAAGTGTACTATGCTAATGTTCCAACACTGTAGATCCTACAGAAGTTCTTGCGGCAGATTCTACAGGCAGTTACAGTGTGGAAGATGTCTAGAAATATGAGAAATATTTATGTAAGAACCGATAATTTTAACCTAGGACAAGAATGCCTTCAAGGTAAGAAACCCTTTATGCCTACATGACATAGATCTTTCTGGTCAAACAAGGTTATGTAGATTGGCTGGCAACCAATATATGTTTCTCACGAAGTGGCCTATAGTCTACAAAAACTCATGCTATGATAAATGTGTTACATGCTGTCAGCTCTTAGTTGTTTTGCTGCAAAAGACTAACACAGCTATCCCTTTGGAAATTGCTACAGTGTAGGCTGGAGCATTCTGTAATGTGCTGCAGAGATCTTAATAACTGAAGCTATAATTGAATTCAGATGACCTGCTAACAACACATTTGTGTGATGACATCTCATCCTTCATGATCTTTCTTCCCACAAACATCTGCTGCTCTCATAGGAAGCGAAGAGGCCCTCTAGCGATGAATCACTCTGTGATAAAAGCAAAGTTAGGCTATAATGTGATAATGAAAATCACTACACAGTCATTTTCATCCATCCTAAATTATCTAAATGCAAGTGTTTGTCCTTAGGCAAGGATCAGTGATTGCTCATGTTTGCTAGAATGTTAAGTAAAGGGAAATGCTAATTAGAAACATATATGTTGGTAGTTCATGGGTGTACTTGACAATCCTTAAGGGCCAGGTTGTCTCTTCACAGACAAAAAATTGTGGGAGACGATAATTTATTTGAGAACGTCTGTGACACTGTTCCAAAGGATTGAACTTTTCTCCCTACCTGCCCTTTCATAAAAGAAAACCTTAAGAGTTTAACAAATTTTCCAAGATTTGCATTAGGACAGGTATGGGCAGACCCTAACATTGTGTTTGTAGTCCTTGACCACCATAAATTCCCCTAGACCATTTTTTTCTGAATAACCTCATTTGGCTGGTGGAAAATTGTACTAGTGCCTATTCTGCTTCATTACCTTCTCCCCAACAAAGATGAATTGTTCCTCCTAGAAGCCTCCATGAGATGCAATTCACCTTTTAAATAGGGTGCAAGAGATCCCTTGCATTAAGATGAAAAATACATTAAAAAAAAAAACTCCTGCTACCTCTCATTTTTCATTTTGGCAGTCCATTGAGGGTCCACAGAAGCTTATGCTAGAAATTTCTTGGGTTAGAGATAGTTTAATATGTTAAGTAAAAATATTATATTTAGTAATAGCATTAGATTAAATTTAAGGGAAAAATATAGAATTAAGAATGATATTACTATAATAATAATGAGTATAATGAGAATATAGAATAAGCTGAATAAGTTTTTGATTGTAATTATATAAGAGAGAAATAATAATGTAAGTTTGCTTTTGGTTGAAATCTTTTTGTTTTACTATTAGTTGTATCACATGGTGTTTTATTTTTGTGTTTGTGTTATGTTTTTTTCTTTCTGTATAATCAATTAAAAAAAAAAAGAAAGAAAGAACCTATGGGGGCTACAGGATTTCCTTAGATTTTTTTATGTTGAAACAGATTAGCATAGCCATAGCCCTGACAACTAATACAACAGATACAAGTGTGTGTGTGGGAGGGGGTACTGCATCATCTCCACTTTCTATGCCTTCTTTATCCCAACTTGTCCTGAGCTCTTTATTCCAATATCTAAGGCAAGCTGGAAATAAATAAAAATACTTGAATGAGTGGAGGAAAAATAAGTAATTAGGGGGTGAGGGGCTTAGCATTCATCCCCAAATTCTAAATTTATGGTTTAGGTAAAACTTCCTGGCTCATTCTTTATATATGAATGAGGGGGAATGTTCGTACCCTCCAAATGTCTTGATATAGCAGGGAAAGTCAGTGGCAGAGCTTGGAGTGTGTGGAGAGGGGGCAGAGGGGGTGGAGCTACAGCATGAGGGGTGGGGCCACTATATGTGGGTGTGGCTTCAGTGTGGGGGTGTGGCCAGGGCACGTGGGGTGTGACTACTGGTGAGTCCCCAAAAACATTGCCGCCCAGGGCGAATCACTCCCTCCACCTCCATGGCCTTGTGTGACTGGGGAAAGTCCTGATTAATCCCCTCTCATTCCACTTTTTCAGCTTCCTTTACATGATTCCAGTTTCTCTTTCTTCTTCTCACTTTCCCCTTTTGTCCTCAAATTGCACTCAGTTAATTAGTGGGAGGGAAGAGAGAGGAGAATATAGAATCTTGCCCTTCCTGGTAGGCTCAGGCTAAAGCAAACTGCTGCAGCATCTCCTAGCCTGTGTGTTCTCCTTCGTTATTAACTTCTGCATCTGGATACTGGTTAGAGATGAAAGACTCTTGAAACTTAAAGGTCATGATTTAAGATTTAAGTGGCATGGTTATTTTTGGCATGATGAAGTTAAGGCACACCCTGAATTTAAAAATCATTGTACTAGAATAGGTCTTCCACAGGTGTGTTATAAATATAAGCAGAGACTTTTCCTAAGATTATGTTAGCCACCTCACCCCAGGATGCTCTTATCAGGAAATAATGGGTTAAAAATTGGAGATGGTTGTTTTATGATGACCCACTGTATTTTGAACAAGACAGCTGGGAATTTAAATCAAGTGAGCTGCTTCTTAAGGAAAGGAAAGATCTTAATTGGTTTGCTTGTATGCAACTTAATGATAGATTTAATCAAGATAAAAGAGATCTAGCCATAGAGATTGGAGAGAATGAGTTTTATTTATAGTTGTATAAGATGACGACTATGTAATTTTAAAATGTTTTTTGAAACAAGAGACTGAGGATGAACCTATTAAAGAGTTTATGGTAAAGTGGGGTCAAAATTTTGGGCACAATGTTCAACTAGATGTATGGGGGGAAATGTGATCTAAAGAAAATTTACTTTATGTAATAATTTAAAAGAAAACATGTGTAAGATGATATATAGACGGTTTGTTGTTCTGTGCCTTCAAGTCATTTCTAACTTATAGCAACCCTAAGATAAACCTGTTACAGGGTTTTCTGGGGCCATTTCCACACTAGACAGTTATAGCGCTATGATTCCATTTTCAACATCCTATGGAATCCTGAGGTTTGCAGTTTCGGGAGGGGCCACCCAGCCCCTCCTGAAACTGCAAACCTCAGGATTCCATAGGATGTTGAAAGTGGAATCATAGTGCTATAACTGTCTAGTGCAGAAATGGCCTGGGACTGAAAATCTGTGATACTCCCAAGGTCACCCAAAGACTTCCTATGGCCAAGTGATGAATTGGACCCCGTGCCTGAACCATTATACTATGCTGGCTCTCAAAACCAACTGGAGACTGCAAGCATTTATCCTGCCAGCTCTTGCATGCTAAGCAAGCACTCTACCATTTGAGCTTATCTAACTCCAAAAGCTTTTGAAGATATCTAAGAATGTTTTAAAACAATGCTGAGGATGTCAAAATAAGGACGGCTCTTTTTTTTTTCATACGTGGTGGACCTGTAAAAAGGCAACAATTATTGGTCTAAGATTTGCATGCTAATTCAACAAATTTTAAAGGTGGATTTTGTAATGTCGCCAGAAATGTTTATGTTGAGTATAATGGATATGGATTGGACAGTAAACATGGATTACTTCTTTGTTACATGATAACAGCAGCAGAAATATTGTTCACTCAACAGACTGAAGAAGCAACAATGGAAGAATGGATTGTTAAGGTTACTCAGTTAGCTCTATCTGGCATGGGTTTCTGTTGATTTTTTTTTTTAAAATTGGAAACCATTTATGGAATTTTTGAGCAATAAGAAATCTAACGATGCAATAATTTGTGGTATTGGTCACTAGTAATTTTAGTAGGATTACTTAGTTGGATCTGTAGAATAACATTTTTTTCTTTTTCTTTCTTTCATTACAGTTTGTCTTGGTGAATAAGAACCTTTTATGTTTTCTCAGGTTAGTGTTTAGTGTTTTAGTCAGTGTTCAGTGTTTTACATTGGTGGGCTAGTATTGCTTTTTAATTTTAGTTTTTTCTTTTCTTTGAACATATATATCTTTGATTGTAACTCTAATTCTGCCTATGAATTTGACGGCTTGTTTGTTTGTTTTAAAATTAATAAATAGTATTTTTAAAAAATCATTCTGTCATCTTCACTACATTCGGACGCCACTTGGTCACATGTGTTCTGATTTTCATCTGTGAAATATTGGAGGGTATAAAATATACATATGGGAAAAAAATGTTTGATGTCCTAACCCCAGAATAAAGAGTCCAGACACATAAACTTGGGTTAACTAGGGCCACCTTTATTGAATTTATTTATTAATTCACTAATCAAGGGCCTGGAGGATGCAGCAAGAGGAGGAACGCAGGTCTAGCCGAGGTCAAGTGACAAACTGCTGTCCATCCCCTCGACCTTCCCTCGGGCAAACCACCTGAGCGTGTGGAGCAACCCAGTTGTTACTGGTTGCTCGCCGGACGCTCTATAGGGGGAGGTGTACCCAGAGGTAACTCCTGCTGAAGTTGCAGGATCCTTCAGACAGGAGTTAAGTCCTTCAAGGGGGCACCACCTTCACCGCCCCCAAGGTTGCACGACTCAAGGAGCGGATTCAGAGGCTTCCCCTACACCCAAAGTGGGTGCCCAAGGCGGACACTGGGGCTGTCACTTTCCCCCTTCTCTGCCAGATGGATGCCTAATTGACAACCAAACCCCAACCAATTTTCCCAGTTCCAACCGAAGCAGTTTGGGGTAGGTGAAAAATCCCCCCACAAATGGAGGAAAAAAATTCCTACCCACCCCGAAGTGACCCCACTAAGGCACATTGCAATGAGGGTGGGAGGGATGGGTTTTGCCAAAGATCTAAAAAGACTACGTGGGGGGCGAGATGGGAATAAATAGGCATTTACCCACCCCATTACATGGTGCAGTCCGGTGCCGCATGTGCCATCTGCCAATTGGTAGCCTCCTCCAAGGAGGGCATCAAACTCCTCCTCTCCAGGCAGTGAGAGCTGCGCATGATCAGAGAGGCATTCTCATTTTTATTGAATGTTACCCTCTCAGACCTTGCAGCCTCAGTTCATTCACTGAAGAGTCAGAAAGCCCCAGACACAGCCTTCACACTCACAAGACTCTTCATCATTTGTTCTCCCAGCTTAGACTAGGCTGCTGCCAAATATGATTCTCCCTCAATCACAGCTAACTTTTAAACTACAACCAGAGAAACCAACTGAGCAGCATTCTGTCAGAAGCTGCTGAAACAGAGAGGTTGCAATAGTCAGAGGAATCAGGTCAAGGTTGAAGCCTCAATCCAGAGACAGGGAGATTTAGGTCAAGCACTTCTAATGAGCAAGGGAGGGGACTGAAGCCACCAAAGGGTGTTGTAAGCTTTGAGCCTCTTAAAATCAGAGCCTCAATTTGAGAGGAATGAAGTAAGAGTTGAAAGATCTGCCCTTTGATCCAGTGAAGGGCTAAAAGCCACACTCTTGTGTTTCCACTTTGCTTAGCCAATCAGTATGCAATCTGTGTGCATGTGCCTTCACATCGCCTGCCGACTTATGGTGACCACATGAATTTCCTACAGTTTTCTTAGGCTACAAATAAACAGGGCTGGTATCAAAACTCATGTTCTTTGCTAGAAGGTAAGGATGTGGATTCCTCAGCAGGGTACTAAATACTTACTTGTAGGCCATTTCTGCACTAGCCTGTTATAGCGCGATGATTCCACTTTCAACCTCCTATGGAATCCTGGGCTTTGCAGTTTCGGGAGGGGCTGGCCGGCCCCTCCCGAAACTGCAAACCCCAGGATTCCATAGGAGGTTGAAAGTGGAATCATCGCGCTATAACAATCTTGTGCAGAAATGGCCGTATTTAACTTTATGTGATAGACAGAGGCTGGCATGCTGTGACTTGCATAAGTCACCATTTGGACAGGGCACAGAAGGCTGTTTCCTTGCCCATGTGCTCCATCCAAAAACCTCACATGCCTGGCAGCCATCACACCCTGGGAGGGGCCTCTGCTCCTGTCCCTTATCCGTGGAGAGGTGGAGATGATTCTGACCATGAAGATCCAGCTGCCCTGAGCTCTCAGGGGAAGGAAAGCAGGTGCACTCCATGTGAGAGTGCACCCTTATTCCTACTCCCACTGAGCTGAGAGCAGCTGCTTCTCTATGGGCTGAATCACGTTCCCTCCTCTCCACCCGCAAGCCACAGCAGCAGTGCCCCCTCCCAGGCCTTGGCAGGCGCCCAGCAGTGGGAGGATGTGGAACTGCACTCGCAGAGCTACACGCACATATAGGCTGTCAGTCAATGAGTGCTAGATCTCAACCATCTGTGACTTTTCCCCTGGAAGACTGTTTTGGACCTTTCATGAGGCCTTAGAAATGCAACAAGAAATCGCCTTGTTGCTCCAACAGCATTCCTCATCTTCAACTATATTGTTTAGCTGCTGCACATTAATACAGTCAACTCTCCACATTTGCTAGGGGTGCAGGACCCCTGCAAAAGTGGGGAAACTGCAGATAACAAAATGTCTGTGTCTGTGGGAAGGGGGACGAGGCATAGTGGGGAGAGCAAGCATCCAGGGTTCAAACAAGGTCAGAGAAAGGAGAGGGAAAGGGGATGTGTTGGCATTGTGGCCCTATACTTCCTCTCTCTTGCCCCTCTCCTTCCCTGGGTGTGAGTGGGACATGGGGAGAGGATTTTTGGTGCTGAGAAATCAGGCTGCGATTCGTCCTTAGCTTTCCAGGCTGGTGAAGGAGGAGGACCAGAGGTGGAGTTTTAAAGGGCTGTGTGGCCTGATTAGATTAGGTTTCTCCAGAAAATAAACACTTGAGGTAGAGGGAGAGGAGTTGGAGAAACTCACAAATAATCAAATGCCTGAAAGTTAAGTCCACCAACGTGGAGGGCCAATTGTATAGGCAAAAATGCACGATCTGAGCGGGGCTATTAATAACATAGTTTCTTGGAGATCTCTCATTTATAGGTCTGATGTCACTTAACAGTAACACTAATGTATTCTTTTTTTATTTATATGTTTTATCGCAATATACACTTGTTATTGGAGTTATTGTTCTAGTGAAATGAAATACAAGTATATACCAATGTATTCTTTTCATTATTACCATTTTCTGAGATGATTGTGCAACTTAAAAACAATACAGTTCATATTGGTTTAATAATCTACCTATCTTTCTTCTCCTGTCTCCCTGGTAATTATGGTCACTGACTAGAATTTGAGTACACATTAGAACTGCCAGAGGAAATAAGGGACAAAATTCCTGTTCTTTTATTGGTTGTGTAGAAAAGGGAATTTCAGCAGGTGTTGCTTGTCATGCATATTCCCTCTTCTGAACAATAATTAAAGGAAAAGAGTCCTGTCCAGGGAGACAGGACTTGCTTGGCAACCCTAGTTCATATGTTTTCTGTCCTTGTTATGTATGTCTTCATTGCATGATATTTTCCCATCAAAAATGCATTAGTACCATTTTTTCCAATACTTAGATTGGCTTTGAAAATTAGTTTTGATTAAACAGCATACTCTATGTTTGGGATGCTTGCCCAAAACTGAGTCTTAGTCCTAGAACCAATATAATCTCAGATGACTCATCTGAGAGATGTTACTCAAGTCATTAGTCACTCAACAAATTGCAAATCGATTAAATCATCTTTTTTAAATCAGTGACTCTGAAGGCTGCTTCATATGTTACATTAATCCTTCAGTGAAATGGTTTCTGTTTCGCAAATCATGTGTGAAGGGTAGAATTAAGTTTTATTTCATTGCATTTATTTACCTGGATATAAATCCCTAGAGTTTTTACTTTTTCAGATGCAGGAAAAGCGTACCCTATAAACTTCCTCTGCTCAAAAATTGCTGCCTTGAACAGCAACATTCAAAACACATCATTGTTCCTTCAATCTCCCCCCTCAACTCTGTATTCAGCCAAAACGACCACCACCACTACCCCCTAGAAGTGTAGACTTCTAGTCACTTCTGGGGATGATTTTTACCCCCAAATCAAGAAGTATAGCCCACCATCAAGAGCCAAATTGGCCTCTCTCCCTGGACTGGACTCTACTAATGTACCTCTTCTTGGGTTCTATGGGACCAACTATAATCAAATATTGCAAACACAATTGCTCTCTCTCTCCGCGCACACACACATATTAAAAATAATAGAAATTATTGTATTCAATTTGACACATATATACTGTGCCCAATATTCCAGTCAGGGCTGTCCGGCAGTGGAATCTGCTGCCTCGGAGTGTAGTGGAGTCTCCTTCCTTGGAGGTTTTTAAGCAGAGGCTGGATGGCCATCTGTCGGGAGTGCTTTGAGGGTGTTCCTGCATGGCAGGGGGTTGGACTGGATGGCCCGTGTGGTCTCTTCCAACTCTACATTTCTATGATTCTATGATTCTATGATTCATCCAGTGAGGTGCTGATGCAAGATTTGATTACAGGACTCTTCTGCCTGTGCTGTGCAGTAATTCTGCAATATTTGGTGCCACCTTAAAGTCCTTATTCAAAGTGAAAAGGGCCCGCTCCTTAATCATGACAACCTCAGCTCTTCTCCAGCAAGTGCAGTTATTTCCTGAGCGTTTCCCCACTCACTTGGCCAAACCAGCACTCACAGGAGTAGTACCAGGAAAGCCTGGCGAGGCTTTTACAACATTGAGAATGGAGGAAAAAATGTCACTGGTTACTTCCAGAGATGTATCTAGCATAAACAGCTCCTAGGGCAAGCCTGGAAGCTGTGCCCCTGCCTCCAGGGCCGGCCCCTCCCTAAATTGCAAACCCCAGGATTCCATGAGATGTCGAAAGTGGAATAATAGCGCTATAACAGTCTCAGGCAGAAATCGCCATGGAAGAAACCTTCTTGGTGGTTGTTCTCATACTTTGGATCATCCTTCCTAAAGATATTAACACTGGCTTCTTCCACAGTGCCCTTCTGGGAGTGGGCAGACATTTTTCTTACAACAAAAATTTTGGGAGCTAACTGCTCATAAAGAAAAGAATTCTTAGAACATGGTTATTGTATTTTTTTTAAAAAAAGGTATGTTTTAAAATTGCTTCTAACTCTGTTTATAGTTTAATTATATGTTTGTTTAATTATATTATGTAAGTTTTAATGATGTGGATGATGTCTTTTTTCCTGTACTTGTTTTAGCTTTGTAAGTCTCCTTGAGTCCCAGGGCTGGGAAAGAGCTCTGCAAACTTCTGGGAGTCAAGATAAATTTGTGAGAAGTGCTGTTTTTTTTAATCATATGTATATGTATATATGTATGTGTATATATACATATGTACCCATATTCCTGACATTAAGTTATGAAAATTCTCATCTAAGGAGGGGAAAAAGGGCTCTTTTTAGAGATAGACTTGTACAACAGGTGTGAGCAACTTGTAACCTTCCAGATGTTGAACTGCAACTCACATCAGCCATAGTGAAATGCTAAGAAATGGTGGGAGTTGCCGTCCAACAACATCTGGAGGGTCAACAGTTGCCCATCCTTGCTATCCAATGCTGGATGCAATTCTTGGTTCCTGACAATAGGCATTCAAATTGTGTGAAGTTGTTCCTCAGGGAAAGATTCCTTGACAGATAAAATACACCTGTAAACCTTCTGCTTGCATATGGTTTTTAAATGGTCCTGTTAGAGAAAAAAAGTAGAAATCTTATTTCATGTAGAGTTATAACCAACTATCATCTAGAAAGCAGTAATGCAGTTAGCTTGTAATTATAGCTGATTTATGGAACCAGCTGGTCAAGGTTTATTACATAAGTACCAATTCTATGGCGCAATTATCAAATTTTAACATTGAGCAATTTTTTAAAAATTTGTTTGGATATATCAAGCTGTCAATCATTACATTAACAAAAGAAACTTTACATTATAATTTTTTTCATAAAATAAAGGGTACGAATACATAATTTACATTTCTGTGTATTTCATTGTTTGTATTCCCTTCTACCCTTCCCCTCCATTTATATATACATATTTAATATTATATTTTCTGTGTTTCCTTTACTCTCTTCCCATTTTGAGCAATCTAGCTGGATAACTATTTCCTAGATTCTTCCAAAACTTTTGAAGTGTTTGCATTCCAAGGCTATTCCAATTTTTAGCTTTTCCAAATAAATCTGTGGAATATTGACATTTTTTGCACATCCTATTTTCCTTATTTGCTCTTATAGGTATGAAAATTTTAAAATTATGAGAGTAATGTGTGAATTCACAAAGCTAATATGACACCAGATCATGTTCACATTCGATGCCCAGAATGCTTTTTCAAATGAAAGAGGACATTGGGGAATAAATACACATATCCTAGATTTTAAAACTAAACATTTCAACCTCAAGATCTCATCAGATAAATATTTATTTGAGATTAAGAAGTTCGTACCGGAGCTTTGCCCTAAATTTCTCTTCATGGACAATTGTTGGAATCTGCTATGTAACATCAGTAACAGTCAGAAATGATTAGTCACTGTTATCCAGCATCTCTCAAACTCAGCCTTTCCCAAATTTCTGATAGTTTCTGAATTCCAAATAGAGGAATTCCAACCTCCAGACTTTACTTTTAGATGGTGAAAGACCAAGGCTATTTCCACACTAGACTGGTATAGCACCTTGAGGCCCCTCCCTAAACTGCAAACCCCAGAATTCCATAGGAGGTTGAAAGTGGAATAATAGCGCTATAACAGTCTAGTGTGGAAATGGCCGAAGATGAACAGGATGTACCTTAAGATTGCTATATGATTACCAGTGCATCCACAAGGGCCCATAGTTGTTTAACAGTAGATATGATAATGTCTTTGGGGGTTTTAGAATCTTTTAATTGTAACAACTTAAATGAAAATTAGTAAGTGAATCTCACCTTGAATCCATCTTGGGAGGAAGGTGGCCCTGGTGGCTCAGTGGTTAAATGCTGTTACTGCAGCCACAAAGTTGTGGGTTCGATCCTGCCGGGCTCCAAGTTGACTCAGCCTTCCATCCTTCCACAGGTTGGTAAAATGAGTACCCGCTTGTTGGGGACAATTAGCTAACAGATTGTACATCGCTTAGAGAGCACTTAGCTGATAAGCAGTATAGAAATACACATGCTATTGCTAATGCAGGATATAAATTCAATAAATAAATAAATAACACTTGCACAAATAGGTTAGAGCCTGTATTGGTTTGAGTGTTAGACTAGGACGCCAATAGAGCAGGGTTCCAAACCTGTGCAGCCATGGAAAAACACTGAGTGACCTTGGGCAAGTCACACACTTTCTGCCTCACACAAACCCACTCTGAATAAATATTGTCAAGAAAACCCTAGGATAGTGGTCAGTTTGAAAGCACACGAGAACAAACAACATATGCAGATCATTGCAATGTATGGATCAAGGATTGCAGTAAACCAATTTCTGTATTCACCGAGCCACCATTTTGGTTCTGGCTCTGTTTGGACTACTGGGCAAAATGAAGGAGACTTGTAGATAGGCCACATATTGTATAAGATTGATAACTTGGTCACATATTGGGAGAAAGGGGGGCTATAAAACAAGCAAATACAGAGGACCTCTTCCTGTGTTATGATGCAAATTCAAGCTGGAGGCAGTGATTCAATCAGAGATGTGATAAGAAATTGCCTTTAAGGGTATGTAATTTTTAATGTGTATCAGCAACAAAAATGACTGATTAGATCATGCCTGGTGCAGAGACAGGGAAGAATTACCCATTCCCAGTGATGTATTTAAGTCTTTTATTCCAAGTCTCAAGGCAAGTATCAAGTCTCTACCTTCAAGTCTCAAGTCAAGTCTCAAGACCTGGCAAGATGCTTTCAAGTCAAATCTTGAGTCAAGTCTCAAGTCTAGGAGCCAACTTTATACTCCAACCTGTGTTCCAGAATTTCTGGACAGAGTTGAAAGTCAGTTTTAACAATTTAAGTAGAGTCGGCCCTCTGCTTTTGTGATTTTGCCATCTGCAGCTTCAGAACTTGGGAACAGGATCCTTCTTACTTCCCATTTGCAAAGCTGGAGGCTTTTTCAGAAGTGAGAAATAGGATCCTTCTTATTTCGTATTATTGAAGTTTCAAGAGCCTTAGAAGGAAAGATCCTTCCTCCTCAAGACCACTGCCTAACACATTTTCTGTTCCCCTCTGAGATATACAACCTGCACTCTAGGCATGAGTCTTGCTTTCTGCTTTTGGAAAAGTTTTAGGAAGCTCCTCCTATATGTTGAAGGGACAGGCTATGGAGCAGACCTCAACCCCACCTCAAGCCCATTGGCCTAACCCATTTGCTCTTCCCTCTGAGAAATGTGTCCACACTTTGGGCTTGAGACAGATTGTCATGTAACCAGTAAGTTGTAAGGTTTCTGAATGAATGTGTTCTGTTACTGAACCAAGTGCAGCAAATCAGTCACTAAAAATATACAAGTTTCAAGTCATGTTGAGTCAGTGCGTAATTTTTGCCAAGTCAAGTCCAAGTTGAGTCACTGAAGGCTCAAGTCTGACTTGAGTCCAAGTCTATTGACTTGAGTCTTCATCACTGCCCATTCCTCAACCATCATTGATTGCAAACTGCCAAATCCAGATCAGAGTATCATACAGGAACATACCAGTGTGGGAGGGCTTACTTGCAGGAGCAAGTAAGACTTTAATTATTTGATTCCCCCCTCTTGCACCACACTAAAGAACATGGAAGGGATATCTAATGTGGAGAAGGAAAATATGAAAAGATGGTGTTAATGGTGTGGAAAGGCTATCCCATGTAGGTTGTCACTTGCTTTCTCATCCAAATGAAAACCTATCAGTTTTCAAGGGGAGATGTGCTAGTCTGCTGCAGCAAAGACAATGAAGAGTCTTGCGGCATATTACAGACCAAGAAGTTTTATTTGGCATAAGCTTTCATGGACTGCAGCCAATGTCATCAAAAGCATGGAGTATTGCCTCAATGGGCAGATTATTATACATATGCTTGGGTGGATGGGTATAATTAGTGGGATAAGAGGGAACGGAAATGGGAAAAAGGTATAAACACTGGTAACCAATGTAAACACTGGTAAAAAGGAGTGCCTGATTGAAAGCACAGGCAACCTCAGATAGAAGAACTGATCAGCACATGTGTCTGGATGAAAATTTGAATAGGACAAAGAACATTAAATTTAGTTTAATAAAATATTTCCCTTGTACTTGCAAAAGACATTGTATCTTGCTTTCCCTCTGTACTTTTTCCTGTGAAAAACTGCAGAGGGAAAGTGATGGTAGGGAAAGTGATGGTAAGGGCTTTCTATGGTACTCTTATGGATCTGATGACAATAAACCTAGAATGATCCCATGCAAATGCCACCGGACACATTTTGCATGAGAAATATCATGACTATTGTCATCTTTCTATTGCACCAGCCATATATAGGGTCATTGTACATGGATGCCCACATCCCAATAATCCCCACAACAACTCTGTGTGGTAGTTTTCCTGAGAGGTAGTGGTGGGCATGAAGTCACCTGGTGAGTTCGATGAAGGAGCAGGGACCTGCATTCGAGTTATCCTGTCCCACAGCCAGCGCTCTCTCAAATCAATGCATATAAGGCAAACAGCTGAAACATAAGGGAAGAAAAATTAACACAGCCATTAAGAAGCTTCATCCCAATATGCAAATTAGGCATCCAGATTTGAGGAACTGGAATATGGCAACCTCGTTCTCAGGACTGAAGAAATGAAGAAATGACAGGACTTTTTGACTCCCACCCATCCTGGGCTCTTTTGTGCCCTGTGGGCTTAGTTACAGTATTCTCAGTAATTGAGGACTGGAGAAGAATGCAATTTTCTCTAGAAAATATCTATTTTGCGGAGGCTGAGCTCAGAAACATTGTCTTTTTGGACTGTAACATCCAGAATCCTCCAGCTGGCGTCACTGTTACAGGCAAAAAAAAGTAAATTTTCCCAGCTCCGCTGTGCCCTAAAAGCTTCTATCATGAGGTATGTATATGTATATACACAGAGAGATGGATCAACAGAGTTGCATCAGTTTTTTTTTAATTGTGTCACAGCTATGGGGATTTCTTACACGTCAGCATGTACCACGGCACTCACACCTACCAAGCTTGTTCCAGTTTGCTCTTGCAGGCAGGCAAACAATAAAGTTCTGGGCCAAAAGGAGATCTCATGTTGTTCTTTCTCCTTTGTGACTCATCATAGCCCTATTTAAACTTTTTAATCTGCTTGGAGCTGCTTGACATAAGCTGCTCACACCCAAAATGGCAGCCCGCAGCATCTCCTCAAGAGAATATTTGGTGCCTTACATACTTCCTCACTGTCACTGTTTCCCTCATGTGCCTTTTATATCAGGATTGCAACCCTAAGCACCGGAAGAAGTGTCCAAGGAAGTCTGTCCAGTTCAGTAGGACTCATGTTCATATCAACATGTTTATAATATGGCTGGATGTCTCCCCAGAGCTTTACACACAGCAATTAACTCATTTCTCATCTGACCCAATATACTAGCCAACTCCTCTTCCCCCTTGCCTGGCCTAATTAATAATGTTGACTCTCCATATTAACTTTCTAATTTAAACATGACCCTAGCTAGCTTGCTCTACACCTTGGTTCTAAGATGAAAGAAGTCTGTTCCTAAACTGTAGGACAGCTTACACAGAGGGATTTAAATTAGTCCTATGCTAAGTGCCATAGATTTATTTGGCTAATCTTCTACTCAGCTATTCCTTGAGTAAAAAGGAATAATCATGGCACAGTTAGGGGTACCAGGAGTACCTTATTATAAGGTCGGCTCCTTATTTGGAAAGTTTTTTCTTTTATGTACATTAAACAAGAAGCCTCAAATTCCATATTTTGAGATGTGGGCCCTTCCTAAAGACAGCAATGTGTGCATCATGATTGTGGGCAGTATGTTACTTTTACAGAGAAAATACATGGCTAAGTTAACCAAAATCAATATTTTCATTTGCTATTTCAGCAGAACATACAATTATTAATAGTTACTTCCTGATTATCAACCTTGCATGTCATGAATTTCAATTGTCCTTTGTTGCTGTTTGGAAAACCTGGCAACACTAAGCTCAATAGGTAGAACATTTGCTTTAGATCCAAAATGTTCAGTTCCAATCTTGGACATAGCCAGGTGGGAAAGATTCCCACCTGAAGCCTTGGAAAAAACAGCAACAGATGGCTCTACTTTGGGCTTTAGTTTATACTTTAAAGGACCTATCCAAGGAGCCTTGACAGTTTGGATGAGAACCCAAAGTGGTGTGACCGCCCCACTGACCATAGGAGCTGCTACTTTTTGGAGAGACCAATATCAAGACTGTATTTCTCTGCTTCCTTCTTTGCTTCCTTCCCCCTTCCTTTCAATATATCTTTTGTATTTTTATTCTCATACATCTGTCTCCAAACCTAATATGGAGAACAAGATCAGGAAGGCAACCAAAGGAGATAATGTTTGTCATAGTGGGTGATTTTACCCTCCCACTTAGATAAATGTGTGTTTCAGTCATAACAAAGAGGTAAATTTTCTAGATATCCTAAATGGCTGGTTATGCAGCTGTCGGAGGGAAAGAAACCCTAGATTTAACCCTCAGGACCTAATGAGTGTGGTTTAACCAACTGGAAACAGTAACCACTATGCTATAAAATGTAATATGTATGCAAACACAAAGTGCTAAGGAAATCCATCACAGTCCTATTTGATTTCAGAAGAAAGCCAGTGTGATGTAATAATTTCAGTGTTATTCTATGACCCTGGAGACCAGGGTTCACTTCTCTGCTCAGCCATAGAAGCACAGTGGGTGACTTTGGCGCATCACATACTTTCAGCCCCAGAAAACCCATGATAGGTTCACCTTAGGGTTGCCATAAGTCAGAAACAACTTGAAGGCACACGACAACAACAGCCACAACTCTAAAATGAAGGAAATGGTAGAAAGGGAGTTGAAGAGTCAAAAGGCTAAAATCACTCTAAGATGCTTGGCAATTTCTCAAAATCACATTAACAGTGGCTGAGCTAGAACATATGCCTCAGGTCAGGAAAAGATATATGAAGTCAAAAAGTTGTACCAACATATTTTGAAGTAAGTTATTTGAAGGCGGAAAAGCTTTCCTCAGAAACTGAAAATCTTGCTCAAATGAAGCAAAATCAAAAGAGGGCAAAGTGCACCTGAAAAAGGATACGGAGAAGAAGCAAAATGATGATGCAGTTCCAGTGTGATGAAAGGTTACATCGTTTGGGGCTGTTTGTTGTTGTGTGCCTTCAAATTGTTTCCAACCTATGGCAATCCTAAGGTGAAACTGTCACCAGGTTTTCTTGGCAGGATTTATTCAGAGGGAGCTTGCCACTGTCTCCCTCTGAGACTGAGAGAGTGTGACTTGCCCAGGGTCAGCCAGTGGGTTTCCATAGTCAAGCGGGGATTCCGAGTCTTAGCCCAACATCCAAACCACTGGGGCTGCTTAGCATAGAGGGGGGGAAACCAAGCGGAGAGACCTGGTAACAATTGCATTACATTATGTCTGGTGCTGAGAAAGCAGAGAAGAAGAAACCAGGATCATCCACTGAAGCTAAATGGTAGAAGATTTGGGACAGATAAAAGGAAGCACTTCTTCACAAATGGTGAGATTCACTACTCCAAGATGTGGTGATGCCAACTATGAAGGGAGGAGTTAAGCAGCCCTGGTTGGTGCCAGCCAACCATAGCTCAGAGAATGGTGTGAAGGCAGAGCCTATGGGAGAAAAAGTATACAAAACTTGGACTTGTCTCTGAGAGAAGGCACATAGGGGAAAGATGCTCTAGAAAGAGGAAGAAGATGTAATAGAGGTAACAACAATCAACCAAGGGAAGAGCTGAATGGGGTATTGGGGAGCTGTGATGATTAAACACTTTAGAGGTTAAAGTGTGATCTGTGTATTAATAAACTTCTGCTTGTTTATTTATTTATTTTTTTTACAACTGTGAGTGGCTGTTCCTATTAAGTTTTGATAGAGAGTCTGGTCATGCTTACTGCAGTGAACCTACTGAAGAAACCATCCACTGGTCCATCTAGAGATCGCCTTGAGGTCTAAGTACCTGATCCAGGGAGAGATCTTGAAGAGAAAGGGTCAAGGTGAGCCCAAGGGGTTTGGAATGGTGGGACCAGCCTAGAAAGTGAATCCTTCACACCAACTTTGAGGCTTTAAAAGGGATTACATAAATTCATGGAAGTAAGGCTATCACTACAGTATCAGAGACAGGATGCAAGTGTGTATTACTTGCTGTGGAAATCAAGATGGAAAGTACAGTGACACTCCTGCCCTGTACTATAGACAAATGGTTGCCCGCTGTTTGAATAGATATTAGATTACATAGGCCTTGGGTTTGATTCCGCATAGCTCATCTTATGTTTATGTGTATAAAAATCTCTGACAAGACAACACTCCATACATCTGATGAAAGGAGCTGCTGTCCACAAAAGCTTATGCCAAATAAAATGTGCTAGAAACATTTG
This sequence comes from Ctenosaura bakeri, assembly GCA_948474755.1. Lineage (NCBI taxonomy): Eukaryota > Metazoa > Chordata > Lepidosauria > Squamata > Iguanidae > Ctenosaura > Ctenosaura bakeri. The sequence continues at coordinate 504,599 of CAOLHI010000035.1, read as the reverse complement.
TATTAAGAAGGATAAAAAAGACTATTTGCCACAAGAGTCTTAGTTTTTGTTTTGTTTCGTTTTATAACAGACTAAAATGGCCACCCTGCAGAGAGCATTTACAATCTTCTGCATGCTTGGTACTAGAACAGAGTCCGTTAAATTTAATAGACTTATTTCTATGTAAATTTCTTTAGGATTATGCTGTAACAACTCTAGCCAAAAAAAGAAGACTATTATTTCCAATAAAGGGAAAATAATTATATCTTGATCACTCATTGTTATTTGCCATCAAGTCAACTTCAACATATGGCAAGTTTATAAATGAGAGACTTCAACTGCCCTGTCTAGAGACATTTCCACACTAAGCTGTTATAGCGCAATGATTCCACTTTCAACATCCTATGGAATCCTAGGGGTTGCAGTTTCAGGAGGGGCCAGGTGGCCCCTCCTGAAACTGCAAACTCCAGGATTCCATAGGATGTTGAAAGTGGAATCATCGTGCTATAACAGCTTAGTGCGGAAATGGTACAGATCTTGCAAATTCAGGGCCGTGCTTCCTTGATTGAATTAATCCTCCCATAGTGCTGTTTTCCTCCGTCCACTTTATTGAACATTGTCATGTTTTCCAGTGGGTCACATTATCTCATGATATATCCAAAATGCAATAACCTCGGTTTACTCAACTTGGCTTCTAGTGAGAGTTCAAGCCTGATTAACTCTAGGAACCATTCATCTGCCAGTGTTCCATGTTATCTGTAGAATTCTTTTCCAGCACCACATTTCAAATGAGTTGATTTTCTTCCTGTCAGTTTTCTTTGTTGTCCAGTTTTCAAACCCATACATAGAAACTGGAAATACTATGGCATGCATGAATCTGACTTTAGTATTTAATGATTTGCCTTTATATGTGATCTTGATTACTACAATGTCTTAACATCTTTCACTAAAAAAATCAGGTTAATACTATTACCACTTTCACACAATCTTAGCCAAGTTGCTAGCCTGCTGGTGGCCCTGTATTTGCCCATGGGCAAACCTCTGAAGCCAAGAAGTATATCAGCAAGGAATGACTATATGGTGTGTGTTTGCAACAACCAAGTTTGTCCTATTCACAGTTTAGGGTGTACTTTGTTGTTGTGTGTCTTCAAGTTGTTTCTCACTTATGGTCACCCTAAAGTGCACTCATGACAGTGTTTTCCTGGCAAGGTTTAATGCTGTTATTACATGTATTTTAACATGTTTTAATGATTATTGTGATTTAAGTTTTGTTTTAACTTTTGTATATCACAGTTTTTAATTATGTTTCTTTTAATGGCTGTAAGCCACTTTGAGTCCCCTCGGGGAGAAAAGCAGCATAAAAATAAAGATAACAACAACAACAACAGAGAGAGTTTGCCGTTGCCCCCCTCTGAAGCTGAGAAAGTATGACTTGCCCAAGGTCACCCAGTGAGTTTCTATGGCTGAACACTGAAACCACAACACCACACTGGCTACCGGGTGTACTTAAAAATCTTAAATATATATATATAAAAAAATATAACGGATGAAAGATTTTCCCCTGCTTTTATCTACTAGTCTGCTTATTCACTCTAGGTCATAACAAAGCATTTATCTACAATTTAAAGTTTACATGTTCCAGTGTTGAGGTGTGATGTTGAAAACAGATTCTGAGAATGAATTTAAGACCTGGATTTCTGGATTCAGAGAAGTCTGAATAGGAATCATAAGCAGGAAGGTTCACGACAGGAAATGATTCATCTTTGAAGAAAAAAGGTTTCCTAACTTTAAGGAATAGCTTTTCTGGAATTATACTGTAATGATTTCCTAGTCAGACAATTTCCTAGTTGACAATAACAACTGAGGGGTTTTGTTTTGCTTTGCTTTATTCATTCTCAATGCTTCTGGACTGTCTCAAGTTAGCATGTTTGAGTTGGAGCTTATCATCCTACTGGAAAGACCAGCAAAAAAGCCACCACTGTAAATATCCACTCTGCCAGGGCCGGGTGTAACTGAGACCTATTTCTTTCTACCCCAGTACTTATTTTAAAGGGCCAGCTTTACCCACAAAAATGAGCTCCTTAGTTGTTATTACAGGGCACTCATGGTGTTCCCATTCCAGGAACCACTGCATCAAACAGTGTCAAGAGAAGGCAAAAGCAAACCCCTTCTGAACAATTCTTGCCAAGAAAACCTGTGACAGGTTTGCCAGAGTTCCCGTAAGTCAGAAACAACTTGAAAGCACACAACAGCAACAACAAACAACAATCCACTACCAAAGCAAGACGTTCAGACCACAAGATTCAGAGCATGTAGATCCAGAGCATAATACTCTGGCCATTTCTGCACTAGCCTGTTATAGCACTATGATTCCACTTTCAACATCCTATGGAATCCTGGGGTTTGTAGTTTAACTACAAACCCCAGGATTCCATAGGATGTTGTAAGTGGAATCATAGCGCTATAACAGGCTAGTGCAGAAATGGCTTCTGTCATATATACAATAAATAAAGGACAGTAGCTAACACAGGACCTGTCAAGCACTCCCAGCTGGGAAGTATGCTATACAACAAAAACACAGACTAAAGGGAAACGTTTTATCCTCTTTATTCCAGGATGACCATATCCCAAGGCCAAAGCCCAGAATTTTCTAGCAAATAGGTGTCTACAATGCTGCTATCAGGCAGATAGGATTCACATGGGAAACCTAAAAATGACCTTGGCTGAGCCAGCCTCCTCAGAATAACCAAGCGAACCTGATGAGCTAGCCCTGTCAGCTGGAGAAACATAACCAAAATGTTATTAAAGAGAGAGGACATGCTGTTTAACCAGTTAATGTATTTCTACGAAGCTCGGATTTGTCATTTGGTGAGTACTTGGAACTCTGCTAGAGATCACAGTGCACTCATTTCCTTGGAGAGGATTCTAAGCATATCATCAAACTACAGATCCCAGGATCCCTTAGAATGGAGCTATGACATTCACATAGTATCAGCTTCAACTGCATAGCCGAAATACACTCTTTGGAAGTCACTGCTAGTTGTGTACACAATTTGTTTTCAGTTTGAACAGCTGCTCACCACTACACATCCTCAAAGGAGAGGAAGAAGAAACAGCCAAAATATACTGTAATGTAATATACTCCTCAAAGATTAATACATTGAAATTAATTACATAAATGCCTTCTTAGTGGCTGCTTCCAAGCTATGAAACTCCTTTCCCTTCCATTTATGCAGGCAGAATACAGCAGGCTAGTGGTGTAAGATTATAGCTATAGAACAGGATTAACTGCTCTGCATGTTTTGTTTTTTAAGGGAATTAATTTAACCTAAACTTAGTTGCAGAAGCTTTCAAAGCTGGCTTTCATGTGAGTTAAGTCATCTCAGGCAGTCATTATGGAGACTTCACATGCTGCCTGCATTGCCTGGAAATGGAGCGGGAAGTGACGTAAGAGAAAGGGAACAGAAAGTAAGTTTAAGCAGAACCATATACATATAGATCTGGCTACTTGCTACCGAATTAATCTAATCCCAAGTACTGTAACCATATTGAACTGTGGAACTTGGTAAAACAACACATGCATAAGTTCCATTGATTCAGTGTGTCTGCATAGGACTAACAATTGCATTTAGGCCTTTAGTTCCAACCAGAACAGAATTGCTGGGGCAGAAGCACTCCATACTGCAACATTTTGTTGTGGTGTCCTGCTTCCAGCGCTGAATACCACTTACTCTGGAGCAACAGCAAGAGACACCTGTATCATCTTCAAACCTTGCTTGCCGACTTCCCATAGAAATCCAGTTGGGCAATATGAGATACAACCAGATGGGCTCGATAAATCTTCAGTTCGATTTAGCAGGGCTTGTAATGACATTCTTAAATTTCTTTCTATGCTGTGTAATATCAGAATGAGTGTGTTATGTTTTCTTTGCTATTTCTTGAACTATGCACGTTCTACATCTGGGGGAAAACCACAATTCTACAATGGAACTGTTGGCATCCAAATTGTTTTTAACTACGCTCTCCGTCATTCCTTATTATTGGCTGTGCTGGGGGGATTCTGGATGCTTAAGTCCAAAACATTTCATCTGGCAGGCCAAAGGTTCTGGCTTAGTTACTTTTATCCTCATAGTGCATTTACAGTTGCTTCTGATTTTAGCTATAAGATGGCTTCATAGGAGCCCTGGTGGCGCAGTGGTTAAATGCCAGTACTGCAAGCCACAAGGTTGTGAGTTCGATCCTGCCAGCCTCCAAAGTTGACTCAGCCTTCCATTCTTTCGCAGGTCGGTAAAATGAGTACCCAGCTTGTTGGGGGCATCTATAGAAATGTTTCGAAATACATGCTATTTGTAAGTTGTTCGCCGCCTCAATCCATATGGAGAGGCGGGATACAAATAAATAATAATAATAAAAAAATTAAAGATACCAAAGCTTTAGTTATGTCTTCTTTTAAAATCAGGATGTAACCAGTTGATTTTTTAGAACACCACAAATTAAATTCTGTTACCAGTAGTAGAATCAAGTAAATCTGACAAAGGAGGAGTATTGCTAGCACACTCACACATATATATAATAACATCATTGCTTAACCTCTTATCCTAACAGGGTTACACAAAGAGTTGTGTTATTGTTGTAGTAGGCCTTCAAATCATTTCTAATTAATGGCAACCCTACCACAGGGTGTTCTTGGCAGAATTTGTTCTGAGGGGGTTTATCTTTGACTTCCTCTGAGGTTGAGGGTCAAGCAGAGTCCTCACAGTTTGCTAATCGAACATCCAAACCACAACATCATGCTGGCTTTCACAGAATACTTGGCGTTAAAATAATAGACAGGAATGTGTTTTCTCACATTACATAACTATGGCTCACTGGATCGCCATGCTGAATAAACAAGATAAGAAATCTGCTGAGAAATCACATTGGCTAAAAGCCTACAAGGAATTTTAAATAAAGAATTCTGAGTGTTGCCTCAATTGTACAAGGACCTTAATCAGATAAAATGCAGAAGTCAACACAGGACTCCTCCCGACAAGTCAAAAGACCTGGGATTTGTTGAAAGTTGTGCTTGTATTTATTGGTATTTTTTCTAGATATCTCTACAATGTTCCTTTTCCCCTGGTCTGTTTCTTCTGAATCTCTGGGACTTAACCACGACTTTTAAAACTCAGGGTAGGGGATGGGTTTCTTCTGTCCCAGCAGCTTTGGATGCAGGCAAGGGTAAATTCCACAACCTCCCACATTTCACAGATGAAAAGTGGGACAGGTGTGGCCAAGCAACATCACAATGTGGTCAAGATGACAGAAGTAGTTGATGAGAAAGAATACACAAGCTAGAAGAGGCAGTAGAAATTGCTTTTGCCTGAGATTACTGGGACTCCCTCCTCTTATCTCCCCACTGAGTGCAAACTATTTTTGCATTTTGAATTCAGTGTGCAGCTGTTGAAGTAAAATGAAGACAGAGAAGACAGTTGGAGGGTGTGAGAGCCCCACATCTGTATTTGTCATCTTGGTTCCTCCTGTATTTTTGAGGGGCTGTGACTTTTGCCATGGGGGGGGGTTCCTCTGACGTCTTTCCCTCATTACACTTGTAGTTACCAGACTGAGCATTTTTCTCCTTTCATTTACAGTCGCAGTGCTAAAATGATAGGCCACCTTTTGACTGTAACTATATAAAAGTCAAAGTTTGTTTGTCTGTGTCAGCCGAAGACCTCTTATGATTGGCTGCCTAAGAACATTTGATGGAATCCTGGGGTTTGCAGTTTAGGGAGAGACCTGTAGAATTCTTAGCCAGAGAGCTCTTGGGTCTGGCCAGTTGCTATGGAGAGGAGGCCTAGCAGCAAGGAGGAGGGCCCTCAAGAACCCAACCTCTGTATGTTAATAACTCTGAATACAGATTGAATCAGGGAATATGGGGAAAAGTTACAGGTACTGGACAAGACAGTTTGGGGAATTAGAGACACAGGATCTCAAATCTTTCAAACAAGTATTACCTATGAGAAAATAAAATCCCGGGCAAAGCCAGGTATATATGCTAGTAAATAAATAAATACTGAAATGTTTGAGACAGAGAACATAACAGTTGAGGAATGAGCACAGAGATGAGGTGTTGGGTTTATGGATGGGGAGGGAAGGAAATACTGCTCATATTCAAGCAGGAAAAAGAAAATAGACAGAACCCTGAAATGTTTGGGGTATGACTGGATGAGAAGAGAGGGAATGAGAACAACGATTCTAAGGCATGAAATCCAGAAAGAGAAAAGCCTGACATTTACTGGAGCATTTGGTCCATCTGGAGAAATCTGTACTCCTAAGTAAGTTAACAAGCATCCTTAGTGGGATGTAGCAGGACATGGAATCAGTTGATATGGGTCTGCCATCGACAACAGCATCCTCTTGTGTGAATTTTTCCCCCTTTGGCCTGCAGATTGTAATCACCTTCTTCTCCTTTCAATTTATTCCCCTGCCTTCCTCATAATAAATCAGGACGGCTAGCAAAATTATACAAAAAAGGTATTAAAAAACATTAAAATCACAAGTTAAAAATATTTAAAAATGTAAATTACAAGCATCTGAAATGATAGACTGGAAACAGCGGCCAAAATACACACAAAAATAACCTGCAAAACAAACAAGCAATCAGCGAAAGATATATCAAACACTTGCTTTTTCCATAAAAATTTGTATAAATGGATATGTTCTTGGTTAGTATTTGGAAATGCTGGGGACAAGTGCATTTCCTGCCAATGCCATGTGCTTCCCTATCTACACTGTCATGTTGCTAATAGTTCAAGCATCCTTTTAACTCGGACTTAACATTCTGGTTGTGTGGCATCCAGGTGTTTTTGTTTGTGAGACAGGAAATAGGAAGTGAAGTAAAAAAAAAAGGGCAGTATAGGCATACATACCATTCTCCTTAGTTATCTCTGTGATCCATCTTTTATCTGAAGGAAGAGAGGTGTTTTAGTTTCGCAAGGATGCTATGAGGAAGGCTGGGTCAAGGCAGAGTAACTTGCTTAAGGCCACTCAGTGAGCTCAGTGGTGAACCTGGGTTTCCTGCATTCAGATCTAACAGCTCCATCACTGCATCACACCAGCCAGTAAAAGTCCTTTGGACAGAAAGAGTTGAACACATAAAACCATTTAAAAGCGTAAATCTAGATTAAAACAAAACCACTTTAAAATTCATAGTCTAAAACTGACTGGGTAGACTTGCCAGAAGAGATAGGTCTTTAATACTTTTTTTAAATTCAGAGAGCATGTTTAGCTGCTGAATCTTTTCCAGCTGTTCATTCCACAGTCTAGGGCACATGTGTCAAACACAAGGCCTGTGGGCTGAATATGGCCCACCAGGCCATTTCATGTGGTCCTCACACCTCTTCTGTAACTGTGGCATTCCCCCCATCTGAGCGAGCCCAATCCCCACATTGTGGGCCCCTGGCTGCCAGTATTCTGAAGAGGAGCCCAGCAGCCAGCACTAGCAACCTACTTCTATTTCTGACTCCTCCTCTGTCCAAGTCTCACCATCAGAGCATTCTTGCATGTTATCATGGCAACACTCCATGCGGCTTGCAAGAGTTGGACAGAGGAGCAGTCAGAAGTAGAAGCAGATTGCGAGTGCTGGCTGCTGCACCTCTCTTCAGAATACCAGCAGCTGGGGGCCCACAATGTGGGGATCGGGTTCACCAGGTGCAAAGAGGGGCAGGGGAGCAGAAAAAGCCACAGGGGAGGGGAGAGCAGAAAAAGGCGCACAGGAAGAGGGAGCAGAAAGAGGCACAGAAAGGGCCTGGGACTGAAAGCGGCACACTTTGGATATATTGGCCAATTCTATGTCACTTTACAAAGGTATAGGAACCATAAACTATGATCAAATAGCCCCAAAATGTCCAAGAAAAGAAAAGTTGATGCAGAGGGAAGGCAATTTAAAAACCAGTAATAATGGAGTGCAGAGGCAATTATTTAAATATGATAAAAGAGTAGATACGTTTATATAGTCTTACAGATACAACCAGCCCCTTGAGGGCAACCATAATGCTGATGTGGCCCAAGATGAAATTGAGTTTGACACCCCTGGTCCAGGGACAGCAATTAAAAGGTTGTCTGGGTAACCATTACCAGTCTAGACCTGGCTGGTTTAAGGAAATAGCTCCCAGAGGACCTGAGTGTATGGGTAGATTGTATTGGAGGAGGCGATCCTGCAGGTAACTTGGATCTAAACCTTGGCATTATGCAACTCTGCCATTTTTAAAGGACTTTTGTCTCTTAAACACTAAAGCAGATGGTAAGAACATACAGAAAGGGAGACGATAGCTCCTGGATCCATGTAAATTTCCGTAAATTCCAGAGCTTGTAAAAGTTGCATTTTAGACTACAGTTCCCAGAATCTCCTGGTCAATGCGACCAGTGTTTTACTGAAAATGAAACCCTGATTGAAAAATGGTGCTGGAGGAGTTTTATAGATACCATGGTATACCAAAAAAGACAGATAAATAAAACGGAGAAAAAATTAATTCTCCCAAGAAGCCAAAATGATTAAATGCTATCATAATCTGGGCATATCATGAGATGTCATTATTCGCAGGAAAAGGCAATGTCCAGTAAAGTGGACGGCAGAAAATAAGAGGGAGATGACACTAAAGGTGGATTAAGGAAGCCACAGTCTGGAGTTTGCAAGACCTAAGGGGGACTGGGGCTCTTGGAGGCGTCCAATTCATACATCTTGCCATAAATCAAAGTCAGCTTGATGGCAAATAACGTGGTGGTGGTGGTGGTGGTGGTGGTGGTGATGATGATGATGATGGACTGAAAATTACTTGAGATCAAAGGTTTGGAAAAGTTGCTTTTTCAGACTGCAACGGTCAAAAATCTCCTAACCAACATGGCCACAGTCTCTGTTGGCAATAAGAGTTCTGGGAGTTGTAGTTCTAAAAAGTAAGATTTTTGAGCCCTGTAGGATCCAAAGTTTTACCTGTTTATTTGTTTTATTCTTAGTGCCATATACACTGATGGCTATACTATTATTACTTTTATTTTACCTAACTTTTAGAAATGGCTGAAATCCCCAGAAATAAAAAGATATGAACAGACCAAACAAGTTAAACTGAATTTCTTTCCCCCCACAATTATCTCTTTATTGGCTTATCATATAATTAATATAAAGTGACTGACCAGACAAAAAAAGAAACAGAAGGTAAATAGGTTGACAACTGTTATAAACCATAAATCAATATTTTCTTTTAGATACATATGTTGATTGATGAAGAAAAGAATAAGAAAATGGGGGGGGGTATCGATGTCTTATATTATTTACAATTCCATCTAAATGTACACCCCTCATAATTTCCTCCTACCTTTTTCTTGAGTATTTATATGTGATGATTATCAAAACCTCTACTGATGACTTTCTTATGTAGAGATCCATTGTTACCCTATATAGCTTAGATTTTTTTTTAAATGTACTCATTTATTTATTTTATTATCCTTGTTAAAAAATGCTGAACGCTCAAAAGTGTATGCGAATATAGAAACTGAATTTCAAAGTTAAATTAGATGACTATGTTTCCTCAGTCCTAAGGCAACTGGAAATGAAGTCCCATGTATGATGGGACCTCTTCAAGGTAAATAAGATCAGGGGAAACACAACTTATATTACATATTGTTATATTATATACTTGCCTGGCTTCCACAGCAAAGCTCCTTCCAGTAACATACATTGCCCTGTTTTGCCATCAGATGTGATGTGTTTGCCCTCTACTGGCACAACTACAAGTTGTATAAGAGAGATCATTTGGCTGAGTTTTGAGAATCCTTTCAGAAACTTGGTCCCAAAGACTATTTGGTTCTCATAGACAGGAAATGTTCGTGATTCTTTTGTGTGACTCAGACTGGTCATGTGGATGGATGGTCATTAACTGTTACATATATGATGGAGAAAACAAACTCCTCTGTTCCATAACAATCTGAATATCCCGCTCATTTTTCCAGTATAGAAGCTGCCAATTATTTTGTGTTAAGAAAGTTGCTGTCCAGAATGCTCCTGGTTGTTCTGCCATTATGCTCTGTCCTGTCATTGGCTGCTCACCTGGCTTGCTCTCACCATTCCTCATATACCCAAAAAGAGCAGATAAGTACTTTGGCCATTTCCGCACTAGGCTGTTATAGCGCTATGATTCCACTTTCAACATCCTGTGGAATCCTGGGGTTTGCCAGTTGCCCCCCCTCCAAAACCCCAAGATTCCATAAGATGTTGAAAGTGGAATCATAGCGCTATAACAGCCTAGTGCAGAAATGGCCATTGTAATGGTAAGGAAGAAAAACAGGACTAGGAGGCTTTGGCAGTCAATAGAGGACCTTGACAGGTCCCCAACAATGCCAGGTCCAGAATCTAAACTTGAGAACATCACTTGTTCAAAAACAACCCTCAGAATCCCCAGCCGATATGACCAGTGGGCTTTAATGGTTGAGAGAATCTGGGAGTTGTAGTCCCTAAAAGTTACTTTTCCAAGCCTTGTCCCTAAAGCCAGCTTATAATTTTCTAGATTAATGTAAAAATTTTGTTTTTATTAGAGAAATTAAAGTAAGGTATGATGACGTATGAGAGCCAGTGTTGTCTAGTGGTTTGAGCATTGGTTTACAACCCTGGAGACCAGGGCTCAGTTCTCCACTCAGCTATGGAAACCCACTGGGTGATCTTGGGCATGTCACACACTCTCAGCCCCGAGAAAACCCTATGATAGGTTTGCCTTAAGGTTGCTGGAAGTTGGAAATGACTTGAAGGCACGCAACGGCATGGTTAGGTAAGTGATCTGTCAGGAGGGCTTGAGAGTATGGAATGCCTGGCAATTAGCTGAATGAGATTTTAAAAGGTTGATGTGTATGACAGTTGGACAGTTAGGAATATGAGTTAGAAATGTTAGGAGAGTTAGGGTCCAATATACAAATTGGTGAGACTAAGGTCAGTCAGTTAGGATAAGGAATGAGAGATGAGACTTAGGAATATGAGTGAGAGATGTGAGTTCCTTCATTAGAGTCGTTCAAGATTTAGATGTCTTAAGTAATCTTAAACTTGATGTCGAACTTTTGTTTAATGAATTGTTTCTGTATAATTTTGTATATAATTATTTTTGTACTTGTGCCTCTGAGAATACTTTGTTGTTATGTATCTTCAGGTAGGTTCTGACTTATGACCATCCTAAGGCAATTCTGTCATAAGCTTTTCTTGGCAAGATTTGTTCAGAGAGGCGTTGCCTTTTCCTCCTTCTGAGCCTGAGATCTTGTGCCTTGCCTTAATCACCTGGTGGGTTTCCATGCGAAGAGTCAAATCCTGATCTCCAGCATCATGGTCCAACATTCAAATCACTATACCACGCTGGCTCTCAGTACGCTGAAGGGTTATTTGAATGTTTAAGTTCAGACACACAATATCTGTAGTTGCAGCAGTTATTCAAGGATTATGGTGGAACTGGATGAATAAAGTCTTATACATGAACCATAAGGGCAGCTAGAAGGGCCCCACATTTGATGCCATACTGGCAGAAAAAAGAGAGGTCCTCATATTTTGTAGCAGTGGTGGGACAGGTGGATGACATTCAAATAGCCCTCCTCTTTTCAGTCTCCTGTTAACTTTCAAAAATAATTGGGTGCTATAGCTTCAGTATCATAGAATCATGAAATCATAGAGTTGGAAGAGACCACAGGGGCCATCCAGTGCAACCCTCTGCCATGCAGGAACACACATGCAAAGCATCCCCAGCAAATGGCCATCCAGCCTCTGATTAAAAACCTCCAAAAAAGGAGACTCCATCACATTCCAAGGCAGCATATTCCACTGCCGGATAGCTCTGACCATCAGGAAGTTCTTCCTGAGGTTTAAGTGGAATCTCTTTTCCTGCAGTTTGAATCCATTGCTCCTTGTCCTAGTCTCTGGAGCAGCAGAAAACAAGACTGCTCCTTCCTCAACATGACATCCTTTCAAATATTTAAACATGGCTACATGTCCTCTTGACATTCTCTTCTGTAGACTAAACATATCCAGCTCCCTAAGCTGCTCCTCATAGGTCATAGCTTTCAGATACTTCACCATTTTGGTCGCTCTGCTCTGGACATGTTCCAGCTTGTCAATATCTTTCTCGAAATGAGGTGGCCAGAACAGGACACAGTATTCAAGATGAGGTCTAAACAAAGCAGAATAGAGTGGTACCATTACTTCCCTTGATCTAGACATTATACTCCTATTGATGCAACCAAGAATTGCGTTAGCTTTCCTGGCTGCCACATCACACTACTGACTCATGTTCAGCTTGTGGTCCACCAAGACTCCTAGATCCCTTTCACATGTGCTGTTATCCAGCCCCATGTACCCCATCCTATATTTGTACATTCCAATTTTTGCTGCCTAAGTGCAGGACCTTACATGTGTATCTCCACACACATATCTTTTAGACAACCTAAGTCATGGCTTGAATTGTGGCTGTTGTTAATTTTTGCCACTAATCTTTCAGCAAAAAGGAAAACCAGCTATTTATAATCATGTTTCACTGTTCTGTCCTTCTCCCCCTGCCTTCACAGACACATGCTGTGTAATTTATTGTATGATGAATGGGTGCAATTGTGCACAGAAATGTATATTTTGAAATGAAACTCCATTTATGAATCTGGAAAGAGGAACCATGTGGAAAAAATGGGAAACATGAGAAAGTTATTCCTCCTGAGATAGAAAAATGAAATGCAACAAGAGTTCCAGTTTGGGCCCAAGAGAATATCAAGTCCAGGGATTAAAAGAGTCAGAGAACAGCTCAGCTACTGTGTTCCTCTCAAACAGAAGAAATTTAAAAAGAGAGGTACAAATCTAATATGGCTGCAGTCTTACAGTGAAATATCAACCAATTTAAGTGTGGTCAAAGTTTTAGGCAATTTATTAGACTGCAAGTATAAATTTTACTTATGATTTTATCCATGCCTAGGCTAGTGGGAAAATTGTACCTCGTAAATCCTATTTCAGCTGCTAGCAACATTCTTCCCAACTGATTAGGAAATGTAGGTCTCATACACAATGTCTTAGGAGCATAAAAACCTTCTTTGGACCACTGCTGACTCTTTTTTCCACACTAGCCTGTTATAGCACTGTTATTCCACTTTCAACATCCTATGGAATCCTCAAAGGTTCCTCCCTAAACTGCAAACCCCAGGATTCCATAGGATGTTGAAAGTGGAATAATAGCGCTATAACAGGCTAGTGTGGAAATGACCAGAGTTCATTTAGACTGGCCTCATTTGTTCTGGTAGCAGGCTTTCAGGGAGTGCTATAGTCAGATTTTAGACTCTGGACATAACAGTCTTATGCAGAGGTGAAGGTAGGCAAGGCAGTGGGTAAGTCCTCTTTAGATGGTAATCCATATCTTGTCAGTTACTTCAGAATTGGGGATTGTATCTCCATAGTGCATTTCTGCTGAGTGAGACACTGGCCTAAACACCTTTGGATGCCAGTCTAACTTTCTAGGCTTCCCAAGTGACCACACCCTCTTCCCATGACACCACACTTTGGTGTTTTCCCATTTCTTGTATACCCTCCATCCCATTCTTGAATTGGTTGAAATGTCTCTCCTAAGAATTATATACTGAGAACCATTAGCTAAAACATGCTGGAATTTTGGGTCTCACCCCTTTTCCTTTAGCTCCACCCACAAGTAGGATGTTGCCCCTGAAAACTTACCTGTAATTGAATTAGGTCCTCCACCTGAAAGGTGTTCCTTCCTCCTTTGTGCTATGGTGAGGAACACTTTGGCCTTCCAAAAATCAACTGCTATATGGCCCAGCAAGTGTGGCTAGTGGTAATGGATTATGGAAGCATAGCTCCCAACTGTTGCAAATTGGCAGGGACAATCCAACTTTTTGAGTTGCTTTTAAAATCTCCCAGTTCCTCTTTCTTCCTCCCACTTTCCCCCTTTGTCCGTAGCTTACTTCATTGCTACAAACTGAGTTCACAGCAAAAAATAATTTGGTTATTATTTGGTTAATTTGGTTAATTTGGAAAGACAATAGGCTCAGGCAAAAGCAAACTCCTGCAGCCTCTCCTAGCTGGTGCATTCTTTCTCATTAATAAGATTTGCCATCTTGACCACGCTCTGATCTTGCTTGGCCACACCTCTACCAGTTTTCATTTGTGAAATATTGGGGGTTATGTAATATAACCAAAAGACTAAGATCTGTTTGTCTTTATCATTTAACATTGGTCTTTCTATTCCAAACTTGATATGGAAGTCTATGGGTATTTTGAATAATTATTGAGTGCCAGTTTGTGTTGACCTAGCGGACTTCTGATGTACAATGTCACACAGGCACCATACTGCTCCTCTTATTTGTCCCTGTTTATCTATAAGCAGACCAAGAACTTGCAGCCTCATCATGGGTGGCTCAGTTCAAAATTCTAAACAGGGACAGGAAGATCCACCCTACTTGCTACCTCTCCCTGGAAGTACTGAAAGCCATACACTTTTCTTGCTTAACCTGAAACAAGTTGTGGGAAACATCAAGAAGAATGCATTACATAGTCTAACTTCAAAGCTATGAAACCATGAGTCTTTTGCTTTCCTGGCACTGAATTTAGGCATTTTGAGATTACAGCAGAACAGAGGGAAACAATAGTTATGTCTCCTGGCCAACTGTTGCTGTGTTGGGCCTGAATAGCCTAAAGCTACTAGATACCATCTGATCTTAAAAGCTAAGCAGGGTCAGCTCTGGTTAGTACTTGGATGCAAGGCCACCAACAAATGCCATGTACTTATGACGAAGGAACTGGCAAACCACTTCTGAGTGCTGCTTGTCTCAGAAAACCCTGTGAAATTCATGGGGTTGCTAGAAGTTGGCTGGTGATTGTACACACACGTATACACGTAATAGGTTGCTGGTTAATAATCCAGGATTATTGTTGGTCTTTCATTAATGGGTGCTAATGGAAGGTGGTTTCCTGATTGTCAGGAAATTTCTCTGTGTGAATGAGATGAGAGGTGTTTGTAAAAAGTGTCACT
Organism: Ctenosaura bakeri; assembly: GCA_948474755.1. NCBI lineage: Eukaryota > Metazoa > Chordata > Lepidosauria > Squamata > Iguanidae > Ctenosaura > Ctenosaura bakeri. The sequence continues at coordinate 489,597 of CAOLHI010000035.1, read as the reverse complement.
CTTACTGCTGAGCACAGAGACAGAGAAACACTTGGTAATTTTCCTAGAGACAGAGGCCACTTCCGCACTACGCTCTTATAGCCCGACGATTCCACTGTCAACATCCTATGGAATCCTGGGGTTTGCAGTTTGGGGAGGGGCCGGCCGGCCCCTCCCCAAACTGCAAACCCCAGGATTCCATAGGATGTTGACTGTGGAATCATCGTGCTATAAGAGCGTAGTGCAGAAGTGCCCAGAAAAAAATTAGAGTTTCCAGTGAGAATTACCCAAAGGAAAGTGTGCAGCATAACAAGCCACCAAGATTACTAGCTATCTTTTATCTTGTAACAGTAGAGACTGGAAAACCTACTGTTTTAAGACTGCAACTCCTAGAATGCCTAGTCAGCCTGTCCAGTAGCCAAACTGGCTGGGGAATTCTGGAAGCTGCAGTTGGAGGAGGAACTTCTAAGCTCTGCTTGTATTGTTGTAGTTTTATTAAAAAAAAATTATTGTGAGAAAAAAATATATAACATGACAAAGATAAAAGGGAAGGGAAAAGAAAAAAAAGCTTACATTTCTGTTTCTCTCCAAATTTCTTATACATAGTATTACTTATACAATGTATTATAAATCATACTGATTATATATTTTTGATTTTTTATATATATATCTAAATTCCATTCTCATTATACCAGTTGTTACCAATTATACCCATAATTAACATTTTCAATATATACTATTAGTAATTTTACTCTTGTTTCTATTCTTTTCTAAATATAATATTCATAATTTCATTCATATTTCTTTCCTAAACCATAATTATCCTCACTCAGTTAACTCTTATTCCCCTACATACCAATATACTATATTTTTTCTACCTAGTCTGCCCTAAATTAAACCTATCACTATAACTAAATGTGCCCCATCCCCAGAGCCTATTATACCTCAAATTATTCCACCTTCCAGAATTATAACTCTTCTTGTGGAGCTGTGACACTTTCCTCTTTTGCTAACACGTTTTCCACGAATATCTTCCATATTGCATCGAAATCACTCCCTTTCGTTATTCCTTTTTTGACTTTGATTCCACATGTTGTATTGTTGTAGTTATGTGCTGTCAGGTTGGCTTCAAACGATGATGATCCTATGAACGAGGGACCACCAAGAAACTCTGTTCTTAACAATTTTGCTAAGTTCTTCAAAATTCAGGGCTGCATCTTCCTTGACTGAGTCAATCCACTTGTAATCCACTTGTAATGCAGTCTTCTTCTTTCCCTACTGCTATTTTCCCAGCATTGTCATCTTTTCCAATGAATCACAATGTCTTCTCAGAAGAGGTCTGAAGCACACTAGCCTCATTTTAGTCATGTATGTGTGTGTGTATACTTGTTAATATTGCAAACCCACATTAATCTCCAGTGCTCGTTACTTGTTCATCCAGCTCACGACACTGCTCATCGCTTGGGGAAATGGAGACTACGGAACATGTTGTTGTTGTTGTGCCTTCAAGTCATTTCCAACTTATGGTGACCCCAAGGTGGAACTATCATGCAGTTTTCTGGGGCTGAGAGTATGTGACATGCCCAAGGTCACTCAGAAGGTTTCCATGACTGAGTGGGGAATTGCTAGGCTTTGACCCTCAAGCCACTAAACAATGCTGGTTCAATCAATTTATCTGTCTATAGATAGGTAGGTAGGTTGGTAGTTAAATATAGATATATAATGTAGCACATTATATTATAGCTATATTCAGCTATCTACCTGCCTGTCTATCTAGATACAGACGGATAGATCGACTGATTCCTTGGCAGCAGCACCAAATGCATAAGAACCCGCATTGCAGTTTGCAGACTGCAGACTACATCAGTTTTAAGCAATGTCTTCATAAAGTGCTGTTTTCTTCCTCTGTTAGCACATATATTAAGCTTTCATAATTGATTAGTTATTTAATAGTTCTTTTTCTGCCTCCAGGTCCTATAAATTAGACCTTTCTCTGAGAGCTTTTGCCTGAATGAAACAGCCCTGGGAGATATTTTATACGCTTCACCTTTCTCATCACCCCTTGGTGTCTCACCAATCAAATACTGTCAGTTTCCTGCCTCTGATATCAACGGGAGTTAGAATAGTGGCCCCTTTGTTTTGCAATATTTAGGTTTCACCCATACTGAAAGCTGAAGCAACGTTTCAAACCACTAGGTGTCAGTATCAACATTTTAGAAATGTTAATATCCAGTCTCCTGGGATTTCCCAGACCTGGGCCATTTCCACACTAGCCTGTGATAGCGCGATGATTCCACTTTCAACATCCTCTGGAATCCTGGGGTTTGCAGTTTCGGGAGGGGCCGGAAGGAAATGGCCCTGGAAATAGCAGGCAGCTTTTTTTCCTCCTGGGTTTAGTCAACAACAGACCCCACCTTTGTTAGCTAGACAAGAATTAGGAAGAGCTTGTCTTTGGTGTGGTAGTGAAAGTGTTGGACAGTGACTTGAGAATTTAAAGTTCTAGTCCCTAACAAGCCATGAAACTCAGTGGATGACCTGGGAGTGTCTATAAAGTCCTGAGCCCACAGGAGTCTCCATGTTTGTTTTTTAAAAAAAATATTTTATTGAGTATATAAGAGAAAAAAAGACAAAAAAGAAACACAGCATGCAGTAGCCAATACAAACATCAAACAATATAAAGAATACAATAAACAAAAGAAACATACTATACTAAACTATCTAAGCTAACTATATAAAATAATTATATATTTTAACTATTTAACTATTAATTTAACTATCTAAATTAAATAGAGAAAGTACTAAAAGAGAGCAATTACTAACACATAATTATTCAACCACAGTTATCAACTACTTAAGTTATCTATAGAAACACTAGCATCGTAAATTAAATATACTTGAAAGATACTTTGTGGCTTATTACTGCATTAATCAATATCTGGATTAGTAAATCAATATATATATTTAATATCTGTACCGTATCTGTAGTTTAAAACTATAAAAGCTAAACTATTTAATCAAATTAGTATTTAATGTGAAATGTCTCCATGTTTTTTTAATGTTTTTAAATGTTCTAATGTTTTTAACGTCTCCATGTTTTGATGGTGAATTGGCTTTTATTTTCTGTGCCATAATGTATCCGTGTAGAATTGCCTTTTCTTTGAATTATATTTACTGCCACATTTCTATTTGTAATGTATAATGTATTTCATGTTGTTCACCGCCTTGACCTATGTGGAGAGGCGGGATACAAATAAATAAAAATAATAAATAAATAATAAATCTTGCGCATAACTGATCTGCAAGCGTGGCTATGGGAAGATGAACAAACAGCGCATCACTCTGACCGATAACTCTCTGATGAAGAAATCCTTGAAAAAATATGACATCATTTCCATGGAAGATCTGATCTACGACATCTATACCGTTGGCAAAAAATTCAAAGTAGCAAACAATTTTTTGCAGCCATTAAAACTGTCTTCTCCACAGGGTGGAATGAAGAGGAAAACTATTCATTTTGTAGAAGATGGAGATGCAGGAAACAAGGAAGATCAGATCAACTTGCCCGTAAGGAGGATGAATTAATAACAGAGTTCAGATGGTGACTTTGCTGCTTATTTTTAATAATGAACTTTTGTGCAAAAAAAAAAAGGGGTTAGCCATTCTGTCTAAGCCTAACTTTCCTCAAAGGGTTGTTGTGAAGTTGAAGTGGAAAGGAGGTAAACCTGTGACAGGGCCTTGAGAGCATTAGAGGAAAAGTGGAACGTAAATGTAACTAAGAAATAAGACAAACATTGGTTTGACAAACACGTCTGAGAGTCTTTGCCTGAATAAAATAGCTCCAGGGAGACAATTTATACTCTCCACTTTTCTCTTTATCCCTCATATCTCTTCAGTCTAGTACTGTTAATTTCCTGTCTCCATTCTCATACAATGCATCATTTGTTACGCTCACATCCTTTCCTTTCCCCAAAGAGTTCAGGTCAGAATGCTCAGGGTTTATCCTGCTCTGCCCTCTGCATAGTCTGGTCAGGTAGGAACAAGGGGACATGACATGGCTCACTGGTAGAACATTTTCTCTGAATGCATTCGGTCCCAGGTTTGACCCCTGGCATTTCAAGTTAAAAAGGATATAGAGGAGCAGCTCATGAAGGAAAAGATTGCTAGTCTGTTGCAGCAAAAGCAAGAAAGCATCTTGTGGCTTTTTAAAAACTAGCAACTAAAGCCCACTTTATCAGATGTTGTCCTAAAAAGATGGGGCCATTTCTGCACCAGACTGTTATAGCGTATTATTCCACTTGCAAAATCCTATGGGATCCTGGGGTTTGCAGTTTCTGCAAACTGCAAACCCCAGGATTCCATAGGATGTTGAAAGTGGAATCATAGCACTATAACAGTCTACTGTGGAAATGGCCATAGTCTATCTTTTATGACTATGGTCTACAAAAGCTTATTCTATAACACAGTGGTTCTTGACATTTTATTTAGTGAAGACCCTCTGTCAATATAATTTGTTGTTGGGGTCCCTAAGACTTTACTCAAGATTTAAATGTTTCGATTTAGATTTAAATAGTCAAATATTTGTTTAAATAGTCAAATATTTATGTATTTATTTAGGAGATTAGGATTCAAATCCCAGCTCAGACAGTGGGGGACCATGGGCAAGTCACATTCTTTCAGACTCAGAGGAAGGCAAAGGCAAACCCCCTCTGAACAAATCCTGCCAAAAAAAAAAAACATTGATAACTTTATCTTGGGGTTGCTATAGGTCAGAAGTAACTTGAAGGTACACAACAACAAAGTGCTGCTGAGAGGGGGAGGTTCTTTCTTGCCATCATCTCGCCCTCCCTATTTCTTGCCTCTGCCTTTCTCTGAAGCTGAGGGAATGCGACTTGTCTGAGGTCACCCAGTGAGTTTTCATGGTCACGTGGGGATTCAGACCCTGGTCTCTGGAGTCATAGACCATTTCCACACTAGCCTGTTATAGCGCTACGATTCCACTTTCAACATCCTATGGACTCCTGGGCTTTGCAGTTTAGGGAGGGGCCAGATGGCCCCTCCTTAAACTGCAAAGCCCAGGAGTCCATAGGATGTTGAAAGTGGAATCACAGCGCTATAACAGGCTAGTGCGGAAATGGTCATAGTTTGGGTGCAGGTACACACCTACTGTCATGTCCGAGCATGGCAGTGAGTGTGTGTGGGGGAGTGTGCAAATGAGGAAGCCATTTTAGCACCCACACACCCCTCCTCCTGTGTCCCTCTTGCTGCCACTCTTGTTAGTGTTGAGCGGCAAGGCTTCATGAACTCCCTGTGAGGACAGACCCCAAGTTAAGAACCATTGCTGTAATAAATTTGACTGTCTTTGGGATGCTACTTCCTGACGGTCAGAGCTGTCCGGCAGTGGACTATGCTGCCTCGGAGTGTGTTGGAGTCTCCTTCTTTGGAGGTTGTTAAGCAGAGGCTGGATGGCCCTCTGTTGGGAATGCTTTGATGGGTGATCCTGCATAGCAGGAGGTTGGACTGGATGGCCCCTGGGGACTCTTCCAACTCTGTGATTATTTGTTGTCTTGGGCAGCAGGGCTGAGAAGACCTCTGTGTGAGGCCAGGGAGACCTTCTGTTATACAGAATGGGACGTATTAAATGAGACAGGCTGCTAGCTTGACCTAGCAGTGATTTGTGTTGCCTCAAAGATTCTGGAAATTCTAGTTCAAAAATGAACTTCGGCTATAAGAGAGTGGCTGGTTCAAGACCATCCATTAAACAACTGTACTTCCTCCTCCTCCTCCTAATCATCCAGTTGTTGTTGTTTTCAAAATTGGGACTCAAAGCAGTTTAATAAGGCATTTCATTGAATTTACAACATGCTTTCCCACTAAGGCCATTTCCTCCCTACACTGTTATAATGCTATTTTTCCACTTTCAGCATCCTGTGGAATTCTGGGGTTTGTAGTTTGCTGAGACCAAAGAGCTCTCTGGCTGAGAATTCTAAATGCCCCTCCCTGAACTGCAAACCACAGGATTCCATAGGAGGTTGGAAGTGTAATAATAGCATTATAACAGTGTAGGAAGAAAATGGCCTAAGAATGGCTTCCAAATTAAAACCCTCACAGACTTCCAACATAATTAAGAATACAGACATGTTAACGAACAAACCTCTGATAAAAAAGCTCTTTTTACAAAGTCTTTTTTACACCCTCCCATCCCCCCTTTTCTTCTCATCCTCCACATAGCCAGAAGCTTTTCAGTGGCATCAGCATTGTGAGGATGGTGACAGAAGGATGGAGAAACACAGACTTTTAGTGTTAGGTTACAGCAACATTTTTGCAGTAAATGATGCAATAAACCTTGAGCTGGGAAGGAATGGTTTTCTACTCTAACCAATCCTTCTGTAGCTTTGTGTGCCTCCCTACAACAGACAAGGTCAAGAGCAGCTAAACAGAATTCTTTACTGAGCAGGTATAAACAGCAAAATGGAGAGAAAAGAAAAGAACAGATAAGCCTGCCTCATCGGTTACACTCAGCATGTTAAAAAACCTATTATCTATATGTTTGGCCACTGAAATGGAAATCATACGGAAACTGGTGAAAGGAAAAAAGTAATTCTGGAAGCGATTGGGAAGAAGCTTTCAAGTTGTCTCTAGGAGGTTCTACTCTACATTTACCTTGTTAACTATTAATATTTAACTAAAATTATCTATCTATCTATCTATCTATCTATCTATCTGTCGCTTTTCTTCCAAATGGGACCCAAATTAGGACTCAGAGCATGGGTATAGAGCAATGAAGACTGGAATAAGAAACAGTCCTTTAACACACACAATTTAAGAGAACAAGGTAAAGCAAAATAGCTCAGCATGTGTTTGTGTATGTACGTGAGAGAGATAGACAGTCTTGTCTGGGCCTTGCCCACCGGTGGTGGAATCAAGGGTTCACAGCTATAGTAACTTAACATCTTAAGCCATTTCCGCACGACACTCTTATAGCGCGATGATTCCACTTTCAACCTCCTATGGAATCCTAGGAATTCCTCCTATGGAATCCTGGAATCCAACCTCCTATGGAATCCTCCCAAAACTGCAAATCCCAGGATTCCATAGAGGTTGAAAGTGGAATCATCGCACTTTAAGAGTGTCATGCGGAAATGTTCTTAGTTGAGCATTTAGAAATACAGGTTAGGAATCCAAAGAAAAGGGGCAGGCAAAGCTACCAAGAGAATGTTAACACAGCAAATAGAAGAATTTTAGGTATGAATGATTTTTCAATGTCTCACTCTGTGATGCTAGAAATTTGGGGACTGAAGGAAAATTTCAATTAGGAGCAGAATTATAATGTGGGGGAAATGCCCTAATTTACCCCCTACCCACAGCTACACCCCTGGCAGCACTGATGATTTAGGATTGCCAAAAACTGGAAGATGACACAAAGATGTAATTTGGGGGGAGGGAACAAGCCAGTGATCTTAACATAAATCATGAGCACGCTAATGCAAAATCAGTCATGTAAGTCATTCTGATTTTCACATTCAACATGTGGCTCAGTGGAAGAGCCATTTCCAGAGAGATAGGAGAACTTTTCAGCCCACAGACCTGCTGCTAGAAAGAGAGAAAGACAGACAAAGGCAAGAATCAAAATGAGTCAGAACATGAAATGGGAAAGAACATGAAAGTGAGTCAGAGAGACAAAGGATGAGTATATAAGCTCAGAAATATTCATTTTAAACCTTCAATATCCTGTGACGACGTCAGTGGGAAATAAAAGAAAATGTAGATAGTCAAATATGGTCAGTGACAAATTTCCACACCCTGTTTTTTACGGCCTAATGGCAGACTGCCCATTCTTCAAGGAAATCATTTCTCTGTGTATTTTAGTGAGGAACCAATGAAGATAGGACATTTTTAGAGGAGAAACACCAAGCAAGTAATTGTTGTTGTTGCTTGTTGTTTGTTGTTGTGCACCTTCAAGTTGTTTCTGACTTATGGTGACCTTAAGGCAAACCTATCATGGAGTTTCTTGGGGCTGAAAGCTTGTGACATGCCCAAGTAACTAGTGGGACCTAAATTCATGGAGTCACCATAAGCTGACAAGTGACTTGAAGGTACATACACACAGAGAGATACCCTGTCTGATCCTGGAAGCTAAGTAGGTTCAGTCCTATTTGGATGGGATGGGAGACCACCAATGGGATTACTATTTGGATGGGAGACCACCAATGAATACCAGGTTACATTTCAGAGGAAGGAACTGGTAAAACCATGTCTGTGTATTCCTTATCTAGGAGATTCATGGAGTTGCCGAAAGTTGACAGGTGACTTGAAAGCCCATGCACACTCAATACTTAGAGCTTTACATTGGGAAATGGGAGATGCAAATTCTAGTCCCATTTCAGCCATTAAATTCACTTGACAATCTTGGCCTAAATAGTCTCTTTCAGACTGATGTTACCTCACTGGGCTGTGAATATAAAATGCAAGTAAAGAGAGCCATACACAGCCTTGAGCTCCTCGGAGGAAAGATTAGATATAAATGTAAGATATTTTCCAATATTTTGCAGCTGAAAACTGAAGAAACAACATCAGAATGTGGTGAAGTTGGTAAAACTACTTGGATAATCCCTTACCACTAGCCAGGCTGGAGGGGGTATTTGAGAGAAACTGAGGGGTTTTAAATGCAGATGACAGATGAGAGAGGAATAATCAGGAATGTCTCTGCCAAATCGGAATAGCTGGAGGGTATGTAAAAGGCTGGTTGTTTTATAAAGTCTTTGTTTTGGGTAGCAGATTTCGAAACTGAGAAGCCCCTAATTGAGGGAGGGGGCAGTTGGAGGGTATGATGTAACAAATAATTATATATATAAAAATAATCCTCTGCATGCTTAGCTTGGCTTGACTCCAACTCACAGCAAACCTATTATAGGGGTTTCTTGGCTGGATTTATTAAAGGTTTCCATGCCTGAGTAAAGATTTGAACTCTGGGTATGCCAAGGTCCAGTCGAACATGCAAAGCACTACACTCAACACTCAAACCACTAGCCTTGGCATTTGTTTCTTATTTATGGAGTAAGTTACCTTACTCTTATGAAAGAGCCCAGACTCTGTGTTCTCTGGCCCGCTTGCTGTTTGTATTGCACTGCTGGCTCAGGCTGCCAAAAAAACGGGTGCTTCCGCTTCTTGCCAGGAAAGCCACAGCAAAGTATGCAATGGGTGTGGCTGCATGTGTCTGTCTTTATTTCTTTCTTTTTTCTCCGTGTTCTTTCCTCTGGCCCTTGAAGGGTAAGATCAGGACACTGACAAACAATGGCTGAGACGCAGAGCTACAGCCAGAAATTTTATAGGGGCTGTAAGAGAATACTACAGAGGCATCATAAATTGATAAGTAACAGCAATTATCATCAAAAGATTGGCTCCTTTAGCATGGGGAACTCGGGTGGGGTAGAACTGCTGTAAAATATTTCTGGAACGCAATTGAACCTGTGTATTCAGGAAATGTCGAGAACTGACTTGACTTCTGCTCCAGATACAGCTTTATTCACTATTAATGCAGGATTTCATTTAGTGGGCATGGGAAGCCCAAAGGGGAGGGGGATAAACATAGAGACAGATTTATTTTTAAACAGTGCTAGGCATGCAAGACTGGAGGCCTATAAAAGCAGCCTCTTTGTGGAACTGGCTTCATATAAAATATGGGTTCTGACGCTTATGGATATTCAAAGCAATTGTCCCATGCTGAACAGAGAGTTAAAAAATACTACTAACAATTTTTTAACAAAATGCTTAAAACCTCTCAATACTGGTTTGGAGTAAGAGATGTAAGCATAAAAACAGGAACTCAAGCGTTTAATTAATCAGAGTTGATTCATTAACTATCTGATCTGTTGCCTAACCAAGCAGAGCAATCTAGCTCTCCTTGAATGGGGTTAGGATTGGGCCGAGGTGGCTTTTCACTCATGGAGAGGAATGGCTCCCATGTCAGTGGGTGGTGGTGGTAAATCCACTTTGGGTTTTAGTCTGAACTCTAAATGGCTTACCCAAGGCGCTGAACCTGTTTTGAGGATAGGCTTTAGCATCTTGCAGAGCTCCTTTGAAATCCAGGCCAATGGGTCTTGAACTGTGGGAGGCTAGCTTTTTCCCCCTAATATGCCAGAGACCAGTACCATATTCATGCTCATTGGGTACAAATGCTTCTTTCTTTCATGGAAACTTGCTAATAGTGCACAGGCTGGCACTGGTCCACAGGCTTTGGGAAGCACTGCTCTGAGCTAAAACTGAGAATGGTTTTAGCTAAAACCACTCTGAGCTAAAACCACTCCACTGACATGAAAGCCACCAGCTGCCACTGAGAGTTCTGCTGTGTGCACCCATCCCAAAGCCCACAGTTGTGCCAGCAGACAGCTCTACAGGTATAACTGGCAATGGGAACTACACAGAGTGCTCTGACGGCACAGCAGTAACAGCCTTGGACTCATATTACTCACGGGCAGAATTTGGATGTTGCTTTTTAAAAAAGATCAATTAGTTACAATTCTACTTCTAAGGGTACCTTCACTAGATTCTTTTTTTCTTCCAGTAGGACAAACCAGTGCTTGGAGGATGTGATATTTGGTGAGGCCATTTAGTGAAGCCACAACCAACTAAAAAAGGAACTAAAACATTACAGTTACATTGCAAAAGAGGTGAAGTTCTATCTCCTTAAGTTGTCATATAATGAGGTTACTCTATAACAATGGTGGCTGCTGGGTTCCATGTTAGGTGGCATGGAATCTATTCCAGATCTCAGGACCTTTCCGGACTACACTGTTATAGTGCTATTATTCTACTTTCAACAGCCTGTGGAATTCTGGGGTTTGTAGTTTACTGAGGTCAAAGAGCTCTGTGGCTGAGAATTCTAAAGGCCCCTCCCTGAACCGCAAACCCCAGGATTCCATAGGATGTTGACAGTGAATAATAGCACTGTAACGGTGTAGGGCAGAAAGGCCCTCAGTCTGAATTCCAAAAGGGCTATCCAAGGTGCTGAACTCGGCCCAAAATAGCACCTTGGAGGGTGTGGCGATTTGAGCATTTGACTCTGATCCTGGAGACTATGGTTTTATTCCCCACTCTGCTATGGAACCCCCCGGGGTGATGCTGGGCACATCATATACCCTCAACTCCAGAGAACCCCATGATAGGGCAGTCACATAGGGAGGTGGGGTGGGTGATTTGCCCCGGGCAGCAATGTTTTTGGGGCGTCCCAGCCCATAGCCATGCCCCTGCATGCCCTGGCCACGCCTCAGCACACCTTGACCAGATCCCAGCGTGCCCTAGCCACGCCTCCAGACACAGTGGCCATGTCCCTTGTGCTGTAGCCCCCCCACCTCCCCTCCCCACACTCCAAGCTCTGCCACTGTTATAGGGTCACCTTAAGGTAGCCATAAGTCAGAAACAATTTGAAGGCATACAACAAGCCTCTCTCTGTCTGTCTCTTTCTCTTCCCTCCCTCCTTCCCTCCTTCCTTCTTTCCTATCCCACCTTTCTCCCAACATGGTACCCAAGCTGGCCTACAACATGGTCAAAATAGAATACAACTAAAAACCTGATGATAAACAAGTTTTTAAAAACAATAAAATTAGCTATATTAAAGTAGTAACAATCATTTAAAACAGTATAAAATGATTTAAAAACATAAATATGAAAGTACCAGATGCACACACCACTAAAAAATCCAACTAGTTTTAAAATGCCTGTTTAAATTTACTTTCTGGTAGAAGGAGATGTCTGCCATGGAAATGCATTGGGTGACCTTGGGCAAGTCACACTCTCTCAGCCTCAGAGGAAGGGAAAGGCAACCCTTCTCTGGACAAATTTTGCCAAGAAAACCCTGCGATGGGGTCACCTTGGGGCTGCCATAATGTTACCCTAAAATTTGGGGGTCCCGCGAGGGGTGCCCGCTTTGCCAATTAAATAGCAAAGATGCGGAAATTAGAACTCAGAGCACTGGTTTTGCTAGCGAGAGGCAGAGTAACGAAGCGAGATCTTTTACCCTATGTATACAGCGTCAGGTTAGAGAGTGGCTAGACAAGGTTTTAAAATAATGAACACTTCTTTATTAACAGGAACACACACAGAAGACAAACACAAACTAACTAACTGGAAAAGAAAAGAGTTGTAAGGGAGGGCAATACGACCTGTTCCGTAGTCCTGGGGAGAGGTTGGAGGTTTGGGGAAGAAAGCTCAGCGTGGGGGCGCTGAGGGAAGTCCTTTAAACACACCAACGGCAGGGCAGGATGGCAGTCAAAGGGGATCTGAGGATCGGTTAAAAATGAAGGGTTTTTATAGGGAAGATCGTGCCTTTCGGCTATGGCAGTCCCAAAGGAGAACAAAAGAGGTTTCGGTGCTGGACAAAAGGATTTGGTGAGGTCAGGTTTAGCGTGATGGGATTTGCATGTAGAAACAATACCTTTGGCTGAGATGTTGATGGCCCAACTCACAAGAGTAATTTGACTGAGAGCCATGTGGCTATTGAGGAGTCTGTGGTGGGAAGTTCCCTAAAGCTTCGGGCGAGTTTTGGGTTGCTGGCTACAAAGAGAAATGGAATGTAAACCATTAACGGCCGCTCTCTGTCCGTGCTTATCTGGAGAACTTTGCGAACGCGTGAGATGAGGTAATCGCAACCAATCCAGCTAAGGCCAAATTAAATGGTATCAAAAGGATATCTGGGGGTCCTCACCGGGGGTGCCATAGCGGAAATAACAATAAGTCAGAAATTACTTGAAGGCACACAACAACAAAAAATCATCTCACGCAGCTCTGTTATTTTATTACCAGGGTCACATTTTGCCTCTTTCTGTATCCCACTATAATCTGATCCCATCACACAACTAGTCATTCTTACTGGTATGCTTCATTAAGCCCTCTCCTGAAGTAGACTGAAATCTCTGAAAGTTCATGCTAAAATAAATCAGACTTAAAGCTGCTGCTAGATTCTCTCCCCCACTTCCCTTCCTCCCCGCCCTCCATTTTCTACTCTTCAATTTTATCTTACCTCTGGCAGCCTGCTTTATCCTTCACATTCTCTCATATATATATATTTACATTCACATTTATCACTGAGCTTCATGGCTGAATGAGAATATGAATATCTGCGAGAGAGAGAGAGAGAGAGAGAGAGAGAGAGAGAGAGAGACCTGGGATTGCTCTGCATGAGTGATCATGTTGTTGTCTGGAGGACACAGCAGGCTACCAGCACCATTTTAAAGCATGTTCCCTTCTACCTCGTTGTCCTGTTCCTTTGTTTCCACTGCAAACAGTGAAATAAATGGCAGCCCCAGACTTTGGATGCGCATTGCTGCAACCTCGCTAAAACCTGTGCTGATATGGTTGCAGCAGAGCTGTGTTCGTGCATTGTCTGAAGTGTTTTGTGAGATGCAGAGTGCAAGCCTAAAATATTAATTCTGTCTCTGGAGGTCAATGTAGACAAACTGCTTTGTCATGAAACAGAGCTCTCTTGTTCAAATAGGTCATACAGTTGTGAGTTTACTTTCATAACCACGGGTCATAACTTTCCATAATGTTATATAACTTCAGGTTCTTCTCCTACTGTTACCTGACATACTATCATTGAAAAAATAATGGTGTGGCTACCTTTCCAATTTTTCCAAACAGGAAAAACTATTTGACAGTCCCATATTATATCACGTGAGAGCCAGTGTAATGTACAGGTTTTAGCGTTGAACTACAACTCTGGAGACCAGGGTTTGAATTCTCACTCAGCCATAGAAACCTACTGGGTGACCTTGGGCACATTATACACTCTCAGCCCCAGAAAAACCTGATAGGTTTGCTTTAGGGTTGCCATAAGTTGGAAATTACTTGAAAGCACACAGCAACAACATGATATACTCAGAAAGCAGTACCACTGAGTTTGATAGGGTATAATCCCTTGTAAATGTCTTCAAGATTTCAGTCTTACAGTACAATCTAATGCATGCTGTCAGTAAGATTTGCTATGTGTAAGTCTGATTAGGCTGTAATTCTATGCATGATTTCCTAGGAGAAAGTCCTCTTAGACTAAGGCAATTTCCACACTACACTGTTATAGTGCTATTATTCCATTTTCAACATCCTGTGGAATTCTGGGGTTTGTAGTTTACTGAGGCCAAGAGCTCCCTGGCTGAGAATTCTAAAAGCCCCTCCATAAACTGCAAACCCACTATTCCATAGGATGTTGAAAGTGGAATAATAGCACTATAGCAGCATAATGCAGAAATGGCCTCTGTTGGGGCTTCGGAATAGACATGCATAAACCAACCCATTGATTGATTGATTGATTGGATGAGATTTTGTAATACTTGCTTCATATACACAAGTGCAAGCATAGCATTGTGGTTGTTATCTGCCATAAGGCTGACTTTGACTTATGATGATCCTATTAATGAAAGACTGCCAAGAGCCCTAGGACCCATTCACACTTCAAATTGTAGTACTATATTCCACTTTAACTACCAATAGCAGTAGCAGTTTAGCAACAGCAGTTGCATTTCTATACCACTTATCAGTACAAAGCACTCCCTAAGTGGTTTACAATGTGTTTTAGCTAATTGCCCCCAACAAGCTGGGTACTCATTTTACCAACCTACAGAAGGATGGAAGGCTGAGTCAGCCTGGAGCCTTGCAGGATTGGACTCACAGCGTTGTGGCTGCAGTTCTGGCATTTAACCACTGCGCCACCAGGGCAAGATTATGTGGAATCCCAGGGTTTGTAGTTTGATGTGGCACAGAGGTATTGAGAATTCCAAAAACCCCTCCCTAAGCTCCAAACCCCAGTATTCAACAGGACAGAATCATGGCAGTTACCCCGTGATAGTGTAATGTATCCCTGTGAAGGGAGAATGGGCCCTCTGTTATAAACAGCCTTGTTCGTGTCTTACAAATGCAGGGCCATGGCTTCCTTAATCAAAACAACCTATCTGTAATGTGGTTGGTCTTCTTTATTTTTTATGAACTTCTACTTTTCCTGGTATCTTTCTTTTTTTCTTAATGAGTCACATCATATTATGATATGTTCAAAGTACAAAAGCCTCAGCGTAGTCATTTTGACTCCTAGCAACAAAGTATAGCCAGAGGCATTCATACAAAGTAGGAGATCTGTTACCCATATTAGGTCCTGCACAGAAAGGCAGTGAGGAGTTGTGGTCAGAGAACTGGAGACTCAGGTCTACATCACCACACAGCTACGAAATGCCTAGAGTGAGCTCAAGACAGTCATATTATCTCTCCACCTGATCTACCTTGCAGAGTTGTTGCTAGGATAAATATGAAGAACCATACTTGCTGCCTTGGGTTCACTGGAATTAAAACAAGATTTAAAAAATGATTAATAATGAATTTGTCTTTAGACTTCTCTCAGCTCTGGATCTCTGGGTTTTTTAAAGTGCTTAGCTGCTGTCCCTCCCAATAGGCCCTCAGCTGAAAGGGTGTTACCTTCTCCAAATTCAAAGGGAACACAAATTTCTATCTGACAACCCAGGAAACCATCAATGACCCAGCCATTACCTCCCATTCACAAAACATCCACTGATCTTTCTGGACCATTAACCAGCAATTAACCTAATCAATAAGGGCCCACCTGCAGTCCGAGCTTTACTTCCACTCAGATTTAAGTCAAGTAAAACAAATACAAAAGAAAGGAACGCCTGTATTCAAAGCTCTTGTAATGAGTACCAAAGAGAACTATGGGAACCACCTCAGAGGAAATCTCTCCAATGTGTACTCTCTCACATTCATATCCCTTCATTCTGAAAGGACCTTTTGAAGAGGAGGCATTTTTCAAAAAGAAAAACAATTCCTTCCCCACCCTGGCCCCAATGGTAGCTTCTTTTGCAAGTGGCTTTGCTTGACAGGAATGCTGCCTTTCCCAGTAAATTACTTTCTAAGCCTCTTGCTGTTCTTTGTGTGTGGGAACTACCAAAGAGGTGAGCCCATTTTGGCCTTAAGGATGTGTTAAAAAAAAAAAAAGAGCCCTGAGATCCATTAAAAGGGATCGCATACAAAATATGTACAGTTACCCGATTGTCCACTGCATCCCATGAGTACATACTATATATACAAAGGCATACCTAACTATTAGTTTAGTAGGTCCGGAATTCTAACAGAAAGAATAAAAGGTAACCATAGAACTGAACAAAGAACTGGTCAAAAACAACTAGTTATTTCTTTGATCCCAGCATTCTCTCGAAGGATACCCAACGTGGCTTATAATATACCTTAAAACAAAATACCCAAATCAATACATGGTGCAAAAGTTAAAAAGGCATTAAACAATCAATTAAATCAAAACATTTTTAAAAGCATTCATTTAAGAAAAAAATTAAAATACGTATTATAACATGCCCCTCAGCTGGAAGAGTGCATATCTGATGCACTTTCTTCTACTCCCAACCAGATTCAAGGCTGAGGATCAACAATTTAAATAGGAAGGTCTTTGCCTACTGGTGGAAAGAGAGCAGAGAAGAGGCCCACTGGACATCCCTTGGGAAGTAGTTCCAGAGCTGAAGAGCAACCACTAAGAGGTCTCTCTCCTTTGTCCTATAACCCCGGGAGGTAGGAACACTGTGGCTAAGTGAAGAATGATTAATGCAGCAGCAGGGAAATCCTGCTACTCCAGATATTTCAGATTTCAGCCCCAATTAATCTTTCACCCACACTGGTAACAAACTGTTAAAACTACAGTATCATAGTTCTGGAGACCAAAGGTTCATCTGTCCTAGTTAGTCCAGAGATATTTGGTATTTTTAAGCCAGAGATGGGCAAGTTGTGGCCCTCTGGTCGGTTTTTTTTTTTTTGGTTATTTTTTTTGCACATTAGCTCTTTTGTGCTTCATCATTGGCTATGCTGGCTAGATTTAATAGGAGCTAAAATCAAACAGTACCAGAAGGGAATAAGTTATCAATGCCTTGTTTAAACAAATGGAAGTCAGAAGCTCTTGTCAGTCCAAGAAAGGAACATATCTGCTTATATGACTTTGTTGTTGTCGTGTGCCTTCATGTCATTTCCAACATATGGAGAACCTAAGACAAACTTATAATGGGTTTTTTTTGGAGCTGAGAGTGTGTGATACACCCAAGGTCACCCAGTGGGTTTCCATGGAAGAGCAGGGAATCGAACCCTGGACTCCAGGGTTGTAGTCCCGTGTTCAAAGAACTACAGCAAAGTGCACACATTTTGGATATGGCTGTTAAATCAGACTTCAGCTGTCCCAAAACACCTTACTGTAAAGATCTGTTGATACTCTCCCCTGTTTATTAAAGAAAATAAACATTTACACTATTAAAAATATTATAACATTCTTCATCACCACTGGATAGTGGGCACACTCAATATGGAAGCCTGGTGGGGGGAAGTTTGATCTCTTTACATACGGAAAAATTGATCTACAATATGAGAGTGATCAAAAACCTACGGTAGTTAAATACACAAAATAATTCCATTCCAGATCTTTTGCACTGATGACCAGATTTGAACTTGTTCTGGCATGGTATTAGAGAAGGACATGAATTTCAGGTTTTAAAGTGAATGACGACTTTCCATCTAGTGTTCGATTCTTAAGAGACACTATGCCCTTGTTTCAGTTCCCTCAAGGACAGAAAGGTTTTAGTGCTATGGATATAGCATAATACAGTACATGTAGTAGACACCCAGTGATTAATGAAAATAAATTTAGCTTGCCTCCCTGCAGAAGACTTTTATTGACTATCATATAGCACCCTGATTTGACATGTGTTTGTGTGTTTGCTTTCAAGTCGTCTGTTGTCTTATGGCAACCCCAAGAATTTCATAGGCTTGTTTTAGGCAAGGAACACTGTACTCAGAAATTACTCAGGAATTAACACATGGGCAGACATGCAAAGGCACAAGAACAGTCCTGCTGAATCTCTAGCCCAGTCAAACATTGATTCGCTATGTTCAAAGGCTTTGCAAACACTCAAACAAATTCAGATAAAGAAGCTATTTGCAAATATACTTACCAGAATGCTAGAGATGATCAGAATCCTTTTCCCCCTTAATTGATATCCAGGAGACCCTTAAGTTGCTTCTCAATCTGGGTTTGGAAATATTACCTTTTGGACTACAGCTTCCAGAATGCCCCAGGGAACAGCACCATTGGCCATGCTGACTGGGGGATTTGGGAGCTATAGTCCAACAATAACTTTTCCAAGCTCTGCTCTTAGCTCAGTGCTTGTATATAGCAATCATAAGAAGTAGATATTGATTGACTTAACCCTCCAGAAAAGCTTATGCCATAACACATTTGCTAGTCTTTAAGGTGACACTTGATTGTTTTTCTGCAATAAACCAAAATGGCTATCCCATCCACAGAAACTGTTATTTGTCCATGAATTTGTTTAATTTAATCTTCTTGAGAGTCATATAACCAAGCTGTTAATATCACGTCTTCAGGCAGCAAATTCCACGCGTTTATTCTGCACTATACTTCTTTCTTTCCCTCTTTAATCTTCTGCCAATCAGCTCTGTTGGATAATCCTGAGCATTTCCAGTGAGAAGAGCATGCAAACATTGGGCATGCTGAACTACTACACCAAGCACCTGCAAACCACATGCAAACTCATACCTGTCTCTGTGCTGTTTCCTCCTAGTACAAGTAGATAAGCAGCCTCTCAGCAATCATACTACCAAAGAATCAAAGTCTAATCCAAGCAAGTCCCTTCTATTTGAAGCGTTCTGTTTCAGTGGTCTAGGGGCTTACAATGTAATCCTATACACATCCATTCAGAAGGAAGTATAATTGTTTTCAGCAGAACCTACTCTCTGTTAAGTGTGTACCTTTGCTAACCTTCAGCATCTTCCAGATGCTCTCATTATTGCTGATTGGCCATGTTGACTGAGATTTATGGGGGTACACTAGGTTTTGGCAGCCTGGTCTACATGATTGCAGCTTGAAACTTCCAACCAACAACTACACCATAATTTGTCTATCTGTAGCCAATGGTCCTACTTGTTTGTTTGTTGGATTTATACTCCACCTTTCTCCCAGGATAAGATTCAAGGCAGTGGTTTTGTAAGTATAGTAGCTGTTCCTTTTAAAATAGCAGCATAAAGGACAGACAAGACAGTACTTCGCTGTTGTGTGCTGTCAAATTGTTTCTGACATATGCAGACCCTAAGATGACCCTATGACAGGGTTTTCTTGGCAAGATTTGTTCAGAGAGAGGTTGCTCTTGCCTTCCTCTGAGACTGAGAGTGTGAATTGCCCAAAGTCACCCTGTGCTTTGGACACTCAGAGTCTTAGTCCAAAATTCAGACTACCACACCATTCAAGAATGGAGAGGTTTTAATCTTTTCTGCACTCACTAATTTTCTATTCTCTCCTCCCTTCCCCATCCAGCCCTTCCAGAGCTAGGTCTGGATACATTTATAAATGCTCCTTCTGCCTTTCTTCCCCAAACTCACTCTCTCTCTCTGTCCCCTGGAGGGCATTCCAAGCCAGTCATAATGTAATTTCATTATATAAGATTTAGTATCCGTAATTGCTTATTGTCTGCTTCCAATTCTTTCTTTCTTTTGTTGTGTCTGCTAGATCGGAAGCCACTGGATCCATCTGTTCAGCTCTTACCAGTATAACACAAAGAATTTTAAACATTTGACAAATAACAGTAGCAAGGAATTGTCCTGAAAAATCGAGTGGAAATCAAAAACATGGTTTAGCTGTCTAACTGTCCTTATCTCCTTTCCTAGGTTTTGCCAAGACCAGACTCCAGCAACAGTGTAGCTTTTCAGGTGGCAGAGATGGATGGAGGGAAGGAGATACAAAATCCATAGGCAAGCAAAATGTCAAAACCAAAATAGCAGCCCAGGGCAAAAAGATAGGATAGAGAGACAGACATAGTCTGGCAGGAGTTGGAGGAGTCAAATGACTTCTCTGAGCAAGAAGCTGCTTACAACCAAGAGGAGCTGCTAGTCTTTGAGACTTCATAGAAAGATGTGGAAGGGTGGTTGGTTCCTTACAGTCTCCTAGATTTCATGAGTAGGTACCCGCACAGAGATCCCTCTAGCTGTCACAAAATGCAATAAATGTTCTCCTTGTGAACAGCCTTTTTGATAGTGCAGTGGCTAAGAAACCAGCAATTGCTTCTTGGACCTCAAAACATCAAGAATATAATTATTTTGAAGTCCAGGTCAATCATGTTCCTGGGGATTTAAAAAAAAATGAAACTGGCTGTGTTAATGCATGTTAAGAAACCAGTTTTTGCATGGGTTTTTATTTTTACTCCAAACAGTTGTTTTGTAAAGATAATAGGCCTTAATTGCTTACTGAAAACCAAGCCCGTCTAAAACAATTTGCATGACGACAAGGATAGCTCACAAGCCTGTTGTTAGGAAAATCCACACACTCGCACAGTTAGTGTGAATATTATAAGTTAAGGTCACAAAGATCAGGAAGAACAGATAGAGCAGATGACATTATTGTCCCTACTAATTAAAAGCCTCTGTACTTTGAGCTTGGGAGCCCTAGCTCCAACGCAACACGGTATAGCCCTTAACACATACTTGTTTGCTTATTTCATATTTGTATCTTACCCTTCAAATGACTTTGTTAGTCCCTTATGTACCATGAAAACTGATCTGGACTGGTTAGTTGTTATGCCATTTACTCCCTTTGTACAGGGAGTATACAAAAAAAAAAAAATCAGAAGTGCTTCTTCTCTGAGTTGGCCTATTTCTTTTCAGTCAGCCCCAATCCCTCTGCAAAATCATCTTCCCCACTTCTTCTGGTGCCAGGGGCAAAAACTTGTTGCATTGCAGATGTTGGTGGACTCAAAACTCCCATCAACCCCAGCCAGCATAATCAATGCTCAGGAATTATGGAAGCTGCAGTCCCAACCGTGTTCTGGAGGAAAGGGCCTGGAACCGGAACTAGATCATCTAATACCCAGGACAAGAAAAGTCTGTCACCCTTCCCCCTCCAAGCAAATTCTAATATCCCTAATTATTTTATATCTTTGTCTGCTTTTAAAGTGTTTAACTGCTTTGGGAGTCAATCTTGTCTGAAAAGAGTTAGAGTATAAATATCACCCATAAATAGCATAAATTTCTTATCTTGCAATCCAGAAAGTTTTGATGGTTCCATGAACAGATATGCAAATCTGTGAGATGAAGTTATACAGTTGGAAAAACTGATGAGGCTATTTTGCTTCTCCGTGAGAGTTCATCTAGGAAGCCAACAGTTTTCCCATCATTTCACAGTATAACCTGAGTGCAGCCCACTGGACACAGAACAACCTAACATTACATATAACACAAGTGTTCTTTAGCCAAGATCTTGCCACAAGAAGGGAAGACAAGCATTCTTAACAATGAATGACCTATTTTGCCTTGGCAAGCTTCTGTCTTGCAGTTCATGGAAGGTCAGTGAATAGATTGCAATTTACTGGTAGATCTCTCAGTCATCTGCAGTAGATTGACAAGAGTTTCTCTCTTGTTCTTTTTCCTTTATTTTGTTACAGGTGGTAAATAAATTAACTGTAAACAAAACAAACAAGCAGGATACAATCAACTAGTAAAACACATTGTGAACATATTGTTAATCTACAACACATCTCTCCTGAAGGGAGTTTGAGAAAGAGGTGGAATCAAATGTCCTGCACATTTGTTAACAGCCATTTCCGTGCTACACTGTTATAGTGCTATTATTCTATTTGCAACCTCCTATGGAATCTTGGGGTTTGCAGTTGAGGGAGGGGCATTGAGAATTCTCAGCCAGAGAGCTCTTTGGCCTCAGTAAACTACAAACCCCAGAATTCCACAGGATGTTGAAAGTGGAATTAACAGCACCATAACAATATAGAGCAGAAATGGCCATAGCCTATGAAAAGAAGCCAGGATTTAATAAATCTGTCACTGCTTATTACCATACATACTGCCAGTACAATTTGAGGCTTATGCAATAATACCTAGTAAGTTTCACTGAGTTCTTTTGGTCTTATTGCCAGATAGGACTGAAGCCTTAGCATGTCAGTTGCTTCTTCTTTCTCTTACTAGAAAGAAAACCAGAATGTTCCTTTTGCATCACCTTCGCACCTGATGCCTTGCATAGGAAAAGACATCAACTAATCCATAGTTGGTAGCCTATTCATCCCCAAATGTTTAATTCTCATTCCTATCAGCCTCAGCTAATCTGAGGAAGCTTCATGGAAGTATCAGGACATCAATATCTGGCAACTCACAGGTTTTTCCAGGTCTGAATGAAACAAATAGGATGATTTAATTAATGTTTTAAAAAGCTTAGTTGACAATTTGATTACAGTTTGCTGCTTTCTTCTCTGGTAGGTTATCCTTCTGGATGCTCCCCTCTGCTCTGTGAGTGTATGTAAAATGTCTCCATGGTAAGATGGAGCAAAAGAGAGTGGTTCTGGAGAGGCGGACAAAGGATTGTCTACTAATATTTAGAGTGTACTTAGGTTTGGTGTTTTTGTGCAGTTCAACCTGTCTTTATACATACTTGCAAATACATTCTAACGCTATTCTCAGTGGGGTTTGCTTCCAAGAAATGTGCATGCAATTTGCAGCATTATATTGCTTTCTATAGTTGATGTATCAAAAGAGATATCCTAGCATTTTGACCTATGGCCAAAATGTTTAGTGTGGTCTGGGAATTAACACTGATGGATTCTCAATTATTCAGTTCATTGGATGATCTGAAGCGCAGGAGATTAAAAAATAGTGTTTAATTCAACGCAGCCTCACGCTGAGAATGAGTTTACAATATCAGGGTCCCTTTCACACTACATAGTAAAAGTGCTATGATTCCATTTTCATTGCCATGGTTCCATCCTATGGAATCCTGGGATTTGATGTTTGTCGTTGTGTGCCTTTAAGTCACTTCCAATTTATGGCAGCCCTATCACGGGATTTTCTGGGGCTGAGAGTATGTGACATACTCAAGGTCACCCAGTGGGTTTCCGTGGCTGAGCAGAGAATCCAGTCCTGCTGGAAAAACAAAGAACCTTGTCATGGTTTCTAGGTCAACAAAATATAGCTAAAGTTTTGTTTTGTTTACAATCTACTGCAATTGGGAATATCAATTAGAGGCCATGTGATGTTTTAGGCCATTTCCGCAATAGTCTGTTATAGCGCGATGATTCTACTTTCAATATCCTCTGGAATCCTGGGGTTTGCAGGCCGGCCCCTCTCGAAACTGCAAACCCCAGGATTCCAGAGGATATTGGAAGTGGAATCATTGCGCTACAACAGACTAGTGCAGAAATGGCCTTAGTGATAGGCATCTTCTGGTCCTCCAGCTGCTGTTGGAGTATTCCTCCCAACAGCCCTCGCCACCAGCTATGCTCTCAAAGAATTCTGGGAGTTGCAGTCCAACAAAATCTGAAAGGCTGAAGTAGTACAGGCCTGGGTTAGAATTTGAGTTGCCAGATCTCAGAGCCTGGCACAGAGTCTCCCGTTTTTATAGATCATCTCCAGGAAGGAGATGGTGGTACAAATTCTCTGGTTTGAGAAGGCTCAGCTACAGGCAAGGGGAAAGAGTTGTGTAGAAATCCCCAGCTCAGCTAGCAGAGTAGCATCTAGCTACAATTTGTAACACTGAGGCCATTTCCGCACTAGACTGTTCTAGTGCTATTATTCCACTTCCAACATCCTATGGAATCCTGGGGTTTGCAGTTTAGGGAGGGACATTTAGAATTCTCAGCCAGAGAACTCTTGGGCCTCAGTAAACTACAAACCCCAGAATCCCCCAGGAGGTTGCAAGTGGAATAATAGCACTAGAACAGTGTAGTGCGGAAAGGCCTGGAGTCTCCACAAAGCCATGAAACCTGCTAAATGACCTTGGTCAAGCCAGTTCCTTCCCCACCTCAGGCCTACCTCACAGAAGATAAAGTGAGGAGGAAGAGCACCATACATGTATCTTTGAACCTCAGTTGAAGGATATAAAAGTAACCAAAAAACCTCAACAATGAAACAAAAGCAGCATCCTTTTTTTCTTGCCTGAAAACCCTCTTTTCTTTACTATTAAGTGCTCCTTATATTTTTATTTAGAATTGTATACTGGACGCTTTGGCATAGTGTGCGACTTTTTATTGTTCTTACAATGTAGTTCAGTTTTAAAAAATATGGCGCAAGTTACTAAACTGAATATATTAAACGTGTTCCGTTGAATGCTTCCCATACGTCAAACGCTATCCATCCATTTTTATTCTGAAGCAAACCCGACCGCGCTTTCCCTGTGAGGGGCTTCCCCTCAGGTTGGCGCCTCCAGCAACGCAAGCCCTTCCCCCACTCCCCAACCGCTGTCCTTGTCATTCACAGCCCGCGTGCCGATCGGTTACCCGCGTTCCCATTGGACCGTTAGGTCTTGGGGCGCATCGCTCTTTATCCCACCGCGAGTTACGATTCCACCCAAGGGGGAAGGGGCAAAAAAGAAGTCCAGAGAACCCGCCTAACTTGCGTTCTCGGCACGGGATTGGTGGAGGAGGAGAGAAGGTCGCCGCGGAAGGATCTGCGGGGGCGGTGCTTCGGCGGGTGTTCGCAACCACCTTGACGCCGCGCCGGGCTGAACGTCCGTTCAGAGAGGTAGAGACTCTCCGAGGGAGCTGACGCGTGTGAGCTGGGCAGGTAAGGCCGGCGATGCAGGTAGGCGGGCGAGGCAGGGCGGCGCCGCTTTTATTGGTCGGCGTATCCCTGGCCTTATATCGGTGCGGCCTTTCAGTAGGAGCCTGAGGAGAGAGATGCCTTATATATCTCCGTATTTTGTCCCCCTTTTAAAAAAAAGTTACACTTAATACAGGCTTCATCTCCGAAGGCGGCTCACCTCCGCAATTTGGGGGGGGAAAGGCTTTGTGGTTCAAAGAAATGATGATGGTCTTAAGAGGAAATCATGGCCTAATAGGGAAGAGTTAAAGCGGGAAGGGAGGGAGCGGGCTCCCTAAGAAGATGGAGGCGCCGCAGGGACGTTCCTGTTCCCCTTCTCGAGAGGAGTCGAGCATCCTGGGCGTGGGCCTGCGGGGTGTTAAGTAACGGCCTGGCACGCGGCCCTTTGTCCGGAACAGGGAGGGCGGGGGGGCGGTCCGGATGTGCCTCAGGTTCTGAGGCGCGAAAACGTGGCTCGTAATTGGCCACCCGTTTCCATCACACACACCCCCGCCATGGTTTTTTCCATCTCCCTGGAACCACATTTGGGGGATTTTTCCACCTCCCTGGGATCAAATTGGGCGGAGAGAAGGAAAGAAGAGCCGGATCTGAATCCTCTGGGTGAATCGGAACCAAAGTAGGCCCGTTGAATCAGTTGTGGAATGATCGCTCAACCCGTAGGTAAATTCCATGGAGGAAGTGGGTCTACTCTAGTTGCAGTAGAATTGGAGCCGAACGGTAGGTGTGGGCACGTGGGCGGGGGTGGGTGAGGTGGCTTCTACGTGGGCGGGGGTGGGTGAGGTGGCTTGAGGAGAACGTGCCTCCGGAGTATCCATGATGGCATCTTTTCCCATCCCCCCACTCATCCCTTTTCTTCCACACCTTCCTCTCCCTCCCCCCAAGCATCCTTCTCAATGTAAGAGCTCAGTCACCAGTAGGCTCCCTCCTTGGGGGAAGGGGGGTATCACATTGCGCTTCCAGCCATTTCTGGCCTGGCTGGCCTCTCACAAAGACCCTAGTTTTATGGGTAGTATCAGATTGCACAGCCAAAGAATCAAAGTCTTTTTATCTCTCTCCCTTCATCTGCACAGCCCAGGCCCGCACAGATTTACGTGGAAGTAAGTCCTAAAGAGTTACAGCGGTGCTTATTCATAAGGAAGCATGTGTATGGTTGGCAGGCTTGCTCTGATTTAAGGTAGGATAGCCTTAATGCCCACCCATTCCCCATAGAGATGCCTCTCTTCTCTTTTCCAAAGGTATTTTTAAACCTTGGCATCTTTTTGGTTTGAGCACTGAGAAGGCACAGCTACTCCTTGGGAACACGGATCAGCCATGATGAAGCATTTTTGTGGGATGACCTTGAGAACTGCAGCAGTTCTCTACAGAGCAAAAGTTTTACACTTGTTGGAGTAGGAGCAAATAGATCTTGCATTAATGCAATTGCCTGTACCTTTTGCTTCTTTCATGACAGTACTGGGGTGATTTTTGGAGGAAATGCAGTTAATGAAGCATAGCACTAGCACTTTTTTGAGCTAAAATTAAATTTAACCTTGTTGGTTGGGAGGCTTGCATTCTCTGGTGTGTTTAGGGAACGTATGAAAGCTTTGCTTACAATTCTTAAGGCTCAGCAGCTTATGGTCAGTATGATTCAAAAGATTATTAAACATTTAAAGTAAATGTCTCAGGTATGTTTAGTAAGAATTAAGAAGCGCACAACTAGCTAAATTATTCTTCAATGGGCACAGGAATTGTGGCGAAACTAACCCACCAAGAAAGCTGATTCAGTGATGAAGGGAAATTAGGAAGATGTCCCCAGTAACAGTTCTGCTGGTATGCCAGAAGCAGCTTGTGAATTCAGATTTTCTACAAATTCTGTTAAAAAGAAGCTAACCCTGCTGTTAAGGCTCAAAGTAACATGGTTTGCCCATATACGATGAGCAATATTAGATTTGTTGGAAAATGCAAGTGAAATAACTGACTTAACCTGAATAAGAAAACTAGCCAATATCTGCAAAAAGGGCTTATGATGCTAGAGCATCATAAGAATCAGCCTTTTTATAGTTCTGAAGGCTCAGCAAGCCTGGCAAAGCTCTGAGGACTCCCATCTCCCAGTTTCTGGGAGAGAGATGTTTTCTCCTGTCCCTCCTAGGCCTTCACATTTCAATAGTCTTGCTTTATAGCAGGATTTGAAGGTGACCATTCATATCTGGGTATGAAATGAATTTGCTTTCTGTGTTTAAGACCCTGAAATGTCCCCAAAACCTACCAAGGGAGGAGTCATTGGTGACCACAAATACCAGCAAACTGTAAGCTTCATTAGAGATGTGGTGCAATCTCCAGTTACTAAAAAAAAGGAAATGACTAAGCAAATGGAACATTTAAAGGGAAATTAAGAAATAAACTCCTTATTTTTGTCAGAGGATGAGAAAATATTTCTTAAAACGGTTGTATCTTAAGTTGTGTCTTATTACTTGGAGAATAGACAGTACAAGGCCCATTTCTAACATGGCAAAGCTTTGCCATAACACATCTACTGGTAATAACATTTTGTCATCATGTGGAAACTTGTCCATGGGCTGCTTGTTCTGAAAGGGGAGTGTTTGACAAGATGAATGTAGTGCCAAATTACCTTCCCTTATTCATGTCAAACCTCTATAATTTCTCCTCTGACATAAATACAAACCAGGTGGAATACCTATAGCCTGTGCAATTTTTTCATCTGACAAATGCAGTTACAGATCTACTTTCTCCAGTTTGGTGCTTACTGTTTTGTTGCGCTATAGCTTCCATCTTTCTCAGACAGTATGGTTAATGATGGTGATTGTTGTACACCATACCTAGAGAGATCAGAGAATACAGGTGTAGATTCTTGAGTAAGGCTTCAGCTTGACTCTCCTGGAAATAGAAAGATCCTTACCCTTCTAGAAGGTTAATGAAACATTTGCAGATTTTCCTGAAAATATGTTGATTTTCAAATATTCATACTTGGCATTACACCAATGGAAGTTTTGCAGTAATGTTGCCTAGCCTGCTCTTTTGAAATGGATCAGGTGCATTGCACATTGTATTTTATTAACAGTTGTGTTACAGTATGAATAGCAAGACACAGTGTAGTTCTTTTAATAGTTTATTTTAGTTTATACAGTTTGTTACATCTTTTTATACAGTTTGGTCTAATGCAGAATAATATTTCACATTGCATAAACAGCTAGTAATTGCTTTAGATGGGATAATTATTTGATCCTTTAAAAAATTGTTTAATATAAAAGCAATACAGCAATATTGCATTAACAGTAGAAACTAGGGTAGTGTCACATTACAAAATAATGAGACGATTATTCTGTCTTTGTAAGAAATAATGAAATTGGTAAATGAAAAGTATCTTAAAGATGTTGTTCATAAGCAAGTAGTTTTTTTCTGTTTCACTGAAATCTGCACAGTTTCACAAATGTTACTGTAGCAAACTATTTGAATAAGTCTTATTCTGTAGCTTCCTATACTGAACGCAACTACATCCAGAAGAAAGAAAAAGATACCGGATTCAGACAGGTTCAGAACTCAACTTTTCCATGATGCCTTTGGCTTGCTGCAGTATGCTGTGCTGGCTGGCACGTAGGATTTCAAATCGAACTGTAATAGCAACCTACCACCACTATGGTTTCTGTGCGCATGAAAGCTTCAGGCAATGTACAGCAAAGCTTCAGCTAATGATGCCATGGTAGAAGTGTCTCTAAATTTAGCTGAAGGCTTGTTCTCATTCTGTTTGGTGTAAAAAGGTCATTTATTTTACTTGGGATAGGAAAGCATTTCTGAAAATGAAGATAGGCTAAAGCTAATAAATTTAAAATTTAAAAAATGTGGTCCAAATTGCTCAAGATTAGGTTGAGACATGTTTAATAGATGTGCTATTTTCAAAAACCTGGCATTTTTATATGGTGGTTACTCACTGTTCAGCCTGTGGGATTGCATCAGACTGTAAAATATTTATAACCATGCTTTATAGCATTGGAACCCTTGACCTGGAGTATCTTCAATCCTATCTCTTCTAGCATCTTACCAACAATTCATGATAAGGATTAATGTAATTTGTCACATGATTCTTTCATCTGCCATAGTTGTATTATATTGGCCTGCTAGTTATCTGCTCTTGTAAGGAAGGTGATAGTAAGCATTATACAGTGAGATGGATCCATATTAGAGTAACCTGTTTTGGAGTCCAGAATTTGTACCAAAATCAGGCTACAGATGCTTGCTTTGATTTGAGTTTGTGGAAAGTGAAGTTTGGACAGCCATGTATTCACATGGCTTTGAATTATATAAAGTTTAGAATTATTGTATATCGTAGAAAAAATTATATTCTGCTTCATAAGATTTAAATACACCGTTTTAACACTTGGCTTACAAAGAACATGCCAAAGAATGTGTGAATACTTTTTTTAAAAAGCAAGTCATTCAAAAATCCTGTGAAACATAAATGTAAATTGCAGACCTTAGATTGGACTTTGGAACCTAGAATCCTGGACTTTTGAGCTTCTGTTAGGATTTTTTTTTTAATTCTAAAACATTGAAATTCCTCTACTGAGATGATGAGAGCTTTAACATAAAATAAACTATTATTATTGGTCCCCCTGTAATGAAACCCCAATAAGTTCTCTGAAAATGAATTCAGCC
This sequence comes from Ctenosaura bakeri, assembly GCA_948474755.1. Lineage (NCBI taxonomy): Eukaryota > Metazoa > Chordata > Lepidosauria > Squamata > Iguanidae > Ctenosaura > Ctenosaura bakeri. The sequence goes on along the minus strand of CAOLHI010000035.1, from coordinate 460,317 downwards.
CTACCCTTGTCTTAAAATATGTTCTGGCATAAGTACCTACTTTTTTCTTGTTGCACTTTTTTCCCCCTTCTCACAAATATTCTAGACTATAAATTATTTGTGTTTAAAGACTGCTAAAGACAAATAGTTTTTCCCCCACAAAATGATTAATATGTACTTCAGGTATATGAAATTATAGTGGTTGACTGCTTTTTGCTTGATAGCTACTATACTGAATAATTTGGATCATGACCAGGAAACCATATTTATCTTGTAGGCCAGTGGTTCTTACCTTTTTTTGTGGTGAGGGGGTCACAGACCTCTTTGAGAATCTCTGGAAGCTACAGAGCTGCATTCCAGAAAAATGCACATAAACTGTATGTAAAACTTTGTATATATTTGTTATCTAATTGCATAGGAAAATGATATCCTTCACATAGATAGAATGTAAAGACGGTCTTTACAAAGAATTATTTCTCTCTTGTTTTTTCATGCAAATATGACCACTTTCTGAAAAAACTGAAATAAATCCAAATTGTATTAATATTACAAGAAAAGCTTAATTCTGCTCAAAAGTAAATTTGGAGGAGAAAGCTGCCGTTGATTGGCTTGAATAAGAAGTTGTCATTCTGGAGTGGTCTTTGAGACAGCAATACCTATGTCATCTATGACATACAATCGATTTCGACTTTTCATTTACATGGAAACAAGTGGGGAAAACCCTGTCTCACAAAGGTATGTAGTGGTAAACAGAATTAGAGGTATAACATACTTTAATATAAAAAAAAAACCTCATAAAGAATTTTGAAAGTAAGTGGAAGCAAATCAAAGAAGATTGGCAACCAGTTCACAGACTCCCTGATGCCCATACATCAGTTTTCCAAAGTGTGTCGCGACATGTTAGTATGTCGCCTGCAGTGTGTAGGTATGTCAGATGAACATGGTGGAGGGACTGCCTCCCGCTGCCACCCTGGGATGAGGAAGACTCCAGTGAGGGCAGTGGCAGCAGACCGGGCCCAGGTGGAGGGGCTGCTTCTCCCACTGCTACGACACAGCAGGAGTGGGCTAGCTTTGGGTGAAGGAGCTGCCTCCACTTACTGAAATATTGTGTCACGAAATGATGCATATCTAAAAAGTGTGTCACCAGCATGAAAAGTTTGGAAAGCTCTGCCATACATGGACCCCCCTGACAGGTTCATGGTTAAGAACCCCTGCTATAGGCCACTCTATTCCAAAAGTTTTCAGAACAGTTCACAAAATAAAAAAGGAATGCAGTACAGCATGATGCAGCATTAAAACAAATAGATCTACATAGATACGTTATTGGATCACAGAGTGGTCTCTCACTGTAATTCTCATAAGATGCTATTTTGACAGTTATACTAATTTGGCAGTTATAATAATTAGGGATCAAGAGGCAAATATAAGCAGAAAGGGATGCTACCTCAGCACTGCCTAAACATATCTCTTTGCAGAAGGCTGTATAGAGATTGATATGAATCTGGCAGCATGAGAATTTGTCTGCTTTTACTGTGCTAAAAACATCACTATGTAGTCATTGCAGCAGGTTTTTTTCCCCCTGAATCACTGCTTTTAGAGACTTGTGTTATCCAATGTTCATTTGAAGGTGAGTCAGCATCTTAATGGAGGCTGGAGCAAAAGCTGGACCTGTTGAATTGGCCTGCGGGGAAAGACTGAGGGGAGGAGAGAGGTGCTGCTTGCATTAAATCTCATTTGAATGAGTTAAAGCCCTCTCTGCTGCGAGGGAAACTGCACGTACTGCAGAGGTCCTGACCAGAAAGGGTGGAGCTTCTCTTCCCCATCAAAGCTTTATTAAAGAGCTACTGCACAAGCTTAAGCCTGCTTGAAATAACCATACTATGGAAATGGAGAGAGTTCTGTTGCTTTACTGTGCTTAACTGAACTCAGTAGAACCAGTACCTAATAGTGTTGTAGCTTGTTTGAACACAGCGTTTAAGCTGAGAAAATGCTGGCTACTGACAACTATTCACATGCAGTTATTGAAATTTTGCATTTAGATTGTTGTAAAATATGAAATCAAGTAGCTTAGCAAAGGAAACTGCTTACCATTGTAACACTAGTAAGAGAAAAAATACTGTGGATTTTCATTGCTAGAGCATTACAGTGGTGCAGGAAGTGAAAATCCTTAAACTATAAGATTTTACTACAGGTTGTATTATAGAAGTTATTTAGAAGTTGCATTACAACGTTTCTAAGAGAAGACATCACAATACTTACTGTATTACAGAACTGCTGTAAAGTTATGCATTGCAAAGTAAGTTAGAAAGACCTGACAACAGAAAATGTTAGACTACACAGTGTAATACAGAGTAGTTCTTGACCCACAGTGCTTTTTAAAAATTAGCGTGAAGTATGATTTCGTTCTGCATTTCATACTTGGCAAATACACAGTTATGGTAAGCAGTTAGCGCGTGTGTACCTTTTGGCAGGAGAGTCCCTTAAGTTATAGTGTTCGTGGTTTACAATAACTCTGGAGTGCAATAGAAAACATACAGTAAAATGGCCTTTGCCAATACGGTTCCATTCACAAATTTTAGACTTCCAGCTACAATTCCTAACTACTGGCCATGTGGGCTAGGACTGATGGCAATTGTAGTAAAGGATCTTGAAGCCACTAGCTCAGAAAAGATGGTAGCAAAACCATGGTGACCCTAACTAATTGTGCTAATCGTATCAGTTACTTGCAAGGCTGAAATGTGGTATGGAGGCTGCCTGCCAAAGTGCAGTATTAAGCTTGAGCCTGTTTAGCTATTCCAGTTTACCACGGTTAGTTTTAAACTTCTGTTAATCTAATATATAAAAGTTAAAGTTTGTTTGTCTGTGTCAGGCGAAGACCTCATATGATTGGTTGCCTGAGAAGATTCTGTGGAATCCTGTGATTTGCAGTTTAGGGAGGGGCCTTTAGAATTCTCAACGAGAGAACTCTTGGGCCTCAGTCAACTGTGTTTGTCTTGAATAAGCTGGTTGCTATGGAAACAAGGCCTAGCAGCAAGCACAGGGGCAGCGTATTCCCTCAGGAACCCAATCTCTGCATGTTAATTGGATTGGGGAATATGGAGAAAAGTTACAGGTACTGGACAAGACAGTTTGGGGAATTTGAGACACAGGATCTCAAATCTTTCTAACAGGTATTATCTATGAGAAAATAAAATCCTGGGCAATGCTAGGTATATACACTAGTCCATAATATAAGTTTGTATAGGCAATGATATGCCTATCTGAGATTTACTGTACAGCTTTGCTTTAAAGCTGTGTACAGTACATCTTTTTCTGAAATAAAGAGCAGCAATCTGTCAGGTTTGTTGCTGTTTGACCCAGTGAATGTCTATACTGCTTTATACGTAGCAAGGTTCTAAGTATAGTGTGGAGCAGAAACAAGCCATTTGTAGGGTTGCTGTTTGGGAAAGGCATCTGCTAGCTGTTTCATGTAGTTTGCATTTCTTTTTCCTTTAAATGTTTGACATCTTTGCAACTATAAATTTTTTTATGAGGGGCTTCAGTCTATCACATTTGAGCCCTTCTGTAGGGCTAAATCACTGTATGAGTTAGGAGACAAATACTTTTACATTTGGCTGCTCCATGATTAAGCAGTGACCCTACACTCAGTCTGAAAGAGCTGCTTATATCATCCACAAGGCATAATTGCTAATCATCCTCCCTTGTTTTTGGATGGAGTGGCGAGTGATTGATGTGGCATGAGCAATGTGATTTCACAAGGTGAGTGGCTATTGAGTACAGCCTTTTGCTGTAATCCAGAATTAGGCCTCCCTTAGTGTATCACTGCAGTTATGCCAAATTGGAATTTGCCCATCATACTATTCGCTAGTTTCCTGGATACCAAGGAAAGAGGGCAAATAAGGATAGCAGTAGTAACTGAGATGAACTGGAGGGGCATTTGTCTCCTCTTCCACCAGGACATTGGCTTTCCATATTACTTAAAGCTTAATACTTTTATTCTTTTATTTTTAGATACCAGTCTTCAGCAGCAACAGAAGAAGCCAAAGTCCCAGGAACTCCAGCAGCCATGTCTAAGGAACACGATGCCTTCATCCAGACCCAGCAGTTGTATGCTGCCATGGCAGACACATTCCTGGAACACATGTGTCGTTTGGACATTGATTCTCCACCAATCACTGCAAGAAACACTGGCATTATCTGCACAATTGGTATGAGCTACTGATAGAAAAATGAGCAAACTATCATGCTTTTTAAAGAAAGGTTTCACATGGCTAAGATAATATTTATGTAGTTCCAGTAGTAATGAAAGAGGTTCAGTTACTTGGTCCTGTGATTGAGCTTTTTACATAAGATTAGCAAAACCTTGATTTTCTCGAGTAATAAATAATCTGGATACCACAAACTCATGACTTCTGTGAGTTTCACTCATAGTTAACTGAGATGGTCTGTCACTAAATTGCTTCTTTTAAAAAAAAACTATTATGAAGTTTTCCCTTCTGCTGTTCAGGTTTCTCACTTTTCCAGGGAGTTAAGTTTATAATTCACGGAAGATACTTGAAAACAAGAATGCCTAAGGACAGAAACAGTCCTTTCAATGTAAATACTTAGTATTGGACAGTTTCCTTATAGTATCAGGACAGTGTCTCCACATAACTTTGGACATTTCTCTGGACTTAAATCCAGTTAGCAATGCTGCTTGCTATCTCCTAGAGGAAACTTGCATTGGAGAAATATGTTGTTTGTAAACACAGATCAGTGTTTTGTCACTTCCTTTGAATGTTACAGAAAGCATTGCAACTCAGATAGAAGATGGTGTACACATTCAGTTGGCAGCACTTCCGTAATATCTGAAGTTGATTTTCATTTCATTAATGGTGATGGCAGTCATCAGTGAACTCAGGCACAAAATAAGTTGGTAACTGAGTGGCCCAAAGCTAGAAGTCAAAAACCCTGTTTTGGACATCTTTTGCTTTGGTCTGAGTGTTGAATCTAGCTATACAAGGCACAGGTTGGATCCTTGTCTTCACAAAGGTCATTCAGATAACTGCATTTTGTTCTCTTTGGTATTGCCTACATACTGTTGTCTATTGACTTAGTATTCTTGAAACAGATATAGCTTTGACATTACAGTTTGTGAATCCTATAAATAAACAGTATTAAAGTAATTCTCTGTTGCATTAATCTTGTGGGGCTTAACAAATTCATTTGCTAATGAAGCTTTGTCTTGAAATATCTAGGCCCAGCTTCTCGGTCAGTTGAAACGTTGAAAGAAATGATTAAATCTGGAATGAATGTTGCCCGTCTCAACTTCTCTCATGGAACTCATGAGGTAAGGGCAGGAGTACAGCATCCTGAAGGTTTGAGATAGGTTTGAGCTGAGTATTCAGATGTGCTTTTTTCATATTTTCAAATAGAGAACCCATTTTATTGCTCTTTTATTTTGTTGTTACTACAGAGTTCAGGGCCATTGAGGAAGTAGCCTGTTCTTGTAGACCTCAGATCTCTATACCATCTTAAAAAAACATGCAAATTTTATGTGATTATAACCCTGATACTTCTCCTCTTCCTCTACATGCTTTTTAAACATCTTTGGCTGATGAAGAAAAATGTGTTTTGAAGTATTTTTTGCTGATCTAATAATTTGAACTTCAAGTAAGAACTGCCAGATTAATTGCATCTCTCAGTCTTGAGCTTTCCATTATCCAACTTGGTAAAAGAGAGAACAGTTTTTAAAAATAATGAATTCCAATAAATATAGATGCTAAAATTCTTTGGGTAGTATAGCCCAATACATGTTTCTAAAAGTATTAGTCTGTGAAAGGTAAAATGTCTTTGTCCCAATAATATTGCTTTATTTCTTAGATTTTTCTCAGGAATCTCTAGCTTTATCCCAGCCACTTCACACATCGGTACATCATGCTTCCTAGCTGACTTAAAATTGTGTTCCCATGCAGTTCCATCATGGAGCAGCTGTAGAACTGAAACACTGAAATCTGCTTTCTGAGGACTGCAGAGGTCAAAACCCTTAGTATTTCAATATACAGCTATGTGAGGGTGGAATGTACTTGTTTAGGGAACATATCTTCTACAAAAAGATCTTGATAGTCTTGAAATTCAGAACTACATTCATGCAGGGTTTGACTTTATGACAGTGAATGTCAGAAGTTAGAATGAAAAAAACTGTCTTAAGAGTACATAGTGTCTATTTCAGTACTTACTGAAAGTTCAGCTACTAAAGGTCACTTGGCTGTTACAAGATACTTCTGATATGTGCCTGACATATAAACAGGATTTTGAAACTTGTTCACTTCTGTAGCTACAATCATCTCCTTCTATAAGAAATGATTAAGTAAAACTGCTATGCTTAAATGAATGGGGTTAATCAGGTACAAAGTCATACTGCTTTCTACTAAGATTCTAGCAGCTGCTATCTCAGAATATGTTTCTTACTGCTTCCCTACAAAATCATGAGGGAGGCAAGGAAGTAAATAGTTTATGAACAGAAGGGATTGCTAATCTGACAAGATGCAGAGATTTGCAGTAGTTTGCCAAGTAAGGTTTAGGAATACATCTATGTTGGAAGCACCCTGTTTCTTAAAATGTCATGGTCTGCGAGATAAGGTCACAAGAATTGCAAGGAACATGTAGCATAGGGCAGTTTCCTTTCTAAAAATAAAGCATCCTTCTTGCTATTGCTGCTGGGATAGTAGCTCCCATTCCCAACTGCTGGTTTCATTAAAGGCCACTGAAATGCTTCTGGGCTGCTACAGTGACCTTCAAAAGGTCAAGCAAGCTGTAGTCTGGATAGGAGTTTAATTGAGCTTCATTTTGGTCCACAAAATGTTGGTCTCTTAATCGACAGCTTTTTCTCTTTAAAAGGTATGTTAAAGTGTGCAGTCAACTTACTGTCCTCTTGTAAGTTCTGGAACATCTCTTAAGGTGAAAAAATAGAGACAAGTAAGCAATGGCACTATTAAATCTGTGGCTCTTCAAGTGCTAAACCACAGTACCCAGTGTTCTTTTGCATTGAACATATTCATTGGGCCTGATGGAATAGGAATGCAGTGTCATCTGGGATCTCAGTGTACAGATGCTAGTTACTATGGAAGTACTGTTTTAATTAAGATCACTTAAACTTCTGTAAGGTAGTGGGATCAGGTGAACTAGTTTCTGTCTAGAAACTTTTCCTGTGGGATATTGGCTTGCCCAACCACCCTAAAATTGCATCTGTAGTTGGGGTGCTACAACTAAACACACAGACATGTATGCACACACATGTATCACTAGGTAAATTCTTGTCATGTTTACAATCTTGTAGAGACACTGCTTGGTTTTCCAGTTTCACCTAATTACTGTGACAATGTCCATGCTGCTTTTTTGCTTTAAGCATCTATTTGAGTTAACATTGTCTGCAATCATGCGTGCAAATTTTGCCTGCCTTATACTGCTGTTTGATCAAGATTAACAAGTAGTCTGTTATAGATAACCTGTGAAGCGAACGTCATCTAATATTGAGATTGACTCTAGTCAGAAGAGGTTCAAATGCTGTATCAGTTGTGACCCTGGGCTAAACTAATAACTGCAATTGGCTAAAGCCGAGGGTTGGTTACCACGCTACATGCTCTTAAGTGTAATTATTAGTACTCATACTGCTACTGTCATTCAACAATAAATAACTGGATTATTAAGCAGTCAGTCTTGTTTAGTTTCTAGCGTAAAATCAGAGTCTGAGGCAATTTGTGTAGTACTAGTAGCAAGGCACTAGTAAAAAAGTAGGGTTATTTGCTCAGCTGACAAGCAGTGTGCTAATGAACAAGAGGTAGATGAAAGAGATAATGTAGCAAGGATGTGCTTGTCAAGTGAAGTTGTCCTTTTCATTGTGTAATGTTCAAATTTCTTCCATGCTAGTACCACGCAGGAACAATAAAGAATGTACGAGAAGCTACTGAGAGCTTCGCTTCTGATCCTATTTCATACAGACCTGTTGCTGTTGCACTGGATACTAAGGGACCTGAAATCAGAACTGGACTCATCAAGGGTGTAAGTTGTATAACTCTGTTTTAGATTCCATAACTGCAAATCAGCTCACTACTTGTTGCAACTTTTTAGGTCCTGTTCTCTCCCCTCCTTTATTCTGAACTTACTCTTAGCTTGTAGGCTCTCCAGTGGTAGTACGCTCTTGAGGTGATGGTGCTGAGATTGCCATGTATAGCCGTGTGCAGCCTGCTGCTGCATAAAACAAGAATACAAATCAAAGATTTATTCAAAGGGAAAAGAAATACATTCCTGACTTCTAAAACAACAACAGTGTGTCCTTAAGGAGTAGCTATGTTTTCTAAATCAGGTTGAGATCAAATACCCACAAATCCTGAGTGAATCAGCGAGGCTAAGTTCACTTAACAAAGTCCTACTTGGTGGAGGAAGGAAGGATTAATTTTGCTCATTAACTTAGTCCTACACAGAATGTCATGCGTTCATTGTATCCATTGCTGAAAAGATCAGTATTACTAATCATAAAGTGGATTTTGAGCAGGTCTGCACTAGTTTCCAGCCTTTTCCTAAAACAGGGACTTAACACTGGAATCCCCTGAGCATCAAGGATGGGTTATGGGCTTTCTTTGCCAGATAGGAACCTTGTTGGATTTAAAAGATGGTGTTGGCATTATAGCCTTGTTGTAGGTCCTCAGGCAGTGCTAGTAATGGTTTGTTTATGTTTCTAGAGTGGTACAGCAGAAGTGGAGCTGAAAAAGGGTGCGGCTCTTAAAGTAACCCTGGACAACGCCTTTATGGAGAATTGTGATGAAAATGTCCTGTGGGTGGACTACAAGAATCTCATCAAAGTTGTGGATGTTGGCAGCAAAATCTATGTAGATGATGGTCTTATTTCCCTGCTGGTTAAGCAAAAAGGTATGTTCTTTAGCCAAGCCTTAAATAGAAAGTAACTTATTTACAACTCTTAACTCTTTTTTTTAGGGTGCACTGACCTGAAAAGGGATAAACAAAATAATTACCTTTTCAACATTTCAACCATTTATGTGATGATGGTACTTACAGTAATAATCCTTTAAATCAGAGGTAAAGTATAGGCCATAGACAGTCCTTGGCAGCCCGAATTGCTGCCTTCGGGAGCACCAGAAATCTCCACAAAGCCTCAGAATGATTTTTTTTTATTTTTATACTCCCAAACCAGCCAAAATTGTTGAAACAACTAAAAGTGCAGTGGCTTGAGTTGGCCCCCAGGGCCACACCATATTCCCCAAACCCCCACCAAAAAAAAAAAAGAAAAGAAAAGAAGGGGAAAGAAAGAAAAAATCAGCCAAAATGTTAATTGAAATGATGACGCATTACTTTGGATGTGCTGATGTAGCCCACTTTTTGTTACTGTTCTAACTTTTGGATTTCCATCCAGGTGCTGACTTCGTCATGACAGAAGTTGAAAATGGTGGGATGTTAGGAAGCAAGAAGGGTGTAAACCTGCCAGGTGCTGCAGTAGATCTTCCAGCTGTTTCTGAAAAGGACATCCAAGATCTAAAATTCGGCGTAGAACAGGGTGTTGACATGGTGTTTGCTTCCTTCATCCGCAAGGCAGCTGATGTTCATGCTGTCAGGAAGGTTCTGGGGGACAAGGGAAAGAACATCAAGATCATTAGCAAAATTGAAAACCATGAAGGAGTACGCAGGTAAGCTGGCCTTAACAATTGCAGCTGCTGATCACTTTATTTGTATTAAGAACCTGGTCCTCTCTCTTGATCCATCTCCTTTTATATTAGGTCAGATTCCTATAACTGTTAAGCTTTATTCTGATTTCCCAATGTTATAGCTTCCAGTGAGTTTTCTGTTGAAGAGTTCAAGTTGTGAACTGGAATACTGAGCAGTCTTTTTGATTGGTTGGATGTTACTTCTAGACTTTCCCTCCTGGATTGTCTTTTAGCTTTGTCAGTAGGAAACAGTTGGTTAGTTTCATTTTCTGTTCGTTGGAGGAAGAACCTACACTACAAAAGACCTTGCTAATCTTGTTCTGTGCATCACTAGGAGGAATCCTGTCCTTAAGTTTTGATCTACCATATAATTCTGGCTATGCTCACTATAGGGATAAGCAGAGTAATTGATAAATTCTATGGCCCCCATACCACCACATTGCAATATTGCTTTCAGATTGTATATAAGTACTGTCTTTTTTGTCTTTTAGATTTGATGAAATTATGGAGGCTAGCGATGGCATCATGGTAGCTCGTGGTGATCTTGGTATTGAGATTCCTGCTGAAAAGGTCTTCCTTGCCCAAAAAATGATGATCGGTCGATGCAACAGGGCTGGCAAGCCAATCATCTGTGCCACCCAGGTACTTGAGACAAGTGGACTCATCAGTTGAGTCCTGCATATATAAGGACTACACGGTAGTAACATTCTGTTAACCAGTTAGAAATGTTTGATATTTTGTGCCAAGACCAATAAGCGTGGAAACATTGAGACTTTGAAACAATCAATAGAAATGAAATCTAGAGCGTCAGTGGCAACTTGGAATTACTACAGTTACAATCAGATAACATATCCAGCTATATCCTCTTGTCTGTCCTAAAGAAATTGGAAACTCTGAAATGCATCATATAGGAAACATAATTCTGTTGATCAATAAAGAGATAAGAATGAGTATGTGGTGTGAAACAGCACACAATTGCACCCTTCACAAGAAAAGAAAAAATATTCTCGGGCTGACAGGAGGATCAGTCCACTACGTCTGGGTTTTGATCCTTGTGCCAGCCTGACGCAGGAGCCATCCTCGAGCTAGAATTCCAAAACTGTTAAACCGACTCCTGTCCCTCTCCCGGCAGTTTTTTGTTTCTCCTGACGTGCAGTAAGACGCGTTTAAGTCCCTCTCTGGCGATATAGGAACAAATATAGATATCGGATTAGATTTGAGGTGCCTTAGAGAGAAGAGACTTGAAGGAGGAGAAATGGAAATTTTCTATAGTAATATGATAGCTAATCTGACTCAGATAATCGTAGCATTTGTGGCTAGTGTTAAGAGGTCTACACTTGTGTAGAATTTGTTGGTATATACAGGTATACTTCAGTTAACCAAGATGTGTTCCTTGCCAATAGTGCTTTAACAGAAAATTCGGTACCAAAGGCAAAAATAAAATGGAAAGAAAGGGGATATATTCCTATATCACAGAAAGATTAGTTCGATATATTTCAGCAAACATTTTATTTAAAACTGACGCCATGCACGTGACATGAAATGTCCTAGTCAGAGAAGTATTGTATAACCCTTCTAGGGTCCACTGAAGGTGTCTTCCAGTGCATCCCAGAATGACTTTCTCTTTTATTAGTCTCCACTTCTTTTAATTTCCATTTTTGCTGCAGACATAACATACAGCTTTTTTGGAAAAAAAAATGCTTGTGGTAGCTGATGAAGCAGACTTCTCTCTTGATGTGTTTGTCTGTGCATGCTCAGTGAGGGATTCTGAAAGCATCTACTGTTTACTTACCTGTTGTAAGCAGGCACACATAGTTACAATAGGATCACCTGAAACAGAATTTCCACACTCAAACTATATTGCACTGTTTACTGCAGGCGTGCTACTGCAATCTTGTATCAAAAGTCTGTGTTTCTTTAGCCCTCCTTCACCTTCTTCCTAATACTGATCCTGCTGAAAAGCTTCCAAGAATACAGAGGATAAGGAGGGGAGTGGGGGGTGTAAAAAGATTTTGTAAAAAGGAGGTTCATGGACAGAGGCTTTGTTAACTGACATACATGCCTATACCCTGTATAGTAATTACAGGAACATAGTCATGATCTTGAAGGGCTTGGTGTAGCATAGTGAAGTGAAGTAAATACTTGCTCTTGCAAGTAGGAAGTCTCATTGTTCAGTGTGATTTACTCTATGATGTATAAGTAGGATTGGAGATGTACTTATATGTCTTCACTTTAACTTTGGATTATATAAATGTTTGTGTGAAAGCTTTCTCAAGAAACATATAGAACAAGATTCACACTGGATCATAATATGTAACTTACAGCTGAAACATTGCTTACTTAGTATGTAAACAAAGTGCTTTTCCTTGCATTGAAACTCTTAAAACTTTTTTCAGATGTTGGAGAGCATGATTAAGAAACCACGCCCAACACGTGCAGAGGGGAGTGATGTAGCTAATGCTGTTCTGGATGGAGCTGACTGCATCATGCTGTCTGGAGAGACTGCCAAAGGAGACTACCCTCTGGAGGCTGTCAGAATGCAGCATCTTGTGAGTGATAATACCCTTTTGGTCTAAAACACCAGTACCTGGATGTTTTTAGCAGGCCTTATGCCATATTATCCTATATCCCTTTCACCAAAGCCCTTTCGTATCCAGTGGTTAGCTTTCATAAACTGAAAATATCTGGCTCTTTGCTATGGCTTGCATATGTGCTATATGTTAGGCTGCTCTAGATTATCTTTATCTGCCAGTGAAACATTTAGTGTTTTCTTGCACTAGCTACAAATATAAGCCATTGGTTAACAGTTACCTCTGTGGACGAAGTAAATGCTGGACGGTAGAGACCAGTGGGTTTGGAAACTTCCTTCCTACTGTATTATACCTCAACCTATATTGACTTGTCCAGCCTCCTTGCATTAGCATTACCTTTATTTTGAGTCTTCCTCAGATGTAGCATAACCCCTGGGATTCCACCTGGAGTAATATCAGGTGTGGACTTGAAGTCCTATATGTGCTTTGTTCTGCTTCACTCTCCATGGATTAAAGGTAATTAATAAATTGAATGATCTTACATTTCTGAAGTTTTCCATCTAGCAAAAGAGGAGGGAATATATGAGCTTAAGGATCTACTCTCAGTCTCATTTCTGTGAGCAAATTAATGTTAGACCAAGTCCTAGCATTGGCCTGGAGTGTGTCTGGACTGTAGCACTGTAGCAATTCATTTATTTTTAAAATTGCTTTATGTTCAGTAGTTGTGCCCTTGAACAGTGTTTTAATTTTTTTAAAAGTGCATGACTGGCTCTTTTTACATGTTTAAACTGCCAGAATACTCTCTGCTCTGCTCTGCTCTGGATTTCTCCAGTTTTTCATTGACAACTTGACACTGAATATGAGAATTAAAGTACTGATTGTGCTGACAGTCTGCTGTGAATTACAAGAGTCTTGATAACCTACTAGTTTGAGAGCTGCAGTTCAGGTTAGCCAGCTTACTGAAAAGAACTCTTCTGTAATAGCAATGTGCTAACACTGCCTCTTTGCTTGGAATCTATTCCTTTTATAATTTGGCACCCACTAGAAAACAGATGTGGGAACTAGTTCTTATAAGCCAGTGGCAAGCATGCATGTTTGTGCTACAGAATAGTCTAATTACTAACTATCAAAAATTCCTTTTCAGTAAATGATCAAAGAAATTCCGTGGTCTTGAGTAATTCTGTAGTATATTGCTATTTGCATTAAGCTGATTAATATGAGCTTACTAGCTAATTGATTATCAGGATTTTTTCTCAATTGCTGAAGAAGGGTGCTTCATGCAAAAGTATCTTCAAGACAAAGTTGTCCTTTTACAGTTTGTATACTCCTTCCTTTAGTTTTCTTGATGCTTGCCACCACTGTGAGATGTACAAGGACAAGTTAGGAAGGTTAGAACTCATGAAAGATGAGCTTAAAACACTGAAAAGAATCTGCCTTCATTGTTATTGTGTGCCTTCAAGTCATTTCTGACTACAGCAACCCTGAGGCAAACCTATCATGGGGTTTTCTGGGGCTGAGAGTGTGTGATACACCCAAGATCACCCAATGAATTTCTGTGGACAAGCAAGAAATCAAACCATGGTCTCCTGGATCATAATCCAACCTTCAAACCACTACACTGGTTTTCACTCTGCCCTGCAACTCTTTAAAGCTAGCACTGGAAACAAAAAACCAAATCAACAATGGAATCATCTAATTTTTTTTTAAAAAATGCATATATTTTTCTATATCATAATCATCCCATCATAAGATAGATTTGTAATTTCATTTGGGAAACACACAGTAAGATTACAGAAATGCTGCAGAAAAATTCAGCCATTATGCATTAAAATGAACTTACTGTTGGTTGTCTCTTGATGGCATGTGTTAATAAACTTGACTTAACAAACTCCTTCTAAAATGAGCTTGGGCTAATTATGTTTGATAACCAAGTGTGTATTCTAAATATTCTGGGGAATTTGAAACAGTTTGCAAACAACTAACTCATTCTCTGATCCCCACCATGTTGGACATTAAGTTGGTATAGTCTAACAAATACTTCCTTTTAAAGAATGGACAGTATTTTAAATACGGAAATGGAAGGAAGATTCCAACCTTTTTCTGTGTGGAAGAATGGTCCGTCATTGCAGATTTAAATGTTCCTATTAACAGAGTCCAGAAACTGGTTACTGCCACATTTCTGAGACCTTGAGTTTATTGATGTACAACAGTAGCATAAATTCTTAGATGTATTTCATTCTCTGGCTGGCAGGAGGACCGATCCACTACGTGTGAGTCTTCTCGTGTGCCAGCTCATGATTCAGGAGCTTTCTAAGTTCTAAACTGTTTTCAGTCTCCTAAGCTCAAGCTCCCAAGTAAATTTTGTTTTTCCAGCACTTGGCATTCTGTTGACTCTGATACTACAGTTAATGGTGGGCCTTTTGGCTTTATACTGTCCTGTTCACCTACTATTCTTCTGCCTGATTCTGTCTCTTGATATTGAAGAATGGGAAAAAAATTGCACTTCTTGTGCAGATGTTACTATGACATTCCTTTTCTATATTGTTGCTGTAAATAACCTCCATCAGATCTTATCTTGATTGCCTAGCTGCAATAATTATTGAATGGATAGACCTCTTTGCATGCTTTTAAAATGCTATAGAAGTCTATACTTTGGCTGATAAGGGCATGTATAGCACAATCTACTGAAACTAACTTATCCCTTTATATGTTAATTTGGAAATAAATTTCTCTGAGTTTAATGTTGCTTAATTCTTGGTAAGTATGCATGAGATTATGGACTTGGCTTTAATGCTTAGCATTCTTATGAGAAACCAAATTCCACCTGATCCCAGTCCAGTCATGGAATGCTTCCCTTCAGAGAAGCTTCTCTTTTCTTAATTTAATACATGGGCTACCAGGTACCTCCACTGCCAGATTGTGTTTACATGAGACCTATACAGCCAAATGAGAGACATGCTTGGTTTCCTACTGAAAGATAAGGTGGTGCAGTGAAATTATATATTCAAAGTCTCTTTCTTTAAAGTCAAACAGTTGACATGTCTGAACAGAAAAATTAGTCCTAAAATTCAGGGAGGAGCTAAAAAAATCTTTGATCCATTCAGTGGTGCAGTGACTGATTCTGCAGTCTGATAGAACTTCCAAGCGAAAACCCGGAGACCATTGTGTTACTAGTCTGTAGCTCTTTTCCCTACCTTGCTGTACTTGGTAAGAAAATATTAATTCTCTAAACCCTGCCTCATAGTGTGTAGGGTTATTTTCATAAAGACCACTAAGCAAGTGTTCATCTTAAAAGTGTCCTGAAACATGACTAAATACTATGATATTGCTGATTTTTTCTAACATGGAAAACCAGACAGTGCACCACCTTACTTTTAATCTTGCATGCAAGACTGACAAATAAGCAATTAACTCTCTTCGCACATTAATGTTATCATTACTCTGGTGTATCTCTTTCCTTTCTGTGTTGCTCCTCTTTTCCTCCTACCCTCTTACTCTGGCCTACAGATTGCTCGGGAGGCTGAGGCTGCAATCTATCACCGTCAGCTGTTTGAAGAACTTTTCCGCCTCACTGTTAACAACAGGGACCCTCTTGATGCCATTGCTGTAGGCGCTGTGGAAGCCTCTTTTAAGTGCTTAGCTGCAGCTGTGATAGTTTTGACAGAGACTGGCAGGTAGGGTTCAGAGGAAGGCAGACAAGTAAGATTTATAAGATACTTCATTCTAAAGTGGTTAGAGATTTGTAGAAAGCAAGCAGCTGTTTCGTAGTATTGGTTCCTGTTCTTCACACAGCACTTTTCTGTAACAAAATCAAAGGGCCTGCCTTCATCTTTCTAGCAAAGGAGGATTTGAGGTAGGTAGAAGCAGAGCAAGAGTGACTGGCAGTTGCGCTTGGATGAGTGTAAAGACTGTTGGGCAGAATGGAGTGGGGTGACTTGGCAGATGTTAATGTGTGTCTGCCCAGTGAATGGATGCAGTCCAAATAGCACGTGCTAATTTTGCTGTTCTTGTGAGCGTTCCCAAAATGTATTCTTGGCTGATGTTGCCTCATCAGTCACACTATTAGATGCTCATTTGGGTTTGCTTCTGTTTTTGGCTTGATCAGTGTAGGCACTCTGCCAAGTCCTGCACCCCACCTTCACTCGTGCCGCTAGTGATGACTGATGTGAATGTTGTCTTCCGAATGCGTGTTGCTCTTATAGATTGCTCGCGAAGCAGAGGCAGCCATCTTTCACAGGCAATTGTTTGAAGAGCTCCGAAGGCTGGCCCCCTTGAACCGGGATCCTACTGAAGCTGCCGCTGTTGGCGCTGTGGAAGCTTCCTTCAAGTGCTGCAGTGGGGCCATTATCGTACTCACCAAATCTGGAAGGTAGGAGGTACACGGTTCTGGCAGAAGTCACATGGACTTCAGTAATTCAAGTGGCCAGATAACCTGATATGCACCAAACTGCTGAATGTCACAGTTAAGTAGTGGGATTTTATTGTGGATAACAGAATGTCTGTTACTGCTGTGGGCTCTTTCTTAATTTTATCTCAGCTGGAAAGTAAGTGATTAGTACTTAAGTAATATTTATGCAGTCTTTTCCAAATTGTTAAAATGGCATATTGCAGTTGGCATAAAATCAGTCTAACAGAAAAATAAAAGCAACACATTTGAAACTCATTCCAACATAAGAGCAGTTAAAAGCACATACAGCCAAGTTTCTGAAAGCTAGATTAGAATGCCAAAGATGTAAAAAAAGTGAAACATGAGTTAATAATGATAATATTTATAATGATAATAATGATAATGAGTTAATAACAACATGAGTTAAGAAAAACTAGATTAGAATGCCAAGGATGTAAAAAAAGTAACCTGATATTATTATTATAATAATGATGATGATGATGAAAGCTTAAAATGCTTTGCACATTAAAAAGTTCCATGTTACAAACCACACAGTGAAAGTACTCTTCACTTTCTGTGGGGGAAGATAGCTGAGAAGGTATTTCATGAAATCAAATCATGATTTGAGCAGTCAAAAACTATACTTCTAGTGAATTTGGGCAAGTTGATGTGCAGGGTAGTTCATATGGATGGAAGTAAATGCAAGACATGCTGAGCTCAAATTGTTTAAGGTGTTATAGTAGACATTACTGTTAAAGTGGGTGACAAGTGTGGGTCAGAAGCTTAATAGAAAAGTGATAGGAGGGAGAGAGACATGCACCACTGAACAAGCAGTTAGCTCAAAATGTACATGAGGCTTGATTTCAGATTTGAGCACTTTACAAAAACAGGAGTGGCAAAAGCTGTACCTACATAATGTACACATTCGGGTTTTTTAATCTGTGTTGTGTATTTGCCGTTTATTTTTCCATTTAAAGCTACGTTTAGAGTTAGAAAGAACGCAAATTTCTCATGCCATATTATTTCTCTAATATATGTGTCCAGAAATGAGAGACTGATCAAAGAATTGATGGTGTAATGTGCAGTTAAAAAATCTGTTTATCTGGACCTGTGAAGGATGTACTTGTAATTGTTATAGTGTACTGCTCAATCTCTTCAGAGAATACTCTTTTGAAATTGGAGGAGGTTTAAATTATAGTTCAGACATGCTTTAAGCCATTTCGTTCTGTTAATGTTTCCTTGTAGAGGACTCCTGCCTGCCTGAACATTTAACAGTCTAACTTAATGTTGGATTCTATTTCATCAGCCAATACTCTGCTGCATCTCCTTGAGTTACTTAATGGTTTCTGATACCATATGGACTATTTGGACTTGCAAATAAGATTTAACTTTTAGTAAAACAACAAATAATTAAGAATCTGTAAACCTGTTCTGTTTAGACTTTATACTTATTCTGAATGTGACTGTCAGTGCTGACCCATCTCTTCTTGGCTAGAAATCTGTATGTAAATGGCATGGGTGGCTGAAACCTTTTTGTGGTTTCTCTGGCAAGAAAAAAGTAATACTTCTTGAAGAATTCTGGGTACTGTGTTATTGTTTGCATTTTTATTCTCCCTTTTTAGGGATACTGCATGGCCCATATTTTGTTCAAATGATGTTCTTTAATACCATTGAAATATTAGAATTTACATGCTATTCAAAAATGGATGAAGTCATTATTATATAGTGCTAGCAGTTTTCTGAACAACATTCACTGGATCCATCCCTGTTTTTTTTTCATACAAGGCTTAATGTGGTATTCTGCCAATAACTGAAATGCAGAATACAGTTTCCTTGACAGTTAGTTACAAAAAGGCATGGCATATGTCTGAATAATTATTTCTGTCACTATTCTAGATTTCAGTTGTCATCAAACAAACACACCCATTTTCTAAAGAAAGCTTTGTTCAGTTTGGCAACAATTCCTCTGATTTTCTATCCTTTCCCTCTTGCTAGGGCCCAAGTGTATGAGCATTGCTGTCCTTGCTTCCCAAGAGGGAGTGACTCAAGCATGAAACACACGTGGTAGAACAGATGGAAATTTTAGCCTGCCCCCTGCATGCTAGTGAATGACTCTGTTAAGTCTGCTAGGGGTTTTTGAGGAGGAAATTGGTTGAACAATTCCTGTGTTCCTTGTATTATCCATTTAGACTGAATTAGAGGGCTGAAGATTTGGGAGCGCTACACAGAGCTGGACTGAATCAACCAACAAAGCTCAGTGTTTGGGGAGAGGTCTGATCATTAACAAAGAGGGGTAAAGCTCAGTATTCACACATCCCAGTAGTGAGATACCACTCTGATATCCCCAGTGTCCGTATTGGATCAGTTTGCAGTGTCACATCAGACCCAATTGCTCCTGTTATCCCTGCCTCTTTGAAGGTATCTTTATCTAGCTATAAACCACACCCATCCTTTTTCTGATCACTTTGGATAATCATGGAATGTAGGTTTGATGGATACTGTGGAATTGCTGGGCATCCATGGGCTCTTCACTATATCTCCTTTCAAGATGTTGCAGGCTTCAGGTCCGTTTGATATATTCTATTTAATATATCTCTGTTACAAAGCAAAATTGTTATCATAGAATTGGAAGCTAAAGCACAACCCAGTACATGAATGAATAGCTCCCTCACTATTGACCATGTTAGCTAGGGCTGATGGGAGTCATAGTCCCAAACACTAAGAATGTCACAGTTGCCTTTCTAGGGTATCAGCAGTGGTATATTGTCTCTCCAGTTACAAACTGTCCCAACTCTCTTCTGACCTTGTTCTTGTAATCAGAAATTCATTGTGTATGCTAACACATTGGCTTCCTGTGTCAGTCAGCAGCATAAGATAGCAATTGAACCTACCATATGTGCTTTCTTTTTTTCTAGGTCTGCTCACTTGGTATCAAGATACCGTCCACGTGCTCCCATTATTGCTGTGACCCGTGATGCTCAGACAGCACGCCAGGCCCACCTCTATCGTGGTATTTTCCCTGTGTTGTGCAAAGAACCAACACATGACTCTTGGGCTGAAGATGTTGATCTACGAGTTAACATGGGCATGAATGTTGGTATGTTTTCCTTGGTTTCATTTTCGCTTACTATAACTTCTGTGGAAGCTACAGCAAATATCGGCAATTTGTAGCTATCAAACTATGCAGAATGTTTCTCTGATAACTGGAAACATGAGATGCTTTAGCCTCCAGTATTTGATGCCTTGGTGCATTAGAGAAGCACACCTGACATTAAGAACTTCAGTAGCAGATGTTTAAACAGGTTTGACAATTAAATAGATTGGATAGGAGATTACTATCAGTGCAAATCTATCTGTCATAGTTGTAAGACTCAGTTCTCACCATTTGTTCTGGTTTTTCCCCCTTCAGGTAAAGCTCGTGGATTCTTCAAGTCTGGTGATCTGGTCATAGTACTTACAGGGTGGCGTCCTGGATCCGGCTATACCAACACCATGCGAGTGGTGCCAGTTCCATAAAAACCAACCCAGCAACCTCAACCCTCTCCTCCTGTCTCAAGCACCTTCCCCTTGCATTAGATCAGCAGTTGCTTGCAATATTGTCCTTGTCTGTAGAATTGATAGAGGCTGCCTAAAACCACCAAGTGCAGTAACTGCGGGAAGAGAGACTAAATCTAGAAATACTTGAAGTAGTTCTCTGATAAGCAGAACCTCTCTTTTTCTTTCCTTTCTCAGGCTATCCTGCCTTATTTGTTGCAAGTTAGCATAAGATTCTCTAAGATGACAACTAGGGCTGCCCAAGTTTTTTTCTGCCAATCTTTCTGTGGTGCAGAGAAACAGGGATCCTGGTGTGTCTGACTAATAGAGTATTTTATGCAGACTTGCTGTTGTACCTGTCTTCCTTTTCTTGCCCAAAGCCCTTTTCTGTATGTCAGGTCTCTACCCAAATACTCCATTAGGAGCTAGACTAGACCATAGCTGTCGAGGTCTTTCAGCATCTCACTAGATTTGCTGTGTCCCTGTGTGTATACAGGGGTTATTGGTACGCTTTCACCTAAACTATTACACAAATCACTTGGGTATCTAAATGTGCACTCCAATAGGTAGTGATAAAAGACCATATGCGCTTGCCCCTTAAAGCTCCAAAATACAGATTCTTTTGAACTTGTTGCTGTACCTCATTGCCGGTACAGTTGGAAGAGAGTAATGTAAATGAGTGTGTGCAGAATACTTGTGATCCCAGAGTCTGTTCCAGTTTTGATAATCACTGAAAGAAGTAAATAAGGCAGACCTTGTGATGGAACTTAAAGGGCTGAGCAGTGCAGTCAAAATTGTTCTAGCTGATGCACTCCCCACACTTCGAACTGCTAAAGAGTTGCTTGTGCGCCTGTTGCAGTGTTGTATTTTGTGTTCAAATTGAGTCATGTTTCCTGAGAGCACTATCCTCTGTAAATCTGGATAAGTGTCCTACTGTAACAGGTTGTAGAGTACAACTTTGTACATCAATAAAGCAGAGCTCACTCAGATACTGCTGCCTGATCTGTTTTTTTTCTGACTTAAAAGATGCTGTTTCTGTTACTCGTGTAGTATGTAGGCTGTTTTTCTGGATGCTCTGGTTTGTGGAAATAACAGCCTTTGCCACCAGGACAGATATTTACAGATGAGAATAATGTCTTGTTTTAGAACCGTGTGACTGCACCATTGTTGTTTCTGTTGCCAGTTGCTGAGTCTCAAAATGACATGAGGTGTGCGTGGAGGTGGAGGTAACTGCTACACATGTAATTGCTTTGGGCAGTTACTGTCAAGCCTTATATGTGCAAATGTTTAAGCAGGCCCCATCTTTCTGAAATAGCAGGCAAGTCTGTATTGCCTCTTGGAAATCTGACTTTGATGCCTGGCCATTAATGGTTGGCAGTGACTTTTTTTGTGATTCCCTTAAGATGCACTGGGATTAAATTTTCAGATACAGTCATCCCTCCACATGCACTAGGGTTAGGGGCACAGACCCCCTGGGAAAGTGAAAAAAAACCATGACTAACTCTAGACCTGCCCTTTTCACTCCAGCTGCTCATTCATCCATTTACTTCCGTCTTGTGGCACAGCAAGAAGGAGAGATACGTAGACCTTGCAGAGCCAAGGCTGAATCTACTGGATCACTGGGTGATGGTGAGCAAGTAGATCGCTCAGCCTTTAATGTCATAAAATTCATAAATATATTCATAAAATGGGACTTTTAAAAAATTATATACAGTCATCCCTCCACATTCACTAGGGTTAGGGGCACAGAACATCTGTGAAAGTGGAAAAACTGAGTAACTCTAGGCTCTCTCAAACCATATTTAACACACAAAAAAGTATGACTGCCATATTCAGCCCACCATGGATTCCTTTGAGGCATCAGGGTTCTTTCACAAGGCAGAAGTGGGTGGCTGGTGGGACTTACTGCCATCTCCACTGCTGCCCCACACCATTTTTAATAGGGACTTACAAGCCTTGTTCAGCTTCTCAGTCTCAGGAGGCTTGCAGTCGCCATTCAAAATGGTAGAGGTGACAGCAAATAATCCATGAATGATCAAATCCGCACAATTGAAACCCACAAATGTGGAGGGCTCCCTGTACATGTTCAGTTGCTGCTGATGCAGAAAGATGTGTGGGTTTGGATTTTAGCAAAAATATGGTAGATTTCACAATTATGAAGAACTGCAGTCTCCAAGAGAACCAGGATAAAATATTTAGCTTGAATTTCACTTGTATCTTCAAGTTAATTTTAACTGCTAGGAAGAGGAATAATTCTTGTCTTCAAATCAGATTTCTTCAAAAATTAAAACTTAAGGAACAAAGCATATTTGAATACCTTGTGGTTAGTCACTGCCATTGATCTTTGTGGGAATTTTTGTGTTCTCCTGGTTTGTCCACTAGAGGGGGAGCTTTCTTTAGAATTCAAATAGGATAAATTGAATGAATGCAAGTTTAATCAAAGTCACTTGAACTCCAGTGACAGATGCACTGCTTAACTAGAGTTAGATGCATTTTTCAAAGGCATCAACCATCACTGAATGAATCACTCAGGGATTGAGACAAATGCAACTTGGAGAGGAGGCCCTGAAACTTAGTGGAGTTTTAGAATCTAAGTGAAAGAAGGCTTTTTAGCCATTATTTGCAGTCCAAAGCCAGTACACAAGTGATTAATCCATAAAAACAACATGTCCAAAAGGAGATGGGAACAAAATATTTTTGGGCTGCATTTCAGCACAGATAACTGAAACCGTGGATACTGGTCATGTGGATACAGGGGACCTACTGTAGTTGAATACTGATGGTTTGTGAATCAAGCAGTTTGTGTTTATCAAATGCAGGGGGGGACATCCATTGCATTTGTAGCTATGGACAACTTTACAAAAAACAAAAACATCCAGTTCTCTGTGGGGGAAAAATCTAGCAGGGGTTGAGAATAAAACTGCATATAGTCACATTCACAAATTGGTCTAAAATATTAATAAGTTGTCCACATATTTACATTTTATTCAGCTGAGGCCAGGATGGCTGACGGTCTATTCTGATGTCCAAGTGACGTGAGCCTCATTAGCTGAGGGTCTGATCTGCGTGACTGCATTAAGGCATGTTACTCAATGTTGGGGATCTGTCTATAAGGAGGCAGTGAACTCTTAGTAAAATACACCATTTCCCCTCTAAAGAACTGTTAACATATTTTACAATTTGTCAGTCTAATGGCACTGAGGTGTGTCACTACACTGTCTTATCCTCTGAAATTGCAAGCACATAACTGCTCAGTGTGGGATCTCCTCTCTCAAAACAAACTTTATTATGTTGCAACCCATCATATATGGCTACAACTATAACAGTGTTTTTTAGCTTTCCTGAGTCACAGACCCCTTTGAGAACTTATTGAAATACGTATCCACTCCCTAAAAAAACTCATTTTTCCAAAATATGCAAGAAGGAAACTGGAGGCGGGAATCTTTCTGCATCCATTTCACAGCGCCTCTGAAGCCTGCCCATCAAACCCCCTAAATTAACCCTCCACCATCTAGAAGGAGATGGCTATCATTTAATAAACAGTAATTTTAAAGTCTGTTCATAATTAGTAAAAAGATCTATCAAGGGAACTACACGATGAGGTAACTAAACTTAGGATGAAAGAGGTGGCAACAAAAATGTCTGTGGTCTTACCCCATCCTGTGATGGATGGCATCTGACAGGTCTATTTCAACTTCATTAATTTTGAACTCGGGAAAGAGATTCAAATAAATTAGCAAAGCTAAAGGAATATTTGACATCTGAATATCTCAGCTACCTTTTTTTCAAAACTACAGACTAAGCTGACTACATTGATGGTTATCAATGAAAAAATGTCCATTTAAAATGTGCTAATGCTGTTTTATACAGAATACTAGCGTATATACCTGGCATTGCCGGGATTTTATTTTCTCATAGGTAATACTTGTCCAGTACCTGTAACTTTCCCCCATATTCCCCAATCCAATCTGTATTCAGAGGTATTAACATGTAGAGGTCAGGTTCCTGAGGGGATACACTGCCCTCCTCCTTGCTGCTAGGCCTCATCTCCATAGCAACCAGCCAAGCTCACGAGCTCTCTGGCTGAGCATTCTAAAGGCCCCTCCCTAACCTGCAAACCTCAGGATTCCATAGAATCTTCTTAGGCAGCCAATCGTATGAGGTCTTCGCCTGACACAGACAAACAAACTTTGACTTTTATATATTAGATTATTCTGGATTTGAATCCCCAAATCAATACTACAATCCCCATACCAGTTGCTATCTTTTCTGAGCCTTGGGCTTGCCATTAAAACATTCTGAAGAGCCGAAGTTTCCCTCACCATTGACCTTGAGAGTGCTTTTCCTGTCACCTGCACTGTGCAGACTATAATGAGTATCTAGACCTGGATTACCATACATCCTATACCGAGCTAGTGTAGTGGGTTGAGCATTGGACTATGACTGTGGAGCCCACAGCTTTCCCACTCAGCTTTGGAAACCCACTGGGTGACCTTGGGCAACTCACACTTTCTCAGCCTCAGAGGAAGGCAAAGGCAAATCTGAACAAATCTGCCAAGAAAACCCCATGGTAAGGTTCGCCTTAGGGTCAGGTTAAGTGAGAAATAACTTGAAGGCACAGAATAACAATCCATCTTTTATCGAAAACCTTTCACAACCAAACATTTCCACCTTTCCTTTAAAATCTGGAAGATGACCAAGGAATAGATTCTACTGAATAAGCTTTGTTTGCATTTGATGGTGTTAGAAGAGCAACGTTTTCAGGAGAAAGCATGTTACATCAGGCAAGGTGCTGGCAGGGACTTGGCTTAGCTCTGACTTCATTTCTAGGACATTAGGTGTTCAAGAAGGTGGAAGGGCCATGGGGATAACACCCGCTCTTGCAGGGACTTCTCTGAGGAGCTCTTAATGAGCAAGGTGCCTGCTTTTACAGTTTCTGGCAGAGCTACAGGCTAGTCTTCTGAAAGCACTAATGAAGAAATAGGTAGGATAAAGTTTCCTCCTCCCCTTTTTTTTCTAGTGATCGCCTGCCACAGTGATAGATGAGATCAAGATTGTATGTGCCTATACAGAACTGGGTGGGTTTTTGGTTTGTGAAATCTGTGTGTTATTGATTGCTAGAGACCCACAAGTTCTGGCTGGTGTAAAACGCACACTTATTTACGAGTGAATTAATACTGAGCCTAAGAACTGAGCACCTGAACGGAGCAGACCTTACACTCCTACACAAAATTCCACTTGGTTAACCAAAGCAGGACATCTCATCCTGCTGTCCATCTCAGCAGGACAATACGGGGGGACAAGAGAAGAATTTATTTGAGATAAATAATTGGAGATCAGTCATCCTTATGGGTTTACTAATTAGAGATCTAAGCCTACGTCGACTTTCTGTTGACCAACCTTGGCTGGCCTGGAACAGGGGCAAGGAACATTCGCCTGCCTGCCATTTTACAGCTCATCTTCCATAATCCCAATACCATTTTGCCATATTGCCTGGGCCTTCTAGGGCTTGCCATTGAAACATTCTGAATAGCCACAGTTTCCCTCACAATTGGTCTAGAGAGTGTTTTTCCTACCACTTGTTCTGTGCTTGGTGCTGTGCAGGACATAGTGAGTGTGTAGACCTAGATCACTATACGTTCGGTATTGGGTACAGCAGAAAGAGATCTGGCTACATTAGACACTTAGGAACAATCCTACTGAAGGCAAAGGTCTTTGCTAGGATACTATAAACTAACATAGAGACTGGAGGACTTCACAACAAAGTAGTTTGTTATAAAAGAAGTATTTGCTTTAGCCACTCTGTGAGACTTTTTTCTCTCTCTCCTTCTGTCCACAATAGATCCTCTGTGGACTTGCAACATGCTGGAAATACCAGCCAAAGGCAGAGACTTGGCAGAAACCCTGGATTCTCAGAGCTGTTGTCATAAGATGCAGCCAGATCTGAATAGAGGGGCCAGCTTCCGATTAGATTCATTTTTTTTCTTGAAACAAACACAACTAAGAAAATCAGGTACTTGAACTTGTTACCACCATCTATACAGAGTCCTGTACGATACCTGCAAATATGTAAATACACAGGAGGAGCACGGACCTCAGAACTGACACTTGAAAGAAATAGTTGATTAAGTTTTAGTTGGTTAGTTGATTGCGTTTGCACACATTTGCCTATGAATAATATAACCCAAATGAAGACAAAAAGCATACTATTTTTATTAAAGTCATTCTATGAAAGGTATTCCCATGAGTTTTATTTCTTAATCTAACCCATGACCAGGACACCTATGGCCTTCCAGGTGGTCTTGGACTGCAACACCCACCATAGCCAATGAGGAGGGAATACAGAAGTTGTAGTCCAACAACAACATCTGCAGGATCCACCTCTTGGTTAGTTCATCCAGCACTCTCTCTTCCATAATGCCTAACCAGATACTTATGCCAATCCCAGAAGCTCAACAACAAGACAATTAAGGATGCATTCAGCCTGATTGAAAAGTCACAGATTTTGCTCCTTTCTGATTCTGCATAGGGTTAAAATAAACTGACATTGGGAACTGGTCTAAAAAAATCTCTGATCCTTCTGGAAGCGGACAGAAAATATTCTGGGATAAACAAAATGTGTTTGGAGTGCTAAAATAAAATCGGAAGGAACAGGAACAAAATCAGAGACTTTCTGGTTTCTTTAATCAGTCTGGATGTGGCCTTCATTCTCATGACACAACATCATTTAAGATAATAACAGTTACAAATAAGATGGTTGCCTTCTCTTGCCCAGAAAATTACTGACATTTCACATCTGCACTGCTAGTATAATAAGCATTTTGACGTTTGCTAGCTATTGCTAGGAGTAAGTAAGTGTGCGATTCTGAAGCATTCTGACTTCAAAGGAGTTTTTAGAATGTGTGTGTGTATGTCCTTAGGAGCAAAAGGGCTTATTGAAAGTCCAAGGAAACAGCTTTATATTTAGGCTCCTGGGTAGATTCCCTTGTGAGGAAGTGAGTGGAAGACCTTTTCCTGTCTCTTCCTCCAGCCCTCCCAAGCATTGTGAAGTCATCAGCCCAACCCAGGTAAGTGTTGTCTTTAAAGACAATAGGTAGACAATGTCTTGAAATTAACTTTGGATACTTTCAATCATGGGACAGGGAGGGGATGACTTTTAATGTCACACAGTCCTGGATATCCAGTGATTTCATGGAAAATCTGATTTTGAATGAAGCAAGCTAAGTGTAAACCACATTCTCAGTCAAAAATATCATGGGAGTTATGTACAAATAAATTAATAAAATAACACACAAGCTTGTTAGTAACCTGTAGGAGGGGGAAGCAAGCAATAATCTTGGGGCACCTAAGACTAACCAATTACTAAGTTTTTGCGGAGAGAGCCATTGTGATGTAGTGGTTTGAGCAGTAGATTACAACTCTGGAGACCAGGGTTTGAATCCCCGCTTGGCCATGTAAACCCACAGCATGACCTTGGGCAAGTCACAGGCCATTTCCACACGAGGCTGTTATAGCGCAATGATTCCACTTTCAACATCCTCTGGAATCCTGGGCTTTGCAGTTTCGGGAGGGGCCAGCCGGCCCCTCCCGAAACTGCAAAGCCCAGGATTCCAGAGGATGTTGAAAGTGCAATCATCGCGCTATAACAGCCTCGTGCGGAAATGGCTTCAGTTGGCAAAATGTATTAGGGCTGTCTGGGAACTCTATCTGTTCTTACATTCAGAGGGTGTGAGCTGGAACCCGTTCTAGGAATCTCCACTCTTAGCCTGGATACCTTTGATTTAATTCCTGCTATTTTAGTGCCTGGGTGTGTTTGCCCAGTTTGTGCTCCTGTGGGCACAGCAACATTTCATCGTGAAAATGTGTGTCTATAGCAATGCAGGAGGCTGGGTGTTTGTTTGTTATGTTTCAGGAATGGAATTAAATAACATAATGATAGGTTGAAGGGCTGGGAATCTCTCCACCCAGTACTGGCATTGTGCGAGCGGGAAGATTAGATAGTATCAGCTCAACTGGTAGATGGGGACGATTGGCCAAGTTACCTACAGCCAGCAGAGGGACAAAGTTGTGTGAGTCTTTGTGCATGTGTGAAACAGCAAGAGCCATAGATTTAGCTATGAGGAGGGCTCACAAAGAGGGCTTTGTGCCTAGGACAAGAATTCTGCCCCTCCTACTATTGCCAGTTTTTCAAAAACAGCAATAAGGGACAGCTGGGAACCAGGCAGGAGCTATTAACAAGTTTGTGTACTACCTAGATGCCAAAAGAAATTATTGATTTCAGTTAACTTAACCGTGTGTTTTGCTCTAAAATTGACACATCGTCCATATTCATATATTACATGATGCACGTGTTTCTAGCCATTTCCGTACTAGGCTCTTATAGCACGATGATTCCACTTTCAACCTCCTATGGAATCCTGGGGTTTGCAGTTTAGGGAGGGGCTAGCCGACCCCTCCCTAAACGGCAAACCCCAGGATTCCATAGGAGGTTGAAAGTGGAATCATCACGCTATAACAGTCTAGTGCGGAAACGGTGTCTGTCTTTGTGAGGACCCAAAGTCCCATAATATGGGATTTTTTTCCTGCATCTCATACAGTCTATGTAAAAGGAAAAGCTTTCCTCTTTTTTGATATATTGAAGTTTTATTTTGTCTAATTGCCACTATTACAATGCAATAACTGCATTTTCTGCACATCCGATTATACATTCCATAATATAATCCATTAATAAAATTTTCCCATAAATGCTCATGTATATCCTCTTTTTATTCATTTAATACTATCCCTCCCCTTCCCCTTCCCTCCAGGGAAAGGTCTTTAATTATAAATTATTAATTTTCTTTTCCTTTTGTGTGGAATATTGCTTTAATTGTCTCATCCACTTCCACATACCCCACTCCCTCTCTTACATTCTCGATCATTATTCTCCAGTTCCTGAGCCAAACCTATTAATTCTTTGGCCTCAAATAAATACCTCTTTTTCTGATATAAAAGGAAAAGCTTTCAACCTTCAAATAGAGGGCATCTCTTATAATAGAGGACAGCTGCCAATCTGATAAGGGACATGTGGCAACCTTAGCCGTCGGCCAACCTATCTTTCAGTTTCCAATGTTTTAGTATTGCATAGAATGAAATACTAGCAACTGTTCCCACCCAGAACTCTTCTTTTTGCTATATTCCCATTGCTTGTGCCCTTCCTTTGAATACTAAACTGTATTTCCTTTTTTTTATTATTATTATTTTTATTACACACAAAATAAAAATAAAATATACATTACTTCTCCTTGTACTCTCATTTACAAACTTATCATCTTCTTACAAAAGCAGATCATATTAAGAATACTTACCCTCCTTCCCTTATTTGCACTCCCCGTATTTGTGGACCCATATAACTTACATGAAAAATACCAACTCTTCTTTAATATTTTCTAACAAATACCTCTGCCTCTTTAATAACTAAATATCCGCTTACATATAATCTTCTTCCCGGGTCTTTAAAATTTCAAAGCCATCTATAACTCTAAACTGTATTTCCAAATGCTCACCTGGAGTTTTAAGTTACTGTAATGCTAGAAATTTGGGGACTGAAGGAAAAACTTAATATGAGGGCAGAATTCTTATTGGGGGGGAAGATACTACTTTCATTTTGCATCCCCTGCAGTTACTTACCTGGCAAAGAGCACCTGTTTAAGCCAAGTGGAGAAGTAGACATTATTTGCTCTTGTCTTCCAACAGAATTCACAGCGTGAATTAATAATTGGAGTGTGTTGCATGTGACGACAGGCATCAGTGTAAAAAAAAAAGCATTCCTTCACTAAACAAATTAGTCCAGCACATCCATTGAAACCTGGATGGAAGCCTTATGGACTTCTACATGTTACTGGACTACATGTCTCAGCAGCCCCGGCCAGCATAGATATTGTTGATGAAGAATACTCAGAGTTGCAATCCAACAGCATCTGCAGGGCAGGGCTGAAGCAACTGGGGAGAGAATTAAGGCACTGTACTCAAGTAAGAAGTCTGCCCCCCGTGAAATTTTCCTTTGGTCACCGATGTCTAGCATTGCAATAACGTAAAACTACATTTGGGCCTTCATAAATATAGTTTAAGCATCCAAAGAAAAAGGGGTACCAGGGGAATGTGAACACAACAAATGCTTTAAGTATGAATGAGGTTCAATATCCGACTTTCTGCAATGCTATATATACAATTGGGGCCTGGAGGAAAATTTGATTTGCTGGGCAATGCCCTCATTTTGCTCTCTTTCAAGGTCACGTGATTCCCATCCCTACCAGGACCCCTCACTCTTGCTTTGCTGGGAAGGGCTGATGAGAAATGGAGGCAAAACATACATTTAGGCAAAAACCTTGGAGAGCTCCAGTTGCCCAGCCCTGAGTCACTGGCAGCTCTGAATAGTTTCCATTTTGTTGCTACCTGTGTTTATTTTCTCCCTGTCAGCTGCCATGGATACTTTAATGTATTGTATTTGTAGAAAAGCAAGAGAAAAGTGAAACCAAGCTGGACTGAAGAAATGAACTCGCAAGTACCGTAAATCACATGGACTTCCACAGCCGGCCATTGTTTCCTGGAACTGGGATGGGCAGCCTCGCCCCTTAGACCTTTTAGACTCTGAGTGTGCACATTTGCATGCTTTCAAGGAGTCCTCTGTCCACTTACGCCCCCCCCATGAATTTCATAGGGTTTTTAAAGATAAGGAATCCTCAGGAGTGGTTTTGCCATTTCCTTCTTCTAAAATGGTCTCCCACCCAAATATTGACCAGGGCTGACCCTGCTTAGCTTCAAAGATGAGATGAATCCAGTGCCTTTAGAGCACTTACCACCATTCCCCCAATCCCTTACCATAACCATTTTAGATAGGGCTGGTGCGAGTGGTAGGCCATTCCCGCACTAGCCTGTTATAGCGCGATGATTCCACTTTCAACCTCCTCTGGAATCCTGGGGTTTGCAGTTTCGGGAGGGGCCGGCCAGCCCCTCCCGAAACTGCAAACCCCAGGATTCCAGAGGAGGTTGAAAGTGGAATCATCGTGCTATAACAGGCTAGTGCGGGAATGGCCTTAGAGTGCTATTGTTAGCGTGTTATTATTCTGCTTTCAACATCCTAGGGGATCCTGGGGTTTGCAGTTTAGGGAGGAGCCTTTGAACCCATTGGCCTTTGAAGCCCCTCCCGAAACTGCAAACCCCAGGATTCCAGAGGAGGTTGAAAGTGGAATCATCGTGCTATAACAGGCTAGTGCGGGAATGGCCTTAGAGTGCTATTGTTAGCGTGTTATTATTCCGCTTTCAACATCCTAGGGGATCCTGGGGTTTGCAGTTTAGGGAGGAGCCTTTGAACCCATTGGCCTTTGAAGCCCCTCCCGAAACTGCAAACCCCAGGATTCCAGAGGATGCTGAAAGTGGAATCATCGCGCTATAAGAGGCTAGTGCGGAAATGGCCGTAGTTCAAGAACATTGATCAGGTTGCACTCATAATACTACGTTGGGGTATTTATCATTTTTGGTAATGTTGGGGAAATAGAAAGACAGGAGGCAACATGACTGGATGGAAAGAGGGGAGATGATGCTCTCAATAAATCATCATGAAAACTTCCAGCGCTTCTGTGTTTCAGGGGCTGAAAAAGCTGGGACCAAGAAGAAGAGCAAGGAGTTGCAGCTTCCCCTTCCTACCGCACGAGGAATCACAGGCACCGGATCCCGTCTCGGAAGCTAAGCAGGGCCGGCCCTGGTTAATTCTTGGATGAGAGGCCGCCAATGAATACCAGCCCTGTAGACTACATTTCAGAGGAAGGAACTGGCAAACCCCCTTTAAGTATTCCTTGCCTAAGAAAACCCTGTGAAATTCATGGAGTCACCACAGGCC
Source organism: Ctenosaura bakeri (assembly GCA_948474755.1). Taxonomy (NCBI): domain Eukaryota; kingdom Metazoa; phylum Chordata; class Lepidosauria; order Squamata; family Iguanidae; genus Ctenosaura; species Ctenosaura bakeri. The sequence goes on along the minus strand of CAOLHI010000035.1, from coordinate 428,310 downwards.
AGCAGGAAGGCACACACACACACACACAAAGTGTTGTATGGTCTGCAGGGCAAATCACTTTATGCACATTTTACCTACGGAAGAGTGAGTCCATTTTAATTTAGTTGGTTGTCTCTCCGAGTCAATGAGGTCCAAGCGCACTTAGGACATTTCCGCACTAGGCTGTTATAGCGCGATGATTCCACTTTCAACCTCCTCTGGAATCCTGGGGTTTGCAGTTTCGGGAGGCCCCTCCCTATGACCGCCTAATGCGGAAATGGCCTTATTTTTTGCATCCTGCAATTGCGTTACCTGTGTAAGGACCGTAACACTCAGCAGAGACTTATAAAGCCGAGCCACCCCGAAAGAAAGAGAGCGGCTCCTTTAAGAGACGATCAGCCGCTTTCCTTAGCCCTCCCCGCTCCGCGTCAGGAGGCGGGGCTTCGGGAGGCTGGTGTTCGAGTAACCCAATCGAAAGGCGCGGACGGGAGAGAGCGGGCGTGGCCGGGGCCTCGGCGGCTGCTAATAGGCTGCCGCGTGGGCGGGTCTTGTGCCGGCCGATCGCGAGCTGCGGGGAATGACGGCGGCGCGGAGGGGGGATCGCGCGGGGCCGCCGGGCAGGTATGCGGGTTACATCATCCGCGTGTCGCCTTGTACGTGGGAATGCGCGGCTGTGACTCGGGAGCGGGGAAGGAAGCTCCGGGGCTCGGTCGCGCCTTGGGACGGCGGGTTGGAGGGTCCCTGAGCTGCTGTTGCCCCGAGGCTGAGGAACTGGGGAGCAGCCGCCGCCGCCTCTGCCCCGTGCCTTGTATGTACCTCGGCTGGGACTGGGGAGGGAGCGGGGCCGGGCTCCTCCTCCTCCTCCCCCCTCCTCCGGCCGCCGTGGCTCCGGGTCCGATGCGGGCGGGTGGTCTCCCTCCGGACCCCGCTCGCCCGGACCCGAGCGGGGGCAGGACGGAGGCGGGAAGCTTCGCCGGTGCCTTGGCTGGCGCGGTCGTCGGGAACCTCTTGGGCCGGGGCAGCCGCGCCCCGAGCAAAGAAGGGTAAGGGGTCCCGCCCGGCTCGGCTCGCGGGGGAGGGAGGGAGGGCGGGCACGGGGGGGGCGCCGGCTCCGAAACAGAGGCACAGGCCGTTTCCGCACTAGACGGTTACAGCGCTATTGTTCCACTTTTATTCCGCTTTCCACATCCTATGGAATCCTGGGCTTTGCAGTTTAGGGAGGGGCCTCAAAGGCACTCAGAGCCACCTGCCTCAAAGGCCCCTCCCTAAACTGCAAACCCCAGGATTCCATAGGATGTTGAAAGCGGAATAATAGCGCTATAACAGGCTAGTGAAGAAGTGGCCAAAGCCAGCAGAGATTGGGTTGGTTGTGGAAGTTGTACCGGCGTGGCGACTGGACTTGGCTGCCTTCTAGGGAGGGGGCTCACTGGGCAGTTGGGGGCCCAGAGGCTCCGCCGGGACTCCCAGGTCAGCCAGAGGGGAGATGCTCATCAAAAGTACTGGACTTGGGTCTCCAGGCAGGATGCCAGAGCTGTGGATGCTGCCCAGTTCCATGATTGGAGAGGAAGGAACATCTGGCCCTCCAGATGTTGAGAGACCACCGCTCCCATCATCTCTTGCCTTGGTTGTGTTGGCAAGGGGGGCGAGTAATCATCTGGCAACATCTGGAGGACCACACTGTGTCCGCCTGTATCTTGTATAGCGTGGGATGGTCCACTCTGGTTGATTCTTCTGGCTTCTTTTTTCTGTTCCACCATCGCAGGTCTTACTCTAGAGCAGAGATGGGTGGCTGCAGCCCTCCAGACGTTGGACTGCGCCTTGTCTCTGCGCTCCTCAGCATTGCCAGTGGGAGGGAATGATGGGAGGCGCAGTCCAAAACAACATCTGGAAGGCCACGTGTTCCCCACCCTGCTCTAAAGAGAGCCAGCGTGGTGCAGCGGGGAGATTCATGTTGACCTTCCCAGCTTCGTTGTGGAGTTTACTGGAACCTTTTAGCCTAACCTGTCCTTCCGCCGGTGGGCTAAGACCCTTCTTTCAGGTGGTCTCTGGGGAATTGTTTGGCTGCTAAGGAGAGGGCTTATAATGGATGGCTGTTGTCCCTCTTTACTGTTGTGTTTTTGATTGATCTGCTTGGCGTTCAGTTTTGTTTTAACATTTTAATCTGTTTAATTGCTTTTTTAATATCATAACTCCTCGTGCTTTACCCGCTACTTTTAAAGTTAATCCTGTTGTGAGCTGCTTTGAGTTCCAGTTCTGAGAGAAAGGCAGGATTTACGTCAAAGAAATAGATAAACAGGGTTGTAGTGTTGATAAAATGAAGAGGGAAATGGGGAGATGAAAGAGCTATGCGTGCCGCCCTGGATTCCTTGGAGGAAGATGTGATAAAAATAACAACTTAATGATAAGATTAATGATAAGGATACCTGCCTACTAGCGGTGTGTGGCAGCGAGGCTGGCAAAACGATTCACACGTGGCATTCCTTATTTCAGAAATTGTTTCTTGGCACTTACATACATTGCTTGCCATACCTCTTAGCTTGGGTAGCATCACCGGGTGGTCTTCTGCCCAGCAGCTGTTGGGGTCTTTCCTCCCATTAGACATTGTGAGGTGATTGCTTCAGGCAGCAAACGTGGAATGGTGGCAAGGTGTTGGAGGACAAAGTGGCATATGCCACACACAGCAGGATCTGTGCCTTCTCAGCCAAGCTGTTGCCCTCCGATGTCAAGGACACGCTGCTGAATTCCACTGCTAGTCTTGCGGACTTCTCTCTAGAGAGTCATGGGCAGCTTCATCTTGTCTTTCCCTGGGGCAGCAAAATATCTGGGGCTTAGCATGGCAGGAATTCTGTAACTCTTGTCTTTGTTTACAACTAGATTAGGAAGCAAAATATAGGCATCCCTCCACATTTGTGGGTCTCACTTTTGCGGATTTGATTATTCACAGATTATTTGTTGTCACCTCTGCAGCCTCCCTGTGCCGTTTTTAATAGGGACTGCAAGCCTCGTGAGACTGAGAAATGGCGAACAAGGCTTGTAAGTCCCTGTTGAAAATGATGCGGGGCAGCAGTGGAGGTGGCAGTAAGCCCCACACCATTTCTGCCTTATGAAGGAACCCTGATGCCTCATCCACGGTGTGTTGAATATGGTGATCATACTTTTTGTGTGTGTTAAATATGGTTTGGGAGGGCCTAGAGTTATTCACAGTTTTTCCACTTTCACGGGGATCCTGTGCTCCTAACCTTAGCGAATATGGAGGAATGACTGTATATAATTTTTTAAAAGTCCCATTTCAACCTTGGCCCTGCGAGTTCTACATATCTCCTTGCTGTGCCACAATAGAGAAGTATATGCATGAATGAGCAGTTGGAGTGAAAAGGACGGGCTAATTTTGGGAGGTGAACTGGACGATTCATATTGATCATCATATCGATGAGCTGTTCAGATGCTTAATTTGTTGCTAACATTTCTTGGAATCCCAGAATTATTATCCAGATGCTCCCTATTATTACTTTCTCCCCCTGCAAGAGAAACCCAAAGGTTTAGGATCAGTGCCATGCTATCCAACAGCACATTTCCTGAGCCTTAACATTGCATCATTCAGTCATGTTGAGCAAGGAGGAGTTGAGTGGCAGTTTTGGAGCCTGTGGTTTCTTACCATTTCTCCATGCACAGTCCTGGCTTTGTCTGTTGCTGCTGAATTGCAGAACTCAACTAAACTGAAAAGGAAATTTCTATGACACAAGCTTCTTGGTTTTCTGATTCCTAAGAGAGCAAACTGGGAGGGATATAGGAGAAGGGCAAGTCCTGTTTTGCTGCAGACATCCATGCAGACTTCTGGATGTTAATAATTCCCAGGCCCTGAGAATTTTATAAGCCTTGGCATCTGGTGAGTGAAGCAAGTTTCTTTCAGAATGTGTACTTAAGCCCTGTCTTCACTAGTGCTCAGAGATTCTGCACGGCCACCTTTCTCTAGCCTTCTGTTTTTTTCTCTCTTTTCTGATAATTTTAGGAATGGATTTTCCCAAGCTGCTAGTGCTTTTCTCCTGCCAGCTGGTGAAAACTTCTGATTAGATGATTTTGGAAGCATTGCCCTCTGTGCTGGATAGGGTTGGTTGATGAGACCAGTGGAGGGCCTGTGATTCTCACTCGAACAGGCTTGGCATTGTTTGCTTTGCACTGTTATGCATTTATCTCTGCCAGTTGGGAGAGAAAGTCTGTTTCTCTCTGCTCCTCCCCATCTCTCCTTTTCTTTTGCTGCACTTGAACCTGTTAATTATTTTTGGGTTATGGTGTTCTCTCCCCCCTCCTTTTTTTCCTCCCGGCTGAGTGCTTTCGTTTGAGTGGAAAATCTTTGCTATGAAACATGCAAGAATATGAGGAATTGAGGATCACATGCCCTTGAAATTCTGGGAATGCTATGCAAGATGGCTCAGCTTTCGAAAAAGTTTGTTATTTTGGACTGCAGTTCCAGAATCTTTCCAGAAACTCTGACAGTTATAGTCCAAAAAACCCAGTGTTTCCAATCATTTGGGGAATTTAGGTCTCTGTTGGACATAGGTTTGTTTATTGAGCTCTGTTTAGAAGTCACCCTTAAAACAAGGACATGGAAAGATCTTGGCTCCTTTGCCATAGATGGGCAGTACTTGCCCATTTGCGGCTTCTTGTTGGCCAAATTGATTCAGTTCTTTGGTAGTGATTCAGTGGGTATCATCTTGTTAATTCTATACAGTTGGACTGCTTACACTTCAAAGAGACCCCTAGCTGGTAAACTTTAAGCCCTCAGCAGATGAGGATCCAGGCTTGGAGAAGGGAATGAAGGCCACTGGCAGATCATCTGCTTTGGTGGAAGGTCTGAGGTTCAGTTTCTGGCATTTCCAGGTAGACCTCTCTCCACTGCTGTTTAATGTTGGATAGATAACCTGGTACTAGATGGTCCAGTGGAGTGACACAGCTTCCTGTGTTTATAATCGGAGGAACATAATTGTTAAGACAGCTGTATGAACTAATATGGATAAATAAAGAGTTTGAAAAAGAGCTCCCAATGTCCATAAGCAAGCATGGAAATTGTAGTCCGAAAAGGTTGCTTTTCCAAGCTCTGGAGAACCATCTTTTCTCAAGTGGGCTGACTTCTTTTCAAATGCGTATGTTTAGTATACATGCCTATTTTCCCCCTTTGAAAACTGTGATTGTGTATGGTAGCAGGATGACTTGGGATTGGTCTGTGGAACACTGGGATCACATAGGTTTATAGCTGTTTAGAATCTTAAAGGTGGTACTGAAAAGCCGGCCTTGTATTCGGCACAATATCTGTGTTGGCAAGTCACTTGAAGGCATACCTGGAAAAACTCACATCTGGCTCCCAAAAACCTGAGAAATGCAGCAGCAGACTCGTGCATCTTGGCATGAGTGTTGGTGCCTATTGGGATTAGGCCCATAATTAATACTTCATTCCTAATACTTAGAGTGCTTTAGGGACTTTACAATTTTAAAAAGTACATGGAAGGATGTTGACACATAAGTGCTCCTCTTGTATTCGGGGGGGGGAGAAAAAGTTTATAGCTACTCCCTCTCTGCCTGGCAGCAGTACCAAAGGCTGACTCCTTCTTTCAGAAAGGTTGGTCCTTCTTTTGCCTTGGTGGCTTCAGGAAAGAGGTGCAGAAACAAATGCTGGACTCCTAGCTCTCATGAGTCCAGCTAGCTTGGGCAATGAATGGTCAAGGATCATGAGGACTATAGTCCCATAACATCTGGAGAGTCTCTACCTCTGATTTTAATTACAGATACATGCCAAAAACCTGCTTTCAAGAGTCAGGCTATTTGAAAGGAAGCAGGATTGCTGGAGAATGCATGAAACACCAGCAGTGGCAATTAAAAGAGAAACTGTGATAGTTGAGACTTGTGGCATACAGTCTATTTAGTAAATTGGAGGTGGGAATCATGTGGCTCTCCAGATGTTGGTGGACTGCAACTCCAACATTCCTCGCAGTTGGCTATGTTGGTTTAGGTCTACTGGGAGTTGCAGTCCAACCAAATCTAGAGGGCTACATGGTTCCCACCTCTGTTGTAGATACTAATAGAGAACTGAATCTCTGAACATGGATCATTATGTAGCCATGCTAGCACGATCTACTCAGAAGAGGTATTAGTAGACTTGGAGGATCCTGAAGGTTTGCATAAGTAGTGTGTGTATGTATGTACAGTATAGTGAGGATAAAAACTAAAGGCGGGGGGACATGTACCCCAGGCAGTCCAATGAAGACTGACAGGGAATGCTAACTGCTGTGAGTCTGGTAAGAACAGAATCTAGAAGGGTGGAATTGGGGATGAAATGCAATATCTCAGGAAAGGACATGGCTGGCAACCCAGAGCCCAGAATTTCAAACTGCAGCATTTTGTTGCACTTATTATGGATATTTGTTTATTTAGCATGCCTAACTGTGATCCTTCAGATAGGAAACTTTTGTTCATTGTTCATTTAGGTTTTTCTCCTTATTTATACAGGCCTTTGAACCGCAGATTTACAATTATGACCAGAAAAATTCTACTTTCTCTTAGTCTTTACAGTTGCTGGGCCTATAGAGGAAGACTCTAGCATGACAAGAAAGTTTAACTGCTCTTGAATCAAAGTTCTGTTTTGCCAGGAAAGGACCATCTGCCTTGCTATATTTGCAAAGCCTGGGAAATGTTATTAGGAAGGAAAGGGAAAGGGAAAGGGAAAGGGAAAGGGAAAGGGAAGGAAGGAAGGAAGGAAGGAAGTTAACTTGCTGTAGCAGAAGGTTCTTTTAATGGGTGTGTGTGTTATGCTTTTATCCTTTTAATTATGTCTTAATGTGTTTTTAAACTGTTTTAATTTAGTGTATTTCACAGAATTGTTTACTTAATGGATTTTTAAAAACTATTATGTCAAATAGATTTTAGCTCTATTTTGTTTTAATTAGTTGTAAGTGCCCTTGGGTCCCCTAGCAGAGGAAAGGCAGGGTATTAAATAATTAATTAATTAGAGAGTACAACTCCCAGAATCTTTCCACCAATCTTCTGGGAGCTGTAGTCCAAAAAATTGGCATTTGAAATCTGCGCATGTGTGCTTATCTTTTCCCCACCTTGCAGACTGTAAGGAAGCATAGCTTTTCAAGCCGTGTTCTCTGAAACCTGCACAAACAATTTTGAATGGAATGCAGGTTGGGCGAAAGAGCTGGGCCCAGCCAGTGCAAGGAAATGAAAATGAGGTCACCGCTGAATAAGGGCTGCGTCTCAGTGGATGTTCTAGCCAGCTGTACAAAACTCTTGGGTCTCGGTTTGGGCCTTCTTGAGTGAGCCTTCCCTAGGAACTTGACTCTGCATGTAGCAGCAAGACAGCTTTGCTGGAGCTCTGCTGAAGTTGTCTGAGACAAGTCCTACTTTGCTTTCTGTGCGTGTTAGCTTGGAAAAATAAGATTTTCTGGTCTCCATCTCCCACAAGTCGTTGGCTGCTGTGGCTGTTGGTCATGCTGGCTGGAGGAATATGATTGTCCAAGAAAGTAACTTTTCTAAGCTGTGATGAGTTTTGGATATTTATACCATGGTGGAGAGCTGTGTTCCATGTGTTTCTTGTTGTTCTGGTTATAACCTTTAAGTCATTTCCGACTTATGGTGACTCTAAGCCAAACTTATTACAGGGTTTTCTTGGCAGGATCTGTTCAGAGAGGTTTTTTGCCATTGCCTTCCTCTGAGGTTGAGAGAGTATGAGTTGCCCAAGGTCATCCAGTGGGTTTCCATGGCGGAATGAAGATTTGAACTCAGATCTCCAGGGTTCTAATCCAATGACCAAAGTACTGTACCACCCTGGCTCTCAAATTTATATCTCACAGTTTCCCAGTTTGGGACTGAAAGTGACTTGCAACAGTTCAAACAAACATAGCTAGAAATTCATAACACATGAAAGTTTAAAATGTCATTAATTTATCAAAAAGATTAAAACCTGTAAAAAGTATAAGCCATTAAGAGACAAATAGGAAATAGAAGTCTCATGATGCAAAGCCCTTTTCTCTCGAGCAATCAGTCTTCCATGTTCTCCTCTATACACTTCGGCAAGTCTTTCCAAAAGATACACTGTCCTGTGTACAGTGTGCACAAATAAATCCTCCTATCCAGGAATGGCTCATGAAATTTTGCTGTCAGAAGCAATGACAAATGTCATTCCATCATCATCCATCTCCCATAATCAAGGTGTAAATTATCCCAAATCAGACAAGTTATTCTGGCACATGATGCAGAAAATTGTACAACCACCTCTCTCTTTCTCTGGTAGTAAAAGCTACTGAGAACAAATTCAGTAATTAAGAATGCGCTGCTCTCTCATGGCATCCAAGTCTACTGCCTGAAGCAGTTGCTTCATTCTCTCTAATGGTGGCCCTGCTCCCAAACCCAAATCAAAATAGTTTTAAATACACATACATGTGTACACACACAATGTGAACAGAGAGGCTTAATTCCAGAAAACACATACTGCTAAATGCATGGATTAAAACAATTATTTTTATCATGTTGATGCTTGCAAAGTGAGCATTGGGAGGATGGATATGGACAAAATGTTTCATAAAGGAGGATTTTCTCTGTGTATCCACTCCTCTCTGAGCATCTATCCCTCAGGTTGCAAGTCAGTGTCTGTGCACCTGCTTTGAAGGCTGAAAGTCCAAGGTTGATCTTCCATGATCTTCAGGTAGGGGTGAGAAAACTCCTGTTCGAAAACGTAGGCCATTTCTGCACAAGATTATTATAGTGCTATTATTCCTCTTTCAAACCCCAGGATTCCATAAGATATTGAAAGTGAAATAATAGCACTGTAACAGGCTAATGTGGAAATGGCCCTAGAAAGCCACTGCCGATCAGTGCAGATTAGGAGTGGGCAACACATAATGCAATACCTGATACTGCATCATCCATATACCACTATGTGCTCCAAAAGCTTTCATTTAAAAAAAGGACTATCATATCTCTTGAAGCCTCTAGAAAGCACACTTTGCCTTTGAAATAAGTCCTTCTGCATAAGTCCTTCTGACCTTCCAAAATTGGTTTTTAGGAAACCAGAAGTGGACTTCTAACTACCTCCAAATGGAGGTGGTGTTACATCCATGTTGGATCTCTGGGGGACAATTGCACCCCATGTCCATCGAACGTTCTTACCCCTGATATTGACAAGATGGGACTCAAACAACCACTGGTTGGGGTTAGCATATAACAGAATCTTCTGTTCCCAAATCCACACATACAGATACCATCTCCCTGCTAGCTACCCTCTTTATCTCTCCAAGTGCATGTGAGAATATCTAGAGGAGATTCTATAAAACCCAAAAAGGATCTTCCCAATCAAATGGTTCATATGAGAGCGAGTGGCCCTACGGATTTTGGAAGGTGCCATTTGGGAAAGTAGTTGTGTGATAGAATCTCCCTGTGGGAAACATTGTCATGTACGGAGCAGTTCTGACAAGATATTGCAAAGAGAATGAGTATTTCTGGGCCTCTGCAACGATTCAAGGTGTGTCATGCCAGCCACCTCCTCCATACAAACCAGAATGAGGCCAACAGCTGTTGGTCTCCTAATCAGGATGAACTAGCATTCTAAAAAAAGGGGAAAATTATCTGTGTTAGTTTAAGCTTCGGTATCACTCTGCTGTGTTGTATAACCATGCCACATTTGGTTTAGGGTGGAATTTGAGAGCAAATAACTTCAAATCACTGTTGAGTTACTGTATGTTTCAGTATAAAATAGTGTTGCTTTTGAAAAAAAAAATCCCTTGCTTGACATTGTAGGAAATCTGACCGTAGAGATAAATGGGATTTTATTCAAGGAGATAATCTGTACCTCGTAAATTACATAAATATAGCAAGCTTGACTTTGAGATAGGTCTCAGTCTCGTTCCGATAGTCCTACAAACCAAGGTTAGAAGAATCAGGACCAAGCATGGTGAGCCTTGGATCTGTGCACCCTATTTGCAGGTGGAGATGACTGTGAATTTCCAATCCTAGTTAGCAGAAAACTGTAGCAGTCAGTTTCATCTGCATGCAGTAAACTGTGGTTTGTTTAAGCTGTAGTTTGCCCTTGAGCAAGGATCCTTGACCACGGCTTGGCCCACTTTGAAGACAAATAACTTCACTGTAATCTGAAAGCTTCTAATCTCTTTCCTTCGCACGCAAAAGATGGCACAAGGAGAGGAGAGAGCATGTGTGCCAAGGAGTTGGCTTCTACTTTTTTTCTTGACATGACAAGTCCTGGTTCATCCTGAGTGAAAAGTGTGGGTGCATGCCAGGCTCTGAGAGAGTCAAACGGAGTGTAATGAGAGGAGGGAAGTATCCTTTTGCAAGTGCGTGAGAAGTAGGCAACCCAGGTAATAAAGGCACGGTGTGACAGGACAAAGTTAATAAGGAAAACATTAGACAGGAAGCTAAAAATATGCCGTGTGGGAGAAGGAATTGATCTGAGGCTTGTCGAGAGAATCTAGTTCAGACGGTGCAGCTGCAGAGCAAAAGGATTCTGGAAAACAAAACGAGTCCAGGATGAAAAGGTACCAAGGGGCAATTGTATTGATGCTTTACTTTCTTTACTAAAGGGTGCTGATGCAGGTTTTCCATGTTGCTATTCATATTCTCCCTTTTTTCAAGGTAATATAGGTAGGGTTCCTGTGTGGTCTTCCCTCTACAGACTGATCAGGTACAGACTTGCTTTGTTTAAGCAAAGGTATTGAATCATCCCCTTCAGACCATATCCTGCAATCTAGCAGTGTAGCAACTGTGGTATGCATATGTGTATGTGCCAGATGACCTGATTTTACGTTTTAAGATCGAAAGTATGAGGATAAATGGAGACAGAGTTGACCTTTTACCAAGTAAAAGGTTTCTGTCGAGCCCAGTAATGCATGCTCTGATTGGCAGTGACTCTGTAGCCCACGGTTCAGGATTCTTACGCCTTCAGACAATTAGTCCTCTGGGATTTCTCAGATATCCATACCCTCTTTACCATGTCACCATCATTTAGTAGTTTCAGTTTGACTTGGGCTTCTTTCTGTATTCTAAAAGGCTGAAATGTCTCTCCTAAGACTTAGTTACTAAGAGCTAGGCTGTGATGGTATTTTTGGTCCTGCTTTTTGGCCCTGCCCATCATTGGGCTGCAGCCCCTGAGAATGCTTTGAATTGAATTTGGCCCTTGGACCGAAAGAGGGTTCCTGCTCTTGGTTTTGGGTGGGGAAGGGTCTTCCCTTTAACTGTCTCTGGATCTTTTGTTCGGGGATGCCAAGGACAAAGGTTAAGACTTAAGGCAGAGGTCCGCCTACAGAACAGATGATTTTGGCTAGAACTAGGCTAACCACTTAAAACCATTCCAAAGTCAGCAGGACCACCGCTAGTGAGATATAGACACACTGCTTTGACTAGGACTCTACACCTACAAAGAAAGGAAAACAACCAGATTACTGTCAAATGGATACTGCAACCTAAAACAAGCTACACCAGTCCGCTCTTTCTACTGAAGCCACCCAACTTCTAGATCCATTGTTTCTTGTTATTGTTATGATATTACTTCTTTCTTGTTTTAATTTATGTTGGGTCTTTCTGCTATAACATGAGCCTTGTATCTAAATATCTGCCTAACAGAACAGAGAAAGAGAGATTTAAAAAAAAGGTTGGAGATCCTAAAGGCTGGACCTGGGACCTTCTGCAGTGCAGAACATATACGTATCCATTAAGCTATGGTACTCCTCATCCCAACACAAAAGACTTAATATCTATTGCCTATACTATTCAGCCAGTTAATTAAAAGCCATCTTCCACAATGATGCAGATCTCTACTACTTTCTCATATACCTGGAAATAAACTCAGTTGGTAAGTGTGTAGATCTGAGATTCAGTTTGGGCACAGCAAAGAAAACTTTTTGGTCTAATTCAATCTAAACAGCTTCTTGTTTTCCTCTGAAAACTCAAGACACAACTGTGACAAATTCACATTTTTTTGGTGTTCTCGCATAAAGGGTTTCTCCAACTTTAATCCATACCTGATCCAGCTGACCTGGAAGTTGTTTACTCAAAAATAATACAGCTCTCCACTAATATTAGTGAAGGGAGGAAATCTGATAGGCCACAACTTTATTGTAGGCTGACTTCATGCACTTGAAGGCTGAAATGTGATGGAAAGCAGAAAGAGGGATTTACAATCTGATTAAAATTGTGTTTTTGCTGAAACCAAACTGCACTAAAAATCATTCACATAGACATATAACTTAGGAGCCCCTAAGGAGCTTTAGGAGCATGTTAAAAATATGCCTAATTGTTTCTCTTACACAGTTGTTTTCACTAGAAGTTACTGGGATCTCCCCTCGGTCAGTCTGTTAGAAATATGAAGTACTATTGGATGGTTGCATTTGCAAGTCACACTAAGCTGTATTTCGTGTTAGCCATGATTTGTTGCTTAAGCCATAAATTGTTCTAGAGATGATCAAGTGAACAAATCTTGTTTTCTCGTGTGTTTCATTGCTTGTCCTTTTGTCAGTTTATGTTCCAGGCTGGGAAGTTTGAGAATCACTGGGACTGAGTCATGAGTTTAGACATAATAGTAAGTCACTTGGATCGAGTAATGAGTTCAGACATAATAATAAGTCATGTTTGAAAGTAGCCATAGTTTATAAGCCAACAGCTGTAGTTTGTGCCTGACTAAGAAACAATAGGATATTTTGGGGATGGCGGCACAGGTTCAGGCACACAAAAAGTCATAGTTCAACAAACCACAACCTGGATTGTCATTATGTGCAAATCTGAGCTAGTATGTGAGTATGATGCATGCTAGCAGAGAGCTGAATTTCTGTATTGGGCGTAAAAAGGACAGGTTGCTCCATTCCTTGTCTGCCGGTGCACCCATCTGCATAAAACCGTGTACTTCTCTATGTGAAGATCAGGTTAATCCTTAAGAACAAAGCTTCTTATCAGTTAAGGTCCAAGTGGAAGTGTCTCAAACATAATATGTAAGGACTTCTGAATGATGCTGTGAGCTCCCAAAATCTTTATATTGCCACACTGATCTTTCTTGGAATAGAAATCTGGTGTCGAAGCCACTTCTACACTAGCTTTCTACTTGGGGTGGAAGAACTCAATCCTCTGTGTCCTGCAGACTTAAAAAGATGAAAAATGAATGGAGGCTTGTTTAACGTTTTTTAAAAACAAACAAACAAAGAACTAGAATGGGGTCCACTGCAATGTTTAGATGTTAGGTTTTAAGCAGCATTTATGAACCTCCCCTTGGGTTGTTTTAAACCTCTATCATAGAATATACACTACTAAACTAAATTAAAGCCCCAGAATTGCTGGCGTTAGGGGCAAAGGATCTCTGCAAAAGTGGAAAAACACAAATAACTTTAGCTTCTCAAACCATATTTAACAGACAAAAAAAGTATGATCTACATATTCAATCCATTATGGATACCTCTGAGGTGTCAGGGTTCCTTTGCAAGGCAGAAGTGGATGGCGGGGGGGCATGCTACCCCCTCCAACTGCTGCCCTTTGCCATTTTTAATAGGGACTTGCAAGCCTTGTTTGCCGTCTCTGAGTCTCGTGGAGCTTTCAGTCCCTATTAGCAATGGCCTAGGGCAGTAGCAGAGGCATCAACAAATAATCTGTGAATAATCAAATCCGCAAAAATGAAATGCACAAATGTAGAGGGCTGACTGTATTATGTTGTCCGTCAGTATGGTGACTTGTAGCCTTGTTTCTTTCAGGATAGGCTTAATCTGTAGTAGTTACATGAAGCAGTGGAGAAGAGCTTGGTGTTACCTTTGTAGACTATAATTCCCAGAATTCCTCAGCCGTTGTGACCAGTGGCCACTTTGGGAGCTGTAGTCCAAAAAAAGTAAGTTTTCTAAGCTCTAGCCAACACGAATGCCAATGTGACCTACTGTGAAGTTGAGCCAGTGTGGTGTAGTGGTTTGAGGCATTGGACTACAAGTCTGGAGATGAGTGTTTGAATTCCCACTTAGCCATGGAAAGCCACTGGGTCACCTTGGGCAAGTCACACACTCTCAGCCTCAGAGGGAGGCAAAGACAAATGCCCTCTGAACAAATCTTGCCAAGAAAACTCCATGACAGGATCGCCTTAGGGTCACCAAAAGTCAGAAACAACTTGAAGGCATGCAACAACAACTGTTAAGTTGCAAGTGGCTATCTCACAGTTGACAGATTTAAGAGTACCATTAAAAGGAATTCTTATTTCCACCACCCCCATTTTCCAAGGAGCTCAGACCTATATATGTGGTTTTCTTTCTGTTGTTTATCCCCACATCAGCCCTGTGAAGTAGGTTAGATTGAAAGATAATGAGGCGTGTGGTGAGTTTCACAGCAGAAAACTAAAGTTCAGGGTTTGCGCCAAGGTTTTGAATTTATATTTAAGGAAGCTCTGCTTTCCCTTTTGTTACACATTTTTAAGTGCTGTGTTGTATTTCAGAAGGTGATTAAAGATCTCTTATGCTTTGTTCTTTTTAACCACTGTGAGGTCCCTCCCTTTTTAAAAATAGCAGTTTTAATTGGATTCTTTAAAATGTTTTGAAGAGGTTGCTGTCTTGAATTGCTCTGTGATTTAGGCCCAAAATAAAAACATCTATAGTAAATATAAAAATAAATGATCATTTGTGGGAACTTACTTGGCCCAAGGAGTGCCAGTTGCTAATCCTTTCATTGGAGCTGTTTCTTTCTGCAACTTGGGACAAGCAGAACCAAGGGACCCTTTCATACTACAGAACTGGAGCATTATGGTTCTACTTTAACCGCCATGGTTTCGCCCTGTGCAGTCATAAGATTTGCAGTGTAGGGAGGTGTATTTAGAATTCTCAGCCTGAGAATGCTAGTACCTTATCAAACTACAAATCCCAAGATTCCATAGGATGTTGCCTTGGAAATTATGTAGAATTATGTAGTGCAGAAGGGCTCAAATTCTATAGCATTCAGATAGTGCTGCTGGCCTAGGATCTGCAATTCCATGCCTCTGCTCTCTTCCGCCTGTAACCTTAAAAAAAGAAGGGAAATTTTGCTTACTGTGCCTGTCAGTATTGGGCACCCTATCCGTATGTGCCTCTGCCTACATTAAGTTCTCTGGGGTGCCAACAATGGGCAGGGTTGTACAGGGAAACCGAGGGCTTCTTTTGATTAAGTTTTGGATGCCTTTCCAAGTTCCCGGTGCCCTGCTGTCAAAAAGCTTCTGCCCTGCTAACTGGTGAGTGGCTTAAGGAGATACCACCTTGGAGCTGCGGGTTTGAATGTTGACCTCCCAAGAATGCTCCATTTAAAAGTTTGCCAGCTTCCTGATTTGAATCTTGTGTAACCAACTCAGCAGGCTGACAGGAGCTTTAGCAGAAGCGGAGTCCAGCAAGTGAGGGAGGGATGTCTGTGGAGCATGTCTCGGCACGGGGTGGGTAAGGCACGGCTCATCGGAAGGCCCTCGGAATGGGGAGTTCTCATCTCGTGTTTCAGTAAGTGTGCATTATGCTGAAGGGGGGGCTTAATTTTGGGGAGGAGTCTAGAACCAATTTTATGTTTCCGAAATGCTGGAGTTTCCAATCGGTTGGGCTGTAATGACTCAGAGAAACAAAGAATGGCATTGTCGGTCTTTGTGATTTTTTTCACCCAGCTTGGAAAAATTCCTTTTTTGCACTGCAACTCCCAGAAGCCCTCAGCCAGCATGGTTGGTGTCCATACTGGTTCAAGGAGTCAAAAAAACTTGAAAAAACTAACATTTCCAAGCTTTGAATGTTTTTTCTTCCTACGAGCTCTGACTTTTAAGGGGAGGTGATTGCCCAAAAAAAGGTGGCGTTTCCAGGTCTAAACCACTTTTCATGTTGAGGTGTGGGCGAGGCTGTACAGTTGGGTATTTTGGGCTTTGTCACCACTCGGTGGGAAGCTGTGGTCTGTCTGCACTGGCTTAACCCACAGTGAGAAGCTCAAATTATCCTTGTATCGACTGTAGGAGTTAAAATAACACAGAATTGAATTTTGCAGAGGTAGAGCGTGGAAAAGCTTCTCTTTGGGACTACAGCTTCCAGAAGTCTTCAGCCAGCGTGGTAGTGATGGTGGTTCAGTGCCTTCAAGTCATTTCTGACTTTTGGTGACCCTAAGGAGAACCAGTCATGGAGTTTTCTGGGGATGAGAGTGTGTGATGTGCCCAGGGTCACCCAGCCAGTTTCCTTGGCTGAGCGAGGAATCAGAATCCTGGTTTCCAGGGTTCACCTTTCAAGCAACTACACCATGCTGGCTCTAAAAACAAAATAATAAAAAAAACCCCTCCCACTAGTCTTTCTTAGATCTAATGCTGCCATGGTAGTTGTTTACTCATGGATGGAAGGAGGGGGGCATATTTTCCTTTTTGGGTGTGGCTCATAGGACATCTTTTTTCAACTGGAGTGAGCCGGGTGAAGGACAGATCCTGCACCTCCCTGTCCCTTCCCTCCATTATAGCTGTGGAATCCAGCCTTGCCTGGACAAGCAAATCTTTTTCCTTTATCCGCTCTTGAAAAATCCTAGCTTAAAATGCGCCTGAGCAAATCTCTGCCTTGTCTGATTGAGGCAGAAAATCCACTTAGGGCACTGCGTGTTTCTCTCCCTTCCTCCCTCCCTTTCTCCATTTATCCCAAGCCCTGCTGCCAGTAGCAGAGGTGGGGAGGGGGGAATTGTTTTGCTGCAAGAGTCAGTCCAGACAGTGGTGGCTGTTGCTTTATGGGCTGAGTTACTGTTGTTTAGAGAGGGCGCTTGGCATCTCAGGGGTACAGGAACTGCCAAGCCCATAACTGCAAAAGTCCAAGCTCTCTATTTCGCGCTCTCTTACTCTCAACATGATTTTTGTCAGTGTATTGGAAGATCAGTGATTTAGGCCAAAGGAGGACTTGATGGAAAATCTTGGAAAAGTTGTTGTTGTTGTTGTTGTTGTTGTTGTTGTTGTTGTTGTTGTTGTTGCAGTAGGAAGACTACAGTGCTCAGGATCTCCCTCCCCCTCCCCGCATCATAGATAAGTGACTGGAGAGAGTTGTGTTGAGTGACAGTCTAAAAAAAGTAGCTTTTATAAGTTTTGCTTAATAGCACGTGCCTATATGGGCCTTGGGGGGGGTTGCAGAAGAAAAAGTAACTTCTCCAGGTTCTACTGGATGATGCAAGCCAGGGTGAACTGCGGCAGCTATAGAGCAAAGGAATGAGCCCTTTCTGAAAATCTGCTTTGATAGAGCAGGTCAGTGTGGTGTGTGTAAACTATAGCACCCTCAGGTGTGATGATTGTAACGCACAGAGGCTTAAATCCCGTTGTTAGCCATGGCTGGAGTATAAACTCATTGATTCAGTGGGATTTACTTGTGTGTTGTCTCTGCATTCAACAGTTGATTGAATGGGTCTTTTCTAGTTAGGATTAGCCAACAGGATGCCAAACAGAGTTTCCTGGTAGAACTCTTGCTTTGTGCGTGTGGGTTGGCATGGTTGCAGATAATTCTGCCACCAGTGATGTGGCAGCTGCATGCGACCCAAGGCAGGGGTGCCAATGCTGACGCCTGGTGGATGAATCTATGAATGAGGCAGGCCATGACATGCAGGATCTGCCTAAAATGCTTGGGCAAGTTACTAGAAAACTCATCTGTCACAGATGAACTTATCCCCTCCAGGCTAAAGAGAACACAACGTCACCTTCATCTTGTCTGGGTTCAAGTTCATCTGGTTACTCTTATCCACTTCCTCTTGTTCTTAGTTTCTAAGCTAACAGGTATGCAAACTGAGGGTGCTATGAAGGATCATTTGTCAATGTATTTGTAAATGTAACTAGTATCTCATACTTCCCCCAGTGAAATCAAGTCAACAGCTACAGCTCTTGTCCTTCCTTTGTAATTCTCACAACAATCCTGTGAAGCAGGTAAGGCTAAGAGAGAGAGACTGTCTGGCCTAGGTCAGTGTAGATTTGGACCAGGATTTCCCGAGTTATAGTCCAATGCTCTAACCACTATACCATGCAGCAGCATTGAAATGTACTTTATAGAGTATTGCAACAAAAAGATAAGGTCCTACTCTGAGAAGAATTAACTGTACGTTTTTTGATTAGGTGTGTTAGTTCTATGAAATGAGACATGCGCCACAAAGAGAATATTTTGTTTCCACATTTTGTATGTGACATGTCTGAAGCAAGCCTGTGAAGTTACACAGAACCCTTCAGGCATAAGAACAGGGGTGGAGGAAGAAAGTGTATAATGGTGGTTGCATTTCTGGGCTGATGTTAAGCCTGGTAAAGCCAAGTTCTTTCTTTCTTGGAAACACAAAGAAGCAGAAGAGATTCCTTCACTTACTGGATTACAACCTGAGAAGCTGTACAGCTCTGTGGTGTGATGGTCGCCTCTCAATCGTTTGCATCCCCTGGAAACACATTCCTACGCTGATGCTGGGATGCCACACATAACTTCCGAAAATAAATGCAGAGATCAAGCCGTGAACCAGGAAATCAGTGTAAAAGATGCCTTGCCTCCTCTAAACTCAGTTCACTTTCTGTGGTCC
Source organism: Ctenosaura bakeri (assembly GCA_948474755.1). Classification (NCBI taxonomy): domain Eukaryota; kingdom Metazoa; phylum Chordata; class Lepidosauria; order Squamata; family Iguanidae; genus Ctenosaura; species Ctenosaura bakeri. Next base: position 409,806 of record CAOLHI010000035.1, on the reverse strand, counting down.
CAGGAGAGGTCCTATTTGTGCTATGCTTCATTTTAATTTCTGAGTCACACTTCCTTCTTCTGAAACAAGGTGAGACTATGTAGTCTTCCATCTGTTTGTTGAACTGCAACATCCAGCATCCCTCACTGTTGGCTATGTTGGCTAGGACTGATGAGAACTGTAGTCCAATGCACCGTTTCCCACTCTGTCCTTAGATATCGCTTCCTGATTTAATTCTGTCTTCATAGTGATGCTCTAAGACTAGTTTGGTGGGGAGCCTTTGACCTGGCAAATGAGGTGGAGTACAATTCCAATAAGGTCTGAGCATTGGCCATGCTGTCAGGGACTCCTGGGAGTTGAAATCCAAAATATCTGGAGGACCAAAGTTTCTCTTCCCTAAGGTTATGTCAAAGTGAGATGCCCAAGAGCCTCAAGAAGGAGAAGAGCAAACTTCTGGCTGTTTCTCTACCTCTGCCTTGAACAACCTGGCACCCTCCAGGTGTATTGGACCATGGCCATGCTGGCTGGGAATGATGGCAATTTTATAGGTGGTGGTTGTTGTAGGTTTTGTGGGGAATTTTATAGGTTGTTGTTGTGGGTTTTTTGCCTGCATCTGTGGCTGGCATCTCCAGAGGATCTGAAGATCCTCTGAAGATGCCAGCCAGAGATACAGGCGAATGTCCGGAGAAAATACTAACAGGCCTCAAAGCCCGAAAAACCCACAACAACCTATGGATTCCAGCCGTGAAAGCCTTCGACTTTACATGGGAATTTTAGTCCAACACATCTGAAGGGCAACAGGTTGTTCAAGGCTGGTTTCTTTTGACTGGTGGCAGCTTTCTATGTCCCAAGTCTGGGGAGGGAGTAGGCCCATTGTAGCAACTAGTAGCTTCCCATCACTTGCTTTAGACTTCACTTGGGAGGTACCAGTGATAGAAAACAGCATTCACTTGTCGTCTTGCTTGTGCATTCTGTAATGCACATGGTCCCATTGTGAGATGTGCAGGCTTTGCTTTTATTTGGAACACAAGTTCTGTGTTAGCACATTGCTCTAGATCAGCTGTCATGGGAAACCATGCTTTCCTGCTATGTGCGCAAGCTACCGTGTGATTCTGGCTTGCTTCCTCTGTTTTCTTTTGTGCACCAGAGTAAGAGATTAGGAATCCTGGGTTCTGGTTTTAAACTAAACACAGTTACCTTGAACTCTAAACTTTAGGGAATTGTGGCTTATTGAAAGCCACAACCTGAAACCACAATGTGATCTCTGCTTGTTCTTGCTGACAATTGTTTACAGTACAAACTTGTCTAAGGATATAATCTGTATGTTTCTTGCTATGGCCTTTCTTTTCTTCACTTCTTCTCATGCTTCGTAAGTGCTGCTCTTCTGATTTGGGCCACATCCTGGACAAGGGGGGTACAGTCAGCAGTCTCTCTCCAATTTCTCTGTTTGCAGGACGTGCTGAGCCCTGGGAGCTGCCGTAGGGCCCTGGGAGTGGCTAAAAGTAGCAACAAAGCTGACCCAGAAATAGCTGTGAGATTTCCAAGAAAACAGCTCAGTGCTTGAGATCAAAGGCTACTTGACCTTCTCTCTCATGCAGGCATAAACCCACCCTCCCAATCCACACTGGGTAGATCCAGTCCTTTACAGACAAGAGTATTGTGTATTGCGTAGTCTTGGCATTGAATCACTCCTGTACTTTGATTTGTTTTTAAACCCAGAGGGTGGGAGAGAGCAAGGAAGCATGATATTGTGCCTAATAACTCGTGACTTGCTGGCCTAGTTGATGAAATCTGGGCCATTTCCGCACTAGCCTGTTATAGCACGATGATTCCACTTTCAACATCCTCTGGAATCCTGAGGTTTGCAGTTTTGAGAGGGGCCGACTGGGAGGGGCTGATCAGGAGGGGCCGACTGAAACTGCAAACCCCAGGATTCCAGAGGATGTTGAACGTGGAATCATCGTGCTATAACAGGCTAGTGCGGAAATGGCCCTGGTTAGTGCAGTTGGGGCTTGTAGTACAGACTGCAGTTAACGAGCCCTCTGACAATGAAGCTCCTCTTTGCAAAGACATTTAATGCCCATCCCTTTCTTCCTTCTCCTCTGTCTAGCTGTCTTTTTTAAGCAGCATTGGCATTTGGAGGGTAGTGAAGGAGGGCTGGAGAAAACCATTTGGTGTCAGGTTGCAGCAGTTTGTCTGTAGTAAACAGTGCAATAAACAAGGCTTGAACTGGGAAAGAAAAAGATTCTGCTCTACTGTACCCTGTTGAACCTGTGTGTGCCTAACCTACGGCAAGCACAGTAACAACGGCTGCCTCCAGAATGCGTTTATGAGCATGTGTGCATAGCAAAACAGCAGAGAAGCCTGGCTATGGCTACAAAAATAGAAATCATAAGAAAAGTAGAGACTGGTGAAAGAAAAAAAGAATCATCTCTTGATGTCCTTTGGAAGATGCCTTTCAAGTCACCTCTGGAAGGTTCAAGAAGCTTTGGTTTACTAATGGAAGGTTTGCCTGATCTCATTATTTCATTTCACACATGCATCTTGTCAGCTTTCTGTAAAAAGTTGGCTGAAACATGTTGAACTGCTATTGCCTACTGTGTTTAACAAATTTGGCCACCCAAATGGAAACTGTGAGAAAAATGGATCCTGTTGAAAGAAAAACTCATCCCTGGATGCATTTTGGAAGAAGCCTTCAAATGGTTTCTAAGAAAGTTCAACATGTTCTTGTTTGTTTATTTATGCAGGACTTACCTGACCTGATTGTTCCATTGTACATGTGCATATTGTTAGTGCTGAAGAAAAAGTTTGCTGAAATATCTTGAACTACTCTCCCTTTTTGTAACATAGGAATCTATCTGTTTTGGTTTTGTGTCATCCATGCCTCTGCTACCACATTTTCTGTTAAAAAAATAATGTTGAGGAACAGATCTGCTTCATTAACTGAGATATACTTGTAATTTATCGGTGCACAGAACTGGCCCTGCCATTAGACAAACTGAGGTGGCAGATGGGCAAAGGAAGCAAATTTCTAGTTATTTACTTTGTTGCTGTTGTATATTATTATTATTTTATTATTATTATTATTTATTTGTATCCCGCCTCTCTATATGGATCGAGGCGGCAAACAACCTACAAATAGCATGTATTTTGAATCATTTCTATACATGCTCCCAACAAGCTGGGTGCTCATTTTACCGACCTGCGAAAGGATGGAAGGCTGAGTCAACCTTGGAGCTGGGCAGGATCAAACTCACAACCTTGTGGCTTGCAGTACTGGCATTTAACCACTGCACCACCAGGGCTCCAGGGTATATCTGCTGGTAATGGGGAGAACTGCCTCTAGGTTCTTCTGTTTCATGTACAAAACAATAACCTGGAAGGCCACCATTTTGGGTGTCTGAAAGTCACCATGTCATCACTTTGGGTTGCTTTTTGAAAGCCTTTTTAAAAATTGTTTGAAGTCATCATCCTCAAACACATTTTTTGTGTGTTTTCAAGCACTTCCAGATGAGTTTTTTTTTTTTTTTAAGCCAGCTTTTTGGGGAAGATGCTAGCATGAAGGAAAGGCTCAGTCAGGATGCAAAGAACCCAAGGGCTACTAATACTCTCCAAGGGCCAAATGTGACCTGTAGGCTGTATGATTCCCACTCTTGCCATGGGCAATTGCAGGGGTGGCAATCTCAGGCTGTGTTGGCTGGGGGAATTTGGGAGTTGTAGTTAAAAAGAAGACGTAATTTTCCCCAGCTCTCTACCGGTGTATACCTGTATTGCTCCACCATTCCATTGTGGCCATTTGGATTAACCTCTATTCCTTTTGTTTGGTTTAAATGTAAACACTGATCCGTTCAAACAGTTTGACTTAGCTAGCTTAAATTCAGAAACCAAGAGTGGTAAAATAAGACAACCAGTGTGATGTAGTGCTTTGAGTGTTTGGTTCAATTCCCCACTCGGCCATGGAAACCCATTGGGTGATCTTGGCCACATCACACACTTTCAGCTCCAGAAGATTCTGTGATAGGGTCGCCTTAGGGTGGCCATAAGTTGGAAATGACACAACAACAAAGTAACTAAAAAAAGTTTATTGAGTAAGTCAAAAGACCATGTCAAAAGCAGAGAATAATGAAAAAAAAACCAAATACTTACATAATGTAATAAATTTGAAAGTAAGGAAAAGGAGCCTATGACTTTGCTACTTTAGACATTTTTATTTTTTCTTTTCTCCTTAAAACTGGCTGCTTTAACTGCAGAAAAGGCAACCTTCTGAGCATTAGTTGGTTAGTGTGCCTTGCAGAAGAAAATTCAGGGTGTCCTCTGAATCCAGAAGTTAATTTGTGGTTTGGGCAGCAGGCCGGGGCTTCAGCGTTGCTTGCTCCTTGGAAGGAAGTGCTGTTTCATTTTGGGAACCCATCTAAAGAATGCAGTAACCAGTGCTGAAATAGCAAAGAACCATTCCCCACCTCCTTCTCTGTACTGACCTAGTTTGAAGTATGAGAAAAAGAGGGAGAGGGAAGGTGGCGAGAAAAGAAGCACTGGGAAGACTGTGTAGCACATAAGGACAATTCAAGGAGGCTATAAGAAGCAAACAGTCCAGTGCTGCAGATTTCAGTATGTTCTCTGTGGACGTGAGCACTTTGTTCTTTCGGGGAAGGGAGAGAGCGGACCTCAGTGGTACAGCTTATGCTCTGCATGCCAAAGGTCCTTGGTATCTGCTCGTTGAATATTAGGGAGTTGCAGTTGTGAAGAAATGGAGACATTTAAGTAGAAGGCATTTTCCTCTTTTTCAGCCTAGGTGTACAGGTGTAAGGGTCCCAGCACTCACAGGGTCAGAGCACCATGACTTTTTGATTAGCAGGAACAGTGCTATCGCTTGCCAGCCCCTGAAGCTTCCCTGTTCCCTCTGAGCTTAGCTGCAATCCTTATATTACCAAGGAGGGAAATGGATTTTCTCAGCAACAGTATATTGTTCTGAGCTGTCCTAGTTGTGATGCTAAGAATTTTGGGGCACCTTGGTCACGAAAAGACAAGTGAGATCCATTTGCTCATGGTCTGGTGAAAATTGCTAGAACTGGTTTGTTGGTGTGCATCTGCCTGCATTTTTGGACCCAAATGCGGCTTTTTGATTTCTTGCTCACATTCTGGTTGCCCAGAGCACTGTCCTAGCCTCTCCACAATCTTGTGAGGTAGGCTGGTCTATGAGTCTCCAGTCTCCAGTCTAGACCTCAGCTTCTCAAATCAGTTTTCGGCAACCACTCTGTGCTGTCTCCTATTATCTCCCCAATGTGCCACCTCTTTCCCTGTGTTCCAGCACTGCAGTCTCCAGAGTCACTCAGGGGCACCCTCTTGACTTCCGCCATACGTTAACTTCAGAGAGCAAGGATGCTCAGAGAGGTTTGCTAGTAGCTTCTTTCCCACCTACCCCTTCCCCACTGTTGAAACAGAAGAAGGAAATAACTAAATAAATGGGCGAGTTGCAGTCCCTGACGGTTTGCATTCTATTTTTATTATTGCTTACATAGCACCTAGGATCTGTGGCTGTGTCAGCTGGCTCATGTGATTGGTACCTGAAGATACCACAAATAGGTTTGAGTGGCCTCTTTTGCTCTTGGCTGCAGCGCTGACAGTTCCTGGTTTGGTCGTATAATAATGGAATGAGAGAGGTAGAAGAAACCTCAGGGCTCAGCTAGTATAGCTCCCTTCCAGAGCAGGCATGGGAGAGTTAGTAGCTACAGACCTTAAGGAACTAATGAAACCCATCTTGTGAAACGTTTTGTTTTGTTCAGAAAAGGACAGTGTCCTTAGTCCTGGCTGCTACTTCTCTCCTTTTGCAGATGATGGTGGTTGTACTCACCTACTTGGAAGAATTCTGGCCTTGTTTCTTATTTGGGGATGGAGGACTGACCTTTAACTCAGTCTTTCCCAACCTCAGAGTTTGGAAACTTGGACGACAAGTTCCAGAATTCCTTTAGCCAGCAATGCCACACAGTGACCATTATCATGGGGAGGGGGAGTTGTGGGGCTTGTAGTACAAAAAAAGAAAAAGGAAAGGAAAGACAAAAAAGGAAACAAAATTCTGAGCAGACATTGTGGTGCAGCTTATCTGCGGAAACCAGATCAAGAGAGACCGACTTACGAGTTCGCACAATCAGATCCTCACTTCTGCTTAACCGCTTCCTCTTTTATATCAGTGGAAAAGCTCCTGAGGCCATTGATAATGTGCAGGCATTCAGTGGCATATATGTGGTAGAATCCTTCCTGTAACATTTCCAGGAAATCACAGATACATAGTGCAATGTGTTTTTTGGGGGATTTCTTTTTGAAATCTATCCAGAAATGATACTATGAAATAGAGGCTTTGACTTGGGGTCAGTCCCTGACTAGAGGCTAAATCTTGTGGAGTTTGTAACTCTTATTCTCTGTCAACAGTATGGCCTCCAAGTCTATTTGTAGGCAGGCTGCACACTCTCAGCCCTCAGTCACTTGGGACAACAGTAGTTTAAACCCTAGCCATTTCCACACTAGACTGATATAGCACTATTATTACACTTTCAACATACTGTGAAATCCTGGGGTTTGTAGTTTAGTGATTCCAAGATTCCATCAGAGGTTGAAACTGGAATAATAGCATTATAACAGTCCAGTGCGGAAATGGCCATAGTCAAGAAGAAATGGCCTTCAGACTTAAAAAACAATGACGATTTTCAGCAGTTGATAATCAGATGGTTTCAATTCTGCTTTGTAGCTGGGCTCCATCTCCACCTCCTTCTCAGTGTTTATTCCAGGGGTTTATTCCTGGGGTTTCCATAGGATATTGAAAGTGGAATAATAGCACTATAACAATCTAGTGTGGAAATGGTCCCCATCTCTTATCATACCATTCTGCCTGACCAGCATGTTCTTGTGGGTCAGTGCAGAATTAGCAGGATTTGTACTTTGAAAAGCTGGACCCCTCAAGCAGCAAGGCCATGCTTGATGGAGAATTCCTGGAGTTATGATCTTCACAAGAGAGAAGGATCTTTTTGGTGGTGGCGGCGGCTGGCTTTTAGAAGTCTTAGGTAATGCTATTGTTTCCATCTTAACAAGTGAAAAACAGTCCTTCCCTCTGCAGAGCTTCAGTCCAACTTCTGAGTAAAATTTTCTGGCTCTTGCTTCTTACTCCTAGTATTTTATCCGTCTATAGCTTGTTTTTTGTTTTATCCTTCTATAGCTTGTGTTAAAATGCTTAGCAGCCTTCACTGATTTTTAAAATTTTAACTCAGGCAAATGGTTGAAATATAATACATGTGAAATAAGAGAGTTACGGCTTCTGTTTGCCACACCTTGCCTGTGTGATGTGGAGAAATTGAGTGCTGTGAAAGTAACCGTGGCTAAATTGCCAGCCATCTTTGGTCTGAGGTGGGCCAGGGGTTGGCTGAAAATGGAAAAGAAATGCGAGCAGCTGCTTACCAATTCATTTAACTTCAGATTCTGGGAACCTCTGATCTCTGAGATATTTCCTGAGCAGAAAAGCAGAGCTGAGTCAACTCTGAGGTCTTGGAAAGAAGAAGGCAGTAAGAGAAAGTCACAGTTTTGAAAGATTTTATCTCTTATTAAATTATTCTGTGTTTCCAATGTTCCAGCTTCAGGATAAGAGAACGAACTTAAAAAACAAACAAAAAACCTTTGGCTACAGCTGGCCAAAAGAGACTTCTGTTGTATTGTGGGATGCAGGCTAAGAACTACCCACAAGAAGGTCCTGTCTTAACCAAAAGAAGAGGAATTAGTAGAAGAGTAGTTCAATCTTCCACAATGCTGCACCTTTGACATGTGCTAGACTGCAATTCCCATCGCTCCCAGTCAGCCACAAGCCATGTTGCTATTATAGGCCATGACTGAAGTGATGTAAGTGGGTTAGGAACAGGTGAGGAACTCCGATTACAGCTGAGGAACAGGCAAGGACTTGTTATTGGATCAGCTATAACTATGCAAAGTTATTTCCCTGGGAAATAAATGTTTCTTTTCTTCCCGTTCTTACATCCTGTTGTCAATTTCTGCTTTACAACTGCTTCTGCATTCCTGATGTGTCAGAGCAAATCTCTTTGCTGACCTTGTATGTGTGTATTCTTTATATATAAATAGCAGGTGCAGTTTCATGTTTTAAACTTAATTAAATTTTACCACCATCCTGATGGGAAAGGGGCAAAATGGATGTTGCTTCTGCTTCCTTGAGGGTAAGCATGCAGACTTCAGGAAAGCACCATTTCCTTATAGAAAAGGCTCCCTTATTTTTGAAGTAAAATATTTTCTTTATGAGTTATGTTGTGCTAAATATTTTCCTTTCTTCAATTTTACATTGTATAAAAAGGAAATTAAATGTTAAAAAATATTTTTAATATTTTTTTTTATCTCTTAGCAGCCACCTGACCTCTTTAATAATCAGCAACCTGACATGGCACAACCTGCTTTTTTTTCTGTTTCGGGACAGGCCTAGTTGTTTGACATCCTCTGGAGCCCTTGACTTCTTTAACCTCCTTATCTTGAATAACTTTGTCTATTTCGAGCAATTTCCTGCTCACTCTGAGAGTTTGGATTGCAGCACTTCAAAGGTTGCTGAGGGCTTTGCTGGTGATCTCTTGGTCCTGTGTGGTGATAGCCTTTTGCCTTTTGGCTCAAGTACTGTTTACTTTGGGTTTTTCCAAGCCCTCCTGCAAAGCTGATTCACTGATAATCAAAGCTATCTGGAAGATAACAGGCAGCGGACAGAATTGCTGGGGAGGTTCAGGATGAAATAACAGTATTCTTGTACAGAACACTTGTCTGGAGGTTGAGGAAAATGAACAACACAAAATGACAAAATCTTGAGGTTCCCAGAGCAGCATCCCAAAGGCCGTGCTTCAGTGTCACCTGCCCAGGGTGCTGACAAGCACTGCCTTATTTGTTATACATTTATATCCTACCTTTCCTCCAATTAGTTCCTCCTACTTTATCCTTGCAACAGCCCTGTGAGTTAGGCCAAGCTAAGGGCCAGTAATTGGCTTACCCAGTGAGATTTGTGGCACATCTTGAGGTTCCAGGTCAGCCCGCCAACCTAGGGATAGAAAACATAGGGCCCTCCAGATATTGTTGCTGCAGTTTGCAGCAGCCCTAGTCAGCACAGTGGGGTGAAAGTCTGGGAGTTGGAGTCCAACAACACCTGTGGGACCATAAGATCCTCACCACTCCTGTAACCATTATGCATTACTGCCTCTGCCTTGCAGCTCATGTCTGAAGGTCCAGGGCCAGTAATCTGGCTATGGCTGAACAGGTGTGGTCAGTGCCTGGATTGAAATCCACATGAGAACTTTTATGTACAACACCTTGAATGCTGTAGAAGACGAGGGGATATAAACCTTTATAAACGTATATGCAGGCGTGCTTTTAACTGTGTTGTGTTTACTCATATTTGCTGGTGTATAAGATGCATCCGTGTATAAGACGAACCCCATTTATACACCAGCAAATACTTTTTGCTGACGTGTAAGACACACCGGCATATAAGACGCGCCGCCCCATTTTCAGAGAGTATTTTTCGGGGGGAAAAGTGATTCTTGTATGCCAGCAAATACAGTATTTTCATTTTTAAGACACTGAGGGTTCTCATTTTGCATAATGTATAAATAAATAAAGTTAATAATGATGATAATATAAAAGTAGTAATGAATACATCCATGCAGTAGCCGTGATCCTGCAGTTGGGGCCAGCATCTCGCTGTTGATATATGTAAGTGTATAAGTATTTGGAGTGGATGTTGTAGAAGATGTACAATGGCCATATCCTGCTGACAGTGGTGTAAGTAGTGTTCCATGTGTGAAACAGTGGTACATACAGCTGTGCATCAAAGTACAAAGAGTAGCTTGTGAATGTACATCGCTGTTGTGCATAGCGCATTGCCATTGTGCAATAAGATGTGAGCCCCGCATGTTGATCGTTTATCCCCATATATTATGCTACATTGGCATTCAGTATGGAGGTTGCATAAGGCAAGTGTAATGTGATTTTGCTGGAAGATGCTACACAGGGAGTGTTTCTTTGTGCCACATCTGTTGTCAGGCTAGAGTAAGGGCTTGCTTGGCACTGACTCACCAAGGAAAGTAGGATGTTATGGAGGCATGAGTGCACCTTGTCCATCTCTCTTTCTCTTTCTTGCCACTTACATCTAAACCAGTAAATTTGTTGCTTTTAAGTTGCTGCGCCAAGTCTTCAATTCACTACCACCTCGTTTTTCTTCTGATTTTTCTCATCTTTGTCCCTGAATGAGGAATCTGTCTGGAGGGTTCTGTGTGTGTGCATTTAAAAAAAAAATCCAGAAGTTATAAATATGTTTCTACTTGTAAAACATAAAATGTGCCCTTTGCATGCTTCAAATATGAGTCACCATTCAAAGTAGCAGCAGATTGTATATCTATGGGTCCTTTTGAAGATCTAGTATTCTAAACCCAGTTTTCCCAGATTGGGTACAATCCGTTGTTGTTGTTGTTGTTGTTGTTTTAAGTATTTATGTATTGCCTCCTTGCCCATCAGGGTCCCCAAAAAAGGCACAATAGGTAAGAGCATCTAAAAGAGTAAGAGAGAAAAACTTTAAAAACAAATTAAAATGCTCTTTAAGAAATTTTTAAAACAAACTAAAATCGGTCCTTAAAAATAATTTTGAAGCAAATAATTAAAACAGAGCAGTTTCACACTCTGAAGGCCATGTGAAACACTGTTCTCGCTGCGCACTGGGAGTTTGAAACAGACAGAGCCAGCCTAACTTCCTGTGATGGGGAGTTCCACAGTTGGGGTGCTGCTGCAGGGAAAGCCCTGTGACACATGTACCCCAGCTTTGCCTTTGGAGGTGTTTGAACACACAACAGGACTTCAGCTGGAGATCACAAATTTTGGGCAGGCTCCTATGGGATATACTTGTATATGGGATATATACAACATATGTATGCAGGATATACAGTTGGTATAGTTCAGTGCACTTTCTGCTTTCCCGCCAGTGAATTGGGCTAGAGCCAGTGTTACTACCTGGGTTTGAAGATTGCTTTCCAGGAGTCAGAGCTGTAGAAATGCATCTTTTTGCATCATATCTGCTTTATTTACAAATATGCAGGTGCAGCACTTTGCCTCCAAACCCCATACCCTTTGAATGTATTTGTTGACAACTCACGTTATCTGTGGCCCCGCTGGCAGGGAATGATGGTAGCTGCAATCCCTCTAAGCAGTCCCAATTTGGCAGGGGGAACCCCAGTTAATCCTCTGTTGTCTCACTTTTTCAGGTGCTTTTAAAATGCACAGTTTCTCTTTCCTCCTTCCATTTCCCCCTTCATCCTTAGCTTACCTCCATTGTGGCAAAGTATATTCAAAATGCAAAAGTAGTTTGGACTCAATTAATGAGAGGAGAGTCTCACTCTCCTCATTAAGCTCAGGCAACGGCAAACTGCTGCGCCCTCTTCTAGCTTGTGTGTTCCTTCTCAATAAATATCTTTTGCCAACTTGGCACACTCCGATGTTGCTTGGCCATGTGCATCCTAGTTTTCTTCTGTGAATTGTTGGAGGGTATGCCATCAAATGCATTGGAAGAGTGCCGCCTTGGAGGAGAAGCTCAAAAAAGTGTTATCTTTCCCCTTCCAGTTGCAGTGGTGCTTCTGTTTCAAATATGTCATAGGTCAGTTGCTCCATCCATTGTGTTATGGACACAAATTGGCTATACTTCAAGATTTAGTCACATTTCTAAAGGAGAGTGATGGTGGCAATCAGTCTCCAGTACTTTATAATACAAATTGCCTCGAGCCCTTCACATTGTTCACACTATGGAGCTTATAAAGTAAGTAATATGTCACACCCTCTCTTTCTTGTGCTATTTTATCTCTTTAGTTGGTAAGAAGAAGCTCTGCAAGCAGTATAATTGCCCCTTATCCCCTGTGTGTGTGTGTGGCTTGCTAGACCGCAGGTTGTCCCTGCCATTTTGTTGACTTCCTTCTGAAGCATTCTTAATTTTCTCCATCTGTTCTCTGGTCCAAAGCTGTGCAAACCTGTTACAAACAGAAGAGTATTAAGATGGAGGGTCCACAGAAGCTTGGCTGGACAACCAGTTTCAAAGAGGGAGAGTGAATAATCCACAATGGGAGAAAACTCTTGTTTTTTGTTTTTTTAGTGCTCAAACAGCAGTGTGGGAATGTGCCATTCTCTTTACACTATATGCTTCCATTCCTCTTATTTAACACTTTAGAAAACAGCCATGCCAAGAACTTAAAGGCTGCCCATAATTTAGTACAGATAGGGGCGCCTTGTGTCTCTCCAGATGTTGCAGGGCTGTGCCTGCCATCAGCCCTGGCAAGCATAGGCAGTGGTGGAGGATCATGGGAGTTGCAGTCCAAACACATTTGGAATAGCAGATATTTCCCGTCCTTGACTGGGTACAAATGGCAGCAAACATTGGAGCAGAAGTTCCTTGCCTGGCTGCTGGATTGGACCAGGGAAGGCCTCTTCCTTCATGGGATGTTCTTCCTAATAGGTGGAATGTGCAGTTCCAAGACAACAAGGTTACATTAATGTGTGCCACAGCTGGGTGGCTGTTTCAGGAACTGATTGGTTAGGGCCTTCAAGGTCAAAGGCTCCATTTTTCCACTGCCAAACCAAACTTGATTTACAGTATTGCTTTATAAAGTGTCTCTTGGAAAAATCGATGTGATTCAGGCAGAACTCTTGTGGCCATTACTAACCAAGCACTTAGGGATGCTTTATAGGGTGGGGAGGGAGAAAGTTGGTGAACGCAAAGAAGACTGTTTTCTACTGTTGCACCAATAGATCTGACTGTTTACAAACCCTCCTTTTTCTTGTTGGGTTTTCTTTCTGTGAAGGTTGGGTTTTTGCTTTTTCTACTTTTTCAGCTCTTTCCTGTGCCTAGGGGCTGAAGTCTGTTGGTAGAGCCCTATTTCATTGCCCACTAACGGGAGCAATGCATCACACAGGAACATGAAAGAGTGCCTTCTCTGCTGTGTCACACCCATTTATGAAATATTTTCCCTTTGAGGGCTTGATTGGCATCAATATTGGTCTCTTCCAGGTGCCAAGTTGAAATGTGACTTTATTTTAAAGCCTTTGAGATTTAATCTTATTCATTTTAGTGTGTAGAAGTGCAGGGCTTTAATTGTTTTAGCATTTTGCTTTTTTAATCTGAGGATTTATCTAATATATTTTTATCCTATTTAAATTATTCTGGTTTTTTTTTTAACCTGAAGTTGTTTTGAACTGCTTATATTGTTTTAATGGTATACCACTCTGAGATATCACAGCAGAGAGAGCAGGATAGAAATATTTAAATAAACAAATAAGTAAATCTTACAAAGAAATTCATAATTTTTTGTGTTTTATATGTGTATTGTCTTCTTCCCCTATCCCTATCTGTCTGCAGCACAAAACCAATGCATGAAAAAGCTGGGCCCATGCATAGTCTGGACAAGCTGGAGGCACTGCACAAAGAAAAGAGTTTGGATTCTCCGAATGGCAAGTGAGTATTATTCACTTTGCATTGCAAAGGACTGAGTTCCTGAACCACAGTTCAGGCTTAGGTTGACTTCAAAGAATTCTTTGAAAAAGAGATGTCATGTAGAAGATGGGCAATCTTGTTTTCTGCTGCTCCAGAAACTAGAACATGGACCAATAGATTCCAATCACAAGCAAAGAGATTCCACCTAAACATTAGGAAGCACTTTTTTTCCTCTGTTGGTGCTGTTTGATAGCAAAATATATATTGCCTTGGAGGGTGAGGGAATCACAATCCTTAGAAGTCTTTAAACAGAGATTGGATGGCCATCTTTCCTTTGAGGGGCCTCCACTGAGCTGATGTCCTCTGAGTTCCAAGATAAGGTACTTTAAGTTACGGGCTGTTCAGGTTGCCTTCCAAATCCTATTACAAATCCAGAAGATTGTATTCTATGTACCTCTTCAGCCTCGCTCTTCCCTGCCTTTCCGTGCACTCTGTAATGAATTTTGATCTGGCCTGTAACTTTTACTGCAATATAATACAACAATAAAACCATCAAAAGGAATGGCAAACAGAAAAGCAGGGCAGAAGCTGATAAAACCACTTAGTACAGGAGAGTTCAGAAACCTGAACTCGCAAGTCTTTCAAGCCATTGAAAGTAGGGAAAGGACAAGATCCCAAACTGGGTTGTCATCAGTGGGCAGCTCTTTCCATGATGCTGGGGCAATTACTACAAATGGCCCATCTCCAGTTGTCACAAAACAAACATAGCAGAAGATCAAGAGGTTCTCAGACTGAGTCTTACTATATGTGTATACATGAGAGAGCGAGACAGAGAGAGAGGTAGTAAATACTTGGTACTTATAGTCACGCAAAAACCATTCCTTCAAGGCGAGGGATCTTACAAAATTAAAAACATGTCTTGAGTTTTCCTGTTTTCCTCTTCCCTCCCCATCCCACTTTCCTTTTGTGATGTGCCTTTTTCATTTGCAACCCTGATGATGAGGACCATCATGTCTTCTTTTTCTCTTATCTTTCTGTGTTTATGTATGTAATTAAACTGTAAGCTGCTTGGAGCAGCTCTCTAATTGTAGAGCAAGATATAAATGCTCCAAATAAATAAATGAAGTGTGTGTATGTGTCATGGTAAGAGCATGAAAGGAGATGTCCCTCCCATGGAAAATTTCTTCTGTCTTGCAGCGTGCACTTGAGTGATGCCGTAAAGGACGAGGAGCTCAAGAAATGTCACAGAGAAGTGGTGGTGAGTTTTGGAGAAGCACAGCCTCACTTTCCAGGGCTCTGCTGCCACTCTTATGGAAAGCTCTGTTGGGGCACCTTGTGTGTACGGATGCTGCTTGTGTTTTAATTTGTGAGCCACCTGCCCTGCTGAATGGAGAGCTTCCTATTTTTCTCTGAGCCCTGCTGCTCCACCTTCTGCTCTTGGCTTTGTCTGTAGAGGACACCTGGGCTAGGGACATCTGCTGTGTGTTTTTGAAAACTTTTCTGGCCTCACCTGTGTTTGTTTTTCCTGTTTTATTACCACTGTTGTAGCTTTCTTTCCTCAGCATCTTTACTTCAGGCAGAGGGGGCGTGTTAAATAACTGTTGAAGTGGCCATCACAAGACATTTTGCTGCCCGAGGGAGAGTTTGTACCAATCTTATTTAAAATATCTGAGGCTTAATTGTGTGTTTTTAAGTGTATGCATACATATTTTTAAAAGTTTTAGCCTTTTCAGCTTTTTGAACTTGATGATCTTTTCAATATACTTCTATCCTATTTAAATAATTTTATTGTTTGAACTGGAATCCTTTTAAAAAAAAATTAAGCCTTTGGGAGTGGCAGTTTAGCTTTCAAACAGATTGCAGCCACCCCCTTGCTGCACTGTTTAACATCAGAAACATCAATTGTTCAAAACCAGAAATGAAGGTTGCTGGGCTGGGAGAGGCTGTTTCTATATCTTTCCTGACCTTTATTTTTAATTTTTAATTTTTTTTCCTCACAGGTCCTGTGACCTTTTTAAAACAAAAGTTTCTTGTTATCTGGCATCTGCTTGTTCTTAGTGTCCCTGGAAGCCTCTCTGATAATCCCTGACTTCCTTATGTCTCTTTTATTTCTAGGCTCCGAACAAATACAACTCTCAGTACCACAAGTTATTTAAGGACATCCCCACTGAAGAGAGTGTGTTGAAAGGTGAGTGGAAAACTCTGCTGTAAGAGAGGACAATGCCTTCGAGAGAAGGAGGCATATTCATAGACTGTCTATTGCTGTGGTTCTCAGCCGTTTTGACGTTCATGACTTTTTGGACTTTAACTCCCCTAGAGGCTCTGACCATTGGCTGTAGTGGGCTCAGACTCCTGAAGTTCAAAACACCAAGAAGGCTGAGAATCACCAGGAGTGTAGTTATGGGGTGGGGATAAAATAAGGGCATTGCTCAGCCCAATGAGAAGTCTGTCCCCAAGTGGAATTTTCCTTCGTTCCTAAAATTACAGTATAATAACTTAAAATTTCAGTTGAGCATTTACAAATATAATTTAGGCCTCCAAAGAAAAGAGACAGGCAGAGTTATCAAGGGAATGTCAATAAAGAGTTCTAGAGGAAAAAAGATTTTCAATGCCTCACACATTGCAGTGCTAGAAATTTAGGAAATAAAGGGAAATAAATCCTCACGAAGCCATGGAGACTCACTGGGTGACTTTAGGCAAGTCACACTTTCTTAGTCTCAGAGGAAGGCAAAGACAAACTCCCTCTGAACAAATTTTGCCAGGAAAACTCCATGATAGGTTTGTCTTAGGATTACCAGAACATGATTTGAAGGCATACTACAGCAACAAGTGAAAAGGAAAGTGGAACCATTGCTGCTTGTGACTTAGAAACTGTGGACCTCCTAGTAGAGCCTAAAATCATTACTGATTTTTGTTCAGCTTGTGCTCAAATACAATCCTGATTGTTTCTTAGGGTAACAGACTAGAAAGGAATGTATTAATGCACATCAGCCCTATGCTGAAAGTGTTATGGTGGGAGCTATTCCTTCCTGGGCCATGTGCCTTCATTTCAAGATTTTTGGCCAAGCTCCAAAACAGGTCTTGGCTGGAGGTGCTCTTCTGGTAGCAGCGATCAAGGATCACAGAGACCAGATTCAGACCTTGGAAATGTTACTTTTTGGGAAACAGCTCCTAGGAACTCCCTCCTCCTTCAGCTTTTCCAAGGAGCCGCAATGAAAGAGGACCAACCGTAACAGGAAAAAGCACCAAGAAAAATGAATAAGGAAAATACAATATATATTTAGAAACACAAATATACTCAGAAATGTTGTAACAATAGAATATCAAATGGAGGAAATAAGTAAAAAGAAACTTATGTGAAAGGTAATAACACATACATAAAGGGAAGGGTAGAAATAAAACTCATAATGTGTAACACAGGAGAGAGGAAAGAAAACTTAACCAGAAATCTCAAACTGAGAAAAAGTAAATCAGTAAAGATGATGATGGTAAGGACATAAAAGAGCATAATCTGTAGTCTGTAGAAGCCAGTGGTTCTGATCTAAGTAATTCTAACCTACATTTCCAGGGTACCAGAGGCAGTTAATGAGGTCAAAGGCAGGTTTTGTAGGAGGTAGATTCCTTCCCATCTGTGGTTTGTACCTTTCTTTAATTCATAAATGTTAGGGCAGGCCCTTGGTTTCCATGCATTTATGTTCAGTGCTTTCTGAATTGCTATGAGCTGCTTTGGGTCATGCTCTTTCTCAGAACTCCTGCCAAGTTGTCTGTATTTTTACTTTTCTTCTCCTCTTCCCAGTGTGCTCCTGCGCCCTTCAGAGAGACATTCTTATCCAAGGCCGGCTCTACATTTCCCCTAACTGGCTCTGTTTCTATGCAAACCTTTTTGGGAAAGATATCAAGGTAAGTCAGCATCAGAGCAGCATTCGACCTTTTTCATGGAGCTGAGTGTTCATTTGGAAGGACTGGGCAAAGGATTGTAGGAAAGGCTTTGAGAGAGATGGGATGAAAGACTGAGAAATGCACAAGATAACACCAGGTTCTTCTTCGTGGTCTCTGTGCCTTCATACACTAGGAGCTTTAGCGCCTGCGCGGTAGCGTTCGGAAACTTCCAGAGCTTGTTCGCTTGGCGGGAACCCCTCCCCCACGCCGGTACTGCGCATGCTCCTCCCGCCGAGCAACGGTCTCTCCTCAGTTCTTTCTCGTCCGCCGTCGCGTACGGAAGGTTCTTTGGTTTGTTCCTCTCACTTTTGTGCTTGGCTTGCTGTTTTCACGGTTTTACGGACTTTTGGACTGTCTCTGACCTCTCTTTCGGACTCCCCCTTCGGCTTTTGGTCTTTTCGGATTTCGCAGTTTGGCGTTCTTCGTCTTATGTCCGCGCTCTTCAAGAAGTGCGTGTCCTGCGGGCGCAAAGTTGCCCTCAACGACGGCCACAAGGAGTGTCTTTTCTGTTTGGGTGAGTCCCACAACATTCGGACTTGCCGGGATTTTACTCCCCAAACTCTCCGCAACCGGTCCGCGAGACTTAAGTCTTATTGTTGGGAACAGTCTCTGCGGGCGATAGACGAGACCTCCACTTCCAAGATGGCCGACAAGAAGACGACCACGCCATCGACGGTATCGGCGGCTGCCGTTCCGTCCACCTCGTCGGTATCGGGCTCGGTACCGGCGAAGACGCCGATCTCGGCGTTACCGAGGATCCCGAAGCTGTCGGCGGCTGCCAAGTCAGCAAAAGGATCCTCGACGGCGAGGAAGGCTGAGGCTCCCCTGACGGAGACGCCTGCTAAAAAGCGCCCTGCTCCGGACGGAGGCAAGGGCAAGGAGAAGGAGAAGAAGAAGAAGGAGAAGAAGCGCTCCCCGGCTGGGGACGTTCAACCTCCTACTCCTCCTCCTACTCAGCAGCCTTCCAAAGGCGAGTCCGTCGATCGCTCGGATGATGAGATCGAGGACGTTCCCCAACAGCGCCCGGACTCGCCTGTGGCAGACCCTCCAACCCTGGTGGAGGAGCGCCACCGCCCTCCTAGCCGTCGCAGGTCGGCCGACCTGCAGCAGAGAGAGCCCTCTGCTTCTCCGGAGCGGCGTTCGACCTCCTTCCGGTCCCGGTCCCGCTCTTCCGAGCGTCCGGTGGCCTCGCCGCCTCCTAGGGAGACAAGAGAGGAACAACCTCGCTCGTCTGCCTCCAGATACACCTCGGCGTCCTACGTGGCCAGGTACGCGAGGGAATCTGAATGGAGAGAGCGCCCGGCCTCTTATCGGTCACATTCACCATCGTACCGGGATCGGTACCATCGTGACCCGAGTCGCTGGGAGACCTTCCGGAGGTCCCGGTCACCTCGTCGACAGCGCGAATCGCGCTCGCCTAGAGGGGACGAGGCTCGGTACCATCGCCACCGAAGCCGATCTCCGTCGGACCGCCGCTCCTTCAGCCGCTCTCCCTCTCCTCGATATCATAGGGCGAGGGAGCCTTCACCTCGATATCGGGCGATATCGCCACCTCCTAGGGTCACTGCAACGGCGACGCGCCCTACGGAGTCGGTGGTGACTGAGTGGGCTAAGACAACCTCAGCCTGCCAGACTGCCCCTGTCACCACTAAGAAGGTGAAGTCCGTGGTCAGCCAGCCCAAGCGTGACGCTGCCACTACCACCGTCCCGGCTGCGGAGAAGCCTAGGAAGGCAACACCTGTGGCGACTGCGAAGGAGCCGGAAAGCGAGCGGCGAGAGGACTCACCGAGCTCGGAGTCGTACGACTCGAGTGCGGAGTCAGAGGTGTCTGAGGCGGCCTCCCAGGAGTCTCCTCCGCTGGGATTCGGGGATCCGATCCCAGATTCTGCTCCAGAGGACGTCCACCAGTTCTCTGCTATGCTGCTCCGCATGGCCACTACCCTCGGCCTTAAGATCGCCGATGCGGAGCCGGAGGACGACGATTCAGCCTTCTCCGTCTTCGAGGAGAAGCAACCTGCCACGGCCCCGCTGCCTCTCCTGCCCCGGATATCCAGACTGGTGAAGGCCGCCTGGGATAGGCCGGCCTCGGCGCAGCCGATACCGCAGCGGTTGGAACACCTCTACAGGGTGCAGAAGGATAACACCGGTTATCTCTTCAACCACCCTGCACCGAACTCTGTGGTGGTCGAGTCGGCACAGACGAAAGGCTCCGGCAGGCAGCACACCACCCCGCCGGATAAAGAGGGCAGGAAGTTGGACGCCTATGCAAGACGGTTCTATTCCGCCGCCTCCTTGCAGATCAGGCTGTCCAACACTCAGGCTTGCCTCGCGGCATACCTGAAAAAGGTGCTCGATCGCCTTCAACCGGCGATGGAGGCGGTACCGGAGGACATCCGCCAAGCCTCCTCGGTGATATTCAACGAGGCCATCTCCATCGCTCGGCAGCAGATGGCCTCCTCCAGGCACGCAGTGGAGATTGCCTCCCGGGTCATGGCGGGATCCATCGGCCTCCACCGCCATGCTTGGCTGCGGCCGGCCGACATCCAGGAGGACACCAGAAGGAGAATTGAAGATCTCCCCTTCGACGGTGAGGGCCTATTCAGTTCGTCCACCGACGAAGCGTTGGACAATCTCGTGAAGGCGAGGTTAACCGCCAAGAAAATCGGGCTACAGCCAGCCACGCAAGCCCGCAGGACCTCCGCCTTCCGCCCATCCTGGCGACGATCTTCCACTTCGTCGTTCCAGCGTTCGGCCCAGTCTGGACAGTCGAGACCGTCCTCCGGCTCGTCGGCCAGACGCACGGTTAGACGATGCCCGGCTTCGTCCAAGAAGTCCTCCTCCGAGACAAAGTCTCGGTTTTGACGTGCCTGGCAGGACCTACCAATACCCACTCTTCAGCCTACCATCTGCACTCGGAGACCGACCGACTCTAGCTCGACACCTCGCGGAGTGGCAACATGTCACTACGGACTCTTGGGTGCTTTCCATCGTCCGTCTTGGCTACGCAATCGAGTTTCACGATATTCCGCCTCGAGGCGCTTACTACTCCACCTCGTCGAGTCCGGCCCTCCTGGAAGAGATCCAGTCCCTCCTCCAGAAAGGGGTGATCGAGCGGCTCCCGCAAGAAGCCAAGACCACCGGCTTTTTCTCCAGGTACTTCACGGTACCGAAAGCCGACGGCACCCTCCGGCCGATCCTAGACCTCAGAGGGGTGAACTACTACATCCGCCCCAAGAGGTTCAAGATGGTCATGATACCGTCGATCCTGCCCTTCCTACATCGAGGGGACTGGTTCGCCTCCATCAATCTCCGAGACGCATACTTCCACATCGCCATTCGCCCGCAGCACAGACGGTACCTCCGCTTCGCAGTCGACGATATCTGCTACCAGTACAAGGTGCTGCCGTTCGAACTCTCGACTGCCCCAAGGGTCTTCACCAAGTGCATGGCCCCGGTGGTATCCTTCCTGCGGACGAAGGGCGCTTCCATCTTCCCTTACCTCGACGATTGGCTGTTGGTGGCGTCCTGCAAACAGAGACTTTACCACGACATCCACATGACGTTGTCACTCCTAACCCGCCTTGGTCTACGGGTGAACCCGAAGAAGTCCCACCTCAAGCCGGCGAGGATCTTGGACTTCATCGGGGCGACGCTCGACTCGACCTCCGCCAGGGCGTACCTACCAGAGTCTCGAGCACAAACCCTGATCCGGGCCGCCGCTCACGCTCGTACGGCCCCGACGTTATCTGCGAGAAGCGTCCAGCAGCTCTTGGGCTACATGGCTGCGACGACCGCTGTGACATATCTCGCCAGGCTGAGAGCAAGACCTCTTCAACACTGGTTCGTCCGCATATTCGATCCCCTGCGAGACGAACAGACACTCCGACTGCAGCTGCCAGAAGACGTCCGCTCATCCCTCCGATGGTGGCAGTCGCGACGCAATCTGATCTCAGGGATGCCTTTCCAACAGCCGACACCGAAGGTGACGGTAATGACCGACGCCTCCCTGTATGGATGGGGTGCCCACTGCGGCGATCTCAGAGTCCGCGACAGATGGACCGACGACGAGACCGCTCTCCATATCAACGCGCTGGAGCTGCTCGCCGTCTGGAAAGCCCTACGGGCGTTCCGCCACGCCGTGGCGGGGCGCACGGTCCTGATTCTGACGGACAACACCGCCGCCGTCTGCTACATCAACAGACAAGGTGGGACTCATTCCACGACCCTGCTCCACATCGCGCTCGACCTGTGGGAATGGTGCATTCGCCTGCACACGCATCCCGTGGCGGTTCACCTGGCCGGGCAGGAGAACACCACGGCAGACGCCCTCAGCAGGGACACCTCATCCCATCACGAATGGTCCCTCTCCGAAGAGGCACTCAGACTGATTCGAGACCGCTGGGGCGAACCATCCATCGACTTCTTCGCGACCAGGGAAAACGCGAAGTGTCGCCGATTCTGCTCCAGAGCGGGCCACGATCGCGCCTCCATCGGGGACGCTTTCCAGTTTCCGTGGACCGGGGAACTCCTCTATGCGTTCCCGCCGTTCCCGCTGCTCGGCCGGACGATATCGAAGATCCTCGCCGACCGAGCCGACGCGATCCTGGTAGCCCCATACTGGCCGAGGCAACATTGGTTCGCACCACTGCTACAAGCTGCACGAAACGACCTGCTCCGGTTGCCACCGACACCGGACCTGCTCTCCCACTCCGGCGGCCGAGTCCTCCATCCGGACCTGCCACGCCTGGCCCTCCATGCCTGGAGGATATCGCACTAGACGATCCCGTGCTCGGTACCGTCCTCGTTGCGGCCAGGAAGGAATCCACCCGTCGCACCTATTAATATAAATGGCGACGCTTCCTGACCTTCGCTAACGAGAGGAGTGAGCCGGTATTGCCTGCGGGGCTCTCTACCGTCCTGCACTTCCTCCTGCACCTCCGGCAACAGGGTCTGGCATTTCCATCCCTGAAGGTGTATCTCTCCGCGATCGTGGCATACCAACCGCCACGATCTGCTGCCTCGGCCTTCTTCAGGAACGATACCGTTAAGCGGTTCCTGAAAGGACTTCATCATCTCTACCCGCCGGTATCGCCGCCGCTACCGCCGTGGTCCCTCTCGCTGGTGCTCTCGCAGCTGACGAAGCCACCCTTCGAGCCGATGGCGACCTCGGATGACAGGCTCCTGACCATGAAGACTGCCTTCCTGGTAGCGGTGACCTCGGCGAGGCGAGCGGGTGAGATCACAGCTCTTCGATCCGATGAGCCCTTCACGGTCTTCCACAGAGACAAGGTGGTCCTGCGACCTGACATCTCGTTCCTGCCTAAGGTGGTGTCCAGTTTCCATCTCAACCAGGACATCATCCTGCCTGCCTTCTTCCCGAACCCGACGACACCGTTGGAGCGGTCCCTCCACTCCCTGGACGTGCGTCGGGCCTTGGCCTTCTACAAGGACAGGACTGCTTCCTTCCGACAGACGCCGCATCTCTTCGTTTGCTATGGGCGACGTTGGAAGGGCCTCAAAGTGTCCACCCAGCGCTTCTCCAAGTGGGTGGTACGGACTATTCAACTGGCGTATGAGCTCGCGAGGAAGCCTCCGCCAGTCCTGCTTCGAGCCCACTCCACCAGAGCTGTGGCTACTTCTGCGGCCCTCCTACGAGGAGTTGACCTGCATGAACTCTGCCGTGTGGCGACCTGGTCCCAACCATCGACCTTCGTGCGCCACTACAGGCTCGACTGCCGGTCGCGCAGAGATGCCCGGTTTGGACGTGAGGTGCTGGCTTCCGTGCTGTAGGACCTGACCCGCCGTCCGACCGGTAAGCTACACAGTCTCCTAGTGTATGAAGGCACAGAGACCACGAAGAAGAAGAACAGGTTGCTTACCTGTAACTGTGGTTCTTCGAGTGGTCATCTGTGCCATCATACACACCCGCCCTTCCTCCCCTCATTCTCAGGTCCCTGTAGGTTCTACGGCGGACGACAGAACTGAGGAGAGACCGTTGCTCGGCGGGAGGAGCATGCGCAGTACCGGCGTGGGGGAGGGGTTCCCGCCAAGCGAACAAGCTCTAGAAGTTTCCGAACGCTACCGCGCAGGCGCTAAAGCTCCTAGTGTATGATGGCACAGATGACCACTCAAAGAACCACAGTTACAGGTAAGCAACCTGTTCTTTTCCCTATATTTCTTCTTTTGCTTTATTTGGGTCAAAAAAATTCTGTTCCTCAACTTCCCAGAGCTTGGAAGTAGCAAGTTGTAAGGAATGTTTTTATCTAATGGGACTCCTGTCCCACCTTGATAGGAAGGCATAACAAAGCTCCAGAGCTAGATTTATGTCTGTCCCTCCCTCCCTGTAATAAGAATGTTTTCTTGTTGGTTATTAAGGTCACTTTTAGGCATTCTAGGCATGTTAAGCCATTCTTTTACCAGTCCTAAGTTGCCTCTACCCAGAGGGGAATATAAAGCAAGCAAAAAGTAACAGTGAGCAGCATAACAAGCCAGCAGGGAAAATGGTGACATCAACATTAAGAAATTACTCAAGGAGTGGGGTATCAGGCAGTGGATAGTGGCATCATAATAGGTTAAATAATAAATTGCTTTAATCAAATAACTTTCCAAGTACTACTGCTTCCTGTTAAAAAGCCTTCAAAGCAACTTATGACAACAAGAGGAAACTGAAACCATATAGTGACTTTAAGACCGTATGAAGTGCTAACAGACTAAATGTGGAGAGTTAAAGCAGATGGATTCATGTCCATATTATTAGCATAAAAAGAACAACACTCTGCCAAGATGCTTGAGAGAGTAAAAGTGTACTGTCTTGCTTCCTAAACATACAATAACATCTTCTGGAAACAAACAAACTTTGATGATTTAAGAAGGGGAAAAAAGTGCTTCAGGGACAAGGTCAGTCCCTGTGGCATGTGGAAAACAATAACTAAATTTGACACAGTCCAGAATTCCATCCTCCCGACTTGGTCTACAATTTTGAGGTTATCCAGTAAACACTCCCTTGGATGGGGAACTTTATTCCCTATTTAGAACAGACTTCCTTAAAACAGTGCCAAATGCCTGAATTATTTATATCAGCAGCACTACCTATTTAAATAAACATCACACAAGAAGAATGCTAATTCCAACTTCTTAGAGTTCACTCCATCTAGCAGGGTTCTTCTGTCTTTGCTTTGTGATTTGTTTTTTATTGCACCCTTGAACTTTTCCTTGGGGCTGCTCATTTTCCTTAGATCAAGGGCCCTCCCTCCAAGTGTTGTTGAGTTTCAGTTTCCATCAGTCCCGGACAACATGGCCAGAAGTGAGGGATTATGGAAGTAGTTGTCCAAGAAGGACTAAAAGTTCTTCATCTCTGCTTTAGATTCCTGGTCATGTCTACACTGGACAATATCTGACACGTTTCTCTCTTTAAACACTGAATTGACATGGATGTGTTTTGTTTCCTGAGGTCCTTTTAGGCCCTTCCCTAAACTGCAAACCCCAGAATTCCATAGGATGTTAAAAGTGGAATAACAGCACTATAAAGGGCTAGTGTGGAAATTGTGAAATGTCACCACCTGACATCTTCAAACAACCACAGGGGTTTGTTGCCAGCACTGATGTTCACTGGTTGCTACTGTTTTTCCCCTCCAGGGTACAATCTCCATAAAGTAATCTGGATCAGTTACATACGCTACCACTATTGACACATTCATTGGGATAAACTTAAACATGCGTTTCCCTATATCTACGAAGGTGTGGGTGTATGAAAAGCAGAAAAGAGATATAAATGTGGAGAGGGAGCCAGGGGGCAGTAAAGATATAAAAGGGTTCTGCTTCTCCAGGAAGGGAAAATTTAAAGCAGACCTGATTGTCATAGTCCTGGCTTGGCCCAGATCTCCACATTTTGACACTTACTTCCAAAATAAATACAGTTGAAATATGGGTCGTATTTTGCAGTTAGTAACCAGGAAACCAGGTGATTGTTGCATATGACTATATCATTCTACCTACCTGCCCATCCTTTTTCACCTACATACGTCTCACAATTAAATGTGGTCTTTTTCTCCATTTCAGGTTGTTATTCCCGTTGTCTCTGTTCAACTGATAAAAAAGCACAAAACAGCCCGGCTGTTACCAAATGGACTGGCTATTACCACCAATGCCAGCAGAAAAGTAAGTGATACGAGCCAGATCTCTCCTCCCAGTATATTGCCCATGAGAATTCAGGCCTCAGCAGACAGAAGGTTACCCTGATCTAATCCAGGGATGAACGGAAGTAAATCAGGATATACTGGTTTCAGATTAACAAGGGTTTCAGACTTCCAGCTGTCTAACTATAGCAATGGCTTAAAAAAAACCCTATATTTTAGTTTGCTGAAAAAGAATGACTGAAAGAAAGCTTGGAGTGGAGTTTTTCATCAAAGGGCTTGGGTGCTTGTTGCTGGTACTAATCCCAAATTCCTGGGTTGAGCATCTTGTTCAGAGAGCATTTGCTCTTTAATACTTATTTGACTCTGGTTGGTGATCCTCAAGGATCTAGTGAGAGAAAGGTCGATTTGCAAACTTGAAGTCTGTCCATCCCTGAACTGATTCCTCAGAATTCATACAGGGATTCTTGTGAACTCTATTCCATTTTACCTTTGGCTTCACTCCCAACCATTTTCACCATGGGCTCACTGTCAAAGTGCAAGAAGTGATTGCTTGCCTATTTCTTTTGTCATTATCAGATCTTGGAATAGTTACCTTTTTTGGACTACAATTCCCAAATCCCCCAGACACATATGCAGTCCATAAAAGTAACTTTAGTGAGCTATGGTCTTCATCCGCTGTGTTTATTTCTCCCTTTGAAAAAAACAGCAATAGCAAATTTTACTCTTGTCCTGTTGGGTAAGTCTGGCAGTCCGTTACAGCAAAAGCAGGAAAGGAGTCTTGTGGAACTTGAAACGACAGACAGATATATTTATGGTGTAAGCTTTGTGTTTGATTAAGTGGACTCTATTTTACAAAAGCTTAGGCCACTAATGCTTCTGGCGTTGGAGGTGTCAGGAGGCTTTGTTTATCTTTTATACAGTTGGTGTGTTTACTATGTCCTTCAGCAGTGGATTTTTGTGGTCATTTTACAGAATATGCTTTGTGTATTGTGATAAAGCCCACTGCATTGTTTGGTATTATCCAGTCCCTCTTTGTCCTTAAGTTACATTGAAAGAGTTGCCAGCTGTACTGTGGTCACTTTTTTCTAATCCCGTCTAACCTTTTGTTCCACAAGCACAGTCTTCCTTTGAAGACAGATAATCCTCCTTCTGTCTTCTTGATAGGAACCACTCTGATATTTGAATTTTCCCATCTCTTGCCCCATCTTGAGTTCTGTCTTTTAATATCTTATTTGAAACAGAGCTATAGCTCCTGTTAGCACCTCTTGGTTGACTCTTTCAGCAGTGTATACCCTCTACACTATTTGCTGCTGACTCTGAAGTTCACTTTGCCCCCCTTTCTTGAGCACAAGCAAGAGAGGACAACAGCAGTAGGACTAGGGGCCATTTTTCTGTTCTTAAGGCTTTTTGGGAGCTGCAAAACCTTCCCAAAATGCCCACAAAAATGTGTCTAGCAGTCCATTTCTAGTTTGGAAAAACTGGCAGCTCTTGATGTTAAATAGCATTCAGGGTTCTACAGCCTATTTATAAAATTGTTGCTCTTGGAGATTTCCAGGAGCAGCTGTTCTTTGGAGTGGGGGAGAAGTTGGTTGGGGAGTGTGTAGGAGTCAAGGGCCATGAACACAGCCTTGGAGAACTACCTGCTTCCTCAAAGCCACATTTTTTCCACTTGAGTTGCCAGGCTGAATTTGGGACAAGGTACCTTTTGCTTGAATAGTTAGCGGGTCCTGGATTTAGGAGGGCATACTGTAAAGTTCTGTCAGGCAGAGCTACGGCACATCTCTTCTCTCACCACCACTCCCAACCCACCTTTTAGGTGAAGCAGCCCACCCAACATGGCTATTTACTTGCTGGTGGAAAATGGAGAACTAGCAAGTTCTGTCCTCATAACTTGGATGCACAGTTTCTTCAGTTAAAGGAATGGAAGTGGATACTGCTCTGTTGCTCCCCCCAGCTTTCCATGATTGGTAAATTCCCCTGAGGGTGGACTGTTGTTGTTGTGTACCTTCAAGTCATTTAGACTTACAGTGACCCTAAGGAGAGCCCATCATGGGGTTTTCTTAGCAAGATTTGTTCAGAGTGAGGTTGCCTTTGCCCTCCTCTGAGGCTGAGAGAGTAGGACTTGCCCAAGGTTATGCAGTAGGTTTCTGTGGTCAAGCGGGAATTCAAACCCTGGTCTCCACAGTAGTAGGTTGAGGCTCAAACCACTACACCATGCTGATGCATCAACTAGAAGGTGGACTTGGAGTGTGTGTGTGTGAATGAGAAGATGTATCTTAGTTTCACCTGATAGAACTTTTTGGCATGGCTTCCTGACCCCAAGGTCCATTCCCTGTCAAAGCTACAGGAGCCCTGTCTCATATTCAGCCTGGCAACCCTATTGTCCATGTCTGGGCAAGACCACACATGTGGGTCAAAGTACTCGGGTGGAGGAGAGGCAGGAATATTGACATGGTGTCCCAGTTTCTAGAAATTCTAGACTCTTGTAGTATTTATTTCTGTAAACATTTTGACCTTATTTTTTTAAAATTGTCCTTTGTGGTGGTTTGCGATTTGGAATAAATGACAATAAAACAATTACTGTTGGGCTGCTTGGCAAGTTAAAGGCAGGAAGTGAAAGCTGGTTCCAGTTGAAACGCAAGAAGGGAGGTAGATGGAATGTGGCTTTTCATGCTAATTGTTTGCACTAGAGCTAAGAGCGTTTTGGTTTTTGGGGGTTCCTGTCTGATGAATTTTGCTTTCATGAGCTTCCTGAAACTGAAACCCACAAAACTTTCCAGAGACAGGCATGGCTTCCATTCCAAACCACCCACATGGACGAGAAGGCAAGAAATGCCTTATGTAAGATCTGTGTTGCGTAGGGGGTGAATTCCTGCCCTGTTGGCTCAAAACTTGACTTGTAGTGGGCTGGGTGCATTTTGGAGCCTGCAGGAGGCCAACGTAGGTTATACTCTGACTCTCCATATCACTTTTTTTCCCCTTTTTACTCTTTGAATGCTTCCTGGCATCTGTTCCTTCAGGTATTGCCATGGTAAGCATATGACAGCCTCTTGCATCCTGGGCCTCTCAGAACATATTTGATCACAACTCTTATCATCCCCAGAACAACAGGGGATGGTACTGACTCGGGATGATGAACACTGTAGTCTGTCCATACCAGGAAAGTGCCAGATGGGTGAGGTATTCCCAGAGGATATTACGTTCTGGAAATAAACTGGGAATCTTGCCTCCTTTGCATATACCATCTGAACAAAAAGTATGGCTTGTGAGTCCAGGTTTTAAAAGGCGATGTGGTACAGTAATTGGAAGGTTGGACTGGGACCAGAGAGATCCAGCTTCAGATCTCGTCTTAGCAACGAAGGTTGCTGGGTAGTCGCTTACCTCTTAGTCTAATGTACCTCGCAGGATTCTCATGAACATAAGGTAGGCAGGGAAGAGCACACCTTGAAGTCCTTGCAGGAAAGGCAGGACATAGCTTCCAATAAATAATCAGTCATTCTGTAAAATTCTTTTGGTACCCTGCTCGCTATGGGATTTTGGAAGTTGTGGCCTCCGATAAAAGTTTCAAAGTTCTGCTACAGATTTACCAGCTGCCCCTGAATGAGATGTGTAAATGTGTTATCTGTCTTTGAATGCTGAGGTGAGGAACTAGTTGTTGAATGTACAGGGAGAAACTTGGCCATCCCCCTTCCCCAAACTCTTTGCCACAGACTTTGCTGCCTGGGCTTTGGGTTACTCATTTCTGCTTTGTTTTATTTCCAGTACATCTTCGTTTCCCTGATCTCTAGGGATAGCGTGTACGATGTTCTGCGGAGGGTCTGCACACACCTGCAGGTACTTTCTCCTCTCCTTTCAAAAGTACTCACTGTGTCATTGAAAAGAAATCATCAGCCCATCTCAGCAAACATCCAGAAGAGACAAGTTATGGTGCTTTCCATTTTTTATTTACTTATGGGTAGAGAATTTGCTGCCCCTCCATCAGCCTTCTTATATATTAGCGATGGAGAACTTCACATCTTGGGGCTGAATCCAGCCTTGGGGGAGGGGTTGAATCTGGTCTTCCTCAGGTGCTGAGCCCCCATCCCCATGTGACTTTTGTTTGAAGATTTCCTGAATTTTCTGCAGTTCTTTTCTACCTTCCAAAAATTCAGTGTTTCTCCCAAGATTATTACTGGCAGTAAGAGGTATATCTGAAAATACACTGGTATTTTTGGAAGAGTTTCTTAATTCTTGCTGTACATCAAGCTGCGGTTTGGAATTCATTTATTTATATGAGTTACATTTATATTCCAACTCTCCTTCAGTGAGCTCAAGGCAGCATACATGGCTTGTCTCCTCCCTTCTTTATTCTTTTAGTGGAGTTCACACAAAGTGTGTGTGTGCGCGCGTGCATGGGGGGCTCAAGGTCCCCAATGAGTTTCATGGCTGAGCAGCAACTAGAACTGGAATTTCCCAAGTCCCAATCCAGCACTCTAATCAATATACCACACTGGATGCTGCTAATATTAAATCCAGCTTAGAAAACGTGGCTGTTAGTCAGTTAACGGCTGTCTAGCCCATTTCTCAATCCTAATCATTCTGACTTCAGGAGCTCTGTGTGTGCAGCAGGCAGGTGTTTACTGTCTCTCTCTGTCCTGGATTGGAAGCACTCTCCATGCTAAGTAAGGAAAGAACATATTGCACAGATAGAGCCAATTATTTTTCAACTCAAATGATTTTCAGAAGGTGGAATTTTCCTTCAGCTGGGATAATTATTTTCATTCTCCTTCCTCTCTACCAGCCTCT
This sequence comes from Ctenosaura bakeri, assembly GCA_948474755.1. Taxonomy (NCBI): domain Eukaryota; kingdom Metazoa; phylum Chordata; class Lepidosauria; order Squamata; family Iguanidae; genus Ctenosaura; species Ctenosaura bakeri. The sequence goes on along the minus strand of CAOLHI010000035.1, from coordinate 379,476 downwards.
GCTGCAAAATCCATATAAGAGCATAAAAACAGTCCAGTCCTTTTGATAGAGATCAGGTGTTGGCGATAAGGGGGCCTCTTAGGAGCCAGCATTTGGGCTGCATGAGGCTTTGGACCAATGCCTAGTAATTTAACCAGGCAACCAGCATAGTAAAAGCCCTCTCATTAATGTGGGATGCATTTTGTTCCTTGCTTGGTCAAGAAAGAGAGGAGGTGGATGGGCAGGCAGAGATAGATGGAACGTTTTTCCCCTCTCTTCTTATTTCTCTGTTGAACACTCTCTAAAATGGGCACGTGGCCATTTTCTCACCATATGACTGGGAATCATAGGGCATGTCTTAGATAACTCTGATCACAAGTTTCAGACCAGCCAGCTCTCAGCTGCTGCTAGGGTGTGGTGTTTACTTTGCTGAGAGAGGAAGAGGACACATTCCTTTTGGGTCTCTGGGTGAAGAGTGTCGTGAGGCTGTCTTGTAACACAGTGAGGCTTTTCAAGACACAAAAGATGTAAGCCAAGCAGTGGAACATATGAGAGAGATGTATGAATACCCTTGGAGGTGGCACAGTGTTCCTAGTTCACATTTATCTTGGTCTAGTCTGATGTCCATGTGAACCCTTCTCCTTTTTGTTATGTTTTTAAATGTTCAGATGCAGTAGTTCCCCCATAACTGTGGGAGATATGATCCAGGATGTATTGTGGATAGCCAAAAAAGTGGATAATACCAAACACTATGTTTTGACTCCCAGACCAGGCAAGGCAGCGAGGAAGCGAGGTGGCTCTGCTGCTTGGCACCTCCTTCCTTTCCCTTTTCTTCCTGCCTGCTTGCCTTCTATCCCAGTGGGGCTTGGGGAGCAGCCCCCTCCCTGGGTGCCACATCCAACAGGAGGCCTAGCTGCTTGGAGCTGTGTGCCTCTATTGGGCAAAGGGAGGAGAGTCCATCTCCTTCCTCACCTGAGAGAGGTGCTCAGGGAACCCATCTGTGGCTCGCCATGCACCTCTCTTGGTTGGAGAGGAGAGGAGATTCCTTCCTCAGCCAAGAGAAGCATGGGGGGACCTGGCCACACAGAGCACATACCCTAGCCAGTGGTGTCAGCTGTGGCCCTGGAGCAGATCATTGGTAAGCGATACTGGTCAGCAGATACCAGGGACCTACTGTATTTCTTAAATTAATGATGTTTTAATATGCTAGTTTGTTTAGTTGTGTGTCAACTCTTACCATCAGGGGTGTTTTTTAGCTCTGTCGTGTTTTAGCCTTGTAAACTTGGTTAGAAAAGACAATAATGCTTGGTAAGGTGCAAGCAGAGGTGTATGTAGGGTGGGGCAAGTAGGGTACGTGCGTTGGGCACTAATGCCAGGGGGGTGCAAGAAAGCTGTGCTGGAACATTTAGCGGTGGCAGTGGCGGTGGAGGAGGAAGCAGCCCCGGAAGCAGAGGCGCAACTTCCACTCTTGCCCTAGGCGCTGTTTATACTAGATACACTTCTGGGTAGAAAGCAGTAAGAAACGATGGATAGGCTCAATGAAGGAAGCCAGGGCCCTGAGTCGTCAAGACCTGAGCAGTGCTGTTGATGATAGGGTGACTTGGAACATTCCTCATTCATAGGGTTGCCATAAATCAAAGTCAACTTGATGGCAGTTAACAACAGAGCTAATGGTGCCTCAGGTATTTAAAAGGGAAAGAGAGGTTCGTGGGCACTGAGAAAAGCCTCTGTGGGTGCTACAGCATTCAACTAGGTTTAAGAGGAATCCTGTCTCACAGCCTGCAAAAGTGCTGCCAATCAGTGTGAACAGTACAGGAGTAGAAGGGGCCCAAGGGCAGGGCTTTCCAACCACTGTGCCGCAACACATTAGTGTGTCTTGAAAGGTTTTCATCAGACATGTTGTGTCCCCATACATTTTATTATTGCAATTTATGTATGTGCCTGTATCTCATATAAGAGGTTAGTTTAACCTCTGGTGTGCTGGTAAAACTGAATTACTGTGTTGCAAAATGATGTATGTCTAAAAAGTGTGCCACCAACATGAAAAGTTTGGAAAGCTCTGCCCAAGGGTCTAACTCTGGACTGGGTTACTTCCTTTGTTTCTAAGTATCCTGGTAGTGGCTTATCTGTACTGGTTAGATCTATCTCTGTCTGTTCTGCAAACTGTTTGTTTGTAGGCCACCTTTCTCCCAGAAGTGGAACCCAAGGCAGCTTCCAATAATAAATACACATTAAAACACATTAGAAAAATTAAACACATTAAAAACATTTGAAACAGTTAAATGTTAAAAACAGTTAAAAAAATTAAAAGAATATAAAACCATAAAACACATAAAACAATATTCGATTTATGACAAGTTAAGAAATAAAGCTACCCTGCTTATGTAAACGCCTGTTTAAACAGAAATGTGTGTTTGCTTAGGATGGTATGAGTGAGTTGGCAGTACTGCAGAAGAAACACAATTCAAATAACAAGTATTGTGTAACTAGTTCCTTTTCTAGAAGAAGACATAGCTGTGTTATATTATGATTGTAATGTGATGAGTGATAACTTCAGTCCTTCTACACAGTAGCTGTAACTGCATTTTAAGTACTTTTATAGCTATTGGGTTTGTGTGGCCCCTCTGCATAGATACAGTCTGTATTACAGGCTGGCAGCTTGGAGCAATGCTCATGTTTTTAAAAAAGTATCTGGAAGTATCAGTTACATAGCCTTTAAGTATAGTTACTTAAAACTGTAACTGTATCAAACTACTTTTGGGCCCTGAAACCGTAATGGCCTCAAGTTACTTTAAAAAAACACTTGCCACTTTTCAAAACTCTGAATAGGCTACAGAGAGACCTCAGGTGTTGGTTCTGGGATGGGATTTTTGGCAATGATTTTGAAGGGCCTGTCCCTGGCTGTGCAATTGCCAGAGAGTGACCTCTCTGTCTTTTTGTCTCTTTGCAGGTTTCCAGCAAAAAGAGCCTGAGTTTGAAGGAACTGACTGAAGAGCCAGATGCAGTGTCACTGGTAAGTTCCCCTGCCCCTGGGGAAAAAGACTCTCAACACTCTCTTCTCTGCACTATCTGCTTGTGTGGGTAGGAACAGGATCTCCCATGTTTTAGTCCAGCACTGCAACGGCTGTACTGCTCTGTCTCTCTCCGGTGCCGGCATAATGCTGACGATCTCTTAGTGATGGATTAGAGACTGCAAATGAACTGTAGGTTTGTGCATTTTTTCCCTCCCTCTCTGGAGCTCTTCTTTTCTTACTCTGGTTTTCATGATATTGCACGAACACTGGCTCAAACAATAATTAAAGCGAATCGTAATTCCCTTGATAACTAGGAATAGAAACAGGAGTCGCAGTGGCTGTGCCAACCTGTGGTTTCGATGGAGCATGGTTTGGGTTAACCATGATTCAGGTCCGTTCCCATGGAAAACAAAACTGTGGTTAATATTGGGAAGGTAAAGGAGGGACAGGAAACATTTCAGTGTCTTAACGAAGACTAAGAGATTATCAGCATTAACCTGAGCCTCTGTCCTCAGCTAACTGCACTGTTTCAAAGTACTGAAGGGCCGCCTCTCTCTTCCTGTCCCTTTGTTTTCCATTCCTGCTTCACGGAGGAAGCTGCTTCCTGCCAGAAAGTTTTCCCTTCATCTGCCACCCTGATTTTTTTTTAAATTGAAGACACTAGGACTTGAGCATGGGTCCTTCTGGATGCAGAGCGTGTGCTCTGTAGAGGGGTTGCAGTTCCTCTGTGGGTCATAGGCTGGAGTTGCCACTGGCCAACAGAAAGCAGTCTTGGAGATGCAGGAAAGGGTCAGAGATGTGTGCTCTCCCGGCAAGGTTTACTGATTAACACATGGGAAAAGAAATGGGAAGAAGGCCCGTTCCATCAACATGCATTTTTCCCCTTTCTGCCCCATTCCTTCTGCCTTATGTCTTCTTTTACATTGTAAAACTGCAGGCAGGGACTGCCTTCTTTCTCTTGATTTGTGTGTAAACTGTTCTGTGAGGCTTTTTGTCTAAGGAACAGCGTTAACAGTGCTTGGAATAAATAACTAAATAACTTTCTGCTACCAATCTGTGTGTTGATGCTCTAGAAAAGCTGCACTGTACTTTCCTTGACTTTCATTCTGTGCCTTCCCCAGGAGGTCATTGTCCCAGAAGTGAAATGGAGGAAGGGGTCCTCTGCATCACTGTCCTTGGCCCTCCCAGATGCTGGCTTCCAGTGCATCCACCGGGCTTCCATCAGCAGCCTCAGCACAAAAGAGAGTTCTTGTAACTCTGAAGAGCCTCTGGTATCAGGTATGGGGATCCAATGAGATGTGTTGGTTTGAGTAACGGACTTGGATTGTAGAAGACCAGGGTTCGAATCCCCACTTAGCTGTGGAAAACCCACTGGATGACCTTGGGCAAGTCATACTTCCTCAGCCTTAGAGGAAGGCAGTGGCAACCCCTGCTGAGTAAATCTTGCCAAGAAAACTCTACAAGTCTACCACAAGTTGATAATCTGTTGGCGTCTTTGCTACTGCTGTTTACAGCCTCTGCTGCAGAAGTATGGTATGTAGCCTGGGGCACTGGGTTCATAAAGAACTCTTTGTGCTCAGTGCTGTAGTGGAGTCAGAAGTCACAGGATCAGTGTTGGAATTGTGTTGATTAGCAGAGATGATGACATGCCACATGCCTTCTACAATTTGTTCCCTTCTGAGTTAATTGCAATTCTCATGTTTGTTGATGGAAAAATGTGTTTTCTACTACTAATAATATGCTGTTGTAAGCTATACCTATTGCAATGCAAAGTGATTTTGGATGGCATGTTCTTGAATGGGCAGTTAAGAGCCTTTAGCTTTACAAAATACCTGCTCTAGGTAGAGAGAAAACTGCTAAAACTGGTTTGTTGTTATTGGGCAACACAGCTTCCTGAAAATGTGGACTTTGTTTGGAAGGGGGGAGTTTGACATGATGAACCTCTTAACTTGCCACTAGAATTTGCCACTATTCCACTGGTTGTGCATAGACGAACTAGGTTAGTGCGTTGGTTCTTAAACTGTGGCCCACAGACTGCTGGGGAACTGCAGTGTCCTCATAGGGGGTCCAGGAAGGCTTCAAGAAATGTCATGAGCTTTTACAATTAAAATAGAAAGAAAAAAAAAAAGAAAGAAAGAAAGAAAGAAAGAAAGAAAGAAAGAAAGAAAGAAAGACAGCAAGTGTCTTTTGCCAGCAATAGACATCATTTGTACAAAGTTTCAGTACAATATCTCAGACTGTTCAAAAGTTTTTTAAAAAAATATTTGATGCAGTTTAGGGTTTTATATCTTGAATTGGTAACCCACAGCAATAAAAGGTATCTAAAGGGGGCCTGAAGTAAAGAAACAGTTAAGAACTGCTGGGTTAGTGAGTCTCCTCACATGGAAGTCAGGTTTAGCAGTTCATTACCAACAAAGAATGTGAGATAAGACAGTGAGAGTGCACATGCTGCAGAGAACCAAATGAGGACATTTAATTAGATAGATGATTGCTTTCCATACAAATCTGTACTTCTCCTTTTTTTAAAAAAATAATTCCTGGAAGAATATCAAGCCAAGATAAGTCATTCACTTAGACAGTGGTGGTTCCAATAAAGAAATGCAAATATGAAAAAAAATATCAGAGAACATCTTGATTGGATTTTATATTTCAATCTTATTAAACTAATTATGTCTGAAATAATACAATGAACATCTTCATTTCCTTCCTTCTGTCATAGTAAATGTTAAGTTTAATCATGCTATGGGTATTCTAGTCACTTTTGTTTTTAGCCCAGTCATTTGGGCGCTCTGCATATTCTTCTAAGTTTGGATTGAAGGAGCATGCTCGTTGACTGACTAGGTCATGTTTGGAATATGCACTTTTAAAGAAAGCCTCTCAGTATATAAAGTACTTTATCTTTTTTGTGTGTTGTTAATCCTCCCAGCCATACAGGTGTTTGTGATTATAATATATTGGTACCTGTGTAAAAGCAATCTCAAACCAAGCTGGCTTTTCTTCCAGAAAGTGGAATAAACACTGAGGAGGAGGTGGAGATGGAGCCCACCTATAAAGCAGAATTGAGACCATCTGATTATCAACTGCTGAAAATCTTCATCGTTTTGTAAGTCTGAAGACCATTTCTTCTTGATTGTGGCCATTTCCGCACTAGACTGTTATAAGCGCTATGATTCCACTTTCAACATCCTGTGGAATCCTGGGGTTTGCAGTTTCGGGAGGGGCTGGTAACAGTCTAGTGTGGAAATGGCCTATGATTTCTCTGGGTCCTTATTAGTTACACCTAAACCAAGGCCTTTCTAGCTTTTTTTTGTCTTTGTTTTTAGGATTTGCCTCCTAGTGGTGTCCTCCTCATACCTGGCTTTCCGCATTTTCCGCTTGGAGCAGCAACTTTGCTCTTTGAATCGGGACTATCTCTCGCGAGTACCCCGGAGGTAAGGATGTTTTCAGCAAGTTCTGGTTAGAAATATTTTCTCCGTTTCTTTGTTTGCCTGCTTTTTGCTTAATTTATGTCCTGCCTTTCTCCCAGCAAGGAATTCAAGGTGGCTTACAAGTTTAAAACAAGATACAGCTAAAACCTGGTTAAAGAAAAAAAAACATTAAAGCACTCGAATTTAAAACAGTATAAAATCATTTCAGGAATAAAAATTCAGTACACCCATGCCCCTCATCAAAAGGCCTTTTCCATTACCCATTAATCATCAAATACCTGCTTAAATAAAAAGGTCTTTACCTACCAGAGAAGGGGTTAGTCTAGCCTCTCATGAGACAAAATTCTACAATCTAGGAGCAGTCACTGAGAAGGCCCTCTCCCATGTCCTCACCAGATGGGCCTATGAGGATGATGGGACTGTAAGAAAACTCTCCCCTAAGGACCTTCAGACGTGAACAGCCTCATATAGTCTTTCAGCTATTGTTGTTCCTGTTAAAATATTTATACCCCACCCTATATCAAAAGATCTCAGGATAGCGATAGTATAGGCCAAAGTTATATAGGTCTTTGAAGATCATAACCAGCATTTTGAATTGTGTCCAGAGACAAACTAGCAGCCAGTGAAGCTATTTCAACAAGGGAGGTATATATTCCCTCTATTCAGCCCCGTAAGCACTCTGGCTGCAGCAATTTGGACCATGTTTCCAAAGGCAGCCCCATGTAGAGTGCATTACAGTAGTCACAAGATTGTTCAACACCTGGAAGATGGGAGCTGGTTTCTTTGTATAGTGGCAATGCTATTAATTTACTGCATTTATGTTCTGCCTTTCTTCTTTGATGGTCAAGGTGGAGGTTCTCCATTTTGAACTCACAACAACCATGTGAAGTAGGCTAAGCTGCAGGATAGCAGTTGGCCCAAGGTCACAGAGTGAGACCAAATGGCCCTTGGGGTCCCTTCCACTCCAGGATGCTATGAATCACAGCTTAGGAGATATTTGTTTAGTTTTAGCCCGTCACTGTTGTGGCAGCACAACACAGGCCCTGCTTATGAGATTTAATAAGGGAATCAAAGGCCAGGTTTACTAAGAAGCATATCTCACTGCAGCATGTCAATAATCTGCTGCATTTTTATTTCTGTTTTCTTGCTTCAGTGGGTGCAAAACATAACGTATAACAAGCATTGTTTAGGTGTGGGACTAAAATACCCCAGTACTGAAGCTGGAATCAATCATGTGCATTGCTCTCAATATATCAGTTTTTCAAAGGAAAAACTGGCATCTGGTTTTGTTTTTCCTTTCATAAGCTAGGGTTTAAATGGGGTGATATTCCTAGTACACTGAGGACAGAGGAGTGGGAACATTGATGTATGGCATGGACAAAGACTGATTTGTATTACAGCTTAATGGAATTTTTTTCCCTTGCATCACTGCTGATTTTTTTTTCTGGACCTCAAACTGTATTTGCCTTACATGTTTATTTTAATTACTTAATGATATATTCTTTTTAAAAAGAAATTCCAATAAGAATTAAAGATACTAACAAATCAGAAGCCATTACACTATACACACACACATACATATATTTACATCACATATTGTATACTCCCCATTTTGAGAAGAAGAATGCTAAAAGCACGATATTGACGTAACTCCTAAAACCGCAATATTGATTTAACAGGACAACAACAATAACTATTCCTAAGAACAACAAAGCTCTGCAAATATTAAAAAAACAACAACAGAATAATACTCGCCCAGGGGCCTTTGCTCAGTTAACTGCGTTTTTGGCTAGTTGCCTGAAACAACAGACTGACAGGAATTGATGGGCTTCATTTGGCAAGGTATTCTGTAGGCTTTTTGCCTTGTTCCTGGTCACTGCCTGCCACACTTCACATGGTGAAGGGATCTAGAGTAGAGCCTTAGATGCTAACTGGAGCATATCGGGAGGTCCAGGAACGGCCCTTTGGCTTGAGGCATTCATTTTGGAAGCTTCTAGTTCTTATTTAAGCACACAGTGGCCACTTGTGTGTGTGTGTCTGTGTGTCTGTGTGTGCACGAGCCCTCAAGTTGCCTGTTGACTTATGCCAACCCTACAAAGTTCAGGGGTTTTCTTAGGCAAGGAATACTTGAAGGTGGTTTTGCCATTTCCTTCCTCTGAAATAGAGTCTACAGCGCTGGTATTAGGGGTATATAAATGAAGAGAACTAGAGCCAGCATGGGTTAGTGGTTTGAGCATTGGACTACAATCCTAGAAACCAGGGTCTGATTCCCCACTTGGCCATGGAAACCCACTGGGTGACCTTGAGCACATCACACACTCTCAGCCCCAGAAAACTCAGTGACAGGTTCCACATTAGTGTCACCATAAGTCGGAAGCTACTTGAAGGCACACGTAACAACAACAACAAATGAAGAGAAGTGCTCAGGCACTTCCTGTAGGAAGGTCGGATTTCTTTTCAGTGAGGATCTTCAGGTCTTGGGTCAAATCCGGCTCTCCAGGCGTTCCAGTCCTGTTCTTTCAGCAAACTCTTCCCCGGTGACACTGTTAGTGGTTTCCTAGCTTTTGCATGGTTTGCCCCCCACCTGCCCCCGTCCTGTTCTGAAAGGCTGAAATGCCTCTCTTAGGGCTGAAATAGCTCAAAGTAAAATATGCTGTCACTATTAGTTTTCTCCTTGTGGCTTTTGCCCATCGAGTGCTTATGTGAATTTGAATTTTGGCGCTTGGGCTGAAAGAGGTTGCCCACCTTTTTTCTGTGACTAGTTCACAGCCTGTTAACAATTTTTCTGCTCTCCTTTCCTGCTTTAACAGGTGACTGTGGCCCCCAGAAGAATGCTGTGGGAGAGAGAAAAAGAGAACTGCACCTTTAATACAAATTTTTGCCATGTCCAAGTGGTTTAACATGGCTGCAATGAAGACAGGGCAAAAGGATTCCTTGTTCTGACTCTTGCTTCACTCTTGGACCAAAGCTCTACATTTCCAGTATTAAAAGGTAGAAGTGTTTGCTTGCCACAGCCCCGTTGTGATGGTTAAACCCAGACTCCTCAGCAACCTCTTTCAGTGGTGCTCCTTATCGCTGGCCATTTAAGGAGACCTCACTTGGGTTTTGTTTGTCTGTGGATGGTGGTTCAAACCATATCCTCAGCTCTGGGTGGCACTGGGTAACTTTTTCTCCAGACCACCAAGAAAAGTAAGGATTACATTACAGGGCTAATTCGGAGGGGTCCCTCTGTGTTTTGGTAATGCAGTGTCTTCCTGGGGCTTTGCTTCAAAAAGAGTGACTGTTATTACCTGAGGACAGTACCGTGGCTGGCCTCATCATATCTGAATGGATAGACAAGTTGCAGAGAAGTAGCTGTATTTTCTTCTAGGATTCTGTGTTCAAACTGTTACCAGTTCTTACTGCTTGCTTTCCCTTGGTGAGGAATGGAACAGCCTCAGAAGATAATTGGAATTCTACTTCAGTGAAAAGTGCCAATAAAGGAGAGTGACTGCTAAAGAATATTCTCTTAAGGATGAGATACCAGCTTGGACCTGTCCCTTCCTCTCCAATCTGCACAGCAGTGTAACAAAAATAATCTCCATTAGGACTAATCTTCTTGTGTGGAGGGGATTCCAAGTTACTCAGTGAATGCCACAAAATGCTTGCCCACAAAATGCCAGTAGTTGCTGTAGTGACATTCTGTACCAGGGGAATCCTGTGAGTTGCCAGGCAGGCCCTGAGCTCTCATGGACCGGAACTGATGGAAGGCAGCCTTTCCAAGACCAAGATGGCAAAACCATTGCGGGAATGGCTACACCTCTGCAGGAGAGGAGAAAATGAAAAGACATGACTCAATGAGTGTGTTGTACCCCTTGTTGCACTTTACTTAGGCCTTGCTCCTATTAACCAGGGTGGGTTGGAGAGAGAGACCCTGGCACAAGAAGACAAACATGAGCTTGGCAGGCCTGAGACAGGCACAACGGTCCAGGGAAGTTACTTGATGCCCTGAAGATGTAGCAGTTCTTTTGAATTCAAAGATGATGCAGGTGGAGACAAACATGCCAAGACTTGAGACTCAGGCTTCTTTGGGCCTTCCCTCACCCTGTTGGCATGGCATGAGGGGACTACCTAAACAAACTCTGAAGAGGGACTGCTCGACATGCAGACGAGGACTGAGAATCAGCTCCCTAATGATGAAAGGCTGGTGCAGCTTGTATTGATTGCTAGCAGTGTGTTTGTGGGTGGGGATGGGGAGAGTGGTTGTTCTGAGTCATGACTCTCCGCAGTGCTCCTGCCACCACTGCTCTGGTGCAAATAGCCCAGGCAAAAACATTCCTCAGGGAAATAAATCTGCTAAAAGAGAGAGACGCTGCTTCCAGATAGAGGGCTCCTAGTGCTAGCACAAAGAACATGCTGACTGATGCAGCTATGTGATCTCTTTTCTTTATAGCTTTTTTTCTATTAAGGAAAAAAACAACTAAACAGAAGAAGCAGAACCCATGGAGACATTTGGGTGGGTGGGGGATGCTCCCATAAAACTTTTGTGAATGAGGAGGTACAATTGTGCCAAATGCTACCTGGAAGCACCCAGAGAGTAGGTGGGAGCAATGCAGGAGAGCCATGCTAAAGAAATGGTTGTGTATGCAAGGAAATACCCCTGAGAGAATGTGGGATTGAACAGAGCCTGGAAATGTTCCCTTTTTTGAGGGATGCCAAAAGAGAATTTTTGAAGGGATTGCAACTCCCAGAATCTTCATATTATACTTCCCCCAAAAGAGAAGATGTCTCTTTTCCAAGATCTATTGTCTTGTATAATATACACAGCCTGCTCTTTTGTCTTTCAGTCTGGGAATGATCCCTTTCAAGAGGAAGAAAACCTGTCTGTGGGGTATGAAAAGGTCTCCTTTTACCTCAAGAGTGGTGTTTTTCCCTGCTTTCAGGGAACTTGTTCCTATGCATGGCTGTTCTCTGTGGCAGCTTTACCATGCATCAGCATGCAGCAAGCTACTTTGGGAAGTAGAGTTTAAGGTGGGATGGGGAAAGGGCAGCCCCTGGGTCAGAAGTAGGCCTCAAGTCTCACTTTCGCAGCCCTTGAAGTCCCTTTGGAAAACTTCCAAAATTCTGGACCAATTTTCCTGCGATTCTCCCCCCCAGAAACGGCCTCAAACAAGCCAAAAACATCCCCCAAATATCTGCAAACATAGCAGTTTGACTTATCTCCTCTGAAGCATCTGAATCCCGAAATCATTTTTAAAAAAACACAACAAAAATAGCAGCCAGAAGTAGTGTGACATCATTTTGGGTGTACCTGGGAAAGGGAATAGGGTATACAGCAGCAAAAAATACCCACCCGCTTTTGTTTAGAAGGCAGGTGAAAGCAGGAATTGATTCTGAATGGGATTTCCATCATATTGGCCTTAGTTTTTGTGGAGTAGGTGGGAGCTGATGATTCATTGCCTTGTTTGAGGCAGCAAAATTCTTGGACGGTATCATCTGGTCTTTTTGTCTCTTGGTTCTCCTCACAGTCTGCTGGGAACTGAGAGGAGACCCTGGAACTCAGCCATCGATGGCCCTATACCTGTACATTGAAAGGGCAGAGCAGTTGTGGTGCCCCAGGAACAACTTCTGCCTACCCACCTCATATTCTCATGGAGGTAGTCTCTGAAGGATCCCAGGGTCCTATAGCACATTACTGGATTAGAAAGTCCAGTCTTATAGGCAGGGCCATCTCCAGTCAAAGATGGGCCTTACAACATTTGGGGAGGACACTGACATAGGAGAGAGCATCCAGCTGTGATGGGTTTGTCTGGAAGGAGCATCACTGTGATCATTGTCAGCTGTTGGCTGTTTGGTGGGTGGCTCCAGAAGCTGTCGTGCACATTTCCCGCAACATGGCATGCCAGGGGCACTGGAAGAGTAAAATATCTAGTTCCTGGATGTAGCCACCTGATGTTAACTAGAGCACCAGAATAGGGGGTAGGCATTGGCAGAGTCCCAGTGGTTGCCCTAGGGTGGTTCATCTGATCCCAGGCTCGCTTAAATAAACAGAGATGAAAGGTTCAGACCAAGCATTGAATAGCAGGAGTGGGGACCGCAGCTCCCATAAGACTGAGGCTTGATGAGAGTTGGAGTCTAACAAAATCCAGAGGGACACCTCTTCCCCATTCCTGCTCTAGACCAGAAAAAGTCAATCTGGAGCCCTTCAGATATTTTGCAGTTCAGTTCCCACCATCTCTGACTCTTACGCAGTGTGATTGGGGATGATGGAAGCTGCAGCCCAACAGGATCCAAAGGGCTTGTTATGGTATTAGGTGAATGTCCTTCAAAGGAAACACACCATTTGCATTCTCTTCTGTTCTCTTCTTCCCCACTCTGGTGCCAGAAGTTCACCAGCTGCTGGCCAGTTGGTATGCTTCTTTCATAGCAATAATGTCTCAGGTGTTTCATGTCTTGTTTGTAATCCGATTCCCCCATGTTGTGGGGAGATAAATGAAATGTCTGTGCTGAATTTTTTTTGGAGGGTGGGGGGAAGAGCCGTTAAGACAAAGTGCTTTTGTTTACTTGTGGGTTGTCTTGGCTACAAAGTCACCATGCCCTGGCGGCAGCTACCATGGGAAAGGGGAAGACCTTGGGAAAAGTTGCTTTCTCTTGGATTATGACTCCCACAGTTCCCTACCCAGCATGGCCAATGAGAGTTGTAGTCTCCCAACTTTTCCAAGCTATGGGGAAGGGCTCAACAAACCAGGAAAGGGTGGGACGGTGGCAAGCAGGTCCGATAAGTGCCAAGACAACCTGGTCTATACCAAGGTGGTTATTTGTTGCATTTTTAAAAATCACCCCCACAAATTTGTGTTGAGCATAATGGTTCAGAGCATAACCTATGAGCTGGAAGTCCCAAGTTCAAGTTACAGCTGAGCCATGAACTCACAGGTTGGTCTCCAACAAGCTGTTGTCTGTTGGCCTGAGGAACTTTTCCTTCTTTGATATGGGGATAACAATGCTGACCTACCTTACAGGGTTGTTGTAAGGATGATTTAAGATAATGTATGTGGAGTGCCCTGAACACTTTGGAAAAGCGCTTTATAAATACTAAGTATTATCAATAGTGTTAATTGACGTACACAGACTTGTCTTTTTTTTTCCTTTTTTTATCTTTGTCCTATAAGAGATCTCTATTTATTATGATGATGGAGGTGATAATTATTAAGATCCAGCAGAGGCACAGGCATCGGTCAGTTCTCTGAATTCTCTTTAGGCCGAGAGGTCTGCAAAATAAGCTGTTTTGGGGGGTGAGCACCTACCAATCTTTGAGCAAAGCCAGACGTGACTGATAGGCTTTTAAAGTAAAAAATAAGTCGCATATTACCAGGGGGCTCATTTAAAGATTCCTCATTTTTTCCAATGCTATGCTATCAGGACTGATTTGTACCTGAAAGGGGCTCTCCACATGTTACTAGGCTTCCCATTGACGATGCTGTCTTAAGAGTGATGGAAGGGCAGATGTTTCCCACCCTTATGGATCAATTACTGGTTTTCCTCACTTAAAACTATCTCCATCGGCTCGGCTGCTCTGGGGACCCTGGTCCAGAGGCCACATAGATTGCCAAAAAATAGATGAAGAAAGAGAAGTGATGGTGGTTGGAATCCCATGTCTAGTTCTGAAAAATGGCTTTTCTTAAAAATGTTAAACAGTGTGTTCCTCCCCAACCCCACAACCTATTTAAAAGGTGAATTGCCACTCTTTGAGGCTTCCAGAAAAGACAACTAACCCCCCTCATCCTCCCCCTTTTTTTGTGTCAAAGAAAGGGTGGTCCAGGAAGTCTGCTCTTAGGCAGGGAGCATGCTGCATTGGGCACCCACCCCTGGTGTAAATCAACATGAATTAACTTATGGCAATATCCTGCATTGAGAGACATATGATAAAGCTCTGATCACTACAAAACTGTGACATATTTACTCTCCTGAAGGATTCATCTGCCTCCTTTGCCTTCCCCATTGGTTGATGTTGGAGTGTGGGGATCATTAGAGAAAGTGAAAAGCATCTGACTGTGCTCCTATAGTCACACACACAGTGGTGATGTCACCTTCTGGGATTTCCATTAGTTTGAAAATGGCTGTATTGGTAAAATTTTAGAGAGTAGCTTCAGAAGACATCATAGTTACATTTCTGTGAGCTATGCCTCTTTACATATAATCTCCACCAGAATTTGGAGCATCCAAAATGTGGAGTTGCAGTGTCTAGTAAAAACTATTTCATATGATTCTACTTTGGACATGTCTTTGGACATTTCTGATTTGATTGCAAAGGCATATTCAAATTTGCCTTCTTTATGTGGCCAGATTCTTTGGTTGCTCAGTCCTGCAGTCCATTGCAGTCACAATGCACTGAGTCTAACAGATGTTTGGCACAAAGAATAGTCTGAATTCTCCAGATATATCACAGGCATACCTCTATTAACAAAGCCTCTAACAAAGAAGCTCCTTTTTACAAAGTCCTTTTATGACTGTCCAGCCCTCTCTTTTCTTCTGTGACCTCTGGCTGGCTGGAAGTTTCTTTTAGCAGCATTGGTACTGGGAGGATGATGGAGGAAAGCTACAGAAACACTGACTTTTCAGTATTAGAGAACAGTAATGTATCTGTAGTAAATAATGCACTAGAGCTTGACCTGGGAATGAATGGGTTCCAGCTCTAACCAAACCTGCTGTAGCTGTGTGTGTGTCTGCCTGCAACAGGGAAGGTAAGCAAGCAACTGACTCCAGAATTCCTTAAGAGTATGCATGAAAAGCAAAACTCAGGGGAAAGGAGAAAGCAGATAAGCCTGCCTCACCATCTACACCCAACATGCTGAAAGAGCATGGATCTGTACATCTGGTCACCAAAATGAAAATGATAAGAAAATGGAGGTTGGTGGAAGAAGTCACCGCTGGATGTAATTTGGAAGAAACCACAGGTAACCTCTCAAGAACTTTCAATGTTTTCATTTACATATGCAAGACTTACTTGACCTCGTTCTTTCATTTCACATGAGCATAGGGTTAGTTTTGAATGAAAGGTTTGCCCACATATGTTGAACTGTTCTGCTCTTTTGTGTTATAGGAACCTATCCTTGGTCTTTCCATGTTATTTCTGCCACTGGTATCAAATTTTCTATTAATGTAGTATTAATGTAGTGCCCAGGAACACAACTACTTCATTAACTGAGGTGTACCTGTAATTGCAAATTGTGATTTAAACTGTCATAAAGAAGAAGTGATTGTATATCTCATAAGAGGGCTGGCCAAAGACATTTTATTCCCCCCACTCCATTATGTATGCAAAACTGGACTGGACTGACAGCTGAATCTTCAATGCTGGAGAGAGGAGAGCAAGATCCTTCACATGCGGTAGCAGCAGACAAGTTTACAGGGTAGGTTACTTAGCATACAGCTGTTCTCCAACATACCACTGCCTACAGTTATCTTCCATTTGAGGTGAACACCTCACTCTGCCTAATGGTAGAACTGGTCCTGCCTCCTGAGGATGAGCCACAGGTAAACTTCAGCTATGGAAGAGACAGTCCAGTCATCTACCCTGCATGCACAAAAGAAGACACCCAGTTTTCTTTTAGACTGACATCAATGATGTTTTATTGTCTGTAACGGACAGAGCTTGGAAACACTGGACTATAAATTTAGAATCCTTCAAAAGTTAGGGAATTCTAATGTAGTCAAAAGGTAACCTTTCCAAGTTTTTGGAATAACAAAGTGAAGAAATGGTGACAGCTATGTTTCCTTATTTTAAAGTTCCACTTGCAGAGCTGTGATAAAAGAGTTACTTCTTTGGAGCAGGAAAAAAACCCCAATGTATTATGCAGCCCCAGATATGTCTTTGTCACAGAAGCCTTTGAGCATGCAACTAATTTAATATAACTGCTTGAACACACAGCTGTCAGGAGTTTATACTTCAGCTGTTGACATTCAAAATGGTGAGATTCTCATGGGGGTGACCTAAGCTTTTGTGATAGTATATGCGTGACACTGAGTCCTTGTTCCTGGAAGATGCTTTTTTGTCAGCAGTGTTGCTTCCTTAATCTGACCTTGTTTATGCTCTCCAGGAGGATAACAGTGTTGGTTGTTTCAGCTGCTAAACTGTGACTGGTAGTTTAGTATTCAGTCAATTCATCCATAACTTCACACAGTTGTGTGCTGGTGCTAGGACTTATGGAATTGCAGTGGTAGGACTTCCTAACGGGCAAGGATGTTGACATGACTGGCCAGTCCTCTCAAGCTTCTCTGTGCCCTCTGAGCTTACTTGCAATCTTCATGGCAGTTCAGAGAGTAGATTTTTCTAGTAGCAAACTATTGATGTGAGCTGGCCTTGTTGCTGTACAAAGTATTTGGAGATACCTTGGTCTTCCGTGAACAAATAAGTCTCATTAACTTTACAAATGACCTGCTCCTGGCCAAGGGTACAAGTACTAGAACTGGTTTGTTAGTATGGATCAATATGGCCATCTGAAACTTTGATTCTCCTTGGAAGCCTCACTAGGGGAATTGTCATGACAGACACCTTCCCATCAAAATACACAACACCAGAATGGGCAACTCTGGCCGCCTGAATTTGCTTTAGTCCACGACTCCCTTCAAGCCGACGTAGCACACGCAGTGGTGTGAAGGGTGTTGAGGTTGCAGTCTAAAAACTGCATTGCTCTTGTTTAAACCAGCAAGAGCAGAACACCATCACTAGACACAAGACAGTCTTCTCAGGCCAAGCACCTTCTGCATGTTGTGGACTTCAACTTGTGTGAGCCCTGGCCAGTGTTATTGGCCCTCAGGAATACTGGGGGGGTGTACTTGAGAGGGGCATCATATTGCAAGAAGCTGTCGTTCGGCTGCTCCCAGGTCCCTTTCCTCCTACTCCTCTGTATGCAGTAAGGAGTTAAATTTTCTTTGACCCTCACATTTGGCAGCAGAGCGACATGCATGTGTGTGCTTGAGTGAGTGACAGAGAGAAAGCATCTTGATCAGGCCCCAAGGCTGCAAGTAACTAGCATGGGCTGCAAGGCCCACAGGGAGCATGGTGGCACAGGCCTTTTCCTCACTAGACTGTTATAGCGCTATTATTCCACTTGCAACATCCTATGGAATCCTGGGGTTTGCAGTTTTGGGAGGATTCCATAGGATGTTGCAAGTGGAATAATAGTGCTATAACAGTCTAGTGCGGAAATGGCCACAGTCAATAATTTATTTTCCCAACTCACTCTGTCCAAGCAGAGGTGTACCCACACAGCACCACTGTAGCAGTTTGATACCACTTTAACTGCTATAGCATCATCATACAGGATTTTGGGATTTGTACTTTTGTGGCTATTTAGAATTTCTGCTAGACAGCTCCAGCACTGTTTAAGGAATTCTTTGTACCTCTTCAAAGGTACAATTTTACAGGGTGGGAAGCTACGACACTTAAAGTGGTACCAAACTACTGCAGTTGAACTGTGGGGTTACCACCATTACTTGCTGGAAAACTGCCATCCAAATATACCTGATTTGTCTTGGAAATAATGGTGTGTGCCCCAAAGTTTAAGGTCTGGGCCTTATGACTTAATCCGTGTGGCTTTTTAAAGGTGAGATCTGTTAGAATTTCTGAGGCTCTGCAGTTGAATGAGTGCAGATCAATAGCTTCTGCTGCCGCCTCTTTTGCCATCTCCCCAAGCAGCTGCCAAGGTCTCTGACTGAATTGCTCTTGTGTTCACAATATTCCAGGCAGGTGGCATCTGTTCTTTTACGAGAGGCTGTCTGGATGATGTAAAGGCACATAACGTGCTCAGGAATATTTGCTCCCCCTGCCTTTTCAGGCTCATGTTTGAGGTGGAGTGTTCTCAACACTGTGCAATTTAGAGGACAGTGAGTGGCCTTGTGTGTGTGCGTGCATGCCCACATGAATATCATGCATGCGATTACAAGGATGGTGGGTTTTTCCTTCTCTCCTTTCTGTCTATCTTTGTTTACAGAAATGCTTCTTATAATCCTCTTACTTTGGTTTAATCAACATAGGCTGTCCTTCCAGTGGCAGAGATTAAAACTGTCAATATACTGTTTAAAGGTCTGGCTTGCTCCAGAACAGAGTGTAGTTCAGAGGCCTCTCCAAGAGTTCTCCCAGGGCTGGCCAGTGACACATGTTATTGCCATAGCATAAGCTGTATTGATGGTCAATGATGCAGCAGATGGTACATGTCAGAGAAACTTTTCAGCCCTTTTGCTGAGCAGGTCCAGCATCCGCTACAGCAAATGGTGGAACTGTGCTCCACGCACCTTCTGCTCTGACTGATCCCTTCAGCCAGCAATCCAATCCAATCCCTGTCACTGGACCTAAAGAAAACCTGTGTACACTTGCTCCCAGGCTGAGGCAAAATGGAAGCTGGCTTCTCAAGGCTTGAATAGTGCAAAAGCAAACAAGAGAAAGTAAAAGTGTGACCCATCTCCCCCAGTAATAGCTATGAGAACTGTTCAAGTGGGTTAGCAACAAAGAAGAGTGGATTCCTCTATACGTTCTCAGCTTTAATATCTTCCCCTGGCCGCAAACTTCAAAACAAATGTGTCCAACAAAGTCATTAATATAAATGACCCTTTCATACCACTGGACAGCTTTTAATGTTTGGCCACGATGCCAATGAGGACTCTAAAACCCATCTGCTTAATGGTAGAAGTCCAGCTCATTCCAAGGTCCTTTGGACAGGAAAGGCTGATTTTGTTGCTCAAACAATGACCCTTACCATATGAGGTCAAGGGTGGTTGTCACACATGGAAAGCCTCTTCTAAATTTTAAAAGATGCATCTCCTTCCCCTCTTGTTTTTAACCAATATCAAAATTATGAAAAAATGCCCTGAAACTACGAGGAGCAATTTCAGTGTGTTCTCCAGCTGTTTTGACTACTAGTATATTGCCAATTTGAATTGGGTGGGTCTTAGAGGTATTTCTCCTGTCTAATGGCTACCACTGCCTTTATACTGTCCAATAAGGCAGAGATTGCAAATTAGAATTCCGTTACCCATCCGTTACTGAATTCCCTTTCCCATTTTTTTCATCTATAGCACGCTATGGCCACTGAGCATACTCAGCTCCCATTGGCATCTTCTAAGAATTTTCCCTCTGATTTTTTTTTCTATAAAATTTGGGACCTTTTCACACTTTACAATTATAGTGCTATATTCCACGTTAACTACCATGGCAACATTATGTGGAATCCTGGGAGTGTGTGTGTTGTAGTTTGGTGTAGCACAGAGGTCTCTGACTGAGAATTCTAAAAGTGCCTTTCTAGGGTTCAAATCCCAGAATTGCACAGGACAGAACCATGGAAGTTAAAGTGGAATCATTGCACTATAACTGCATGGTGTGAATGTGGTGTTGGAGTTCCACCATGCCTATTGCTGACTTCTTCCATTTTGTGCCAGACTGTTTACTTTACAAAATTAATAGCACTTACAGCTTAAACATAGGAAATACATTAGAATAATAAAATATTTGTTAATCTAACTGAATGGATAGTTTGATCCTGAAGCCAGTGAAGCCTGAAGCCATGAGGCGGGGGAGCTGCTTTTATCTTTTATCCAGATGCTTCACAGTGCATGGTACTAGACAAGGAGCTAGCTTTCCTTGTTGCTGCCTGCAGCCCTATCAGAGAATTGCCTAAAGAGGGTGCTTATTTAATTCATATCCTTCTTTTCAGCACCCCCACCAAAAGGATGCACTCCAGGCGGTAGGGTAGGATATGATTATATGCATAACTGGCACTAAGTTCTCAAATACCTCTTCTCTGAAGCTTTTCCCTATTAAATGCTTGAATATTTTTTTAAAATCCCTTTAATCCTTTTAATGCACACTAGGGGGCAGCAAAATTCTCCACTTATGTCCAGGGAGAGGGAGGGAACCATCCACTGCAATTCTGAGATTTTCGTTCAGTTTAAAAGACATTTATATTTGGTTTTTCTTTCTTATATGTAGTCTACCCAAACTCATCTTATGCAGGAAAGCAGAGAGAAGCTGGAACACCTATAGATCATGGCTGCTTTCAGGGATCCCCTATCACTCTGCAAGGAGATGTGCTCAGAGGCATATCAAGGGTGGGGCAAGTGTGGTATGTGACCCGGGTGCCAGTGCTGGGTGTGTGTGCAAAAAAGCCGTGTAATGTAATGTAATGTAAGGGGTGGGGCTAGGGGTAAGAAGGTAGGGGTGCAACTTCCACACTTGCCCTAGGGGCTGTTTATGCTAGATATGCCACAGATGTGTTTGTGCAGCATCAGTAATGTTCACTTAGCTTGATGGGCTGTTGTGCAGCTCCACCCAGCTCAAGCATGGGTGACCAGTCTTGTAAAAATTAAAAGCAATAGAAGCACAAGCTTCCAGAGAAGTTAAATAAGCCTCAATTTGTTTCAAATAAATCTGACTCCCAAAGAGTTCTTTTTTTTTTCCTGTTCTCTGTAACAGGCTTTGGACTTTGCCTTCTGTATATTTGTTTTTCTAATTCTTTGTATGCGTGTGTGTGTGTGTGTTTGCGTGTGCGCCTTCTAGTCACCAGTCGGCTTATGGCGATCCTGTGAATTTCCCTGGTTTTTTTTAGGCAAGAAATACTCAGAGGTGGTTTTGCCAGTCCCTTCCTCTGAAATATAGCCTATAGCACCTGGTATACGTTCTTTAGAAGTACTAAAATGGCACTATGGTAATAAGGAGACATCGTAAGTTTGGCTTGTCTGTGTATGCAGGCAACAGGAGTGTTCTGCTTCTTCCAATTTAACTCCTTTATCAGCTTTAAACTAGGTGATGGAATTATGCAGAAAACTAAGACACAGAAAGTTTCTTTATATGAGATTAGACCATTTTTTTCTGTCTAACCTAGTATCAGCTATTCATATGTGGCCCCCTAGATGTTGTTGGGGCACAACTCCCATCATTCCTCACGACTGCTTGTGCTGTCTAAGCATGATGGTGGTTACAGTCCAACAGCATATAGATAGGCCCGTTTTTCCCACTGTTTTCACTATTATATTTCCAAAAGCCGGCAGGCAGCAGGGGGTGGTGGTAGCTGTCCTGAAAAACACCTGGGGTTTGGGGAAGGCTGGTGTTTTGTTTTAAGTCTCTAGAGAAAGCAGCTGAGCAGACTCTCAGCCGCTCTGATCACCTGACACTTCTTTGTTATACATGGAGATGCTAGAGATTGGAGTGGGAGCATTTTGCATGCAAAGTAGGTGCTCCACCAACTGAGTTATCCTACATTAATGAAACTGAAGCATCACATGGACTATATACAGCCATACACAAATGATGACATGTCTGCATTCTGTAAGTATCTACAAACTCAAGGAAGTCTGACAGATTTTTAAGGTGACTCAGGAGTCACAATGTATTATCTGCCTTCATTGTCTAGAGAATCTGCACTTATCAAAAAAGGACGGAAGGGAGAATAGCTCTGTAGTTTAATCAGAGGTTAGCAAACTGAGAGCTGATATGGCTTACTGGTTAAACTTGTTATTTATTAGTTACGTTTACCTCTTGCCTTTCTTTCAAAGGAGCTTAAGGCTGCGTACATGGAATATCCTATTCCTCTAATTATTGTCAAAATCCTTTGAAGTGGGTCAAGTTAAGAGTGCCAAGAGTGTCAAGTTAAGAGTGCCAAAGTTCACCTGAGCAGTTTCATTTTTCAGTGGGGACTAAAGCATGGATCTCCCAAATCCAGGTCTGACAGTTTAATCGCAGCACCATACTGGCTGTAGGAGGGAGAACAGCCAGGCTTAACTCCATGCTCAGCTAGGAAGCACACTGGGTGATCTTGGCTGATTTACTTCTTTCCAGGGTAGTTGTGAGTGTTAAATTTCAGGATGTGGGGAGAGAACACTTTGAACCCCTTGGAGGAAGAGCAAGATAAAAATCAGTATAGAAATAAATATCAAATTGAAGTACAGCCATAAACATACTGGTTAGAGTCCAGTCCATTTCGTCTCCTTGTTGTGTTCGTTCAAGTCATTTCCAACTTACGATGACCTTAAGGTGCCAAAATTTCCTCAGAGAGGGGTTGCCTTTGTCTTCCTCGGAGGCTGAGAGAGTGTGACTTGCCCAAGGTCACCCAGTGAGTTTCCATGCCTGAGTACAGATCTGGACCCTAGTCACAGTCCAACTCTCAAACTCACCACATTGGATCCTTAGCTGCTGTGTCAATATTCATTACAATATGCCCCTTATGCATTCTGTCCTAGTTATAGCAGTTATCCCCTCTGCTACAACCCGGCAGGTTTTTCTTGCAGTGCAGGCTATCAAAAGCACAATGCAAGGATTACAATGTTGACAGATCAGGCTTTAACAATCCATTCACCAAATATCAGAGTAGGCCAAGGGCTAAGCAAGAGGCTTTCTTAGCTTCCTGCTTGAAAATCTCTCCAAGCCTCTAAGTCTGCCCTCACCCTGGAGGAACATGTGTGCAGATGAGTCTACCAAACCTTCTCAAAAGCTTTATCAACATATCAGCCGGATGGTCTAGATTGATTTTGGTTCTGCCAAAGACTTAGTGCTAAGTTGAGTAAGTGGTTATACTGCCTTGGAGTAGCAAAACCAAGGCCGCCTCCTGTTTTCCTGTACAGAAAGTAGTTTTCCTTACAACCCTCTACCTGTTAGATGTAAAAGAAAATTTACGGGAGCACAATGCATATTATATGTTACAGGCAACAACAAACATTCTGTTTTAAATTAATAACATTCTCTCTTGTGTTTAGGAAATGCACAGCATACAAAAGGACTGTAAGAGTCCCATTAAAGAAATTAATTGGAATTCTCAGAGCCCTATTGTGGTAATGTCTTTAATAGGTCAAATGCCCCCAGACTCTCAAACATGAATGCAAGCTGTCAAAATCTTCTGATCTGTTAGTCCTGCAATATCCTTAAAAATTTTTTTAAAAGGCAGGCAGGTGAAAGAAAAGGAAGAACATTTTCTCTTAAAGTCATATTGATTGTGTGCTGTTGTCTTGAGAAGTAATGGGAACAAAGGGCTTACAGACTCTCAGATAGGGCTGACCAGATGATGTCATGGTATGAAGTTTCACCCAGAATAGCTCCTAGGCTTACTGCGAGCCGGAAAAGCACAAAAGTTTAATTCTCCATTTCAAAAATACAACTCTAAACTCAGAACTGTTCCCAGGTAACTGCTGAAAAACACTGCTCCCATTAGCATTAATTGAAACAGCATGTCTACATGTTTGTCATTCACTAGTTGACCAAGTCTGTCCAGACAGTCTATCTAAAAAAGGGCTGGCTATACCATAGACACGGTTAGTAAGATGGAGAGATGCTTAGCATGGCAGAATAAAGTGCATTTACCCTGCCAGAAGAACAGCACATATGTCTGAGCTTTTGCACAGCTTTGAGTAGGGCAGGCTCTTTTTACAAACAGCTTGCATTCTAGATTCCCAGACACACACTCAGTTTATGTACCAACAGCTGTACAAGCAACAGGTGGATCTGGGGTCTCACACTGGCGAGACTCAAGAGTCAGAAAATGTTATTTTGGACTAATTTGGATTATGTTCCCAGAATTTCTCAGCCAGCAAGGATTCTGAGAGCAGTAGTCCAAAAAAGTAATTTTTTACAAGCTTTGTCAAGATGGTTTCCCACTCAAAGACTATAGGAGTTCTAGGGCATGCTCCCATGTCTGTACAACGACAATTTCTGCCTGCCAGACTTGAGGCAGTTAAATCCCTGAAAGGCACCTGTCCAGTTTTTCTTCAACAATCTCCAACAACAATGTATTTTCCATACATCCACCTTGCAGCTGTGCAAGATTTTCCATTATTCATTTGCAATAGTTAAAGAAAGTCCCCAACATTTAGGGTACCCACTAGAAAGTGTATGCATGGTAAGCAGTATCTTCAATGGACCTAATACTAGTCTCATCACACAACCTGAGGTTTTACCTGACAAGCCCAGCAAATTGATGCAGCATGTATACACTGAAAATGCCATAATGTGGGGCTAGACCACTCCAATAGCACATTTTTGAGCAGCAACTGTATTATAGTGACAGTGTATGGAGTGGGCATCACGTGTCCATTATATTCTTTAAGGTGAGAAAACCTCCTATGGATACAGTCTCAATGTATTTATTTAAACATATGTGGATGGGAAGTAACTAACATACTTAGTAGTTGGGAATTGGAACTCGGAAAATATTTGCAGGCTACTGCTCCCCAGATCCCACAAATAGCATTGCAAGTGACCATGCTCGCGGGGGGATTATGGGTGTTATAGTTCAAAAAGTAACTTTTTAAGGCTTTTGGATACACCTCACTTACTAGGCTATATAGGTCAGGGTAGAGCTCTCCCGATTGGACTCTAGTTCCCAGCAGCCTCGTAAAGGTGGGAAATGATGGAATATGAACTACACCAGCAGAGCCACAAGTTCCTCATATAGGTGATCAGACCAAACTGCTTGCACAGTTTAGTTTTGATTTCACTATTTCAGAACAAAGACAACTTCCTCTGTTGCAGTTAAGCCTACCAAAATCTCAAGCGCAGTGGATTTTAAAAGCAGTTTGGGAATGTCATCACTTAAATACTGAGGATCCAAGTATAATATTGAGAGATTACTATTGCCTGTAAGCTTAGACCTGTAAGTTTGTAGTTTCACACTGACTAAGAAAAAATTAAAGGGGGCAACATGGCTGTAAGCCTTTTGGTTCTTTGTTGTCATCTTACATAAAATGTTTGTCTTTCTCCCTTTACCAGTCAATGCCCTTGGTATTTCAAACTGTTTGCTTTTTCTTCTATGTATAAAGAAATGAGCTTCACCTGAAGGTTACTTGTTGTACGATGCCCTTTTTCAGCTTGCCTCCAATCTGTTGCAAACTTACCTGGGAGTAAGTCATACTGAACCTAGTGAGAATCACACCAAAGGAAGCACAGACAAGACTGTACCGTAAGCCTTCTACTGATCTATAGGACAGACGGGGGAGCTGGAAGAAATAAATCCTTCCAACAATCTAGCACCATGTGAGATAACAGAACTGCCACTACCGTTCCAAACAACAGACTCAAAAATAACCTAAAGCTCGCTTCATTGCCTAGTTCTTCTGCTATTTCTCTTCCCCTTCTGTCTTCTCTCGTCCACCTGCAACTGGTCCTGACTGCAGTCCCTTGAACCCCAGTAAATCTCAGCAAAGCAACTGACAAGATAATAGAAAACAAAACTGTGGGGACTAGAGTTATTTTGCAGCCTCGAGCTCCCTGGAGAAAAGGGAAGGTATATATGTACTAGATAAGTAAGTAAACTCATAGAAACAAACTCACTCAAACAAAAACTAGCTTTGTTCTGAGCACTCTAATACAAAAAGAACCCAAAGACCTCTAGCTCTTTACTTTCACTATTTCAGGATTTCATGCTACTATTTCACAACAATTTTCATAGACTACGCGTTATGCTCCGTTAATAGTTAAAAAGAGAGAAATAGTTAAAAAGAGAGAAATGTGACCATAGTGATTTGGTTCTAGCATAACTTTGACAGCTTTAAAACTACGCACAAACTACCAGAGGCCTAGATCCTACTATTACTCCTCACTAGAGCAGAATTATTGGATCAATTAGATTTACTTATGTGTTGATTCATTATTCAACACTTAATTTAGAGGGTCAGCTCTAGTTGGGACTAACCACAGGATTCCAGCTAGAATCTGTAGCTTTGCCATTATAAAGTAGGGGTCCCAGAATTCCTCTCCAGTGGCTATGTTGGGCAGGGTTCCTGGAGCCTACAGTCTGACATAGGGAGAGATGCCTGATTTACATCCATCTTAGGCCAAATATCTCTTAAACTATGACACTGTTTACCTTCCTCTCCCAATTGTGTATATATTCCACACCTCCCTCAATTATTTGAATGATCCAAGAGAATAAACCCCACCTGTAATGAAGCTACATGCAACTCTCTGGAGTGAAAACACTTTTATTTATTCATTTTGGTGCAAGTTCCCAAACAGAACAAAGTTATCATGTCCTCTTTCCTATGCAAATGAGAACATGATTAAAGCTCTTCTGCCCCCAAAGTGTCACGATATCCTAGAATAAGTGAAAATTTGGTACTTCAAGGCTGGTTGCTTTGCTTCTTCTGCAGTATTAAACAGAGCTGCTAAGACAGCTTCCTTTGGGAATAAAATGGGCAATAAAACAAGGCAAACAGGAAAAACAAACAATATGGTCGTTTTGGGCTCCATCAACCCTTCTGGTGTATTTCTCAACAGGACAGGTTATTTTCTACAGCAGGCTCAAGCATTTAGTAGAAGCAAGCGACTCTGTTACTCAGCAATTGCAGAATTTCATATGCAGCTGGTGATGGTACTACTTTGCCCCCTCACTTTCAATACTGTGAAGCTGACAAAGAGTACAGACACAATGGGTAATGAAAAGTTCAGTGATATTCTTTGCTACCAGTCTGTTGCCTTCCCAATAATTTCCAAAGGAATATCCATGGTTGTCCACTGCAATCCTGTAGCACTTCAAAGATTAACAAATCAAGAATACCCTGAGGGTTTCTGATCCACTCCATCAAATGCACAGATCATCCAGAAGTAGCAGCTGTTGATCAAAAAAACTTCCAACAAACTTAAGAGACAGAGACTAGTGAATTACCAGTACTTGTTCATTAGGAGGTCCCTGTCTATCACCAGGCACTTAAATGAGGACACCAAATCTTATCTTACTACCTCTGTTAATTGGCTTGCTGGGTGTTTAGGTGTTTGTGTTATCAGCAATAGTTTCATGAATGGCCAGTGCTAATAATGCAATTGCCACTCGCAGAGCCATCTGTCCTAATTTACTCACTGATTTCATTATCCACATTCCCATCTACAACCGTACATACTGTATATCTATACCTGAAATTATAATACTCCATGCATAGTTCATAAACACTCATGGTATAATAAATCTGTTAAGTCTTTTAGTTGCCGAATGACTTTTCACTGTTTTTGCTTTGCTGGCATGTTCAGCTTGCTTCCCGGATTGATTGAAGGACTGTCACAGAATTGAGCGACATAGCCTGACACTCAGCTATTGTAAATTACCTTTTTTTCTGAGAAGAATTCAAAGCTTTAGAGTCAACCCCTGCTCCCAATAATACAGACATACAAAAAGATTCTCAAGTTCTCTTATTTTCATAACGATGGCCATTTCCATACTAGACTGTTATAGCGCTATGATTCCACTTTCAACATCCTATGGAATCTTGGGGTTTGCAGTTTCAGGAGGAGCCAGCTGGCCCCTTCCGACACTGCAAACCCCAGGATTCCATAGGATGTTGAAAGTGGAATCATAGCACTATAACAGTCTAGTGCGGAAATGGCCTGTATCTAGAATTTCTTTAGGTGCAGTGCTAGGCATATGCAGAGGCTTACCTCAAACCAAACACATTTTATAGTTATGTATTTATTTGATGCATGTCTAAGTCACTTTTTCCAAGCAAAAAACGCACAAAGGAAAAATTGTTTGTTTTTTCCTCTACCAGAATTGGCCCAGGCTCCTTTTCCTCTTTATGAGTCTCATCACAGAATCCATTTAGAGATACAGTATCCTAAAAAATTCATTGCATGTTAAACAAACATCAGAAAGAACAGCTAGAAATCGAAGAGAAACCAACCCTCCTTTGCTTTATATCAATGGTGGGGAACTCTTCTGCCTCTGCAGGCTGAGCTTCTAGATCACTCCACTCATTCTGGAAGGATGATAACCTGAATAGTTTGTCCTGACTAAAGGAGTGCTGCCGAATTAAGGGAACTTACGTGAGTGTTGACTTAAAATAGGTCAAGTCGGTCTGCACTAGTTGGACTAACAACAGGATTTAGGCTGATGTCAACAGGCAAGAGCTCTGTTTTCTCTTACAGTGCTATCTATTTCTGCACAGCCTATGGTAGCACAGGTACTGGAATACCCACCCTTATCTTTGATTGATGACATCAGGAAGGTCCCCTTCTCTGTGCAGCAAGAGGCTCAGAAAAATCATCCATGCCCTTTTTTGCGAGGAAAAAAGCAGTTGCACCTTTCTGCATAGAGTGGCACAGAACAATTCTTCCTTGCTTCTCCTCCTATGAAGAAAGACACCAGCACAACAGAAAGATTTCTTGCTCTTTTTCACCAACCACTGATCAGAGAGAAAACTGGAAATTCCTTTGCCTGTGCTATGAAAAAAGCTGCTCAGTAACTGAGGCAACCTATTTCTATTGTTAGGAGAGGGGTGGGGGCGGAGGGGAGAAAACCTCGCTCACAGGATTGCAGATTCCTCTGCCAGGCCTAAAAAAAAGCTGCCTCTTCATGCCAATCTCCACTTTTATCACCAATCAATGACTGAAAAGACTGGAGATCCCTTTCTCAGTGCTACAGGCAGCCTTTCTTTAGAACTGGTAGGAAGGGCAGCTATGGGAATCAGCATCTGACAGATCCCTCAGGATGAACAGAATACTCCTATGAATTGGAAGCTCTCCATCACTATTTTATATTACAAAAATGTTGCTCTGTCATACATCAGTAATCATTCCAGCTTTATAAAGCTGGGAAAACTCCCAACTCTATTCTATAGCCCCTCTTCAAAAAAAGCTTCCCACCTAGATAATGTTATGAAGAATTTTAAAAACAAGCATCACAGCACTTTTCCAGCATTGTACCATCTATCTCACTTCCAGAGGCTGAGGTGTGTTTTTGGAAAAGGACTGCTGACATCACTGAACACTGTCACATTTCAGCATACAAAGAACTTGGGTGCTATAGGACACTCTGTGGATATGAGGATGCAGGCATGGGTGGCCAAAAACATAATTGCCCCACCCCTTTGGGAAGATGCATACCCGTTTCCTATGACTCAGCTCTATTCTGATCAACAGCAGAATAAGGCAGTACAGAAATGCAGAGGTAAGTACATTCTTTCTGTAGAGAAACCCCATGGCACAAGCTTCCCCCCTCAGGCACAGAGAGCAAGACAAGAACAGGAGCAGCAACACTTGGGAGGCTGGCAGGTCACTTCTGAGAAAGCTTGGCAATGAGTTTCTTCCATTCTTCCCTCTTGCCTGTTATATACGCGGGAGTAAGGAGTTGTAGCACTGGCTTCTGCTGTCCCTGGAAGAATTCCTGACACAGTGCCTCTGTGTTACATATTACATACATCCCACAGTCATAGCTATTCTGCTGAGAAGGGGCTTTCTCCTCTACAAAGGCAACTTTCCCCCTTTTGCCAAGGAAGGGCTCCAACCTCCCTGCGACCCGTCCGGCATGGGCAGAGTTGCTCCTGGTATGAGAATCATAGTGAGCAAAGCAGTTTTTCCCTTGGAAGTAAACCAGCAGGCTCCAGTGGGTGCCGCCGGCAGCCTGGCTGGAGTTGTCATTGATGGGCAGGAACACAACTTTCTTGTTGGGGAGGTTCAGTGGCTCAAGGAACAGGGCCAACTCTTCCTGGCTGGTGGTGCATTTGATGAACTGAGCCACTTCGGGACTAACAAAACATACTTGATCAGAAAAGTCTCGGAACTGATCACTGGCAAAGTACTCAAAGGCGAAGCCAATGATGTGATCATTAAGCCAGCAGGGAGGATCCAGTAACAAGACATCCGACTTCCTCAGCAAACTGTCCATGTAACTTAGAACAACAGGGTCCATTCTAGGCAAGGAAAGTCACAGGAGCCAGAGAAATTCCAAGGCCTAAAATCATCAAGGGCAAAAAGAAGAGCATGGTTAGAATACGGCCAAGCTTTTTCCAGAGTCAGAGATGGCCCATGGAGTCACAGACACCAACTAGCCAGCAGGGAGTCTTACCAGCCAGCTTCTGGTTGTGTTCACCAACACACTGTTCAAGTCACCTGGCAGTTGCACAAGGGAGAAGCAGGAATTTCTCTCTTTTTGTGTCTGGAAAAGGTAAGAAACAATGGGGAAAGAACCCTATTGCTTCTCATCTTCTTCCAACCTCAACATGCATAAGATAAGACTTCATTCTTAAGCTTCAGGGAGAGGCTTGGATTTCAGAGGGGTAGAGAAGATGTTGCTGTTTCTTACCTTCTCAGGAGAAAGGATCTGTGCTGCTGACATACAAGAGCACTTTCCCCAGCAAGCATATCTGTGGATGTCTCTAACTTATGTAAAAAAAAGAGAAGGAATTTGTTTCAATAGCAACGGGGGCTTTCATTACTGCTGGGGCTAACAGCTGTGGCATTCCAGATGTTTTTGAACTTCACCAGCTATCATTCCTAACCATTAGCTGTTCTGGCAAGGGTTGATGGAAGTTCTAGACCAGAAACATCTGGAGAGCCAGTTACCAATCAGTGATCTTTCTAAAAGAAACAGAATCATCATAAAATTTATGAAACATTGAATCAAATCCCATGTGGTTCAGGGATAATAAGAGTTGGCTTAAATAGAAATATATACCACTGTCATAAACTCTACCATCTCGTTAACAGCTGAAATTATTTTTAAAGTCAAAATGGCAGACAACAATTGCACCACAGAAAGTACCATAGCAACTTATGATGATTCTTTAGCGAACAATTCTGGAGAACGATTTGTCTTTCTTTTCTAAAAACCCACTCTACAGCAGGAGGGGAAAATTCCACAGACGCCTTCTCTTTGATTCAATAGTCTTTTTCAGGGTTTGCCTTCTGTGTGGAATTAGACATTGTACTGGGCAATGACTGCTATTGAAAATGAACAGCCCACTGAAGAATTCTTTGCTTGAGATATTCAGGCACACTTAATGTGTCTCCCCCATTCATTTTTCAACATCTGTCAAAATATCTAGTTAAATGAATCAGGTTCAGGAAACAATGATGATATCATGCCATGTGCAAGTATACTTCCACAGAAGTGGAGAAGTGGCATGGTGGGGGATCCATTAATGGTTGCATTTTTTATCAGCACTGAGTTCTTTGTCAACTACAGCATCCAATTTTCTAAGTAAAGTCTGGTTTCAAAAAAACTAGAACTGATTCTGAAATAGAGTTCACAAAATTTACCCTTTTTTCTGGACAAAATATCCAGAATCCCTCAGCCTGTAATGCCAGTGGATAAGCTAGCCAAGGGTTATGGGCACTGTACTCCTCTGTTCTGGAGTGTTTTCATAATGAAGTTAGACTAGATTGCAATGAGAACTGAACACAGAAGCCAGGCAAATAAATATACCTTTCCCAGGAAGTATGGGGTGTTTGACAACTGATCTGGTCACACTGAAACATGCCTTAGTTACATCCCATCTGGATTACAGTAATGTGCTATACACAGGGCTGCCTTGCAAAATGTTGGGAAATTTCAACTGGTCATAACAGCTGCAGCCAGAATGTTGACTGGGGAGCAAAGAACTCCCTTGTTACAACAGCTTCACTGGCCCCTGCTCGGTCACAGGTACGACTGATGGGAATGCAAGAGAAGCCCTTCTCTATGGCTACTCCCATACTCTGGAACTGTCCTCTTAGGCTTGACTGGCTCCTCCATGGCATCTTTCCAGGAGCAGAAAAAATACTTCTGATTCTTTAGGAACTGCTTCAGGAAACATCCTTTTAATGACTGTTTCTTCCATTTTAGTGGATTATGTTTTGGATTGCTTTTAAAGTTATTGGTAATTTAACTATTTTAGCTTTTGTATGCTTTTATTGATAAAAGATTTAATCCATATCTGTTTTAATTTTGTGCCATTACCATGACAAAAAAAGGGCAGAATATAAATAAAATCACCATCATCTTCAACCCCAATTCCCCAATTAGAGAGCCTGGAAACATTACTTTTTGAGACTGTAATTCCCTACTGGCCATGCAGGCCAAGGAATTCTAGGAATCATCATTCCAGAAGGTAACGGTCAATCTCAGAGACTTGTAGAACAATTTACAGTCTGTTCCTATGTAGGTTTACAGGGCTTTTCTCTCAAATAATGTGAAATAGATGGCAGCCCTGAAATTATTTGAGACTGTGTTCTACAAATATCAATTCATATCAGCCAGGCTGTGGTCCTTTTGCAAGTGCACCATGGATAGCAAACACTGTTCCCTTAGTATGACTAAGTGCAAACCATGGAACACCTTTTCATCGCACCAGGAAAGAACTCAAATATGTCGGTTTATTTATTCATCAGGAAGGTGTGGGAAGATTTTCTCCACTGCAAGGTGAACCATTAGAGGATGCAGAAAACTGAACTACTACTTCTTTTTCAGAAG
The DNA here is from genome assembly GCA_948474755.1 of Ctenosaura bakeri. NCBI lineage: Eukaryota > Metazoa > Chordata > Lepidosauria > Squamata > Iguanidae > Ctenosaura > Ctenosaura bakeri. The sequence continues at coordinate 346,881 of CAOLHI010000035.1, read as the reverse complement.
TGCACCAATGAATACTGTCAAGCTTTTAAAGGTCAATATTTAAACAATATTTCTTTACAATTTAATCAAGGACCTTTAAGTGACATACATGAAAAATACTGGGGGCATTTAGCAACACCAGGTCTCTCCTGTAACAGATTTTTTAGTCTATTAAACATCCAAAATGTTCTATGCATGTCAAAGTGAAATGCTACACATGTGGTATTGATCTTTCCTGCAGAGTATTACCAAGCAAGTATATTAATAAGAGGGAAGGAGAGCAGCTATAGTTGGTTACTTGAGTCAACTTGTTATCTGGGTGAACTCTAGTTCTATGAAGCAGCTCTATGCCTAATTATTCCAGTGATTTTTTTTAAGGCAGGGCTGGTTCTGATCTGATATTTCTGCAGCAAAGTGTGATTCTGTAAACAACTCCCATGGTATTATGCAAGTGGATTATGTGCACATTGCTAGTAGGTGATCTTGGGAGCTATAGTTGGAGCCTATGAAATCATCTACAAGAAAGCTGAACACACAACCGATTTCACAAAGAGATTATTTCCTGAGGTCACCCACAAGCACTCAACTCTAGAAAATGCTCCAGTCTTCATCCTTAGTCCTGATTCCCTGTGATACCACAGGTTCCTACTAGAATAAAATCATTTAGTTCTACTAGAACTCAATCCTTTTAATAGAGTACTACACAAACTTGCAATGGTGACAGTTGAGTATCTATATAAAACGAAACATACCAGTTTACAAGCATTTAATATTAATCTTAGATTTGTCAGTGCTGCTAAAAGGGAAATCTCTCTATACATTTCTAACTTTTGCTATATTTTTGATATTCTTCCACAGAAGTGGAAGCCTTAACATTTAGAATAGATGCAAAGAGAGTGAGTCAAATCTCATTATCCAGAAACAGAATTTTTCCAGAGATGCAAAATGACATTGGATCTGGGTCAAAGAAACCGTGATGGGTCAAAGGAACTGTGAAAAACCTGTTCAGCTTCTGCGCTTTCAGAATATCTTCATAGTGTCTATCTTCCATAATGATCTGAGAGGGAATATCTGGCTTTGAATTCTAGAAGGTTATTATGACAATCTCTTCCACTGTGTGAGTAATCTTGACATTCTACATCAATCTATTTCTGTGCCAATGTGGTTAATGAGTAGAGTCATGGAAGCTACAAGAGGTAAGGAGTCTTCCTTTGAAAAATAATGTCTTGCCCAGATGACAACTGTGCATACATATAAAAGTGGTTTTTCTTAGTTCTGTCCCAGAGCAAGTAAGTGGTAATCTCTTAGATGCATTATTCCTTCTGAATAGCAGAGAAACACTGCTCATTCTAATTATTAGCAGTTACTTGACATTTCCTGATGGTGACTCACCACATGAATCCTACATATTAAAAAAAATCCTCGTCAAACATAAATTCTTTTTCCTGGGAGCTACAACAAGGTACCTGCTGTATTCTGTACAAATTTAAAAAGCCTATAATTAGGAAGGGGTAAAGCAGGCAAAAGATATTTAAAAGCTCTGCTGCCTGGAGACATTTCATTATAGATGCCAAGAACTGATGCTGGAACTTTCTCCAAGCAAAGCTTGGGTTTTACCATTGAGTTATGACCTCTTCCCTAACATGTAGATCTTATAATATTATTCAGAAGTGCCCAGGCTGCACTTCTTCGGAAGGCACCAGATCACATTTTGGAGCTCCCATTAGTTCTGATGTTCTGGCTCCATGCCATAAAGCACAATGCATTAACTCTGGCTCTTCCTGTAAACAGACAGTCTGGACATTTTGACTAATATAATTGGATTGACATTGCAGAATATTTGGAAAATGCAGTTGGTGCACAACACTGAACCTGGATTACTAAACTGGACTGGCAGGAGGGAACATATCTCAGCAATTTCAAAACAGCTAATACCTGCTTCCATGCTGTTTCTGATCATAATTTGAAACTCCAGTTTTAATCTGTTCCTTCTGAGGGTTCTACCACTCTTGGAGGAAACCTTTTTGATTGCAGTAAAAGCATTTTGGGCTTTCTCTTTTCAAATCTTGCATATAATACTTTTGTTACAACTGAATGTATGTTTAGCCAAGAGCATGCTCCAATAAACTCAGTAGGTTTACTTGTGGATTTTGAACAAGGCATGTTTATTCTACCACTCATTAATTGTGCCTTTCTTTTACAGAAAGAACACAAACAACAATATTGTCTTGCATAAAGATCAAGAGATTTCTTATGACACAATGTTATACCATTGTTATTATCAACCCTCCTCCTCCTCTTCTTGTGTAGCCTTAAAGAAGATGGGGCCAGGTGAGGCCTTTTTTTCTAACAGGAAGTGAAATAGAAGTTGACTTCCTGTTCATTCTGGTCATTCCTGTTGTGAAAAAATGTGCCTGCTGAGTCTAAAAATGTCCAAGGGAGGCTAAAAACATCGGAAATTACCTCTCGTGCTTCCTAGAGGGCATTCGAGGAAAGAAATATTAAAATATTTTGGGGGATGTGGCCTTCTGAGGTCTCCCAGGAGGTCAATGAGACTCCCTAACCTCTGACATTTGCTCATGCTGATGTTGCACATGGTGGATGGGAGACCCCTCCATACAAGAACCTGGGGTGGTTGACCTCACAAAATACAACCACCATAAAAGAAAAATATGAAGATCATTACAAGGACAGTTCTTAAAATGAAATACATTAGCAGCAATAAAACTCTTGGGGACCACAGAATGTTTACATCAAGGTTCAAAAGCATGAACAAAGTGTTTTCTGCTAGTTTTTTTTAGAGTTCTCTAACGGCAGTTCTCTAAACTCACCTGGAAAGAAATGTCACAAATAAGGTGCCACCACAGAGAATGCCCTGTAAGGTGTTGCCACCTTTCTAGTCTCTATTATTGGCAGAATAACAAAAGAGCCATTCCTAAAGCTCAGAAATGTATTTTTTGGGAGAGGGTGAAAGAATCCCAGAATCTTCAAGCTAGCATGGTCATGGCGGTTGCATTCCAGAAAGCGAATATTTTTATGTTCTGGGCACCTCCTACCATACAGGGGGAGGCACTAAATTCAGAAATCATGTCACTTATGTTAAAGACCCATGATGGCTCAATTGAACCTCCAGTGCCAGAGGTAGTATGCCACCGAATTCCAGCAGCAGGAATCAACAGCAGGAAAGGGCTCTTGTCCTGCTTGTGAACTTCTTGGGAGCATTTGATTGGTCACTGTGGGAAACAGGATATCTGACTACAGGATACTAATCCATCAGTATTCTTATATTCTTTTTTTGTATGTGGTCTCCAATCTCACCTGCACCCTCTTTTGGTTTTTAGATTTTCTGTTCTGTCTTAGGAGTAGGGCACCTACAGTATTCCAGACATATTGGTCCTACAGTTCCACAGACTCTGTCAAACACTCTCAGCTTCAGAGGAAGGCAAAGGCAAAGCCATTCTGAACAAATCTTGCCAAAAAAACCCCCTAGGGTTCACCTTAGGGTTGTCATAAGTAAGAAGTGACATGAAGGCATCCACCCACAAAGTGCTGCTGATGAGGGAGGTTCTTTATAGCCATCTCCTCTTTGAAAACTGACTTATGGTGACCCTAAGGGAAACCAGTCATGAGGGTTTTCTTAGCAAGATTTGTTAGCTTTGCCTTTCTCTGAGGCTGAAAAAATATGGTCAAAAAGTTTTGGAAGGAGATTCATAATCAGATGGAATTGATATTGAAGCTAAAATTTGAAATGACTCCTGAATCATACTTATTATCGATGTGGAAGTCTGATCTTGACCAGAAAATTGGTAAACAATTATTTTATATGACTGCAGCAGCAAGGATGGTGATAGCACGTAAATGGAAAGAAAAAGTAATCCCATCGATAGAAAATTGGAAATTGAAACTAATTGAGATTATTCAAATGGATAAGCTAACAGGCATAATAAGAGGTGAAAATAAGAATAATTTCTCTAAACACTGGGAAGTGGTATTACAATATCTCAAAATTAATGAGTAGGGTGATAGGGGTTAAAATGTGGAGCTAAAATTATGTTATGGGATGAGTAGATGGAGAGGGAAGTGGAAAACTGTTATTGAGATAGTTTATTATTTATTGACTCAAAGGTCAAAGTGGGAAGTTTAAGAAATAGCGCATTCTGTATTATTTAATATTAACTGGATAGGTGAATTTATGTATTGTAGATGTAATTATGTTTCTATTTGTATTGTTTTTCTTCTTTTCTTCTTTATTTCCATTTTTTCCTTTTTTTCTACGTGAGTTTTTGTCTAATATTCTTCTTAAGATGTGCTACTATGCTTGTTTGTGTTTTAATAATAAAATCTATTTTAAATATTAAAAAAAAAATGACTTGCCTGAGGTCTTCCATCTGGTTTCTGTGGCCAAGTGGGGAGTCAAACCCTGATCTCCAGAGTCATAGTTTGGGTGCGCACACATGCCTGCCACCATGTCCCTCTCCTCAGGGGCATGGCAGCAAGGCATGCGCCCAGATTGCCCCCTTATTTGCAAACTAAGGAGCAGGTTCAGCATCCACAGCCCCCTGCGACTGTGTCCCTGTGGCTGATGCTGGTGCCCGCCAGAAGGGCTCTGCAGACCCTCAGGGCTCCCAGGTTAAGAACCACGGCCATAAATAATTTGTATTTTTCAAAAAGAATTATAAAATAATACAGCGACGGTGACTAACATTAGGCCATCCAGATGCTGGACTTCAGCTACTCATCAGATCTAGCCTGCGTGGCTAATGGAGAGGAGTGATGGGAGCTGCAGTCCAAGGACATCTAAGAGACCATAACCTGCCCACTCTGGAAGTACAGTACAGTATTTTAAGACGCCCCCTCAGAAAAGGTTTCTCAAAAAAGCTTCAATTCAATAACATCACATTATAAAATCCTTAAAAAAAAGAGCAGCAAGAATTTAAGGTCATGGATCTAGGCTGAGGCTGAGAGGAGTCGAATCTGTGAGGAAAAGCCCCCTCCCTCAGACACCCCCCTTGTCCCGCTGCAGTCTTGGCGACGCCGCACTATTCCGGCGGGCGGCCTGTCACGAACGACACGCCAATACACCCGAATGGACCGCCATTGTCTCCTCGCTTTCACAGATTATGACTATTTCTAGTCTCCTCCAGCTCCTTCGGGCACAGCGCCGTCATTCCCCTCCCTCCCGCCCTCACACTTCGCGTCACTTCAAACACCTTACCTGTCCCCGGCCTCATTCTCCTCACAACTCCGGTTGCTATAGCCAGCCGTAGAGCGCAGCCGCCCCAGCAACCCCAAGTGCCGTAAAGTCTCTCCGCATCCCTCCCTCCCTAGGTAAAGAGAGTGGGAAAGCAGGAAAGGGAGGGGGGAAAAAAAAATCTAATTAACATACGGGTCCAACGTGTCTGGGCGGGGCCTGTTAGTGGCGTTGGCCCTCCGCGAGCGCGCTTTCTCCTCCTCTCGTCCAGGGGTGTGGGCGGGGCTTGGCGTGCCCGCTGGGGCGCGGCTGTTGGAGACCGAGCCCCCTCCCAGCGTGCCCGTCACGTCGGCTTAGGGGGGCGGGGCGTTCTGATCGTCGCCAGTTGCGATGGGAGAGGTGAGAGACGGAGGGAAAGCGCGAAAGGCGGCGACGAATGGCGAGCGAGGGAGGGTGAGCGAAAAGGGGGGGCGGGCCTTGCGCGTGCATGTGCGTGAGGGAAAGAGAGGCGCCGCGGCGGCGGCGGCGCTTCCCCACAGAGGAGGCGGGAGGGAGAAAGAACAGCGAGCGAGCGCGCGCGGGAGGTTGGAGGCGGAGACTGCGGCGCGGCGGCCCTCGTCCGCCTCTCGGTCCCTCCCCGCCTCTCCTCGCCTGAGAGGGAGAGAGAAAGAGATAAGCGGAGGGATGCGGCGGACCCGCCCGACTCACAGGTGAGAGAGAGAGAGGGGCTCGGCCCCCCTTTCCCCTCAGCCCCCGTCTCCTTTTCCCTCAGACCCCGGCGGCTTCTCCCTCAGAGCCCCTCCGCCCCTGTCACGGCGGGCTCCGCAGCGGGGCAGTGCCTGGCGACACCTCCCCCCTCCCCAGCCGGGCTCGCCGCCTCCGTGCCCCGCTTTGGCTCACCTACCTACCCCGTGGCCGCCTCGGCACCTGCGGCTTTTGCCGTCGCCGCCGCGGCTCCCCGCTGACCAGCCTCGCCTTCTTTCGTCAGTCTTGACAGGCGGCGGGAGAGGAAATGGTCGGGAGGAAGGAGCGACGGTGGAGGCGAGGAAGGGGCGAGGGATGCCCCGATCCTGACGGGCGCTGGGGCGGGTTCCTGCTCCCCCGTGTCCTGAGGGGTCGGAGCCGTTTCCGCACGAGGCTGTTATAGCGCGATGATTCCACTTTCAACCTCCTATGGAATCCTGGGGTTTGCAGTTTCGGGAGGGGCCGGCCGGCCCCTCCCGAAACTGCAAACCCCAGGATTCCATAGGAGGTTGAAAGTGGAATCATCGCGCTATAACAGTCCAGTGAGGAAATGGCCTGGGTGGCAGCCACGGGAGGTCCATTCCGCCTAGGCCATCGGTAGCCTCTTTCATTCTTCCCCCGCCTTTCGGGTTGCTTGCTGCCTCTGCTGGATTCCTTTGCATCTCTCTTATAAAACCTCTTTGAAAGGTTAGCCCGCCGCCCACCTCTATTTACCGCATCCCTTTCCCCCCGTCTTCTTATGGATACATCTATTTATTTATTTTTTGTTCGAAAAACGGCTTGCAAGGTCACAGGAGCGTTTCTGCTTCTCTCTTTCAGCTTCCTTTCTTGCGGTGTGAACGTGGTATGAGATCATCCATTTTTGGAGCCCCGCTATAGTGGCTTATATTTCAGGCGGCCTTTTTTTTTTTTTTTTTTTAAGTGATGGTTGCTGTTGCATTGGATGTATCTAAGGTTGAAATCTATGCCACAGTTGCTACGCTGTGAGCCAGATGAAAAATGCCAGGACTGTCTGGATGGTAGAAATAACTTTTCCCCTTGTTGACACGTTTAGATGGTGTTTTGCTCCTGTTAGTTACATTTTAGAATTCACCATTCCCTTGAAACCATCCTCAGTGAAAACTTTTATTTCATTTTTTATGTATCTTTGCAGCTGTGTGTGCTAGATAAGAAACAAAGCAAGTTAATCTTTCCTTTTGTTGGAGTGAAAGAATTTGTGGCAAGTAAGTGTGGTGTGGTTTGGTTCAAGTGTCAGTCTCTCAAGTCATCCTGAATGCTGTGGCATAAACAGATGGGTAAATCCTCTCACATCACAACTAAAGCAGTGTAAAGCACTAAGAAACTGTATGACTGCAAGGAATTAAAAAGAAAGTACTGAATTTGCTTCGCCTGTGTTTCTTTAGGGGTCTTTTCAACATGACACTGCAATTGGACAGCATAGTATATACAGAGTGTGTTTCTTAAATCTTTGAGGCTTGAATATATGGTGCTTTTGGAGTGAAACTAATCTATTGTGTGAAAAGACTTATATTGTGTGACAACACTATATACTGAGTTACCCAATATTTGTTTTTAGTGATGATAAGCAGTGCAGTCTCCACATTTCCCAGTGCCATGTTGTGCTTGCTCTCTCTTTAAAAAAGCCTTTAAAAGGCTTTTAAGATTGGATGCTTCCTTGTTGTGGTGCCTAAATATGCTGCTTCTCATCTATACCATTAATAACTTTTAAAAAATGACTAGCAGTAACTCTCCCCTTCACTATTTCAGTGATCACTACCCTATTTCAGTGATCTTCCATTTCCTCTTTTTAAAAAAAGAAAAATCTTGCAGTTTCATGCTCCATTTCTATTGCAGTGAGTGAATTATGTCCCCTTATCCTGTTTCCTTTTTCTTTTAAAAGAACCTGGTAATTTTTAGGCTTGTCATAATGCAAATGAAACTGATGAAGCTATCTTCAGTTGAGGAGATAGATGTACAGGGCAGAGGAGACTGCATAGCAAAGCATTCTTCCATTTTCCTCTATCCTGTGGGGAATGAATACAGACTCTGAGGAGTTTTCAGGAGAGTCCAACAAAGATGAATTGTTGTTGAGATATATTGTGTAGCGTTATAAGAGAAGTCCTCATTGGTCTTTACTCTGGATATTCCTGTGCATTGTTGTGGTTAGTGAGAAATTCACTGTGGCTAACATACTCTATAGTTGATCAGGTTGCTTGTGTATTTTAAAAAGCAATATTGAAGGGACTGATGTCATTATAAGGTTAGATACTGTTTGCTTGGATCAGCTATGATGATATATTTCAGATATTTAAAAGGCACTAGGATCAAGCTCTCACAAAATAATAAACACGAAATGAATAAAACAGTGGGATATTAGGCCAATTGTACAATGGCAAACCCCCTTGGAGTGCTCCTTATCTTAGAAAACCTTATGAAGTTCAAGGGGTTGGCATTAGTTGACAGGTGACTTGAAGGCACACAGAATAAACACAGCACATAGGTATGTGAAACAACTGCTGTAGATTGCACCACCCTCAATTCACTTAAGGAGCTAGAGAAGGCAAAATGTAAGCTTTCATTTTCTCTGGAGGAGCTATACTGAGAAGCAGGGTGGATTCTATACCAAGAAGAGAGTTCCATAACTGTGGGGCCAGCATTGCTCACCAGCCTAGCTCATTTTCCCATAAGCAGCACTTCAGGTTGTGAGTGTTAGGTTACAAATGGGTTCCTATGGATAAAGGTGATCCTAAAAGTTTAGGTTATTAGCAATTAACATTCTGAGTGGTGTTACATGTTTACGTTTTCTGGCTTCTGATAGCATTTGAGCAACTGTAATAGCATTTGAGCAACTGTACTTTGCACGACTTGAAGTTTCTGAACCATCTTCAGTGGCAGTGGCAGCTCCACATAAAGTATTAAATTTAAGCAATTTAAGCATAAGTAGTGCATGAGTAACTGAGGCCAGGTCCTGCTGCTCCAGTTGGGACTGTAACTGATACACAAGAAACTGGTACAAGTCTTTCCTGGCTTCTGGATATGACAAATGAGCCTTCTTTCAGTTTGTACCACTGTTAAGACTGGTCACATAAATCTTAAAACACATACTGTTAGTTACATGTAATATATAATTATACATATTTTTATTTAATACTAAATGGAGCAGCAGATCTCAAGTATAAACCAGTTATGTAGGTATTGGATAATTTTTCTAATCCTAATGTAATAAAGTCAAGGGTCCAAAGAAGAGTGCCACTTATTTTCATGCGCCTAAAATGCTTTGTACTTGGCTTTCAGCAGCAGTACCCCGCCCATTGTTAGTGCAACACTTCAGAATGTAGTTAAAATTGAGGGGGCTGTTGGAAGTAATTTGTAAATGTGGAATGGTGCCTGTTGTTCAAATAAAGAAAAAGTCAAAAGTCCCACTGGGCATACACAAGTCAGTAAGTACGACTGAAATAGTTTTTAGGGTTTTGGTTGTGGTTGATTTTCAGCATCTGAGGACAAATATCTAAATATTTAAGTAGTCCTTGTTTCCATCAAATACTACAGTCTTGTGAATATTTTCCTGCATTCTTTACTGACCAGCATGCTTAATAATGAGCTTGATCCAGTTAAGAACTTTTATGTTCTGTTGGTTTTGACGGCTGAAAGTTAAATGTGTGATTAGTATTTCTGTTGAATTCAAAAGAACTCGTATTGGTTTAACTCCTCCTAGGTTATGGTCTTTTTAAATACTAACTAGATTTTTGAAACTGGTACAAAATTATTTATGCTGTGTGTGTACACACACACACATATCTATATACATACACACATACACACACATATATTAATGTAGTAGTTCCATGTGTTTCATGTAAACCAAATTTGGATAAGCTTTGCTGATGTTCTGAAAGTATATAACTTTTGTGTTAATTTTTTAAGGTATTTACTTTTAGAAAGATTTATAAGTGGTATTTGTTTAGAAGTACTTGCTTAAACACCCTCTGTAGTGCAGTGGACATGAAATGTGGCTGTGAGATTGAGTGTTGCAGTTGAGGTTTGAAATGGCTCAGTCTTGAAATACCATTGACTGTTGGGTTGGTTTTGAATTGCACCAACATCTGCTCTTGTAGTGTCATACGATAGCACCAGCCTTAGTGAAAGTTGTGAAATGGTAAATATAGAAAATAAGTAAATTAAATTATTTGCTTAGAAATTGAATACATTGTTTCAGCTCAGGTTTTGACTAAGGAAAGTTGCCCACCAGATGGCTAGCTTTACTGACATAACGTGACTCAAAGTATCATTTTACTTTTTGTTCAACTTTCATAGGGAACCTCCAGAAGAAAGCAGGAGTGGGGGTAACTTTTCTGCCTCCTTCACCAGATTTGACATAATAGGGATTCTCGGCATAGCTCACATTTACAAGTTGAGGATGTGAATTGGAGAGATATGCAGAAAACTGACATTTTAATTATATGCTTATAGATATTCGGTTTGGCTGATGGAATTAGTAGTTCTTCTTTAAAAGGCTCATATGCTGATACGTCACAGATAAAATGTACAGATTTTATTATGCTTAATTTGCAGAATGGCATATACATTTTAGGCACAGATGTATATCTGACTCACCCTGTGATATATTTGGGGGAAAATATATTGCTACAGCAATGAAAAAAAACTAGCTTGGAAAGAGACTAAATTTTTTGCTTTAGGGTTTCAATATCAATTGATTTTACAGTGTTTCAAACTTCTGCCTCTGAAATCATTGTGGGAATTGCAGTAACAGTTGACTTCCATCTCCTTTTTTGAAGAGAGATTAAAAGTGTAGTTGTAATTTTGAAAGTTTCTATAAACTAGTATGCTTATATTGTTCAGCAGATTTAGTCTTGATTTTTAAGATTTTTCCCCCTGTCAAGTCAGTCACCTATTCAAGTGGTAAGGGCTGATACCATAATATTTAAAGAGTTTATGTTTTGTCTGGCAACTTTACACTTCAGTTTTTTTGTGTATGTGCTTTGGCAAAAGAAGTCAGGTACACATCTGTACCTAAAATTTCTATGTCACACTGTAAATTAAGCATAATAAAAACTGTTTATTTTATCTGTGAGGCTTCTTCATATCATATGCCAGACAATTATAAAATCGTTTGCAAATAGAATGAATCTTATCATCACAAAGTGGAAGTTGGTATACATGATGTTGTCTTGATGAAGAGGTTAAAAATGTTGCTATTCCAAGACTCATATTTACATAGTGGAGTCAGTCAGTGAAGGACTTGCCACAGTTTAGTAGATCCCAAATTGGAAGATTTAAAAAAATAACTCATGAAAGTGTCCTTGTAGACCATTTTATATAAAAACAACACTTCTATAGCAACTTAAGGAGTAACAGATTTACTACAACATTAAATATCATCCTCTTTGTCCAATACATAATGTTATCTTGGATTCAGGGTGAGTTGCTAGATGTAACCTGATTCTTACACACAGTCTCCATTTTGGAACTGGATTTAACTTCAGATTTCTGGGTATAACATCTGGCCTTTTCTAAAAAAAAAACACTTCTGTTTCACCCTTATTTATTTCACCCATTTCACCCTATTTCACCTTTTTTTAAAAAAAAATCCGCTAGTCTAATGAATAGAGTTCTGGACAACTTGAAATGTTGCACATCTTTGTGGCGTTTGGTTGATCCTAATAATAGGATATGTATAGAGTAGACATGTTTGGGAGTGGGACTGTAGACACTGAGGCCAGAAGGAAATTAAATGCAGCAAGTAGTGATAATGACAATAATATTAACATAAGCCATTCAGAAAATTGCTGGTAAGTCATTTACCAAGTCTCAAGATGTTTGTATTAATGCATATTACTTGTTACAAATATTGCTCAATTGTAATAAACCAGGGCATCCACCCTCATCATGATCTATAATAGTCAGGATCATTGTTAGAATTTTGATAAGTTTATAGGCTTTGGGATGATTTTGTCTGATGTATAGGGGACTTTAAATACCTAATTAGTAAAAGTAAGGTGATTTCAATTTTTTTTTTATTCTTGTCACCCTAGATGTAGCTGTCTTGTATACAGGTAGACCTCAGTTAACAAAGAAGGTCCGTTTTATATAGTCTATATCTGCCCATACCCCCTTTTCTCTCATCCATTGTCTAGCTGGAAGGTTTTTAACAGCATTAGCATTGAGAGCATGGTGAAGGAAGGACTTTAAAAATACAGAATTTCAGTGTCATGTTGCTGTAGCATGTCTGCAGTAAACAATGCAATGAAGTTAAAGGTGGGGAAAAGTGAGGTATGTTTTAGCCAGTCCTACTATAGCTGTGTGTGCCTGCCTACAAAAGGCAAGATAGACAGCAGCTCCTTCTAGAATTCTTTATTAAACATGCGTGAAATGCAAAGGGGAGGAGTGAACATATAAGCCTGCCTTACCAGCTCCCCTAGTATGTCTTTTTTAAAAAGAGCACAATTCTATAGATTTGGTCACAAAAATGGAAATCATAGGAAAGGTGGAGGTTGATGAAAGAAAAAAAAATCATGCCCAGATGCATTTTGGAAGAAGCTTTCAAGTGGTCTCTAGAAGGCTGAAAGTGTTTTTGTTTACTTTTATTTACTTTTGCAAAGCTTATTTGATTTGGTTGTTCCATTTCACACATGCATATTATTAGTTTGCTGAAAACATGTTGGCCTGCTCTTCCCTTTTGTGGCATATCCCTATTCTTTCCATGTTATTTCTGACTTTGGTACCTACGTTTTTGTTAAAAAATATCCAAGAACACGTCAGCTTTGTAAACAGAGGTATCCCTATATCGTCACTCCTCAAAAGTGAACTGGAATAGGCTTTGACAATAATTTTAGTATACAAGAAATGGCATCTTTGAAAATTAAAGTATATACCGTACTAATATTGATAGAGGAACTGCTGTTTAAAATGTTTTAAAATTATGAAAACACATGCATTTCTTAGATTTTTTTTTTACTTCTGAAAATAGCAGACATTATGTCCATCTAATTGAGCCTCATGCTGATTAATATACTTGGCCCAAGGCATGGTTAATTTTGGGGGCATTGTAGGTGGAGAAAATTGAAAAGAATAACTATTTTTTGTGAGAGTTTGTCTTGAGAATGATTTCCTATCTTGGGATGCACATAAATTGATCAATTAAACATGCTGTGTCCATAAAGGAACAGGAAGTAAAGATCAACATCCTGCATTCTTTCCCTGTAAGCTGTCTTCCTCCATCACACGAGGCAAGTCTGAATCAGGACTTTCTGCACTCTAGTAAGATATTTAGACACTCACAAGACATGTTTACCTCTAGGTACATAACTTTCTTAGGTGATCCTATTGCTTAGTGAAAAATATTACTATGCTCTTTATATACAGGAAAAACATGTTTCTGTAAGGCACCGAAGTCTTTACTAAATCTGTGGTTAAAAGAAAATATTTTGGGACACAAATTTTCCAGCATAGAATGATACCATTAACCTCCAGGGATATTACTGGGACATGCCCTCATACTATGTATTTGGGTTGAGGCTGTTACTATAGGGAAGGGTACTTTTAATGAGAAACATCAGTAGCCTAAGATGGCTAACATCCCTAGAACCCATCTAAGCCAATATAGTGTCAGGTCTGTCCTGCTACCCAAATTGTAGTTCTGTTTTGAAATGAACACGAGCTCTTATTTAACTAAACTTCTTGCATTCACCCATAACAAAAACATAGAACAAAGTTATCATGGTGAATTTCATTTTTTATTTAGTCAATTTTTGCTCATTGCAAAAACTTCTTGATTGCACATTTAGTTTGTTTAAAGAATTTGTGTATCACATTTCAGCTGCCAGGGACCTTTACCAGATGTATAACAGATAAACATTTAAAACAAGAAGTGCAGAAATATTTTTTTAGAAAAACAGACTAAAAATAAAAACTACTTTAAAATAGTTTTAAAAAATCAGACATTTAAAACAGCCAGAACAGTCACTCCTGGTTTTAAGGATTAAAGGCCAGTGAATTAACATAATCTTAGTTGATCACTGGAGACTCAGAAGGGAAAGAGCTAGCCTGACTTCCCTTGGTAGAAAGTTCCAAAGTAGTGATACTGCTACAGAGAAAATTTTGTCATCTGTACCTGTCAGCCTAGGGAACATGGTGATGGGATGTGGAACATGGCCTCTGCTGAGAATCTCAAATTTGATTCAGGCTCATATGAGAAGAAATGGGGTTTCAGATATCCTGGCCCCACCAGGGGTTTGTAGGTTAAAACCAGCACCATTTTCTTCTTATGAAGAATTAAATCATCCTTGGATGATCTTCCCGGAAATATCTTCTATTTAGTTGAATTTCCATGTTATCTACCTGATAAAGGGGGATAAACAGAAACATTTTCTGCAAAGATTTTAGGAACTGTATGATCATATTTTAAGAGCTATGTGATTGTTTGGATCTGAAAGAATTTCCATAGCTGATTCTCTCCACTTTCCAGAAATATTGTCTTAGTGGCATTTGAAGAAGACAGAAGAAAAAAGAAGTTACTTCTTTGATATTCCCTGTGTAACAAGCCAGCTTCTTCAAAGGCTTTGGGAGATTAGGGAGATTTTGACCTAGAATGTGGAGTTCTTGATTCAGGGATTGGGATTTTGAGCAAGTTTTTAAAAACAGCACAATGTCTCCTCTAATTGTATAACCATTCTCTCCCACTACTTGATAACTTCAGTTAGGGTGGGCAACTGCAGTAAGTCTGGAGATAATTTTTCTGTCCTTGGGATTCTTGGGAAGTTCCATAAGGTGCTTAGAGAAGAGAGAGAAGTTCCTGAAGTTGATGTGAGACCATTTTGAAAAACTGGTAATTTTTGAAATGGTGTATATCCCATAACCTGTGAACTGCTCCTCTTGGAGGTTTTTGTTTGTGGGTTGGGGGAGATGAAAGGCATTGCTCCCCTATTTTGACTAGAAAAAGGGTAGCCTGGAGAGTTTGGAGCAGTCTGAAAAATAGCCTCAGGAGGGACTGCATGAGCACTTTACCCACAACTAGAGTTGGACACAGTCTAGCCATAGTTTTCTTCCCCAGGAAAGTCACCAAGGAACTACACTGAGAAGGTTGCATGCATTGCTATATTGGCAGTGCATAAGCTGTCTCCACTTGCTCCTTGTCCTTGTTTATGATTAGTAAGGATTATCTTGATGGGGAACCGAAAAGGGAAAAATTCTGGATTCAAATCCCACGTGTGATATACATTATCTTCCCCTCGCCTTCAACTTGTTCATAGTTGATTTGCTTTGGGTAAGTTGGTTCTATTCTTTATTGTAAATTGATATGAAGATGAGATGAGAATAGTCCAGCATTCTGTTCCCATGGGGAGCTGTGTGCTTCCTGTGTACTGTATATAACCCTTTATCTAAAAGAGATCAGAACTCTGGCAATAGTGATTTTTCTCTCACTTCTGGTAGCATGGTATGTAATGGAAGAAGAAGCAAAGAGGTGGAATAGCAAAAAAAAGAAAAAGAAAAAGAGAGAGAGAAAATGATGATGAAGAGAGAGAGAAAGTATGTATTGAGGAATAAGAAGAAGATCTTGTCTTTCCTACCATAGCCTGTGACACTGTTCACTGCTGGCATGAAGTCAGAGGCAGCTTTCCCTTCAGAAAATCTGTCTCTTAACAGCAAAAGGGTTTTGCACCTTGGTTTATAGCATGAAATTCTTGATAGTAATGTTTTGAATTGTTTTAGCACTAAACAGAATGCCCCAAGATATACTTCTGTTGACAGAGCAGTATTTCTCTTTGTATTCTGCATCTCTGGTAGTGATAGATGTGCTTGCTTATGGAACAAGAAGTGATGCCTCATAGTAGTAATGCACAGAAGAAGTTGAAGCATCTCAGGATGTTCAAAAAAGATGGCTTTATTGACCCCCCCCAATAATATACAAAAAATAAAGTTGCTGACTTTTTTTACCAATAGAAGAAGCATCTTGAGACATGTTTGAAGTTTATTTTACAGATTTCATTGGCTGTTACCCAGTTATTGCTTCCTTCTTGATAGCAATGCCCATTGGTTTGCAGATGGTAGCTTCTTCTGAGTGTTGGTCAGTGAGCATGTGTGATGGAATCTTTCCACCTACATGCCTTTTCCCACTCCCTTGCTATCACCTGTCCGCTGCATGTATCAGTCAGCTGATTAGTTCCCTGAGTATCTTGCCTTTCAGGATGTTAATTTGTGATTCATCTGTGTGTGTTGGAGAGGGGATTATGCTGTGATCTATGATCAGTCACCCCTCAAGTAGTGCTGCATGTTTGGAGGTTACCTAAAGTATCTGCTTCATTTATGACTTGTTCTTAAGCTATGTTGTTATAGTTTCCAGACACCAAGATCAGTGTTTGCCGTACTTGAATTCTTCAGAGCACATCCCTTTCATTTTGGGTAGTGAGAATGATGGGGGTAGCGGTGGCATGATGTTCCTGTACCAAACAAAAGAATATTCTTCATGTGACTTCCGTGGACGGTTATGTTAGATGGAGGGTTAAGTTAACATAGGTCATTAAAATGGATTTTTTCCCCAACAGAAATCCAGAGCAAGTGATCTATTTTTGGGGAAAACCACTTGGGCGATCAGTTTGTACTAGTATATCCTTTGCTTATCTCTTTCTATGAGGATATATATTTAGATGCATATTCAGGAGAGGAAAATATTAAAATGGAAGAGGTCATAATCTTTGCTGCTCACAACTGTGTAAATATTAGGTGGAATAAGTAGAAACAGGTTTGAATCCAATTAATTTGATATACAACCATCCCTCCACATTCGCTAGGGTTAGGGACACAGGACCCCCATGAAAGTGAAAAAAAAATCAATAACTCTCCTTTGAGGCGTCAGGGTTCCTTCACAAGGCAGAAATGGGTGGCTAGTGGGGCTTACTGCTACCTCCACTGCTGCCCCACACCATTTTAAATAGGGACTTAGAAGCCTTGTTGGCAGTTTCATGAGGCTTGCAGTCCCTATTAAAAATGGTGTAGGGAGGCAGCAGAGGTAACAGCAAATAATCCATGAATAATCAGATCAGCAAAAGTGAAACCTACAAATGTGGAGGGCTGACTATAATTAATTAGCAGGTGAAGTTATGGGGTTGCTGTTGTCAGATTCCACAATTCATTAACAGTTTCTAATATAGTTGTAAGCTGTTGTTTTAGTATAATGGTCTTACGGACTTTAAAATTACCTCCCAACCCTGAACATCATTGATTCAAAATGTGGTGGGTTTTAGATTGTTCTTTTCAGTACCACAGTGGTTTGTATTTATTGGATGCATGCCATAGAACTCTGTGTGTGGAGTTGTGGATGACATAATCGTGGAAGAATGCAGTCCCATTAGTGTTGGAAAAGTCCTACTAGAATATGTAGCATCATTTGAACTGCAGAATTCATTTTGTTATTGACATAAGTTTTTCATATTTCAGGTATACTGCTTTTGCACATTGGCACAGTATCAGCTTCCTTTTTCTGAAATCATGTGTTGTAGCTATTTTTTTAAAGAAGGAATTCTGCTAGGCTTTACTGGAGTTTCATCTCACATCATTGTTAAGTTAAATTGAAGTATAATTTTAAAAAACAGCTAAACTATATAAATTTCCAAGGGTGGACCCTACAGTGTTTCGCAAAATCCTTGTCAAATTTCTTTCCTAGATATTATTAGTAAATTCATTGCACAAATGCAGTGTTAATTTGAATGTTAAGTGTAAGATTTGGATGGGATATCTGTTGGGGCTATTTGTACTGTAATGGCTTAGAACTCAGGCCAAGTCATGCATACTGGCAGTGATCTCAAAGCTTATTTTGTTGTTTAAAATATATTTAGTGTCTAAACTGTTTAACATGAATCATTTGGAAGTTAGGTAGAGATTAGACTTTCTTTTGGTGTAATCTCGTTGCAGTACAGCAAATGGTTGGCTCTAACCCTTCTGAGTTTCTGGTGAGCTCCATCAGGGAGATCTAGGATTGGTATGCAGATATAAGTAATGAGATTAATTTTCAATCTGAATGAGAATGAGGTAGTGACGCCTGGTGTGTTTGGAGCCAGGATGGAAGGGCTCATTAGATGTTTTATGGATTTTACCTTCCCCTTGGATTCCAACTTGCGGCACAAAGCTGCTACTATGCCTGGCACTCCCAGTTATCTCATATATTGCCATGCCATCTCTTTTGAACACCTGTTTTGTCTCTGAATGATCAGTATGGGTGAGGCAGTACTCTTCCTGGTTATAGCTGTTTGCCTGTGGGGAGATCAGAAATTGCAGGTTGCTGAATTAAATTGAGGATGGCCAACTTTTCTTATTGGCCACTCTTACTTCCACTCACTAATTTTCATCACCATGTTGATTCAGTGATGTTTGGACTCTAGAATGTTTTATTACCAGTAGTAAATGCTTCGTATGTCACTGAGCACATACACTCTAAAAGCATAAATATCCTTCCTAGAAGAAATTCTCAGTGTAGCTTAAACTTGGTCCTTTGACATGTTGGAGTGCAAATGGAGATTGTAGGCTTTCTAGTCCAAATTCTAAGTTGGTGGAGGAAATCAGTTCCTGGACGATCCCAACAAATGTCCAGATCTTGCTTGAAGGCCTTCAGTGAGGAAGAGTCTACCACTTCTCCAAGTAAAAAGCTCCTTTGTTGAACTTCATTTCACACCAAGAGCTTTCACCTAATGATCCACCATTTGTCTTCTTGTAAGAAGTTCATTAGAAGTAGTCCAGCCCTCTGAGGCTGGAGAATAGGTCTTTGCTTCTTTTGTGTGACAATGTCCTTAAAGAGTATTTGTCTAGAATTAAACAAACTTCTGCAGATGACGTCAGACTTAGTGCAAGATATAGTGGAATTACTCTGTCTGTAGCATGGAAACTGTATTCACATACATAACTGTCAGTCCAGGCATTCTTCATACTGTGTCTCTGCACTTGATTTTTTTTTTCTATATACTAAACTTTGCATTTATCTTAGTTGAATTTCATTTTGTAGTTTGGGCCAGTTCTTTATTAACCAAGATATTTGAATTGTAATCCTGCTACCATAGTATTAGTTATTACTTCCAGTTTCCTCAAACATGATAAGGATTCTTTCCTTCTAATAATCTCATTGCTATTTCAGTAAGAGTCACAGTAGTTTTTCACACACCACTTTGTTAAAGTTGGTTCCTCTCAGAATACAGATCAAATTGCTTATGAAGTTGAACTAGATCCACCAGTTTATAGTTGGCCAGTTTAATTTTTTTTAATTATAATTTGTTTTTGCAATTATTTGTTTAAACATTTATTTAAAAATTATATCTTGTTTCCTGTATTGTTCAGCATAAAGTTCATAACTTCTTATAAAGGCATCCTTACTCTGATAGAAAAATATTGTCAGTCTGTATACTAACTTTTTAGCTCAAGTATTATTAAAGTACAACACTGTAGAAACAAATGCAAATAAAATCTGAAATAAGCGTATTTTAAAATTAAATTCTGTTTGTTACCAGTTCTTTGTTTTTGACAATATTCTAAGAAATCCAATGTTAAGTGGATTTCTTCACATTTTCTTTCCTGAAGCAATTGAAACTTAAATACCTATTAAGATGGAGCAGAAGTCTGAAGCTGGCAGTAGTGATTTGGGTGTGGCTTTGAAAGGGC
This sequence comes from Ctenosaura bakeri, assembly GCA_948474755.1. Lineage (NCBI taxonomy): Eukaryota > Metazoa > Chordata > Lepidosauria > Squamata > Iguanidae > Ctenosaura > Ctenosaura bakeri. Next base: position 327,305 of record CAOLHI010000035.1, on the reverse strand, counting down.
CTGTTTCTAGTGGTGTGTGCTTGGCTGAGTTAGATCTAATTATAGGCACAAACAGAGAAAAAGAGGACAGAGTCATTTAGACCATCCAGCAGTGTTTCCTTTAAATTGCTAGTTGGTGTGAATAGAAAAAATACAGCACAGCACTGACAAATCTTCCAACTTACTGTAAATATGGAACTTTTAAATGGAATTTGTCATTTGCAGAAGCTGGATTTTGAAACAAAACATCATGCTGAAGTTGTACTTCTATTTCCACTGAATTGCAGTTGTCATTATTTTTTCTTACCATAAAGCTTTTTATGATGGAATATCCTCACTGTTTCTTCTTGCCACTGTTCATCGAGATTGGTTTTGAAATCCTTTAGGCAAGATGATGATACTGTAGTCTTACAGTAGTCTATATCTTTCTTTCTTTCTTGCTTGCTAACTGTTTTCTCTTTTCACCTTTTTCATGTTTGCCATGGATGGTTTGAAGACTATTTCTCTTGTGGCTTGTGTCCTTTACAGCCTCTGCTAAGTTAAGTACTTGTGCATGCAGAGTAGACTTAAATGTTCATTTGGGGTTGACTATATGGGAAATAGAGATTTAATGAAGATAATTTGGCAGTAATATGCTTATCCCATGTTTGCATATCCCTGTTAAGTCAAATGAAACTGACCATGTTACTAAATTTTTCAAGGCCAATGCAAGCTTTGTTTTTGACACTTGGATCTGCCTGATGTAAGTATCAAAAGCAGTTAAGTTTAGATTTTACCAAATAGTTCTCAGTACCATATGAATTAGAAACTTTCCTTCTGCATCTGAAGAAGGAAGTAGCTGCCCTCATAGAACTGTTGCTTTGGGAGCCAGACGAGAAGTGAGCACTGTAATGGAATTTTTTGTACTTTTTTTGCTTCAGCATATACACACTGTTCTTTCCTTCTTCTTCCCCCTCTTCAGTTGTGTAGGTGTGCAGAAAAAACTGCTCCGTACTTTTTATAGTTTAAAAAGTTTCATGATTCTTTGTCATAGAATCTTATGGGTACCTGCTGTCCTTTTTCCTTCCTGTGCCATGTGGGTTTTCCAATGATTAGCACTGATAACTGTTTCAAGTGAAATCAAAGATCCACTAAAATCTGCAGATGAGATCCTCTTGAAATAAAATATCCCTGGCTTATTTAACACAGAGCTGTTCCCCATCCATCAATACAGAGTTATCAGAAATCCTAATTAAGGATGGCACCCCCTTAACTTGAAGATGCGAGAATGGAATTTAAAGGGTCATTGTTAAAGTTCATGATTTGCACAGTGATCTGTTTGAAAGAAATGGCTTTTTAAAATGTTGCTCATAATTTCAGAGAGTTGGATGAGCTGAAATATGATTTAGAAGATGCCTCCAATTAGGCTGGTTGTATTCAGAGAGAAAAAAGTTATGAGCACTTAATGATATGAGGATAGTCTGTTTGAAAGATTGATGGCCAAAAGAGTGGGGGGAGCCAGCATGATTTCTAAATGGGTTTTGTGTATTAAAATTTTTATACCCTTCCCTGTATAGTGGAATATGAAGTTATAAAGTACTGTAAATGTAGTAAAATACTAATCAGCATACTGGGTGGAAGCAAATTTCCAAGGCTGTATAGGACTTATTCTAAGTTTATTTTTTAAATGTTTAGAAGATTAAGGGAAAAATTATTCTATTGAAAGGGAACTATAGGGCTATAAGGCTAATGCCTGTACTTGGTTATTTCATAGAAATCATGACTAAGCAAACATCTGTATTGGACAGTCTGTAGACTTTTGTCATTAATTACTGGGAAGTTTTGGGGATTAAGCAGGGGTATTCACAGGGGTGATCTTTCCACCTATGTTCCAGAAGCTTACAACTAAGGTGATTCGCAAAGATTTTAAAGAAAATAAAGAAACTGTGGGGTTGCAAGATGTTACTTTACAAAATGCAGCTAGTCAAAAATTAGAGCAGTAAGGCCTGTGTGCTGCTAGCAGGGCAACTGTGGGAAAGAAGATTGGGAAGTAAGACAGGCAGGGTGACTGAAGAAATAGGTATGGGTAGTGGGCAGAGAATTGCAGGACTTGAGAGAAGGATACAGTAAAGGACAATTCCAAAGGAAAGAAAAACAAAGGTAGACCTCAGAGAAGTGATAGGCCTAAGAGAAGGGGAAGGTGGGGTAGGGAAGACTTCATACAGGGCTTGGACACAGAGTTTTGTATTATTGGTAAGGTGGGAGCCATCTTTGAGATGGTGGAAAGGTGAGTGAGAAGACCTCAATTATGTATACTGGCTGGCAGCCTGTTGGGACACTAACATAAAAGTAGTTGTGCAAGTGCTCTCACTTTCTTGAAGCTTGTATAAATTTAGTGCTTAATGAATCCAGTGTTCCTATAAACCCTCACACAGCTATCACTCACTTCTGATTTGGTAGTTGCAGAGCTTGTAGGCTATTTTTTACAATGATTAAGCTCAGGAAAGTGGCTCCTATGGTGCAATTATTCGCACCACTGTGAGAAACAGCATAGCAATGCTGCCGTATGTATTTATGCTCTTCTAAAATTGTATAAGTCCTTGGTTACTGACTTGAATTATCCAGATCTTTGGCTATAACTCTTAAAAGTTATGAAATACAGGAATGTCTGAATTTATGCTGAGGTTTCATTTTTTGGCTTGCAATATAAATTGAGACTGATGTAAATGCGGAGAGTCAGTTGCATAGGAAATCACTGAAGACCAGGGGTGTGCGTTCCAGTGCACCTGAGGTAGCTACAAAGTTAGCAATTTTATTGAACACACCACCAATTTTGAAGAGGTTTAAAACCTAATACATCAGAACTCCCCTTTCCTAGGCTTGGTAAATACACAGATACTCTGCAGATGGAGCAGGAAAGCCAGCAAGTGTTGATCCCCATGGGAGGAGAACACGGAAAGAGAGCAATTGGTAAAACTGTGTTCTTCTACTGACTTTGCAGGTGGAGAAAGCACATCAGGAGAGAAAAAGGCAACATATCTCCTGCTGTGTCTTCTGTAGTAGGTGCAGAGGGGATAATAAGAGAGGGAGCATCTCTCCTGTGAAGATGCGCTAAAAAGTTGTCTGGGGTCTCACAAAGTGTTTCTACAAAACATCCAGTGATTTCTCTTTCCCCACACAATTCTTAATCACAAGTAGGATTTAAAGTGGACAAGGTTCTTTGTCTTTTTTATTCCAATGTACTTAACAGTTAGTCCTTTGGACATGGTTTGTATTGCTGATCTGCTCTTTCCCCATCATGTCTCTCCTTAAGCAGGCATGGAAAACCCTTCCCTTCAGTCACACCAAAACTCAGAGACTCCAGATTCTTCCTCTCACTCACAGTTCCCTTCTAAGCAGACAAATGAAGCTCCTTCCTTCTGGAAATGCTAGAATTGCAATGTAAAAATTTTGACAGAACTTTTATGTCTTTCAAATAATGTCTTTTATGCTGAACTAAATGCTTCATTCTCCTTTGAGAAAGAATATAAGAGCTTGTATGTTGTATATTACAGTTTTCCCTTTTGTTGACTACCTTATTATAGCACAGTGATGCAAACATATCCTAAAGATTTGCATTTTTCCTTCATGGAACCCTTTTTGAATAGAACTATTTCAAATTATGTACAGTTTCCCTGTCTATACAGTTTTTTTAAAAATATGAAACATTCGACCTGCAGTTCTTCACCATCATTCTAAAAAGCTGTAGTAGAACTGGATCATATGCCTTTACTAAATATGTATGTTGTATCTTAAAGATTAAGAAACTGTTCAGATTTTCCCCTACACTTTTTTATACCAGTTTTGAAGAGATTAAATCTGTCCTGGAAAAAATCCAATAGATGCAGCATTCAAGTTTGTCTGCATTGAGTTATGTAGCAGTCAATGAAATGATTTATTCTTGTTGCTCTTTGCCCGACTACTGTTATCCTAATTTTGGGTTTCTATTCCAAATCGTTCACATTGGCATTTGCAGATTTTGATGCTATATTTGCTCTTTTCTTTTCTTTTCTCTGCCAGAATTCTTGCAACCGTGGAAATATTTAAAGTTTTACAGGCAGAAGGGAAACAAGTGTTAGTGCAAACACTAGTTGTACTTCTATGCCAGTCCTGTACTACTTTATGCCAAACATAGAGTAATTGTTTTCTGAAATATATTCAAACAACAATTCTTACATTTAAGCTGTGTTGGCTAACAGATGCCTCTGAGTTCTGAAATCTTGATTCCTAGGGCCTTGTACAACTATTATTTGGAGCTATTTGCAGATATACTTTTGTCTTAAAGACTAGAGAAGTTATACATTACCTGACAGGTATTCTTGGTCAAAGTCTGTGTCAGTCTTGATCTCAAGAGACATTATTTGTTTATCATTAAACAGAAGAGTTTTTCCCCATTGCGAGGTTATATTTTGTATTGAATAGAGAGTAAAAGTGAGTAAAGTCTCAACAGTTCTCTGGGAATTGCAGCTGAAAATAGAATCCTTGTTTGAGTACAGGAACAGTTACTGAGACTCTGCCATCTTGCAAAGGAAGGAGGAAATAATTGTTATCTTCAGTTTCTCTCTCTTGGCATAATGTGTTGTTTTTAAAAGAGTTTTGGTCATTGTTAGTTCCACTGCAGTTTTCTGCTGAATGGTTTTACATATAAACTAGGCCATTTATGCATGATTTTTATCCTGTTTTATCTTCCTCATTGTTTTTGTGGGCAGTAAAATTATATTGACTTTTGCAAATTTCAAACACTCTTAGTTTTACAGGAAGCCCCTACCTTTTGATGCTCTATTATCTGATGACTTGCTCTTTTGACACTTTCAAATTAAGGACAAGTTCCATTAATTTGATGGGGGTTCTGCCCTTTTATCAGTTCTGCTTTGAGATTGAAGACAGCAGTGTGATCTCCCTGTTTGTACTACTCACTTTCTTCACTGGGAATATGAATGGGAAAGAATCCCTCATATCTCTCATTGCCAGTCTCTTGAAGAGATCTGTCTATATCTTCAGACACCTCAGGAAGAGGTAAGTGATAGAGATGGAACACTAGCCGAAAGAGGAGAAGTATACTATTGGTCCCTGCTGCTCTCTGGCTCTTCCAGAAACAATGTTGGGTCTAAAAGCACTCCCAAACCTGGTCCTTCCTAAAGTGCTATCGTATCCATAACATGTTGTTCTTGCAGGGCTGATCTGGCTGGTCTTTTAGGTAATAAGACCTACATCTTGTCTCTGTCTTGAGCCTCAGTTTGTTTGATTACATCTAGTCCCGCACTATATCTGGGCAGCAATTCAGAACTTCAGAGAGACAAAATAGAACCCTGTAAAGTCTAATATGTCAGTGGCCAACAGGCCAAGAAATGTTTTTCCAGTTGCTGCCTTCTGGGAGCTCTCAGCCCTTCTGGGCAGAAGCACCACAACACTATGCTTCCACATCCCAAAGCAGTTGTCATCCCAGAGGAAAGCTATCATTGAACAAAGTGCATCACCACCACCCTCCAGTTCTGTTTCTTGTGTTTGTCATCCAACATAGGTGTCTTCTTCCATGAAACAAACCTGAAAACAAATAACCTCATCTGAGAAAATCTAGTTGTAATCCCACAATTTGCTTGGAAACATTTTTTTTTAAAGTTCTCTTGGTTTCTCACAAGGTATCTGAAATTGTGGTCAGTTCATGTACTGTCAACAATAAATTTGGGGTTAGTTTGGAAAGCTCTGAGAGTGACATTTTAATCTATTCAGAAGGGTTTCAGGTTTGTGTTATTAGAGAACTATCTGTTTCAGTTCTCAGTGTCTGAGGACATTCAGAAACATTTACAAAAGTGGGCTTTTTGTAGCATTGTGTCTGTTGTGTGTGCCCTATCTGGTCCTTGTATGACTTTTATTCCATCCCTGAAACAGATGGAAAATCATCCTTCCACTTGTTTACAATGAATATGAAAGAAGTATAGATCAGTATTTAATATAGGAGGGACCGATTTGAGAATTAGCAAGTGTGCCATTGTCAGACTCAAGTTAATGTAGAACTTCAATTATTTGTCTGAAGAAGCTGTGAAAGTAAATGTCAAACTGCACAATAACTAAAATGCATGATTGCATTTTATGGTTTTGTTTTTGGATGTGTGTGTATATGTAAGAGTTAAACATCAAATATGCGATGGGGTTGGTGGGCAGAATGAAAACTAGGACATTGAGACCAGGACTTGGCCTCAACTAAAGATTCCTGTCTCTTAAAACTCTTGTATGCCACAGAGAAGAAGCTGTTTCGCTTCTTTCACTGCATTGCTGATGATGTCTGTATCCACACAAAATTTCTCATATTATTCTGAATCCCATATTATCCTGATTCCTGAATCTTTCAAACTTGCTCTAAACCCTAAAAAAAGATACAAAAAGGCAAGAACTTAAGCAGTCTTTAAAAACCATTAAAATATTACTCTTGGTTTTGAAGTTGCAAATAGACTACTCCATGTATGTGTGAAATGGAGAAGGCTAGCATAGCAATGAGGTACAAGCCAATTTATCCTTTGATGTCTGAACAGGTGACCCAGAGATACTTCAAGTCTGAAATAACTTGAAGACACACATCAATGATGGGTCAATTTCTTGTGATGAGCACCAGGGGCTACTCATAAAAAGGTGGAGCCAGGGCTTAATTTAGGTGTTCATGGTATAATACTGCACAGTGAGCCCTCCTGACCTGCTGTTTATGGATGTGTGAGCTTGAGCACCTGTGACTGTGTTCTATACCTAAAATGGCACTGACATGTGCACAGATGTGCTGAGGTATCACATTGACACGATTGAATTTTGCAGATTGGCCGTGGGCGGGTGGGCGGGGGTCCTAGGATAGAACCCCAATATATATAGAGGGGCTACTATATGCAGAATGTGTTAGGTACATGGTATAAGCTCTGTTGGCCCAAATGTGTATTATAAATCTGTCATTTGTTTGCTTTCCTATAAATAAGGGAGTGGTTGGTGTAAATATGCTGAGGGGAAATACCAAATGAAAGAAGTGGTTGAAGTAAAATAAAGACATAGAAAGTTTGGAGCTTTGTAGATGACAAGACTGAGAGGTGATGTAATATCTATTTTTAAACATCTGAAGAGATGTCGTGTAGAAGATGGTTTAAGCTTTTTTCTGTTGCTCCAAGGACCTGATCACAAACCAGTGGATTCAAATTACAAGAAAAGAGATTCCATCTAAACATTAGGAAGAACTTTTTTTTAACTGTAAGAGCTGTTCAACAGTGGAATACACTGCCTCAGAAGTTGGTGGACTCTCCATCCTTGAAGGTCTTTAAATAAAGGTTAGATGGGCATTTTTCAGGAGTGCTCTAGCTTTTTTATTTCTTCATGGCAGAGGGGTTGGATTAGATGGCCTTTGTGGTCCTTTCCAGCTCTAAGATTCTACGAAATTTAAACTCTTATTCACTTTTAGTTCAGCTGGAAAATCTGAAATTGCATTTAAAGTTTACAGAAATAAATTTACATTTGTATGTGATTGATATCCTTAGCTAGCGATCTAGTGTACAATGTACACTGTAAGATTACTAGTTAAGGTTAGCTAGTGAAGCTTCCTTGTAATTACGTCTGATAATTTTTGTGATGTTTGTTAGATCTATATTCAACATGGTGAACAATTTTGAGGTTTCTTCTTTTAATCTTTTTAAAGTGGCAGAGCATACACATTTAAACTAATGGCCCATTTCTTTAGAAAAATCCTAATATAGAAAATAACATGAAATATGTTCTTCCATGACTGGGCTATATCACAAGTATAATTGAAAAGCTGTTCTGTCTTGCTCCTTGATCCATTAAGTCCATTTGGAATAACATAAGCCTCACTTTAGTGGCTCTTTATCTCAGTCCTCCTCTCTACACTGTGATTGGTTACTAGTTTGTCCTGTCATAGACATAAACTTTTTCCTGTTTGCAGACAGTTACATGCAACAGCAATGTGTGCTGAGTGTAACCCCCAGTTTCCTCCCATTGTGCTTCTCAGTAAGCTATTTCTTGGTTCCATGCTCCATCACTCCTCATGTCATGTTACTGGCTTCTTTTCCCCTCTATTTGCCTCCCTAGAATTAGTCTAAGCTTGTCTCTCTGACTGGATATTTTCCCTGTCAGACTCTGTGGACCAACTACTTGTCTTGGAAAGGCCTGATTCCACTAGTAGCTAAATTTTACCCCTACTTGTGTGGAGGACTTTGGAGAGAAGCAAAGATATCTCATATTTGTACTAGTATATAGAAAGAGAAGCAGTGATAGGAGTGTCTTACGCAGGCAGGGGGAAACAAATTCTCTTGAGAGAAAGCCCACATCTTCACTCACTCAAACAAAGGCTTGGTTAAGATGCTAAGTTCATAATTATTTTTTCCCTTTTCCCAGTTGTAATATGAATGATGAACTTTCTTGGAACCTAGAGGGGTGTCTCAGCCTTGATGTCCAAGCAAGTGGATATGTGGAAAGCAGGATATTAGAGTTTCCCTCACAAGTCATGTTTGATAAAAACTCAGATGTCATTAATCCATTTCCACAGTGGAGGCGTGCTGTATTCTCCATAATTTAAAGTGTGTGTGTGTGTGTGTGTATACCACAGTGTTATAGAACCACTATTACAGTTTTGGGAAATCATCTTTAATATAAACATACTAGATTTCAGTAGTTTAAGCCGTTTGTTTCATGTTTCTGCTGCAGAGAACAGAAATGCATATATTTTGTGTGGTGTTGGTCTGCCTGGAAACAAGCAAGAAAGCATCAAAGAGTGGCAATCTTAATTGCCTTTTCTTTTTTGTGCATGTAATTGGACTGAATTTGCATTGTAACTGATGGCTCTTTAAAAATTCTTCTACATATTTGTTTCTTTGATGCAGAGTCAGTATCCTTTTGTATTATTGTATTTTGTGATAATTGAATTAATGATGCTCTTCACATGAACCAATAGGACAGTTTACAGTAATAAAAAAAAACACTATCAATCATAATATAAAATACAATTCAAACATAAAGCAAAGTGGCATTGAAAGCAAACGAGGTTAAAAGGCCAATGTTTTGTTTGGTTTTTAAGTTCTGGCTGGCACTGAGTGGGTAATATCTTAACTGCCAAGCAAGCCTCCCTGGGGAAGATTTCTGTAGGCAGAGTACATAAGCAAGGACATCCTTTTTCCAGTTGTCCCACTTTTCTTCCTACCGGGAAGCTTCAGTAGCTGACCTTAATATATGGGCAGGTTGATGTGGAGCAGGATACCTATATTCCAAACTCCGTAGTGCCTTTTCATCATGAAATGTGAAAATGCTGTTACTATTTCTGGATATCCTATGGGCAGTAATCTGATCAGCATGCACTGTTGTGTTTTTACAGATTGGCTGAATGAAAAAAAAACTTGCTATCTTGATTCACACTGTAGTTTTGAATGTCAGTCTACTAGAAAAGCCTCAACCCTTCCTAATGGCACTGACAAATAACCAAGTAGTGAAGCGTCTGATTGTGACTGAGAGGTAGCATCTGCCCTGTGACTGACCCATTACTAGTGGACTGTGACAGAACAGGCTGCCCATTGAATGGATGGCTTGTTCTGTGCTTTCCCCTCCAGCAGTTGCCTGCTGTGACAAGTGCTGCTTGTCTAATGTTTCTAATTCTGCTGGTGAAATGGAGTGAACATAATTTTAAAGAGCAGTGGGTTAAATTTCGAAGCATCTGATCCTCACCACCAAAACATTTTCATGAGGTTTGTTTTGCCTCAAGGAAAAATTGTGCTCATTTTGTCTTTAACTAAAGAGAAAGATTGAGCCGCTACATTTTCATGTCATTTAGTCACTTGTCACTTAGCTTTTCATGTGTTCCAGAACTATAAATAGCAGGATTTATGCTGTGAGCAGTAGGTATGTTCTCCTGGTACTCTTGAACAAATTTGACTATGGCAGTCTTGAAGGCAAACTGTAGCGTCTTGAGGTGTCATAACATGTGTTGATGATTACACAGTAAGGGGTAATATTTTAAAGACATGTAACTTTATATTATTGTTGAAGATTATGCTTATGCCACCTGAAAAAGAATCGTCACTTTTGCTACTTTCTTGACTTCAGTTTCCTTCTACCTGTATTTTCTCACCGATTAATCAGTGGAAAGTATTTTGGAGTCCAGGTATTGGAAATCGTGGTCTAAACTATCTTCTTGATTTATGTCTGTAGAAGGAAAAAAAACCACCCTATTTCCAAGAATTATGTCTTGCATTGATATGTAGTAGTTTCTTATTAAGATGTACATTTCTGGACATCTACTCTTGTATTCATCTGAAGAAGGGCATAACTAAAACATTTTCAAATATAGAGATGTTTTCAGGCTTTTGATGTCTGGAACCTTTCCATTTTATTTTCACAAATGTCACGTTGTGAACACTGCACTGGCATCTATTGCTTTGTGTTTGGAATCATTCTCTGAAATCAAGGACTATTAAGTGGGTGAATAGGGAAGGAAATAGTGTATGTGCTTTGGCATTAGAAGTGGGAGTAATATACCGAGTGATTCCCTGGGATCCCCTGTCTGAGATAATCATCCCAGGTGCACGGCCAAGCTTTCTTGCAAGCTAGCATTTAATACCCTGCTTGAATCTTTTAGCTGTGTTCCTTCTGTAAGGCAAATTTGCTTGAAGGACAAGGCAACCGGTTTGTAGAGGAATCCCGAAGAGACTAGCAACCCAAATTTTTGAAGTTAAAGCAGTGTGCTCAGTGATTTAATTTGCTTGACAGGTCTGTCTTCACCTAACTTGGCCACTTTCAAAATTATTGGATTATAACCATTTTTATTAGTCATAATGGGAATTAATAGCATATCTGGAGGGTACCAACTTGAGGAAGGCTGATGGAGTGTGACATTGTACCGCTCAAACAATTCTGGTTATGATTACCTTTTGTTAAGTAAATTTATTCAGCAGGAGGAGCTCACCTTCTGAAGAACTGCAGTGAGGAGAAATCTCCTGATCTCACGAATAGGATATAGCATCTTACAGGATAAGTAAGAAAAATATTAAACACTTGAACTTTAAGAGCAGTTGTGCCTCATAAGATACACAGAATATGATTGTCAAAAATAATATGCACATGGCTTCATGTGATTTTGCTTAAATTGAGTGTTTAGGGTTTTCCTATTTATTCAAATTATTATTGAGGAATTGTATTGCTGTGTGTTGTGCATTTCGACCTTAATAGATTGCTTCCCCCCCCCCAAGTGCCAGGATTGGCAAAAACAATTTGGCTGGTATCTTTGCTTCACAAAGCCAGTTTTTTTATTGATCTGTTCTTTAAGTGGGAGGCATTTCTTTTGTTTTGGTCATAAATACTTAGACTATAGTTAGGTAATCTTTCAATATGTTCATAATACTTCTTCAGAGCATTATGAATAATACATAATTGCTTTAGAAATCCAACTTTCTGTTTGATAGTCACAAACTGAGTGCTGCTACAACAAACTTTAAAGCTAAAACCAAATGTTAGAATTGTAAATAATTTTCACCATATAATCCTAATGTGTCATCCTGTCTTTCTTTTTTTTTTTTTAATAATGTAGAATTGAATTACTCTCTGCCTGCCAAGTGTGCTGAGGTTACAAGTCATTTGCAAACATGATGAGATTTGACACCATAGAAAATGAAGCAAGTTACCACAATTGGCTTGTGTGTAGTGGTGTCTGGCAAATTGTATATGTTGTCTGTGTAGTATTTGGGGCTTACAAAGACATAAGGATTGTCCAGCTTTCCTTCTTTGTTTGCTTCATTATTCTGGGATGATGATGGTGACTACTACTTCAAATGCTTTTCAGAATTATAATGGGTTTTAGTGCAAAGCTGAAATTTTTCTGAGGGCAATTTTGATTACTTTGTCATTTGTTCTTTGCCATTTTATAGGGGCTAACCAGCATATAGAAGACCAAAACAGGTTGATGATGGTCAAGAGTATGCTTAAAACCAAGTTCAGTCCCTGGCTCTTCTAGGCATCTTCAGTAACTCTGGGAATGATCTCTGTCTGTGTGTTTAGTTAGAGCAGCTTGTGTTAAGAAGCTACAGTCAGGACAGAATGCAGAGAAAAGGAATGGCTTCCAATTGGCAGGGGGATCAGGCCGGACTGCATTTTATCACACTCTTTAACTTATATGCTGAACATATATATAAAGTAGGATTAGAGTCAGACAAAGGAGGCATGAAAAGTGAAGGAGGGAACATCAACAGTTTAAAGTGTGCAGATGACACCATGCTGCTAGCAGAAAATAGCAAAGACTTGGAACAATTACAAAAAAAAAAAAAAAAGCAAGGTAGAAAATGCAAAGGCAGTTCTATAGTTGAACATTAAGAAAACAAAATAATGACAACAGATGATTTACACAACTTTAAATCAGATGGTGAAGATGTTGAAATAGTTCAAGAGTTTCCATACCTTGAGTCAGTCATTAATCACAGTGGAAACTATAGTCAGGAAATCAGAAGAAGCTTAGGATTTGGAAAGGCAGCTATGAAGAAAGCAGACAAGATCCTGAAGAGGAAAGATATATTGTTGAATAATAAAATTAGGTTTGTCCATGCCATCATATTTCACATTTCTGTGTATGGTTGTGAAAGCTAGATAGTGAAGAAAGCTGATAGGAGGAAAATCAACTCTTTTGAAATGTGGTGCTGGTGAAGAGTTCTATGAAGACCGTGAATTTCTAAAGAGACAAATAAATGGGTCCTAAATCAAGCCTGAACTCTCTGTAGGAGCCAAGATGACTAAACTGAGACTGTTGTACTTTGGCCATATCGTAAGAAGACATGAGTCATTAGAAAAGACAATAATGCTAGGTAGAGTAGAAGGTGTGACGAACCTAGGGGGGCATGGCTAGTAGAGAGCCTAAGAACAGAGAGTGATCTAATCTGGTTGGCTTTCTGACTGAAGCACCCACCTTTACCTACAGCAGTTGTTCTCAACCTTCTTAATGCCACGACCCTTTAATACAGTTCCTCATGTTGTGGTGACCCCCAACCATAAAATTATTTATTATTTACAATGCCTCCCCCCCGGCAGAGGCCGCCTTGCCGGCCAGGAACGGGGGGGCAGGCAGGGAGGGAAAGAGGAGCTGCGCGTCTCCCCTGGGAAAAAACTCAGAGTAACCACCCCGGGCTCTGCTTCTGCTTCGCTCTCATGTGGGAAAAGTTTCCAGAGTGTCGACCCTGGCTGGGGGGGGAGGAATCCCAGCGCCTTTGTCTTTTGCGCCGGGTGCAGCTCGCCCCCCTGGAAAAGCGCCGCCTTGTGGCCCCCCCGGCCCTTCCGCAGCGCCCCCCTCCGTGGCGAGTGGGGCATGGGCTGTGGTGAGGAGGGGGTCTGCCCCCCAAGCTGGCCTGTCAGATTGGAGGTTCTCCTGGTAGCGGAGAAGGGGAATGATTTCAGTCCCTTCTGAACAGGGGGCAGGAAGATGCAAGCGCGTGGCTTGCGCTTGCGCACCACCACTCCTGCTGTGGCGACGCTGTGGCCGCATGAGCTCCTGCCAAAGGGGGCAGGAGGACGCGAGCGTGTGGCTCGTGCTTGTGCACCACCACCGAGGAGGGAATGGAGTCTAAGACCATCGGAAATACATATTTTCCAATGGTCTTTGGTGACCCCTGTGAAAGGGTCATTTGACCCCCAAAGGGGTCATGACCCACAGGTAGAGAACCGCTGACCTAGAGGGAGGAGCTGTGTGGGTGAGTCAGCAAAACATATATATACCAGGAACAGCGTCTAGAAAAAGAATTCCCGCCATGAGATTCCAGGGAGAGGAAGAGTGTTGAGATAGAGCTTCAGTCAACTGTAGAGATAGAGAGTGGCTGAGTATTAGTGTTGGTCTAGTCAAGAGTCTAGAGAGAAATACAGAGGAGAGACCAAATTAATATTGAATTAGGTCATAAGGGTTGACCTATACTTGGTAAAATAAGCCTGTGAGTGGAAGGAAAGCCAAAGGACTGTAAAGATATGGAGGTTTTAGCCTGTATATGTGGAGTGAAGTTCTGTGCTGTTTGAAATTAGCGATTTACCAATTACCTTTTCCTTGTTTGCTCTTTTAAATAAAAACCCAATTTATTTTTATGACCTCTGGACTCAGCAGAATACTTTCCATTTGATTTAATCCATTCACCACATGCTGCCACAAGTTATACCTTCCTTTGGGTTAGCTGTTAAAACACTTTGCCCTTTTCCACAAAGGTTGTGAGTTTAGGAAAAGCAGGGATGTGATTAATTGTGAAGAGGGAGCCAGGGGTGATAATTATAAAAAAGGGGTACTGCTTCTCTCGGGGGTGGGGAGAAAAGAAAGCAGGCCTGATCTGTTCTAGCCTTGACTGGCCCTAGATCTCCACAGAAGGCAGTAGGAAAAGAGGAATGCTGCATTACAGATGAATATCAAGGAAGTCATGGCCCTGAGTCTGCAAGGCCAGAGCACGGCTGTTGATGATGGGATGGCTTGAAGATCTCATTCATAGAGTCAAAATTGAAGTTGAGTCCATTCAAAATTGTGAATAGGAAGTCTGAAAGTACATTATGCATGTAGTAGGAATGAGGAACGTGCGAAACATGAACACGGAAGTCTAGATCATAGATCAAGAAATGGACCACATAAACATAGCTAAAGTGAGTAAGCTAAAGTGGACAGGAAGGAGACGTTTTTAGTCAGATAATTACAATCCTTTACTCTGGAAACAATAACCTAAGAAAACAGTGTAGTATTACTAGAGAGGTGAAATGTAACAAAAGCAGTCAGGAAATATAAGGCAAAATCCAACTGAATGAGATGTATGAAACTCCATGGAAAATTTGTCATTGGAGGATAGATGAAACTCTTCAAACAGATGAGAAGCAAAAGTGAAAAAGTGACAGAAATGGGATCAGAATCTTGAACACAACTGTTCAGTAACTTAGGAGTAAGAGCAAAGAAGACTATTATAGTAATGCAAAGAAGTAAAGGAAGACAACAAAAAAGGTAGAACAAGAAACTGCTTCCACAAGATCTGAAAAATCAAAGGGAAATTTAAACCAAAAGTGGAGGTGCTGTATGGAGAAGACACAGTATAATCAATGTAAAATGAGAAGGTGATGGAGGTATTAAGCTGAAGAACTACATAGAAGCAGCAAAAGGATAACAGATTTCTTTAGTGAAGTATTTGAAGTTAAACCCATGATTTTAGAAAGTGAAGTGAAAGAGGCTTTCAGAGCACTTGAAATAAATCTCCAGGAATAGATGGCATACAAATGCTGCTGTTTCGAGCCATAGAGATGGAATCTATCAGAATTCTTTTTTAAAAATGTTAGCAATTATGGAAAACAAAACAATGGCCCACAGACTAGAGAGAATATACATCCCAGTCCACAAGAAAGGGGACACCAGGATTCTCATAACTATCAATCAGAGTGTTGCACTGACCTTCTATGCAAGTAAAGTTGCAAACATATATAGAAGCATAGAAGGAACCAAAGAATTTCAGGGGGAAAACCCATGCTTTATAGTAACACCTTTGATAATGTAGATCATGAAGAATTATGGTTGACTATAAAAGAAATGGCTGCGCCACAACATTTGCATGTCCAGATATGTAACCAATGCTCTGGAAAAGAGGCCACTGTCATGATACAATATGGAGAAACAGAATGGTTTCCAGTTGGCAAAGGGGTCAGACAAGATTGCATGTTTATAATCCCATCTGTGTAATTTATGTGCAGAATATATCATATGACAATCAGGATTAGACTCAAATGAAGAAGATGTGAAAATTGGGGAAAGAAACACCAGCAATTTGAGATGTGCAGATGACACCATTTTACTAGCAGAAAATAGCAAGGACTTGGAATAATTGCTGAAGACTGTTAAAGAAGAAAGTGCCAAAGCAGGTCTAGAGCTTGATGTTAAGAGGGAAAAAAAGATCAGAGATTTTTTACATAATTTCAAAGTGTGTAATGAAAACATAGGAATAGTTAAAGATTTTCTGTATCTCAGCTCAGTCATTAATGAAAATGAAGACTGTACTGAAGAAATCAGAAGAAGGCTAAGATTTGGAAAGGTAGGTGTGAAGGAACTTGATAAAAACGTCGAGTGCAAAGATGAATAATTAAATACTAACCTCAATGTTATCCATGCCATAGTATTTCCAGTTTTTGTGTGTGGATGTGAAACTAGAAGTGAATCCAAAATGATAAATAAATGGGTCCAAAAGTAAATCAAACTTGAATTCTTACTACAAGCCAAAATGGCTCAACTGCGGCTATTTTATTTTGGACGCATGGGACAGTATGACTTGTTGGAAAAGACAGTCTTGCTGGATAAAATGAAAGGTTGTGGGAAAAGAGAAAGACAGATGAATGGACTCAATAAATGAAGCCACAGCCCTGAGCAGGGCTGTTGAAGATCTCTCATTCATAGGGTTGCCATACATTGAAGTTAGCAGCAAATAATAAAAGCAACAATAAACTACATTTGTCTCTGTGTCTTGGAAATATTTGGTCTGAGTTGAGCTTATCATAAAGTGACTGGATGGATTGGTGTATTGGTGAGGATCTCAGTTGGGAAACTCATAATTTGACTATAACCCTAGTCCCACTAATCCAGCATTAAGGCAAACTGTTGTTCTGTGAGCCTCCCATCTGCAAATGGGGGTCAAAGTAGCCCAAGCTACGGAACTCTTTCAAGGAATACTGTGACACGAGAAATGCTATGTGAATAAACTGTATCGTGGTTCAAATGGTATTGCCTGTCCACAAACAGTGTGCCATTTGACCTAATTTACAATGCCATCTCTGAATCTTCCTTTGATTGCTTTTAATTTAGAGAGTATAATTATTTGACCCTCTGGATGTTTTGGACTCCATCTCCACCAGTTCTTTTCTATTGGCAATGCTTGATGCAGCTTCTAAGAGTTCATATCCGAAACCTCTGAACGGCCAAATTTTGACCACTTGCTTTAAGTGTAGCAGAGATAATTGATGATAAATTATGGTGGAGTAAGCAACTTCACTGAGGCTTCTCATCAAACAAGTTTGTTTTGTCTCTACGGGAAATTGGGCAAAAGAGCCTTATGGTATAGTTTAATGAATAGGTACTTCCTTGATCATGGAAATACTTGTCTTTCTCAAACAGGAGCCTTGGTGATAGAACCAATAAACCCCCAAAGTTTAACCAAAATAATCTGTTGTAGAACAAAGAAAATATATGTAGTATGATGCCCTATTGCATACAGTTGTTCAAAGCCTTTATATACAAATATAATATTGAAATCACTATTAATTTTCAATACTTTCTGTTAATTTGCAGAATATTATAGCTTTTGTAATCCTGCTTCATAGGAATAAGAAACCATAAAATAAAATCTTGTCTGTTTCCAGGACTGAGAGATCACTTCTGTTGCGGCAGCTTTGGGTATAATCTGAGTTTCTTTTTAGTGTCTTGTACTGCATAGAGATGTTTTGGGAAGTACGTTTGTTTTTGTTCAACTTAGAAGTAGGATAAATTGCAGGCTTGTCAATATGCAGATCATGTGGCGTAATTTCAGTTGACATCATTCCAGTCTCAACCATCATTTTGGGGTGGGAGAGAAATGCAGGCAGCTGCTCCTGATAGTTGAGGTAAACATAGGATGGAAAGTATCTGTTTCTTGATTCCAAGCTGTCTTGATTCTCTTTAAACTATTGTTTCTGGAGTGACTTGGCTGTGGGTTAAGGGTTTGGGCTTGAATTTAAACTGTTTTGTTTTTGACCAAAACAAGTTCATTATGTTGCTTCAGTATATGTTTGGGATGTAACTGTAGAGTAGCAGTGGGAAATCTCAGGCTTGCAGGTTTGACTTTTTTCCACCTAGAACTCCAGGTAAGCTTAAATTGAAAATAGTGACTTAGGACCCAGACATACACTTATAGCTGGGAGCTTGCATTTTCAGTTACCAAAACTGATCTCTTAGTTCTTCATTCTGAAATACACCTCTTTTCTTGTTTCCTCCCTGCAGGCATTCTTATTTTTAGCAGCCACATTTGGGGTGATAAAAGCTGTCTAATTTGCTATTGTTGTTAAAGAATTGGGAGTTAGAAACCTTTTCTGATCCGCTGCAGATCACCCAGAGAA
Source organism: Ctenosaura bakeri (assembly GCA_948474755.1). Lineage (NCBI taxonomy): Eukaryota > Metazoa > Chordata > Lepidosauria > Squamata > Iguanidae > Ctenosaura > Ctenosaura bakeri. Next base: position 309,209 of record CAOLHI010000035.1, on the reverse strand, counting down.
TTACCAGTAGATCACATCAATGGGAGCTATTGACAGGAAAAAATGCCATTCAATATTACATAGCAGCAGTGTGTTTTGTCAGACAAGGGGTGCTGGTTTAGGCAGCTAAACTAGTGAGACTAGTGTCATAGACTTCCAGGCACAACTGCAAAAAAGGAAAAGTTTGTATTGCTGGGAGGTGGGGGTTCTGCAAAACACAGGCAAGCCCAATCCTTTGCAGAGTCTCTAGTGATAACATTTTATGTTATTCTATTTCTGTTTTGGCAATTAGAGTTAGGCTTGGGCTACTGTTCTAACAGTTGAACTTCAGGGCTGTACTATTATTTGTCAAACAGATTGAGTAACAAAATCAAAAAGCCAGCTCAAAAAGGTAGAATTGTTAAACTCAGTGAAACTTATTTTTGAGTTAGTGTAGTAGTGAAGTGGGAAAAGGATAGTCTTCCATGCATTTTTTTTTAAAAAATTCAGACTTTTATGTTCAAGAATATTTGAAAAACCTTATGGTCTCATACCAGCCTGCCTGGGCTTTAAGGTTGTGGGGGAAGCCCTTCTCACACCCCTCTTGCTTTCATCCATATCAAAGAATTTACAATCTAAATTTTGAAATGAAGCCAGAGTTTTATCTGTTAAATTTACTAGGGCAACAAAGAGAAATAAGGTCTCACCAGAAGACAATGTTATACCTGATAACTGCTGCGAGATTGATATATGCGCAACACTGGAAAGAAAAGAAATATGTTGATACAGAAGAATGGAAATTCAAAGTCCTGGATATGGTTGTGATAGAAAAGTTAACATTCTCTTTGAAAAATAAACCTATCCAGAACTTTGAAAGGGAATGGAGAGAGGTTTTAAACTGAAGACATAGTATAAGAAAAGGAAAGGAATAAAGTGAGAAAGTATGTAAAGTAATGCAACAAAGTAACAAGGCAGTGTAACAAAGTAACAATGTTATAATGTAACAATGTAATAATCTAACATGTAGCAATGTAAGAACATTTTTTCTTTTGAGTAAGTAGTAATCATGTATGAATGGTATGGAAACAAGCAGATTCAACTGAAAAATAAGCTTGGAAGTGGGGAGGGTTTGTTTTTTTTTTACTTTCAATTATACGTTTTAATAAAAAAAACCATCAGTTACTACAATACTTTGTCCTGTGTGTACTATGCCAAAATAATTATCAGAGATTTGGTGGGGGATGGTAGTTAATAGCATGTCCTCAGTGCTACTTTTGGGGTTTGATACTGTTGCCCACACTTATTTTATAGAAAATTGTCTCTTTTAAAAAGATTTCACTTGGTCACTATGGTATCCCTCTTAGTTACACAGAGTGATACTGACATTCATGTCCTTCCTAGCCTGTGTTATAGTTTATATCTAGATACAGCTATAGCCAACTGGCACTATTCATTCTTCTAGGTTTTGGTTATAACCACTGTATCTGTGTTCTCCTGTAAAAAGGAAGCACCCAGTTGTGTTATCTAGTGTCAGGAGATTCTAGCATTAGGGAAGAGAAACCTATGCACTGTGCCCTTCTCCAAACATGTGCGATGTGTGCACTTTCCATTTTTGCCCCTTGGCCTGTTTCGTTTTTAATGTTCTAGTGAATGTCCCTGTCCTACTTTCTGTATCTTCTCGGCAATCAAAATCTTTTTCAGTCTTCTCCGCAGAGATGATTCTTCCCAAATTAAACAGTCCTCAGCTTCTGGTAGCTTCATCCAACTGGCACACTTTTGTCTACTCTGATTGGGAAAAACTCTCCAGGGTGTCATACAGGCATCTCATCACCTGCTACCTGTCTGGTCTGTTAATTGGCAATGCTAGGGATTAAGCAGAGTGCTCTATAGCAGGGCCATGGCCTCTTCTCATTGCAGTCTTTTCTTTTTTTGCTCTTTATTCTGAGCTTTTGGATGTGCAGAAATATACCAAGAGGTTTGGAAAGGACATCAATGCATTGTCAGCTTCAGGTTTGATCACTGCTTGTGGTTGGCAGGATTATAGTTTTTAAATGGAATTCAATGCATTGGGCAGCATTTATTGTCCTGATAAAGTTTCATGAAACAGTTGGCTCATCTTGTTCTCTCAGTTTGCAGTGAAAGCAAGAAAATTGAACAAGGAAGCATACTTTTCTTATATCTAGCCTTCCAGTAAACAACTGGTGTGCTTTTAAAAGCTGGTGATTCTGGATAATTCCAAAAATGCATTTTGAGAGAAGATGTATGATTTTATTTGAAATCAGCATTGTCAGTAGTCTATTTTCAGAGGAACTGCCTCTGGAGTCTTATGCTTTCCCTTAGCTTTACTAGCAAAGGTCAGTCATAATATAGGAATATATAGAACAAGCTATCAGGAACTTTATTCGTAAGAGCAGCATTTCATTGCATATTGGGGGAGCAGATGCAGCAAAGGGAGTAGCTTTACTCAAGCATAACATTAAGCCATGGTTTTGTATATGGCATTGGTGGGCAGCTGAATGGGGGATGGAGCAGTGCTCATTGTATTCTTCAGCTTGCCATCCTTTCCATACTGAAGATAAGCAGCCAAAAGTGAAACAAGAATGTCTGTGGTTCATTTTCTGCCTACTGTCTTTGTTGGGGAAGAATTTGTTGGGGAGTGGTATATACCACACCATCCTGGAGTGGCATTTGACCAATTTGGAGTGATTTTGCCACAAACGTTTCACAAAGGGGAGTAGTCTGGAGGGGCTGCTTGCTGTGAATGGGCCATCCCCAGCATAATGAGAATGAACCTTCTACAACTCAGTTAAAAAGGGAGACCAAAATGTGGATACTTTTATCTGTTGTTTGTAGGAACAAGCTATCTTCAAATTATGGTTTTTGAACAGCTTATCTCAATTAATTAGGCAAGATTAGTAACAGTTAAGGGCTCAAGTGACACATTAAACTGTAGGTAACCTAAAAAGAAGTGGGCTGCTCTTTGCAACTCTGCTAGAAGAGAAGAAGGGAGTACGCCAGCTTGAGAGTCTGCTGTTATGGTTCTAAAATGTAATTTAGCATTATATTTGAAACATGGCTGCTGAGGACTGTCTTGTAAATCATGTCCCTAGATGGATTTAAAATGTGTGGTTAAAACAAACTAGTGGCTATGTGTGGCCTAAAACTAACATGACTCTACCACCAAAATTACTAGCATGACAAAATGTTCTTATCCTGCCCTCCACACAGCGCTCAAGACAGCCTGAGAAATCAGGTCTTGAAGGCTTCCCAGCATTCTAACATAGGTCTTTGGGGTGCACAGGGCTGCAAGGGGAAGGGGAAGAATCTATCATTTCTATCCGTTCTTCCTTCAGTTGAAATGAAATGCTGATGACAGTTACTGTCCAGGTGGTGAATGATAGAACTGTTACTCCTGTCACACTGTATGTAACTATTTACTGTTTTAGACACTGCAACTTGTTTGTTTCAAGCGTTTCCAGTCAATTGTCTTTATACAGTTTTCTAGTTTATCAGCACCTTTAAGCTATTCCTTAGCTCTTTTATTGCCTGTGTGCAAAGGTACACATATGTCATTTTTACAGACTAACACAGCATTTGTCTGCCTACCCTTCTGTGACATTTGGCTGTGAATATATTATTTTCTTATTTACTTTTAATATTATTGGTATATGAATATGTTATTACAGTAATATGGTTTGTCCATCTCACAATACTTAGGACTATTTGTTCCTAAAATTAGATTATTTCATTTTGAATTGCTAAATTTCAGAATGGTTTTGGTGTTGATATAGTCTTTCCAGACTGTCACTGAGAGATGATTACTTTTGTGAGGGGAAAAGTCTTCTCTTTTCTTTCACTTGCTATGTCAGAGTTGGATAGGGTTTTTTAAAAAATGACAGAAACTCCCTGCATTGTTCACTGACAGTGTATTAATGGTGCTATTATTATTTTGCTGGTCTGAACAAGCAAGATAGTCACTTCAGTGAGTACATTAAGTCTCTCTGTATTTTGTGAGTGATTTCCAAATGTGGGTATATTATATTGGTAATGATTATAGCAGGAACTGTACTTTTATTTCTGACCAGAATTAGGATATCTGGTCTTTTGTATCAAAACCAAGAAAGGACTATGTTTTGATTCATTGGTGTGAATCTATTCCTTAAGAGTAATGTTTGATAATGTTGCACATGGTTTTTAGCATTTTTAAATGTCTTAAAATGGCTTGTAATGTTTTTATAGAGAGCTGAGAATTTGAAATCTTTAACCCAGAAGTATGGATTGAATGTAGCTTTCAAATCTTGCAAAATGATTTTAATCTTGTTACACAAAGCCAAGCATTTGTGTGTGCATAATGACAGTTTTTTCTTGAGTGGCTCAAGCATGAAATTTCAGCTACTTGCAGGAAAATAAGTAGCAGCAACAGTGGAAAGCTGGAACTGGGTTCGGTCCAGAAGGAGGCAGCATTCAGGGAATAGGCCAAATAATCACTGGCTTGGGAAGGAGGCTGCATGCACCTCTCAAAGTCAGCAAGGTTTAAAAAAAAGAAAGAAAAACTTTTGAGGTCAGTACACTAGAGTCTCCTACTGTGAGTCTGTTATTGCAGAACAGAGATGAATCACGAGCCCCCCAGAGATAGGTGCTTGGTCAAACCCCTGTGTCTCTAACAAGTAGTCCATACAGACAAGTGCTGGATTTATCAGTTCAAACTCCTGAAATTCAAAAGGAAGCAATACAAACCACCTTGAAACCATCTTGTACCATCTTCTGAAAGCCAGAGTATTTTTTCATTCTCAGAAACATTACAGAGCTAGTATAAACTGCATCTTTTTTCATAGTGATTATCAAGGCCTTAGTATATTTACTTCACATTCTGTACCAGGAACTGGTAACTGGTAGCTGAGCTATTTTATCAACAGAAAGTTGCAGCAAACAGTTCCCTCAGCTTGTGACAGCTTGAACGTTTTTCATTTTTAATGCTCTTTTACTTGCTTAGTCATTACTTATTTGGGACGTCAGGCAACTGTCTCTCTAGTGTACATAGCTTTGCTTCATATGCATCATGAAGGTTAAATGTAAGCTTTCTTGGCAATCAGCTGGCAAATATAAGTCTCTATAATAATGCTTCTTGGCAAATGGCTTTCAGGAACTGTTTCTGTTTGTTGTAACGTGTTAAAAATAATAGCATCAGCCCCATTTTCCTTCATATATATATTTAATACCTACAGTGCGCAAGACATTTTTATGAAATTTATTCTCAGACATGCTGTTTTGTGGGGTGGGGTATATGTGTGGAGTTTTAGGAAAGGGTACTTCTTATTGGAATATAAACACTGTTCATGAGGATGAACCACATACACACATACAGGTAAGTAGTCCACAGAAGAAATAATTATGTCCGAATTTGAAGTGTAGACCATCAGAATAGAGCTGATCTTCTTGAGTCACCAGGACAGCATTATGAAGAGTCATGTCTGTGTTAAATATTTTCATGTCTGAGTTTAGTTAGTGGATCTTCACTGAAGATACTCAAACAGTGCTGTTGGGGCTACATAGGATTTTCAAAGTTTGACACATGCATAGTTACTTTTTGAGTAATGAGGGTGAACAAACTTACATTTCAAAAGTGTTGGGAGTTAAGAGTTTCCCAGAGTGTTAGTCCTTTGGGGAAATTTTATGAAAGTGAAAACTGTTAGGAATCAGCTTTCTTTTAGCAGAGTCACAGAAAAAGCATGTCCCAATCTCTGTGTGACTTCATTGAACTGAGACAGATTTAGAAAGTAAAACAAGGCAGGCAGCTTCTGATTCCAAACTTAGAAAAGTTTACTAATACATTTTACAATTACCTCTGCTTTTGAGAGACTAGATCCTAACTAGCTAACAAAAGATTAGGTAAGATAGCAGCCTCATTGTTAACTCACCATCTTCTTGGTGGAGAGGTGAAGCGTGGTCAGAGAGAGGGGGAAGTGGAAGCAAAAAATAACGAAGAAAGGGAAGCATGGTCTTTTATGTAAGGTCAGTGACCCCAGGGTCTATCCTGGGTCACATGGTCTGGATACCATAGCCATTCATATAAATAACACAAAGAACAAGTCTGAGGTTTTAGGTGGGAAAGCAAAAGAGTTTGGTGTGCTAAGGAAAATGAAACTCTGGGCTAGGTAGGCCTTAGAACAAGGTGGTGGGGGCAGTAGAGAGAATGCCAGAATTTTCTGTCAGGAAGGAATGTGGGAATAGTATTTTTATGTAATAACCAATGTTTTCTAATTACTTTCAGGTTGCTTTTGTATACATCTTAGAGAAATTTCTAAGGTCCTGATTTTAAAAAAAAATAAGAGAAAAGTAATGAACAATGTACTTAACAAGAGATCTTTAAGCACTTTTAATGAACAATAATTTTAAAAAAGTAACTTCCTAGTTCCTCTGAATTTATTCATATCCTCTTGTTTACCTCAGAAGATAAAAATCTCTTCTATATATGAGATAGGGGCTTGCTGCAGTACACTGTTACAGTGCTGTTATTCCACTTTCAACATCATATGAAATCTTGGGGTTTGCAATTTAGGGAGGGAAATTTAGGATTTTCAGCCAGAGAGCTCTTTGGCCTCAGGAAACTATAAACCTCAGAATTCCACAGGATGTTGGAAGCAAAATAATAGCACTAAAACAGTGTAGTGCAGAAAGACCCTAACTTACACATGGAGGAGATTTCTATCTTCTGAGGTAAATAAGAGGTTGGAAAGTAAAACAGATCTCAAGCCTGCTATGAATTTTGAACTCGCTGAGTGTTTTCACTGTATAGTTCCAGAATTCAAGAAGCTGTATACCCCCAAAAAAACTCTAGGTTGGATTCAACCAGCTTTTGGTCTAACTCTGTAAGGGTAATCATGCTTTATAGTTACAAATGTATACTTAGGGGGAAAAATATATGTTAATAATTTTTTAGATAACTCTTATATTTATACTTTTATTGACACTTTTGTATAGCTTTTAATCTGTATTGTTTCACAGTACATTGTAAGCTACCTTGAGTCCCATTATTGGGAGAAAGGTGGGACATAAATTAATTAAATAAGTAGGTGGGTAGGTAGGTCAGTAGATATTGTCTTTTATTGAGTCAACAATAATTTGAAATAGCTTGGATAATTTAAAATTGAACTGGATGTTTGCCTGACAATGTATGTAGTTTTCTCAGTGCTATTAATACCGGTTTTTATCACAGTGCCAAACCTTACTTGTCAACAAGATTTGATGTGCATCTTTGAGAAGGTAGCAAAGAACTGGTTGACAAAAGCCTTTATTTTGTGAAGCTGGTCAGTTGGCTACTTCCCTCTTTCCCATTTTTTTCCACCAGTAGTAGAACATGTAGTACCTTTCCACATACTTTATGATGTCTGTTTCAGCAAAGGAATTATGTGCCCGATATCTGAGAAGTTCACCTAGGAAAGAGTATGCTTGACCAGTGAATTTGGCTAAGAGGTTGCCAGTTGGTGATCTGTCTCATTGAGAATTTTATCTGAATTCACACTGAAAGCATACAATAGAGTATCCATTTATGTAGGGCACGTAAGTAAGATTCTGTCATTATAACTCTCAATGTATGAGTGCTGATTAAAATGACACCTGCTGAAGTGCTAATTGAAATGTGTTATCCATGATCTAATTGAAGCTTAGAGTTGTGATGTGTGTGGTGCTTGTAGCTATGTGTCCTAGTACCACTATGACTTACGATTATAAAATATGCTCACATTTTACAAATAATCTATTTCATAGATTTTTAAAGTATAGCAGGAAACAGAGGATCTTTTTAGTGCAGACATGGGGAATGTACTGATTTTGAGCATGACCTCATTTCTGAATTTATTTTCTGTGAATTTGTAAGCCAATATATCTTTCTCTAAAACACGGTTCCAGAGAACATTAAACAGACTATCTAGTTAGAAAAATGAGCTCAAGGATCTTAGGCCTGGCATCTTTTCTCTTATGTAATGGTGTTAGGACGATGCGATCTGAAGTAAAGTAGTGCATGTTGGAGAAGTGTGCTTAACCGTTCTGTTTATCACTCTGTTTCCAGCTGCAGCACCATATAACTCAACTAGTTGTATCACCATTATGCATCTCAAGTTCCAAAGCAAGCTGTCTTGCAACATGCCTGCTAGTAGATATTTGACTGTGGTGCAGCTCGAAATCCAGAATAAGAAATCTGAACTCTCACTTGGTTTTCCTGTAGTGCTACATAAAACTTCTCTGTGTTGAGACAGCATGAGGATAGTGAAGTGTGTGAGAAGAGGTCTCTTTCACACTTTTTAACCCATCCTCATAATTAATATGGTAGTCAATAGGAGGAGGGTTTCATCATCAGGAGGATTCATCTAACTGTTGCAGCAATTGTTCTAGCAACTGTTCTAATAAGTCTCAGGTGCTTCATAAAGCAATACAAGAGTAGGATGATTGGGGGGCATTTTTGATGATTTCAGGCACTTCTCCATTTGAGGCAAATGTGAGAAAAAAGAGGATAAGTTGTAAGCAAGTACAATTTGTGACATTACAAAATTTCATTGCCGCATCTGTTAATGCATCAATTTGGGCTTCTAGTTTCCTGGCTTTATGGAGCCTGAGCAAATATGAGATAGTCTTAACTCTAATTTTAAACTTTATTTTCTTGAAAAATATTTTAGGTTACTAATTTTCTTGGGCACTTTTGTGCTATGGCAGCAAATAAATGCATGCCAGTCTGGCAGTTTACATCTGTAGTAATTAAGGAAGAATTACTTGCTCTTGCTCTTCCTTATCAATTAGCAATTACCAGAGGATGTGCAATATTGAATAATATGGATGGCTTATATTGAAGTCTCTTAAAGCATGAATGAGTCTGTTGGCCGTAATTGTGATCAATTATGTGATACAGCCATGCTTACTCATATTGCCTCTTCATAATCTCTTGAAATTGAAAGAGCTGGATTGCAATTGGCAAAATCTCTATTATTTAAACACTTGCTTTGAACTGGTTTTTTCCAGATTGCACAACTGGAGAGCTACATAAATAAAGATCATAAAGTCTTAAAAATGAAGGTAATCTCAGTAACTGTCAGTGTTCATTTGTACTGCTTCCCTTTGTATCTTCCTCTTAAGTAGAACAAGGCTATGTACATTAGCTGTGAGATAACCCTCCATCTAGAAACTGACTTGCCACATACTTGCTTTGCTTCAAAGAATAAAATAAACTTGATACTCTGAGACAATTCTCTCACTGCATTTTATTTCTTTAATTCACAAAAAGGTACTTGCTCTACAAATTTAATATATTCCCAAACAATAGAGGGGGTAAAGGGTATAAAATAATTCATTCTGTTTTAATTGGGAGAATAATAGAAAATAACCTTAAGTCTCCTTATCTGTTGGAGCTGGGAGAAGAGTGACATGCTTAATTTTATTGACCTAGCAAAATCGTCTTTTTCTGTTACTTTTTCTAGCTGTTCTTGATCATTGTCTTTGTAATAGTAAGTGATGCGTGTGTGACGAATTCTGGAGAGAGGTAGAGTGGTGGCTTCTTTCTTTATCAAGTATTGTGAAGGTAAATATCTGTGTTAAGATAGGTTTATTCTTGCCTTTACATTGAATGTATAAAAAATCTTTGTGAATAAAAAGCATTTGAGAGGTGGTCTTGGAACTCTTGGCTGGAACTCTTGGCTCTTGGAACTCTACACCCAAGCAAGAAGTGACTATTAAGGTTATATCTGTATTTGAACATTAATCCAGCAGTTTATTGCATACTTTTGGGGTAAATATCTTCTTTAAGTATTGCATGTCTAAAGTATTTTTGTATTTATTGTAGTGATGATACCATGATCACTTATTCTGCCATTCTAAAGATGGGTTGCTGTTACTGATGGAAAGAAGTCCAATATGAGTGGAAATGATGTTGGGGGAAGAAGACGCTTTGAAGACAGTGAACACACACTACACATATACCCTGGGATCATTGCTGAAGGGACCATCTATTGTCCTGTTATTGCACGAAAAACTTCCACTGCTGCTGAGGTGATAGACTCTCTGATCAACAAACTTCAGCTGGACAAAACAAAATGCTACGTCCTGGCAGAGGTGAAGGAATTTGGTGGGGAGGAATGGATCCTCAACCCCACAGACTGTCCTGTCCAGCGCATGATGTTGTGGCCTCGTATGGCACTAGAGAACCGTTTGAGCGGAGAGGACTACCGCTTTCTTCTAAGGGAAAAGAATCTCGATGGCTCAATACATTATGCCAGCCTTCAGTCCTGGTTGCGAGTGACAGAAGAGCGACGCAGGATGATGGAACGTGGCTTCCTTCCTCAACCACAGTACAAAGACTATGATGACTTGTGTGCTTTGCCAGATCTGAATGAGAGAACACTCTTGGAAAACCTTAGAAACCGCTTTAAGCAAGAAAAGATTTACACATATGTTGGGAGCATACTAATAGTCATTAATCCATTTAAATTTCTCCCTATTTACAATCCCAAGTATGTCAAAATGTATGATAATCATCAACTAGGGAAGCTGGAGCCCCACATTTATGCAGTGGCTGATGTAGCATACCATGCTATGCTTCTTCGTCGGAAGAACCAGTGTATTGTCATTTCTGGAGAAAGTGGGTCTGGGAAAACACAGAGTACAAACTTCTTAATTCATCACCTCACTGCTCTTAGCCAAAAAGGATTTGCTAGCGGAGTAGAACAAATCATTCTTGGAGCTGGACCAGTGCTTGAGGTAAGGTGAAAGTCATGCTGTAGTTTATGATGCAGCTTTTAAAAAGCAGTGATAAAGTAGTTGTTTTGTGATTATCCTTCTCACCATCTGCCAGTTGCTCATAGTGCTGTGCAAGGAAGGTTCTTCCATTTTTGTAATGAAGCTGGTAAAGAAGTGCATGTGGAAAAAATTACCTTGGAATATTAAATCCATATGGACTTTTTTTACACCAAAGAACTATGAGCAGGAGCTGGCTTTCCTATATTATCCTTCTTGCAGATCCTCTGTAGAAACTCATATGCACACTGTTATAGTATCATAATATTTTCCATTTGTGTTTGTCACAAAGAATCATAGAAGACATTCTACCAGAAAAGGATAGGCAAAATGTGACCTTCCAGAACTTACACAGGCTGCAATTCAGCATCCCTCACTACTTAACTGCGTTGGGTAGTGTGTATTGAAGGTGCAATCCAGTCAACATCTGGAGGACCACAAATTGTCCACTCTTGCCCTAGAATAGACCTAGATTATTGTGAATATATATATATCTCTTAAAAATTAGAATTTGTTTTAAACATTATTAAAATAGGTACTACAGCCCAGTGGTGAGCAGCTGCACACAGGGACAGGGATCTGTTCCAGTTTTTCTCCTTTGCCTCTTCAGAGGCTGTATTTCATGCTACATCCAGTTGCCATATTGGGCGAAATTACTGCCTACAAAACTGGAAGTGTTTTGCGGGGGGGGGGAACCAAGTTGTTGCTTGCCTTTTTTTATGTGTTTGATGGCTTTGGGGCAGAAATGGAGTTCGAACCACTGCAAAGTGAGGGTCTGTGGACAGCATGGTTGATTGAAGTAGCTTATCTTGCACATCTTGCTGTTGTCTCAAACATGTTTGATCATTAAAAAGTAATACTTCTTAGAGGTCAGAGATGAAGCTTGCTGTACCTCTGTTTATAGACCCCAGGATTAATGTAAAGAAGGTTATAGTTTGCATTATTAAAGTTTTCTTTTAGGAGAAACTATCAGCAGGAAGAGGAGGAGAGGGAAGAGAGAGACAAAGAATCAACTCAGAACTGCCTCTTTAACTGCTTCCTTTACCTGGGTCAAAGGGACCATATGTTCTGTATCTGTGGAAGGGTTTTTTTTTTTAAATGTGTGATGTTTAAACAGTTGCACTATATGAATATTGCAAACACTGCAATACTGACCTGGGAGATTCACACTAGAGGTTACAGATTCTTGACATTTAAGCAATGACTATCAAACATATTCCACCATCTGTTTTGAGAAGAGTGAAGCACAGAAATTATTACTGATTTGTATTATAGATTCTGGTGAGTTGTTCTGGGGGAAGGGTTTAGCTCTATTCTAATGCTTATGTTAGATAATAAACCAATTCATAGATACTTACACAATGATTTTTTAGATTTTGAATGTTTACCCGGTTTGATAACCCAGAGTGGATCTCTAAGTGGCTTAATAAAATAACTGTACAATACCATAACATTGGGTGTGATGATTATTCAGGCAGTGCTTCTCCCCTCAACTTTGGTCTTCCTGGGTGATGTCCTTGGACCACCATCTGATGTGCTGGAAGGGAATGGGTGCAGCAGCTGAACTTGCTTAGCCCCTGATAAAAGCATGATGGAGTGGAGGAGGTGTTATGCAGACTTAATTAGGTTAGATCACATTGTGCTGGATGTAAAAGTAGCCTTTGATGCTACCTTGGATCATTATCAACATTATAAACTGTCTGTAACTGCTCCAGTAAATTTACTAAGAGCAGACTAGGGCTATTTTACTGTGTCCAGGAGATACGACTTAGTGGCCACAGGGTTACATGTTCTTTCTCCTGTCATGTAAATACCCATCTGTAGTCTGCCTTAATCATGGTTACAGCTGGTCTTGAGTAATTGTAAGAAAGCAAATCAGACTTTAATACAAACCAGGGAGGGTTTGATTTCAGAACGTTTCTTAGTAGTAATCTCTAAGGGTTAGCTGTGGTTAAATCCAGGAGCAAAGAGTTTGGAGGAAGACCTGCTGAGATTGTGGCACAGTCAGCTAATTCTTATTTAGTGATCAAGCTTGTTAAGGCTACATCGGTTATCGTTACATTTGTGGGAGGAGTGATAATGGCAAGTGATTCTAAAATATTGTAGGAAGAAAATTCTACTTCTCTTATTCTATTGCATATTGTCTTGATTCTCACTGCATCCAAATAGCAGTGAATGTCCTGAGGCGTAGCATACTCAAGGAAGTATTGTGAATTACAAAAGTTGTGCAATGTTGACATGTGGATTATTGCACAGTATCTCTGTGTATATGGTGTGTACAGTCAATTATAAATCTTAACTCTGTTGTCAAGCTGATGGGGATAAAGATTTCATCATATTCTGCTTCCTCATGTCTCAGTTTGAATTCAGCCAAATTTGCTTGTTCTACCAGTCTTGCCAGGTTCAAGCTCAGCCAAGACTGTAGATTATGCATTTGATCCTGGATGATTCCCAGGTATTTATGTGGAATACCTTCTTACATTATTGCCCATCTTTCCTCACCTATATTATATGAAAAACCTTCATCTTTACATTTGGCTACAATGTGCTTAAAGTCAAATTATACAGTAATTTGGCTGAAGCATTCAACCCCCCCCCCACCCACCATTGGTCATAGGAGTTTATGATATCCTTTGAGGATATCCTTTGGATACCAAAAGAATTTCAGGATTCCCTTGTGCCAAATTGTAGTACAGCAAGAAAACACGGCCTTGGCGTTGTTCTTCTTGTACGTTTTACATCCAGCCAAGTACAATGTTCTTGATTTCCACAGCCAATTTCTAATAGCGTTTAAACAGACAGGCACTCTTCAGCTCCAACTCACCAGGGAATATATTATTTATTGCTGCTTGAAGACGTTACATTGCACAGCAGTGTTTGGCACATTATGATACAGTGAGAAATTACTAAAGGCTGATTTCAATCTTGGAAAAGTTTTGATGGTATGGAGGTGCAAAAGCTCTCCTCTTCCAAGATTTTGGGGAAGAATTCCTGAGACATCTGCACTTAGTTACTTCCTTCATCATATGCCCAGTCATAATTGAAAGTGAACTTCTCCTTTCTCCATTTACATTGCCACCCTCTTCTTCCTCTGATAGTTTCCTGTTTGTGTCAGCTGTTTTCCTGCTTAGTTCGTCACACCGTCATCTTTCGTTTGCCAGTTACCTTGCCACCTATCACCCATGCTGTTTTTCCCATTCAAATACATTTCTGTTCTCCTTTAACTTGGGTCCCATTAGCCCAGCTAGCTGCTGGCTTTCTTCATATAGGCTTGTTTCACAGCCCTCATCCTCTCCCATATTTTAAAATGAAATTATTCTCAGTGGGACTTCCCCTTTCTGTCATCCAGTCTCCAGCTGTTGTTCTTCTGGGCCAGATTTCTTGACAGTGTTCCAGCTTTTTCCATTTGTCTAGGGATTTGGGGAATCCTTTTCAGCCATCAAACTAAAGACAAAAATGTAATGTCTGGTAAGCAGCATCTGTTTCAGTCACTTCCAGCTATTTATGGAGAAGCAATGGACTTTCTCCAACCCTCTTTTATATTTAGATTGATTAAACCAAGTGTCTAAAGAAGAAGAAAACACTCATTCATTCTTGGGTAAAACAATGTGCATTCAATAAGCAGTCATTGTGACAACTGCCATTTGTGATCTGCCAAAGACAATAAACCCATTTTGAGGAGACTCACTCTTTCTTTGTATGAATCAGTGAAATTAACATAAGGAATTCTCTGGGCTGCACACATTTAGTGACAAAGCAAATTATTCATCCCACTAATTAAAGATTTTCAGAATTTCACAAAAGACTCTATTCATCATGGGCCAGTAGGCACAACAGCAGTATTTGGTCCCTAACGGTGATACTTCATGGACTGTTTCATATGCTTTTTCTTATATATAAGAAATGTGCTTTATATTTATAATTACATCTCTGTCCAACAGAACCTGCAGCAAAAGTATGTTATTCAAACTGACAATTCAACTCATAATCCAGCACCAGAACTCAAAACACTACGCATTGTAGTATATTTTGGGATATAAAATGGAAAAAAAAAGCAAGTTAAAAATGGAACATATAATAAAGGAAGGAGGAATGAAAGTAATAACAAGTAGTAAGCACCGAGAGTGACAAAAGAAGAGGGTCGTATTATCTACAATCCCTGGCTGACTTCATATAACATAGCAAAGATCTTTTTGAATGAGAATGCCTTGTCTTTATGTATTGACAGAATACTGTTATGGAGGTGATCTTTGCTAGTGAATTCTTCACTTGTTTACATGATAACAGTCGCTTTAAAGATTTTATTTGGCATTTTGCTCTAAAACATGAGAAGCTAGGAAAAACACAACTGGAAATATATGGATACAAATATGGTAGACCCAGGTTGTTTATGTGTTTAATGCTTTGTATTGATCTTAAAATTGACAGTGAATGTGGTTGAACTAAAACTGGTGTAGGAAAGAGTGACCCATATCCAGTTGTTAATCCCAATTACAGTAGATTCCTTAAATCAGTGGAACTTACATAAGTGTTGACTGACATCAGTTTGTCTAGTCTTTCTGAGTCTAGAAGTTGATTTTGCTCCAATATGTTGGCACTAGGTTAAATCCAAAGAGTACCTGATGCAAGGGGAAGGCAAGACGTGATGTCCCCAATGAATGCCAAGTCTTGTTAGTTTCAAGGCTTCCCAGGCAAAACAGGAGTCCATGATTTCAGCCCAAACTAATCATCATGTGCTGCTTTAGACTGGAGTTTAGCAAGAAGCTGATGCATCCAAAGTCTGTGCAAGTCTAGAAAACTGCCATTCAATACTCAGCAAAACAGCACTGCCTGAGTAATTTTTGTCAAATAACAGGCCCTTGTAGTGTTTTGGAAGGTAGCTACTGGAGTTGCCACAAAAGATAAGAGGACCAAATCCCCTCTAATTCAAAAACTGATGCTATTTACTGTTTCCAGAGTACATTTTTGCAATTAATCACAAGCAGAGTCCCAATGTATTTGTGTTCCTTGTGCCTTTTCTAAGTCATCAGTTATGCTGATATTATGTCATTATATTTGAGAGTTTCAGCTGATGGAAATTTAATTCTGATGTACCAAGACTTAAAATGGTTTAATTATTAGGAATGTTGTGTACAGCTATGTTTGTGTTCTGGGATCTCTTTTATGTTATCATTCCAAGCCTTTCATAGTTGTCACAGAAAATATTTTTGCAGTCAGGCATGTAGTCACTTGTCATTTTTCATCAGTAGGACTGTGTTATTTATAACTGTTATCTGTATAGAGATTGGTTGTGGACTAAAGGGAGAGGTCAGAAAAAAATTCTCTTTAATGAGTGATTTATTGTTGCCAGATTAACATCATCTTGCTATTTTGGTCATAGATATTGTGGCCCGCATTTTAGCTTCTCAGTTGACACCCTCCACAAATGCAAGTTTTAATACTTATGGAAGTAATTTTTAATATAAGAACATTTATATTTTTCCTTGCACTGTAATTCACAGCTCAGCTTATAGGTGTCCAAAATTTTAAAAAAGAGTATCATGAAATGGTGCTATGTAAGACAAAGCATATCAAGGTTGAATGTTTTTTTAAAAAAATCAAAACAGATTATTTTTAAATTATGAGTTTTTAAATTTCAAATTGTTTTTAATATGTGCATTTTTAAACTGCTATGTCTTTTGAATTGATTATGCATTTTAAATTGTTATTGTGTTGTTAACTGTGTTGAGTGTCTGTTGCTGTATTTTAATCTATTGTTCTCCTGCCTCAATCCATAGGAAGAGACAGGTAATAATAATAATAATAATAGCATCATCGTCATTATTATTATTGATTCCTTGTCACTACACTCATAATAAAGTCTCATCTTTGGATTATTTGCAGCATCAGTCATTACAAATGTTCCTCCTTATGTTAAATCAACAGATCTTGTTCAAGAGTCTGATTTAGGACATTACACTTTGTAATATAATGCCCATGTGCTTCGTCTACCTTTTTTAACTTTATCATTTTATAGTTTGGTTGGTTTTTATTTGTTTGCAACCATGACTTTTAAAAGCTTATAGAAGAAAACTGGAGCTTAAATATTGGTAGTATTGAACACCTTGGGATAGGAGGTCTTGGTCTCTTTTCCCCTAAAAGAGACAGCAAGACAGCCTTTGTTAAAGGAACCTGTTCTGAGCCTGGACAACTGCCACATAGTCTCTAACTTTCCATTTGTGTGGAAGACATTGGAGAGAATGATGAGTTTTTACTTCCAGGTTGTTTATGAGGAAATTGATTATTTAGATGGATTTCAATCCAGATTCAGCTTTGGCCATGGGAGGGAATGGACCTTGGTTATCCTGGTGAATGACTTGACCCTGGAACTAGATAATGGGACTAGAGTATTCTGTTTTTGTTGGAAGTCAATGTATCTAATGTTGGAAGGGCCTTTGATACAATTGATCATGCTATGCTTCTGTACAAATTATTTAGCCTGGCTTTGAGAGGCATCGGATTGAACAATCAATATTGGCAGTTGCTTCTAGGTGACTTCTGTTCTTCCCCACAACTTTCAGCAAGTGGGGTGACACAAGCTCCAATCCTAACTGCTTTGCTTTTCAAAATTTAAAGGGAAACCATTAGGAGAAGACATTTGAGATA
This sequence comes from Ctenosaura bakeri, assembly GCA_948474755.1. Taxonomy (NCBI): domain Eukaryota; kingdom Metazoa; phylum Chordata; class Lepidosauria; order Squamata; family Iguanidae; genus Ctenosaura; species Ctenosaura bakeri. The sequence continues at coordinate 291,827 of CAOLHI010000035.1, read as the reverse complement.
CTAGACAACAGCATCACCAGATCATTTGCAGCTTTTAGTCTGTCTTCTTCTTTACAAACAGGTGGTGAAATTTCTGAACAAATGTTTGGATGTGCTGTTGGAATGTACAAAGCAGAAATAGATAAAATGGGCAACAGGTAGAGGTTCTGTGGGTTAGGAAGTCATCTGATTTTATAGCAGTTTAGAAAAAGTGCATGCGGTTGCATTCTCCCTGAAGGATCAGGTGTGCAGCTTTGGAGTACTTCTGGGCTTGTTTCTGTCACAAGAAGCTCTGCTAGCAGCATGACCCAGGAATGTTTTGTTTTCTACATAGACCATTGCAGCCATTTTAGTGATATTTAGCCTTTGTTTCATCCCCCAACTAGTCGTCTCTGGATTGGACTGCTGTAACGTGTCTCTTTTGTGGTAGCTTCTCAGCTTTGGAATGATCTTTTGATGGAGTTGCTCATTTCCTCTATTGTTTAGTCTTTAAATAACCATAAAAGCCTTTCATTATAAAAAGAGACCTTTCTTCCCCTTAAATTGTCTATATGTATTATTGCCTTGTATCTTACTGTTCTTGCAGTCTGCATTGGGAGAGCAAGGCCTTGGCTTAAAGCAATTTGCTAATATCTTTAAATAAATACATAGCCGAGAATATTTATGTTTGAACCATGTAACTCAGGTGTTCAAAGCAGAACAACAGAAGTACACACTACGTCTGATATGGGGTCAGTTGTTGTATCTTAGAATGCTCCTTTAGTAAAACATGCCCCAGCAAACTCACATTATACAATGTAGCATAATGGTTCTTAGGCTTGTCACCTTACAGCTGCTGTCCTTGGTACCTCTCACTGAATTGCTATAATTGTTAGGCATTAGGCGTGGACTGAAACATTCAAGCAATATTAAATTGGATTAGAGTACTAGATCCCACCCAACAAATAGGCTTTAACAACTTATATTATTTATAATTTGTAGTATTTTAGTTGTATTTATAGTTTCAAACACAGTTGTACTTGACAGCATAAGGCAGCTGCTGCTGCGTTTGGTTTGGTATATAATTCCAGTCATGAGCCATGCCATTTGGCAGGCGTGGATTTAATCTGTCTCAGGATCTTCCAATCATCTCTTCATTGGGAAAGTCAGCTTGCTGTAAAATCCTCCTGATACAGTATTTCATCCTATCTTAACTAGATGAGGTATAAGAGTCTTTATTGACAGTCAGTAAAAAATGTTAATAAGAAAATATCAAATTCTGAAATATTTTTAAAATGCTTAAGTCAAAATGTCTTAAAATAACAGATAGAAGTATAAGCTGTATGAGCATAGGAAACTTTACTCCTAGGCAGCTTTGAACTAGGAGTGATTAATATAGAACTCAAGACTAAAAAGTCATTAATTCTCCTCCAGTTTGCTGTTCTATACTGTTCTATACTGTTACACAGGAGTGCAGTTTAGTTTCCTAGAATAAAAGTGTATCTGCTGTGTTTATATTTAGGAGTGTGAGTTTAAACATAATTATAGTCTGTAGTAACTCTTCTGTATCTTTTAGTCTTCCTTTCTCTTGTGTATACTGAAGCCTGTATATTCAAGACAATTGAATGGAATGTATCTCTTTGAACCTCTAAGGCAAAAGCCTTGGCAAGGGTGTGTGTGTTCCAGGAGCTGTAGGATTTTTCAGTTCTTGCTTCTGAGGATAGAGGGAGATGTCCAGTCTCAGAGAAGGAGATCTAATCTGATAATCCTCTGTGACCCTGTAGGAAAGTCTGTAGCTTGTGCTTGTGCAATGTGGGCAAGGACAAGAAGTAAATGTTCCAAAGGTGTGTCAGTGGAGGCACTGGATCCAGAACATCATCTTTTTCTGAATGTATTTCCAGAGAGGGGAAAAATTAGGAGGAAAGTTTTTTAAAAAAAAATCAGCCAGATGCATAAGAACAAATTAAAAAAAATGTGACTCTGTAAATGAGAAGAAGAAAGTCTGCCTGCACGCCTCATATTCTGCCCTTCCAGTAAGAACAAACAGAGCATAAGAAAAGTCTGTTCCTCTCCCTGAGTTGTTTCTGCTGCTTTCTCTTATAGGATTGCTCTGCTCTGTTATAACTTCTCTTCTTTTGACAGGCATTTGGGAATGCAAAGACAGCACACAATAACAACTCAAGTCGCTTTGGCAAGTTTATCCAAGTGAATTATCAGGAGACTGGCACAGTGCGTGGGTAAGTGGCAATGAACAGTGACTAAAGGGCTTTAAACATGGATCGGTTGCAGCTGTTCACATTTGTCCACGAATGATGGGAATGTTAAGCATCCTGTGTAAATCTGGCTTATAAGTTACTTGTCTGGGAAAGATGTGGGCATGCCATGTAGAACAAATAATTGGCATGATATAGGTATCTTCTGTTAAGGAAACTTTAACTTCCCACATTTTTCACACCACAACAGCTTTTCTGTTGAATCACAAGAGAGATTCCAAAGATAACTTTCTGAAACTTGCATTTCTTTTTGTTGATATAATATAATATATTGTTGAAGCAAAGTCCATTATCTGTTTAAGAATGTTTTCTTGAGCACTGGCTCTAACACAGAGGGTATGTAACATTCACAACTCCTTGAGACTTGGCCAGATGTTTTTCCAAGTAGAATTTTATGTAAGCAAACAAAACAACGGTTGAAGACATTTTTTTTTCAGATCAGAAACTAAATTACTTTACAGTCCTTAAAAAAAAACCCAAAGTGAGCTGAATTGTACCATTTTGGTCGCCCTCCTCTGGACACATTCCAGCTTGTCGATATCCTTCTTGAATCAAAGTCCGCAGAACTAGACACAGTATTCAAAATAAGGCCTAACCAATGGTATCACTTTATTCTGCATTGGTTAGGCCTCATTTGGAATACTGTGTCCAGTTCTGGGCACCTCAATTCAAAAAGGATATCAACAAGCTGGAATGTGTCCAAGGGGGAGGGCAACCAAAATGGTGAAGGGTCTGGAAGCCATGCCCTATGAGGAATGGCTTAGGAGCTGGGTATGTTTAGTCTGCAGAAGAGAAGGTTAAGAGGGGACACGATAGCCATGTTTAAATATTTGAAGGGATGTCATGTTCAGGAGGGAGCGGGCTTGTTCTCTGCTGCTCCAGAGACTAGGACAAGGAGCAATGAATTCAAGCTGCAGGAAAGGAGATTCCACTTGAACCTCAGGAAGAACTTCCTGACAGTCAGAGCTGTCTGGCAGTAGAATATGCTGCCGTGGAGTGTGGTAGAGTCACCTTCTTTGGAGGTTTTTAAGCAGAGGCTGGATGGCCCTCTGTTGGGAATGCTTTGATTGGTGTTCCTGTATAGCAGGGGGTTGGACTCGATGGCCCTGGAGTCTCTTCTAACTCTATGATTCTATGATTCTATTTTTTTTTTAAGAAAAAACTAAATTGTACCAAATTGTGAGAATTTGAGGATGGTTTTGAATAAGAACTACTGTGCTGCTTATTGTGACTCACAACTGGGTGGAGTTTCATGGTTGTTTAACCTCTTCTGAAGCTCTAGCGATCAATGTGTCTGATAATTTCATGGCTGTTAAATCTGAAAGGCTTCTGGAACAGCCCAACTTATTCTACTGCTTATTCTCCAAAATGTTATTTGGGACTGCAGGTTATCAGTTTTTGAATGGTTTTGTTTGCTTTGATGGATGTGTCACCACTGGAGCCATTGGGAATCTTGCTAGCTTCATTTAATTATTTAATAAAAAATTCACTGCCTTGAGTAAGGCTAAAAAGAAGAAGTGGAATTGCCCATTTTTGTAATTCTTCTCTGCTCTGATTTCTTTAAAAGTCTGGTGCTACATTTCCTCATCATCAATAATTGTTGTGTCTAGGTCACAACTGTCTTTCTAGTATCTTTTATCCAAACCTAGAAACCATCTATTAAGCAGCAATGCACATTACCATGGTGAGCCTTGTCAGCATTAATATTCAAGTAATCACTGTGGAGTCAGGTTCCAGATCAATTTGTACAATGTCCATGTATTTTTCTCCTGAGAAATTTTAAATGATATATACAAATTAGGATGGACTTTTTGCAAACAAGGTTTTTGTTATACATGATCTTCTTAATAGATGGGAATTATAACTCCCAGAAAAATTCTGTGATTAGAAACCAGAAGGCTTATTGATACAGTTATGACTTTATCTCATTTCCTACTGTATTAATATTGATAAAGACACAAATAATTTCACTTTATATGTGGAGGCTCCAAGTACAGAAGGCTCACTTTGTTCAGAATTATCTCAGTGTAAGAGAGCCAGAGTGTTTGGTGGTTTGAGCATTGGACTATGACTCTGGACTCTAGGGTTCAAATCCCTGCTCAGTCATTGTAACCCACTGGGTGACCTTGAACAAGTCACACTCTCACAGCCTCAGAGGAAGACAACATTAAACTCTCTGAACAAATTTTGCCAAGTAACCCATGTGTCAGGTTTGTCCTTGGGTCGCTGTAAATTGAAAATGACTTGAAGGCACACAACAGCGGCAGCCTCAGTGTATCACCTGTTTGGCAAGAAGATTAAATTTGGTTTTTGGGTTGAGAAGAACAGAAACAGGACAGCAAAATTGAATGGTGTGCCATGAGACTGCAGAGTGCATTTTCTGGAAATGCTTTTGTCTGGTTATTGGCGTGTTTGTGACAAAGAAAGATAATTTTATAGTGTGTTTCAGCAACCCAATCTGAAGTCTAGTTTCTTTTGTTTTCTTGTGGAAAATCAGTGAGAAGAGAGCAAACCTCTCATCGTTCTAACTGCCTTAATTACACAAGTAGTGAGAGCTGTACACTCATTAGAGCAAGTTGATCTTCAGAACCCCAATTTCCTTCCTTAGTCTACTCAAACATAATGCAAAAAGAGATTTCCATTCCTTTTAGTTCAGTCTGTTATCACGTTTGAAAGCGAGGTTCTATATGCCAATTTTTACTCTTTGGCTGTTCTACAAGGCATGATCTGGTCTTACCTGTGTAGCTGGCAATGCTGTGACTAGCATCAAAAACATCTTCTAAATATCCATTCCTATATAGGGAAAATGCAGAAGAGGGATATATCAGTAAGCTTCAAAGAACCCCAACACTTGCAAAAGTACAAAAAAAAATCTTTAAAAGGAAAAAAGTTGGAGAGAGCATGTTTCAAATAACTTAATGAAGGCTGAACTGAGTATGATTAATTGGCATGGAATGCTGGGGTGACTGGGGAAGAGAAAAAGAAAACCAAAGAGATACTGAGGGGAATAAAATTGAGGTATTCTGGAACTTGGCATGGCTTGCTAGTAACCTGAACAAGTGATCTCTAAGCTGCAACACTTTCATGTAGGTCCCACTTGTGTTAAGTGCTGCACATTCTATAACAGTAAAAAGCCATAGTAACCTAACGAAAGAGGTAATGTCCAGATGAACCTTTGGTGATTTAAAGTATTACCAAAAAGGACCTTGCCATTGTCCCCCCCGCCCCAAAAACTGGCCCTCAAGGGCTACAGAAAACATCCTGTGGGCTTCACATTGTCCTACCCTGCTTTAGAATAATGCAGTTTTAAGATATTTTGCCTAAAGCAAAATAAATGTGAGGAAATACTTCAGTCACCCTCCATATCCCTCCCCTCATGGGTAGAGTTCCCTTATTCCTTGTGAAGATCAGGTCCCTGATGTATTTAAAAATAAAAGGAAAAAATAAAAATTGTTTTGGTGCAATAATGTGCTAAGCGAACATTCTCTTTTCCTCTAGAGCTTATGTTGAGAAATATTTGCTGGAAAAGTCCAGGCTAGTCTATCAGGAACATAATGAGAGGTGAGTGATTAAAGAATGGTTCATATAAAATAGTTTTGGGAATAAAAGAGCATAAATCAAAATACTTAGAATGTTAAAGTATGGTACAGTCGGCCTCCACATTTGCGGATTTCATTTTTGCAGATTTGATTATTCACAGATTATTTGCTGTCACCTCTGCTACTTCCCTATGCCATTTTTAATAGGAACTGCAAGCCTCCTTAGACTGAGAAACTATGAATGATGCTTGTAAGTCCCTATTAAAATGGTGTGGAGCAGCAGTGGAGGTGGCAATAAGCCCCACCAGCCACCTGCTTCTGCCTTGTTAAGGAACTGATGCCTCAAAGGAATCCACAGTGGGTTGAATATGGTGATCATACTTTCTTGTGTGTAAAATATGGTTTGAGGGGACTTAGTTATTCACGTTTTTTTCACTTTCATGAGGGTCCTGTGCCCCTAACCCTAGAGAATGTGGAGGGATTATTGTAATTATATTGGGTTATAAGCAATCTTTTTTAATAAAGATTAAATCGGGGAACTATCTGTTTTATCAGTACTATCTGAGAGGTGGTTCATATTTCATTGTATATGCAACATGAGAATTGTGCTTTTGGAATGTGTGTATGTATGGGCCTTCAAGTTACCTTCTGACTTATCACATAGGGGGCTCTTGCAAGTTAAACTCTGGAATTCCCTAAATGATTATTTCAACTTAGGAAGGTAGCTTGCTCACACAATGTGTGGAGTCCCTTGCTCTTGTTCACAACTTGTAGCACTTTGCCCTAATCTTTATTACTTTTTATACTTCTAATGGTTCTGGAACATAATTATCTATAGTGTACATGTATTGTAATGCTGTGGTTGATTGTTAATACTTTTTCCCCCTTTTCACCAGGAACTACCATGTATTTTATTACCTTCTGGCAGGAGCAAGTGAAGAAGAGAAGTCAGCATTTCACCTTAAACAACCTGTTGAATATCATTATCTTAATCAGGTGGGAACATACAGGTAGCTTTGTAGTGTGTGTACATATTTGTCTCTAGAGCAATGAGCTATTTTTTCCTGGATATTGCTGTTTTAAATCTCATTTTATTGTCATCTGCTGAAGGATTTCATGGTACTGTAGATTCACTGTTGTCAGTAATACAAGTAGCAGGCATTATTCTGAAAGCATTCAGGTTTTTTTTTCTCAAGCTCCAAAAGTGAAGTAGAAGACAGAAATGTATTTTTGGTTTGCATTTTTGGTAAAGAACACAAATAATTTTCTACTCAATTTTAATAAAACGTTCAGTATCACCCACCTGGAAAATATTATCAATAATGGTTAGATCAATTTAGAAACTTGGCATGGCTTTGTAATTCTGCCTGATAGCATGATATTTCTCTTCTTTAACAAATAAGGCTGACTAAAGCATTAATCCCAGCTGTGTGTGCATAATTGAGATCTGTTGTAGGAACCACATTTCATACTAATACTCCTTAACATTTGTGTAATTTGTTCTCTTAATGCAAGAGTACTTGATGCAGTAGAAAACAGATGGGAGTATTTGTAGTGAAGTTATCAGTTCTCATGCTGTGTTAGAATTATCCAGTAGTGTTACATTTTGCTTCTTAGGATGGATTCTAAACACATTTCCCATATAATGGCAAAAAGAAATTGGTTTATATCAGTTCTTCCAGTTTAAGAGATCAATTCTAAAAGACTCCTTTTTTAAAAATTGTTCGCATGTGTTCAAAGAGAAAGAGGAAATGAAGGAAATATATGAAATGAAGCAATCCTCAGTGCTACAGAAATGCTAAAAATTGTAAACTATACTGGAAGTTCATCTCCAGTGAAACTGGTATTTACTGCCAGTATGCACGTCTGCTTTTTGCAGTAGGACTCCTTGGGCAATTCATACAAAAAAGAAGTCAGATACCATGATGATATATGCTGGTTATCACTCCTACTTGCAGTGGGAGCAACTAAACAAACTATGGACCTTTGATTCAGTGTATTTACTGTGTTGTCTCAGTGGGCTTTGCTCCCTTTTTTGGTTTATTCCCTCCAAACAACCAAGAGAAAGAACCCTGGTGTGGGTCTTCATTTCTTTCTCTTATTTATTGGGAGGGAATAAATCAGAGAGGGGAAACTGAGGAGCAAAACTCCAACTATTCATGCTGAGAATGGGAGAGACTGAGCAGCATGCTTTAGCATACTGCTTTTCTGCTGTCAAGTCAGGTTCCTGCAAGTCTTTGGCATACTGAGCATTGCAATCTGGACTGTTGTTTAGGCCAAATGATTGAATGTAAGTACATTCATTGACAGCCTCCTTAGGTAAATGTATGCCTTTAATTGTAAGTTAGATAGACTTTTCTTAAAACGTGATGAAGTAGCAAATTGTATGCACTGTTCTATTACATTTCATAAGGAAAAGAGAAATAGAGGTGGAATATAGGCACCATTTTCTAAAATGGTTGTTGCTTACTGTTTTTCTAAAGTGTTTATAGGCAGTGTTTATAGGCAAGAAGACAAACGTTTAAACAAAACTGGGAAGAGACAGTTTTGTGGGCCATGCAATGTTACTTACTTGATTTGCCTTGCTTTCAGATGACAAAGAAACCCCCCAAACAGAGCTGGGATGACTGTTACTATGAGTCTGAGCCGGTCAGTACAAGTACATTCATCCATTCTGGGTTGCTGATGACAGGCATTTCAAACACTTTGGTTTTGATTCAAGATATAGAACGAACAGAAAACCAAATTCTGTTTAATTCAGAGCCAAATGGAAATTATGTATTATCATAAAATATCCTGTGATTTTTTTCATTTAGTAATCTTTCTTCTGATTGCTTCTGTTAGATAGTTGGTTGCCCTTATTATGAGTTGGGACATATTAACAAACATAAAATAATACATGATGGAATATAGATTTTTTAATAACATGACATTCCTGCTGTCAAAACGTTTTTCTCAGTCTTATATTGAGAACATAGGCAATGAAATATTGCTCAGAAAAGCTATTCAGACAAATAGCAGTGTTGGGATGTTGTGAAAAGGTGGAGACAACCATGTGACTCAGTAGCCAATGTGAATTATCATGCTGGCTTCTCCTCAAGCTGAAATTCTCTTGAATTAGGTCTATGGTTTATTTGTTTTGTAATGTGCAAATCCTGTAGGAGATGTCTGTCTGGGTTGTTTCCTTCCTGACAAACCAAAGAAATAATTCAGGGTTAGTTTTAAGGTTGACTCTCTGCCTTGTTGAAAGGGAAATAATGCAGGGAGTGATCTCCAGGCCAGGTTCACAGATCACAAGCAAGATAGAGAAGGTCTTTAGTTGGTATAGCTACTCCAGTTGCAAACAGGGTAAATCAGGCAACTTGCAGAAGAAACTTGCTGCTTGTCCACAGTAAGTCAGAATTCCCATGCATTCTTACTTATCGCAACATGCAGATATAGGATATTCTGTTAAAAGAAGTTCACTGAATGGTTGAATCAGTGTAGTCTCATTGATATTTGTGGTTTTAAACATCAGTATAAAGAGATGATATTTCCTTTGGATGACTTCAGCGGAGGAAAGTGCATTTGAATTCAAGCAATGAGCTAGTTAAAGGTTCGGTAATAATACTATCTGAAAGGAGATGGTTTACCACCATGTTTATTTGAAATGGCCAAAAAAGGAAAGTTATGCTTCTTTTCCCCCCTCTTGTGGGTAGTCTCATGGTTAGACTTAAAATGAGTTTTCTCTGTTTTACAGTCTTCATATCACACCATTTGTATCTTACTTCAGAAAGCATGATTATTCTAATTGCATGTTAACAATTCTAATATTTAGTATTCCCTCCTTAATGTAATGTAATGCAAGCAAAGTTGTTTCTAAAATTATTTAATTGCAAAGATTACATTTAAAAATGAGATATGCCCATAAAATGAAAAGCTTACTTTATTGTGATTCTCAGACATCTATTGTTTTTAAAAGTGCAAATGCCTAATGATTCAGCAGTGCAGCAAAATTCTTGAACATTAATTTTCAGTCGATGTATTTACATCTGTGAAATTGACTTGGATTTATTGCAGGAAATCATAGAAGCTATATCTGATCATCTTTCTCTTAGCTTGAGTGACGTAATTTTGATCACTTTCATGTAACTCATTTAAGCAGAGAGATGTAGGCAGCATGTTCATCTTGAGCATTTATAGCTTTATGGTTTTGGTTTTGTTCTTGTGAGCTGGATCTAATTAGGATACATGAGGATTAAGAGGGCTACATTTGAGATTCCATTTATGTTAGTCCTGGGCTACTAAATGTTCCTCCTGTTGCTGATCCAATCCTCACTGATAGGTTCAAGCAATTCCATGCAGAATCTCTTCACTGCCTCTTTTTCTACATATCTATAAACTTTCCACTTAACTCACTCTTCCTATCTGTTCTCTTCTTGCACAGATCACTATAGGTTAGGAATGGCTCCTATACTTCAATGTATCATTCTCTATCTTATTATATATTTGTATATATAGTTTCCTTATGCCTCCTAAGGACTACATCCTTCTTTTCATCTGTTCCTGGGCCATCAACTCTGGACTACATTCTTTCCACATAATAAACATTGTGCCAACTCAGTTTTGGGAGATTGAGCAAGCAGACATAAGACCTAGAAGAATTTTTAAGATGATGCTCTTATGATCTCATGATGTATCTTATTTTAATCATTTATAACCCATCTTTCCCCCAGAACTAGAACTTAAGGCACTTTACAAAGGTTAAAGCAGATACAGATAAAACATATAATTAAATCATAGAAAAAGTTACTGTTATACGAAAGCTATCTAAAGCATTGAAACAATTTAAAACATATCTGGTAAAAATGATAGAGCCAATGTGATGTAATGGTTTGAGCATCAGACTATGACTCTGGAGACCAGAGTTTGAAGCCCCATTTATCCAAGGAATCCCCCTGAATTATCCTGGGCAAGTCACACTCTCTCAGCCTTAGAAGGTGGTGAAGGTAAAACCTCTCTGAACAAATCTTGCTAAGAAAACCTTGTGATAACATTTTCCTTATGGTTGCCATAAGTCAGAAACAAATTGAAGGCATACAACAATGTCAGTAGAACAGTACATTATTAAAAAGCCTTTGCATTCAGTTCACCAAAGCGTGTTGGAACATAAAAAATTTCCATCTGTTAATGGAAGAACGGCAAGGATGAAGCCAGACTAACCTCCCTAGGGAGAGAATTCCAGAACTTGGAGGCAGCTACAGAGAAAGCTGTCTTCCATGTTCCTGCTAAAAACAGGGTGGTATAACTAAGAGAGGACCTCCCTCTAAGATCTCAGAGTTTGGGTTGGCTCATATACGAATATAATGGTCCTTCGGACAGGCTGGACACAACTCATATTGAGTTTTATAGATAATAAGTAATGTTTTAAATTGTACTGGAAAACAGATTGGTAGCCAGTGAGTTGTTTTAACGAGGATATGATGTTGGATGTAGTATTTTAGAAAAGCTGAAGTTTTTAAGCATTCTTCAAAGGCAAATAGAGTTTGGAGTGTGGGTGGGTTTATGCGTGCATGTGTGTGCCTTCAAGTCACATGTTGACTTATAGCAACCCCATGAGTTTCATAAGGTTTTCTTAGGCAAGGAATACTCAGAGGTGGTTTTGCAATATTCTTTTGACATAGAGCCTACAGCCCCTGATATTCATTGGTACTCTCTTACCCAAATACTCACCAGTGCTGACCCTGCTTAGCTTCCAAGATCAGATGGGATCTGGTGCCTTTAAGGTATGTTACAATAATCTAAATGGATTGTAATTGGGCGTATAACTGTACATGTATCGTTTTGTCCAAATCAGACATCTCCAGGAATGGATACAGCTGATGAACTACCCTCTGATCACCATCAGTACTTGACTATCTGGACTCAGGACTGAATCCAGGAGAATCCCCAAAATTTACACCTGTGTCTTGAAAGGAAGTGTAACCCTATCTAGTACAGGATGAATCCTTCTTCCCTCATCTGTCTTTTAATTGACCATAAGTGCTACTGTCTTAACTGGGTTAAGCTTCAAGGTTTTTTTTACCCCCATCCATTCCATTACTGATGATAACCAGAGGTTTAGATTCAAAACAGTTTCTGTAGAGTTAGGTGGAAAGAAACAAGTTTGGATGTCATCATTGTACCGGTGGCATTCAAACCTCAAACTCTAGACCAAGTGCTCCCAGCAGTTTCATGTATTTGTTAAATAGGATGGGATGGAACACTGAGGAACTCCACAGGTCAGTGGGCAGGGAGATTCAAGCAGGATCCCCCCAGCACCATCTTCTAAATCACCTCTCAGCAAGGGAGACCAGAAAATGCCATGGTCAGTAGTGTTGAAAGCTGCCAAGAGGCCCAACAGAACTGACATAGACATACTCCGCCTGCCCAGTTACCAGTGTAGGTCATTAACCAAGGTGATGAAAGCCGTCTCTATCCCTTGACCAGGCCTGAAGTCAGATTGAAATGGACCTAAATAATCTTTCACATCCCCAAACTCCTGGACCTGAGATGGCTTGTCATGCTCCAGTATCTTTCCTAGTAAAATATTTAGGAATTCAATGATATGTTGATTTCTTTCCCCCCCCCCCATCCATTTTAATTGAAGTAGCATAGTTCAAATGTGTTTCTCTAGCCATCTGTGCATACTAGGACTGGCAATTTAAAAATGTAACTCTGATTCCTACTGTGAGAGTACAGATACCTTCTTTGGCTTCTGTGCTAGAAAATTGTTCATTAAACTTTCTTTTTCTTTCTTTCTTTCTTTCTTTCTTTCTTTCTTTCTTTCTTTCTTTCTTTGGTAAATATTATGATGAACAAGCTAGTGTTGGCCCTGGCACAACAGTGCTTCTGATGTAAGAATGAAAGTGAATACTTGTTCTACTATTGGAACAGAATATTTGGGTTTTATCTTAATAGACAAAAGATAAATATGCAGGGGGAAAAATTAAAGTAATTTTTCTGCTCTCCAAAATCATTTCTTCAGGCTCAAGAACAATATAATCCACCAGAAAACTTAAAAAAAAAAAAAAAGCTTCCTCTTCCATTGGTAGTATCAAACAGATCTTTTCAGCCTCCCAGCTGGAAATAAGAATCAGGATTGATTTCAAATAGAAAAATAAAACTTTTGTTGGTATTGTATTCCTTGCATATAATTGTAACACAAAAAATGTTGAACTCTGCACTTTCAACAGAAAGCAAAGCAGAAATAAAAAAAAATGCTTAAATAAATATTGGGCTCATAGTAAACAACAGAAGGAGTCCAATCAGTACTGAATGCCCATGCTATGGGAGTTTTAATTCATGTTTCAAGATAAAGCTATACTATATTTCAGTCTGCAACACTGTTCTTAAAGTAGGGGCATTTAGAAAAATAGAATCAATTTTATAATACTTGAAAATAAGGATAAGGGTAGAGCTTGTAATTTTGTTGAGTAGAGTGTGGTCCTTTGCTTTCATGGAGAATCTAATCCATACTTGTAGTCCTAAAACAAAGGGCTTGTGAAATTGAAGATATGGTATCTTAAGTGAGGGTGCTGATATCTTCCTCTCCACTCTTCATTCACAACAAAACAGCCAGTCATACATCTGTTAACAAAATCTCTGACAAACAAGCTCCTTTTTGCTAAGTCTTTTTATACCTGCCCAGTGCCTCCATTTCTCCTGGTCCTCTGTTTATCTGGAAGCTTTTTTGCAGCATCAGCATTAAGAAGCTGATGAAGAAAGGTTGGACAAACAGACTTTTGGTATCAAGTTGCAGTAGTATATCTGCATTAATACAGTAAAGTTGGAGCTGAGAAAAAATGGAATTCTGCTCTGGCCAGTCCAAAAGCCCTCACTGAGCATGTGTGAAAAGCAAAACAGAAAGAAAAGGGAAGACCAGCCTACTTCTTCAGGTACCGCTAGCATGTTAAAAAGCATAAACCTGGATGCTTGATTGCCAAAACAGAAATAATAAAAAAGTGAAGGATGATGATGAAGAAAAAGTCATCACTGGATGCATTTTGAAAGAAGCCCTCAAATGGTCTCAAGAAGATTCAAAATGTTTGTTTTTCTTTTGTTTTGTTTGCTTTTCAGTAGAAGGCACATAGAGGGAACATTTTTTTCATCCTTTAGATTTGCTAATGTTAATCTTCTTGCTGAAGACTCCCACCACCACCTAGTTATCCAAAGTATGCTCCTAGGCTGGCAATTTTTGCAACAGGTGTCATACATATATCCTTCTCATTGTGAAGCATGATGTGGGGGTGAACATGCAACAGACTGAAGACAGTTCTGATTAAACGTCTCCTACCAGGAACTATGCTGTTCAATTTCCGATCTATAGCATGTTATATAGTGTTTCCTCCTGCTTGCTCATATCCACATCTCCTAAAAATTGTACATGTCTTTCACTTCTGTAGGACTGCTTTTCAGTTGAAGGGGAAGACCTGAAGCATGACTTTGAGCGTCTGCAGCTGGCTATGGAGATGGTGGGCTTTCTTCCCAAGACTCGCAGACAGTAAGTTAATGTTCCTCATTAACATGATTTAGTTGTGAATTGATCTGGTGAATGCTTCAGTATACATATTTGGTTGCAGATAGTTATGTCTTGCTTCAGTTGACATTTCTTTAAAAAAAGTTTTCTAACTGAATTGAATGAGTTGCAGTAGTCATTCAATATTTTGTAACCTGATCGGAACCAGAGGAATGGATTTGGTTAAAAAGCCAGACACAGTACAAATAAGCTTTCAGTAATTCATAGGAATATAATCTCCTCAACAGACATAGTAAAAGCATAATTAGATAGATGACTAAATAGCTAAATTGCATGTATCAAAAAAATCAGACCAGATGTGCTTAATACATATTATTGATTTTTCATATTGTGATATACGTTTTCATAAATAGCTAGCTTTATATCATAAATAACAGGAACCAGGAACAATGGAGGCACTGAGTTGTTAGACATAGTATTATGAAATCTTTAATACTTATATTTCTCTTTTCCTGATAGATAATTTGGATGCAGTAAACACTTCTGTATCAAAGTATTGTTCAATTAGGATGTGTGTGTCAAAGTGCTGAACTCTGTATATAGCAGAACATTGGTGAGATCTTTTATTTTGGTATTTTCAGTTCCAAAGAAAACAGTGAGAAACATATTTTTTAATGTTTGTAGGATTTTTTCCCTCTTGTCGGCTATCCTACACTTGGGTAACATCTGTTACAAAAAGAAAACGTACAGAGATGATTCCATCGATATTTGTAACCCAGAGGTCCTACCAATTGTTTCAGAGCTACTGGAGGTGAGCCACTTGAATATAACTTGCTTAGTGTTTTACTTTCTTCTGCCTTTTTATGAAAGGGGCATACTATAGATATACCTAGTAATAGTGAGACAGTGAAATGACTTGTTTGGTTTGTTGATTACATATGTGGTGGTGTCATTATAAGCACGAGGTGGAATTCAAACAGCAATGTTGACCTGTAAAGACGGTGCAAACCCTTAAATCTTTTTTAAAACAGCCCCCTGATGTTAGAAAGTAACACTGCTCAAGTAAGATGTGTTAGTCTTTGAAAGAAACCTTCCCATCTTATAGTGACTGTATACTAACAAGAATACTTACGATTTGTATAGCACTTTCAGTTCTTCAAGAGCTTCATGCACACTATCTAGTTTGTAAGCCTTACAGTAAGTCCCTGTTATCCTGCATGTTGCAGATGTAGGGGATAGATGTTAGGAGACACTGGCTCTTTCTTCCATTATGTGATCCAGTTTTTTTTTAAAGTGTCCTATAGTGAAAGAGGCCGCATTACTGGGTCTTGTGAGAGGTCCTATACAGTTGGCGCCCTTTGCTATTATCAAGCCTCTTTATTGCCTGGAAGCCAAATTCACACTGAAGTTGTCAGAATAGATCGATCTACATGAGATCCCACTGCAACTACATTGTGAACAAAAGCAACTCACTTTCATTTTATTTTATTTTGGTAAGATATTTCTACACCATGCTTCCAAAAACAGTTCAATGAGGTTAAGAATAATCTTGACAAAATTATATTTAAAATATAGAATTAAACTCTACATAACAATTTGGTGAGAAATGGCAGTATTAAGTATCAGTTGATTGGGAAGTGGAGAAGCCAAAACCAGGTACTGTCAATGGCACACTGAATTTAGAATCTCAATGTGGAAAGTACAAGGTGGATTTCAGGGAAGGGAGATCCGGTGGCGTGCTATTAAAACAGAGAAAGCTCTATGTGTGGCTTCTGAGGACTCCAATATTGTTATGCACAAACTTTTCCTCATGGTCGTACAGGTGTATGAAACTGAATGAGTAAAAAGCTAAGAAATGGTTGGAAGCAAGATTGCTTAAAATTGCCTAGTTTAATCAGACAAGAGCAAACCCATTTACCATTTGTTTTGGCTCAGATGACTCAACACAGTTTCATTTTTGATTTCACAGTGACTTAAGAAGAGGTGAAATAAAATGTTCATTTATGAGAAATTAGCTGCAATCTCACTGACATTTACTTGGTAGCAGATTTTGTTGGCATCATTGCGATGTAACTTCTCAGTAAAGACAAACAGTATTTTTAACTAAGTAGTTGCCCTAATTTTCACTAAGCTTACAAATTAAAATTTAAATGTTGATCTGTGTTCTTGATAAGGCTGATATTCAAATAATTTGTTGTCTTTAAAGCCTAATCATTTCTGACATGAGAACATATGTTAAATTTCTCACTGAGTTTCAGTTTCTTTTGGCTTTTAAAAGGACTGTTTCACAAATTACAGTTGAAATGAGGATGTGTTAGATCAGCATTGTGTATTTTATAAAACGGAAGCATATGCATTTCACTATGTAGTTTTTTTTCCCTCCAAATGCATGACAGTTGGATTTGGTCACTGAAATCCATCCTGGTTAGTGTTAAAAGAGAACAGTTTTTGCTTGGGTCAGTCCAGGACATGCAAGGGATAAAGAGCAGAAGAATAGCCAGAGATCAAATTGGAAGCCAAGAGCTAGGACTAATCACAGTATGGACCGAAAATAACAGTAGGTAATGTGTGAGGCGAGAACAAGACAGCCATATAAAAGAAATGCAAAGGAACTTTATAACTTTATAACTTTAATATTGTATTAGGCAAAAAGTGTGTTAGCAGCAAAATACTGCTGTAGTGAACAAATCTGATATCATGATTTTTTTGTAGATGCTGACTGAAGCCTTGAGGAGGTGTTTGTCTTCACTTATTAGCTTTTAAAAAGCAGTAGTTCTTTACATTTCATTGCCAGGTTAGCTTGTATATGCCAGACTTATATCCTGAAACAAGTAGGACGCTTTATTTTTTTTAAGAAAGTGAGGCAGTAGGAATTGATTTAAATCATGGACCAAGAAAGAGAGGTTGATCTAAGTAATCTTTCTTGTTTTGAAATTCATTCTCCTACATGAGTCTATCTTCCCACTGCTTTCGAAACTGAGGCCCCTGGTATGTCTCCTTCATTCATGGGAGCACAGTTGCTCTGGGGACATAGAACTGGTCTTTTTGATTATAGAACCCAGATTGTGAAACAGCCTCCTTAGACAGGCTTGGCTGGCTCTCTTATCTTCAGACATACTGTTAACATCTTTTTATTTAGCCACATCTTTGGTCTATGCTGAATTTCTTCCCTTGCTGTGTTGTGTGTTTGAGTTTAATTTTTTTTAATTGTACTGGCTTCATATTTTTAATTGTAGGCAGCTTAGGAACACCTTGGCATAGCTAAGAGGTGGTATTTAATTTTTAGATAAATAGATATCCAAATAAGAGTGCTTGGTAAGTGGTTACCATAACAATGCATATTGTTTTGCAGTTGAAGGTTGCCTTGATGCAACTTGGATCTGTTAGCCAAAGCCTTTGGTCATGTCATTTTATATTTACTGTGTTACGCTGAAGTATTACATTTATTCAAAGACAGATTTTGCACGGAACTCTCTATTCCAAGAATATCAAGCCCAATTGATTACCTGATGGATAGCAGTGCAACCATATGTATATTTATGGAACTAGTGGACCAAAGTGACGTTTTCTTTTCATACCTTAGGTACTCTAAATGCATCAGATTAAGAGTATTAGGCTTTCAGGTATGCCTTCTCTTGGATCTTTGTGTTTGATGAGTACTTGGTGCCAGTAGCAAGCCCACAATCATAAATGTAATGATTATCTTCTACCACTGATACTATTTAACCTGAAAAGACAGGATTTTTTCCTGCTGTAGTTTTCATCTTCTTTAAAAAGCAGCCTTTAACTCAGTGGTTGCAGTTGCCCAACATTGACAAGCCAGGGAATCACAGGAACCCTGACTTTCATGAACAAACAAATCTCTGTGTTTGGTCTAGCTGTTTTCATTGCAAGCTGAAGCAATAAGGCCATGCACTAGCATATTTCACATAACTGATGTGCCAGACTCCCCACTGTTCCCTAGTTTATTGTGTTCTGTGACTGTACATATATGTAAAATGGTCATGGTTCATTTTTAATCAACTGTTTGAATTCTAACACATTTACAATACATTCAGACTTAGTTTGAACCAGGTTATTTTTAAGATTCTTATTATAATTAGGTCAGAAAATGAAAGCTTTAAATGTTGAATGCTTTTTTTCTTCCACAAAGATTGCATGATGTTGGTCAGACTCTTGGTTGGGAGCAATTAAAGTTTACATTGTTTTAGCTGATGAAGCTGCATGTATAAAACTCAATTTAATGCATTCTTTTAATTTTTAGGAAGAATGTGAAGATACATTCTTCAAACTGGACTTTTTATGTTTATGTTTATTAAGTCCATTATTGACTACTTAATTGTTCTGAATATTTTAATAGAGTTTTGAATTTTAAAACAGATTATTTAGCCAGTAGATGTAACATTAAACCTTAAGGAGACAAAATGAATGTGAGAAAGCTAGAAATGTAATTTGGAAGTATTTGCACTACAGCAGGAAGCCAGCCAAATTCAGCCAAAGTTTTTGTGGAACTATTATTTAATTGGTTTTATTATTTCATTTCTTGTTATTTTTGTTAGCCTTTTCAAGCACTTTTTAAATGAAAGGATGGGATAAAAATGCAAAATAAATAAATAGGATCTTTCTTTTATTAAATTTAAGATACAGTAACTTAAAACATGGGTAAGAAATCTTTGAGCCTTAAAATTATTTTTTACTCCAATGAAATACCTGACATAAAGACAGGTAAATTATGTAGCTGATTTACGTGCTTTGCTAGTCACTGCTAAACATTGGTGAAGCGATGGGGTATGACTTTGTCTCATCTTCTAGCAAATTTGCAGAACTAATGTTATTGTTTCTTATTTTTCACAGAAGGAAGGGCAAACAGAAACCCAATATCACAGATTACACTTTAGATTTAGTCATGACTATGTGGAATATTCTTCCCAGAGAGATGTAAGAACATCTAGCTACTGGCAAATGAATAGATATTTAGCACAGGGACCATAGTTAAAATCACTACCAGGCACTGGAAAGGTGCTTATAAGGGAACTAGCAAAAAAGGGAGTCATGTTATATACAATCCTGCGTAGATCGTATCAACGTCCAAATGATCAGTCCTCCGTGTTTGCTGTTAAAGTGAAAAAGAGTTAGTGGTGTAAAGAATCCTATACAGCTTTTTAAAATGAAATACAACTTTGAGGTGCTGCAGTCCTGCACAGAACAGCAGGCTAGTGCAGGGGCAGAAGTATTCTTACTCCTTCTCTGTTCAAATTCTTCCCCTTTCCCATTGCCAGATAATACTTAACATTTATATAGTGCTTTCTTCTGTTCATGGAGAGGATGATAAGCACATGGAGCTAAATGTTCTTGGAATTTCCTCTCAGACCTTCTTGCTCAATGCAGGGAAGTGAGGAATAAAGGCAGTATATATTGCGATCAGGAATGGCACTTGTGTTCACCGTGTGACTTATCCCCTCTATGTGATCCTTAAATGTCTGAATAGGGCTCATGTTTCAGCTGCACAATAATTTTCTCTATAAGGGAGATTTTGAAAGCATTTAAAAATTATAGTCCTCAATGTACTCGGTGTTGGTAGAGTCCATTTTTTTAACTTTATTCTACTTCATGTTTTGTGTTCAGGCCTAATATTTAATGTTGAATGGAGCCAGGTAGTTGAATTCCATTCTCCTTTGTTTGTTATATTTCTCAAGCAACCATGGACGATACCATCTGTGGTTCTTTCCTAAATAGGTGGGGAATGAAAAATGATGACACACAGGTTCTTTCGGCATATCACTCTAAAAACTGAGTCTTTGATAAATGGTGAGAAAACAAAATACACAAATACTTCAGATAAGTGTTGAGAGGTGTTATTTGGGCTGGCAGAAGTTTAAAGCACTTTAATTTGGAATTCTGAGAATGCAAAGGCTACATCTGTCAAATTGTCATTTAAAAATAACCAAGTCTTATTAAGCAGAGAAACCAGCTTAACAAATACTGCCAAGCTGCTTTAGTTTATTTCTTAGAAGTACTGTATGTTGTTTTTATTTTTTGTTTGTATGCTTTGGCTTTTTTTTGTTTAATCTATTCTAGAACAAATTTATATAAGCAAGTAGAATGTTATTTACTGCTTAAGTATTTCCCACATTTGACAGACAAATGTATGTTTCAGAGAGCTCTCAAGATACAAATGCTGAAAATGTTTACTTTTCCAGCCAGTTGGAGAACTGTCTCAGTGCTTGTGGGTTGCTGGTTTGATCAGGAATGGAGATTAAAAGAGGGATGGCATGTTTGGGGAAAATTCCACCACTCACTTCAGCTTATGCTGTATAGTGTTACATTGCAATTGTCATATAAGCCATTTAGTAAAATCTTTCTGTCCCATTACAACTTATACATTAGCACATGTTTCATATGTTCCTCTTTCTCCCTTGTTTTGTCCACAGTATTTAACATACTTCTCAGGTTTGATTGGTACAGAATTCCTGACAAGTGCAGATAGGAACATAAGGACCTGCCTCACTCTGGATTGGATTGTTTGTCTCCCTAGTCCAATATTGTCTGCTTTGTCAGTAGCTTTGCCAGAAGTCTTCTCCCATCACCTTCTACCAGAATTTTTTTAAATTGGGGATGTCAGTAACCGAACTGTTAACCACCTGCATTCTGCCACCAAGCTATGGTCCTGTTCAGCCTGTAACTTACCTTGAGTGAACTAGCTTTGATTAAAGAGGCATTTGTTAAATGATAGGGCTGTGCATTATTCTTTATCAAGAATGTTTTCCCCAAAAGGAAATGTCCGCATATATTCTGGATCTAGTTATGCAGGCTAGAATCATTCTTGCTGTGAAATGTGCAGTCGTTTAAAGTACAGTTTGTTCACATTGGCCTTTTTGTAAGGGAATCTGAGGTTAAAGGTTCAAAAAATTTTCTAGTCTGAGCCAGTTTTTGTTTTGAAGTTGGAATGAAGTTGAGATCATAAGAAGGAGGCCAACTGTTCTTTGAGATGATATTTTTCATTTTATTTTACTAGCCTGAGTGTGTTATGAAGGCAAGGTTTATAAATGGTGTCTTTTTCAGATACTGCGCTAGAGGAATGCAAACTTGTGTCCAAGTGGAATGAAATGCTTTCAGTGAATCATAACACACAAGGGAGTTTAACCTCTCCAAATATACAATCCTGCTCAACATTTTCTGCCACAGATCTTCAGTCCACATTCCGTTATACGTACTACAGTGGCTTTATAGTCACAGGGCTATCT
Source organism: Ctenosaura bakeri (assembly GCA_948474755.1). NCBI lineage: Eukaryota > Metazoa > Chordata > Lepidosauria > Squamata > Iguanidae > Ctenosaura > Ctenosaura bakeri. The sequence continues at coordinate 270,316 of CAOLHI010000035.1, read as the reverse complement.
CTGTGCTTTGAACTGTCTCTTTGACTGGTTTGTGGCATTACCATAATTCTAATTTAATTTAATTTAATTTTGCCTTCTGGTTGGCTCTCATTTTTCCTTGCATCCTTGGAATTAATCACTAGGCAGGGTTTTGTAGAGGAGCCACTTTATAATTATCTGAAAACGTGTGTAGAAGGCACACCTACTGTGATTCCTTCTGTGATATTGCAAAATGCAGCAGCGAGGTGTCTAATCAGAAGATCTGTTCTGGTTGCCAGTTTTTTTTTTCCTGCTCAATTCAAGGAGTTGGATTTAACTCTGAAAGCCTGGATCTGTTTCCTTGAGGAACTACCTGCTTAATTCTTAAGATCGTTGTAAGGAGTCCTTGTTAGGCAAATGTGAGAGAGTTCCTCTTGTGCTATTCCTAGATTCTACAGTGTACTCTTGTTGTAGCTGTGACTGGTCCCTGATGTCTGCCTTCAGGAAGGATGTTAGGGTGCCTTTAAAAAAAATTTTTTTTAATGCTGTGAACGTAGCTTTTAATATCACTTTTGGTGTTTTTATTATGTCTAATTACAATTTCTTTTTACTTTTTATGTTTCTAAATATCAACTTGCTTGATTTCATAAAGCTGGCAATGATACCAATAAATGAACAAAAGCATACATTCTATAGATTCACTTGAGACAAGCCACCTAATTTCATGGAGGATATAACTTTATTTCATCCTTCACCAAGCAGATCGCCTCCAAATGAGTTAGACGACTGAGTTAGACGACTAATCTCTTACCTGCTGCAATGGGGGTGATGGAGCTAAAGTGCAACACATTCAGAGGAAAGTTAAGGAAGGCTGTACTCTTGGTGTTTCTGGGCCGTTTTTCTGATGTTTAAAATCCTGGGAAGGAGGCAAAGCACAATGGAATAGTGTTGCACAGTGATAAACGTGTATATGTGTGTATGTATAGGCAGAAGAGTATAGCTTATGGAACAAATTGATCCAATGCTCTGTATGTATGTGGTTTAAAGTCTCCTGTCGACTTACAGCAACCCCATGCATTTCATAAGGTTTTCTTAGGCAAGGGGTACTCAGAGGTGGTTTTGCCAGTTCCCTCCTCTAAAATATAGCCTACACTACGTGGTATTAATTGGTGGTATTCCATCAAAGTACTAACTCAAGCTGACCCTGCTTGGTTTCAAAGATCAGACAAGATCTGGTGCCTTTTGTCTGAGATTCTACTACTTACAAAACTCTCATCAGCAGACCCAGAGTGCATCTAATAAAACATTATGTACCCAGCAATAGCCTGCTGGATTGCAAATGGGACTTGAAATTGATTACCATCTCCTGTTGTTAACCCTCAACTTCTTAAGCAGAGCCGTGCTGCTTCTGTACTTAGAGGCTTCATTTACAGTTGTCTGTTGCAATTTGCAATAATAGCTGCCTTCTGTTATTTTATGTACACCTTTTAAAAAAGTCATCAGTCAGTGCTACTCAAAGTGGTGGTCCATGGACCAGTGCCAGTCTGTAAGCTGTTGGCTGCTGGTCTACAGCTATTTCCAGGAAAGAAAGAAACAGTTGTAGTCAATTGGCATAAACATGGTGTTGGTCCCTGGAACAGGGGCGGGGCTGCTGCTCCTCTACATCAGACAACTTGAAGAAGCACTGGTCTAAGTTAGAGGTGTTCTATGTTGCATGAAGAAGTAATTTTCTTCCATTTGCTCTGAAGCTATTTAATGGGGGCGGGGCGGGGATGAGGGACTAGTCAATTACTTGGGGCACCAAACTGACGTCATCCAAGGTGAACTTAAGTGTAGAAGTGATGATAACCCAAGTGTAGCTATAGGCTCATTGGTTGGATATTGGCATGCTTGCTGCATTCATTTTAGTCTCTTACTAAAATAAAGTGAACTCCCTTGAAGCATGTTGAGGGGATGAACAAGACAGTAAAACGTTTTATATGTTAAATGTTGTATAAATGATTACTGTTCTTTTCTTTTATGTCTTTCTATCTGTGAAATGCCTTCTCAGAAAGGTTTGACTGATGCCAGTGTTCCTACCACTTTAGTGCAATGTTAAAACTTGTTTGCTCAGACATTTTCAAGTATGATGTTGGTTTGAACTTTGGCTGCTCTGCTTTCTATACCTCTGTTCTGTGTCACTTGTATTATTTTTATTATATTGTATTTGTGGTATATTTTGGTTTCTGCACATTTTGTTTTCTGGCCTGATATTTGAGAATGAAAGGCAGTTTAAAAACATTGCTTACAAATAACACCAACACTGTAAGAAATGTGTTTGTACATATTTTCAGTAATTCTTACTTGGAGAAATAGTCCGTGTTCATGAGAACAGTGTTTAGCTTCCTGAAGCTTAATGCCTTTCTGAATATAGGAACACTTACTAAATACTAAATTGCCTTTTTATTCAGGCGAAGACCTTGTTATTCAGGCAAGCATTTTAATACAGAAAGTTTTAAAAGAATGGGCTAGAGGCTGCTGTACTGTTTTCTTTTTAATAGTTTGTTTTAATCTCTTTTTAGATGGTTTTAATTCTTCTGTAGTTAAATTGTGTTTTAATATATACTGTTTATATGTTTTTAAATTGCATTGTTTTAATATGTAAGCCACTTTAAGGCCAGTGTTGGGCCAAAAGTGGGATGCAAATAAAGATGGTGAGGATGATGATGATATTTCATGAACACTATGGATAGTTTTCATTAATAATGAACACAGCCTTTCACTATAAAAGCAAGAACCCCCTGTGGGTTCGTTGTAGTGAAGCTATTTGATCACAACAAAGAGCAGAGTGGCTTTGACATAGCCTTAAAAAAGTGTCTTTTACATAACCATAGTGTCATCCCATCTTCAGGTACTACTATAAAGAATAGAAATTAGAAAACTGAATACAACTATTATGGGCCTATATTTGGTCTAATACCAGATATTTGAAATATATGGTCTACCTTTTCTCTAACCTCTATCCTTTTCTTTGTTTATTGAGTTGTGACTAATAGAGGGCGGGGGTTCTTTGTTGTCAGGTGAAAGAAGAAATGTTGTTTGAAGCGTTGGTTACAAGAAAAACTGTGACTGTTGGGGAGAAGCTCGTGCTACCATACAAACTAGCAGAGGTATGTGCAGAAGGCCTCTTACATTTGTGAAATTGCAGGTGGTGGACGAGGGAGAAATGTCTGCACTACTAATGTTCTTCGAAAATTTTAGAGGGGGTGTTGCATGTGACAAATAATAATGCTTGCTCTTGTCCAGGAGCCTTTAAATATGCTAGATAATACCCAACTAAAGATTTTTAAAGCTTTACAACTAAAATTCATGATAAAATTGTTGCAGTATTTCACTCTGCTTGCTACATGTTTTTTTCTACAATATTCCATAATGTTCCCCCATTTCTCTATTTTCTTTGTCTGTCTTTCACAGCCTACCGGTAGTCTATGCCTGTTGAGCATGTTTATTGGGCTGTTTGAGGGTATTTTATTTCCTGCAGGTTTTTTTTTTTAAATTCCACCCAGCCTAGCAGATGCCTTCTGCTTGTGCATTAATGGGGCCATTTTAGTCATGTAACTTTCGGACATGAATATTGGAAATAGATTATACTGTAGTGACGTTAGTCACATTACAGCATATAATTTCACATCATAAAGTGAATTACACATTTTTTCTACATGATCTGTAACTAAACTGTCCAGTAAAAGTGTGCCAGACAGGTTACTGAATCTCTGTCATGAACTGGAAGCAATCTGGAAAATTTTCAGTCGCATTGAAAATGGAAGCAGACGAGAAAGTAATGTTTTGACTCCTCTACTTGTGCCTGCTGCTTGTTCTTAGTGTTTACAGTGGTGGAAAATATGCTTTAAAGATAATGTGTGACTATTTCAGAAATTTATATAAGAACTGTAGCCCTCCACTGTGAAAACTTTGACTCCAAATCTTCATTAGTTAGGAGAATGCTATCTTAGTTATCTTAAGATATGTTGGAGAAGCTTTCAAGGGAAGCTAGACCTAGTGTTGGCTTCCAGTATAGTGAGGAACAACCATACTAAAAGATTGCAGTTTTATGTATAGCAGCATTGCTTTAGAATTTGCAGTGTTTCCTATCTCTTCCTTCCCATACTTACGTATTTTCTTTATGATCTCTCTGAAGGGAGCACATTACATTTTAAAAATAATATTGGCTTCCTGTAGCACTTTGGTCTCTTTCACACTACAGAATGATAACACTTCAATGCCATAGTAGCTTCCATGGCTGGATTCTGTGGAATCCGGGGGGAGGGGGAGTAGAGATCTGTGGCAGAGAAGTCTTAATACTTCATGAAACTATAAATCCCAGCATTTCATAGGAAGCAGCCATAGTAGTAAAGTGGTGTCAAAGTGCACAGCTGTGTAAAAATTTTTTTTTTACAAATTCCAGGATAACAAATCAGATACAAAATAGGGATGTGTGTTATGTATACATATACATATATTTTCAAAGTGAATCATGTGAGAATATTTGCAAAATAGTATCTGAGCTTCTGCCAAAGATAGTGGACCTTTGTTCTAAAAAAACATTTTGATAACAATGCTGCCCTTTGAAATGAGATTGAGGGAGAGAACTGAATCAGCAGAATATGAAATACAGCCTCTGTCCTCTGAAACAGAGGGTCTCCCTTGTGAATGCAGAAGCAGATGGCCTTTGAAGAGGCAACCTCAATAAAACAAGACTCTGTGTAGAAATAATAGAAACATACCAAAGTGGTTTTCAATGTATCATCTATCAGCATGCAATTAAGTCAACATTCATTTTGTTTTGGTCATTATTTGGTGACATATGTAAGGAATGACATCAGGATAGGAAAAATAGGAAGAGAAAGATGAAGAAACAGGAGGGAATGGAAAGGCCATATAACAACTGCATTTTTTTAAGTACTCTATATGTAAAATTCTCATAATTTAACAGTTTGATTAACCCACACTTTTAAAAATTTAAGCTGATTTTTGTTCCTTTGGATTTTTTAAGCATTTCATAGGCTACATGGAGAGATTACATTTCTGTAAGCTACAGCAGTGAGAGGGTTTTTTTCCTAAAATAGAAAGGCACATGACTTTTAACAGAAAAAGCAACAGTATGGAGAAACTATTCTGTAGTTTCAAATATTCTACCCCCTTTTCTTTTTATTGTCTGTTAATATAATTATGTGGGTTTAGATGTGTTGCCTGGTAGAGAACAGGTTATTCTAAATCCAAGGATTACAAATGTATGTCAGTCTTCCCTTAGGGAGTGTAGGCAATTGTTGAGGAAGTTACTTCTGACATATATAACACATCCATTTTTCATGTGACAGTCCCTTGCTGTTGGGGCACCGGGGAGCAAAGCTGGTTACAGCAGGCTGAGGCAAAGGAGAACTGAGGCAGTTCTTGATAAGCAATGGCAGCGAGATCTCTTTGTTGCCAGCCTGCCTGTAGATTTGGACTTCTGGAAGTGCAAATTAGTATGTAAACCAGACATGCAGGAGCATGTGCCTTGATTTAAAGACATCCCCCCACCAAAAACCTTTTATAGGAAAAAGGTTCTGCTGACAGCTCCCTCCATTTGAATCAAAATTGCTCCCAGAGCCACAAACATTGTCGACCACAGGTATATGATGTACTCTGGCTTATTGCTGTTCAGGAGGCTGCTTTGCTGCCCACCATGCATTTTTCTCCTTTGGCCTTATTATGATGGCACATAATTAAATAAACAGGTGCATTCCCAAAATACACCTGGGGGAGGTACAGATAGGGGTGCTTTCTGCACATGGACCATATGTAGAACAAGTCATAGTATCAATAAGTAGTATGGTAAAAGGTAAGGATGATGCTGGGAAATGAATAATTTTTTACTGCATAACAAATTGCATGTTGAGAAGATTCAGTGGCTCACTCAATGCAAAATGTTTTTTCAGCCCAAGTTATTGGTAATGACTGAAAAGGTATAGTTACTTAGCATTGTAAAATCCCTGCTTCTGTAGAGTTAAATGACCCCCCCTTTTTTTCTTAAATTGGCTTTTCAAACATTAAAACATTCTGTAGAGTTATTATCAGCACAATACTTATGAAAGAAACCTTTGATGCACCTAAAGCTAAGTCTTGTCCATTGCCTTTTGTTATATCAGCACTGATGTTCATAAGTAACACTGTTAATTATAATCTTCTGACATTCAAGTTGGGTCTGATTGCCTGTCTGAGAACAAGACATACTCATGTGTGGTATCCTCATGCCAGGTATAGCCAACATTGGTAGATAAGATTAGGAAACTAGGCTATTCATCCCACAGAAACATTTGTACCACACCAAATCCTTGAAAATTGGATGCACTAACAACAACAGTAGTAATGACAGTAATAGTAATTGTTCTTATTTGTTTTTCTTTGTGGTCTCTCTGAAATCCTATGAAATTATGACCATTTAAAGCCCTCAGTTCCTTTTTGTCCACTGTGCTGGCAGCATCTCCAGAAACAATCCCCTCCTTAGCTGAGTATTTTCTTCACTTTATTTCATTATCTCCACTATAATTTATTTCTGGCCTCTAAGACTTGTGCTTAAAATGTGCTCTTTCTGCGGATGCAAAATTGCCCTATCCTACAGTCATTCTGAATATTTATGCTGTCTCAGAGAGGAGCATAAGTTCAGTTCTGGTCTGTATGCCAAGGCAGCTTAAGCTCAGACTTGCTGTTTAGGAGGAAACACTGAGTTCTACTGTTCTGTTACACTGCACTGAGCACAGGGGAAGCAGTAACTACTGCTACTGCTGTGAAGAAGAATTCCAGAGGGAATAAAGTAAAAGGTGTTGGCTCAGCCAGAATGGATGTCCTGCCTTTTCAGTTTCTGACTTCAACACCAAGCATACTTGAGACTTTATTGTTGGTTTTGACATCTGCAGCTTAACCTGTTCTTGACAGTGTTAGATACTGTATCTTTGGGATCAGTGACTTTAATGTGGACAACCACAGCCCAGAGATTCACATCAACATCTTTGATTCACAGCAGCATAGCTTCAGCAACCATCTGTGCCAGCTACTACACAATCCTCTCCTGAAATATTGGCTGCTGGTTCATACTCTAAAGTAGAAATACAGGATAAGTAATCATCTTGAGATGATTCTGCAGCTTCAGTTATGCTGTGTCACAATTGGGACTACTGTAGGGAATGTTCAGTTGAGAAGTATCCTGTCCCCCAAAAACAAAAGGGGGAAAGGCAAAAATAGCCAGTCAATGAAAAACTCCTTATAGATTAGCAGAGATAGCTATGCACAGCTATGGAAGCATGCCTAGCAGCAGAGAACACCATTAGCAGCACAAGCACTAAGCCAGTAACACTCACCAACTCCAAGTTGCAATCTTCCAATATGGAGGCTCTTTAATCTTTGTTACAACATATATACAATATTTACAAAGTCCAGATGGCAATCCAGCATATCAAGCTTGTTCTCTCCAGCAGAGAGAGAGAGAAAGACACTTCAAACAATATATGCAATGTTGGCTGGGATTGTGCTTCCTTTATACAGACACCTAGCCAATCCTGGCCAACCCTTGTAATGACTGCACCTGGTGCTCATCAGCCTGACTCAGCACAAACTCAGGTTGAGCCACATTCCTTTCCCCAGGTGCACTTAACAGTTAAAGCAATTAAAGCAACATGACCTTTATACCAACTTTAGAGAGTATGTTTTCAGAGGTTTGGTCAAACCATCTCTGACATATCCCACTCATTGGTCCTCTCAATAATGTGTTTGTCAGCCTTCTCCTCGTAGGCGATGTTGTGAATGCAGAAGTGGGTATTCACCGTATTTAACTTTTTCACACCATTACTATGATCTTCAACCCAGGCAAGAGTACTATTGGGGGGATCCTCTGCATTATCAGTGCTTGAAACCGTTGGCCTATCACAGAGACAGATCTCCATATGGGAGAATGTTATTCATGACAGTGTTCCCATAGCTGTGAGCAAAGTCTTTGCATGTGTCTAGGATCCTAGACCTCCCATTTTGCCTGCACTGCCTTCACCCCAGTGACAGCCTTCACCTATTGTATCACATTCTCTTGATCAGGTGCTACTGCTACCAGCTCAGTCAATATTGCTCCAACACAGAGTATAATTCATATTGTTAGCCCTGGAACAGAATCACAAACTCCCTCTGCAGTCCACATCTGTTTCTGCTGGACCGTCTTCTCACTTTTTCTACTTTGCCATAGGCAACAGGGAACAATCAGTTTAATGTTCTACCATTTGGGTCAGCCACAGCTCCAGAATTTTACAAAGTGTTGGGCTCTGATATTTGCCTGCCTTCAGACATGGGTTGTTCAAGTATATCTGTATGTGGGTGATTGAGTTGTGGCTGATTCCAAGAGAAAGAATCAGGAGGGCTTCTAGATCTTCTCAGTCATCTTGATCTTCAAGTCAACTTCAAGAAATCACATTAGGATAAAGGATAAAATTTATAGGACAGTAGTGGACTCTCGTGTGGGAAGACTCTTCTTGCTGGAAGACAGAGAATGTGTTCTTGTGGCTCTGCCAAGTTCCCTGATCAAGTAGCCATTATGTACGGCTTGTGAGATTCATAGGCTATTAGGTCTTATGGCACCAACTGCTGCTACCATAAGATCTAATAGCTGGTATCCCTAGCTCATCTCCATTTCAGAACTCTTCAAATTTGATTCCTTTCTTAATTCTCACCAGAGGTTGATGATCCATACAAAGCTTTTCTGATACCTCCTCCCATCTGGTTTTCATTTTGTTTCATTCCACATCTGATTTGATATCTTTATCTGTATCTTCTGTATCTCTGCTTCTTATTTCTCATTTCAATTCCTTGATAGTAGATTTTCCTTGCCATCTATTTTTTATTAACATTTCCCAAAAAACACTAAAAATATTACAGGTACATAAATGAATATGTAAAAGAAACAGAAAAACATCTGAGCAAACATAAAAATATGTGAATTAGAAGTTAAAATGTAGAAGAAGAAAAAAGGAAGAAGAAAAGCAAACAGAAAAAAAATTCAGTTTCCCCCTTCCTTTAGATGAAATTTAGCCTACCACTTGTTCCAATCTTCTCAAAAAAGAATATCTAACCTTCTCTTCTTCCTGCTCCTCAGTTCATACTTTCTAAAAGAGAAGGTGTATAAACTTTTTTGTTAACTTACCTAACGCCATATCTACATATTTTCATTACAACATATTTGTATAGTAAATAACATTACATAGTAAATAACATTGATACTTGTAGATAATGTTAATGCTGTTTTTATAAATACACCTGACTGACTTAATTAGTTATTATTTTCATTAGTTAACAGTATAAATCTATTACATATTTAATAGCATCCCTACATTCAAATATATTCGTATCATTATACAGTGCACTCTCTGTATATGTGAGGGTTCCATTCCAGGAACCTGTGTGAATACTGGAATTTGCAAATTCTCCTGTTCCATTATATGCAGTGTTGGTGATGTGCACATGGACAATTCAGTGCATCTGTATGCATGTGGCAGCATTTTAAGATGTGACACTTTGCATGAGCTGGAAATTGTACAAACAGGTTGTAGGTAGGACAGCCCCTCTGTAAACATAATCTGGTATCATTATCCAAAATATGTAACCATATATGCATTGGTTAAAACTGTGAACTTATTACATGTTTTATAACATCACTGGCTTCCAGATACATCTGTATTCATTCTGTATTCTAAAAGCCATTACAGAATTCATAGACCAGTGCATTTTTCATCCTAAATCTGTGACCATATTAATCTAATTTGGCTAAAATGTTATCTTGAATTTAACTCCCCATTTCCCACAAAAGCATCTTTTTCCCTGTTTGCATCTCACAGGTTCAACTTGATTTCATTCAGTTTGCATAGAGGTCCCAATTAAATTAATCTCCCCCTTCTCCCATCCTTGAGGTATAATCTTCCTTTCACCAACCAAAACCCCCTGATCATAAATCTCCCCTAAGGCAGTTCTCTCTATGAAGTCTGATTGTGCTTGTCTCGGCATCTGGTTTTCGTCTTCATGTCTGATTTTATATCTTTCTCTGTATCTTCTGTATCTTTATTTCTCATTTCAGTTCCTTGAACTCTTGCCTCATGATGTCTATCATGCTGTTGAGTACTCCATGTATTTCTTCGATTGTCCATTGTAGACCATCCCCTAGCTGTTTCAAGAAAGTTTCAGTTTTTCACTTAGTCCAGCAATGAATAGAGTTAGCAATTCACTTCTCTGAAGTCTAGCTAGAGACAGCCAAGAAAACAACACCAACTGATAACGTCTGTACCTTCTCATGCTTTGATTTCTGAGTGAGATGTCCAGTGCTTTTCTGCAAGTGAAATGCAATTGAATGTATACACAAAGTGTATATATGTATATATACACAAAGTGTATATATGTATATATACACAAAGTGTATAAAGGGCACAAAGTGTATATATACACTTAAATTCTTATTTTTGGTTCTTCTCTTTTTAAAACTCCAAATTTTTAAAATTCTACTGTTCCAGTCTTATGGGCAAAGTTTCTTACTCAGGTCTTGACTGCAGAAAGAGGCAGCTTTGCAGGCTTCTGTGATCCATCTTAATCAGAATGGTTCTTCACTTTCATGACTTCCAAGGTTAATTAAGAGTTCTTGATTTTAAAAAGCAGATTGCTGATATAGAGCCATCAGATCTTTTGATCTAAATTGTTGTTTTGCTCAAGGGCAAGATATTACTCTGGACCTTTCTGCACTACACTGCTATAGTGCTGTTATTCCATGTTCAGTATCATATGGAATCCTGGGGTTTGCATTTTAGGGAAGGGCATTTAGAATTCTCAGCCAGAGAACTCTTTGGCCTCAGTAAAATACAAACCCCAGAATTCCACAGGATGTTGAAAGTGCAATAATAGCACTATAGCAATGTAGTGCAGAAAGACCCTCCCTTGGTCCTTCCCATTCACAGCACATTTATTAAAAAAATAAATGCACATAATGAGAATTCCATATCCACATGGGTAATTCTCCACTCCCTTTTATTCAGGGAGGAGCACTCTGTCCAGCACTTTACCATGAAAGTTTTCTTGGCTGCTGAAGAGCTGCTGGAAGTTAAATATTCCTTGCCATCTTTTTGTTGGTTATTCTGTTTCATCAGTTCAGCCAACCATCTACAGGAGGGTGGGGAGCATATCGGGCAGGTGCCATGCCAAGAACCAGGTGGTCACATACAGAAAGTCATGCACACATAAACAAGAGGTCCTTGCCATACTGAAAGCACTTCTCTCCTATGAGCTGCTGCTCACCAATCAAGTTGTGTAAGTGATCACAGATAACAGAACAGTCATGTTTTATATAAACAAGGCAGCACTCATGCAAACATCCTACTCATTATCACACTTTATCTGTGGGAATGGTATTTGTTTCATCACATTCTCCACTAGCCATTCACCTTGCAGGACAGACAGTCTTTCAGCAGACTCCCTCAGTAGAGAAACTTGCATGATTCACAGGTGGGCCCTAGCAGATTCCATATTTGTTGACATAACCCATCAGAGATCACCCAGACATAGACCTCTGCATCACAAGCCAACATGAAATGCAACATTTATTACAGCAGTGAGAAAGGGAAGAGGTCATTAGGAGGTGTTTTTCTGTTTTGTTGGGAGATCCATCTGCTTTACTACCTCTGCTATCTCTCTTGACAAGTCACTTGGAAGATTCAACACAGCAGGATGTATAGCATCCTCCTAACTCCCTGGTGGCCTTGTCAACTGTTGTTTCCAGCCCTTCTCCACCTGTGTGAAGGTCATTATAACTGACTGCCCTCCCAGGTGGATCATCTCACTCTGCAAGTGGGCAGAATTTGCCATCTGGACCTAGGGACACTCCACATGAAGGCATGGGGATTTTACCTTTATCACAGCAGCATTTAGCTGTATTAATGGTAGTTAGAAAACCTCTACAAGGTCAATGCTAAATGGACTAATTTTTTTTAAATGAACACAGTGTTCTAAAGAGATCTGTTTCTACATACTATATTAGAGTTTTTGTGACATCTTATATCACCTAGTTTAGCTTTTAGTTTAGCCTTTTCATCTGTCAGGGTTTCTCTGACCGCATGATCCTTGACATTGGTCCCAGAGACTGTTTCACTCTTCACAGATCTTCTAGTGAAGTGTGTTCTGAAGGGTTTGCAACTTCATTATCCTTTGTTGCCTGCAAAATCTCTGACATGGGCCTTGTTGGTGGTTCTTTCTCAGTTAACAAAAGCACCATTTGAACCCTTGTCTATAGATGAATTTCATTTGTTATCTTTCAGAACTGTTTTTTGAGTTGTGCTCTCCGTCTCATTTTTCATAGAGACAAGGTGGCTTTGCAGCCAGATATTTCTTTCCTTCCAAAAATTGTGTCTAGTTTTCATTTATATCAGCAGCTAATATTACCTACCTTCATGCAAAATCTTTGAGGGAACATTGTACTCTCTGGATGTCAGGAGACCTCTTGCATTTTATATTTCTTTGACTGCATCATTGTGGTAGAAACAAACATTCTATTGCTTAGGCTAGTCCTAGAAAATGCTATGCCTTTTTTCTCCCACAAAGGTTCTTGAAAATAGGTTATGAACACTGCCCTGCTTGCTTATAAACTTGCTTGCTTGCCAGAGTCTGAAGGGTTACAGTCTCACTCCTTCTAAGCAGTAGTGGTTTCCACTGCCTTTATTTGAGGCATATTTTTACTTGAACTTTGCTGAGTAGTATTTCACACTGTAGACTAGATGAATGAGCAAAAACTGATTGCCTCTTTTGGTTAACACATTCATTCATGCATTTTGACTTTATGTGGTAGGTAAGTGGAATATCCTTATATAATACGAGAGAATTTCTTTTTCTTTCTTGTTTACTCCATTGCAAATCACATTTTCCAAAATGTGAACCTTCCTTTGGGTCAGTTAGCTTGAATAAATAAGTGTTAAGTCTTGGAAGGCATGGCTGAGGAAACATTGCCTTTTCTGTGGAAGTTGCATGAAAGAATAGTAAACATACTGAAGGACTTTGTAATATACATGAGTAAACTCAGCAGGTTTCAAAGTAATCTTTGCCCCTCCCATATACCCGTATATTCCCATGTATAGGGCGACTGGGCGTATAAGACGACCCCCAACTTTTCCAGTAAAAATATAGAGTTTAGGATATACTCGCCGTATAAGACCACCCCTCTTCCAACGCACACCAAATAAAAATTAAAAAAACATCAGATTTGATTTCAATATGGTAATTTTAATTCAAAGACTTATGACATGCAGGTACTTAGCAGGAAAACTGTCACTTATAAACATAAGGCTGTTTGTCATCAAACATGTAAACATAAAACAGTGCAAGTGGATTAAACTTTTCCTAATTCACTCTATAGCTTAAAAGGAGGACAAGACTGGGGTGGTGTAGGGCGGCGGGGGAGGGCGGGGGAGTTGTTTTGGGCAGGCGATGGCAGCGGCGGCGGAGGAGAGTTGCCTCAGCGGCGGGGGCCGTCGTTTGGGCCGGCATATAAGACGGCCTCCCAACTTTTGAAAAGTTTTTTGGGGTTCAAAAGTAGTCCTATACATGGGAATATACAGTAATAATTCTGTTAGTGATGAAAGAAATCAGAATGTTGCAGGGTAGAGCCATTTCAATTGATGGGAGCTGACTAGGGGCTTGTTCAGGCATAGTAGCTCCCCCAGAATTAAATTGGGGAGCATATATTAAAACTTCATTATGTGAGCCTTAGTGATCTACTAATTAATGTTGGACTAAGAGAAAGGAGATCTAGGTTCAAACTTCCATGTAGCTATGGTGGTCACTGAACGATCATCAGTCTTTCAAACACACAGCCTAGCAAATTCCACAGGATTATCGGGAGGATAACATGGGAAGCAGTGTGAATGCTTGCTTGAACACTTTGATGGAAGAGTAGGGTATCCATATAAAAGTTTATTGAAAATAATGCAAGTGGCTGGAAATACACAACTTACTTATTTAAAAACAGCAAACCAATTTTAACAAATATCTGTCTTTATTTCTAATTATTCCTTTTGTCATTCTAGGCTGTTACCGTCCGGAATTCCATGGCTAAATCTTTGTACAGTGCACTGTTCGACTGGATAGTTTTTAGAATTAACCATGCACTTTTGAATACCAGGGACCTAGAGGAGAGCACCAAGGTAATCCCTGCCTAAGTAGGAGTTTGCATGTCTCTGTCAAGATGACCTCTCTCTGTCATATGTATAGCTGTGGAAGTGTTAAAAGATATTAGCCATTTTGGCTTTATGGTTATGAACGGTGTCACAGAGAGACATATACCTGATTTTAAAACACTTTAGTTTTTTGGACAAGAATATTGTTTGTAAATAGTTATGGGTTTGATTGGTTCCTTAAGACATTTGTTTTGGGGGAAGGAAGAGAAAGAAGCCAAGCTACTGCTTTCTGCCAGAGAGCCAGTTCTGTTGGATAGGTTTTGCAGAAATTAAATATGCTCTCAGTTGTAGCACATCATGGGCAAAGGCCCATAGATTTGCAAACTAGTTTCATCTCAGATAAGTTCTGCATGCAGTTGGAGCAGTGATATATAGACAGTGAGCAAAATATACACTGGGCCAGATTGGATAGTACCCAGATCCACCAGGTGCTGCTGAGTGAGATTCTGCCTCCTCTCTCATTGTACCTGCCCTGTTTTTTTTCTTGAGCATACTTCTGCATGGTCCTTGATTCTATCACCAGTCTTCTAGAGTCTTCAAGTCTTTTGCACATTGGATTTCAAGTGCATGTACATGTGTGCGCGCACACACACACAGCTTTAACATAACACCCAACATTGATATATGAAGGTGTGATGTTTGCTCCCTCACTATAAGGAACTCTCATTCTAGTGAAAGGTATCATCCAGTCTGTCCCAATATCTTTGTGTGAAAGAGTATAGGTTTTGAATAATACAAGTTAGCTCTGTGTCTCAGTGATACTCAGCAGTTTGAGTTATTGCTATTTATTCCTGACATATGGATTAATTCTGTAGTTTTCCCCAGTTTCACTTGGAAGAATACAGTAATTGCTCTCAGATGTCAAATGACTGTAAACTCAGTGTTCTTTTTACTGCTGAATGTTTAATGCATATCCTTTCTGATGGCACCAATCAGGGTTGTGGGCTTAATAAATCCCAAGCAGATAACTATGATGTTTAGCACTTAACAGATTGCAAATAAATCCCAATTGTTCAGGCTCAGTGTGTGCCATTGTTCCGCACTTGGTATGACACTCACATATACAAAACTGGTGACATTATCTGCCATAGAAACCTGCTGTTTGTAGGAGTTAATTCTATATGCGGTGTTCGGGTTTGGTTTTCTTATAATGTAGCCTTTTATGCAGTTGGAAAACATTCTGTATTCTCCCCTGCCCCCCACAAGCTTTTCTTCCTAAAAGCTTTAATCTGCAGTGCAAATCTCTAGTGTGAAGCGAGCAGCAAGCTTTATGGCTTTCTGCGATTACAGCTACATCTGGTACCTTAGATGCATGTGTGCAAGATTTAAAATGTATTGCTTTCTCATATTGATACATTCATGTCAATTCTTTTGTACCCAGATGTAGTTAATTTTTTTAAAGTGTGTGTGTGTGTGTGTGTGTGCATATGTGTGCACATATTTTAGTGGTTGGATGTTTAGCAAAGTTTGTGTGAAAGTATTTCGGTTTAATGGTTTCATGCACCCTATTAAAGACAACCTTAAAAAATATAGCCAGTTGCTACAATATGATTAAAAATTTGTTGTGGCAGATAGAGGAAAAACTGATCCTAAAACTAAATATACTTGCACATTCAAACATGAACAAATACAGTTTGTTCTGATTGAGTCTTGACTAGAATAAAAGCCTGGTCCAAAAAAGCTGTATTTATTAATCTTTGAAAATGTAAACTGCGATGTGGCTCTGCGCTTGCACGCATGAAAATGTAAAAGCAAAAACATAAAATTAAATTAAACATTCACATTCTTTTTTTCAGTAAACAGTTTAGTTCCTAAATCAATCACTCAATTAATCTAAGGAACTCTTCTTGACTTCAAATTGCCACCCTTATTAGATCACTTAGAAACAGCAAAGAGGCAACTTTTAAAATTGAGCAACATGATTACTACCTGTTTTAAATATTAGAATCACTCAGACATCACTGGAGAAAAAGAATTGTATTAAATCAGGATGAAAATCTGGTGTGTTTAATGTTGTGGCATTTGATCATTTTATTACATTTATAATTTGTATCTCACATTTCTACTGTATGTGGAGAGTATGTGAAATTATGATCAGTAAAGCCCTGTACATTTAGCGTTAACAGTTGAATAGAATATATACAGCTCTATAATAGCAAAAATTGCCATTATTACTTTCAGAACTAGGCTAAGACACAGTGTACTAGAAGTGGGGATTGGAAGAAGGATGGTGCTGGTCATTAGAGATGTACTTAATACTAAGCTTTTTCCCTCCAGGTCAGGTAAAGCAGTTTGTAATATACAATTAATGGTTTTTGGAGTCCTTGTTCTGGTATTTGAAGCAGTGTGCCTAGCTGAACCTTCCAATTAGATATTAACAGTTTTAATTTTTAATGGTCTGTTAATGATTTCCATCTTGTCTATTGAAATGGGTTTTTAATTAACTAACTAGTGGAATGTTCCCAAAAGCAATTGTATGTCTGACTTAACCCAGTTTTAGTACCTTCAAGGGGTTAATGAAAATAATTATAAAATTACTGGTCTTATTTGCTAAATGTTATATTTATGCAAACTTTGCCGTTATTTTAAATGCACATGTGCTTACTATCCATAATGCATCCTATGGGAAAGGGTAGCATATTGTAAAATTAAGTCAAAACATTCCACATTACTTACTGGATGCACTTTAAAAGACCTCACTATAAGTGTGTTCAAAACTTTCAGGCGTATAACAGATACTGATACTGTGCTGGGGGCAATAAATGGATCCCTCAGTTTTGTAAAACCTTTTCAAAAGAACTGTTCTAGTTTTTCCATCTTATTTACTTCTGCACAGGGTACTTCTATCCAGTGTTTTTTAATGATATTGAGTCAGCTCTCCTTTTCAAATGTTCATGTTCTGCTCAACCTTCATATAGGAACTCTGCAGGTTTTCTTTTAACTAGCTATGTTCCAGAATTGAACACATTCATTTGAATAAAATGAATACTGATTATTAGTCATGGTTTGAGCCTAAAAAGAGGGATCCTTGATTTTTGTGTCAAGTGGTTGCAGAATGCGCTAATACTCACATTCTTTCACAGGCCAACAAATTCAGATATTAAGTGCAATGCTTCTTATGTTTCAGACTTTGTCCATTGGAGTACTTGATATTTTTGGGTTTGAAGATTATGAAAGCAATAGCTTTGAACAATTCTGCATTAATTTTGCAAATGAACGTTTACAGCACTATTTTAACCAACACATCTTTAAACTGGAGCAAGTAAGTCTAGGAAACTGTCGTTGTTATAGATTTCATCTGAAGCTAACTTCCCTATGTTATACCCTCTCAAGGTCATAGTGATTCAAATTCATTGCTAACTTTTTGTTTTGTTAGAGATTAGTTTGTGTTGCAAATAGGAAAACATTGGGTCCTTAATAAAGGGTGCATTAAAGAAAATTGCATGCGTGGGTGCTCATCTCCCAGTTGCTGTGAAAACCATGCTTTCAGCCTTCTCTCTTTTAGTAAGGGCACTGTCTGCCATCTCTCCTTAGGTTTTATGTGGTGTCATTAATAGGCTAGATGTGGAATTGCCTCAAGAAGGAGATTCCGTTCTACACAGTTGAGGAAACATTTCCTACAAAAATGAAAACATTCTAAATATGTTCATTGCCACTTTGCCATTAGAAATGTGGGTATGACCAGAGGCACAGGAATGGCCCTTTAACACTATTGGTGACTTCACTTTCATTGTCTGTAGCAAAAACATGCACATCTACAAGAAATAATAGTTTGCATTAATGTTGCAAAAATGTTGCATAATTTTTAGCTTAATGTAATCTATATCCCTATCCCAGGAAGAGTACAGACTTGAAGGCATTAGCTGGCATAACATAGACTACATAGACAACTCTGGTTGTATAAACCTCATCAGTAAAAAACCAACAGGATTGCTCCATCTGCTGGATGAGGAAAGCAAGTGAGTATGCTGTCTTCTCTCTATTCAGGTATTATTGAGCAGAGGTTGGAAAGTTACTTCTCTGGGCTACAACTTCCAGAATGTCCCAATATGAATGGTTAGTGGCTAGAACCAGAGCGTTCTGGGAGTTGTCATCTTCAGAACTGTTTCCAGACTCTGGTACTGAGTGCTTCCTTTATGGTGAGCAACTAGCATCTTTGAAGTAGGAATGTGAGCAGGTCTTGTATGTCCATTCTACCAGACATTTTTCAGTCCTCCTTGTTGTTAAACAGGGTGATACAAATGAAACCAAGCTAATCTCAGGAGGGAAAAGTTCACTAAGGGTAGTTTGATCATCTGTAGTGAGACAACCAGGAGCTGCAACAAAGAATTACAGCATCACATAGCATCAATTCTAATAATTTCTACTGGGATGAAATACAGTTGGCCCTCCACTTTTGTGGGGGTTGGGGTGCATCCCAGTTAAATAATCCATGAATAATACCATAAGCCCCCCAAACTGTATTTAACACACACAAAGCAGTACCTGTACTGCTGGTGTGGCTGGGCCTGCCCGTGCATGTGTTCCGTCGTTTGCTCACTAACTTGCACAGGTTAGCAGGAAAGGGGATGAGATGAGGGAGTGGGAGGAGGGAGAAAGGAGATACTCATCTGATCCTCTTCCCCGTTCCTGCCTGAGTGAGTGAACGTGTGCCCTCCATCTTCCTGTCCCGTCCCCTTCCTTCCCCTGCCCCTGTGAGTGAGCAAGTGAATGAACGCTTGTGCTGTCCCTCCTCCCATCCTGTCTCGTTGCCCAATGTGCACATGCCCTCCTCTCATTCTTGCAAGTGAGCAAATGCCCACGCTCCTCCCCCTGTCCCATTTCCCATCCCACCTTTGCAAGTGAGTGAGCGTGGGTGCCCTCCCTCCTCCTTTCCCATCCCCTTCCCCACTCCAACCCACATGAACAGGTGAATGCATGTGCACCCTTCTCCCATCCCATCTCCTTCCACACAAGTAAGTGAATGCAGGCACCCTCCCTCCAGCTGCCCCATCCCTTTCCCCGCTACCACCCATGCAAGTAAGCAAACACATGCCTCTTCTCTCCTCCTGTCTCATGCCCCTTTCCCCTCTTGCCTGGACAAGTGAGCGAATGCAGAGGTCCTCCTATCCCATCTTCTTCCTCCTCCTGCCCACCTGAGTGAATGAGCAAACACGCACATGCATGCTTCTCCCATCCCTCTTCCACCCAGTGAAACAATCTATGAATAATAAAATCCATGAATGCTTAACCTGCAAATGTAGAGGGCTAACTGCAGTAGAAAAACCATTATTGAGAATGTTGATTTGTTCTTACTCAGACATCACTGCACTTAATTATTCTTCCCAGTTTTTCCAACTATCTTTCTATCCTGTTGGGATAGAAATACAGTTTGGTGCATTTCCTCTTCTTGGATCTCATCTCAGGAGTCTATGGATTATGGGACTGGCTGAGAGGAAAATAACCCCTTTATTCAAGGGAAGATTTTCAAAAATTGCAACAAAATCGCTTTGTGATCCCACAGCAACACTGTGTGAGATAGATAGTAAATTATGCTTCTTCCTCAAGAAGAGAGGCTGGCAAAATTATTTTGGCTTCAGAGGCAGATGCTTCCACAAATGCTTCTACTGGAGTAACACACACACACACACACACACACGTTTATGTACATGTATATATACATAATTAAATTAGATAATTTACTGCCCTTTCATGACACTCAAGATCAACTGATTGAGGTAGCCATCTCATTCTGCCTAACGGTAAAGCCAGCTGAACAAGGAAAGATGATTCTTTCCATCTGCTGCAGTCATAATGGGTTCTTGGCAACATACTAGGGGCAGTTTACATGAGGGATTCAGTACATAAGCAATGAGGTACCAAGAGAAAATGCAGTGGTCAAAACAATCTAGTGAGCTGAAGGTTGAACAGGTTGGATGCATAAATCAGTTCCCCTCTTCCTAACAGGGACCTCAGGTTTAAATGGAAATAAATGTGTATTAGTGTGAGTAAAGTCTTAGCGTCCTTTTGGTGTCTTATGCATGTGTTAAGTTCCTTAGGCAAGCAGGTGCACATTTTGGGCCAATATTTTAACTTCCATATTCACTTGAAGGTCATAGAAGCTCAGTTACATGCATGCCATTGTCCATCATTGCCCATTTTTTATCATTCTGCATTGATTGCATGCTTGCATATGATTTTGTGCAATACTGCAATCTGTAATGTGATGGTCTAGTGCAACTGACACATGACTGAGGGTAAAGTTATACTGCCTTTCCTCAGCGCAGGATCAGCTAAGTTTGTAAAATGGATACCAGAAGCCATTATGTATGCAGACTGCTTTGTTCTGCACTGGCTGTACCGATACTTGAGGATAAAAATAGTGTTCTGTTGGAACTGTTATACAGATTATGCTTTTTTCTGCATCAAAATAATTGGTGGGTAGAATAAAATTATATCTTCTGATTTGTTTAAACTATAGTAGTAGATCTTAGGTGTGTATTGTCTATCTACTGGAAAAGAAGAGTGGAGATTTTAGCCCTAGAAACGTTGGTGTTTATGAGAATGCTGCTTACTATGCTGTCACAAATCAAATTTTTACTAATCGTTGATTCAGGACTTGGTTATATCTACCGGTAATTAGAAATTTCACAGAAATGTATATTCTTGAAGATTTTATACGTGATCAAAATCGTGTCACTAAGAAGAGAGCTTTCATGTTTTTCTCCAATTTATTTAGTTTCCCACAAGCCACAAATCAAACACTACTAGACAAGTTTAAGCGCCAGCATGAAGGGAACCTCTACATTGAATTTCCAACTGTGATGGAACCTGCTTTCATTATAAAACATTATGCTGGAAAAGTTAAATATGGTGTGAAGGTCTGTATGTTGTTTGTGGTTACTTATTTGTCCTGAAATCTGCATCTCTTTTAGAACTTGCAACAATAAAACAATGGTTCAGACTCCCCGGTTGTTCAACAAAGTGCTGTTTATCAGAATAAATGTATCACCTTTTGAATAGGAGTTTTATACAGTGTGATAATACTGTTTTAGGCATCTTTGTTCCTTTCTTGGGACTCTGGACTGTATCCAAAATATATGCACGTTTTTTTCTTGTCCTAAAGCAGAAAATTCCATTGTGGTTACTTATTGTTACTCAGTGGACTTAAATGAGGAAATGATTGGGGCCTAATTTTAAAATATTTAACTATTTCAGAGAAAGGAAATGGCAAAACCAGCTCTGAGTATTCCTTGCCTAAGGAAACACCTATGAAATTCATGGGGTGTCCATAAGACTACCAGTGACTTAAAGGCATGTGCGCTCACACATGTGCATGCGCACACACATATACACACACACTTCTCTCAGTAAAACCCATCTGTACCTCATGTGAAAGTTATGCCTACACAGTATTCAGCCTGAGCTGACTGTTATTTTCTTACATGGAGATATGATGAGCATGAGTAGTATTCCATTCCTGTTTTGGCAACCCTTAACTCTCTTCTTCATTTATATTTATAGAATATATGTTCTTTCCTAGGGAGCATTAGTAGAGAAAAGAAGCAATTTTCAAAAATTTCATCTGCACAAGTCTAAATTCACAAATGCTTGAAATCAGCCCCGAGCATGCTTTGGAGACCACTGAGATCCAAAACATTTAGCATAGAAATGACATGTCTGTGGTGGGAATACCATTGCATCAGCTACTGTAGGAGGATGGGAACCTGCCATATATCACATTAAACTGTTGGTGCCTCTAGCTCAATCTTGTCTGCATCAGAGATAAGGAATCTCTTTTACCCGGGAGGCCTTGTTCTCTTGGGAATGCACACATACCATGTTAACTTTTTATGTCTCACACATTTAATCAAAGTTTCTCTCTGTGCTGCATAATGTGAAAAGCTCCCCACCTCCCACAGTATGCGGCAGAAACAAATGATCTCTTTCCTCCATGGGCAGTTTGATGTACTTCCATGCTGTATGACGGAAAGGCTCCCTATTCCATACTGGTGTGCTATAACTTGTGATCATGCCTGGGTGGGCATCAGCATTCTCTTCTTACAATATTCTCCCTACTTCCTAGCCACTCTGCTGCTTAACTTTATCAAAGATGTCAGCTCAGCAATGGGGGAAAGTAAGCCTGGAGAGAGAGGGTGGAGTCTCAGTAGAAGCCTGTGGAAAAGATGTTTCCAGTCCCTGGTCTATGTTGAATGGCAGTGACTCCACAGTTTCAAACTGATCTTTCACAGGTGTGCCTGGATGGACTAGAGTTTGAACGTTGGTCTGTCTCTGAGCTGTGGCTCATTACTTAAAGATAAAAATTAGAGTTTCTAAAGGATTGTCAGAATTTCGTAAGTAATTGCAGCAGGAGTAATAGCTTATATTTTAAAAGTGACACAGTACAAATACAATTCTAAATCATGCTTTCATAAGTACAATATGCTTACTAGACAGGCTGAGTAGCATTACGTGTAGAATTAATGCTCTTTGTATTCTCTGGTACGACAGAAGAAGGAATAGAGCCCAAATCAGAAAGAACACAGTCATGAGAATAATAAAGGCACTGCTTCGTCCTTTCTTGTCCTTAGGATTTCCGGGAGAAAAATACAGATCATATGCGGCCAGATATTGTGGCACTCCTAAGAAGCAGCAAAAGTGCCTTCATCTGTGGAATGATAGGGATTGATCCTGTGGCTGTGTTCCGCTGGGCAGTCCTCAGAGCTTTCTTCAGAGCTGCAGTTGCATTTAGGGAGGCTGGAAGGAGGTACACTGAAAAGAAACCTGGTAGGTGTCTCGCCTTTCATATAGAATTATTTTTTTCCTCTTGCATCTCTAAAGACTGTGCTTTTGATAACTAATCTAAGGCGAGATCTTCCATTGTGAGAACTACTGAAATATTTTATATGTTTTATATATAATCTTTAAAATACATTTTTTTCCAAAGATCATTATAGTTTAGAATGACTGTGTGGACTGATGGGACAACCTTTTTTGCAGGATTTTTCTGGGAGTGTATGAATTATACACAGATTTTAGTAACATATTAAGCATTCATGATCAAAATACTTTTTTCTGAGAGGTGGAGTCTTTTTTTTTCTTTTCTGAGCAAAAGAAACCACTTTAAATCATACCACTATGTAAGCAGTAGCTTATTAAGGTGTAGCTGGCTGAAACCTATTGCTTCCTTTCCTGTTGAGGAAGACAGGGTAAAGTAAAGGAAATGCTTAGTGCATCATCATGCAATGAAATGCTGGCTTTGCTTGATTTGTGTAACACTTCTGTACGTAAGTTCCTTACCTAACACAAAATTAGACAATACTCTTGTGTTCTTTTTTGGAAAGAAGTCTCTGAGAGCTGTTAACGGTCCAAACTCTCCAGTGAATCTGGAACTGCTCTTGGTCACATAGAAATTCTCCAATTTCTTCTGAATTCAAAAACATGAATAAGAATTTTCTTCTGCTCCCTTTTGCTACTTTCCACTGTTCCTAAAAGGGTTTTGGCATAGTGACCAACACAGGGACAGTTCATTCTGGCCACTAGCCTTGGTATGACTAGGAGTGCATGTACAGTTGGCCTTCCACTTTCATGGGTTTCCCCTTTGCAAATTTGATTATTTGTGAATGTGTAGCTCCTCACTGCCCTTCCTCTCCGTCACCATGACTTGCCCAGATTTTCAAAGCTGGTAAAATCAACCTAGTTTTAGAAGAAGCAGCAGCAGCAGCCAGCTGTGACCCAGCTCCTAGCCTCGCTTCTCTTTCTCCCCTGTTCCTGTCCTCCCAACAGCACCAGCCCCTACCCTCTTTTACAGTACATCCCATGATCCAGCTTACCGTCCCTGTTCTCTCCTCCTCATCCCCCATCTGCTCTTCTGCCCACAGTACCAGCCCCTGCTTTCTTTTACTGCACGCCCTGTGATACAGCTGCTCAGCCCAGTTCTCCTCCTCCCCGCATCTCCCATCCTTCCAGCAGCACTACCTTCTTTTACTGCACAACCCCTAATCCAGTTTCTTGCCCAACTTCTCCTCTCCCTCATTCCCCTCCCTCTCAGGGGAAGGAGGAGGAAAAGTGGAGAGAGGAGCTGGATTGCAGGGTTTGCAGTAAAGGAAGGCAGAAGCTGGTGCTGTTCGGAGGATGGGAGATGGTGGAGGAGGGAGAAGAGGAGAAGTGGGGTAGAGAGTCAGATTGTGGAGTGTGCAGGAAGAGAAGATAGGGGCTGGTGCTGTTGGGAGGACAGGAAACAGGAAGAGAAGGAGGGGAGGATCTGGATTGGCCATCGCCATGGCTGGTGATTGCTTAGTCCTAGGAGGCAGGTGGGTGTCAAAAATCTTAGTCTCAATTTTTCCACATTTGTGAGGTTCCTGTGCCTCCCACCTCACAAAAGTGGATGGCCAACTGTAATTGCACTTGCACATTGCATATTAGCATGGAAGGGAAATGGTTTGCTTAGGCCATAAATAGATGCTGATCAGTAGTCCGTTTACAGTCTATAAGAAATGATACAATAAAACTTCTCTGGTGTTTTAAAAATACAAAATGTGCCTTTATTTAATACAAAAGGTATATCCCAGCTATGAGCTTTGGAGCAGCCTCACTTTTTCCCAAGATATTGGAGTAAAGGAACAAGCATAATCTGGTATATATTTTTCTTCTTTCCAAGGCCTTCCAGAAAATCCTTTTTGAAGATCCCATTTCTTAGTGCATATTCTCTAGCTCAATAAAACAAACTATAGATCTGAATTGTAAGTGTGGGGGACAGAACTCTAAAAGTATATCCTTCACCGTCTTTGAGGATGTTTTCTTTCAAGTGCACATGGGATATTATGAGGCTCATTGATGTCCTTCCTGTGCTGAATTTTTTTTTGAGCTTTTTGATTTTCAGATTTGAATTTTTTTTCACTTGAATTCTTTCTAAGTTTTACTTATTCCTTTGTTGTTTTCATTTATTAATATTTCTTCTGGTAAGGCTGTTTAGGGACTTTTTCCTCTGAAGGGCTTCTTTAAAAAATATATGTATTGTGTAGGCAAGGTGATTGACATTGACGGTCACTCATTGTGCCTGCTGTGTTTGAGTGAAGAACACAAGATCAATTCCTGTAGCAAAATATTTACAGGTGAGGTTCAATGCAGCAGAGCTTCTGGAGGAGGATACAACATTACACCCTCTGGGTTTTCAAGTGCTTTAGCCTTCTGTCTTCATTGCACTGCTGACTGCCACAGGTCTAAGAGGATCTGTGTTTTTTGCTGGTTAGAGGAGAGACTCTTGTGTTGTTGCAGTTAAAGGTTCACTGGATTACTAGTGCAGTTATACTTTGATACCAGTTGGAGAAGAGTGTCACTTCTACACAGTATCAAGAGGAACTCTTTGAGAGCAGTAATGATGCCAGTAGTCATGTTACTTGAGATCCCTGTCTCCAGTCTGTGAAAGATGACCGTATGGTTCCAAGTCACTGCTCATGTACCATTACAGACTAGTCACAAAGTCTCAAGCAGATGTTAATTATGTGGGAGCATTGCTTTCCTTCATTATGGTATGGCACGTCCATCTCCATGTAGCTTGTTAGTCTCCCATATGTGCGAATCAAACAGAAGACAAGTTGCTCATTTATAACAGTATTTTTTCAGTAGCCCTTTGTGAACTCACACAATTCACTGATTTCCTTTCTTGTGATCCTGCCCGTTCTTTACCTTTCAGTCTTCATTGTGGTGAACCAGGCACTGAAGGAGATTGGTCTGAATGGTGTGAGTGATAAATGATCCCACCTGAAAAAATTGGATAGATCTAATAGATCTAGAAGATTGTCAGCAAATATATGCAAATTCACCAATGGCCACTTGAAAAACTACAGCTGCAGATACTCAATCTATTCTTCTGTGATGGAAGTATTTATCTATCAGCTGCATAGCTTTCCAGGCAAAAATTAAGGCATAAAAATAACTTCCCAGCTAGGAGAAAACATGCACACTGCATGTTTGTACAGAGCACATACTTATCTGTTTTTGTTGTGAATGGACATGATGGGATTCTGATCTCACAAAAATCTCATCTTTTTGTTAGTAACGTAGGCAATGTGAGGAGAAATAGAATGAAAAGAGAAGAGAAATTTTAAATTCACAGTTCTAGTGGATGAATGCTTGTATTCATTTGGCAAGTACTGATTTGACCCTAAAGAAACATAATGTATGAGTTTTCATCCAAGATTTTTGGTCCTTCCTGTATTAGAAAAGACCAGTTTTCAGTATTGTAAAAAATAAAATGCTAATATAACTGGGTAGTTTTTTTTTTAAAAGAAGAAAAGATCAGGGGAGAGCAGGAATTTCCCTTTCGTAGGATATTTTTGTAGATTCCAAAAGTGGTTTCACTCCAGGACAAAGAGCATGTATCATGCTAATCTATGTAAACCTAAATCTAAATGGTATCTCTGTCTAGGTTAAAAAGAAAAAAAGAAAAAGCTAGGAGGCAGTTTTCAGTGGGAAAGTAATGAGGAAGGAGTGTCTAATGCAGAGTGACTGTGTGTGGAACTCAGGGGAAGACAAGCAGTCTTATGGAGATCTAGCAGAAGACTGAGGGCAGGGAAATTATTAACCATATGTGGACATCTGTTCACCCTAACACACCATTGTTTTATGCTTATAAGTAGCAGTACCCATTTCTAATCAGAGGAAGGCAAAGGCAGTCACTTTCTGAACAAATCTTGCCAAGAAAACCCTGTGATAGGGTCACTTTAGGATCTCTGTAAGTTGGAAATGACTTGAGGGCACACAACAACAGCCCAGGTCTAAAAACATCACGGCCAGTGTACAGCACACAGTTGGTGAGAGTTAGTCCACTGCTAAAGCAAATTGGTCTAATGCTTATAAAATTTGTTTTAATAGCAGCTAGAGCATGTCCGAGTGTATTTGTTGTCCCCCCCTCAGTTTTAATGAATTGTATCTGATACAATTGCTGATATATCTCTGATAATGAACATGTCACATGCACACACCAGTACATGTTCATGACTATGCACAACTGTCAGTTTAACTTTCTTCATTTTTTTTCTGCAATGGTTGTAGCTTTTATCTATACGTATGTGGAACTTCATCTCATGGCCAGTCAGGAAGCAGTGTGAAAGGTGATCTGAGAGAGATTTTAGAATTTTCCTCTAGAAAACGATCAGTTACATTCATGGTACAAGTGGGAGGCATCTCATGCCTGTGTCTAGTTTAGCTTGTTTGGTTACTTCATTTTTTTTTTGTTTCTGTGAAAGTGACATTGAACAATTTCTGAAACTATCTCTTTGCTCTGTGTAAATACATTTGATTTAAAGCTAATATTTATTTGCAGTATTGTCTTCTGCAAAATGTTTGTACTTGTGTTCTTGTAGTATAGCATGTAATCCGTATCTGAGGCTTTGCAAATGCAGACAGATTCAACTGCCAAAGTCTTGTTGCATCTTCTGCAGATTTTAATGATACTGTAGTCCAGGCGTGGGCAAAATGCACCATTGGGGCCCCATGTGGCATCCAAGGCTATTTTTTGTACTGTTAGGTTTTCCAAACTTCCCAGGCAACAGTTTCTGCTCAAAAAGGGGTGAACAGACTCTCCTGAAAGCCTCTACCCATGGCAATTCATCTTTTAAATACGTTGTAGTACCATTAGATGTTTTTTAAAAAAACTGTTTTTCAAACAATAGTGATATTCCAGATACTTTCAGTTTTGTTTTTTCCTTTCCTTTCCTTTCCTTTTGGTATATGTGTGTGTGTGTGTGTGTGTCTGGCACTCTCTTTGACCCTCTGAGGCACAAAATTGCTCCATTGCATTTGCCCACGCCTGCCATGTATGCATCCTTATATTGGCAAGTTTTATTCTGGTAACTGAAAATACTACTTTTTCATATTTTCCCCATCCCAATATTCAGTAAGAAAAGATCAGCAGTCCATACTAAAACCTGATTAGACTTTTCCACACCAATGAGATAGATTTAAGGATCAGAGTGTAAGAATGCAAACACTGATTTCTTAGTTTTGTGATCTTGAGGTTGTAAAGAACTTCTTGGATCCAGAGATGATTTGCACCATCATAATGTCTGTGCAGAGTTGGTCCAATATTATATTTTGGTACAATTCTACATGTATATCTTATTTCAAACATTATTGTCAAGATCATGCTACACAATTGAACAGCTTATAGAATTTGCAGCAGAGACTGTCTCAGGTATAGGGCATGTATTTCTGTTTGAACTTATGTTTATGTTGTTTTTAGTATTTGATGTTATTTCCACTGTAATCTCTATTTCTTATTACATACCTGTTTGTGCTTGCTTGGTGCAGCGAAGACAGCAAGAGACAAGAATCTGTAGTCCTAACCATTTTGAAATGGCAGTTAAAATGAGATTATTTTAATCGAATTACCTTTTGAGCACAAAGGATAAATATACAACACCCAGTTCGAAAGGAGCGTTTTTGCTGTGTTTGTCCTATTGTATGCTACAATATTCTGAAATCTGTTTGGTCAGATTCAACCCATCATTCAACCTCTTCTTCTTAGTCCAAAGACAGAAGTGCCCCAAATTTGTAATCCAGTGGCTCCACATGTCCATAACAATACCATCAGAGCTCATAGCATCAAAAAAAAAATATTATGGTGTCCTTGGGTCACGGCAGGAATTAGTCCTGCAGAATAAAATGTCAGTCTGTTGTATTAGTATGTTGTACAAGTTAAACTGAAAGAGTCTTGAAATGTTTTGTTTGTCTGGCTGCAGAATTACTTCCACTTAGCTTATCTCTTCCAAGTTACACTGCACCATTAGCAACCTGTGCTTTACCTCAAATTAATAAAACACATGTGCTCAAAAGTAAAGGAACTTTAATAAAATTGGAACCCGAAATGAAGTCTGGCTACTGAAAAAGACCAATTCACATAATGAACTGCAGTTGCAGGATTTTGGGATTATCAGATCTAAAGGCTAAAGCCCTCTTTATGTAGGAGCCATAAATACTGATGATGCAGTATGATAATAGAACCAGTAGCAATTATTATACATATTGTTTGGAGTTTCCATGTAACTTATTTGTTAGTATACCCCATCCTATATTGCTTCAGTATTAACCATTAGAATCAGTTTTTTAAAGTGCAGTGCCTAATACTGCATGTATTGGAATTGTGTTCAGATTATTATAAATCTGAAGAAGTCCTCAGATTTTTATAAATTATCCATGTGAGTGAGCTAATAGGTCTCTTTGAGGTTTAATCTTTAACCATTCAAATCTAGGATGTGTCATATTTTATGAAAATAGCGTGATGTAACTATAAACCCATATCAAAGCCACACAATATAATCTGCAGTGCAGTTTCACTCTTGATCCTAGGTAAAATCAGTGGGTTAATAATTATTTGAGCTGCAACACCCCTTTAAGCTCCAGAAATTTGCCTTGCGGTAGTTCAAGACAAGATCAACCCATCTTGTCTTGTGCATTCAACAGGAATTGCTTAGAAATAGGAAGCTGTTGTCCATAGGCAGAAAGCAGTCATGACTTTTGAATAACTGTGTGTCAATACAGCAGTTGTCCGCACTGTGTTTGACTCTTCCTTGGTTTCTGCTTATGTAATCTTTCTCTTCTCTCCATGTTTTTGTTTTTGTTTTGCTTCCCAAGGGCATGATGATGCGGTTTTGAAAAGTGTGGATAGTTTTAGCTTTCTCCATCACCCAGTTCATCAGAGGAGCTTAGAGATCCTGCAAAGATGCAAAGAGGAGAAGTACAGTAAGGCGCCATATCCCACCATCTCTCTGACATGACACTCACACACAGCAGGAAATGGAAACCAGGAGCATGTGGAGGAGCAAGGACAGGCAGCCATGCTTGGAATCATTTAATGCAGAACCTAGTGTCCTCTTTAATGACAAGATATGAGAGAGATTTTAGTGCCTTTCAAGTGGGAATTTTTAGGTGCTGTGGAGGTCAGAGGTTTGAAATGGGTGCTCTGACCTTTACATTAATCTAAAAAATGTCTCCAGTGTACAGACCTGACTAAGGCATGGAGCTGTTTTACCAAAAATAATTGTGGGTTGATTTCCAGGTGTTCCAAGAGGTTGATTAAAAGTTTTTTTTTTTTAATAGCAATGACTTTTAGATACCAGGAGGAATATTTTAATACTCACTAATATTCTGGGCACAGCTAGGATTTTTCAGTGGGATTTGACCAAAACTTGGGTCTTCTTACTATTCTACCATAATATGTACATGTGGATCTAAAAAAGAAATTCTCTTCAAAACTCCTGCAGTTTCCCAAGACTCTAGTGCAACCTGTATGAAATGTTACACCTGTAGAAGATTCGTTTTGCAGATCAGAACAGCAGAGATGCACTTGGTCTCCATTTCCTTCTCTTCACTTCTGTTTGTTACATAATGAACTAGTCCTGCATGAAAACCAGGCCCGTTTGTTACTAATGATGGCTGGATTCCTCTTGTGGGAGTTAAAGGGATCCGGCAGCATGAAACATAACACCCTCTGCCATAAAGAGTAGCACATGGTTTTTTCTTCTTTATAACTACATTGAGAGCCTACTTAAGGTTGCCATAACGCTAGCTTGCTCATTAAATAGCTTTGCCTAAGCGGTAATGATTTCATCTCAGTGATCAGGTGTGTTGCCATGATAGACTCTTTGAACAGGAGATAATAAAAAAATTATTGAAAGTTTGCCTGATAACTGGAAGAGAAAATGTTTCATCTTTGCAGTAAGTGTTAATGCACTATATCCAAGGAAAAGTGTAAGCCTTTTATCTCCATTTAACATTTGATGTACCACAGAGGTTTACAGAGACACCGCATTGCTGCTAGCCTTCCTAAAGGAAATGTTTCTATTTATGTTGAGTATCTGCTGGCGTACCTCCCCTTCCCTCCAAAAAGTTTTTTGCTTCCTCCGAAGGGGAAATGGATATTAATTATTAATGTTGATTTTGAAAACTGAACAGATGGTACAGGCTGAGAGGGGAAAAGTGAATGCATCTTAACTAAAATTGATTTCCCCATACATTTCACAGTGTTTGCTTATAAGTTTTTAGTGAATTAACCTGAGACTGTCATAATAGCGTGCTCCAATTCTGGATGGAACTTCATTAAAAGCTACCCTCCTGAATCAGGCCAAAAGTTCATCTAGTCCATTATCATCACTGAGATACATTTGACTGGTGTAACTACTGCATTGTAGGTGGTAGTGGGTGCAATGATAGTAGGAGTAAAAAGCTTTCAGACACAGCAGCATTATTGGAAAGATCAAGCTGTCTCCTATATCTGCAGTGCCTCCCTTCTGGGTGGTTTCTCAAAACTAGGGTGCTCCGGGAAGGCTGCCTTGGAAAATTTAGTGTACCATAAGTGATTTTCCAAGGCAGCCTTTCTATCTGGCCTCAAGAACCTATTTGGAAGCCAGGTATTGAATAAATAGCTCAAGAAGTGGCAAGTTTCTCTCCCAAGAGCTTTATCTCATTTCCCCTGTCATCTCTGTGCAGCTCTGCAAAAAATTCACTATGCTGCTTTAACGGACCATTATGCCAGCATAACAGACCATTAAACTAGCATAACATAACAGAATTCTGGCCTTATGATCGGCTTCCTGCCAACTGACTTGGGGAAGCTTGAAGCCAACAGCCTTCCCTTGTTTTTTCCTCAGTCTCATATTCAGGGAGATACTACCTGAGAAGTTCCATCCAGCCACGGCGAAAAATGTTGTTGATCAGACATATTTATCTGATCCTGAATAAACATTAAAGCTAGAAGAGACTGCCACATTTTGTGGTAATAATAAGCTATTTTAGGTTTAGGTGAAAGTATTTTTTTCCTTTTGAGCCTGCTGTCAATCAGTTTTGCTAGGCAAACTTGCATCTAATTGTTAAAAGAGCAAAAATATTGCTCCATCTACTTTCCACTCTGTCCTTAACATTCAAGACATTTATTACACTTCCCCCACACATATTTTTTCTAACCAGCCCCCACCCCCAAAATTTCAGGCTTTCCCCATCAGAGTCAGTGCCTCACTCCCAGACTACTTTAGTTGCTTTTTCTCCCCTTTTTCCAAATCTTTTGTATCTTTTTTCAACATGGGGTGGCCAGAACTACGTGCAGCATTTTCAAATGTAGTTGCACATAGATTTCATTTAATGATATTCAAATAACTGATATGTTTACTATGTTTACTTATATTGAATCTTATTTGTCATTTTATGACACATTCATCCAGTTTAGAGCAATTCACAAGGAGAACAGAGGTGACTACTACCAAGCTGTAATTTTACTACATTGTGCATCTAGAGATATCTGTGTTCTCTCAAAAGCAGAAAGTTACAAAAAAAGAATTAGTTACGTACATAATGCTCAAAGTTACCAGTTGCCAAAATATGTTGTGAACTCATCCACAGCTCACTGGCTATTTTATAACTCTGAATAGTTTGATGTTTTCTGCAAACCTAGCTGTGTCACTGCTAACTTCAGGTCACTCATGAATAAACAGCATCCGTCTTGATATAAATCTTTGTGCTATCCCATTGCTTGTTTCCCTTTAGTTGATTCTTTCAGTCTATCATTAAAAAAAATGTATTTGTCCATAAGATGACCTGTCTCCTTAGCCTGTGGTTGAGGGAGAATCTAGTTTGCATGTAGTGATTTTGTCATCTGAAAATGAATAGTTTCATAGAAGGAGGTGACTGAATTAGTTCTAGTCAAACATAATAGGATCGTACACTTCCAAATCTACAATGAAGCTGGAGTTTTGGCTTGTTCAGTCACCTAATGTGTGCAGTGTTGGTTATCAAGTCAAATTAATGGGCCTTAGAGTGGCAGTTATTGTAAGTACTAAGTGTGAAATAAATTTATTATTTCTTGCATTTCAGTTTATTTTTATTGAGATCGTTTAGTCAGAGAAGAAGTGGTAATACTAGACTTTACCTCTTAGGAACTGATTAGTGTTTTTCTAGTTTTAACTACTTTCCTTAGACGAGGTAAATCAAAGCAGACAATTTATCTTGGAAATCTTATGTTGGCATT
Organism: Ctenosaura bakeri; assembly: GCA_948474755.1. Taxonomy (NCBI): domain Eukaryota; kingdom Metazoa; phylum Chordata; class Lepidosauria; order Squamata; family Iguanidae; genus Ctenosaura; species Ctenosaura bakeri. Next base: position 237,100 of record CAOLHI010000035.1, on the reverse strand, counting down.
GCCTAAAATTTTGTAACTTTTCATACAGATGTTTGACTGTAAGGATTCTATTGTTAATGATCCCTGTATTGTACATTCACAGTAGCCATTTTTTCTGGTTTTTCCCCCTACTTTTTAAAGCAGGAAAGCTGAATGAAACAGCGGGTTTATGTTTTCAGTTATGTCACATTAATTGTTATTTAGCTCCTGATACAAACCTATTTTGAGAATGCCTCTTAAACCAATGCTAATGTTAAGATTGGTAGTGTAGATTCAACCCCATATTCTTGTATTTTCAATTAGAAGGAGCTTCAGTTGTTAGTCCGCAACATGGAAAACAATATGTATGTTACTGTCTGGAGTTTTGTATCAGAGGCAGAAACCTGTTGCATCATCTTTTGTTGGTAGAGCAGAATTCCACAGAACTGGGCTTCAGCAAACTTAATTTGACAATAATTTGAAGTGTTTATATTCTCTACTGTTGTGAAAAGATTAGCAAAAAATGGAATTTGGAAGGAAAGAAGCAACTGGCACAAACAAATGAGCTATTCACAAGCAGAATTATGTATTTCATAGAATTATGTCTTTCAATAATTCTACTTCTTTCCTTGTAAATTCTTTGGATTGACTCAGTTGTAGAGGGCAGTGTTCATAATGCTAGGAAAGCTTGACTGACAATGTTCTTTCTGGACTTTTTTCCCTTTGAGAATAGAGATCTGTGTCTGTTCTTTAAACTGCTTTAAAATATGATTCCTATATAGGATTGTAAGTAAATTCTGTGGTAAACCAGCAGATTAGCTTGTGGTTTCCTTTATTTAAATGTATGACATCATATTAGCAGCCATGGCTCCTCTTTTACAATCCTCTACCCCTCCCTCATTCCCAGCATGTTATCATTTTCAGCGCATTGTTGCAGGTTGGTGGTCTTTTCATCTGACACAGCAGGAGTTTCTTTCTCACGAAACAGAATGTTAATGTTTTTGTTGATATGCTGCTACAGGTATTGCCCGAAAACACCCAAGAACACCCCTTTCAGACCTTCAGGGAGTTAACACTATCAATGAAAAAGCTCAGCGGTAAGTTAGATGATGTGATAAATGAAACTGCTGAAGAAAGACTGCGGTGAAACAATGACTGTTTTTATTAAATGTCTGCCATTGATCATTGTCATTTATGAAAGCTAAACATTTTTTTGTATTTTTATTTTCCATAATCTAGTGATACATATGGAGTTGGCTGGAATAGCAGGATGGGTGTCCACAGAGCCGGCTTTCCAACCATAGTGGTTTCCTTGATAAAGATGGAATATTTGTGAATTCAACTAACAGCAAGCTTTTGGAGAGAGCTCATGGGATTCTCATGTTAGTGCATACCGGTATTTTCCTTTTGTTAAAAGGTGATCTGTATGGGACAAGCTAGGTCCTGATGAGATTTCTCTTTCCTCTTCAGCATCTATCACCTGAAGCATCCAAATTACCATTTGAAAATTCTCAAGATACACCCATTGGTCAGAGTGAGACAGCTGTCTCAGGCAGCTGCTTTTAGCTGTCATGAAGGGGCAGAAAATTATTAACCACTTAATTTGTAGCTGTCGTATTTTTCTGTCAGGATTGCATAGAAGTGCTTATGGGATTTTCTGCATCATCTACAAAAACAACTTGGCTGGCTTTTAGTTCTCTGCATCTTGACTTGGGTGAACCATTTGGTCTTCTGTTTCAGCCATCAAAATGTGTAGTACCCTGAGATACTGTATGTAGGACAGGGAGGCATTCTGGGAGATGTTCTACGCACTTAAAGATTCCCCATCCCATCCTCGGGAACTGATTAAGTGACCATGATAAACATTATGAAAACATTCCTTGTGGACATGACCTCCTGGGATTAAAATTAAAAGAGTTTGCAGAATTCTCTTTATAGATTTTTATGTTAGTATTGTAATAAAATTAGATTGTCCCATATATTATCTAGGTGTGCCTTAAAGGATGCAAATAAATAATTCAGTGTCTGTTTAGATGAATTACTCATCAAAGAATGCAGTGCTGTGTTTTTCAGAACATGAAAAAGATCTCCTTGTGATGTTGTATAGGTTTGAAAAAAGGTCCATAAAACTTAGCATTTTTGACAGTTCAGTTTCTTTTCAAAATAACTTTCTTCTGCATCTAAGAAATAGGAGAAAGGAATGTAGGGGCTCAGGCATAATTCCAGATATGTCCATGTAGCACAAAAACTTATTTTGTGTTATATCTGAAGAAGACTTTGAGTCATTAAAAGTATATCTACTAGCAGTATGTGTGTCTCTACTAAATTAATGTAGTTCTTACCACTTTTTGTAGGAGAAACAAGAACTTCAAAGCCAAACCTAACCTTCCAAAGGTGAGAAAATTCTCATAATCTGTGCCAAGAAATGCTAGTGTTCATAATGTAAAACTGCTTACTGCATTGTTGTTTACACTGATATTTTCTCTTTGTAAAGTGCTTTGGGCTTGTGAGCCACTTTTGAATGATACTTAGTTATAGCAATAGCATCCAATAACTCCACCACAGTCCGTCATATCATCATATCAATAAGAGAGGGACTCATACTCACCTCTGCCTACAGCTATCACAGGGGCATTATCCAACAGCAGTCATTCTGGCTGGAGACTCCAATTCATGGGCTGATGCCCTCAGCAGATCCAGCTGCCTTTGACACAGATCATTCCTACAGTACTCAGTGGTTCTCTGTCTCTTCCACTGTTGGGGATATCCTGCCATGGACCTCTTTGCCTCTCCCACAAATGATCAGTGCCCTTGATACTGCTCCAGGGAAGGATTACGTTAAATTGGATTTGATTACTAGATGAGATTGCTGTGAGGCAATATATAGATGATGCTTCCAATGAAAACCACTTCAGAACTGCAGTTGGTTCAAAAGATGGAGATCAGATTGTTTCGAGGTGGTCGTCTTTTACATGTATTAAAAAGTCTTCACAGGCTTCAGTTGTTTTCCTGGACACAGTTCAAAATGTTGGTTTTTCATCTATAAAGCTCTAAAAATGGCTGGAAACTAAGCCATGAATCTGCCATAAATTGAGACTCTTCTCAAAGTGTCCCAACCTTTGAAAGTTAGGTAGCATGGATTCCATGGACAAGCCATTTTTTGTTGTAACACACCCCACCAAGGAATGCTATCCATAAACATCACCTAGCATGTAGTGTAATTTATTTTTTTTTAAGATACAGATTAAGAATTTGTTTCCTTAAGGAGTTGAGAAGGTCAGTTCAGATTCTTTTGTACTGCAGGTTTTAGGCTTTGTATACATATTTTTAACTTGATTGCTTTCTTAATTTAGTTTTAATCTTTAATTTTTGTGAGTCCCCTCTGAGACAACATTCTTACAAATGAATAGTGTGCTGGTTTTTTTTTTCTTGATTGTCATTATCACTTCAAGTCATTTCTGGCTTATAGCAATTGTAAGGTGTCACAGGGTTTTCTGGGGCTGAAAGTGTGTGACATGCCCAAGGCCACCCAGTGGGTTTCCATGGCTAAGCGGGGAATTGAATCCTGGTGTCCAAGATTGTAGTTCAGCACTCAGACCACTCGGCCACAGTGGCCACAGTGGCTCTCTTTATCCTGATTACCATTGTTTAATATCCAATATTGGAGACAGGGACTTTCAGGGACATTCAGAATTTGTAGCCAGAGACTTAGCATTGTCACAAACCCTTAAATCAGTGGTTCTCAAACTTTTTACTTGTGACCTACGTGAGGATTTTGCACACACACCCCTACTCCATGTCACACGCACACCGTGTTCTATCCTATGCCTCTCTCTCTCATGCTGAGTTCTCATGGTCACTACGGGGTATGTACCTGCTATGCTAACAACAGAACATTTGTAGAAGCTGGATGGGAAGAGCATTCAAATAGAGAAGCCAATTTTTGCTACTTCTGATGTTGGAGGAAGGCATAACAGGGGAAAATGCTTTGTGTCACTCTTTTACAGAAACCAGTCAATCCTCAATGGTTATGCGCACATGCGCATGCACACACACACAAGTTTGCCCTTCTTTTTCACATTTACTGTACTTGCAGGCTGACTTCTCTTGGGCTGTCCTTGAGCAACTGTTGCACCTCCCCTTAGAGTTCTGCCCCACAGTTTGAGAACCACTGCCTTAAATCTTGCACAGATTTATATTCATATACATTCACATTTGTTCATGATTCTCATAACCCAAGTTACCTCTTGTTTTTCTGCTTCCTCAGCACCTGCTCGATGTGAAATCACTCAAGCACCTTGCAAACTTGACTCTGCATGACCGTATCACAAAATCTCTCCTCCATCTTCACAAGAAAAAGAAACCCCCAAGCATCAGTGCGCAGTTCCAGGTCAGTTACAACTATTAATTTCAGCAAATGTAATGTCATGGGAAGATAATGTTGAGATTTGCTGAACTACCGTGTAATGTAAGTTGGTAATGTGGGACCAGTTCCTTTCTTACGTATACTAAAGAGAACAAAGAACACTAACAGAAACGGAAAATGTTATAGATCTAATCAGGAAGCATAGGTATGAGAGGAGTGAGTGAGCATATCTCAGAAGAGTAGTCCAACAGTCCACTGCCTTGACCAGTGTTTGCAGGTGAGCAGTACTGCATAATCATGTGGTAGCCTAATTTGTTTTTGGAAGGCAGAGCCTTATCAGGCGTCAAACAGCTTCACTCTTATCAATTCCCCACTTTGTGTGAGCCTTTCCTCCTCAGCATAAGTTAGCCAAGTAGCTGACCTGCATTAAAGAAATCATGGCTTTTTTGTGTGCTTTACAGCTTCTTTCAAAATCAACTTTTCAGGGGCCATTACTAGAGAAGGACGCCTGGGTCTGTGATAGAACACTTGCAGTGCATGCAGAATTTTCCACATCCAGTTATTTTAACCTCAGCACAGAGGAGTTTTGGCAAGATTTATTCAGATGAGGTTCACCATTGCCTTCCTTTTAAACTAAGAGAGCATGACTTACCAAAGGTCCTCAGTTAAAATGGATCTGAGATAGGCAAATCTGCTTTGTGTGATAGAATATGCAGCCTTCTCTAATGAGATTCTTTGAATGACATGTGTGTTGTTCTTAATTACAATGCAATGAAATGCATATGCAGGGTTATTGGAATGTGGTGGCAAATATACATAGTTGTAGAATGTATCTAAGGGTCTGTAGCTAAAAATGATTGTGGACATTACATTATTTTTCATAGCCTAACATGAAAGTACACCAAAGTTAGTATACTAACTTTAAAACAAAGTTGTTATTCAGTTGTAGAATTACTGTTTATATCTTTGGAGAAGCATCCAGTGCTTGCTACTTCACTAATATTTAAAACTGGAATCTTTTTCAGTTAGGATACAGGGTCCGAGGTAACTATGAGTTTGTCTCATGTTTCAGGCTCATTCCCTGTGGCTTTTGGAATGAATTGAGCAACGATATTGAGCCGCTGTGTGGGATGTGCCTGGAAATGCAGTCTGCTGAATTGAATTATTGTACAGCAGTGGTTCTTACCCTTTTTTTTTTTTTACTGGGGACCCCTTGTAAATATATTTTGTTGTTGGGGATCCCCAAGACTTAAGATTTAAATATTTAAATTTAAATATTTAAAGAGTTGTTTAAATATTCAAACATGTATTTATTTATTAAAGGCTTCTGGAGACTAGGATTCAAACACTGGGTGACCTTAGTCAAGTCACATTCTCTCAGCCTCAAATGAAGGCAAAGGCAAATCCCCTCTGAACAAATCTTGCCAAAAAAAACCCCCGTGATAGGTTCACCGTAGAGTTGCCATAAGTCTGAAGTACCTGAAGCTAAGTGCTTCTGATAGGGGAAGGTTCTTTCTAGCCATCGTGTCTCTCCTCTTTGAAAACTGACTTACAGTGACCCTAAGGTGGAAGGGGGCGTTCTTGGCAAGTTTTGTTGCCTTTGCCTTTCTCTGAGGGTGAAATAATGTGATTTGCATGATGGTGATGTCACCTAGTGGATTTCCATGGTCAAGTGGGGATTTAAACCCTGGTCTAAGTGATAAGCTGGGCACATGCAGATGTCTGCTGTTGTGTCCCTTTCACCAGAGACATGGTAACAGAGTGGGGATACAGACCCCAAAACTGCTCCCTCATTTGCAAATGAGGGAGCAGTTTAGGCATGCCCACATGCCTACTGCCCACACCTCCTGCTACCTCTCCCTAACAGAAGAGACATAGCAGCAGGCGCATGGATGTGCCCAAACTACTCCCTCGTTTGCAAATGAGGGAGCAGTTTCAGCACCTGCACCCCCCTGCCGCCATGTGCCTGTTGCTGCCACTGCTGTTGGTGTCCAGCAGCAAGGCTTCATGGATCACCCGTGAGGGCTCCGTAGACCCCCGGTTAAGAACCACTGTTGTACAGTATATGGCAAAGCCATGTTTCTTGTCTCTGCAATGCTACAGTAAAATCAGAGTTCCTATTCCATGTATTGTAACATAACATGTTAAAAGCAGGATTGGTAGAGGCTTGGCAAAATATTATTTTTTGGCTAGGAAAACTGTTGCAGAAATAAAATAAATATATATTTATTATTTTACTCCTTACTTTAGGCCTCACTTACCAAACTGATGGAGACTCTTGGTCAGTCAGAACCTTACTTTGTCAAGTGTATCAGATCCAATGCTGAAAAGGTAAAACAGAGCTACTACACGCCAAATGATCTACAGCTAAAATTGAAGCTTCTGTGATTTGTTATAGGATAGCATTATAACTTAAAGGTCACTTATTTTATTTAGTGTCATCTTGTTCTCTGAGATCAGTTTAGGAATAATGCTGCTTACGAGTCTCCTTTGTATCAGCTAGTTCTAAGTTCTTCCCTTAAGGAAAAAAATCCCATCTTTTTTTAACAAACACATAAAATTATTGATGAAATTAAGGTTTGTTGGTCAAATGTCTTTGACAGCAACCAAGCAGTGCCTTAGTAGCAGGGATATTATGCCTTAGTAGCAGGGATATTTAATGGATATAGCAGTTTATTCATCAATAAATATTATCAAAATTAATTCCATGGGAAAGGATGGTATTTTGAAAATCATCAAAATTGCTTTGAATGAAAAGATCAGAAACAAGAAAAATAAGGGGCCCCTGGTTACTTGAGGCTGCACTTAAATATAGATTAATTGTGAATTCTGATGAAGCCCACCTTAGATTTGACATTTGCAGATTTGACAAACTATTAAATCAATGTCTTGATTGAATATTTGTTGATGGTTCTAAAACTGCTTCTATTACTGGCTGGTGAAAGCATGATGAATTCTTGGGGGATTTTCAGTGGTAAGTACATGCCCACATTTCCTTGAATGGCAAAATTCAGTTTCCAGGGCTGGGAGCTCAAGAGGGTTTTTTGACAAGCACTGAAGTATTATAATTCTTTGTTCTGTTCTCTGTGCATCACACACATGGACTCTGCACTTGTGCAAAGCACAGTTTAGAAACTTGGAAGCTATGAATTGTGGTACCTCCACTTTCTACTCCTTACACACATGTTCACGTTAGCCTCTCTTCATTTCTTCTTTGTTTTCCATAGTGGTCGAACTTCTCCCACCTCTGAGAGATTTTGTCTTTCTTTCTTCACTTCTTTTGCACTAACCATTGTTCATTTTCTTCTTTTACGTTGTGGGACTCTTCACTTTGATCATTAGATTTATTCCTGTTCAGAGGCCTATGGCCTCATTGGTCTTTTTAAAATGTTGTCTACAGCGAAAGGGAATATTTATCTTATGGACAGCCGTCACAAATGTCTGAGGTACAGTCATCCGATTTATGCCTGAATAATTGCCAAGGATTCATTAGGCAAACCCATCTTTACCAGGTGAGCCACTAAGTTGACTGAGGCTTCTCATTTGAGAGAAACAGGGGGACTCCATTGAACCACTACAAACTGGCTGAATCTTCAAATTTTAGTAGCTCAGAAAGCAGCCTTCCAATTTGTTTATATTCAGCAATGAAAGAGAGCTAAGTTTTCATCATAGCTCTTTATAAACCCTGTTATTATGTTAAAGTGCAAATCTAAACTGAGATAAACAGCAAACCAAGCACCAATTTTTCTTCCATTCCTTTCCTCTGTCTTTCAGTTGGTTAAAGTGTTTTGGGAGAAACTTGCCTCAATTCAAGTGACCTCCTAATATCTTGACATTTTTTATGAGGTTAAAGAAGAGTGCTGTGAATTTTTTCTCTAGCACTCTCTGCCTCTTTTGGGGAAGAATCCACCATTGTGTCACCTGATAAATAAGAAAAGTGACTATATAAGTTAAGCAAGAAAACATACACTATTTCTGTCTTTTTGCTTAGAATTGCAAGCCACTAGGCTTATTTGTGTCTTTATCAGCATTTTCTTTAGGGCAAGATAGACTTCTTAATGGTGCATGTATTGCAGGATAAGAAAGACAGTATGTCAGAGAAGCAGCATCAGTGCTTGCATGAAGATGAATTCCACAAAACATGCAGCAGAGAGTGTGGCAGAATCAATAGCTGGGCCATCTGATATTTGCAGGCAGTTCTGGCTGAGGTCCATGGCCCTTGGCTAAGATGCCAGTGTAAAAGCTGAAAATACGAGTCCATTTGAACTCCAAAGTGAGATCAGAAGTTGGACAGTGACCATGAAGTAATAGCTTAGTACTACTACTTAGCTATACTAAGCAAAACTACTAAGCAAATTGGCTTGGGCAACCATTCATACCTCAAGCAGTGGCCAACATCCTCATTCATCTAGCAATGCTACAACAAATACCAGATTTTTGTACAAGAGCATCCTCTAAAGGACCCCCTTGTCACTCACAGAGGACCTGTGGTTCTAGTGCATTTGCTTTGCATATTATTTATAGCCATTTATGTCTTGGGGGAATTATCCAGCTCACAAATCAGATGGATGCTGAGATGTTATTAGTAGTTGTTCAAGCTCACACTCTGGGACAGACTGTTTCAAGCTATGAGTATGTTTGCTTCTCACATCAACAGAAAACTTCCCTGTTACTGCAGCCAAGTGGGCTGGGGTCAAGGATCCCAAAGAAAAGCCTTTCTGAATAGATGGATGGGTTGCTTCCTGTCAAGATTTCCTCTGCTGACGTAAGTGGTTCCCAACATTAAAGGGCAAACTGAATCCTCCTTACACTTTGGTGGCTCAGACGTTGATGGCTTATGGTCCTCTTTTAATCTCTCCTGGAGTGAATTCTACAAACTTCCCTTGTGGCACAATGTGATTTACCTGATTAATTTTTCAATTCTACACCCAGCACATCCTATGAAGGTCTCAGAAGCCATCCATAGGAAATTTTCCTACCTAACATGGTCTGCCTTCTGCATTTACACTTTATTGACTGCCTTAACTGTTCATTGTTTGACTTTTGTTTGTCATTCTCATATTACATGTTAAGAGAATGAGTGTTCTTTGGTGCCTAGTGGGCTTGTTTTCCTGTCTATTGTAGAAAACTCCTCTTTCAGTGGAAGAGCAGGTAGGACAAACATGTGTGCAAGGAGGAGGGTGCTGAGCTCCCCCCCCAAACAATCTTTCTCTTACAGTAGGTTCTGAACTATGTTGTGCATAAGTACAGAGCTCATTTGTGTGAAAGCACAGATGACAACTGAAAGAGCTACAGTTACAGGGAAGCAACATATCTTACAGTCTAAAACTGGCATGGCTTAATAGAAAGAGAAGCAACTTTACATCTTATTGTTGTTAGACCTGTGCAGGCGTAGTGTTCTTGCTGTTATAAAACACAATGAGACATCAAATACTCATTTCTCCTCCCTGCTTCTAAAGCAAACTATAAGTTATGTTTTCATAGATGCGAAACCATGGTAGCAGAGTCTGTAAACCTGTTCCGTGTTCTGGTTTGAGTCTGACCATGACTAGTGTTAAGAGTGGTGTAAATTAATGCACAATTGTTAGCTTTGAAAAGTGGGGTGGATTTTGCGTGTTGAGCGGGAAGAAGGATGCATTATTAAGTGTCTCTGAAATCAGGAACATATGCTCTTAAACTTGGAGGCAAGACAACCAAAAAGAAATCTGTACCAGGAAACCTGCACAGAATTTCTGTAATTGATAGAAGTTGTATGCCTGGATTGCAGGTTTAGGGATGAAATTGTTCTATAAGAGTCTGTGAGTTTAAATAATGTCTACAAGCATATTTGTCTGCAAGAGCTTACATTTAGTATTCAGCCACTTCTCACCATTGTATGTTTGGCTTCTGCAGCTTCCTCTGAGATTCAGCGACAACCTGGTGCTTAGACAGTTGCGATACACAGGAATGCTAGAGACGGTGCGCATTCGGCAGTCAGGATACAGCTGCAAATATTCTTTCCAGGTCAGATGATCTTGGTTCATTTCTCCCAACCATTTCTAAGCAATGAAGCTGAAGACAGTCTTATCAGTTGGTCAAAGCTTTGATATGTGACTGAATATTCTAAAGAAGTACATGAAAGGTGTTATGCAGCAATTAGTCTCAGAATTACTACTGTCAGAGCAGCTAGCTGTCTCTGATTGGTACTTCAGGCTTATAGACCTATAGCTGAAGTTGTTTCTTATGAGCTATATCTACCCATTTGATATGGTTGCTTGCTAAAGATTGAAAGGTAAACACACAAACAGTGTCCCTTAGAAGAACCTCCAGGCCTGCAGTTCCAGCTTGTGGAGGCCTAGATGACGCCCCTCACTGTCACTAAAATGCTGCCTCCTCAGATAAGGAAAATAGAATTAGAAGAGCAACTAATAGCTTTGGGGCATAAACCTCAGGGCTATAGCTGAGTAAACCTCTCTCGCGCATCTGCTATTTGCATCAATGAAATTGGAATGAAGTTGCCTTGGGCTTGTGGAAGTGCCTCACAGCCACACAAGGCTGTGTGGCCACCAGTCTTCCTGCATCTTTCCTGATCAGAGAGAAGCGATACTAGCTGGGGACTCAGCTGATATCTGGAGGAATGACTTTTCCAGGCACCTGCCTGGTCCCTTTGCCCAGTGCTTGTCATCCTAGGGGGAGAATTAGTGGTGGGGAAAGCCAATACATGACTTGGCTAGCACTTTGTGGAGTGGCTCTTCCAAACACTAATTGAGTCCCTGTGCAAACAGAACCACTAGAAATTTGCTTCTGTGTTGTTGGAGAAAGGGAGGATGAGGGCTCAGCTTCAAAGAGGAAGCATAAGTTCCCCTCCAGACTGGTCTGAAAGGTAATCTCAAGTGCAGGACCAGTCCAGTTCCACACTCTTGCTGTGGGTGAATGGTGCTAAAAATATTGATAGGACTTAAGTTCTATTTGTGAGTATAAGGAGGGAGCATTAAAACAGAAGAAGAGGACGCATCTACAATATAACATGTTACTAAGCTAAAACGTTACTTAGAACCTTTATAGTGTTTCTTTGCATTCAATTTTACTTGAGCTTGAATTTGAACTTGATTTTGAACCTGTGACTTGAGAAGGAAGGTTGATAGAATGGGTAGGCTAAGGCAAGGGTCACCTCCAGTCATCTTCTGCAACCCCCCTTGGGCGAAGTCCGGGCCCCGAAGCCAACCCGTGAGACTAAGTTAAAACTTTGGCTGGCCCTTTTCTGGAAGGCAAGCTCCCCGAACCACAACTCCCCTGTCTGATGACCTGGCAGTAGGAACCAGACTTAGGCCTGCCCCAAGGACAACATTTATCCTACACCAGAGGGTGTCATATGACCATATGTTCTCACCAAAACCTTCAGATCCTCCCTACCAGCCATAGAGACCTATTTAATGCCTAGTTAAGACGCACCCTGTGTAGCACACATGGCCCTCCCTGGATTGGGTGGCCATGCGAGGTTTGAAGTACGAGAGGCTGGGAGGCAAGAACCAAGCCAATTCTGGTCTTTGAGGATGCAGTTTGTTAAGCAAAGAAGCAAAAAGGAAAAAAAACAACAATGGAAGGCACACAAGCATGCACACACTCTGACTCCGTCGGAAAGGCAAAGCAGGCAACGGAGTAGGGTTCTCTTTGTTTCAACAGATTATATAGGCTTTTCGTAGGCAAGTAGCAAAACAGGCTGCCCGTCCATCAACCCACCATGCCGTGGCGGGAGGGGGGCTATCTCCCCTTATCTGCCAATTACAATACCTGCCCAAGACGGCAGCAGACAGTCCCTAATCAGGCTTCACTCTCTCCTCCCTGTGCTGGACAGCGCAGGGAGTGAAGTACCCCTCATTAACATTCCTTGACTATTCTCACAGATCTACAACATGCAGGGCAGCCTGACCTAGCCACACAACAGCATGAACTAACCCCCCAAATATGCTAGTTAGTGTGAAGGCAAGCTGAACTAAAATGTGTGAGTGTGTAACACAGGGCCTACCCAGAGGGCGTGGGGCCCAACACCCTGTGAAGCCAATTGCCCAATCCCTTGGCGCAGTGTAGGGGAGGTGAACCTGCCCCAAGGGGGAGGTGAACCCCTACTCGGCTGTGAAGCAACCAGTAATCTTACACTAAAACCATAGGGTGGGAAGGTGGGTTGCCAGGAAACAAAGAGGCTGAGAAAAGGGGGCACAGCCCTAAAAGGGGGCCGCAAACTCCGCCCTCTCCCCATCCCACCACGCATGATTGCATGGTTTCTCCTCGTGGGAGGCCAGGAAAAGCACCCCGCGTCACAGATGATCACATGGGTGGGGGGAGATGAATAATTTCTAAAGTTCTAAACTCCTCCTTCAAAAAATCATTGGAGCCCTGGTGGCACAGTGGTTAAATGCCAGTACTGCAGCTACAAGGTTGTGAGTTCAATCCTGCCGGGCTCCAGGTTGACTCAGCCTTCCATCCTTCTGCAGGTCGGTAAAATGAGTACCCAGCTTGTTGGGGACAATTAGCTAAAAACACATTGTAAACCGCTTAGAGAGCACTTAGCTGATAAGTGATATAGAAATACATGCTATTTGTAATTTGTAATGTAATTATTGTTGCAGGACACTTGAATCCTTCTTCAAAAGTAAACATCTATATTTTCGTACTTTTTAAACTATAAAAATCTGAAATCCTTATCTACTCACTATAAAGTTGTCTTTCCTGAAATTATTTTTATAAACCCATCTGCAATTTGTTAATATTTATCTTTGTAAAATGGATTTAATTTGCAGAATCAACTAATTCCATTCAGGTCAAGATGTTGTTTCTTGGTGGTGGGGAGGGGGGAATTTGCCATAATAGTTCTCCTTTTCCATGATGAAATACCAGTATATATTTCAAGTGGAGATGTAAAAGTCCATATTGTTTGTTTTGTTGTTGTTGTTTGTTTTGTTTTCAGAGATCAATCATCATGAAACTTGCTTGGAAAATCTCCAGCATAACAGTTTTCACATAACCTGTGGGAAGAGGAGAAGGAGGGGGTACATGCTTGAATGTTTTTCTGATTAACTCTGTCAAGTAAACAGATACGATAGGCAATGAAGCCTATAAATTCCCTAGCATCTGTAATGACAACATTTTTAGGTTTCTCTATATAAATGTGTTTCCATAGATACAGTTGGTTAACATGATAATAAAGAGACAAAATGTGTACTCACAGCCTAATGGTAGTCATAATGGTGTCTGATTTTCTAGGACTTCGTAGACCATTTCCATGTACTTCTCCCACAAGGCACTATTCCATCTAAGCAAAATATCCAGGATTTCTTCAAGAGAACAAAGACTGACCCCGACCATTACCAAGTGGGGCGAACAATGGTAATTTTTGCATCTAGCAAATTGCTCTTTGGTATAGTGTTAAAAATGAGTCTCTTTGAATGAAGACCAGATAGTACTTCGTATGGATGTGAGCTGCTGCAGTCAGGGTGTTTTTTAGGAATGCAATGTCTTGGAGCCCAAAAGGAAGATCAGCACACCAAAAGGCTCCTTCTCTGGGAGGCCGGCCATGCCGGACTGCCAGAAGGAGGTACTTCCATCAATACCATACTTGATTCATTTCACCTATCTGAGCAGTAGTTGGAATTTCAGCCTCTGAGGGAAGCAGTAGTTATGAAGTAAAAATAGACATAATTTTCCATGATAGATTTGAGTCTTTGTGTGTACCCTTTCTTTTAGGATACATATTCATTTATTTCCTGAACCTTCCTTCAGGCATTGGGTAGAGTGATCCCCACAATGCAGGCTTCAAAGATTCCAGAGCTGCAAGCCATAATGTGTCTGGAGAATAAATTTTAAATATCTAATTATGAGATTCAGTGACCTCTGCATGAGTGCCAGGGGAGGAGGACAGAATCACTTTTTTAAAATATATTTTGGTAATTTCACAGTTATGTGATTTTCACTAGAAATCTGCTATAGATATCTAATAAGATAGTCTGTGTTAATTTGTATAGGAAATGACATTAACCAGTTTCATTGTGAATAAATGTATGTTTCTTACTATTGTGGTATATGTGTTAGGTTTTCATGAAGGAGCAGGGGCGGCAGTTTTTACAGGGCCTGCTGCATGAGGAGGTGCTGCGAAGGATCACCCTGTTACAGAGCTGGTTCCGTACTATGCTCTATAGAAGGCACTTTCTTAATTTGAGGCAGGCAGCTATTGTTATACAGGTTGGTGTTCATTGCATGCTTTCAGTTATTTTACAGTATTTACGTGTCTGACTTCTTCGAGAAGACAGTTGTTCCTTAGGTAACAGACAGTCTAAGATTTCTGTTCCAAACAATAATGCTTCATAACAGGAGTACAGATATACTGTATATATACATATTGTGTGTATGTATGTCTGTCTGTCTGTCTGTCTGTCTGTCTGTCTGTCTGTCTGTCTATCTATCTATCTATCTATCTATCTATCTATCTATCTATCTATCTATCTATCTATTTTCGTGTGTGTGTGTGTGTATCTGTGTATGCATATAGACTGTATATATGGATATGCTGTAACAGAGGTATTTCTCTTTGTATGTATTTATTCCCTGTTGAGAAAATTATTCTCTCATTTTGCTTCACCAGCACTTCATCTTTCCTCAATACTTCTCTCCATTTTCATCCCCACCATAAAAGACTTACTTATGTGACAGTTTTTCCTCCACTCTTGCCCTTGAGCGAGAAAGGGGCCTCACCACTTACTCTCATTTTGATGGTCCGTCTCCTATCAGGCAGATGGGGAAATCATGCGAGCACACACTTCCTCTGACTACACACAGTTTCTGAGCTGTCTTCCTGCCTATGGCTGGCCAGTAGAAACCTCACTTCCCCAAAGGAATCAACTTACAGAGTTTCTGTTCTGAGAGAGCAGAGACATGCATCTACTCATCTTTCCACTCTCCTTTTTTCAGAACAACTCTGAAAAAACTCCCCTTCATTCCACAGCTAAGGACATCTGCCCATATGACTTCTTCTCTGGAAGAAAAAAGGTCTCCATAGTGCTAGAATCTACAAAAGCCTGTTGGCTATGCACTTTCCTGCATCTTTCCAAGCACTGTTGCAGCATCTTTTTCTTTCTTCAGCTCTCTTCATTTTTCACAGCAAAACTTCTTCTTCCACACCCCTACAGCCATGTACTCAGTCTCACACTGATGCTGCCATGAGCTTCTCACCTCAGTTTCCCTAAAAACAATGTTCAGTGAGTTATCTGCCTTTCCTTGTGGGGGACCCTCTCCTGCTAGACAAATGGCAAAGACTATCTAACTTGAAAACCTGTTCTCCCCTTTCCTTTCCCTCCTTTTGCAAGATGGAGGAATCAGCTCAGTAAGCTAGTTCAGCTCTTGATTTTTTTCCCTTCTCTCTAACTGGGAAACCTGATTGTGTCCAGCCAGCAAAGCAACAGTGGAGTTAAGAAGTTAGTAAGTAATCTTTATTCTAAACAAGGATAACATCACCAAGTAATTAGAATTGTATAAACTTGGTGTTCTCTCTCCCAGTAGAGGCTAAGGATAAACAAGCAGATCAGACAACAGTATTCTTATGCCAACAACCAAGCACACATACACACACACACACACTCTAAGCTAGACTGATCCCTGTTCTACTTACATACAGGATGATTTCTTGGCTGCCACGGTTGAAGAAAGAGATTGGGCAGCTTGCAAAGCTTCACACCTTCCAGAGTTGCTCAGAGAAAAGAAGAGGGAAAAAGTCACAGGAGAGAATATGAACCAAGGGCAAACACTCTTGGGGGGTTATGTTTATATCCCTGGTTCTTTGAACTTTCTCCAAAGCTTGATTGGTCATTGATAGCTACATCTCTGTACTAACTTTTTGTTAAACTGGTGGTGAGCCATACTGCTCACCATCTTCAAGGCTTGTACAGAATTAGGAGGAGAATAAAAATAATATCATACTTTCATTATTATAACCTGCATGATTTGGTATTTCAGTTATGATAATGGCAATTATAAACAACTGATATGGATTGGTATTTAAATACATGTTAGTGTTGTCTTGGACCAGTATTAAAGTGTTTTTGACTCACTGATAAATTGTGGCCTTTTTATTTTGTTGTTGTTTGGGGGGGGGTTGTTTTGTTTTACGATTTGTCCACAGATTTATAGGTAAGAGTCTGTGGATAGATTCCCTTCAAGAATAAGAGGAAGGCTTTCCAGGCGGTGCACTTCATTTTAAAGTCTTAAGTCAAACTGTGATACTGCTATCAGATCCTTCCAGAATATCAGAAATGTTTTCCCCTTTTCTTTTATTTCTCTTTTAGAAAAATTGGCGTTGTTATTTGTTAAGGAAAAAAGCTGAGTCAGAAGAGTCCCTGAATAATTCAGTCTATTTAGACAAGGCAGCGACTGTTCTTCAGGCCTACTGGCGAGGCTGGATAGCAAGGCGAAGATTCCAGCAGATGCGGATGGCAGGCTTTATAATCCAGAGCTCTTGGCGGGAATGTCTGAGACAGAGGCACACTGCAGCTACTGTCATCCAGGCAAAGTGGCGAAGCTACCATACCAGGAGTCTTTATAGGGACAAAAGAAACAAAATAATTTTGTTGCAAGCGGCATATAGAGGATACAGAGCACGAGAAAGGTAATACTTACAGCCTTTAGGGAAGAAATCATCTGAATCCAGATGAAGGAAGAATTTAGGAAGTTTATTAGTTTATATACCACCCAATCACAAGATCTCAGGTTGGCATTCCAGTAAAATCAGTGGAGCCAGTTTAAAACAATTGAGAAGAGTAACAATAATTTAACAGACTAAAAGCTTACTTAACCATTAACAGATTAAAACAAGCAAATACATTGGAAATCTGCTGAACACCTTTCATTGTCTATGTGGCAATCAAGAGTTTGTTTTATAGAAGTAATGAATAACTATATGACATGTATAATTTGGTATCCATTTATTTCATTTTCGAACAATAGCAGTCAGCTCTTTAATGTTCCAAGATCCTATCCTAATGAGTGGAAGAACTTACTATATAATACTTCCATTTCATGGATTTGATATTATAAGAGCTCTTCTTTCTTGCTTTTTAACAACATTCCAGAAGCACTTAAGCAAGGTTTTGCGCCATGTTGAAATATTTTTGTTCATATTCGATGTTCCCAAACTGTTAGAGGGTTAAAGGGTACCTTTGAAAGGAAGCAAAGGTCATGATGAAGGTCACATTTACAGCAATTAATTCAGTTTCTGATATCTTTTCCCCTTTTTTAAAAAACAGGTTTAGAACTTTAAAGGAGCAGAGTTTGAGAGGAATGCCACTGAAAAATGGATTAATAGTTGAAGAAGAGGATGGGCAGGAACTAGGGGATGGTTTGGACATTAAGGGTTCAGATCCTTCTGAATGGGAAGACTGTTCATTTGAAGAGAGAGTGAAAGTTGTAGAAGAGCATAAATCAGGGTTGGAAAATAGAGTGGATCAAACAGATTCTTTGGATAATTCTGGGACTTCATTGTATAAACACCATGAAAGAGCCAACAGCCAGAGTGGAACAAACATGGAAGAGCAAGTTGTTGTGAGAGAGAGACCAAAGTCACTGGAAGACCTCAATCAAAAGAAAGGGGTTCGGGCAAAACGAGAGAGCAGGCGGATGCGTGAATTGGAACAAGCAATTTTCAGTTTGGAGTTGCTTAAGGTTCGGTCGACTGGTGGGCCATCTCCATCGGAGGAGTGTCAGTGCTCCCCTGAGTTGATTTCTGGAGAGATGCACTCTCCCCGGGGAACTCCAGAGAGTGAAGACTCTCATGGAAGTCTGGAGATGCTGAGCCATGAAGAGATTCAGAAGGGGAAGCAGGACTCTACGTTGCTGCAAGATCTTGATGCCCAACTTTTTCCTGGAAACTCATTATTGGATAATCCTCAACCAGACAATGTTCAAAGCACCCCCATCTTTGCTGCTGATGTAAATAGTAATGTGCCAGATATAAAACAGTCAGTCTCAAGTTCTGAATTACCAGAGTGCCTTGCAACTAAAGAGCGGTCAGTTCGTGACCACCAGGGAATGGTGCATAATGTGCATACAAGAGAACCACTAATTTCAAGCAGTCTCCCTACATTTTACCTGCCACCACAGGACAATCTGAAATCTGGTGATTCAGTGTTGCAGAACAATTTAAGGAACAAACAAATGGAAACAGGGGACACATTTTTGTTCCAAGAAGTAAAAAAGAATGCTAAATTGGAAAGTCCAAAGCAAAGCTATCCTGGGGAATGTCAGCCTTCCTTCAGTAGAGAAGAGGTCCCAGCACTTAAAGTTTCAGAAGTGCCTTCTTCAGATCCCATTATCAAGAAGCTGGAAAAGCTCAATGTAGAGATAGAGGAACGCAGGAAACAAAAACAACTGCAGAATGAGAAAGAAATGATGGAGCAGATAAGGCAACAGAAGGAAATTTTGGGGAAACAACGTAAAGTTTTTGAAGAACTTGAGAGGCAAGAGAATGAGCAGAACAGGATCAGAGAGGCCTCGCAAGGAATCTCTCTGAAATCACCAAAGAAAACAGTCGAGCTTCAGTCTGTCCCTATTGTGAATCCCCAAAACAGAGGGGAGCATTGCCTTGCAACAAGTCCAGAGCCCATGACATCTTTGAATAGTACAGTTCTTACTGCCATCAACAAAGGAAGTCCACCTGCCAGCCAGATGATCCAAAAGGAAAGGAATGTCATCATGACCCTGGAACGAAAGGATGAACAGGTTCCAGTTGCCAAGGAAGGGCTGGCCAGTACAGAACAGTTAAATTCACAGATGTCTCAGGAAGGCTTGAGCAATCCATCTGTAAGGGAGAGGAGATTCAGGTTGCCCAGAATTCCTAGCCAGGGCACTGAAAACTCATCTGGTGAAACCAGAATTGGTTCCATTTTCTTTACACCAAAGGACAGTTGCATGGGTATTAGGTGAGTATTCTGGTCTTACATTTTTAAGAGGCTGTTACATAAGCCATCCTGAAGATAACAGCCTGGAGGGGAGGACAAAAAGAAAAAGAATCCCCTGCTAAAAGTTGGGAAAGTATGCTGAATTGACATCTAAGCATGTATATTGTATAAAGCTTATAAAAATTATGACACATAGCCAACAGTATTTGATTTTCAGAGCCCTCAGTACTTGACTGTGGTTTTCCTAGTTGCATACTGTATTTGCCAGCGTATAAGACGCACCTGTGTATAAGACACATCCCATTTTCAAATAGTATTTTTCAGGAAAAAAAGTGTGTCTTATATACTAGTATTTTTTTTGTATGTCACTTGTTTGTAGGAGGCTTATCATTTAAGTAGGTGCATTTTTGGTGTTTTTCCTGAAAGTATGCACATTTGCATTTCCTATTTGCACAGCAGCATGAGTTGCTCCTCTCTCATCCATGGCAGTATAATACTTATATGAGAAATGAGAGAAAGGGTTAAAGAATGTCACTGTTGGTGAGCTTGATGA
Source organism: Ctenosaura bakeri (assembly GCA_948474755.1). Classification (NCBI taxonomy): domain Eukaryota; kingdom Metazoa; phylum Chordata; class Lepidosauria; order Squamata; family Iguanidae; genus Ctenosaura; species Ctenosaura bakeri. The sequence goes on along the minus strand of CAOLHI010000035.1, from coordinate 217,305 downwards.
CTCCAGTAGCTATAGGGCAATGACTCTTCCATGGTTTTATTCTGAATGTTAAAGGAGCTGTTCAAGGTGCTGGACCTGTTCTGGGTACAGAACTCAGCTATTTTGTAGCATCTTCAATGTTCAAGCTAAAACCTGAAATAGATTAAGCAGCCCACTGACACTGAAACTACCAAACACTATATGCTGATATACAAGTCTGTTTTTCACTGTGTAGTTCAAAAATCAGTATCTAGTTGCTGAAAAATTTAATTTTCTACTAATATAAATTGAGCAATTGAAGTATTTATATTAATTATTATTTGTATTAATTAACTGAAGTATTTATATTTCTGCACAGAAATGAACCTATGCAGGAGACCAGACCCCCTGTTCTGCCTCTTTTTTCCCCCCAGTCCTTTTCAGTTTCCAATACTTCACCTGTAGACTGTTCTTCTTAGATGATGCAGAGGAGAAATCCACAAAGCACATGTGTTGTTCCTCTTGCACCAGCATGGGGCAGAAGTTTCAAGATTTTTTTTAATGATTAAACATTTAACTCCTTTCGCTCCCTAATCTCAGTTTATTATCATCAACAATTGTTGCTGACCACTATCTGGCCCTTTGTATCAAGTTGTCCTAGACTGCATTTTGTGATTTGGTGCTGCTTTTTTCAAATCATGCATTTTTGAGTATGCTTTGGACCTGTTGTCAATCAGACTTCAAGAATGCTGTTTTCTGGTTTCAGCAAAGAATCTTCAACTCAGCAGTTGGTTTCAAAAGAAGAACATAAAAAGCCCCTAAAGATTCCTGGACCGGGCAGGGGAGAGGTAAGCAACCACTTTTTTAATTGATCAGGCTTAGTCTGCTGGCTGCCTTCCAAAATTGTGAGGAGTTGGTACAGGTAATAACAAGAGCATGAGGGGGACGGGCAAGTCCTCCAAACTAACAAAATCCCTGCAACTAGAAAGCTAGTGTGTTGGGGAGAAGCCAGGTCAAAACATTTATGGACAACGTACTATATGAAAGGAATATTTTTTATATAGAGGAGCATTCAGTCATGGGTACCCAAATCTGCAGCCTGAAGGGAAACTCAGCCACAGGTTTGCCCTTCATTCAGAACATAGCCCATGTTCTGCTCTGAATTATCTCTTTACATAAGTCATATCAAAAGCAATTGTGCTATCCATTTTTAGTTTTTTCCCCATTATTTTTCTCAGCTTCCATTACAATAGACTTCCTTTGTACTGTCCTTCATTTTCTTGTTTGGTATCAACTTGTTACTTTTTTTTAAAGTATCGATTGAATTTGGAAATTGTTTTTAAAAAAATCCTTATTATTGCATGTTCCCCATTCCAAGCACCAGCAGAATCACCTGTGTTTTTTGTTTGTTTGTTTGTTTGTTTGTTTAAAACATTTTCATGTTATTTGTTTTATCATTTGGTATCAAGCAGGTTGCCAGACCAGCCCATAAAAAGAAAGCCCGCATGGCACGGACACGCTCCAATTTCTTGACTAGAGGTGCTTTTGCTGATTGGGAGGGGGATACAGAGGAAGAGGATTGCGATGACAGTTTTGAATTCCTTCTCTCCCTTGACCAACCTCCTCACTCTGAGCCCGGCTGTGCAGCCAGACTTGGGCAGCCCTGTCACAGTGACTCTGAAATGGTAATTTATCCAACATGCAGCTGTGTGGGAGCATTTCTTGGCTAACCCTTAGCTGTACTGACACCTTCCACTGCTATTTCTGCCATCTTATAACCGTATTGATGGTGGATAACCTTTAAGAACACAGTTACAAGTACTTTGCATCCTGTTGTCACTTTGTCCCTTTCTTTATTGCTCTCTCTGTCAGGGTTCAATATCACACCCCTCTTTAATAACGCTATAAATTAGAACTGCCCTGAAATCCATTTTTGGACAGGCTTGATGAATGAATTTTTAAAACAAAAAAGTCAAATGGAGTTGTGCAGTTGAAGGGGTGGGTATGTGCAAATGAACCAAAGTATGATGTTAATTTTTAAAAAGCACAAATTAGCTCTGTGTCAGTGGCACCCTTGATTGTCATTCACAAGTGTTCTGCAGACTAAAACTACTACTTTGGGAAGGCACAAAAAACAAACCTTGTTTTCTGTCCCTTCCACAGAATACTTAATTTATCACTGATTGGGATCATATTGAGTGGTGAGAGCATGTCTGTTTGTGAACAGAGATGTTCTGCATATTTAAGAACTCCCTACACATACATATGGATGCATATTCATGTTCCAACTGCCCACGTGAGTGGATATTTTGACAATAATTTGTTAAGTGTACATTTTGATCTTTAACCATATCATCAACTCTGAATAGAAGTGACTATCCAGAGGCTAAAGCAGAAAAACCTTTCAGTTTTTTATCTGAAAATAGTTGGATTAAACTATTACTAAGTAAAGGACAGGAATAAAACTTAGTTATATGTGGTATTAATTATAAGGCTAGGGTTGAACCTCCATACCTCTATGTATGTATAGCTCACACACTGAGATTGCACTCCTCCCCAAGACCATGGTGAAATGTCTTCTGTGAAGTAAGAATTTCATGTTTCTTTTGTGAAATGAGAATTTATTAAATGGGTAGGTCAGATGTTTAGACACTTGCAGATATTTCGCTTTAGATACTCCTCTCACTGTAGCATCATTTCTCCACAGAATCAACAGAAGTGAGATATTAATAGTTTCCATTAAGATCAACTACATTAAGAAAGTAACAACAAGTATCTCTCATATGTGTCATGTGTGATTATGCAAAGTGACATTGTTTTTGCTAGGAAATAAAATTGTGAAACATTCTGCTGTTATAAGGAAATAAAATTATAAAAGCTTCAGCTACCCAAGAGCACTCTGTTGGCAATTTTATGGCTGGTGGCTCGCCATTTCATTGTAAATGGAATAAATATCAAAACCGTAAAATGACTGTATTGGAAGAGGTTTGTAAATCATCTAGTCCAGCCTCCTCTTCAATGCATGCCATTGGCCCTCATGTTTGCAGTCAGTAAAATGGAACAGCATATAAGTGGGTATAGTGCAAAGAGCATTACACTTGATGTCATTATATCTCATTCTGAATACAAAGATATTTCTCCTGTTCAAATCTGTCCTGATTTGAACAGCTGCTATAGTAAATGTAACCATTTTGTAAGGCCTAAAGCCCAGTTGTTCAGTGGGGGTTCTGTTTCAGCAGGATAATACAAAAGATTTTCTCCATAAAATTGATGTAATCATTCCTGCCTGCTTCCCAAATATAAACTATAAATAATTTGGATATATGTTGGGATTCCTTATCTAAAAATTACTGTAGATTTTCATTCATATGGCTAACCTGTGTGGTACAGTGCTATCATCATATGGTCTTAGGAAACTAAACATTGCCTGTAAGATGTTCAGAATAAGAATTCTACAGAGCTCATGTGCAGACACTGTTATACCAGTTATTAAATAACAATAGTTTTGTGCCTGCATGCTATGCACACCGGCACATGTGCTCATGTTCATGCATATGCATTTAAAAAAAAAAGATTAAATACAGGCATATATACAAGGAGTAATGTGTTCACAATTACCATGCAAAGTTTATATGAAACCTTAATAATAGTTATACAAAAGGTGCCAGACAATAAGACATTCAACAGTTCAAAGTGTGCAATGGCTGATGCACAGTAAGCTTCCAAGTAATGTCCTGTTTCGTATACAATCCCTTCGGGTTCCAATCGGTTGAAACATTAACAGGAATACTAAATAGCATCCATAAGAATGACAAAAAATTCTAAGCCCAAGGCACAAAAACATTGTTACAACCAAAAACTAAATTCTTCAAGCTTCAGGACATAAGAACCAACTCCTTTGTTGATATCCAGTCAGTGTTACCTGTACACAACTCTTGTCAGTTCCCAGGAGCTTTGGTATCATCTTTTTTGTTGTTAGAAAACTTAGTATTCTGTCTCTAAAAGTACAACATTGATATATTCAAATTCTGTCTTCACCCAGACTATTTAGCCCCAGGTCAATTTGCATTCTTCTCAACTTTGACAAAGCATACTTCATTCCTAACTAGCTTAACACTACCAGCTGCTAACCTTGACCCACAGATGCTAACAGTGTTTAGGCCTGAATACACAGGGAATTAAAATGTGCCAGAAAACTAGTTTTCATGATAGTTTCTTAAGAGACAGTTCTAACATGGAACTCTGTGGCTTGGTCATCATCAACACGAAAACAAACATATAAAAAAAATAGGAAATCCTTGGGGGGAAAAGCACTCTTTATCACCCTGTCCAATAAGCACTGCATCACATTTGCATTAATATCAAGCAAGTATGTTTGTTGGCTGTATTCCCCCATTAGCTCTTCCATTAAGTCCTTTGGGACAATTGAAAATTCACACAACATAGGTAGATACAGTAAAGGATTATTTTTAAGAACGGATAACTATTTTCTTGGCCTTTCTATATACAATCAAAATAAAAGTATAGAGGCATTTGCCAGGTAGAATAGCATTTTATTTCCCTGACCCACTAAAGGCATGCATATAATGCAAGACCGATAAGTGGGCTCATCTTCATGTACAAGTGGATAGAGCTTACTTCAGGCAATTGGCTGTCCACTTTGAAAACTGTGGGAGTAGACACTATTGGTCTCAGAGAGAGGCAGTTACATTTTTATTGAACTAAGTCTTCTTATGCAACCCACATAATTGAACAGAAATGACCAAGCTTGTAGTGGTGTGGTTTTAAGCTTTCTCTCTTACATGGACAGGAAATCTGCTGTGTTCTTGGAGGTTTATCCCTGTTACAAAACAATATTTCTACGAGGAGAAAAGCCTTTCGCATTAGGATTCAGTGCTGAGATATTAAGGGTGCTGGGCTCACTGTGTGCTTGAAGAATCCTATCCTTGGAAGGATCCTTATTCACATCACTTCTCAAAATGATCCTCTGATTCTGGTGCCACCATTTAATTGATGTCATTTGCATGCAAACAGTCCTAGACCTCATCTCCTTTAGCATTCTCTCCTCCTCTGCTATCCTTGGTATTCCATCAGAATTTTCACTGGTGGTTTAGCACAACTACTTCAAGGCACCTGCCTGCATCATCAAGCTCTGCTTTTTACTTAATGCTATACTTCATACCCATTGTTATATATGAATACAGTATAAATACTCATACTTGAGCATGTGTTTCTTTACCATATTTATTTTGTATTGCCATATGTACTTTGCATTTCCTTTTGGTCTTTCTATCCTGACTGGATAGAACAGGATACATGCTGTATTAGATAAATTTTACAGCAGCTCATTAATGTTCAGATATCAATGGCTAGTTTTAGCCAATAGCGTTTTCAATCAGAGGATAAAGCAATCTGCCTGCAACAGCAGATACACAAGGTGACATCGGTGGCTATCACTGAGTGCATGAACATGTAGGATATTTATCTTGAGCTTTCTGTATAAGCAGTCCATCTTTGTATGCAGAGTTAATTAATTCCATGAAAGAAGCAAAATGGGTTATCACCTCTGTGCAAGTTTTTAGTGAACAAAAGCCCTAAAAATGGCATTTTTCTGGGTTTGCACATTTTTTATTGGCTTCTGAGTGCATTAGGCAATTGAATTCTGATGAAGAAGCAGCACTTCTGCTACTGGCAGTCTTGGCCAGGTGGCTAGGACAGGGCAGACCAGTGCAGTCACAGCCCCTTTTGCACAGAAAGATTGAAGTCCATTCCTGGACTGTAATAAACTTCGCAAAGCAGTGAGATGGAAGAATATAAATGGAAATGCAATTGTAAACAATATTTTGCATTTTACTGCTTTAACAAGGCTTCCTGTAAGGCATGTCTGTGTAGCACGTTTTCTTTTCCAGTAACATAAATGGTTTACTTGAGAGAGACATATCTGATTTAAGAGGAAAACTGATATTTTATGTGGCAGGTAACTTTACTGGCCCTACATGCAGCTGGTTATGCAGGGACGAATAGCAGCAGTTTCTTTTTAGTCTTCCTGGTGAGAGATTTCCCAACTTGACCTTGTAGAAGAGCAAGGAGATAAACAAGCCATCATTATATGTCTATTGGATACAGCTGGAGAGTATAGGGAAAGCAGCAATGCTTCTGAAGGAGGATAATTGAATGATATAGTCACACCTTGTGTCAAAAGACAAAAGAATGATGCTTCACAGGAAACACAAAAAGGAGCACGTGTAGCGCTTGAAATATGAACAGGTTTATGGTAGTACAAATCTCACAGACATCTAGAGCAACTTATTAGATATGTGTAGCAAAAGAATGTGGAATGTGGAATGATGATAGGGAATGATAATTAACTTTTGTATGAACTCTGATTCAGAAGTTACAGAAACAGATTTTAGCTAATAAGTTTGAAAATTCTGAAATACATTTACCTTTAGATACAGGGTTAATTTTTGTGGAATATGTCAAAGATCTCCATCTGATAATTCTGAATTAACTTTGAAATATAAAAGCATAACTAAAATGCCATGTCAAAGATCTCCATCTGATAATTCTGAATTAACTTTGAAATATAAAAGCATAACTAAAATGCTATTTCCAGATTTTTTAAGAACATAAAACAACTTTCTGCTGTAAGAGACTGAAGATGCCACAAAATATTATGCATCTCATTAAGTGTGTACCTATTTAAGTTTTGCCATAATATTTATTTGTTTATTTATTTATTAGTGATCTCTGAGACTCACACATGGGTTGTCCCACACTTGGGTTGTCCCATGCCCACTCAACAGCCATTTTGGAATTTGTCAGAGTTGAATGAAGGGATTTGGTGCAAGCCCATCCTTCTCTAGCATCCCTGCCAAGGACCAGCTTTTCAATAGATCTCTAATTTGGACAGATAATTGAATTTAGGGATGAAAAAACTGCAAGCCATGGCTTAAGAACCTGGGTTTTTTTCCCCCCAACCTGTTATCTAGGGTTTTTTTCCATTTGTCCATAGTAGGAATTGATGCCCTGGTTCATCAGCTAAAACACACTTGGAATACTCTGTATTATTATGCTTACCACACCTCCTAAAAGATATTGCAGTGCTAGAGGAGGTGCAGAAATGGGGTGAGAGCAACTCCTGCACACAGGAGGATAATAATAACTTATGCTCTTTAATTTATAAAAACAAACAAAAGACTGAAGAACAAGACAGAGTATGCAAAAGTATATAGATGGCATGGAAAAACTGGGTAGAGATTTGTTGTTTTCCTCAGTATACGGATCCCTGGTAATTCAGTGGAGCTGAATGGTGGGAGATGCACAATAGGCAAAAAAGAACATTTCTTTGTTTGGCGCATAAGACTGGATTTTACTCATATAAGATGCATGACTTCAAAATAAGATTAGGCAAACAAGAAGCAAATCAAGGATAACTGGTCATAATAAGCATGTACTACTCCCAAGATCAGTCAGCTTGTGTCATAATACCTGTTAACTGTTAGGGTCACATAGGCATTTGGATAGCCACTCTAGGAAACAGGATGCTGGACTTGGATCATCCTGGATAAAGTTGATCTCTCAGAGCTCTTTGTTCTTGTGGGGGGGAAAATGGATAAATGTTATTGAGATATATGCATCTCTGAACTTGGCCAGTGACAAAGTGGTTACAGATAGCAACTGCTGAAGGACAGATTGACTGTCTGCATCTTGCTGCTCATATATCTGTAATGAAGGGCTGGGATATAAGTGGTGCAGTGTGATCATCTGCACGTAAGTTTCTCTGAATTGTGCCCAGCATTAAAGCTGGGAGAAGGAAAACAGAAACGCAAGTTATTCTTATTTCCTTAGAAGAACTGGCTCACGCTTGGCATTAAAACAGCTCATAGACTTGACTTTGGGGGATGGACTGATCCATTTTTCTTCACTCCAACCTCCAGTCAGTGCAAGCAGGGAAGATGGACACAGAGGTAGCTATATTGACTAAATCCAAGACTGTGGTCATATCTTTATTAGAGAAAAAAGAATTTCCAATAAACCTCTTTGTACTTAGTTCTCAAATCTGTATTTCCAATAAATTGCAAGGCACTCACCCATCCACCTCCCATTGCCCAGAAGTGTTGTTATAACAAGCAGCTTTATAATAGCCCTTTATAGGTAGGTTGTGAGGCATTATCAGAAGTGTAATAATTGGAGCGTGTAGCCACCAGCTGGCAGCTTCCAAGAATGTCACAAATAGACATAAAAGAATATGTGGAGCTGTTTACTGTTCATGCCAGGATTGATTTTCCCAGCCAGTACTGGCAGGAAAATAATGTGCTGCATATTCCTTGCTTCTGTAACAAGGGGCCTGTAGATGATTTCTGTATATATAGCCAGTTCTTTGTCAGCCAAAGAGAAGTCAAGCAAATCGTTCCTACTAAAAGCATCTTTTCATTGTAAGTATTTTTCTCTGCAGCAGTTTAAATATCTAAACCATTATAAGAAGATAGTGTGTCCTTTATAATATCAAATGAATGTTGAAGCAATTATTGTGTTTGTAATTATTGCAGATGCTGCAGCGGTTCACATCAAGTGAAGGCCAAGCAAAGCTTCACAAAACAATGTCTCAGGGAGAGATTGGAAAGCTGGCATCTTCTCAGAAGACTGTAGCTACAGATGGGAGGTATAAAATGCCCATTAAAAGGAAGTGGGAAGTGACTAAATACTTCTGGGCTTCTACTTGCATAGTCATCTGTCTAACTAAGCCTTTTACATAAAAATGCATTGGAGCTGGCAATGACATTGATGTAGATTTGAGGTTCTGTTGGAGAGTTTGAAGAATCTAGCTCCACTTACAGGGATGATTCTGTGGAAAAGATAGAAAGCAAAAGTGGAAGAAAAAACAAGCTATATTAAAATATCTGGCTTGATTCTCAAGTGTCATGCAGGTCATGGCTGGATTTCATTCCAACAATTTAAATATGTGACAATTCTACAAAATCACTCTGCTTTTATGTAAACTAAATTCAAATGAAAAGAATGCTTATTTAACTACAGTAATTATAAAATTTGTAATATTGTTTTCACAGCTGTTTTTCTGTACGTAAGGAGTTGCTTTACCACAGAGTTTTTACAAGGAGTGGGTATAGTTTGTAGCTCTGTGTTCATTTCACATTGGTTAAGAAAATAGTTAGAATAATCAGAAAGCACTGGGCTTTGAAAGATTAACAAGCAAGTTTGTCACTTGGTAGACTCCTGATATACGAAATGAATTGCTGATGTGTCAGCCAAAGAGTGTTATTAGTGAAAGCAATCACTATACTGCAGGATATTTCAAAATTTATCACAGCAAAACTTTAAGGCAGTCTGCAGTCTGCGTGTGGCTTGGCCAGCTTTTTTTTTTTAGCATCTGGATACCCCACCTGCCCCAAAGTGAGAATTGTTATTCCTGAAATAACACTTCTGTAAGCAGTGATTATCACATGGAAGGTATGGGACCCCAGCCTCATCCCAATACCTTATCTTGCAAAAATTCCAGTCTTTTTTCCAAAATGGGAGTATTTTCTTCTCTCCTTAGCCAGCTGTGTCCTCCTGTATACTTCCAGGCTTATGTGGAGGGGCTGATTTGGTGACTAGAGAATATTGCAACTGGAAAGATAGCTCTGGACTCCCAAAGCTTGCTCATCCTGCTCAGCAAAACATGGGAAAATGCAAGAGATTCATGTTTTTTGCATTTCCTGTGTAAAATTTAGTGTGATAACATACACATTTCTTACTCTACCCTAATGAAATGTAAGTTTGAGGCATGTAGTGTTATTACCTTTCATCTGACAGAGATAGGAATTCATGCTTTTCACAGTTTTAGTCATGCAAAAATGTGAAAATATATAGCAAGTCACTTGCTACTTCTGTCATTATTTGGAATTTATAAAATTGGTAACAGCACCAGAAAGGGAAAAGATTTATACCATTATAAAGAGAAACTGCAATATCAGAGGATTCTTTTAGGTACAACAAAATGCAGTTGGCTGATAAATCTATCTCTACAGCCTGTAGCCTAGAAGAAGGAAATTCTAGTTAAAGTACTTGATGAGTATTGGCCACAGCTGGGATGTAGTGAATGACTGCTTCCTGAACTAGCCAAGATGTACACAAAATCTAGAAAGGAAGGAGGGTCACCCAGGACTTTGAATTTTATTTTATTGTAGGCATTTGTTTATTGCCTCTCAAACCCATCAGGGCTCCCATGACAAATTTCTTCTTTTAAAAAAAAATCATTCCATTGATCATGGCAATGTTTAAAAAGTAACCAGTTGTATTGTTCACTACACTAATAAAAAAAGAAACATGTTATTTGTTACACTCCTCATTACTTTTTCTGTACTTTCTCTTAACTTTGTTGAGGGAAAGAAAAACCCTTAAAATGAGAGACTGGCAAAACTCTTTAAAAGGATCTTTTGAAAACAATTAGAAATAGTTGTTCTTATCAGTAATTTGTTCTTACTCCTTATATTACTTTTGAAATAAGGTTTTGTTACAAGTTCATTACCTTCCAAAGTAATTAATTATTTATAACCATATTGGTTTGTTTTTGTTGGTTTTTGTTTTTGTTTGGGGTAACTCATTATTTCCAAGTTCTGAAGTTTTGTGTATCACATCTTAAGTTCTGTGTCTCTAGTGAAAAGTAGGCATTTAATGCCAGAATGGTATTAAAATGCCCAAGATACAATATGTGAGATCCATTGCTGTAGCAGGTAGCTGTTAGCAACTGGAATCAGTCTTGGAATTGTAAAAGACACTCTGTCATTAGCTAACTTAACTGCTTATGGGCTTTTGGTCTTCTATGAGGACAAGTAGAGTATAATTTGAATTAGAAAAAGATTGCACCCTCATCTCCCCTTCCTCACCATCAGCCCTGTATTTGGAATGGGAATTTTACTTTGGGGTGCTAACCCTTTATTTATTTATTTGCATTTATAGAACTCCTGTTAATTATTCTAAGCAATATACAGATGAAACAGAGTAAAACTATTAAAATCTCACGTTCAAAGTTGAGGTGGTGTCCATGTCACATATTCCTAATGATGTATGTTTGTATCAGACCTCATTCTTACTCATTAAAACAATATGGTGCTCCATGCACTGTAATGAATATGATTTGCTCCCCCTCAACTGCTTGGTAATATCCTTTCATGTTTCGTGTTGTAATTAAAAATGTTTGTCAAGGTATAGGAGGTATTTTCACGACAGTGAAAATACATGGAATAAAATGGACAGCCAGACTCAGTGCATCTCATCTTTTCTGATTTTTCATTTAGCAGACCTCCAAGAGCCAAGATGAAATTCTGGGGGAAGGGGAAACAGGGAGAGAAGAAAATTAACAGGGAGAAGCTTGCTACCCAGTCAGAGCTGATGGAATTGTATTCACGTCAAGATCCTACAGGTCTAAAGCTTGAAGAAGGTAAACTTGGGGATGTGGCATTATGGCAGTTTAAACCAGATCAGGTAGGGAAAAAAAATCAGGATTCCAGATGCAGAAGAGAACTCTAGATTTGAGTCATTAAGCTCTATGCAATATGTCTGAAAAATAGTTCTGCTCATTGTTGGACAAATTTTGGATCAGAAGCACCTTTATTTTATCTAGTTCTTTGCACTCTTAGAACTGACTCCCCCACGGAGTCCTGAATTGTCTGGCATCTATCGAAGGGAATGCAAGGAAAACAAAGAGCCATCTCCCAAGGTGAAGCGAAAACGCAGTCTGAAAATCAGCAATGTAACTATGGAACCCGCCCAGTGGCAGAATGATGCTCTTCAGATCATAACCAGTATTAGAGACTTGAAAAGTATGGATGAGTTTCTTTTGAAAAAGGTAAACTGTCTTCAGAAACTGGCATGCCAAGAACTGTGTACCATATACCACTGACAGACAAATATACAAAGTACCATTATATCTGTGACTTCTAGTCATTACAGTTAAATGGGAGCTTTCTTGAAGGCAATATTTCAGCATATAGCAGTTTGACAAATGTATGGATGTTGGGATGGAAAGTTTTTTTTATACACTGATTTTGGGGCACTTAATGGAAACATGTTGCTTGTCATTGCGTGAAATAGTATGCTGAATTATATGATCCCAAGGTTAGATCGAGCAGGGCTTTTTCTATGTTATAAATAAACAGTAGTATGTATGTAAACTGTTGCTATCTTGATGGATAACCTGCAGAGATTATGACCAACCTGGAAGTCAGGTTTTGTTGTCCCTGCAACACTCTCAAAGTGCAGTTCTTTACCCTTTACCCATGTGGGGTATGGTGTGTAGGCCTACACTTATATTGGAGAAAAGAAATGTACCATGTTTTACTCATGCTAAAACACAATGGAATTAAACTCTTCATATCTTCATCTGCAGAAAGTTCTAAGGCATAGTTTTATAGTAATTATGTAATTACTTTGTGATTATTTTATGATTCACAGATGAATGATCTGGATAGTGAAGACTGTAAGAAGGACACAATGGTGGATGTTGTCTTTAAAAAAGCCTTGAAAGAATTCCGACAGAATATTTTCAGTTTCTACTCTTCAGCTTTGGCAGTAAGTTACAGGGCTAAAATGTTTTAAAGTTAACAAAACAAAATTGGGTCTCTCTGATGCTTCTAAATTGCAGAACAATTAATCTCCAACTCTCATTCATTGCATATTATGACATTATATTGTTTTATTGTAGAAGATAATGAGTTTACTTAAATGGATTTTTAAGAAAAAAGAGGATCAGTTTAGAAGGGACAGAAGGGTCAATTCTGGACCTCAGCAAAATTCTTCATACAATTCATTTTTACAGCAGAGCATTGTTATACTGTAAAGAAACCCAAAAAATCCAATTGTAATTAATTCTTAGGAAGTGCAACCCACATCCTGAATTGATATTCAGAAGTCTAACCTTTTGGCGGTTCAGAATCCACACACTTCTTTTCTGTGATCTCCTTCCTACCAGTTAAATCTCTTAGCAAGAGAACCCAAGATCTTATCTTAATCTGCTGTGCTTTTGATAATTTGTTGTTGTTGTTGTTAGCATGTTCAATTGTGTGCTTATATTTTTCTTCTGATTTTGGATATTTTTTAACCTACATTGATTTTAAAGTATTTAATGTGTTGCTTTAGGAACTTATAGTTGAAAACAGGCATGACATTTGTAAATTTAAATGGAAATCCATTTTATTTTCTCTTTGTGATTTAATAGGTGGGTGATGGAAATAGCATCCGGTACAAAGACCTGTATGCCCTTTTTGAACAGATTCTGGAGAAAACAATGAAGTTTGAACAGAGGGATTGGAATGAATCCCCTGTTCGGGTCTGGGTCAATACCTTCAAGGTGTTTTTGGATGAATATATGACAGAATATATGCCCCTGGATTATACCACCGCAAAGGTAATCTGGTCCAGCCCAGCTCAGCAAATATTTAACTCTTACAGCTTTCTGGAATGAGGATTGTATTCTTTATGTCCTTAAAACAGCCTCCCTCTTGGGATTTCACTGCCTCATAAGGCTTTGTTTTCCAGAAAATGGGATTGTTGCTGAACTACTGGCACAAGTTACTTTCTTTGCAATTCTCAGTATTATTTCTTAGCCTTTCTGGTAGATGTGTTAAATAACAGATGCCATTTGAAATTGATAGCTTTTAGCGGTCCATGAAGTTAAGATCACAAAGCACATTGTGGTATTGTATATGGGCATCTGGGAGCCAATGTCATATAGTGGTTTGAGTGTTGATCTACAACACTGCAAGACCAGGGTTTAAATCCCTGCTTGGACATGAAAACCTACTGGGTAACCTTAGGCAAGTCACACTCTCTCAACCTCAGAGGAAGGCAAGACCAAATCCCATCTGAATGCATCGTTCTTAAGACTTCAGTTCTGGAAAAGGATATAGACTAGTGGACAGAGCTAGACGCACAAAGATATGTCCAGAGGAAATTACTAAAGCATGAAAGTGAAGTTTTTTCATTAATTTCTTTGGTACCTTTAAAACAGCAATCTTGCCGTTATTAGCCATACCACCAAGATTGTTTATTCTACTGAATCACCTCAGAACTAATATTGTAGTTCTTATAATCTAGGAATACCAAAATGATCACAGCTTGGGGAAGGAAACACTATGTGACACAGTAAACGTATTTCAGATATTAAACATGTATTGTGATGAATAGAAGCAGAATGAAATCTGTGGTTGTAGGGGGCAGTTCAAAAGATTTAGAACTTTGATTGCTTATTCAGTTCTTTACTGTTTTAGATGACCAAAACAGAAAGAAAGAAGAGAAGGAAGAAGGAAACAGATGTTGTAAGCTGAATTTTTTTCCCTTTTAATTAGAAGCTTGAGATAATCTTGTTCTCTGTGAGAAATTTATTTGGGATATGGAAAGGTCTAGTCCAATGAGATGCACTAATCATATTGGTGTTGTGTTTTGTTTTGTTTCTGTGTCTGTTACATCATTTTAATTCTTAGTGCTGGGATGTAGTAATATCAGACTCCTTGAAAAGTAATGTAATCATAAGATTGCTGATCAATATTGAGTGAACCAAAGGTGAAACTAGGAACTTCATAACCAAGCATACGTCTGAAACAATAATTTGTACACTGTTGGTTTTGTGACATCTGTTTTCACAATATTCAAAATGTTTTTATAGTATTTAATAATTAAATCATTGGACATGTAATTTTTGTGCCATCTAGTGAAGGGATGAGAGCTACAGGTCACAAACAATTTACTGTGTTGTTCAGCTAGTGCCTCCAGTACTTGTGACCACAGCATAATGAACAAAATGTGTGTGCTCACCAGGATTATGTGGTAGTTGCAAGAACTCATAATCATCCAAAGCAAATGTTGCATTCTTTTCATTTTATGGTCAACAGGATTCATAATCTTGTTCCTTCAACCCATGTAAGCCGGTTACACAAGTAACACAGAATGGCACTTTTTTAAATGCTTGGCTGTGTTTGGATTGTCCATTTGGGATTGCATCCAGATTTAGCTATAGAGTACCGAAATCTACTGAAGTGTGACTATGTCTGAATCCATCCATAATTGGCATGTCTAATATGGCATGTTTAGTTGCCCTAACTGAAATAAAAACGAACCTGCTGCCACCTAGATCTAGCTTAGAGATATGTTCAGATATTAGGATGCTGTGCAGGATGAAATCACAAGGAAAGTAAATTCACATGTAAGGCAAAACAAATAGGCCTGAATCTTATGGATATATTTCCAATCGAATACATTCTGATAATAGTATTTTCCCCTAAATACATGTGGCTTGGAGTTGCAGTATTTAGAAGTAAAGGCAGAGAGGATAAATCTTTGTGTTCTGATACAAACAGACATCCTGTGAGCCTAGTTGGAATAGCAGGTAGTAGAGTTTTCTGCTGATCTTCTGATGAGTTGGATACATCATTAGTCTTATTAAGGAGAGCATTATTCTATATTCTTAAATTGTTTAGCACAGCAAAATACAGCACTTCTGAAATGCCTTGTAATTTAGTTTAATTTTTGAGTAGAAGTGTAGACACTCCAATCACATCTGTTTTGGCTGTCACTGAATGTCAAACTCTACTTTTTTTTTTCATTTTTGATAGGTGGAAGAACATAATGGTCACATTTTTAAGGCCACTCAGTACAGCATACCCACCTACTGTGAATTTTGCTCCTCCTTGATCTGGATAATGGACAGGGCCTCTGTTTGCAAATGTAAGTCTGAAGTGTTTATTGCTGCCCAAGTTCCCCTTTCAACCTGAACTCTTTTTTGCCTTTTTTTAAAATTTCTTTTTTTCACTAGGCCAGTCTTTCTCAACCTTTTTTCCCTGGAGGAACCCTTGAAATAATTTTCATATCTCAAGGAACTCCCACATAAAAATTATTATATCTAGAACTCAAAAAAATGTTTGTTTTTTCCAATTACCATCTCTCATGGAACCCAGGTGACCTCTCATGGAACCGTAGGCTTCTGGGGAACCTTGGTTGAGAAACTCTGAACTAAACCAGTGTTTGTTCCTTCTGTCTGGTTTCCAATAATATATTGAATATAAAAATGACCACTTCCATGTGGAGCCTTCTATTACTGTTCTTTTTAATTACTTGAAATTAAAGCCAGGAAAATTATCAGCAAGCCCTATTGTAAGAATATGCCGTATCTATAAAGTGCTAATTTCAGCGAGTTGGGAATGTTGTGCTTCCAGTTCCCTAGGTCCAGTGGATTCTTCTGTTGGCCTGTGCCATTATGTCTCCCACCCAAGTGAGTGACCTGAATTATTTAAAAATGAGGAAGAAAAATGCCCAGCTTCTCAGTAGATTGCCAGCAATAAATACTAAATGGTAGAATGATATATAATGGAAACATTTGAGGTTCTTAATCCTACGTTTGCCTTGGAAGGCTAATGCATGAGAGAAGCAGAGGCAAGATTGGGTGGTCATACCTTTCCCTGTCTACCAGTTCTTTTATAAATGATCCCCAATCTTCATCTGAATTACCTCAGCCACTACAGGTTTGGGAGCACACATTTGCCAAGATAACATATATCTCTGTTCTGTTCCGTTCTGTTTGTTCTGTTCTCCTTTGTCGTGCCTCTCTGTATCTCTGGGACACAGTCTGAACTCGAGCTTAGTGCAACAACATAGCCAAAAGTGTGTGAATCTTCCTTGCCCTCTTGATCTGTCCTAAGTAAGGCTGTGATCCTGCAGTGTTTGAGTGTGTGGAGTACTAAGTGTTTTTCTCCCCTTGTTTCAGTATGCAAATATGCCTGCCACCGAAAGTGCTGTCTCAAGACCGCAACAAAGTGCTCCAAAAAGGTGAAGTTTCTTTATCTGTAAGCCTGTGGTTGTGTTTCATCTTTCTGTGTGGAATATTCATTACAAGATTTTGAGAAATTGTCTTCTTATAAGACACAAACTCTCCATCTTCAGCATTGTTCTGACATGAGTCCTGTTTCACCATGGCTTATCATGTGCAGAAAGCTGTTCACTTCTTCCCTAGGCTTCTAAACAATACCTCAGCTGTTGTAGTTTGGCATGGTACATGCAATACAGAGCCTGTGTTGCAATGCAGCTGTGGAGAGAACTTGTAATAGTCATGTCTTGCCATAGCAACATGAGCTCTCCATTGCTTAGGAGATCAAGTATTAGCCACTTGGATTCTTTAACCTCTGCTAATTTTTTGTTCTCTAGTTAAATCTATTTTTAGTTCCAGCCACATTAGATAGTCAAGAAATAAATAAGAAAAACAAGGAAAATAAATGTGCTTACTGACTGCTAAACTCTTATCTTTTCGTTTCCTCCTGCTTTTGGTTTACTCAGTAGCTGGCTTGGCTCTGGGTAATATATTAGGATATAGTGCGAAACAGCATTCTTGGGGTGTACGTTTTTTTGTAGGGAAGGTATGGCTAAACCTTTTTCGTATGTAACAGGTTTTTTTTAACCTTATTGGAGCTTGAAAATACATTTGGATGTATTTTTTTAAAAGCTATTTCAGCTTATATTGTTTCTGGCTACCTGGCTCTTCCTCCTTGACAAAGCATGTGTCATGTTGTGAATAAACCAGATTTATCTGTTGGCAATAGACCATACCAGGGTATTATTTTTTGGGAAAAATCCAAAAATGGGATTGTTAGTTCAACTGTTTTGTTTTTCTTACCATGTGAACAGGGTCTGTAGCTATGTACAGCTAGTATTATTTTCAGACTAAGACAGCACTACTATCTAATTAGCTGTTTTACTGAGACTACATCAAATTGGCTATCATAACTTCAGGAAACAAGAAATGAGAGTAATTAGGTCTAAAGGGGAATCTAAATATTTTATTTTCTTAATACTAGTGATCAGGCAGAGTATGTTCCTGCGTTAAACTTTGTGTTTTAATCAGAAAGAGGGGAGCTTGCGAAAAATAATAGCTGATCATTTACTGCTAGTTATAGTATGCTGGTTCTTCTTCGTGGTCTCTGTGCCTTCATACACTAGGAGCTTTAGCGCCTGCGCGGTAGCGTTCGGAAACTTCTAGAGCTTGTTCGCTTGGCGGGAACCCCTCCCCCACGCCGGTACTGCGCATGCTCCTCCCGCCGAGCAACGGTCTCTCCTCAGTTCTTTCTCGTCCGCCGCCGCGTACGGAAGGTTCTTTAGTTTGTTCCTCTCACGTCGTGCTTGGCTTGCTGTTTTTTCACGGTTTTACGGACTTTCGGACTGTCTTTGACCTCTCTTTCGGACTCCCCCTTCGGTTTTTCGTCTTTTTGGATTTCGGAGTTTGGCGTTTCTTCGTCTTATGTCCGCGCTCTTTAAGAAGTGCGTGTCCTGCGGCCGCAAGGTTGCCCTCAACGACGGCCATAAGGAGTGTCTCTTCTGTTTGGGCGAGTCCCACAACATCCGGACTTGCCCAATTTGCAGGGATTTTACTCCCCAAACTCTTCGCAACCGCTCCGCGAGACTCAAATCTTATTGTTGGGAACAGTCTCTGCGGGCGATAGACGAGACCTCCACTTCCAAGATGGCCGACAAGAAGACGACCACGCCATCGACGGTATCGGCGGCTGCCGTTCCGTCCACCTCGTCGGTATCGGGCTCGGTACCGGCGAAAACGCCGATCTCGGCGTTACCGAGGATCCCGAAGCTGTCGGCGGCTGCCAAGTCAGCGAAAGGATCCTCGACGGCGAGGAAGGCTGAGGCTCCCCTTACGGAGACGCCTGCAAAAAAGCGCCCTGCTCCGGACGGAGGCAAGGGCAAGGAGAAGGAGAAGAAGAAGAAGAAGAAGGAAAAGAAGCGCTCCCCGGCTGGGGACGCTCAACCTCCTACTCCTCCTCCTACTCAGCAGCCTTCCAAAGGGCGAGGCGAGTCCGTCGACCTCTCGGAGGATGAGATCGAGGACGTTCCCCAACAGCGCCCGGACTCGCCTGTGGCAGACCCTCCAACCCTGGTGGAGGAGCGCCACCGCCCTCTTAGCCGTCGCAGGTCGGCCGACCTGCAGCAGAGAGAGCCCTCTGCTTCTCCGGAGCGGCGTTCGACCTCCTTCAGGTCCCGGTCCCGCTCTTCCGAGCGTCCGGTGGCCTCGCCGCCTCCGAGGGAGACAAGAGAGGAACAACCTCGCTCGTCTGCCTCCAGATACACCTCGGCGTCCTACGTGGCCAGGTACGCGAGGGAATCTGAATGGAGAGAGCGCCCGGCCTCCTATCGGTCGCATTCGCCATCGTACCGGGATCGGTACCATCGTGGCCCGAGTCATTGGGAGACCTTCCGGAGGTCCCGGTCACCTCGTCGACAGCGCGAATCGCGCTCGCCTAGAGGGGACGAGGCTCGGTACCGTCGACGCCGAAGCCGATCTCCGTCGGACCGCCGCTCCTTCAGCCGCTCTCCCTCCCCTCGATATCATAGGGCGAGGGAGCCTTCACCACGGTATCGGGCGATATCGCCACCTCCTAGGGTCACGGCAACGGCGACGCGCCCTACGGAGTCGGTGGTGACTGAGCGGGCTACGACGACGTCAGCCTGCCAGACTACCCCGGTCACCACCAAGAGGGTGAAGTCAGTGGTCAGCCATCCCAAGCGGGACGCTGCTGCTACCACCGCCCCGGCTGCGGAGAAGCCTAGGAAGGCAACACCTGCGGCGACTACGAAGGAGCCGGAGAGCGAGCGGCGAGAGGACTCACCGAGCTCGGAGTCGTACGACTCGAGTGCGGAGTCTGAGGTGTCTGAGGCGGCCTCCCAGGAGTCTCCTCCGTTGGGATTCGGGGACCCGATCCCAGATTCTGCTCCAGAGGACGTCCACCAGTTCTCTGCGATGCTGCTCCGCATGGCCACTACCCTCGGCCTTAAGATCGCCGATGCGGAGCCGGAGGATGACGATCCAGCCTTCTCCGTTTTCGAGGAGAAGCGACCTTCCACGGCCCCGCTGCCTCTCCTGCCCCGGGTATCCAGACTGGTGAAGGCCGCCTGGGATAGACCGGCCTCGGCTCAGCCGATACCGCAGCGGTTAGAACACCTCTACAGGGTGCAGAAGGATAACGCCGGTTATCTATTTAATCACCCTGCACCGAACTCTGTGGTCGTCGAGTCCGCGCAGACGAAGGGCTCCGGCAGGCAACACACCACCCCGCCGGACAAAGAGGGCAGGAAGTTGGACGCCTACGCAAGGAGGTTCTATTCAGCTGCGTCCTTGCAGATCAGGCTGTCCAACACTCAGGCTTGCCTCGCGGCATACCTGAAGAAAGTGCTCGATCGCCTGCAACCAGCGATGGAAGCGGTACCGGAGGACATCCGCCAAGCCTCCTCCGTGATCTTCAACGAGGCTATCTCCATCGCTCGGCACCAGATGGCCTCCTCCCGGCACGCAGTGGAGATCGCCTCCCGGGTCATGGCGGGATCCGTCGGCCTCCGCCGCCATGCTTGGCTTCGACCGGCCGACATCCAGGAGGACACCAGAAGGAGGATTGAAGATCTCCCCTTCGACGGTGAAGGCCTATTCAATTCGTCCACAGACGAAGCTTTGGACAATCTCGTCAAGGCGAGACTGACCGCAAAAAAGATCGGGCTGCAGCCGGCCACGCAGACCCGCAGGGCCTCCACCTTCCGCCCATCCTGGCGACGATCTTCCACCTCGTCGTTCCAGCGTTCGGCCCAGTCTGGACAGTCGAGACCGTCCTCCGGCTCATCGGCCAGACGCACGATTAGGCGGCGCCCGCCTTCGTCGAAGAAGTCCTCCTCCGAGACAAAGTCTCGGTTTTGACGTGCCTGGCAGGACCCACCAATACCCACTCTTCAGCCTACCATCAGCGCTCGGAGACCGACCGACTCTCGCTCGACACCTAGCGGAGTGGCAGTATGTCACTACGGACTCTTGGGTGCTTTCCATCGTCCGTCTTGGCTACGCCATCGAGTTTCACGATATTCCTCCTCGCGGCGTTTACTACTCCACGCCGTCGAGTCCGGCCCTCCTGGAAGAGATCCAATCCCTCCTCCAGAAAGGGGCGATCGAGCAGCTCCCGCAAGAGGCCAAGACCACCGGCTTCTTCTCCAGGTACTTCACGGTACCGAAAGCCGACGGTACCCTCCGGCCGATCCTAGACCTCAGAGGGGTGAACTACTACATCCGCCCCAAAAGGTTCAAGATGGTCACGATACCGTCGATCCTGCCCTTCCTACATCGAGGGGACTGGTTCGCCTCCATCGATCTCCGAGACGCATACTTCCATATCGCCATTCGCCCGCAGCACAGACGGTACCTCTGCTTCGCAGTCGACGACACCTGTTACCAGTACAAGGTGCTGCCGTTCGGACTCTCGACTGCCCCAAGGGTCTTCACCAAGTGCATGGCCCCGGTGGTATCCTACCTGCGGACGAAGGGCGCTTCCGTCTTCCCCTACCTCGACGATTGGCTGTTGGTGGCGTCCTGCAAACAGAGACTTTACCACGACGTCCACATGACGTTGTCACTCCTGACCCGCCTTGGTCTACGAGTGAATCCGAAGAAGTCCCACCTCGAGCCGGCGAGGATCTTGGACTTCATCGGGGCGACGCTCGACTCGACCTCCGCCAGGGCGTACCTACCAGAGTCTCGAGCACAAACCTTGATCCGGGCCGCCGCTCACGCTCGTACGGCCCCGACGTTATCTGCGAGAAGCGTCCAGCAGCTCTTGGGCTACATGGCTGCGACGACCGCTGTGACATATCTCGCCAGGCTGAGAGCAAGACCTCTTCAACACTGGTTCGTCCGCATATTCGACCCCCTGCGAGACGAACAGACACTCCGACTGCAGCTGCCGGGAGACGTCCGCTCATCCCTCCGATGGTGGCAGTCGCGACGCAATCTCATGTCAGGGATGCCTTTCCAACAGCCGACACCGAAGGTGACGGTAACGACCGACGCCTCCCTGTATGGATGGGGTGCCCACTGCGGCGATCTCAGAGTCCGCGACAGATGGACCGACGACGAGACCGCTCTCCATATCAACGCGCTGGAGCTGCTCGCCGTCTGGAAAGCCCTACGGGCGTTCCGCCATGCCGTGGCGGGGCGCACGGTCCTGATTCTGATGGACAACACCACCGCCGTCTGCTACATCAACAGACAAGGTGGGACTCATTCCACGACCCTGCTCGACATCGCGCTCGACCTGTGGGAATGGTGCATTCGCCTGCACACGCATCCCGTGGCGGTTCACCTGGCCGGGCAGGAGAACACCACGGCAGACGCCCTCAGCAGGGACACCTCATCCCATCACGAATGGTCTCTCTCCGGAGAGGCGTTCAGACTGATTCGGGACCGCTGGGGCGAACCATCGATCGACCTCTTCGCGACCAGGGAAAACGCGAAGTGTCGCCGATTCTGTTCCAGAGCGGGCCACGATCGTGCCTCCATCGGGGACGCTTTCCAGTTTCCGTGGACCGGGGAACTCCTCTACGCGTTCCCGCCGTTCCCGCTGCTCGGCCGGACGATATCGAAGATCCTCGCCGACCGAGCCGACGCGATCCTGGTAGCCCCGTACTGGCCGAGGCAACATTGGTTCGCACCCCTGCTACAAGCCGCGCGAGACGACCTGCTCCGGTTGCCACCGACACCGGACCTGCTCTCCCACTCCGGCGGCCGAGTCCTCCATCCGGACCTGCCACGCCTGGCCCTCCATGCCTGGAGGATATCGCACTAGACGATCCCGTGCTCGGTACCGTCCTCGTCGCGGCCAGGAAGGAATCCACCCGTCGCAACTATCAATACAAGTGGCGACGCTTCCTGACCTTCGCTAACGAGAGGAGTGAGCCGGTATCGCCCGTGGGGCTCTCGACCGTCCTGCACTTCCTCCTGCACCTCCGGCAACAGGGCCTGGCGTTTCCATCCCTGAAGGTGTATCTCTCCGCGATCGTGGCATACCAACCGCCACGATCTGCTGCCTCGGCCTTCTTCAGGAACGATACCGTTAAGCGGTTCCTGAAAGGACTTCATCATCTCTACCCGCCGGTATCGCCGCCGCTACCGCCGTGGTCCCTCTCGCTGGTGCTCTCGCAGCTGACGAAGCCGCCCTTCGAGCCAATGGCGACCTCGGATGATAGGCTCCTGACAATGAAAACTGCCTTCCTGGTAGCGGTGACCTCAGCGAGGCGAGCGGGTGAGATCACAGCTCTTCGTTCCGATGAGCCCTTCACGGTCTTCCACAGGGACAAGGTGGTCCTGAGACCTGACATCTCGTTCCTGCCAAAGGTGGTGTCCAGTTTCCATCTCAACCAGGACATCATCCTGCCTGCCTTCTTCCCGAACCCGACGACACCGTTGGAGCGGTCCCTCCACTCCCTGGACGTGCGTCGGGCATTGGCTTTCTACAAGGACAGGACTGCTTCCTTCCGACAGACGCCGCATCTCTTTGTTTGCTATGGGCGACGTCGGAGAGGCCTAAAAGTGTCCACCCAGCGCTTCTCAAAGTGGGTGGTGAGGACTATTGAACTGGCGTATGAGCTCGCGAGGAAGCCTCCGCCAGTCCTGCTTCGAGCCCACTCCACCAGAGCTGTGGCTACTTCTGCGGCCCTCCTGCGAGGAGTTGACCTGCATGAACTCTGCCGTGTGGCGACCTGGTCCCAACCATCGACCTTCGTGCGCCACTACAGGCTCGACTGCCGGTCGCGCAGAGATGCCCGGTTTGGACGTGAGGTGTTGGCTTCCGTGCTGTAGGACCTGACCCGCCGTCCGACCGGTAAGCTACACAGTCTCCTAGTGTATGAAGGCACAGAGACCACGAAGAAGAAGAACAGGTTGCTTACCTGTAACTGTGGTTCTTCGAGTGGTCATCTGTGCCATCATACACACCCGCCCTTCCTCCCCTCTTTCTCAGGTCCCTGTAGGTTCTACGGCGGACGACAGAACTGAGGAGAGACCGTTGCTCGGCGGGAGGAGCATGCGCAGTACCGGCGTGGGGGAGGGGTTCCCGCCAAGCGAACAAGCTCTAGAAGTTTCCGAACGCTACCGCGCAGGCGCTAAAGCTCCTAGTGTATGATGGCACAGATGACCACTCGAAGAACCACAGTTACAGGTAAGCAACCTGTTCTTTTCTCTGCTTTGAGTCAGGATGTTCAAACATTATGCTTTATCTTCAGGCTGTGCTCCTATTCCAGAGTGTTATGATTACCTATGTTGTATACAAAGACACAACCTCTTGAACAGATCTAGAGACATTCTTTATCTGCTGGTCACTTCATTTAATACAACTGCCTTACAGTGGAGTTAATGAAGAACAAATCTTTTTGCTTCTAGCTTTTTGCTTTTTACTACCCAATTGTAGTGAGACTTGATCATATGCCATAATGAAAAGATCTTATAAGACTAAAATAGCAGAAACTTTATTCTGATATAGCCCTAATTGCTGAATAGAAAGGCCTGTAAGAGCTGAAACAATTGTTTCCCCCTTTTTGCATGGAGAGTTTTCTCCCTCATGTAAATCACTTCCCAGTCTCCCCCTTTTATTTTACGTGCTTAATATATGTGTTGCTGAATGAGAAAATCCAGGTCATGGAGGGTCCTGGTCTTGTGCCCCCTTTCTCATTCATTCCTTAGGTAAAGACCCTTTACACATATTTCCAAAGCCTGTTTTGAACTTCTGTGAATTTCTGCTCACCATGAACACTTGTACAGATGGCAAGATGACCTAACTGCTGGGCATTGAACCTGTAAGGTGGCTCTGTTTGAAAAACAATCAGAAAGACTCCCAGGTTCATTCTCTTGTTCTGTGACTTCCTAGTTATATAAATGCTCATAGTCCAAATGCTTTATTTACTCTTGCTATGAGAGTCCCTGCTTTCACAGAGTCATAGACAAAGCTGAAGCTGTCAGAACAAGGGCACTGAACAAGCAGTTTATCCTGGAAAGAAGAGCTGAGTTAGGAACTTTGACTGGAGATTCTTGTCTAGAGTCATTTTTATGACTGCAATCCTGCTTTAGCTTGAAATTTTATGTCCCTACTGCTAACTGGTGCTACCACCACAGTGATGTGAACACATCTGTGAATATTGCAGTGTGCTTTGGTTCCCTTATTGGGAGAAAGATGGGGTATAAATTAAAATAAAATGAATGAATGGAGGAGCATTGCATGATTAATACAAACCTGAGGAAAGGTGAGGCCTTTCTTAGGTATATTTGCTGCCTCATATTGGCCTGACATGTTGCAAGAAATCAGACTGCTATTTTTAAAGTAATGTGCTTCCCTACCTAGTCTTTGCATCTCTTACCAGAATGAGTTTTGAAGCATTCCTAGACTATTGCTAAGTTTAATTTCTGTTCTTCTAGTATGATCCTGAGCTTTCTTCACGACAGTTTGGGGTTGAACTCTCTCGTCTGACCAGTGAAGAGCGAACAGTGCCAGTAGTGTTTGAAAAACTCACTAGCTATATAGAAATGCATGCACTGTACACAGAGGGTATCTACCGGAAATCTGGATCAACCAATAAGATTAAAGAGCTGCGGCAGGCACTTGACACAGGTAAGGAGCATTTCTAAAGCAAAGGAACCTCCTTCCTTTTGATTTTACATGTAACACAATTCCAGATTTGATAGACATCTGCCCTTAGACTGGTAGTTTTGGAGCCATTACTCCTAAGGGAGACTGTAGTTTGGAGATGGCTGAATTGACAAACCATGGTTTCAAATCAGCCAGCAAAATAGTTAATGCTAACATTTTTGAAAAAGTGTTTGGATTGACTAGTTATCAACATGCTCCATGTCTAGAGGTCTGAACACCATAGAAAAGTGTTTGGATTGGCTAGACACAATCATTGCTCCACATCTGGGGCCCTGAACACCATAGAATAGAACGTGCTGAACAAACTGAAAGCAAGCAGCTCCAAATCATTGTAACCTGACTAGTGAATTTAGAAACTAAAACTATGGTATTGAATCTGAAATCTGATGCAGTGTAAACAGTGGTTCACTCTGATAATTGAGTGGTGTATTTTTGGGCTGAATCTTACAGTTGACCATATTTTAGTACCAATGCTGTCTCACAACAAAGGAGAGCTCATAGAAAGCTTCATGATTTCTGATCCATCTTTACAAGTGAATTCCTGATGAAAGCTGGCATCCTGTTAGTGGCATATGCAGGCATAAGTTAACCTTATGCCTGTGTGTGTCTATATTTTATCACTGTCAAGGTTGGTATTCCTTTCCTTCCTGTGCAGTACTTAATGCCCACCCCCCATGGACCTGCAATAGAGCCAACTGGAAGAAGGCAGGGAGTGGGAACTTGGAGATGCATCTGTCCCTATAGCCAGACAAAAAATTATTACATCATATACTGAAACCTCTGGAGGACCCTGGTGCATCTTAGCAGATGATACGATTGCTTCATGTCTGGCTATGGAGACATAGCCATACATTTCTGTGTTCCCCCTTGCTTTCCTTCAGGCATGGAATGGCCATTGGTGGCGGGGAGGGCTTCAGCTGCTCTATGGATACTCCAGGAGATGGTAAATGACTCAGCATAACATAGTTCTCCATACAGAACTACCAGCTATGCTGAGACACTTAGGATTGCAGCCAATATGTGTATCAGGTCTGCATATCAGTTTGCAATAGAGCCTTAGGATATGAATACTGATTTGTATCATCTGGCCTGCAGTCATACCAGTGCTAGCTTGTCCATTATTGCGTTCTGAAGTGTAGTATTTTTGTTCATTTTTTCTTCTACTGTGTTTTCTTCCATTTTTCCTGTTAATCAGATATTGAGAGCATAAATCTTGATGACTACAATATCCATGTCATTGCAAGTGTGTTCAAGCAGTGGCTAAGGGATCTGCCTAACCCTCTCATGACATTTGAACTTTATGAAGAATTTCTGCGGGCAATGGGTAAGGAACTGCCATATACATATAAATAATGGCTGTAAGTAAGTTTTGTTTGAGTGTTAGTAATAACATTGCAAGAAAAAGAGTGCAATGCAACCTAAGAGAGTCAGCATTAGGATGGAGAATGGTTGTGCTAGCTTATCATAGAATAGAATCATAGAGTTGGAAGAGACCCCAGGGCCATCCAGTCCAACCCCCTGCCTTGCAGGAACACACATCAAAGCATTCCCAATAGATGGCCATCCAGCCTCTGCTTAAAAACCTCCAAAGAAGGAGACTCTACCACACTCCGAGGCAGCATATTCCACTGCTGGACAGCTCTGATCGTCAGGAAGTTCTTCCTGACGTTCAGGTAGAATCTCCTTTCCTGCAGCTTGAATCCATTGCTACTTGTCCTAGTCTCTGGAGCAGCAGAAAACAAGTCCTCTCCCTCCTCGACATGACATCCCTTCAAATATTTAAACATGGCTATCATGTCCCCTTTTAACCTTCTCTTTTGCAGACTAAACATACCCAACTCCCTAAGCCGTTCCTCATAGGGCATGGGTTCCAGACCCTTTACCATTTTGGTCACCCTCCTCTGGACACATTCTAGCTTATCATTTCTCCATCTTGGTTTTCTTTGTCCTCTGGGATTTTTCTGTTCAGAAAGTCAGAGGATTTTGTGACATAATCACTGTGAAACTAGATTATAGCAGTATTTTTTTAGACAGGGCTGCTCTTGATGATTTTCTGGAGTTTCTAGCTGGTGTATAATGTATCATTCCAACAGGGTTGAGACACCCAGACCATATTACAAACAGTTCAGCATTTAGGCTAGCTGGCTTCCTTCTTTAAATTTCAGACACAAATCAAAGTGCTGATTTTTAATAACTGTCTTAGATGTGGCAATCCAAGACTATCTGTCTTGGTCAATAAATCATTTCATCCATTAAGTCCCTTTGTATTTACCAAGTTAAATCTAATTTACAATACTGTTCTTAGGCCATATTTGAAGAATTCTGGGGCTTCTAAACAATCTGTGTGCTAACATTTGGAAAAAGAGAGTAAAGCTGGTAGGTGCAGGAATGCGATGTCTGTGTGTTTACCTCATCAATTTTCATTTTGAGAAGAATTTGTACTGTCAAGAATTCTTGTGTACACCCTAAGTCAATTATAGTTCCAATGGATGAAACAAAATGTGCTTTTTACAGGCTTGCAGGAGAGGAAGGAGGCCATTCGTGGAGTCTACTCTGTCATCGATCAGCTTTCTCGAACCCATCTTAATACCTTGGAACGACTGATCTTTCATCTTGTCAGGTACCAGTACTGAAGAAATTCAGATTCCATTGTTTTCACTCCTTTCTTTAATGAATGTCACATAAACCGTGTATATATGTTCCCTACCATCAGTGCAGCTTCCTTGTGGTAACAGCTGCTATTTTTTTAAAGGTCACTGCAGCATCAAAGACTTCTGTTATGTCTTCTGTGGGCACAATGTGGCATGCTGACCCTCTGTGTGTCTTTGTGGATAATTTTAGAGAGCATTTCTACATATCATCATCTTGCTGAAAATCATGTTGTTATGATTACCCAGAGGACACTACAGTCCAGGCATAAAAAGTGTGTTACGTGACCATTTTGGATGTACAGGCATTTATCTTAAGTGCCCAAGTACATATTAAAGTCATTGCTATACCTATGGTTCTCATTAAAAAATATGAATATTCTCTAAATAGGAGAATTGCTTTAATGTGGCTGTAATGATCAAATTTAGCTGACAAGAATTCCTCTTATAATATGCCTGTCAGATTATGGAAGTTGGGAACTTTGCATATGGTCAGTTCTGTGCTCACAGATAGAAAAGGCATGACAAAAGGTGGTAAGAGAACTGACTTTTTGAATTAAATGAAGAGCTGTTCCTGCAGACTTTGAAGAATTCCTTAAAATCTGTACCTTACTCCATCACTCTTATATAGCTTTCTTTGTCTTGTCTCCAGTTGTCCTAATTTCTTATCTATGGCTTGCATGTGTACAGAAAAGTACACATGTGCTGAAGCACATTCTCTGGATGAGCTAAGGAGCAATTCACTTAAATGTAGGTTATTCCGTCGTGCCAGATATTAACTCAAGAGTCCAAAGTTCTTTTCAGTTATGTTTGAGGATTTCTGGCCCTTCCTTGTCAGTTTCCAAGAAGGAAATAGAAAGTTATAGATTCAGATTTCTTTCAGACAGAGCCATGTTTTTTTGACTGATAACAAAGAAAAGCAAATCGACAGAGCTAGCTCTCAGTGTCCACTCATTTACTGCTGTCCAGCATGTCTATCAGGGAGTGGACGAAAATTCTTTCATTCAGTTGTTCCTTGCCCAGTGAACCTTTCATCTGGCATCAGATCCAATATTGAAGTGAATATTATTTCAACAAGTGAGAGTGAAATGGAGTAGCTGGCAGTACAGTCTCCACAGGAGCACCAAAAAACAAAACAAAACACCAGCATGCTGTATAGAGAGGAAATCTGAGAAGAAAGAGCAGAAAGCAACAACTGAAGACCTAGTCATGGGAAAGCAGCAGGAAGATAGAGTTGAGGTAGTTAAAAAAGAGAAAAGGAAAAAGACTGCAGATAAGAATACTTTTAAAGACATAGCACAGCAGTTAAGGGGGAAAAAATAGGGAAAGCATCAAAAAAACCTAATTGCAAAAAAACTTAACTGTCACATTAGCACTACCTCTGCTTTGCCTTAGATAGGAAGGCCTATCAGTTCCATGTCCTACCCTTTGGACTATCCACAAATCCATGCATTTTCACAAAGTGTATGACAGTTGTGGCATTGTGGTTACACCAGAAGGGCATCATCATCTTTTCATACATAGATAACTGGCTCCCAGTTTCGCCTGCTCTTGCACATAGACCTCACACTTTGGCTTTTACACTATCTCAGTAATAGTGCTTGATTCTCAGAATGCAAGGACATACCTTCCTCCAGATCTTTACCGGGTTCTACATCAGGCTGTTTTTTGGTGCTGTTGTTCCAGGCGCATATTGGCCAAGTTAGTCCAAGTTTTGTTGGGCCTCCACAACTTTGTGGTCCCAAATGCCCACCTTCAAATGCAGCCACTTCAGGCCTAGTTGCTATTGGTGTTTGACGTCACCAAAGACCTTCCTTAGATATGTCTGACCATCCCCGAGAGTTGTTCATCGATCTCTGCAGTGGTGGCTCTGCACCAAGAACTTGCTCATCGAGATGCCCTTTGTCCCATGTCAGCCATGAAGTGTTTGATGACAACTGCATCCTTGGTTAGATGAGGCTTCCACATGGATGCTCTTTCTGTCTTTCAGTTGAGGAGGCGGTGAATGGGTCATGAAACAGCTCCACATCAACATGCTTGAGATGCTACTGTTTTTAAGCAGAAAATTAGAAAGGTGTTTATGATAAGGTTTTTGTTTCATATTCTTTCTCATATTTCTTCTAAGTTAAATATTTGTAATGAGTTATTGGAGTTATGGAAAGACTATGTAATAAAACTGACACGGAAGTTAATAAACATAAATGAGAAGAACTGAGGACATCTGTCTCATAGCTGTCATGAGTGAATAACCTATATGTAAGTGGATTGCTCCTCCACTCACCCAAGAAAGAATGTTCATGAGCACAATCTCTTATTTGTTTTATTGATGTTATATTTTAATGTTGTTAGGATTGCCCTGCAAGAGGAAACAAACCGAATGTCTGCTAATGCCCTGGCCATTGTATTTGCCCCTTGTATTCTTCGTAGTCCTGACACCACAGACCCTCTGCAGAGTGCTCAGGATGTCAGCAAAACCATCAGGTAAAAAAATCCAACAACTCTCAGGCAAGACATTATACATCTTCTATAACGAACCATACCTGTTAGTCTGTTAGTCCTCCTGCAGAACTGCTTTCTTAGCTCAGAAGGAGATAATAACTTATGAGTACTGAGAGGACAGTATAAACTGAGAGTAGTAAACTGTGTTTGGGAAACCTCTTGCCCTTTAGCTGGATGGAACATTCCCAGCAATTATCTCTTCTGGCTAAGAACTGCATAGGGAAGTGGCATTGCTTACCCCAGCTTCAGGAAAAAATAGATTTGAATAACTTTAGTAGACGTTACAAAAATATCCACTGTCATTTCAGTCCATTGTGCTTACCCAGCAATCATCACACCTCACATCAAAGAGACAAAGGCTGCTATACACACTAGGCCTGGAAACAAAGGTTCTAAATTAAAGGTGGTGATCAAGATCAAATCACACCATTTTTATCTGGAAAGAAAACTGCGTAACAGTATGAAAGGCAAAGATCCAAGGATAGAGGAGAAGTTCCTAAGGGATAAAAACAGTGGATACAAGCCCAACTAGAAGCCAAAATTAGCTTTGCCAACTTTCTACCCACTAATATAGTATCCAGTTCCAGATCTTCTCCTCTCAAAGCGGCTAAATATGTGGAAAGAGCATGGATGTATCCATTGGCCATTCCTCTACTTTATGTATTCGCTAAAAGACTGAATTGGTTTCTGCGTGCATCCCATTGTATCGAGTTGCAATATTACAGTCTCCTCATCTCTGTGATCCAAAAAGGGAAAAAAGAATGTTACTTGTCCACCTCCCACATGCATTCTGAAACACTACACATAACTGGCACATATGCACTTGCTTGTCCAAATTCCAATTATGCAATGTTCAGTTCAGCCTCAATATTCAAATGTGATATGCGAGAACATCTTGGGGATAAATTTTCTGTTAGGATGTCTCTGTCTTAGGGATTTGTAAGAGAAGGCACAGTACTTCAACAAGAATGAGATCACAGAAATGGCAGCTATTAGGATGTACTAGCTATTCCCATTTCTCAAATACAGCTTTCAGAACAAGAAAAACCAGTGGGCTGACTTCAGGTGTCTAGATATTAACAATCAAATCTATCCCAAATAGAAAGCACCAACCATCTCCTCTTTGCCATTTTTTTCTTTCAGCTGTGTGGAACTGATAGTTGTTGAGCAGATGAATAAATATCGGGCTCGCCTCAAAGACATCAGTAGCCTAGAGTTTGCAGAGAACAAAGCCAAGAGCCGGCTGTCATTGATTCGCAGGTCCATGGTAAGGGTCAGGACTTGGAGGAATTAAAAGCTGACCGAGATCTCCCGGCCAAGAAGAAATAGATTCAGGAATCAGCAATGTCTCTCTCACCAACACAGCTCACATTATCTGATGTAGCATACTTCCTTAAGAAAGAATTTGATACTTTGTACCTGTCCCAATGCTGCAATTGCTTAATATAATTTTGGGTGAACTGAAGATGTGTGTTTGCAAGTTAATTACTTGGGATTGGGTAGAAAGCCATCTGTCCTTTTTTTCCCCTTCCCCATCCCCTAACCTTCTCCCTTTCCCATCCTTTCAAATCTTTACACATCTCAAATCCTTTTACATATAATCAGGTCCAACACAGAAGCTAAAGGCTGGATTTTATTGCTATTGTCTGAGTGTTCAGAACTATGAACATCTCGTGAAAAGAAAACAAAAAACTGAGAGAAGATGGGATCTGTATTTGTCTAGCATTATCCTGTATAGCATTATCCCATATAGGCAACCCAAATTGTTCCCTTTTGGGATCTGTTGTTTAAAAAAAAACTTTTCAGGGTAACATTAGTGAATTTGAGCTGCTTTAGCTTGTGTGTAATCGATCTTGCTCCATGACCTTTGTGTCTGGGTCCCCTTAATCACACAGTGCTCACATCTGACACTGCTTACTGAAAAACAGGCTTCCATTCACCTTCCTCCTACCTGCACGTGCCAGTGGAAGAGCCTGAGGTGAAGCTGCCACACATTATTGCAATTTGGCTTACACCAAGCTTCTTATGACAGATTGCTTCCTCCTTCCTCGCTTCATGAGATGTGAAAAGCTTATGCGCTCCTTTTATTGGGATGCTGAGTTGAAAGGCAATCTTCAGCACTGAAATGGCCTATGTTGTCCTCTGCTGTGAGCTGAAGATATAGCGGGCTGTGTAAATGTGTTACATTATCTGCTTTCATAAGGGAGGCCAGGGGTTTGGTTGTTCACGTGACCCAGATATACTCTGCTGGAAGCAAACATGAACTGTCTGGTTCGTTTTAGCATGTTCTGCTGGGAGTGCATTTTAGTGGTCACAGCCTTTTTTTATGCCAATAGCTTATCACTCATTTGCGCTTTCTCACAGTTGCAACCAAAAACTGACTCTTCTTTGAAAGTCCAGCAGCTACGTGAGAAGAGCGTTGGCACGTGCACTCTAACCTGCTCCTTTCCTTTTCCTGTCCTCTCTAATCCAGAAACCTGTACTAATTGCCGTTAGATTTATGAGCATAACCCGCAGTTCAATCCCGGTATGTATTAGAATTGCATTGCACTGACCTTGTGCTGTAATCCTCCACTCATTCCAGTGCTGCTGCATGCCCCATGCCACAACCCACACTTCATGACTGTATGTGTGTGTTTTCCTTTAAAGTGTTCTCAATTTCTCATAGTAGAACTACTATCAATAGGGAGTGCCCATGAGGCCATTTTTTCCAGAAAATTTATTGGGAGGAAGAATAAAACAGTGACTGATATTGGAAAAGGATAAGTTTTCTACCAATATTTGATGCATCCTGCCTTGCTATGTTGCTTTTCCTCACAGGAGCAGAAGAACAGATTCTCAGTCACAAAATGAAGTAGGACAACTTGGTAGAGCTTGCGTATGAAGTAGAACTGTTCATTTGGAAACTTGAATCCATGCCTAATAGTCACATTATTCCATTAGGAAGATTGCACTTTATCCTGTATCTGTTCTTTGTTTCTTCTCTTGCTTGCTCCTTTTTTTCAAGATGGGATCATAAAAAATAATCACATGGAACACAATAAAAACAAAATCTGTGTTTCTGAAGTCTTTCCCCCACTTGACTGCACCTTGTTATAAAAAATTAAATAATCTTACATTGCCCTTGCTTGAATTTTCAAAAAGAACTGCACAACAAGAAAGCATCCATCTCTGGCAGAGAAAGAAATAATAGATCTGCTTCTCCTCTTCCCTATAATTAATAGGACATTAATATGAAAGTCCTTTGTAAATATGTGAAAATATGGGACTGAATGTTATGTCTGACTCCTGTGGGTCTTGGTCTTATGTCAAGTCAGACCATTTAATTAGCTATGTGTTATGCACACTGACCACAGTGCACCACTTGGGGGTTTCAAGGAGTCCTTTTCAGCCCAAGATGGGAACTTGTGGCCTTCTCCATGAAAACTGCTTTACCACTGAGCTATGGTCCATCTCTGAAAAGATCTTTTTTTTTTTTTTAAGATTAAAGTAGTGTTAGCACTGGTTCAGCTAGTGATTTTACAACAGGAGTGGGGAATTGTTGGGGGCACATTTTCCTTCCCCAGAACCTTGAATGGCTATATTCCTCATGCATCCTTGTGAATTTTTAACTTTTCTTAAAAAAAAAAAATCTATCTCCCCCTTAGGAGCTATGGGGGGAATGTTTCCATGTTTGGGGGCTCCCTGGATTGGTCTAAGCAAAAAACACCACAATATATGGGACATTCTTAGTAAAAATACATTCTTAGTATATGGAATATTCTTAGTAAAAAATATGAAGAAATGAAGAAATGGGGCTGCTGGGTGTTTCAAAAAAAGATGAGGGCCACATGCAACTTACAGGCTGCATTTTCTCTTACCCTCAGTTTTACAAGGTCCCAGCAGAATTCTCTCTCAGCAACAGGGAAAAATATTTTGAAAGTGCTTGGAAATTATTGATTGGGCTCACTTAGGATGACAATCTTGAAAGCAGAAGTGGGCAGAGTGCCACACTTCAGACACTGTTGGAGGTTCCTAATTCCTTGTAATTTGGCAATGCTGGGCAGGTGTTGTGGAAGTTGTAATCTAAAAGCATTTGGAGAGCCACATACATACTGCTTTAAAGAGATGTGTGAGTTCTACATAATTGTGAAGTGGTAGGAAGTTTTGCTAGGGCTTGTGTTCCAGTTTCTACGGAAAGAAAAAAAGTGTGATACCCCACTTTTTATAAATCCAGAAGTGCAAAATAAGCAGTTAAATATTCCTTGACACCTGATTTCCTACTGTGACATACTGAGAGATCCACACTGCATTCTGCTGCTCAAAAGAATTTCATTGGATAATGAAAGCAGAAGGCCCATAGATTTCTACATGGCTTTGCCCTGTTTCTTATGGTTTCTGTCCAGAGATACATAAAATAATTTATGAGTTGGACAACTGAGTGCCAAAACGTAGGAATGATTTGCTCAGAATATTATTGGCTCCCTACTGTCACTTGAGATCCATAGAAACACATTTTTCATTAATATCTGGTAAAAATGAAACTTTTGTTTTGTAGCCATAGGGCGGGGAGATTTCTGAGAACTAAACTAATTCATGTGTCCTTGAGTTGTTATATACTTCCTGTCTTGTCTGTGTCTCTGCCAGTCACCTACAGATACTGTTTGCTCCTATTGTATATGTGGCTGAAAGATTTTTGTGTTGTTCCAGTTTTGTAGTTGACCTAAAACCATGCTTCTCATGAGCAGATCTATGTTTGCAGGGTAAAGGGCGTGTACGTCGAGGGACCTACCCAAGCCCCACATCACCCGCTGCAGTTCGGTTACCATCTGTGTCAGATGTTCCTGAAGAGGCACTGAGTAGTGAAGAAGCAATGGAGATAGATGTCACAGAACAACAGCAAGTAGCTATGCAGCAGGAGGAGAGGGTGCTGACAGAACAAATTGAGAGTCTGCAGAAAGAAAAGTGAGTCGTGATGGGTAGAGTTGAACATTGTATGAAGGGTTTGATAGATTGCAAGTTCTAACTGGGCTACCTTTATAGAAGTGGGCAGAGTCTCCCTCATGCCTCAAGTGAAAATGTTGTGTGTCTTTCAGTTAAGATTTTTCCATTTCATTTTTTAGTTCCTCATAGTGTTATATGTGGGTATTTTCCAGTGGCCTAAATACTCTTATTACTTCTGGGTTCCCTACCCCTGTGGCTTGTGTCTCTCCTTCCACTCACTGAAATTTGTGTTTCCTCTTCAGGGAAGAGTTAACTTTTGAGATGCTGGCACTGGAGCCGCGAGCCTCTGATGATGAAACTCTAGAATCTGAGGCTTCCATTGGCACAGCAGATAGCTCTGAAAACCTGAACTTTGATTCTGAAGGAGCCATCTCAGACAGATCAGGTGAGAAAAGGCTATTTTAAATTACACTGCCTAGATTTGCACGGTGCAAGTAAACATCAGTACCCCTGAGCATCTCCATTAAAGTATGAAGTATCAAGGATTGGGCACAATGTAACTGCAGCTTGTAGGAAGTGATATTCATAATTTCCCATATGAATCATATGATATGATCTATCACACTGAATCAAACACACCTCACAAAACCATGTGTATCTCTGAGCCAAGGTTTTAGATCTCCTGATTGACAGACTGAATGTGGATGCCCTTTGAAGAAGGTTAATACCTTTAGCTTGTGTCTCTTAATATTGGGAGGAAATACCACATAAATAACTGTAGGGCTCCTGAGTAGCTTGTCAGAAAAATATGCTTTCTTCATGGTTCCTGTGAATCACACAAATAAGCGCAAAATTTGTGTGAATTCACAGATGCCAGCTCAAAGAACCCCAGTTAGAGATAAGCAACCTGTTCTTCTGTTCTCTTTTTGTGTAAATGGAGAGCATGTATACACACAAGAATGGATCTGTTCAATTAAGTAACCTTTCACTGAAAGTTAAATGTGTAGTTGAAACTGTATCTTTCATTAAACAAACACGATGGGGCTGCATCATACCAAGGGTAATGTATGTGTTGGTCACTCAACT
Organism: Ctenosaura bakeri; assembly: GCA_948474755.1. Taxonomy (NCBI): domain Eukaryota; kingdom Metazoa; phylum Chordata; class Lepidosauria; order Squamata; family Iguanidae; genus Ctenosaura; species Ctenosaura bakeri. Next base: position 180,686 of record CAOLHI010000035.1, on the reverse strand, counting down.
TGAAACATACAATCAATGAAACAAATGCAAAAGGTATGATTTCATTAGTGAGTCTAGGAATGAAGCTTAATTTTTCTGTTCTCAGAAGATGTGTCCACTTCATCTATGTGAGTCCCTTTTTTAAGCTTCTCTTGCATCTTTTCCTGCCAGATAGAAGTTTAGCACTCAACTTGGCGAGACCCAGCAGGACAGAGGCTCTCAGTACCGCCAGATCTCGACGGCATCTGAGAAGACAGCAGGAATCAGTGGACTCAGTGGACTCCTCAGTTTCTTCTCCTGCTGTGTCGCCCTCCTCCTCCTCCTCCTGCTTACCTCACGTAACTAGGAAGCGATTCCAGATATACTCCAAGTCCCCTTTCTACCGAGCAGTTCCTTCTGGAGGAGGTGCCCCACTTGAGCGGTCACCAGGCTTCATCAAGGGTTTGGATGACAGGCCTCAGTTCACCACCAGGGGGACATTCAATCCAGAGAAAGGCAAGCAGAAACTGAAGAATGTGAAAAACTCTCCCCCAAAGCCAAAGAGCTCCCAGAGGGGGCTGCTGGGACTGGCAGGAAGAGACACCCAGATACTGCTGATTACACCAATCCCCAACAGCTAGTGCTGCTTGGAAATAACGAGTTCATGGTATGAGCTAGTCCATCGTGGTATCAAAAACATCTCATCCTAGGCATCTTCACTTCAGCACCATCTGTTGCCACCTCCATTGTTGGACCTGCTACCATTTTCCAAGTCAGCTTATCCCCCTCACTCATTCCTTGGAACCCCAGTGTTGCATTGCCAGTGCAGAAGAGAGGAGGCCAATGCTTGAACAGAAGCTAGTGGAGGAAAGTTTAGTTGTGGCCTTAACTGACTTTAACTTCTGGAACTCAAGGAACTTCTTAGTGCATCAAGCTGGGAGTGGATAGTGAGACCACAAAGGTGAGGGGATAATGGCTGGTGAGCCATGACCGTGATTCCTGTCAGTCCCTGGTTCTGTCTTCTATGGGCAAGGGAATGTGCTCACCAGCCAGGAGCACTCCGAGGCCTGTTGGAGTTGAGGGAGCTGTTCTTGGTCCTGATTGTCAGAGCTGCTGACTTTGGGATTGGGTATTTGCACTGGGATCAATAAGCATGGACCTTCTTAGAAGAGGAAACAAAGCCCTTTGTTCAGAGCTATTTATAATGCACTCCATAGTGTTGTGGGACGATATTTAAAAAAAAAAATCATTTCCACTCGAGCACTTCTCAGACATCCACCAGGTATAAACCTGTTGTGGGAAAGAATTATTTGTTTGTCTCTTTGTTTCCTTTCAAGTTTGTTTAACATTGTTTGAATAACCAATGCCAGTTTGATTCCAGGTAGGTCAAAGCCAAATATTTGTGCCGACTTTCCAGTAGCCATAACTGCAAAGTTTCCTATGTTCTCCATGCAGATTTCAAAAGTCAACAGAAACATTAGGAGGTTGTTTTTCTGTCTGTGCCCCAAATACTCTGTGCTGCTAGTTGAGCATATAGTTCACAAATTCTGCCAGACAGGAAAAATGTCACCCTCATAATTGCTTTACAAAATGCAATCTGTGGAGCAGCAGTAAAGAAGGCTGCTGTTACTGTCTGTTAAAGGAGTGATTTCACATCACTTACTTTGCTGAACATCAGTATTAAAGGCACAAAGAAATCCCTCACCAGACTACTTGAAGCTCTTCATTAGTATTATGGTTACTGAAGTTAAATGTAAATAAAATGTCTTATTTTTTTTAACTTTTCTTTTCCACAATGTGGGACTTTTTTTTTAATCTGTGACATGTAAGCCAGAAAGAAAAAAAGGAGGGGAAAGTATGGGATACTAGATCTCTCTGCTGTAAGGAATAGTTGTTATTTCCACCAGTTCTGTGGGATCACAGCATCTGGAAGTTTGCCCTTCTAATTTAAATTACTGTGAATGTCTGGGAAGAGCCCTTCCTTCTTCACATTGGCAGTAAGGTCTGTATCTTTCAAAACTGGCCCTTTTGAAAGCTCCCCCTTCCATCATTTGATAGCACTATAGTCCTGTTGTAACTGCAGGGTGAAAAACACTTAGCTAGCTGACAAATTATGTACTCTCCATACAAATGTAGATGCAATTTTAAAAAAAATAAATGCATTTGTTGAAAATGTTCAACAGGGACAGCAGACCATGATTATCTGCATAAAATTGGGATATTTGATATCCTTTGCAAACAATTTCCATCTTTACCTAATTTCATGACAAGCTAATTCAAAGCTTGGGAACATTACCTTTTTCAACTGCAAGTTTTTGAACTGCAGAATCTCCCAGGCATCATGCTGTCTAGGGACAATCTGGAAGCTCTTATCAAAAAAAGTAGTGTCTCCAAGCTCTGAGTAGATCCTGATAAGTTATTTCCAGTGAGAGGTTTGACTGAATGAGAATCAATGGTGAGTTAACTGCTTAAAACTACCCCAAAATGAATTCACTAGTAGCCCTTTCAGATTCAACTTAGGGCCTCTGAGGTTTGCATGTCATAATTTGCACTGGAGACCCAGTTTTAATAATTTGACCGTGTAGCAGCCCAGAGGTCTTGACATGTTGAGTGTGTGGATAGGTTACCTTTTCCATGTAAAAGCAATTTCAAAAACCAAAGTTGAATATATTTAACAGACCCACTACAATCCTGTAATTGATCAACAGTATGGATAGTAATGTACCTTAAAAGAAAAAAAAACTCAGTCTTTTCCAATCTTGAGATTTGTAATGGGATACCTCATTATAAAGAGGCCTTAGTAGAAAGGTGAAACTGACCCTTCAGTGACTGTGGCTAGCACTTGCTCCCCTAGACAAACTCTGTCTAGCAGCTTCAGTCCAAGCCATGGTAGTGTATTTAGTTCCAACAGAAAGCAGCTTCTTGCTTTGGTTTTGCAAGGAATTTCTAAAAAGAATCATTTCTACAGTGACCTTTGGCAATGGAGAGGGGTGTGCTTCTGTGCAAGGATGAATCCTACAGCTGGAACTGAGGAGGGGCAAGAGGTTCCAGCTTGCAGTTGTGCAAGTCCTTATTTGTATTTTTGTGTTTAAGGAGTTTTAACACCTTGCCCTTGTGACCTGCACAGTTGGATTGGTTGTGCATGAGCTATCAGTTTTTGACATTAGGGATCATCCCTGTGTCCTCATCCCATTCACCATCACATGCTTTTAAAAACTTCAGGTCAATAAGATTTTTGTCCAGAGAAAAGCACCTTATTGTCATCCAGTATCTTGGTCACTGCAGTGATACGTTCAGTGTTCTTGAAATTTTGTTCCCACCATGGTCTTCCTCATTGGTTTAGATTCAGGATAGATTGTACTCTGAGGAGATATGACGAAGATTTGACCAACATTCATCGACGCTGAACAAGATAAAAGATCCTGAAAGGGCATCCATCTCACTCCTTTTTTCATTACATTGCAGACTCATCTTCTTCCCAATTACCCCCAAACCATGCAATACAGTCAACATATTTACCATAAAAATGCTTAGGTGCTCATTTCTGTTTGTGCAGTGAAGATTCTTGGAACTTTCTTTTATAATCCTTTGAGACCACCCACTGATTTATATGCTGGGAAGCCCTGGGCTTTGCATACACTCCAGGGGGCTGAGTTCCCTTTTCTTCCAATGCAAAGCCCTCCTGTCAGCATTGACCCTGGGGGAGGGATGGGTCCAAGTGAGACTTTGTGAATATGGGCAATAGAAAGAAAAGTTTCTTCATGGAAAAAATATCCCCGTCCATATTTCTGCCTGTCACCTGTCTTCCAGGTTTGCAGTCTTTCTTTCTTCACCTGCCCCAGCACAGCCTCTAAGTGTGGGGTCTCAACCCTTTCTTCACTCCATGGTATTAAGTGAATGTACTCACCACTTAGGAAGGACATTGGCTGCATATAATTATTTTTAATGGAAATTTTTAAAGTAATTTATAAGTATACTGAGTGTAAATTTTAAAAGCAGACTATGTATTGTAAAAGGATATATTGTCCTGTGTCATATTCTATAAATTTTACTGTTTAAAGAAGAACTCTATCAAGGAAAATGCTTTATTTTGCTCACAGAACTGGGTGGCTTGCTGTGACGCAGTCAACCAGCACGTTGTAATTTCATGTCTGGAAGTTTCTTTAATGTTTTTTTTTAATTAATGTTATTTTTGTTTTCCTTTTCTGGAATAAGGCCGTCATATTTAAAGTGCAATTTGTGTAATATTTCGTAAATATGATACTATATGACTGTACAAAAACAACTTTATGAACAAATAACCCTTAGCTTATTAAAGAACAAAGCAATGTCAAATAAAATGATAGTGGCAGATGCATTCCATAAATTGTGATATTCGTAGCTCCCTCTGGCTTTTTGTGTTGGGGGCCCTGTGAATTTTGAGAGACATAAAGTGTTCATGTGTAAGTTGAGATGCACACTAAGTTTTTTACCACCTGATTTAATGATCAGCAAACAACACAAGGTCCGTGCTTCTAGGATGACCAGAACCTCAGCCTGCAAGTTGTGATTCCTGCCTCTAATCTGGCAGTGCAAGGGTTAACTCACACATTGTGGATTGCTCCTCTGCACCTTAGAAAAATAAGCCATTATGGTAAACAACCAGCACTTCATCTTGCCAAAGATAGGGCTGATCTAAAATTTAGTAAAACTATGTCAGTTCAGCACTTCTAAGATTACCAGAACTTCAGCCTGCCAATATGGAGAAGACTACACATTTAAATGTCCTTCCCCACAGTGGGCAAAACATGTGATTTGTAATATGTATGGCTTTGTCTTTCTGGTTGGAGGAGGACTGCATTACTCACCATCAGAGAGCAGATGTCTCCAGTAGCAGAACTGTTGCTGTCATATGACTATGATCCATATAGATTGCAATGTTACTTTTAAAAGTAATTATTCTCAGGCAGGCTGAAGTAGTAATCCACAGACTGCTGGGTTATCCCCATCTGCCAATCAGCCAGGCAGGAGAACTGAATTCCAAATCTGTTGAAACTGTTGATCCCCTTCTCCCCTTCAGTTTTATTTCTCCTGACTTGCCAATCAGTCAAGCTTTCGTTTATCTCTGTCTTGCTGCAGTTGTTGTGGAGTTTGTTAGTTTAATTAGTTGATTAGTTAATACGGTTATTAGATATTAAATAAGATGGAAAACTTAGCTAATGGTCAAAATAAGAATAAAAGAAAAAGCCCAGAAAAGGATTCAAATGATAATCGCTCGCCTGCAGAGAAACATAAATGTACAGAGGAAAAAGACAATGTTTTCCTCGGTACACCAAGCGTGGTGTTAAAAGAGGGTGTCGCTGGGACGCTTTCTAGTGCTAACAGGAAGCTAGCTTCACACAAAAGCACTACAGATTCAGAACAGCAAAGTTTATTAAAATATTCATTGCATCCAGTGATAACAGTTCTGAGGTTCACTCACTCCAAGGGCAGTCGCATGTGGTCTCTCTTACTAAAACATTAAAAACATCTTCTAAAGAGCCTACCAAGGCTAAAAAGCATAAGATAAAGACAAAACTTAAACATACTGGTACTGTGAATAAAGAACAGGTGGCTGATAAAGCTTCAGTGGGAGCCAAACAGCCAAAGGCGACTTCTAGCCATCATTTTGAAAAGCAAGGTTCCAGGAACTCAACTGATCAGGAAATCCTGAGTGTTTGCACCCAATCAGTCCATAGCTGGTTGTAAGGGAAGAGAAACAGCTCAGTCAGGGATAACCAGTAACTCACTGTCACTAGGTCCGCTACAGAGAAAGAAGTGAAGACATGACACAGCAGTTCATTCAATATTTAATTCATAACAGAAGGGCAAATACATCGGAATGAGGTTTTTGTGGCAATGTGCAAAATATATTAAAGAACATTATAGCTAATGAAATTCAATTAAAAACCAATTACTAACAACTCAGAATACAGTAAGTGATAAGAGCACTGATCATAAAGATGATTTCATCAATTCCTTATATCATGAATTAATTACAAATTCAAAATCAATTAATTTACATAACAAAATTCATGGGAAGGAATGTGCTATTCAATTAATTGATTTTTAAATTCTCAAGCAGATACATAATGAATTCATCTCAATAAGCTTAGTCAAGATACTGAATTAATGATGGATGATTCTGAAAATGTATATAGAATGCACACAGATATTCAAAAAGTTGACAGTTCAGAAAATGTGCTACATAGTGTTCTGAAAAGGTAAAGCACAAGTCTGTGAATAAAACATCCAAAAATTGGGATGACATTCCGGAAGCTAGTCAGAATTCGGATATAAAAGAAATTCAAGAGGGAGAAATGATTTCCTCAGAGGATAAATCAATTGCAGATTCAGGTGATGATGATCCAAATAAGCAGGCTCGAAGTAGGTTGTTTAAAATTGAGGATTTCAAGAGGTTATTGAGGAAGGTATTGTTAACATTGAACTTGCAAGTTCCAGGACGTCAAGTGGACAGGCTGTAAGTTGCCAATCAGAAAAAATCACGCAGTCTGCAAGGCAGTTGGAACCATGTGTAGAGTTCATGCTTGCGCAACAAGCAGCTGTGCAAGCAGGTAAGGATGAAGATGGGATGTGATGCAAATTGAAACATCAAATGTAAACATCAATTTATGCAGTATTTCTCCTCTAATTTACCAGCATATATATTGAGAGAACAGGGAAGTGTATTTGATTCAAATGACGCAAGGAATTCAACAGGTTATAGTTAATATAGTTAATAATACAGATTAGAGAGAAAGGGAAAGAGCAACACAAGCCCAGAAGAATGGCTGCAGTGTCACAACAGGTAGCATCACAGAACAATGTGCTACCAATGCTTGAAATGTTAAAAAAAATAATTTCTCCTGAATGGGATAGTTCATTGAGCAATAGGTGGCTTGCTTGTTTTTATAAAAAACTGTACACATATCAAAAGGATATGTTAGATTTTTTTTGTCTGTCCCCCTAGTGGATGCTCCTATCATGGGGTTAATTTCTTATTGAGTGCTTGAAAGGAGATACTGACCCTCTCTTGAATCTGTTTCAGTTTATTTTTGATCAAGGTCAGTCCCAGGCACGCCACACTAATGTTTTCTGTCCATCCCCAAACTGGTGTTGAGAGCCACACAGATTGACTATTACGTCTAAAATGAGGGCAAGGGCTGTGTCAGCAACATGCATGCAGCTGTTCCATTAGCAAGAAATTCCATATTATCCCTTAGATCAGGGTAAGCTCCAGCCCCTTAATTGTTTTTCTAAATTCCCCAAGTATGCACACATGCACTTACTTTGGAAATGTTTATATGTGCATGTATGTACAAACTTTAATATCTTGTCAAGCAGTTTCTCTGTGACATGTTTACCTGTATTTTAAACACATCCTTATCTTTGCCTTATTTGCGAGCATCTCTCTGCATTATCTCTGCTTCATGTAGTACAATCCTATATATGTCTACTCAGAAGTAAGCCCCATCAACTTCAGTGGAACTTGCTGACCAGCCCTCTTTTTGCTTGAGCAAGAAAAGAGGAGGGGAGTCTTTCCACAGCAGCGACATGGGATCTCTGCCAAGCCAACCAGCTGCCAGTCTCCCTGGACCACCACAAAGCATCAATAGTTTTGTCCTTGCCATGCATCACTTACCACCCATACCAGCCTGAACCAAATACTATGTTGTAACGTGTGTGAGAATGCTTCTGAGCCGGAAAGGGAAAAAATGATGATTCCTATAAAAAAATAACAACACGTTCCTTACCTACCCCGTGCAGGATCAAAGCTGAGTCTAAACTGGGCCATGGATCACATATGAAAAGGTCCAAAAAGAACAGGTTATGGGGGGGTGGGGTGGAAGTTGAAGTTGTGACAGAAAGAAATAAGGGATTCACTTGCGAATTAGCAAACATAACATCTAAAAACAGGGCTGCATATCAGCCCTTAGATCCAACAGAATGGAAACGGTTAAATCTTTCAGTGTCAGTATCAGTCCTGCTAAATTAGGAGCACTGGAAAAGCAAAAGTCTACAGCTTATCAAAAGGCAGACTTGTGAGCAAAACTAAAGTGATGCATGAGAGAAATAAAATATATTTTAGCTTCTGCACTGGGTATACAGTATTAATAACATGTATTAGAAGCATATATATTAGCTTATATGTATAACACATACTTTAGATATATTTACACATATATTTCAGTATATTTTATATTTGAGCTTCTGTAATACACTAAGTCTAAGAAAACAGCTTTCTAAAATTGGCAGCTGAACAAAAGAGGGCCCCAAAGACCTTGGATCTTTAGGGTAACTGGTGTGTTTCAGACCTCGTTGATAACAACATACCGGACAGGACAAGGAGTAAAATGATTGATAGGAACATACCAGAACACAAAGGGGTACTTTGATACTGCTAATGAGACAGTTTGAATGTAACATGAGAAACAAAGATACACGAGGGGAAGACATGGGGAACTCGTGATCATTCCTTTCAAGGAAAACTGTAAATAAGAGTAGTGGGCACTAAATAGTGGGGAGGGGGGAAAGTAAACTGAGGCAGGACTTCTTAGATGAACCTTTGGGGTCCTATCCAATGGGATCCCAGGGGAGGGAATGGACAGGGGATAAAACAAGAGGTATTCAATACTGGGGTGTGTCCTTCTCTCTGGGGAGCACCCGCTTCTGCAGAAACGTACGTTTAATAAACATTAATGCTTCAGCCGATCCTGTGCTAAATTGTTTTATGAGTCTTTTCAGCTATTTCTCACAATGCAAATAATGTTAAGTTCGTACAGTAAACAATATATTATATAAAGGGCCAAGATCACCCAGATTACCGACATCCTTAAGGAAACATGTGTAGCTCATTCAATTAGCACCACAGCTATTGTCTAACATTTATAGCTGGTTATTGGAGGAAAAAAAATATTGCAGTATGTATGTGGTTCTTGCTTAAATTGGAGAAAAGTTCAGAGTTTTTAGATTCTTGTAAAAGAGTGAGACAAGCTAGTCATAAAAGCCATTTTTATCTGTATCAGCTCAAGAAAACAGATTTTAGAAATATTGCTCAGATGGCATTTCACCCAAACAAAAATAGCTACCTAAACCCAAATCTGCTTAAGTGTGTGGGAGAGGACATAAGAAGACTGTGGCTTACCTGCAAAAAAGTTAATGTATTTTGGAAACTTATTACAAATCAATATATCAAAATTATGAGCACTGCTACTGCTATCGTGTTATCGGAAGGAGAATATTAAATGTATGTGTAAGAGACACATTTGTCCTAATATTGTACAAAGATGAACAACTCTTGATAGTCTCAATGCTGAATAGGTATAGGCAGTAATGGCCAAGTTAACTCCAGCTTAAGAGCAGCTAAAGGAAGAGAAGTGGACAGTTTCTTGGCAATATGTTAAAAATACACTCAACTTCACAATAAGAATTTCCATGCTTATTGATCCTCTTTTCCAGCATATTAAATTTTGGAGTGATGTGTTTGGAGTGATGTGTTTCAAGCCCTTTGCTTGAAAGCAAAATGTGAAAGACAAGTGCAAAAAATGTTTTGACAAGACTGCCTCTGCACTGAGGCTGACAGCTGAATGTTCTTAGTTTTATAAATCATTTTGTACACTTTCTTTGTGGCTTGCAGTTGTAGTTCCAAGCCACCCTTGGCTCAAAAGTTATGGCTCCATTTTTTAAAAAAGCAACATTCATTTCTTAAAGTAACTAATGCAGTTACCTTTTTTGGAAAACCTGACTCCTACAAGCTGTTGGCCTATAGTACAAAACACCCGTTCCTCCCATCCACAGTGTTGGCACCTCAACACTCACAATAGAATATGTGGCACAGCCTACGCCAGCAGTCCAAACCATATTTTATTTATTTTTATTTATTTATTTGTATCCCACCTCTCCATATGGATCGAGGCGGCGAACAACTTACAAATAGCATGTATTTCGAAACATTTTTCTATACATGCCCCCAACAAGCTGGGTACTCATTTTACCGACCTGCGGAAGGATGGAAGGCTGAGTCAACCTTGGAGCCGGGCAGGATCGAACTTACAACCTTGTGGCTTGCAGTACTGGCATTTAACCACTGCACCACCAGGGCTCCTGGTATTCCTTTTCCACCCTTTATTGAGGCCAAACTGCTAGCCATTACAAAAAATCAGCAATTAATTATTATGCTGCAAAATGTTAAAGCTATTTGTTGCTAAATAAGAATCACAGTGGGACCTGATTATGTCCTAGTTCTTGGGGGAAGAATTCATTTAAAGTAACTAATATTTTTAAGCTCTGAAACAATAAACCCCATTGTTTATTGACAGCATCCTTACAAACCACAAACATTTGTTGTTCTAAAATCAGAACAACAACAACGAATCTTTGTATTGATGTACCCCCAGGAGAATGCTCACTTGCTTTACATCCAGTGGTTACAAATTGGCTGTATTTTACCCCGATTGTAAGCATACTACTCAGTGCCCGTTTGAAGCATTAGCAGGACCAGACTCCATATTTTAACTTGTCTCTGGACCTTCTGGAAAGTGAGTTATGAAGCAAGATGTTCAAATTCTATTGTTTTGTAAGAAAAGACCTTCCACTTCTTTTAGTATTTAAGCAATGTGTAAAGTCACACAGCTTTCTTGAATAAAGCACAAACTTCCTCAATTCCTTGGGTAGATGTTGCAGTTTTGAAGACCAGCCTAGTCTGTTTTTTCTCTTTTAAACAGGTCTCTCTTTTTACAAAGCTAGAACTGCCTGTATAGAAAACATTGGAGCAGGGGGAAATGCACCATTTCAAACTGCTGGAGGTAAAGCAGGATTAAATGCTGTAATAAAATTTTTTAGCAATGAATGTGCCATGCACTTGACATGAAAATGTTATTCATCTTTACTAGTTTTCTAAAAAATCTACCTTCCATTTCACCTTCCACAGGCTTCATGGGAGGTGACCTGGGTGCTTTATCCATTGCATACAAGGCTGTTGCTAGGTGTGGTCACAAAACAACCGCAGCACAGCATTTTCAAGCAACAGCAATTTTCCAAGTCTAAAAGCAACAGCAGAGGGCAATATTTTCCAGCAGAGGGCAATATTTTGTAGTTGAAGAGAAAATGTTGAAGGACAGAGGCCATTTCCGCACGAGATAGTTATAGTGCTATTATTCCACTTTCAACATCCTATGGAATCCTGGGGTTTGCAGTTTGGGGAGGGGCCGGCTATTATAGCACTATAATGGTTTCGTGCGGAAATGGCCAGAGAGGGGGGCCTTCAACCGGGAACCATTTTGTGTATCTATTAACCGGCTGGCCCCTCCCGAAACTGCAAACCCTGGGATTCCATAGGATTTTGAAGGTGGAATAATAGTGCTATAATGGTTTCATGCGGAAATGGCCAGAGAGGGGGGCCTTCAACCAGGAACCATTTTGTGCATGTGTGCATTGAACATAAACCAAAAGTATAGACATATGAGGTCTATAACTGCATGGGTCACCCATGCCAATGACAGTAACTTAACACCCTAGGACTGAAGTAGGTGTGCACTATGAAAGCAAAGTACCTGTAAATGAAAGAAATCTCACTCTGGACCCTTTTCATAGCCATTGCTGGGGGAAAGCCTGGGGAGAGCAGGACTTCATAACTGCAAAGCTGCAGGGGTAGATGGCAGAGGCAGTTGTGCTAATTAGTCTCCATCTCTGCAAAGGAAAATGTCCTTGCTTCTGTTCCTGTGTGTATCCAGAGGCCCATGACCTGCCACATTTCTCACCAGAATTCTTAGTTATTTTCAGTTAAAGCTTTTGGGGGATTAGGGACTGCAAAGCTCTCTGGTGGGGCAGGGACAAAGGCACTCACCATCCAGCATGCTGTTATCCTAGGGTTGTAGTAGCAAACGCCCAATTAATAATTAGTCAATAACACCTGGGTCATAACAAGAGGGTTCTTTTTCATTTTGTTTGCTCAAGCGGGGAGTAGCTGTGCTCATGCACCCAAGACAAACCATTCCAACAGAATCGTTGCATGCGGGCAACTATTTACCCTGCTAAGCATGATTACAGAAGCAGGAAAAAACTAGTGTAGGAATTATGTCATGAATACATTATTATGTCAGCATTCAACCATTGCACATGTCCATATGGGTGGTCCCAAATTATAATACCAGACCCCACCCTGGGGGTGTAAAAAGTTAATATTAAAATGAAGTCTAATGAGCTAAAGGTAATTAATGTTCATGGCTAACTGCATCCCCCCCCCCCAAAATCTGGTTTCAACCGCTTCTTGCTTTCAAAGTTGCAAAGACACCTGCAATTCTATTTCTTTAAAATAATCTTTACATTTTCTTATCTTAGTTGACTACAAAGGGACACTGTCTCTAATGCCCAAAGGTTTTCACATCTGTCTGCGGCAGACAGACTTACTCATTGTATCCAATGTAACTTTTATCTGTGTCAGCATTCCAAGGCCCACTTTGAGCAGAAAACAAGGCATTCAAGGAGTATCAAGCTGGATTTAGCATGAGTTCCAAAAGAGTATTTGGTTGCATGACCCATCATGTTCTAACTACAACTTAACAGAGTTCCCCTTACAAAGTCCATATTTTTATTTCATGCCATCGGAGTCAGGCCTGTTCTTTCCACTCCACCAAAAAATTAGGATATTGGGTCTTCTATCATTGACAGAAGCCATGTGTAAATCCTCCCAGTTGTCAAGCAACAAGTCTGTGTATGTCTATGTATGTGCCTTCAAGCTGCTGTTCACTTATGGCAGACTCATGAAATTTCACAGAGTTTTCTTAGACAAGAAATACTCAAGAGACAGTTTTGCCAGTTCCTTCCTCTGAAATATACTCTACAGCACCTGGTGTTCATTGACACATCTCCCATCCAAGCACTAATCAGGGCTGACCCTGCTTAATCTTCAAGATCAGCCAGGATCTGGTGCCTTTAGAATCTCTGCTATGTCCGAAACCTCCTCTAATAAACATGGCAAAGCCCTCGTCCCCGTTGTCCAAGTGCTGAGGGACTCTGGAATAAGACTAACCACCACCCCCTGGGAATTACTTTATCAGGCGCATTTTTTTTCTGCCTAACAGATTTGCAGATCAAATGGCCACACTTGCATTACACATCTTTTTTCTTTCTGCATCTTGCAGTCAGCTGTGCTATTGGCACTGATTTCTCTATTGACAGAGAGATACCTCCTGTCCTTGAGCCCAGGAGTTATTCTGTGTGGCATATTAAAAAAAAAGAAAAATCAAAACTATTGCCGTAAGGATAGAGGGAGAGAGTGATTTCCCCCTTCTCCTAGAGAAACCTGTGTGTTCTGTGAAGCAAGAAACAGCAACCATTTGTGTGTGTGAGAGAGAAAGAGATCATGAAGTCGTTCCAAGAACTTCAAGGCAGAACAATCTTAATATTGAGGTCGTTACCACACCATGTTGTTGTACTGCCATAGCAGTGGTTTTGCTCTGCTTTTGTCTCAGCCTCATCACACAATATTATGGTTTTCCCACCGCCGCTATTCTGTACAGTCATCACAGTCATTGGGAATGTGATTTTTATTTTCAATGCTGAAAATACTCTGTGAACAATCTCCTTCCCTGCTGTGATTCAGTAGCTAGTTTTAAGTATGATTCTACTTTATTATGAGAAAGATTGATTAGTGAGTGTGATGTGGGTGTAGTCTGGGATTCCCAAGGAAATCTTTAGCAGAGAAATCTCAGAATACTTTGGGTGCTTGAGCAGGGAGGACAAGACTGTCCTGCAAAATAACTATGTTTTCTGTGGTCTATACTATTTAAACTTTTTTAATATATTTTTTCCCTATTGTTTAATATAAATTGTTGGTTGTTATAGTGCAATCACGCTGTGATCCTGACCTGTTGACTGCTGAAAGTCAGTATTCAAATGCTTTTACTACATGGGAGTGTTTTTCAAATATTTCCCTACTACTTTGTACAACCCGGTTACCTCCACAGTGTTACTTTTTAAAAACTATTATTATTGTAGTAGCAATAGTTGTTGTTGTTGTTAGGTAATAGTTAAGCACTTTTGCTTTTCACAGGAGGAAGATATCAGAAATGCTGGGGGATCGGTATGGTTCATTTCTCCTCCCGTGTCACCTCTCACGACGAGAAAATTGGGGAGTGATGGGTGCACTGTAATGATGTGTGCTGTAGTAGTGTCATTAGTATAGTAATATTTTTTTATTTTTTTATTTTTTTGAAGCAAACCAAACTTAAAGCACAAGGAAGGGCAAATGAATTGGCGATAGTGGCATTAGTGCAAATTTCAAAAACTCTGTAAATCATGCTATTACATCACAAAAGTCGCAAAGGTGCGATTCACAGCATTAATAATCACCTGTCCTTGCTGAAGCAGTTTTTGAACAGTATAATCCAGGGTAACAGCATGATATGAAAAGGACCTGAATATGCCAGGACTGGTTTGATTTAAATTAAATTGATTTAAATTATGATTTAACTCCTTCCTCTGAACGACTTAAGTTTCAATTATTTGAATCACATTTTCAATCTCTAGAGAGAAAATTCAAATTAATTATATTAAGTATAGGCGCAAGGATGACACGTAAATGCTGCGCAAGGATGACACGCAAATTCGTGAAGCATTCCATATTTTTCATATAATTACATTAAGTAGAAGTATGTGATTGTTTAATACTTCTTAATACATATTCAGAGATGTAGATTTCATGAGAGGGTAGGTACACTCTAAGCAATTATTCTGAATTGTTTTCATATTAATTGTCTGATTTTCAAAAAATGAGATCCTTTTTTATTGTATCCAATTTCTCCATCCATATTCAGATCTATTCCATTTCCCCAAATCCTCTATTGATTCACACTTAGAGGCTAGAGTAGCTGAAAGGGGGGGGGTATATTTCACGTACACTATGGCCACTTCTGCACTAGCCTGTTATAGCGCGATGATTCCACTTTCAACATCCTCTGGAATCCTGGGGTTTGCAGTTTCGGGAGGGGCCTGTTGGCCCCTCCCAAAACCGCAAACCCCAGGATTCCAGAGGATGTTGAAAGTGGAATCATCGCACTATAACAGGCTAGTGTGGAAATGGCCTACCTGCAGTGTAGGATCAATTAGGTTATCTCTCATCTTCATAAACCCCTGCTAACATATTCATAGAATATAATAGTAAGGTATATGATTAGTATTCATTCATTTTTTATTCTTTTGTTTTACTAATTAAGAAAAATTCGAAGTCTGATTTACACTTTTTAAAAATCTGTTTACTTTTAAAAAATGTGGTCTATTAACACTCCTGAACCCCGTGTGTTGTCTCTGGCAGCCATTTGCAGCTCGATGCTTTAACAGAAGGCCCATTAAGTCGCTTCATTCCTCTGGCCAGGCTTCATTCAATTGCATTTTACTCCTATGCCACTATCAACAGCACCATCTTCTTAAGTCCATTGATCAAACTCTACCTTCCTCAGAGGACTCCCTTGTCCAAAAAATTAAGGCAGCTATTTTGAGAAAAGCTTAATAAAAGACTGTAGCAGGGGTAGAACCTCAACCGTTCTAATTTCGTCAATTCATCTGACTGCTGTGTTCCTCCTCCTGAGCTAAAGGAAAGAAGTTTCTTTAGTTTGTGCAAAAGTTGCTTTTATACCCTTTCTTGGATACAGAATAAAGAAACTAGGGCTAAAATCTCTGATCTTTTGAGCCTCCCCATTTCTGTTACAGTTTCTCCCTGTAAACGTAGCCCTTTGATAACTGCCATGTAGCAGAGTTGGTAGTTCTTTCTGTGGCTAAACATCATAGAATCATAGAAATTCAGAGTTGGAAGAGACCACACAGGCCATCCAGTCCAACCCCCTGCCATGCAGGAAAACCCTCAAATCAATCCCGACAGATGGCCATCCAGCCTCTGCTTAAAAACCTCCAAGGAAGGAGACTCCACTACACTCCGAGGCAGCCGATTCCACTGCCGGACAGCCCTGACTGTCAGGAAGTTCTTCCTGAGGTTCAGGTGGAATCTCCTTTCCTGCAGCTTGAATCCATTGCTCCTTGTCCTGGTCTCTGGAGCAGCAGAAAACAAGCCCCCTCCTTCCTCTACGTGGCATCCCTTCAAATATTTAAACATGGCTATCATGTCCCCTCTTAACCTCCTCTTCTGCAGACTAAACATACCCAGCTCTCTAAGTCTATCCTCATAGGGCATGGCTTCCAGGCCTCTCACCATTTTGGTCGCCCTCCTCTGGACTTGCTCCAGCTTGTCAATATCCGTCTTGAATTGGGGTGCCCAGAACTGGACACAGTATTCAAGATGGGGTCTAACCAAAGCAGAGTAGAGTGGTACCAGTACCTCCCTCGATCTAGACACCATACTCCTATTGATGCAGCTGAGAATTGCATTGGCTTTCTTGGCCGCCGCATCACACTGCTGACTCATGTTCAGCTTGTGGTCTATGAAGACTCCTAGATCCCTTTCACACGTACTGAGCTTTTAGAAGGATTCAGGCTGACTACAGATAAGGGGAAAAAAGGGGGTTCTGGAAGTCCCAGATTTTTTTCCTGCATAAACCAGTTTTATTATGGAGATCCACATTATGTTTTCTTCAATCCGAAGTATTTTCTGGGAGCTCCCAGTAACTATTACCAAAGTCTTTTCATGCCACTCTTCCGGTCACTTAAATGAGCCCAGTATTTTCTGAAATGAAATGTTACCTGCTACCATGTGCTATGTGTTTCTGTATTCTTAGAACTAGCTGAGATTGCTGCGGCTGGTAAACACAACTATTGTTTCTAGGAAACAGATTCAACAGAGATCAAGCTGCGGGAAGAGGAACATTAGAACTAAAACAGATTTCTCCTAATGTTTTAAAAAGTGTAATGTTGCTAAAGCACTAGCCTCTGAATAATATATTTAAAAAGTACCAGTAGTAATTGGTGAGAATCAGTTACTGAAATGCTGCATGAGAGCGTATACGTGATCGGAGGGAAGGACACAGGAGGGACAGAGGGAAATTTGGTATATTTCAAGAAAGAGACTGGATGCAAGTTGTGAATACGAAGGTTCAATAAAAACAAAAAGTATTGGAAACTCTAGATACTTCCAGAGACTTTTTCTTCCTTTAAGGATTGAACATTTTTTGGGCCTACAATAAATTGTTTGCCTCACAAATACTTATACATATTTCTTCCTTCTGGTCCCATCCTGCTGAAAAATGTTGGCACAAGCTGGACACGAGGAAAGCTCTGAAAAGTATGGCTCAAAGAAAGCTACCAGCAGACGTTTTAGAACCCATGTTTGTTTTCTTCTATTTCAGGTCTCTGGGTACCAAAATCTTCTAGAACCCTGGCCAGGTAACTAAAGGTTTAGGTTTCACTACATTCTTCTAGCTGCATTGGACTTTCAAATGCACATTCCACTAAATCAGAGATTGGATCAGCAGTTTTTTCCACTGACACCCACTTTAGCAGAGATCTGTAATGCCCTAATTTGGTCCACTCTTCCTTTGCAAGACGCTACAAAATGGACAAGTATATCTCTGCTGAGGCAGACTTTAAGAGAAAAGTTCATAGGTAGAACACCATTGTCTTACCCCAGAATATCTTTGATTTGGCTTTGTGAAACCTCCTTGATGGAGGGCTTTCTTGCTGTCTGCAAACAATCTATTGATTGCTCACGAGGAAGGCTCAGTCTAGACTGCAGAGAAAGAGTCATCCACACCCATCCTTGCCTTGCCCAACAACCAGCTTCACCAAATCATCTCTGTTCATCTGTCCTGTGGTTTGGAGCCAATGTGGTAACACAACTGGGGTAGGACTTTGTTTTTCCACAGAAAAAAATTGCTTGAAGTACATGTGATTTCTAACTGACCTGGGTAGCCAATGAGGGTTATCTCCACTGATTGATGGCTTTGCTGTCCATTCTGGAATGAGCTCTTAGAATGTGAGTAACCAGTGTGTTATTTTAATGAAGCTAGGAGCCGGGCTTGCAGGGCTGGATAATCACTAAAAGCTTATAAATTCCTGAATGAGAAGAAAATGTTCTCCTGTATGCCACCCCAGATAACAGTTATCCAGTGTTAGTAAATCTATGCATCCTATAGACCTCTCCATAAAAAGTGAAGATGTTCAGGTTCTGATCATGTTATTTCCGCCCTGGAATGGTACCATTTTAACTGCTTTCCCTCGGACTGTAGCTGAATGATGCAGAGCTGTAAGCTAGGTAAATGGAATTTGGCATGGGGAGGACTGCACAAGGTCCCAATTTATTCATACTTATACAAAGTGGCCAGCAAAGTCCTGCTTTCTGACAGAGCTTTGCATCCCAGCAATAACAACCAAAGAGAAATGATTCTGCAGTTAACTAAACAAAGCCTGTTTCTCCAAGCACCATAGCCTTCCCATCTTCACATTTATATACATATTTTCCTGCTTGCTTTTGCTTTTCAGGAAGCGACTTCTGGGAGCAGATGTCCAAAACCCCTGAATGACCAAAAGTTGATAACCACTGGGATACGCTGACAGTCCTAATAGAGGTTCCATGTGTGCATGCATTTACTTCATGATGTGGAAGGTGACATAATCAAGCTTTTCCGGTGAAATACAGCAAGATATGTGCCCTACCAACTGTCTTGTATATGAGCTGTGGGGTACCTTGATTGTCCCAGAAGCTGATATGATATTGGAAGGTAAGAGATGTTGGAAGAGAGACTGATATGGAAAGAGATGCCTCCATTTCTTTTTGCCTACTGGTCACAGGACAATCTCTCTCAAGCCCAAAGTGTGGGTGCATTTCTCAGAGGGGAACAGCAAACAGGTTAGGCAATGGGCTTGAGGCAGGCTTGAGGTCTGCTCAGCAGCCTGTCCCCACTGCATATCGGGGGAACCTTCTAAAATGTTTCCTAAAGCAGAAGACAAGGCTCACCCCCAGAGTGCAGGGTGCATTTCTCAGAGGGGAATAACAAATGTGTTAGGCAATGCGCTTGAGGGGAAAGGATCCTTCCTTTCAAAGCTTTTGAATCTTCAGTAATGAGGAGTAAGATGGGATCCTATTCCCCACTTCTGAAGCTGCAGATGGCAAAATTGCAAATGTGGGGAGCCGACTCTGCTTAAATTGTTAAAACTGAATTTATTTCACGCTATCCATTAATTCTGAAATTTTGGTTGGGGTATAAAGTTGGCTTCCAGACTTGAGACTTGACTTGAGATTCAACTTGGAAGTATCTTCAAGGACTTGAGACTTAAAGGTGGAGACTGGAGACTTGACTTGAGACTTGAAGGTGGAGACTTGAGACTTGACTTGAGACTTGGAGTAAAAGACTTAAATACATCACTGCCTATAGGAAGCTGGTGGTCCATTAGGAAGTCCACTACAAACCTTGGGACTGCCACTAACACCCTTTCAAGCTCATGGCACTCTTGGAAAAAAATTAAAAATTAAAGTTGCCCCAAAACCTTTCAAAAGACTGTGTGAAAGGAGGCACCATAAAACAGCATCCTTTAAAAATGATTTGGGAGCTTGCAACTTCACTTTTACTTAGCCGAAATGGTACAGTGGTATGGTGTAGCCCTCTGGAAGTCGCCAAAATGATTCAGTGTACTCCTTTGACCTCCAAAGCTTCCAAGTCTACTTTTAATTTGTCTAAGTCTGGATCCCGACCACAGGTCTTTCGTGGTGTTCTCCTCTGGAAACACAATTCACTTTTTCCCCACCCCCAGGTCTTACTCTTCTCTAAATCAGAGAGGATAAGTGTTCTCTTGTTTACTTCTGTAGTCCCTTGTGGGGCTGAAATGTTTGGCCGATGGGTTCATTATGTTTTAAAGCTACAACTTGCTCTAATTTCAAGACCTTGTTTTCAAGGCCAGGATTCAGCCTAGAATATCAAAAAAGCGAGAGTCCCTTTGAACATACACAGAATGTATTTTGATCTATGTGTGCATTTCCCTTGATCATCACTTCTTTTGGAACTGGGGTGGTATTTGCCATGCAGAAAAGGGATGAGTTCAGACACCTGCCATTTTGGAATTGATAACAGTGCTTCTATCCACTCAGTCTATGAATCTCAAGGACTTTTCTTATCATACAAATGGTGTCCAGCTAAGATGCCACGTGGTGATCTGCAGTTCTGGAAGCGGGAAATGAGCCTGGAGGTACTTGCCTTTCTCTCTTGCTTCTTGCCTTTCAAAGCCAGTTTTTTAAACAGAGACATCTCTGAAGTCTTGGAATAACTCCAAGGAGGTGGTCAGTTTTTGAACATGTCACAAAGCAGCTTTTCCATAGGAGTGTTTCCAATGGTCCTGCGGAAAAAAAGTAGCTCGATGCGGTCTGAAGAAATAAATTTCAGGGAAGGCAGGAGCAGCAACAGTTTCCCAAACCTGAAAGGAGGAGGCAAAGTATAAGCTGGATTTGATACCTCTGTGACAAAATTTGAAGTAGCAAAATTAGGGGAGTCTTTTTTTTCTTTTTTCTTTTTACTGAATTTGATAGGAAGACTCTTAAATGCTTTCAGGACCTCACTGTTAACAAAAGTTGTGGCTTTTTTTTCCTTTTCTTTTTTTTCCTAATTATTGAGGATGGAGTAGTGCTAGAGTAACATGAAGCTATTCTACATATCTGCTGTCCTTTGTGTTGATGCGTGCCTACACTTGGGTATAAACTCATTTACCTATGTGTGTATTTTCACTCTTTCATTCTCTATATATGTGCACATGCACATGTATATATGTATGTATATATATGTGAATATGTGTGTGTATGTATGTATGTATGTATATATATCTTTCCCTATATGGGTATGCTTGTATCTCTGTGCAAATATATGAGTATGTTTGTGTGTATCCATATACATATGGTTTGTATATGGAAATATATGTGTGTAAACATAGACTGAGATCATCTATGTATGTGCATATACCCATAGAGCAAAAGATATGTGTGTGTGTTTGTAAAACAGTACTTTGTTTTAAACTTTGAAAATTCTAATATGGACAAATATTTTAAAAAGCACAATATAAATAAAATAATGAATTTTTAAACTATGCAGACAGAAAGAATATACTGTAATTTGTAAATATGCAGACAGAAAGCATATATTGTAATTTGTAAATATGCAAACAGAAAGCATACACTGAAATAGTATAATTTGTAAAGCAGCTCAAACAATTAATGTAGCAGGAGAACAAAACAAAACAAAAATTAATATGTTAGCAAATAATATAGACAAGTATGACTGTGTTGACATTGCCCATTGAAAATAAGTTACACCCCCACAACAGAGAGGTAGCTTCTTGTAGCTGAAGAGGAAAGCTTGCAGCAAGAGCCATTGTATATATTGAGTGTCAATAAGTGTGCTGAACATGTCATTTTTGCAGAGCCATGCAGACCACATCATAGTGACTTCCTTAAAATCCTAGAGCTGGACCAGGTGTACACTGAAAGCAAACGAACAACTAACAGACTACTTCAGCTGGGTCCTTTTGATAGGGAAAAGTTGGGCCTGGTACATAGCTAGGATTTGCAATCCTGCACAAGTCAGGAAACTTGGTAATGTTGCAAGGCTGCTGGAGAAACTGAAGGAATTTGTCGCAGGTCCCACAAAGCAAGGTATCTGCACCTGAGTTCCTATTTGTACCATGGGCCCCTATTCTTCCCATACCACATTTCTCATCAGAATTCATTTAAAGCTGGGAGAGGGCTGCAAGGCTGACCGTGGCAGTGGAGAGTGCCGAAGGCAAGAGTGCTGAGCGTTCAGATGGTGTTGGTCTGCAACTCCCAGCAGCCCTAGCCAGTATAAACAATTATGAAGAATGCTGGGAGTTGCAATCCAACAACTGGAGGGTTGAATGAGTTCCATTTCTGCCATATAAAATTTGAGTCTAGTTCAAGCTAGTTCATGGCTAGAAAGAAGTCTCATATCTGCTCATCTAGTTCTTAAGGCAGTTCTCATGTGTGATATGCATATTTCCACCTGAGTACATTGATTCATCTGTTGGCTTTCTGTTTTTCACGTTGCTACTAAAGGTAGAGAATCCCCACCAGAAAAGACAGCTGCTTGAATACATAGAATCCTATAAAATGCTTCCTGGACTGGGTCAAAATGAATGTGAGAGCTGGAGACAAAGTGATGGTACGATAACAGCAAGGAAAAGCAGGCGTGGGCAGAAGGGAGATTTTTTGGACTCCATTCTCATTGGCCATGTTGTCAAGCGTTGATGGGAACTGAAGTCCAAAAGATCTAGTGATCTGCCTTTTACCCACCTCTAGGGAAGATCACTTGGCTATACCTACCTGACAGGCTGGCTTGGGTAATGTATCTGGTTATGTTGTCCCAGCATCACTTGGGACTGATCCTGCAGATTCTCGACCTGATCTGGATCCTTCAGGCCTCTTGTTTCTGTAAAAGAAAATAAATAGCAATTAAGTAGTATTGCAGTGAGACTTGCTTGTAAGGAAACTATGTCAGCTGATGCTCCTTTATTGGAATTAGAGAAGAAGAAGAAGGACACTGTGCAAGAAAATAAAGGATGTCATGAAGTTTGCAAGATTCATTTTTATGAGAATCTTTGCATTAAAAACAAAGCAAGTTTGTAGTCCTTGAGGATGCAAAGATGTCTTCAGAAGTATATTGCTTCTAAAAGCACTTGGCTCCTTGGTGCTAGCAAAGTGAGGATAAGTTATTAAATATTGCAGAATAAGTTAATTAAGAGACCATGCCTAATTTGTACACTGAAGGCTGTAGAATTCACATACTCTTTATGGAGAATTTGCACTGCCTCGGTTTTTGTTGTTATGGGCCTTCATGTCATTTCTGACTTATGATGAACCTAAGACAAACATATTACAGGACTGACTTGGCAAGAGTTGTTCAGAGGAGGTTTGCCTTTTCCTTTTTCTGAGGCTGAGAGAGTGTGACTTTCCCAGGATCACCAATGAGTTTCCATGCTGAGTGGGGATTCGAACCCTGTTCTCCAGAACTGTCCAGTACTCTAACCACTACGCAATGCCAGCTCTGCTGCCTTTGTGCTGTACTCTTCAGGTTGATAGTTTAGAAAATGCACTGCTTAGCCTATAATCTACCACTCCTCCGGCCAAGCAACTCACCTGGTTTGAAGAGTACGATTGCCTTCATACAGGCAAACTCAGTGGGGTCCACAACAAGGGCTTTGAAGCGTGCAATGACTTCCTGAAGGGCACGAATGTCCATTCCACCCGATGCAAGCTTTCCATTGAGAGTGGGAGCCATCTCTGACACAGAAAGCAGGGGACAAGTTTCCAGGGGTAAAGACCACTGGATGGCACAGAGCAGGAACAGCTCACTCCAGGCTTCCTCCAATAAGATCACCTGCAGATGACAAGGCAGAGGGCTGAATCTCTAGATAATTTGGAAACTATGTACTGAAACAGACCCTGCTCCTTAACAAGACAGAGGGCAAGACTGTACACTGGTGATCCTCCACTTGAGATCTGACTGGAATTCCCATCATCCCTGACCATTAACTACCGGTATGCTGATTGAAGTAGTTGTTCAACAGCAGCTGAAGGGCCACAGTTACATATTATACAGCTATGACAGCAAATGCATCAGGTTCTTTTCATCTTTAAATCATCAATCTGATTTTTCTCAAGCCCACACTACCATCAGCTGACTGGCACTTTCTGCTACTGCTGCTGCTACTAAAATAATAACAACAGCAAGGAAGAAGAAGAAGAAGAAGAGATGTTTTTAAAAGATTCAATGTGAATAGCTTTTAATTGGTGCTTGCTGAATAATTTCCAGTTGTGGCTTAAAGACTACTGTTTAACAATTGGCTATTATATACCCATTTTATTCCCATGATTTGCTATGTGTTGTTCTATGCTGTTGCCAGGTATATTTCCCAAAATTGCTGTTAATAGTAAATTACGGTATATGCTGTATTGTTGAACTGGAATGCTGATGTCTGAAGCAGCATGTCAATAAATAAATTGCTGTCTTCATTCCACTAATACCTCCATTCTTGAACCCTAAAAGGGGCACATATTTCCTAAAGCCTCAGCCATCGATAGGTTGACTGGCCAGGGGACTCACCTGGTCTCGGAAGGGTAGGTTTGAGAAGACAGGTAGGTTCTTTGCCCATTTCACAGCCATGAAAAGGAGTCGGGCAGAGGTTTCATAGACACTCTCAGGGTTGGTGGCTGGATATGGGGAGGCGTGAGCTTCACCCCCTGGGCGTTCTGGCTCATTACTAGTGACATCAATGTTCTCATCAGCTATGGAAAACCAAATAATCCATTAATACTGTGGAGTCTAGACTACCAGTGCTAAGCAAACGTCAACACAAGCCTATTCCTGCTCCTAAGGAAAACTTAGCACAAGTGGAGTGGTCAGGTACCAGCAGTAATAGACTATGGTACAGAGAGGAGCAGTGATGCTAAAATACTGAAATGAGCTTTAAAGGGATTTTAAGTGAGCAGCACTGGACAATCTTTTCAGACTACTTTCAAGGGCTATGCAGTTTAATTTCTCACCGTCAGCACTTAGGCCATTTCCGTACTGGCCTGTTATAGTGCGATGATTCCACTTTCAACCTCCTCTGGAATCCTGAGGTTTGCAGTTTTGGGAGGGGCCGGCTGGCCCTTCCCGAAACTGCAAACCCCAGGATTCCAGAGGAGGTTGAAAGTGGAATCATCGCGCTATAACAGGCTAGTGCGGAAATGGCCTTCATTTCATGTGTACCTGTATCTGAAGAAAACTGAGGGGAGAGGCTGGATTTTAGTTACAGATTTGTTTCTGTCAAGCTGCTCAGAGCAGCACAGATGATCTCCTTCCTCTTTTCCTTCCCACTATTATCCTGCTAAGAACCCTGTGAGGCAGGTTTGGCTGAGAGAATAAAGGTAACCCAAATATACCTGATGGATTTCAGATCTGAATAGGGGAATCTGAATCCAACTCCTCCCAGTCCAAACCTCTCACAAGTTCTTTTCTGCAGTGAAGACACAAAGGTTCTGCTAAAAGAACTTTTATTCCCATAGCTCTCCCCACACTCTTTCTGTGTTTGTTCATTCAGAGATGTTCAGAGATGGAATGTTTAAGGGATGCAGTTGAAGCAGGGGGGCTATTGCTACAGGCCTAGTTGCCCCCTCCTATCTTTTCTGTTTACTAGTTTATTAGCATTATGTTTGATATCCATTTTGTGAATGCTTTTCCCCTTCAAATTACTCCACATCCTAAAGTTGTGCAACTCCCTTGCCTGTTGTGCAATAGTTGATTGGATCCCCCACCCAACAAATCACAAACTGGGGGGGGGCGTGTGCACTTGCAAATGACTGCCTGAACAAGGAACTGCGTAAATAGTGCTTCTGAGAAATAATTTCTGCTAGTGCAATCATTTTTACGTTAGCATGGTGCTACAATAGGATTCCCACCAAAAATACATAAGTTTAAAATCATTGAAATATAAATAATTGAAAGCAATTTCCTGCGTGCTGCAAAGAAAACCACCCCAAAGGGGAGAGATAATTACTTGGCCTAGAATGGGTTGTTTTTTTAAAAACCCAGCCAATTACATTCCATTAAATTCTTAAATTGGCACTGAAAAGATGACAGATTAGGACCACGTGGCCTTCTCTGCAGAAAGCATTTTGTAAACATGTGGACACTTACAGTGGACTGAGTGATAAGAGCATCCCTAGCACACTGTCGGGTTTCTTAATGACTAATCCTTTTTTTACACAGTAGTGCAGCATCGCTTCTGCTGTTTTATTTGTGGTTGAAGAACCCAAGCAGAACTTATTTAAGAATAGGAGACTTAATTTATAACCGATCATAACCAATGGACCAATGGACTATCTACTCAACTCTCCAACCTAGTTTGTTTAATATGTCAGGACATGTCACATATTAAGCCCATTAAACAAGCTATAAATATAGCAATAATGTTTTTTCCCAGGCTGCACACAGAAGGATGTGCCAGGGGATACTCCTTGTTTGGGACTCCATTTGATCTAGGACAGGAATGGGAAACTGATGAAAAGAAGGTTGAGAGGTGACGTGATAGCCATATTTAAATATTTGAAGGGATGTTATGTTGAAGATGGAGCAAGCTTGTTTTCTGCTCCACTAGAGACTAGGACATGGAGCAATGGATTCAAACTTCAGGAAAATAGATTTCACTTCCTGACACTTCCTGACAGTAAAAGCTATACGACAGGTGAATCTGCTGCCTCGGAGTGTGCTGGAGTCTCCTTCTTTGGAGGTTTTTAAACAGAGGCTGGATGGCCATTTGCTGAGGGTGCTTTGAGTTTGTGTTCCTGCATGGCAGGGGGTTGGACTCAATGGCCATTGTGGTCGCTTCCAACTGTTCCAACTCTATGATTCTCTGATTCTCTGCTGGCCTATGGACTGAATGCAGCCCCTGAGAATTCCCTTTCCCAATCAGAAGGAAAAAAGGTTGGCTATAACATTGCATGTGTTAATCTTCCTAGTCTGAGTGGGGAATGAGTGGGTTCCATAATAAAGTAATTATATATAACGGCTTCCTGGTTTGTTTTACACAAAAAAAAAACAATCATGAAGGAGAAGGTAGAACAAACAGGGTCATATAAATGGCCCTGTTGTATTTTATTTGTGAGAATCACAGGAGCTAACACCATTAAAGTGTAAATGCAGTGTGATGGTGTGAAAGAATGCATTGCCATTCTGCTGCCTTTCCAAGCAGTTTTCATGAGGAATGACCCAAAAAGACTAGTGTGATAAGCATCCAAATCAGAAAAAGCTAGACTAGTGCAGTACAAACAGTGCTCACTAGATGGCAGCATAAGACAGTTCAACACCCTTCACTGAAGCAAGTGTTGCCTACCACAAGCAACCTATATGGCCCTGTGTGCCCCATAGCTTTGCTCCACCATTGGTGGTGTTCTTTACATTGTTTTAAGAAAGCACCATTAAAGGCCATGAGTTCAAAGTCTCAGCCTGTTTGGAGAGAGGTAAGCAGATTTCAGTTTTGCAGGATCTCCTTTGCTTTTCCTAGAACCCCTAAAATCCATCAGCTGGAGCCTGGTGCAAAAACTTTCACTTTGAATTAAAGAATTCTTACCCCAGGAATTTGTTCTGAGCTCCAGAACCGAACAAAGCACACAGTTCTTATGTATGTGGAGACACATCATACATGCTTACTCCCAGTCCTTATTTGAGCCAGCACTTAGAAATGTTATTTGTTTGGACTACAGTGTCTAGAAACCTCTCACCAGCGTGGCTGGAGATCAGTTAATAGACGTAGATTTACCTTCTCTCTCCACCCCTCACTTAGGCCATTTCTGCACAACACGCTTATAGCGCGATCATTCCACTTTCAACATCCTATGGAATCCTGAGGTTTGCCTCCCTTAACTGCAAACCCCAGGATTCCATAGGATGTTGAAAGTGAAATGATTGCGCTATAAGCATGTTGTGTGGAAATGACCCTAGTGACAGTAAAACAGGCTCATGGGAATATGACTACACTATGTGACTATAGTAGCTTAAAACAACTTCATCTCTCATGGTTCCACCATTTTACATAATCCTGGGAGGTACTTAGCAGCCCCTGCTACTGAAATCAAATACTGTGGTTGACAGTGGTGAACTAGATCTCTCTAGCAAAGAATGCTAAGTATCTCATCAATGTAGAATTCTATACGATGGAGCCATGATAGCTAAAGTGGTATCAGATTGTTACAGCTGTGCAGAGTAGATAGGCTCTTAGCTCCCTGCTCCCTCTCCGCCGACACACAGTACATGACAAGCCGCCTACCATCTTCTGGCTCCAACTTGGCACACGTCTCAGCTGTCATGAGGCTGGCCATGAAACGATGGTTGTTGGGGGGAGTCGGGGCTCGGACCCTTGATGCCCCAGTCGCAGAGCAGGAGGTGGGGGCCCTGTGGCTTTGCAGGGAAGGGCAAGGGGGTGGCGGTGGTAGCGGAGGCGGTCCCACATCCCTCGTGGTAGCCAGGTGCTCAGGTTGCCGATCAGAGTCCAGGTCAATAGCATCAAGGCGTACCTGCGCAGTGCTGCGAGGCTGGCGTTCATTCTGTACCGCTGGAGACAGAAAAGAAGAGAGGTGAGCAGCCAAGCAAGCAGATGGGTCACCATTTTTTTGTCCTGGTAGCACTCCAAATACCTGTGCTTTTTTTTTCTCTTGCAACCTTCTTATGTAGTGATCATTTTAAAGCCTCCCCAGGGTTCTGGTTTGATTAATTTTGGAGGGGAAAGTCAGGGAACGTAGTATATAGGTTTCAGTAAGGGTCTCCACACCATCACCCCTTCTCACATTGTTTTTTGCCTGTCCACACACAAGCAATGTAATCCTCAACCCTACTATACCTTTGAGCTTGGAAAAGATCATGTTTTTCGGACAACTCTTCTCAGAAGCCTCTAAGCAAGGCCATTTGCTGTGTTGACTGTAGGATTACAGAAGCAGTAGTCCAAAAACATAACTGTTCCAAGGTCTGTTCCCACATCTTTCATAGCACTTGCTAGCCCACTGCTCACCAGCATCTTCCAGTAACTAGAACAAATTAAACTGGGTGAGTGGGTTGAAGTTATTATTAGCATTGCAGCTACCTTCAGCCTTCACAAGATCCACCTGATTAAGGTCACAATTCTGTTGGTGAAGCTAGGAAACTATTGCTAGGAGAATGAATGAAATTGTATCCTCTGATGCTAAAACATGCTCATTCCTGTTCTATGGGACCTGCTTCCAACGACTGGGCCACAATCATTCCAGATGTTGTTGTTTTTATTACTTTACATCTTGCTTTTTTGGGACAACAATGAAAGTCAAAGTGGCTTATAAATTATTAAATCCAGTGCAGGGTCAAAGCCTTATGAAAACATCTGTACAAATGTGTAGATTAAAGTCATTTAAAAGCAATGATCTATAGAGCTAAAACCATTTGAAATCCAGGATAATTCATTTTGAAAAATTAACAAAATAGCACAGCATTAAAAGCCCATCACAATCAATGACTAAAAACCTGAAGGGATAGGAAAGTTTTCACTTGCTAGCAGAAGGCGAGGAAGGAGGGAGCCATCCTAGTTTCTTGAGGAAGAGAATTTCAAATTCTGGGAGCAGCTACCAAGAAGGACTTCTCCTTTGTTCCCACCAAACAAGTCTGAGAAGGTAGTGGGGTAAAGAGAAGAACCTCTCCTGACAATCTTAAGGTTCAAATGGATTCATATAGGGAGATGCCATCTTTCAAATAGCTTGGCCTGAACCATTTAGGGCTTTAGAGGTCATAACCTGCATAGATTTGGCATCAGAAGTCCAAGAGGTAAAAGCTATTGCCCACCCTTTCTTCCCACACCTCGATCTGTGCTCACCATCTTTGTTCATTCCTGCCTGCAGGCATTTTTTCAGGCGGCAGGCTTGGCATTGGTTCCTGTGTGCTTTGTCCACTGGACACATCCCTGTACCTGCTTGGCACCTGTGGAGAACAATACAACATTGCAACAGATGTGGTCTCAGCAATGGGCCTGCCGGCCTGGGTGCTTTATGTACTGGGGCACTTGCTTTTATTCTTTGAGACACAAAACAGATAGTCAGCACCAAGGAAAGTCGAAATCTGAGCTAAGAAAAGATGGATTAAATAAAATGCTTTATTATCTAAATTAATACATTTTTATTTTTCAAAAAGAGATTCACATTCATTAGTCATGGGACAAAACAGAGAGGCACAAAGCTCATTGGTGTTATTACCCCCAATGACAGAAAATCCTACAAAGCCGGCACTTCGATGCTGAGACTAGAACAAGCCTTGCCCATATAATTTGCAACCTAAAGACTGGTAGCTTGCTTTTGAAAAAGCATTAAAGCTGAGAATGATCAGAAGACTTATTTTGTACTCGCAAAGCACTCAGGAAATGGAGTTAGAAAATACACAGAGCTCTGTCTTGGGCAGATCCTCCTAAGAAGAAGTAGGTTTCTTTCACATCATAATAGCACTGTGACTCCTCTGCAACAGCTCCATCCCATGGAATCCTGGGATCAGTGGTTTCATTTAGAATTTTCTCCTAGAGAGGCCTAATGCTTCACCAACTCACACTTCGCAGGAATCTGTAGGATGCAGCCTTAGCAGTTAAAGTGACAGTGATGTATTTAAGTATTTTACTCCAAGTCTCAAGTCATGTCTCAAGTCTTTACCTTCAAGTCTCAAGTCCTTTGAAGATACTATCAAGTCAAGTCTCAAGTCTGGAAGCGAACATTATACCCCAACCAAAATTCCAGAATTATTGGGTAGAGTGAAATAAATTCAGTTTTAACAGATTAATCAGAGTCGGCTCTCCACATTTGCAATTTTGCCTCTGCAGCTTTGGAAGTGGGGAATGGGATCCTATCTTACTCCCCATTAGTGAAGATTCAAAAGCTTTAGAAGGAAGGTTCCTTCCTCCTCAACCCCGTTGCCTAACACATTTGCTGTTCCTCTTGGAGAAATGCACCCTGCATTCTGGGGGTGAGTCTTGTCTTTTGCTCTTAGGAAAAGTTTTAGAAGGCTCTTCCAATATGCAGTGGGGACAGGCTGCTAAGCAGACCTCAAGCCTGCCTCAAGCCCATTGCCTAACCTGCTTGCTGTTCCCCTCTGAGAAATGTCCCCACACTTTGGCTTTTGGAGAGATTGTCCTGTGACCAGTAGGCAAAAAGAGACGGAGGCCATTGTTCAAAATCCTAAGGTTTCTGGATGAATGTGTTATGTTACTGAACCAAGAGCATCAAGTCAGTCATTAAAAATATTCAAGTCTCGAGACTAGTCGAGTCAGTGCATCATTTATGGCCGAGTCAAGCCACTGAAGAGACGAAAGTCTGACTTGAGTCCGAGTCTATCGATTCCACATCATTGTAAAGTGACGTTAAAGTGCCAAGGTTGCTAAATATGAAAGAAACAAGGTAAACATTTAGGCAAGTGGTTAGCTTTTAATTTACTGTGTTTGAAGGATATTTTCAATGGAGTATGTTACGTTTTTATCTTTTTACTACGTTTTAATTTGTTTTTAATGTTGCAATTTAGTGGGTTTTTTTAAAAAATTAGAACTGTTTGTTTAATTTTTTTAAAAACATTTGCTTCAAAAATATTTTTAGTATACTTGGTTCTTAACTTGATGTGAGCTGTCTTGGGTCCCAGGCCACGAGAAAAGAAAGGTGAGATAAAAATGAAATAAATTTCAAGAGTGCTTGTGACTTCGTTACTGAAACCTATATACCATGCCATCTCCCTTCTTGCTGTGGGAAGAAAAGGAGACTGAGCATGAGCAAGTGTGGGGAAGAAGAGGAAGCAAAATGGAATCGGTAGGTTTAAAAAACTTTACTCTTTGTCCTTTCTCTTCTTTTTTCTTTCCTCTAGCAAAAGTAGCTTATATATCAAAGAAGTCTACTGGGTCCCATGATTGCTTATTCTCACTGTTGATGTTATTGTTGTTGTTGTTGTTGTTGTTATCTTTTAAAAAATATTTTTATTAAATCCAAAACCTTAAAACAATTAAATCAAATCTTGTTACACTCTGAAGCGTAGAAAAAATAAATAATTCTGAAATGATTACATCTCTCGGTAACATTGTAAATAAATCCAATGTCTCTATCCTTTATTGTTTCCATCTTCCTTCCCTAAAAGTTTTGGGTGCTTGTTTATCTCTTATTTTGCTTCGGCGTACATTCCTCATCTTATATAACCTATATCTCCACAATGAAACTTTTAGTAATTCCCTTATTTACCTATAAGTAAACCTATATGTATGCATATTTTCTATATATTTCATGGGATTTACACTTTCCGATACAAAATTTTAAAACAACGGGAAATATGTATCTATGCTTTACCTAAATTTTACTAAATTTTCCATTATTTAAGATCAGGGTATAACATAATCTTAATCTCTATCGAATATATTTACAATTTCAGCACTCTCACTGTAGCTATTTCCCCCCATTGCTCTCACTGTTGTTGTTATAGTAATAATAATAGTAATAATAATGATAACAACTATTATTATTATTATTATTATTATTATTATTATTATTATCAACATTTATTTTATATAGTGCCACGATTGTACATGGCACTTTACAAGTAAAAGAACAACAAAACAGTTCCCTCCTCTCAGGCTTACGAACACTGGAAGAGAAGAAAGGTGTTTCACACCATCTTCTACTTGTTCCTTCAAAGTAAGGATCTTGGAGACCAAACCTGGGTTCTTACACATGCAAAATCCATGTGCTGTATTGTGATTCCATCCTAACCATTTTTTTTTTTAAGAAAAAGAAAGGCAAATGCTGTTGGTGGCTGCTGCTGGAAATCAGCAGAGCTTGATAAAATTATTTATTTGGATAACAATTCTCAGAATCTCCCAGCCAGCCTGACTGTATATAAATTGAATTAACAGCAGCAGCAAGTTTCCCAAGCTCTGGAAATCAAAAGAACAATCATTATCTCGTCCTACCCCATTTCAAAATATTGTGGATTCACAATGTAAGCTCTTCACATCTGGATAGATTTCTCAGGCCATTTTGAGAAGATGGTCTTCCAAAAACAACTTGCCATGACAAACCAGAAACCATTCTTTTTGTTTCTCCTGCTCGCTTTGCACATGAGTGCATGTCTGAATGGGAACACATGCAGTATTCTTGCAGTAGATCTGTGACTGGGGAGAAGGCCCAGGTAGTGTCTAGAAATGGTGCTTTTCTTGCACAACAGCGCCCAGAATCAGTGCCCATGCTGGTTGAAGCATTCTGGCAGCTGCAGTACAAAGAAGTAATTTTCCCCACATGCTAGATCCAAGCCAAAATCCACTCCTGCCATGGGCAAATCTGATGCAAAGTTGCCACACCTGCTCTAAAGAAAGCATGAAAATGTTGGGGGATCTAATCTTGGGCCTCCCACTCAACACACTCGGTTTGTCCTTAGCCATCTTTCTGTCCTCTTTACTTTGCCCCCACACAAGCAGTGAATGGTACCAAGGATCAAAGATGGGCATCTCCTTACCTGTAGATGAGCTTTCTGCGGACACTGCGCTTGAAGAAACCGCTGCAGCCATTGCAGGCATAGATGCCGTAGTGCTTCCCACTGCTGGTATCTCCACATACCTTGCACAGCAAGACTGGGCTTCCAACTTTTCCAGGAGCCATGCTCAGCCCTACTGGGAGGAGACAAAATGGGTCTTGAAGTAGGGCTGCTAAGAGGGGGCATCACATATAAAGAAACAGTGTATTCTCAACGTGTTTTAATTAACAATGTCAGGTTTTCAAAATAGCAATATAGAACAATTGAAATTCATGACATGCTGGGTTGACAATCAGGAAGTAGCTGTTAACAAGTTTATATTCTACCTAAATACCAAATGAAAGTTAGCCTAGCCATGTATTTCCCTGCAAAATTAATATATTTTCTGCATTGTTCATAAATTACACAAATTGCTGTCTTTATATCATGCCCACGCCAAAAGTAAAGTACTTTTTGGCATCGTGTTGAGTCTATATGAAGGGAAACGATTTCCAGCATTTAACCAGGAGACACCTCCAAGCCTTATAAGGGACAAACTTTCTGGCCCTTAAGTAAGAGGCATCCCATATAATAAGGGATGATACATGGCAACTCCATTCTGAACAGAAGTGACCCCCCCCCCACGAGCTGGGAAGTTCCCCACAGAATGTGGAAGTAAGATGTTAACAATTATCCTTAGTTACTAATCATAATTTACTTTTTTTGGTAATGAGGGAGCAACAAATTACATTTTAAAAGCAACATGAAGTGGTACCCAAATTACTGGATTGGTATAATGAGTTACAGTTTCTAATACTGTAAAGTTACTTTTAAAGATAATTTGGAAATAAATGCCATTAATAGCATTTTTGTCTCAGTCATGAGACAAAGTTAGTAAAAGTAATGGATAAGTAGTAAGCAACACAATAAACTGTCCTTTTAATGTAATAATGGCAATGAAATAATGTGTAAAACACTAATCACAGGAACAAGTGGCTGGTGGGGGGGGGCTTACTGCCACCTCCACTGATGCCCCATACCATTTTTAATAGGGACTCACAAAGCCTCATTCATAGTTTCTCAGTCTCACGAGGCTTGCAGTCCCTATTAAAAATGGCACAGGGAGGCAGCAGCGGTGACAGCAAATAATCCATGAATAATCAAATCCGCAAAAGTGAAACCTGCAAACGTGGAGGGCTGACTGTACACTGATGATGAAATTGTTCCCCCACCACATTTGATGCAGCAAATTTAGTTTTGAGAGCCCAGGCTAGGTTGAGTAACATACATCAGAGGAAAATAATTAGGAGGCTCAGGGAAAAGAGGCAGGAGGTTGCTGTTGCTCCCCCCACCCCATTTGTTAGCTAAGGTAACATAAACACAGAGAAGGTCAGTTTTATTGGGTCCCAACTCTGATCCAAGAAGAAAAGGCAGTGGGATGCTGTTTCCAAGGAACTAGGGGGCAAAGGAGTTTCCCTTTGGCTCCAGAAAAGCAAAGTGGGTATAATGTGGGCCTCCAGTTATGATCCTCCAAACCCAAGCAGCTCTAGCCAGCATAGCTAAAGGTGAGTCATGCTGGGAGTTGCATTGTGAAAACATCTGGAAGGCTACAGGATTCTTATCCCTGATTGAAGAGGACATCACCCCAAGGGGCCTTGGTGCTCATGTGTCTGCCCAACTGGACTTGGGCCTATTGCTAGGACAAAACTTAAGACCTGGGTGGGAGAAAGATGGAAGAATGACAAGGGAAATGTGGCTCAACGAGGAGCAGCGTGACTTACCTGACTGGCTGCCCTCCAGTCCTTTGTTCATCACAGACTCTGTTGGGGAAGCAGTCATGCCTGTGCTTGATCAGGGCAGAGAGAAGTGGATAGGTCTTGCCACTCTGGTTTCCCAGGGCTCTGGAGCTTCTTCTCTGCCACGCTGCAGATCCGGGCTTTTCCTCCTCAGATGTTGACCCAGAGCCCAACAGCAGGAGAAGCAGTTGCATCCAGGCTAATGTGGACCAGCTGCTCTCTACAGTTGAAATGGGACAAGTTGTTGAGTCCCTTCAACACAAGCCAGACTTTTCCATGAGAAATGGTAACTACCAGTTGTCCTTTTCCAGATCATTGAGAGCACTGCTCTTCCTTGAGGGTCTCTGGGTATTTTGTGTACATGTATGTGCCCAGCCCGCGTGCAAGTCCTCTTCTCTTCAAGGCTCCTGTGGCGTAGTGAGGAAGATTAGCCCTTAACGCTGTGTAAGCAGATGCCTCTCTGTCATCCTCTTAATCTTTAGCCTCTCTCCAAAGGTGGAACCATCAGCCATACAAAGAAGAATGGGAAAGGTGCCGAAGAACTGTCGGTGAGCCCTGAATGGTGCCAGAAAGCTGTAACCAGAACTCCCTTCGACACCGTATCTGTCTGCACCATTTCTATCCACGGCTGCTTAACAAAACGGCACCCATGCCATGTTCTTGCCATCCATCTATGGGGCGATTATAACTCATTTGTTCAGCCATCAGCTGGCGGGCCAGAAATGAAGGTTGGCTGTGTTCTCTAGACATTTGATCTACCTCATCCCCCCACCAATCACCACAACATTGTCTACTTTTCCTGGCATTCTAAGACCCAATAGAAGAAGTTTTTGGAGAGGGAGGGGGCTAACCTACAAGGACAGCTGCTGATCAGAGCTAAATATTTCATGGGGCATTTTTCAGGCAGGTGAATGCACTGACTCCCCAGGTGGACCTTGTATAATTGATGAAGGGAAAGGTGAGGGATAAGGAAAATTGCCAAGGAAATCACGGGCCTCAGGGAGAAGGAGAATGCTCAAACTCAGTTCCTGAACTCCTGAGATGATCTGAAGAAGCTTCTGGAATCAGACTAAAATTGGAACGGTGGCATGGTTCATGAGCTGTGAATACTACCATGTGAAAGAGAAAATATATTTAGCTTTTTTTGTGCTAAGCTTGGAGAATTTACCTTTCTGACTTTCTAGAATTTTCCTGCCAGTATGGTCAGTGGCTAGGCTGGCTGGAAGATGATGAGAGTCGTAGTCCAAAAATGAACTTTTACAAACATTTTGGCCAGAATTCCATTGGCGACTGACGCTGGTGTAACTACAGATGCCTTTTCTGCACTACACTGTTATAGTGCTATTGTTCCACTTTCAACATCCTGTGGAATCCTGGGTTTTGCAGTTTAGGGAGGGGCATTTAGAATTCTCAAGCAAAGAGCTCTTTGGCCTCAATATACTACAAATCCCAGAGTTCCACAGGATGTTGAAAAAAGAATAATAGCACTATAACAGTGTAATGCGGAAGTGGCTTCAGCTAAGTTGTTCAGGTGGCATTGCTTGGAACTTAACCCACTCTGCCCTTGTAAAAAGTCAGGCAGGTAGCAGAGGTGGGTTTAAGATTATTCCAACCCTAATGTTCTAACCTTGTATTTTGTGGAGGTTGAAGATAAGGGTGGACAATGTGTGGCCCTCCAGACGATGGATTGCAAATCCCAACAATCCCGGCCAGCATAGCCAGTGGTGCAAGATGAAATTGCAGCTTCAGAACACTTGGAGGGCCAGACTTTCTCAGTTCCTGATGAAAATGTAGACATGCAGGCAACACGCTACTCATGAGGACTCTTTTACATTGCACAATTAAAGCATGATTCGACTTTAACTTCGTTAGCTGTTTCCTATAGATCCTGGGGTTTGTAGTCTGATGAGGCATTGGATCTCCCTGGGAGAGAATTCTAAATACCCCTCCCTAAACTGCAAACCCCCGGATTCCATAGGATAGAACCACAGCAGTTAAAGTGAAATCATAGCACTACAGTTGTGTAGTGTGAAAGAACCCAGACTCAGTATGGCTCTTCAAGGTTGGTCTAAAGAATCATGAGTTCTTTTTGATGTAATTCCTTAGGTTTTTCTGGTTGTTCTCACCTCTGCATTCGCTCACCATTCTTTTGGAGAGCTGTTCATACCAGTTTCTCCGGTCTATACAGGGGTTCTTTCAAAGGTATTTTAAAACTGGGGTGTGGTTTGCTGAGGCGATACAACAGTTTGAAGGGCAAACGTTCTCTCCTTATAATTTTTTTAAAGTATTCTAATTTTATAGTGCAAAAATACAATTCTACTGATGTACTGGTGCACTATAACTCTTTTAAAAAATTAAAGAGAGGAAGAGAAGGGTACATTTTTGTTCTGATAGGTCTCAGAATTAAAAAGAAATCCACTGGAGGATGGGAGTAAAATGTTACAGCTGGTGCCAGGAATCATCAGAAAATAGTCCAGGACGACAGAAATATCATTTATACATTTTTTTTTAAAAAAATAAACCTACCACAACAAATACCACAATCTCTGGACTCATTTGCCCCATCTGGAGGAGCTGTTAAGTAAGTTGCTGCCTTCTAATCCATGCAACCCCCCCCAAACTGACTGATGAGCATTTCCAATTTCTTTTAAAATTCATAAAAAATTGTTTAAATATAATGATTAAATACAAAAATCCAGTATTATGCTTGTTCAGAAAATAAAATCCCACATTATTCAGTGGGACTTGTTTCCAAGGGAAGTACCAATAGGATTACAGCCTTATAATGGTAAACCCAAAGGCTTTGTTTTGACTCTGGAAGCCGGGGTTTGAATCCCCATTCAGCTGTGGTGACCTTGGGCAAGTAACACTCTCTCAGCCTCAGAGAAAGGTAAAGGCAAACTCCCTCTGATCAAAATTTGCCAAGGAAAACCCTGCGATAGGGTCATCGTAAGTTGGAATCCTCCTCAAGGGTAAAGAGAGAGAGAGAGAGAGACCAACCATGTATATGCATCCATGTCTGTGTTTGAAGAAGATGCACAAAAGGAGGGGTATACAAAGAATCTGAAACAATATAAAAGTGGTTCAGATCCTGCTTATTTTTGGCATCCACTCTTCTTTCCACTGTCATGCTGTCCTAGTGAGGTTTTCAGTGAGAAGGAATATCAGCAATGGAAAAAGTTCTCCTGCCTGACTTTTGTTTTTTTCATACTGACTTGCAACACCCCCCACCTTAACCCCTAAAGTGAAGGCTTATACTTTGTAAGGAAGTACTACACTCTTGACCTGTGATACTCTAAAAGGGTGGTCCATGGACCAGTACTGGTCCATAAGCCATCAGGTCCCAGTCTATGGCGATTTCCGCACTAGCCTGTTCTAGCGCGATGATTCCACTTTCAACATCCTGACTGGCCCCTCCCAAAACTGCAAACCCCAGGATTCTAGAGGATGTTGAAAGTGGAATCATCACACTAGAACAGGCTAGTGCGGAAATCGCCTATGCTGAGTTTCCAAGGAAGGAAGGAAGGAAGGAAGGAAGGAAGGAAGGAAGGAAGGAAGGAGGGAGAGTTATAGCCATCGGGCATAAAATATGGTACTGGTCCCTGACACATTAAAAAAAAAGCATTTGCCAGTCTCCCATACAAGATAGGCTAAGAAACACTGGTCTAGGCAACTGCTTTGTCTAAAGTATGGATGCCAGTTGGGAACAACATTCCCGTATTTGTTTAATGTTTCATCTCTGATGCCCTGTAAGAGATACAGGACCAGGAAGACAGGGAAAGGGGATGAGGGGGTATCACCTTTGCTGCTCCTCTCAGCTGTGTACCCACAACCAGCTGCACTTTAGACCCTCTTTTCCACAATCTGGTGACTAATCCATTTACTTTGTGTAAGAAGGGGGGGGCAAAAGACAACAGAGCAGGCTGGGGGGGAGTCTGCTAGTTTAACGAAAACAATTAGCCCCAGGATTGAGATAGCAGCTCTGAGTCAGTCAATCCCTGCGACCAGTCAGAGACCAGATGGTGATGGATGCTTCATCAGCCATTAGTGACAAGGTCATAATTAGTCTGCAGCCCTGATCTCTCTCTGTCTCTTTCTCTCTCTCCCCCTCCCTCCTCCCTCTTTCCAGGAGACCCTCCATAAGCAGGGAGTTGCCTAAATTCACACGGCCATTCATCACTCTTCAACATTCAGGTTGGTACTAAACAATTGTCCACCATCACTGGGTTTAACTCTTTGGTATCGGAAAACATCATCGTTCAGATCCAACACTTTCCTATGCTGTTGTGCCCACTTGTTTGACAGGTTCCTAGGTCAGACGCACTTAGGTGAATGACTCCATACCCAATTTCCCATCAAATTGATTTTATTACAACCACCCCCACCCCCAACAGAATGGTACCTTCCAGATAAATTGGACTACCAAAAAACAAAGGGTCACCACATCGAGGGAAATTCTTCTGATCTAGGACCCACTGTTGAAAGGAAGGTGCTTCTGAATGGACAGGTCCTAGGGCTCACAAGCAAAAGGCATTGCTGGAGAAGCTATTTTTCCTTTTCTTCAATAACAGATATTTTTTTAAATATTATTTCTGGTAAAGGGAACGACAGGAATCCACAAGAAATGTTGCAAAGGGAAAACATTATCATTTGCACCTTGTGCAATTCTGTGAACAAAATCAAGCAATTGTATAATAACTGTGTCACCCGACGTTTCCCACTTGATTCCTGAAACCCAAACCAATTTTTTTTAACCACTTCACTATAGCCTGGAGGAATTGAAACACAGAATTGGAAGGGATCCCAGGAGCCATCTACAGCCCCTGCTAATGCAGGAATCCACAGCTCAAATTGGGGTGGTGATGACCTGGGCAGTTGCCATGTAATATATGGGACTGAGTGGTAGTAGACTGTGCTCTGTCCCTTATAAACTTATGGAAAGTTTCACAGAAGGCAATATGTACTCCAAGTCTCAAAGGTGACCTACCCCAATCTAGCCCAATATTGTCTACTCCGACTGGCAGTGGCTCTCCAGGATTTCCGGGATGTTTGTTTCACCAGATATAGTACCCCTGGAGGGCTGCACAGGAGGCCACCAAGGGGCACAAGAAGTTTGCATGCTGCCACACTTGAGCTAGATGTTTGGATAGTGTACGCCCAGCATTTCTTACAGTGTCACAGATGGCAGTAGGGATGGAGCAGGAGCAAAATACCTTTGGCTCTGAATTTAGACAGCCTTGGGAGGGCAGTGGGGATCCCAAGGACTGCACTGGATCCCCTCCAAGAGCCACAAGTGACCCACAAGCCACAAACTTCTTTGTGTTACTGAATCATAGAATCTTGGAGCTAGAAGGGACCACAAGGGCCATCTAATCCATTACATCTCAACTGGGTTGGTCACATGGGCTACTGCATTGATGGTCACTACACAGGAGGGTTTGGGCAGCTTCTGAGATCAGGAAGCTATTTTTGACACCTTTTGATCCTCATCAGATCACAGTGCCAGGGTAGTGGTGACCAGAAGTGATGTTTTCAGATGATCAAAAGTCACTTCTAGTTATTGCTTCGTGGGATTTTCTCTTGTTTTTGGAGTGGGCCTGAAATTGTGTTTACAAGCCAAAAGATATCCTCACAAGGACATTTTTTGACCAAAAATGTAGCTTCTCTCCAATTTAAAAGAGAAGGGGGCAGGATGGGACAAAGTGTTACTTGAGACCTCCCACCAGTGCAATTCCCACCCATGCTGTGTAGTGTTCCCCTACTGTTAAGTAGGATGGCAAATCAGATTACCCCAAGCTATTCAATAAGCTGTTGTGCTGCTATTCAGGAATGATGGGAGCAACAGTCCAATTTATCTGGACAGTGCTAGGATGGGGAAGGCTACCTATATGAAAGGAATTTTGGAAGTCTAAGGAACCACCAAGCAGTGTCAGCAGTGAAAAATAATGTGCTAAACAGTGGCTCCAAAAGATTAATACCTACAGCACAAGTGGGAGCCTTGATCATATCATAGATGCTGACGTGGGATATCTTATGCT
This sequence comes from Ctenosaura bakeri, assembly GCA_948474755.1. Taxonomy (NCBI): domain Eukaryota; kingdom Metazoa; phylum Chordata; class Lepidosauria; order Squamata; family Iguanidae; genus Ctenosaura; species Ctenosaura bakeri. The sequence goes on along the minus strand of CAOLHI010000035.1, from coordinate 139,913 downwards.
GCCAGATAGGCACTGTTCAGATGAAATGTTCTCAGTTTCAGGACAGGAAGAATCAGAGCTCCCTTAGAACCTTTAGGTCTGTGTGACGCTACCCTCTGTGGTCAGCAATTTTAGTATTCTTGGGGTCAGAGCTCAGAAATTCTTAGGTTTGCCCACCTAAGGAAGCTATTGGATCCTCTTGGACAGGAAGGATTATATGAGGACTCCCTGTGAGTCTTAGAGGCCCTCAAGACATGAAAAAAGTCTCTGAAAATCCCAGGTCTTGTTCCTGTACAAATGGCTTTTATTTTGGAGAGCTCTATCATGTTTTCTTCATCCCAACATATCTTCTGGGAGCTCCTAACATTACCAAGGAATTTTCATTCCAACTTCCCAGGTCAGTTTAAATTAACCCAGTATTTTCCAAAATGAAATATACATCTCTCTACTTGTCTGTATTAACCTGGAGCTACCTAAGAGGGCCACTGCCAGTAAAGACAGCTGTTGTCTCTCGGACACAGGTTCAAGTGAGCAAAAGTGCAATATTTGCACCAAAACAGAACAATCCAATGTAACAGTGCTAAAAGACTTTACCACTTTGACTATAATTCCTGAATAATAATAAAGAAGGCTTATGGAAAATGGTGAAAATCCATTTCTGAAACATTGCATGAATCTAGATGTGAAAGACGATCAGTGGGAGGAAGAACACAAGGGGGAGGAGTGAAGAAAACCCAGAAAATTTCAAGAAAGAGTTTGCATGCAAATCTGGGAAATACAGGTAAAATCACCTTACACCGTAACTGGGAACTTCTGTCCTCTGCATATTTTGGCCTACAACTTCTTCCCCATCAACCTTGCTAGCACAACCAAGGGTAAGGAATTGTGAGTGTTGTAGTCCAACAACATCTGGAGGGCCAAATCTTCTTACTTCCTGCCTTAGATTGTTGCCTGGGGGCAAATCCTGACCCCTGCCCATTCAGCCTGATCAGTTGAATCCTCCAAGATAAGAAGACCTATAAAAGACTCCTTGATTGGATTGAGACCTATCCTGATCAAGAAGATCTTCACGGCTGTGGTGTGTTTTTCTTTGTGGCCCTCAGATTTGTAGCCATGTACCAACTAACACTCACTGCCTACTGCTGAGCCCTGACATGTAGCCACAAGGAACCCCTGAAGATAGTACCTGATTAGTACCTGACTGGCTGGGCCATTAATATTCTCTATTTCAGTTGTCCTATCATCTGATCATGGCATATAACTTTATCGTGTACATAAGCCCAACAATGGTCACTGGACTACTGCTTCTCTGGGCCAGCTGAGCCGGGCCACTTGCAGGCTTGGCTGCCTGTGGGTTGGTTGCCGACATAGGAAAACCATATGTAAAGATGGGCAGTGGTAGAATTATCTCTTATTACATGGAGAAGTCATTAACCTCTCTCTCCCGCCTGCTAGGGTTAATAATTAATTGCTGATGATGAGAATTTGGGAGGGAGGGTCCTGCTCTTTAATTACCACTTTGTGTTATGCTTCTTAAAACTCCTTAACACCAGGGCTTACTTGCATCCTGGGGCTTTATCTGGAAAGCATGGCAATGCCATGTTTTCATTATACCTGAGAGCATCTTGTATTCAGGAATCAGGTTTCTGGCAGGCTGGTGGGTGGGCAGGGACAGAGGGGTACAGAGCAGCCTTGTCAATGTATGACCGTATATGACATATACCTATTTCACAACATATAGCGGCATCGGAGGAGCATGTAAACACTTAGAAATTTACACATTTCAATTTCAATTTAGGAGCAGAATTATAGAACTGAAAGGGGGATTGGAGATCATCTGGTCCAGCCCTTACTCAGCGCAGTATGAGAAGCAACTACAGCTGTCCTCCCTCTGCTTAGATGTCTTCAGGGAAACAACTTCCCTCCTTACTCTTCTTCTGTCAGCAGGTCAAAACATTTTTGTACCATCAGGCTTTTACAGCCTGACAAGGGTTGAGCTTTTAATGCTGTGTGATTCTGTTTTTTAGGTTTGTATATAGTTTTTTATTGCATTTTAATATTTTTGACGGTTCATGTTTTAACTTCATAAATTGTTTAATTGTTTTTAAATCTTATATTTATAGTTTTATTAATGCTTTTGCATTCTTTTTAATTTGTTTTGTTTTTAATTTGTTAGCTGCCTAGAGTCCCATTATCAGGAGAAAGTATAATAATAATTAATAATAATAATAGAATTCCCTACCTCCCAAGACAGTGTATCTCACTCTGTGATTCTTTAGAAATAACTGGCTAAAAATCTCTAAAAAGATTTGTAATGGCCTTTAGGAGGACGGATTCTACTCTCTGTTTCAGTACACATTACGACAGGGATGGGAAATTTCCAGATGTTTTGGTCTACAACTCCTATCATCCTTACTCAGTACGGCCTATGGGAGTTGTAGTCCATCAGAAGAATGAAAGCTTGCCTATTCTGCATAGAAATGTGAATGCATTTCTAGGTTACACCATTTCAAAGTGAAGGCGTGATATCTTTGTGTTGTTCAAGAATACCTCAATTTAAAATCCTTCTGACAGCAATATTCCTTTTTACAATGGTTTTCATGCCCTCTCAGGCTCCCTTATTTCCACTTCATCCTCTGCCTAGTTGGAAGGTATTGTAGCAGCATTGGCACTAGGAGAATGATGAAGGAGGACCCAACAAACACAAACTTCTGGTGTCAGGATGCAGCAGCAGCACTTTTGCAGTGAACAATGCAATTTAAATAAAGCTTTAGCTGTGTGTGCCAGCCTGCAGCAAGCAAAGTAAACAGCAGCTGCTTCCAGAATCTTGCTTACAGAGCACATGTGAACAGCAAATCAGAAATGAAGAGAGCGCATAAGATTACGAATCCCTTTTGGGTAGCTCTTTTCAGCTCTCTCGGGTCAGCAGCTTGGATACCTCTTTGATGTCCTCCCTAAAATCCAAAGTACATTTAACATCCCACAGATATGGAAGCCAGCAGCTGCCACTGTCTAAAAGTCTACACTGTTCCAATATACCACAAATAAGCTCCAATTTTTGACCATCTGATCATGGTCTTATCTACCATTTCTTACTCTGATAATTTTCATGCATTTGACACATCTGTATCACATAAACTTCAAAATTGTTCCTCAAAAGCAAGAAAATGCCACCACCATCACTCTCATTTCTGACTTATGACTACATAAGCAGTGGTCAATAAGTGAACAGGAATTTCCCACTTATCACATTAAGTTGTATTATTACATGGTGATATAACAATTGGTTCTTACATGGTAGGGCACATCTTGTAATTTTTTTTATTTCATTTATTATAAATAATCCAGATAGAATCCAAGACAGAATCCCTCTCCAACAGGTATTGCCAATTCCTGTATAAATTCCACTGAAGTCTCTTTCGCACTTGAAAATTCAACGACAGAACAAAGTTAACTATATTTAATGCATAACTGAGTGTTTTAGATGCTTTAACTCTTAGACATTTCATAGTGTACTGTATGCATTTCTGTCAAATATGTCCTTTAATCTGAGGATTTTATGCTCTGTTGACTGGAAAATAAGACAACTGAATACGCTTCAAAATTGTAGCACTTTGAAGGTTTTTACCAGAGAGCTTCAGTTCCTTACAAAACTGCAAATCCCCAAATTCCATGGGATGCAGTTATTGCAAAAATGGAATCAAAGTGCTATAACGTTGCAATGTGAAACAGACTTGAGTTTCATTGTCTGCTCACTTTTCAAATACCCCCACCTTTCTGTAAACCCAAGGAACTGAGAAAGAATAGCATACTGAGAAGTTACATTTATTTAAAACTAGCAGTTCGGTCTCTAAAGCCATTTAAACCACAATATTAAGTTGAACCTGTTTGTGTTATGTTGATGAGTATTATGCACATTTCCTCCATTATTTTTTTAAAAAGCTATTATTCCAAACTCAGTTGCAAGAGCTCACAGCTCAGAACTTTTTAGATTGTAATGTGTTACCCTGTTCTCTGGGGGTCCTGGGAGGGGCACCCAAACAACCAAACAACAAACACAACTTTGGGGAAGATTAGCTGGAGCACTCACTAAAGCTAGCGAGAGGCAGGGTAACGTAGCAGGATCTTGCAACCCAGCATCTACGGGGTCAGGTCAGTCAAGCAGTCAGATGGTTTAAAATAGCAAAAATGATGTTTTATTGAAAGACAAACAAACAGTAAAGACACCACAATCACACAGCTAACTAAAGAATTGGAAATAGCGATTTTCGGGGGAGATGGGTGATACAACACCTGTCTCGTAGTCCTGAAGAAGTTTGAAGGTTGAGTTTGTTGGGGTGCAGGGAAGAAGCTCAGCGTGGTTCGCTGAGGGGAGCTCGCCAGACAAAGCGGCAGCAAGGTGGGATGGAAGTCCGGAGCGATCCGAGCTGGTCTCGGAATCGGGGGGTTTATATAGGGTGAATTGTGACTGCAGGCCATACCTTACTCGGTGAGAACAATGCGAGTTTGGAGCGGAACAAAGCATTGGAAAGGTCAGAGTTTAGCATGATTGGCTTAGCGCCGAATCAACAATAGTGCCGAATCAACAATAGTGTAATCAGTATGCAAATGCGGAGTGCTTGGCATGGCTTTGTGTGGCTACCTGCTCGGGGCAGGGAGCCTTTGTTAGTATTGCGCATAAGCAAAAGGGTGTTTGTTGGAGAGGTCCCTGAAGAGACGAACCTGCTCAGTTCAGCCTGCCTAGGTGGGGAATGGAATGTCCAGCAATTATCAGCTGCGCCTGTTTATGTGCTTGTCCGGAGGCCTCGCAAACACGTGGAGCAGGGTGGCAGAGGAAGGCCGAATGGTTTGATATCAAAAACAATATCAAGTGCTATCTCTGGGTAGGCCTGGGCCGCAGTAACAAATTCCCACTCTCCATGCTGGGTCAGGGCTTGTATTTATAAAAAGAGACTACCCCATAATCTGCACTGAACACAGTGGGATTCAGGAACACTTGTGCACCGGATAGGGCTGTAGAAGTGCTGCCTGGCCTGTGTTCTGGGATTTGGTTGGGTCACGTCCACAGCGTTTTGAGCTGCACCAACTGAAAGGCACAGCAAAGGTGAATCTCCAGCAATCCTCAGCCCCTTCTATTTGCAAACAGCAGCAGGGCTTGTTTTCAAGAAACTAAAGCCGCCAAAGCCCTCAAATCTCAAAATGTGCTAGGCTGTCAGAGAGAGCGTTACTGTCATAACTTGTTATATAATCATCAGGGACACTCAGGTGTGCTTGTGCGATGGGGTGAGGAGATGAGGGATTGTGGACAAGAAGGATCAAGTCTGGAGGAAGAGCTAGTGTCAGCACTTTGGAAATAAACAAGGCACGCGCAGGGATGTAGCTGGGGGGGGGCAACAAAATAATAACAATAAATAATAACAGATTTTATTTGTTACCTGCCTTTCCGCAAGGCTCGAGTCAGGGTACAGCGTAGATACAACTAAAAAGAAATCATAATTAAAATACACTAAAACACAGACCATTTAAAATACAAATATACTCTAATTGAAATATCATAATTAAAAGTACAATTAAAAATTGACTGTGTAGGTTTGCTGGAAGAGAGAGGTCTTTAGTCCTTTTTTGAATTCGGACAGCATATTTTGCTGTCGAATCTCTCCCGGCAAGTCATTCCACAGTCTAGAGGTGGCCAACAAGAAGGTCCTTTGGGTGGCCAAAATGAGGATGTTGCCCCCCAGTAAGAATCCTGCCCCCAGATGGAGATTTCTGCCCCAATGAAATTTTAATTCAGTAACTGAATTCCTTGCATTGCAGAGAGTGAGATACTGAAAATTGTTCACGCCTAGAACTCTTATATTTCCTCTGCTGGCATTCCCTTGGTAACTTTGCTTGCTGCCTTTCTTTGGATGCCTAAGCTTTATTTTTAAAAGCTCAACTGCAGTTTTAATATACTACAGTGCTAGAAATGTAGGGACTGAAGGAAAATTCTTATTTGAGGGGCAGTGGCCTCATTTTGCATCCCTGTACCCCCACCCCTGGACACACCACACACACACACACAACACACTTAATTTCACAAAATGGTGGCTCTTCAGAGCATGACAGAGTGTAGATGTTTGCACCACATCTCATTATTAGTTTTGAATGAGATAGAGTTGCATGTTTATCAAGGCCAGCCCTACCATTGGGAAGGGGGGGTGGAGACTGCAAGTGACAGATGCTGGAAAATGTAAGCAAGGTGTTAAAGGAGAGGAGCTGTGTGCCATGCAGTCTACTCTGTGTTCCTGATGCCTCCCTGCCCTGTTCAAGGGAATGCTTTCCCATTACTAGTGCTAAAGAAAGATTCAGCTGCCAGTTCAGTGAGAATGGAAGGGTTGCTGTGATATTGTTCGTATCAGGCAGCAAAATATCTTTGAGCTGCCCTGATGTTTTATGAGTGGTACAGCTCTGAAGCCACACACATATACACTCAACACCTTCATACCAGGTTCTGTCTCTTCCTTCCGTGATGGGAAAGATCACTTACCCCAGATTGTGACACCACTAGCTCACACGTAGCCCGTTCCCACTCCCTGTTTATGGATGGTTATATTTGGATCATGCACTGTCTTGTGAGGTAGTATGAAGAGAGATTGCATTGATCACATCCATAGTAAAGTGGAACCTATGTCCCACCCTGCATTGCATTGCCAAAGTTTAGAAAAGTTACATTGTCATGCTGGTTTTGGGAAATGTGAGAGAGAGTGGTGGATCCCTCAAACAGAGAAATCAGATTGGCAAGGCAGAAGCTGAACAACAACAAATCCCATACCCACCCATCAAAGGGTCTAGTAGAGAAAAGAAACATATAAAGCAGAATTACTTACTAATTACTTGTCCATCAAACACATGGGCTGGCTTTCTGTTGGGAATTTACGACGTCGTAAACCATCTTACAATTTCACAATTTAAAATTGTACAACAGTCATATTTGCAGAAGGGGAATATTGTCATACCTGTGCCCTCAAGACCATTGCACAAGAGGTGTGCAACAGTACAGCACTTTCTAGGACAGGCTGCCCTTGTGCAAGGTCTTTAAAACAAGGGGTGGCAGTGTTTCCCAACAGAACCATACAGAGGACAGTTGAAAGTCACAGATGCCCTGCACCCAACTGGAAAAATGTCCCCATCTTTTGCAGTGCTCCATTGTCTGTGCAGTGGGACATCTTGTGTGCATTGTCACAGTTCTATAACATGGTTGCATATTGTGTCATCGATGTAGCTTCATGATTGTTAAGTTCCTCATGCAGGATCTTGATCATGATTTAATGGAGGAGAGAGAAGAACACAGCTGCATGTCAAAGTGATGCAGAACAAGAGTGAACAGAGTAAAGCCAACAAATAGGAACTCTGCCAACACACAAACTAGGAACAAGTCAGTGTGGGCATGAAAAAGATTGTTAACTCTAACAGCTGGCTGGGGCACAATGGGATTTATCCTCTAAAATGTAATTTTTCCAAACTCTGTGTGTTCCAGTAGATTCCTTGCATCTTGCTAATAGCAGGACCCCCACCCAGTCCCTATCCCAACTGTAGCTGTGATTAAAATTAGATCTTTCAGCACCCTGTTCCTCTTGACCTACATCCCCGTAGCTGCCATCTGTAACTGCAGCCGCCTTCCTGCTCTCGGGAAAGCGATGATGGTGGCAGCAGCAAGTTAATTCAGAGAGGAGTCAGCGGTCAGCTTCCAGGTCTCCTATCCCTTTGATGGAGGCTTAAGCACTTTGAAATCATTTAGAACTTCCAAAGACCCACAACTCTTTGCTCCCATCTCCCTCATGCTGCCAAGACTAGGACTGGATGGTATAAGATGGAGAAATTCCCTCTCTTGATTGGGAGACATCTCCTCTTGAGCATTTGCACCACATGATGCTGGTAACAAAGACTTTTGGTCATTTGCATGCATGTATTCACTGCTGTGTATGCATATTTAATACCCCTCTTTACCTATCTTGGAAATTCACATTTTAAACAACAGCCTAAGCAGGGTGACAAAGTGTTGCACTGAAGGACATGGTGGTACACTAGATGCTTTGGACCTAGAACTCCCATCCGCTCTAGCCAGCATATCCAGTGGTGGGATATAATGAGAGCTGCAGTCCAAAAGCATCTTCAAGACTGAAATTAGCCACCCCCATCAATAAAGCCAGTTGGAGGAAACTAGAAAGATGCATTTCCATCATCATCATCACCAGGGGTAGTGGTAGAAATACTTCATGGCAGAATGCTTCATGCCATTTCAATGAGGTGTCAGCTGCTTTGCCACTGTTTTGATCTAGGCATATGTATGCTGCTCTCAACAGCACTTGTTCCAGCAGGAAAGAGGGCTGAGTGGTCATCCAGATGCTATAGGACTTTAAGTCCCATCATTCCTTGTCATTGGCAACACTGGCTAAGGCTAATGTGAGTTGCAGTCTAACAACGTCTAGATGGCTAAACATTCCCTACCTATGCTTTCTAGAACAGTGGAATGAGCAGTAATGAGAAACAGTGAGCAGTGCAACAGGATAGTAAATCCCCTTTAAACTCTCTAATGAGAAACAGAATGCTTCACTTTTAAAAAGTATCTCCATGTTGTGAAAAGCTTCACAGGAATCAGTTTCTGCTGTTTGTGCTACCATGGGAGCTGTTGCGGTGCTGTCACGAAGTGGTGGTGATGTGTCCATTAGCTTAAAACTACTTTGCCTGTCATCGCTCCACCCTTTCGAATTCTAGTGTGGCAAGGTACTTAGAATTTTCTGCTAGAGAGCTCTAGTCCACCACTGTTAACCACAGCTCTGCAAGAGAGAATGCTAAGTATCTCACCAACAGTGGCGGAGCTTGGCATGTGTGGAGGGGGTGGCGTGACTATGAGGCCGGATACCCCCCAAAAATTGCCACCAGGGGCAAACTGCCCCCATGGTCTCCCCAACCCTACGCAACTGCTCACCAAACGATGATTCCCAAGATTGTGTTTGATGGTGGAGCTATGACACTTAAGCTTTTTCCTGTGTGCCTTCAGGTCCACTAACAGGGTTTCTTAGGGCCACTGCTACATAGCTAAGCATCTGTAAAGTTACGTAGTGTGCACAGTAATAGAGGATTTCAGCCAAAATTTATTGTGTGTCTTCAAGTTGTTTCCAACTTATAACAACTGTGAGGCAAACGAAACATGGGGTTTTCTTGGGAAAATTTGTTCAGAGGGGGTTTGCCATTGCCTTGCCTGGAAGCCGAGAGGGTGATGCTGAAGGTCACCCACTGGGTTTCCAGGCTGAGCAAGGATTCGAACCCTTGTTTTCCAGAGTTCAACTCCAAAACTCAAATCACTGCACCACACTGACCCCCATGAGCCTTAGGTTACCCCCAACCAAACCATTCCTGAGTGAATGACAGCTTTTAGATGCCTACATGTGTGAATGTTTGCTTCCCTGCTTCTAGATGCATGTGTGTTTGCACATTTCTTTATGAATATCCCCTGTGCCCTGGTTTGGCCCACTGGAGACCACTTTGCCTTCTTTCAGGAAGAAAGACAACAAGTGAAAAGTTTTTCCAAGGCGAATAGGTTCCAGCAAGATATCTAGGCCATTTCCACACTGGACTGTTATAGCGTTATTATTCCGCTTTCAACATCCTATGGAACCCTGGGGTTTGGAGTTTCAGGAGGCCCTTTGAGGCCCCTCTCGAAACTGCAAACCCTAGAGTTCCATAGGATGTTGAATGTGGAATAATAGTGCTATAACAGTCTAGTGTGGAAATGGCCCTAATCTTCCATCCCCCCTTCTGAATTCCTGCGCGGAGCAGCAGGTCTTTGCTCACAAGACGGACAGAGCGGCTCCGCATTACATGCTGACTCGGCTAATTTGTGCCCTGGTTGATCTCACCTCCACTCAGTCAGTAAAAAGCCAGCTCTGGAGTGGGGATTTGGGAGGAGGGCTGGGGGATTAGCTTGGCCACCATCTGTCACTAGGCCAATAATCATCACCCAAGGCAAATCCAATCACCCAGAAATAAATAAATATAATATAGCGATCCTTTGCCCCTCCAAAACTGGTTTGTTAACACCACGAAGCAAGGAATTTAAAGCATTGCAATCTGGCAAGGCAGAGATATGAGGAAAACAGCACTAGCCATGGTGGTGTGGTGGTCAGTTTCGGTGGTGTCCATTACCCAGCTTGCCATAAGCAAACCCAAAAATGCTGGCAGCTGTGTTAGTCCTTATCAACAAACAAGTTCTAGCAGCAGGATCAGGTCTTTTGTAAAGCTAATGGCTCTTAATTTCGATTCAGAACCAAGACACCTGTAATGCCTTGCATTGCAAGGATAGCTTATGTCAAATATTGTTCCTGGGAAGGTCTGCCCCATTGCTACAGAGGTGTGTGTAGATAAGCTCAGAGGGAATAAGAAAGTTTGAAGGAGGTAGTAGATGAGATGATCATCCCAGTTAACACAGAGTTCCTGGTACCTCAGCCATCTGAAACCTGACTCCACTAATGGTTACTAGTCAGTTCATACAAAGGATTGGAGTCTTACATGGTTTAATCTATAGCAAATAGTGAAAGGAAAATTCCAGCAAGTCAGAGTTCTTCTTTTGTAGGTGCACTCATCCCAGATTTTGGACTATAGATGATCAGAGATGCAGTTGTTTGCTAATTTCATGCTCAAGGGAAGCAATGAGTACTTTTAAGAATTTGCTTACTACCACGAGAAAGTCTTTAAAGATTACACAAAATTCACACATGGTATTTTGGTGGAGAAAACATCCGTTCTGCATAGGAAACAGCATTATATTCTTTTCTGTACAAAAATGGTGTTTCCAGCAGAGAAAATGGTACAGTTTGGGACTTAAATCTGTGCAAAATTCACAGATGGTACTTTTTGCACAGAAAATATTTTCTGTGCCAAAAAAGTGAATTTTGTACAGAATAAATCCCAAACTGCAAAGATTCTTGTCAGTCTAGATTTGTCTTTGTTGGGGTTTCCTGACTCTTGAGAAACATGATTTTTTTATCATATTTTAAATATACTTTCCATTCCAATGAATGTCAGAGCAAGGATCTGAGGCCAGTTCTTTCTGCTTGAACTCTTACATTCTTCTTACCCACTGACTTACACAGCACCAAGGCCAAGACTGTAGGTTGCTCTGAACTGACACCTACATTTTCCTTCTTCATCACACTTCTTAGCTGAAACTTTCAGCAAAGTGTATTTGATTGGAATATGCTGGAAGAGGTACTTTCCTCTTGTGCAGGAGGAAGCTCCCATTCTTTCCAGAAGATGAATCAAACCCAGGGAGAGCCCTATCTTTAGGAACGTGAGGCAGGCACCTCAGGCAGTGGATGCTGGGAACTGGAGTGGTTTGTGGCATCTCCTCTAGGAATTCCTTCTTGTTGTTGCCACCCTCTTAGACCAGCGATCCTGTGACATCCATATTGCTGAACATGGGAAAGTCATTTACAGACCTTGGGAAAGCTACTTTTTAGACTACAGTTCCCAGAATACATACTGGCTGCAGGATTCTGGGAGTTCCAATCCTTCTCCAAAATAACAGTTCTGAACAACAGCCAGGATTCTCTATCAGCTACCTAGTTAAGTATGCTTTACTAAGTACCGTAATCTCTCCTGGCCCATCCCTTGCAAACCTGGCAGAAATGTCAGTCACCTCTGCTCTGCTTACCAGCAGAAGGGACCTCCTTCTCCCCAAGCAGCTGATGTCCACTAAAGGAGGTTGGAGAGGAAGTTGTTACTGTGATAATAGCACAGTGATCACAAGTAAGTAATAATTGTGGATTCAGAACAGTTGCCTATATTTACCTGTCCATAACTGTTCCAGATTCATATCACTAAGTCACAACTGTATATAGGCATACTAGAAGAGCCAGCATGATGCAGTGGTTTGAGCATTTGACTATGACCCTGGAGACCAAGGTTTGATTCCAGCTTGGCCATGGAAACCCACTAGGTTATGTCACATACTCCCAGCCCCCAGAAAACCCCATGATAGGTTTGTCTTAGGATCACCATAAGTCGGAACCAATTTGAAGACACTTAGCAATAGACTTATCTACGTAGCTCTTAGAGACTGCTGGCCTATGCCTTCTTGTTACTGCGCTAACTACTGGGTGGGCTAGCTAGCAAGTTAGTTGCTTAAAGACTAGCTGCTGGTTGACTTCTGCTTAAAGACAGCAGTTTTAGGAAAGAACCAGTCAAGGCCATGCATTACAATGCCTGTAAGTAGTCAAAAGTAATAATGACCTGCCTTCCAGTATTGAGTCCCATAACCTTAAAAAAAAAGTTCCAGCATGATGTTGTTGTTGGAAAAATCCACCAGCCTTCACGGCTACTGTGAGTATTGTAGTTACAGGGAATAGGAAGGCCTGAGGGTGTGGTAGATGACACCATTGTCCCTGCTAATCAAAAAGTGTGTGTGTTTCAGTCCTACAGGTCCTGGATTCTCTACACCAATGCTGCCATCTTGGTGGTTAAGACAAAAAGGTGTGCTATGGTTCCAGAGAAGAGTCCAAAAAAACACCACCAACTCCCTCCTCACTGCTGAGAAGAAGAAGGTCTTTGATGGCAACTTTGAGACCTGGAAATTTCTTTTGTAGGGGTCATACCTCTTAGTGGTGGAAGGAAGGGGTATCTGAGAGAAGCAGGCCTACAAAATCCAACATGTGGGCAAAGGAGCAAACATTAAATCCAGCGAGGGGGAGGTCCACACTGCTATGATTTGCAACAGACTCTAGGGCAGATGCCGTGGGATTATGGAGCCTAAAACTTCCGAATTGGCTCCTCCAGCAGGCAGAAAAGATTTAACTACTAATTTACTAATTACCCGGGGACACCCGCTGTCAACCATTTCAGAAATCACAGCTTGGCCTTGGTGCTACCCTGGCTTGGAGAATGGAGGGAGGGGTGTGTACCCAGGGAGTCTGGAAAAATACTTCCTCCTTTTATTTCCCCAGCTGGTTTATAAACTGCTCTTATACTCTTCTGTTTCTGCTGCAATGAACTACCATTCCTGAAAATAGGGCAGGGGCTCTAGCTCTTCTGTAGAGCACATGTTGAGCATGCAAAATGTCCCAGGTTTGATCCCTGGCACTTGATGCCAGTAAACAATACTGAGTTAGATGAACCGATAGCCTAATTCCATCTAAAGCAGCTTCCTTGTAATTAGTCATCAAGATTGCATGATGTGTCACCATGACTGTCTGATTCACAAGTGTATGATTTAATCCACACACACTTTGCACTTAAGGTTGCCAGATCTCAGGGCCTGGCCCTGAATCTACAGTTATTGTGGGTTGTCTGCGGGCAGAAGATCAAGGTACAAATTCTCCAATTTTGGTGGGCTCAGGTCCAGGCACAAGGAAAGGGCTGTGTGCAAGGGAGAACAAGCAGAGGGTGTTGCTGTGTTTCGATCTTGCTTGTGGGTTTCCCACAGGCATCTGGCTGGCCATGATGGACAAAGAATGTGTCCTGCTAAGAATTACCCTTAAGTGCAAGAAAGGAGAGTGTGCCTTTTTTGGTTGTGACCCCAGGCCTGTAGAACTAGCAGAGTTGTAGAATTAATTGCCCTAGAAGAATTGGTTCAACTCTTTACTGCGGTTGGTTAGGTTCTTATTTCACTTTTTTTAAAATAACTGAGCATTTACCTTTCACATTTATTTATTATACTGCCTTCCTCTTTCTCATCTTCTTGTTCTTTGTACAGTCTCAAGCAACTTAATCTTCATGCCACAAGAGTGGACTTATAACTCCCCATGTTTTGCTGCAGAAAACCCAAAGAATTAGATCTGCAAGGGGGGAAATCTGTGGCATGGTCACTTGACCAATTCTACAAACATTCAGAACATTTCCAGCACTTGCCAGATGCTGGGCATTTTTCCTTCAAACAAAATTTGGCTGAGAAAAAAAAAGGCTGGCATCATTTGTCAGAGGTTATGGTGCATAACTTTACAATGACGGAGCTATATTGCTAACATGATAAACAACCATACTGGTGAATTGTGATAATGCACAATGGGACACCACATGAGATATCCTATTGTACAACAGGGGCTCCCATTGGACCACATATCCTGATGTATAATGCATCCCGATGCATATGTCTAGATATGATGCGCAATGTACCTTGATAAGGTTGTGCCCCATTGTGCATCAACACACATTGTGCCAATGTGATATTGTGTATTTATACCATTGTGCAATGGCCATACTGCTAGCTCCATTTTCACAAAGGTTACTGAGAAGTAGCTGTAACTGCAGCTCTGCTTCCTTCTGAGAATGTGAGCGTCACACAACATAGTAATTCACCTTTATGTGGTCATAAGTCAGTTTATAATTACATAACTCACTTTTTTGGTTGTTGCAGAAATCAGAATTCTCTACTGACCAAAATCCCCACTCTATCCGCAAGCTTCTCAACTGCAGCCCCTCTCCCCCAAACCTAGCCATTTCCAAGTTGGTGGAATATTAGGGGAGCAGAGATAAGCATCCAGCTGTTTTCCCATAGCTGGAGCAATGACATCATCTGTAGCACCTCCTCCAGGCCTTGCAAGGGGTCTGTGGACAGCTGTTTCTGGGCATCTGGCTATAGGTAAAGCCTGGGTCCAAGGGAGGCGCAGCTGAGAAAAAGGTGGTTTTAGAGGTGGATTGGACAGAAGACTATCGTAGCTACATTTTGGAGCAGTGTCTTGTGATATAGGATTGCAGCTCTTGCTAGGGACAAAAAAAATTACTGTATGATTCACTTAATCGAAGATTGTTTTAAAAAGAACCTAGTGCGTGAGGGTTAACTGCCAAAGAGCAAATACAGGCTCCTGCTTCCTTCCATCCTTTCTGAAGAATGGCGGCCGTGCCCTCTGTCACCCCAAGTCAGGCCGCGTGCCACCTGGCTCCTGTTTCACAGATAATTAGGTCTCCCTGATTGCCAGGATCCGTTTCCCTTTGTGTGCTTTGTGCGCACAACAGGAGCATGCTCCCTGACATGATCAATGGTGTCTCCTGCCCGGGAGAGTCGAGGAATGACAGAAGGGTGCAGACGGGTGCTGTCAGCTTCGCTCCCGCTACCTCAGGGATCATCTGCTGCCAGGCCTGACAAAGGCTCTCATGATGCCTGCACTGCTCGGAATTAAAGTTTCATATGACCTCAGGCATGACCCGGTTTCATGCAAACCCAGCCTTGGAAGGCAAGTGTCAACCAGGCCCCCGAGGCTCCTCTCTTGACTCTGTGACCCGAGCTTCGCCCTTTGCTTGCTCCCTGCCCTTCTCAAGCCCAGGAGGTAGCAGGGAAATTTAGCTGCCCTGAGAGAGGACTCGCAAGGCTGGATTACGGCACACGGAGGTCCTGAACCATGTCCAGCTTAGGAGGCCCCATTCACACCCTGCAAGACTGAACAGATGAAAACTGGGAGACAGGTGCCTAAAGCAACGCCAGAGTGTGATCAAGATGGCAAAAGTCATTCATGAGAAAGAACACACAAGCTAGGAGAGGCTGCAGCAGTTTGCCGCTGTCTGAAACTCATGAGAAGGGCAAATTTTCAGCTCCTCCTCTCCCCACTGCTGAGTTAATGGAATGCAAACTACGTTTGCATTTTAAACTCAGTGTGCATCGACTTGAAGTGAGCTGAGGACAAAGGGTGACAGTTGGAGGAGAGAGAAACTGGGACATTTCAAAAGAAGCTGAAAAAGGTAGAATAGCAGAGAACTCATTTGGACTGCCCCTGCCAAATCAAGACACTCGGAGAATATGCGCAAAGCTTTACCAAATATTGTATATTATTCTAATGCTGGAATAGACAGAGTCATTATTAATGAGGCTCAAGTGGGCACTAAGTCTGTTTTTATGGCCTCCAACCCTCCAACAGTGGCCCTCAAAGCCACTCTGGGGCTCACTGTTTTTAAACCATAAAAGAATTCTGCTCTGGGACACTGTAACACCTTCTTAATCCCAACCCCAAAATCAATTTTTTTCCCTTTAGCATGTCCAGGCTGGTGCAGCCCATGGTGGCTTTGAAGAGTGAGAATCTGGCCCTCTGTCTTGACAGAAAAGACAATGAAAATATAAATAGTACATTCAGTTTTTTAAAAAAGTTGTATTTGGAGGCTTCTCATAATCTGAGGCCCTAAACTGTATCCTACCTATTTTGTGAGTAAATCCAGCACATGCAGAAATACCAGTTACGATCTCAGATGTATAAGGCTGAGGTAGGCTGCCATCAGAAACCTGTGAGTGCTGGGCCATTTCCGCACTAGCCTGTTATAGTGTTATGATTCCACTTTCAGCATCCTATGGAATCCTGGAGTTTGCAGTTTAGGGAGGGGTCTCAAAAGCCCCTCCCTAAACTAAATGGCCTCAGCCTTAGGAAAAGACAATGGCAAAGTGCCTCTGAACAAAACTTGTTCAGAAAACCCTGTAATCAGCCAGCCTCTCCCCAAACTGCTAACCCCAGGATTCCATAGGATATTGAAACAGGAATAATAGCGCTATAACAGTCTAGTGAGGAAATGGCCCAAGGTTCAAATCCCTGCTCAGTCATGGAAACCCACCGGGTGACCTTGGGCAAGTCACGCTCTCTCAGCCTCAGAGGAAGGTAATGTCAAACCCCTTCTGAACAAATCTTGCCAAGAAAACCCCATGATAGGTTTGCCTTTGGACTCCCATAAGTCAGAAACAACTTGAAGGCACACAAGAAATTGTGGCCAGAATCCTCTATCGTAGTGACTTTACACATACTTATATAGCAGCGGCACTAAGAAATTGTTAGTGAATTGTGATGATGCTTAATAAGATACTGACAAGAGTGTCCCAATGCACATCATGCTCTACCAGTTGGCATTGGCAGTCCCTGGCCAGTGTCCCAGTGCACAGAGGGACCAATGCATTGGGCATTGGTCACTTTCCTAGCTATCATAGTAATACAGTTGTGTGGTATCAAAGAGCCCAGACTTAGTAGGTCTCTTCAAGGTTAGTCTAAAGAAGCATGAATTCTCCTGATGTAGTTCTTTGGGTTTTGATGGACGTTTTAACCTCTGCATTCACTCACCATTACTTTTGAAGGCTGTTTATACCTTGCTCTTTTGCTCACTTGAACCTGGGTCCTAGAAACCACAGCTGTCTTTACTAGCAGTGTCCCTCTTAGCTAGTTCCAGGTTAATACAGAGAAGTAAAGAGATGTACGTTTCATTCTGGAAAATACTGGGTTAATTTAAACTGACCTGGGAAGTTGGAATGCTGCCTCCCCTATGTAGTAATGTAACAGCATTGCTGGCATTATGGAATTGCCCAGTTGTAATTCCTGCTGACCTAAGTCTGCTTACAAAGATGTGTAAGTCTCCGCAGGATTCTGGCCTGTATTTTGACTGGGAGAGGAGCTCTTGCACCAAAATTAACTGGCTGGCCTTAGGTACTATGTGCCTTGACTTTTGTGGGGGACACTGCTATTCAGACTGTAAAATGTCTTGGGCCGGATCTGCCCAGAACACACGTTGAAATGGTCCATTAAGCCTATAGTGAGGAAGGATTTGTGGCATACAGCACCCTCTGCTGCTTATGACGGTACCTACCATAATATTTGGCTTTGTTTTGCGTGCCTTTGCCCAATTGCAATTTTAGCCAGAATGCCGTTGCCAGATCAAATTTTTTACTTTCCTGCAGGAGTATTTTAGGAAGCTTTGCATTGTGTGTTGGGACAAAACTCTCTAGAGGGACCAGGGTAATGTAAGACATACTTACAAACAAGCTGAGAAAACTTGCAAATCTCTCTCACACTCAATCTCTTGGGGTTTTTCAAAAAAAATTTATTGTAAAAAAAAGTCCAACAAGATAACATAACAAACATATAGGAAAGGGAAAGGAAAAAAAATGCTTACATTTCTATTTCTCTCCAAATTTCTTATACATACTTGTATAATATGTTATAAGTCATACTAGCTATATATTTTTGATTATACATACTGGTATCTAAGTCTCATTCTCATTATACTGGTTGTTATTAATTATACCCATGATCAACATTTTCAAAATGTAATATTAGTAACTTCATTCTTATTTCTATCCTTTTCAAAATATAATATTCATAATTTCATTCTTATTTCTATCCTAAACCATAACTATCATTACCTAATTACTCTTATTACCCTACATACCCATATACTATTTTTTTTACCTAATTAACCCTAAATTAAACCTATCATTATAACTAAGTGTACCCCATCCCCAGAGCCTATTATAACTCATATTATTCCACTTTCCAAAATGGTAACTCTTCTTGTGGAGGTGTCACACCTTCCTCTTTTGCTAACACTTTTCCACAAATATCTTCCATATTGCATTAAAATCACTCCCTTTCATTATTCTCTTTTTAACCTTAATTCCACATGTTAACTTGTCATTAATTGCAATTTGCCATACTTCTTTATACCAATCCTCTATCTGAAGATCTCCTTGAATTCAGTCTCTTGTTAAGAAGCTAGTATCTTGTATTTCCATACTGCTCACAGAGGATAAGAAATTCCTATTGGAAAATGGGAGATATTTGGTGTCCCCCTCTACATAGCAGAGGTATTAGCCCAGTAAGCAGAAGTTTGAATAGTTTATCAGCCCACCTTGTTGCCCCTCACACATTTAACTCTATATGAGAAGTAAACACAAACTCAGTTTTGTTTTAAAAAGTATATAAAAGTAGTTTACTCACAGATACTTGTGCATAATATACACAGGTTCATGTTCTTGAAGAAAATAAGGGAATAAAGGTAAACAATTACGTGGTTTTATTGGAGCGTCTCCTCTGCAGTGCTCCCAGCCACATGCTTGAAGGAAGAAAAGAGAGGGACCCCAAGAACAAAAGATGCTTATGTGCTACAGGAAGAAAGTAGGTGTGTACAAACAAACAGGAGGAAGCCTATGGGCTTTGTGCCCAAACTTACAGAGTGAACATGTAAGAGAGGTGAGTTACAATGATGGCAATAGTGTCACAATTGTAACCGAGCGGTGATCATGAATACAAAACAATTATGGTTAGCTAACTGTTCCATGTTTGTGATCAATACCTAGGGCATTTCCGCACTATGCTGTTACAGTGTTATTATTCCACTTTCAATATCCTATGGAATCCTGGGGTTTGCAGTTTAGGGAGAGGCATTAAGAATTCTCGGCCAGAGAGCAATGTGGCCTCAGGAAACGACAAACCCAGAAGTGAGAGAACATGGCAGAGTTTGGAGAAGTCATTGGCCATACTAGGAGCTGTAGCCCAAACAAGTAATTTTCTCAAGTTCTGCTTAATTGCATACATCACAGACATGCTGCAGCCTGTATGCTGAAGACCAAAGAATATCATATGTTGTCTTATCCCTTGCATTTGTGAAAGACTGGTGTTGTGGTAAGTTCACAACATGTGCAATGGGTGATACCCTCAGCCCTGGGCTCTTTTGCCCTTTGCAAGATGGTCTGAATCTTTCCAGATCTACAGCTGGTATTACCATAATATGTCCACCAAACATTCTAATTTCTTTTTCTTCCAAATGAAATGCAGGTTCTGCTCTCTAAACCAATAGTGCCCTCTGCTAAATATTAGTGTTTGCGAATACTCCTTTGCAGCATTTGACATCAACATTATAACTAAGGCCATTTCCACACTAGACTGTTATAGCACTCTGATTCCACTTGCAGCATCCTATGGAATCCTGGGGTTTGCAGTTTCAGGAGGAGCCAGCCGGCTGGCCCCT
Organism: Ctenosaura bakeri; assembly: GCA_948474755.1. Classification (NCBI taxonomy): domain Eukaryota; kingdom Metazoa; phylum Chordata; class Lepidosauria; order Squamata; family Iguanidae; genus Ctenosaura; species Ctenosaura bakeri. The sequence goes on along the minus strand of CAOLHI010000035.1, from coordinate 120,191 downwards.
CCCAAAACTGCAAACCCCAGGATTCCATAGGATGCTGCAAGTGGAATCATACCACTATAACAGTCTAGTGCGGAAATGGCCTAAGACTACGATCTGTCATTGGACTTTGGCCTCTGACTAATTGACAAATCATCCCTCCTTTTGTTCCAGGCTTATATTTTCACCAGCTCTGTGATTACTTTGTGATAACTTCTTTTGTATCATTGTTTGTTTGTTTTTGGATAACATTTTTTCTAAAAAAATAATTATCAGTATGTTTTGATTAGCCTATTATCTCTCAACTGAGGTATGCAAATTGCTGTGGTGATTGACTTCCAGGCTATCCAGAAATTAATACTTACTCATATTGACTTCAAATTCTATATATTAATCACTTGCATGAACTAAGTATTTTTTTTAAAGAGGCTACAGTGGGTCCTTGAATCTCTTTAGACGATGAATGCATTGCCAATATAATCCCCCCATTTAGTTACCTCTGGTGTGAGAGGGACCAGAGCCAAATCACAGCAGAGCAAGAAGCTTATGTTAATTTTCCCCTTTCCCCTATTGTTTGGAATCAATAAACAAGATAAGACCAGAGGTATCAGCTCCTCTTTCCACTACCACACTGCTATACTTCTTAACCACTGAATGTGGCAGGCAGAAATCCAACAGGCAAAAATTTTCTCCCATCCTGACTTAAGTGATAAGCTGCTGCATCTGTTGGATTTCCCCTTGCTTAAAGCAGGCAGGTCATGATTTACTTAGAAAGCGCTGCTGGAAGAAAAAGATGTCAACCTTAAGGGAGAAGTAGACTTGCCTTTTCTCTGCTGTTGCTTTTTTAAAATTTAATTTAATTTAATTTGGAGTAAAGAACAAGGATTAGGCCCGGGTTTTATTGTTTGGCTGGATTTTTTGCAAGTTGTTGGATATAAAACATGCAGTCCAAGTAAAAGCTAGAAAGCTGGTAGATGTGTGTTTGAAAAGTGGGATAGGTAGGACTTGCATGCTGTGTGTATATGGGCCTTCAGGTTGCCTGTCGACTTCTGGTGGCCCCATGAATTTGATAGGGTTTTCTCAAGCAGGAATACTCAGAGGAGGTTTTGCCAGTTCCTTCCTCTGAAAAATAGCTTGCAGCACCTGTTATTTCATTGGCAGTCTTCCATCCAAGTACTAATCTGAGCTGGCTCTGCTTAGTTTCCAAGGTCAGAGAAGTTCTGGTGCCTTTGGGGTATTTAGGCGCTAGGTATATTGCACCCTGAAGGCAAACTACTGGACCTGACATTTCTAGCAACATGAGCATGTAGAAATATTTCCAGCAGCTTTAACAACATCCAAGGATTCCTGGGAATTTAGTATCTGAGAGGTACCAATTCTGACAGCACAGGTTTCACAAAAGCAGAAGACACAAGACAAAACATCACAACACCAACCCTGAATCACTCTTTGTTGTGAGTGCATGAGTTCATGTACAAATGTGCATGTGTGTTGGTTCTTGTGGGTTTTTCAGGCTTTGAGACCATGTTCTGGTCGTATTTTCTCCTGATGTTTCGCCTGCATCTGTGGCTGGCATCTTCACCATTCCTCTGAAGATACCAGCCAAAGATGCAGGTGAAACATCAGGAGACAATACAATCCGAACATGGTCTCAAAGCCCGAAAAACCCACAAGAACCAATGGATTCTGGCCGTGAAAGCCTTTGACGCGACATCATGTGCGTGTGTGTTTGTGTTTAGGTCTGTATGAATGAATGAGTGTGTGTGTGCGTGCACACGATGCTCATCTGTCCGTCCCTTCCCAAAGTGGATTGATCAGCTCTGCAAGCCAAGGCTTTTCCATGTCTCTTCAGGGGCATTGCCCCCTAATAAGAATTCTGCCCTCCAGGAAATCTTCCTTCAGCCTCCAGATTTCTAACAGGGTAACTTAAAATTCCAGTAGAGCATTTAGAAATACAGTTTAGGCATGCATAGAGGAAAGACAAAACTTACCAAGGGAATAGCAACACAGTATTCTAGGTATGAATGGTTTCCAGTGTCTCGGGCCATTTCTGCACTACATGGTTATAGTGCTATTATTCCACTTTCAACATCCTGTAGAATGCAGGGGTTTGTAGTTTACTGAGGCCAAGAGCAACAGCAGGTGTATTTCTATAAGAGCTCCCTGGCTGAGAATTCCAAAGGCCCCTCCCGAAACTGCAAACCCCAGGATTCCAGAGGAGGTTGAAAGTGCAATCATCGCGCTATAACAGGCTAGTGCGGAAATGGCCATAGTATTTTTATTCCACTTTCAACCTCCTGTGGAATTCTGGGGTTTGCAGTTTCCTGAGGCCAAAGAGCGCCCTGGCTGAGGATTCCAGAGGCCCCTCCCTAAACTGCAAGTCCCAGGATTCCACAGGAGGCTGAAAGTGGAATAAAAGCACTATAACTGGGTAGTGTGGAAATGGCCTGGCCCTGAGCTGTCTGTAGGAAAGGGAGGAAGAATTCAGGGCAGGGGGCAGCCTTCTGACTCAGGGGGCCATGCCCTCCTTGTGCCTCCCCCAGGCCCCCCAAGGCAGTAGAATCCCCACCCACCCACCCACCCTGGGATGCGGGAAAGGCGGCCTGCCCCTTTAAGGGGCGGGGGAGGCGCCTCCCAGCCGATCGCTCCCACCTGACACTGACATCAGCGCATCCCTATCCGGCGTCGAGGCTGCTGCCGACCCCCGCCGCCCTCCCGGCTCAGGCGCTCCAGCCCAGCCGGCCTTCCTCCTCCTCCTCCTCCTCCTCCCCCCGCAGCCATGTCCGCCGGCCAAGCCTACAACGAGGAGAAAGGCGGCTCCTCCAGCCTCGGGGAGCCCGAGTACGGGCACGATCCGGCCAGCGGGGGGATCTTCTCTTCGGATTACAAAAGGTGGGGGGCTTTGCGGAGCGGGGCGGGGCAGGACGCGGGAGGGGGAGCCCTGCCGGCCTTGGCTCCCAGCTTGCAAAGGAATCCCCCCCCCAATTTCCTGCGTGGACTTGATCGGGGAAGGGGGACCGCTGGGGGCGGAGGGGCCGGCGATGGGCGCGCGGGGATGCTGCGGGGCCCGGGCGTGGGCTGCCCCGCCGGGTCGCTCGCGAGCCCCTCTTTCTCCGCCGGCGTCGTCCTCCCCCTCCAACAAAGGGCAGCCCCCCCCCGCCGGCCGCTTCATGGCTGGCTGTGCGGCGGGCGGCCCAGATGGAGGCAGCCGGGAGATCCCACCTCCCCAGCGCGGGAGTGACGCGGGAAGCCCTGGCAGCCAATCTGTGCCCAAGAGCGGCCCAGAGGCCGGGCTGGCACCCAACGGGCGGAAGGGAGCAGCTGGCTCTGGGCTGGGGAAGCGGGGGGGGATCCGGCCATCCATCCGTTCCTCTGTCCTCCCCCTCCCCTCATTGCACCCCCTGCCCAGGCTTGACTCCATTGAGGGTCCATCCTGTTTATATTTATGCCCGCAAAGATGCCCTGCAGTGCCTTAAATCCCTGTTTATGAGGGTGTGCCGTGGGAGAGGCTGGGGCTACCCAGTGATGGGAACTGGGGCTTTCTGCTCATGCTCAGAGGCACCCTTTTCGTGAGGGCAGTTTCTAGTATGATCTTTCATAGAATCATAGAAATGTAGGGTTGGAAGAGATCCCATTCAGTCCAACCCCCTGCCATGCAGGAACACCCTCAAAGCACTCCCGACAGATGGCCATCCAGCCTCTGCTTAAAAATCTCCAAGGAAGGAGACTCCACCACATTCCATGGAGGCAGCCTATTCCACTGCCAGACAGCCCTGACTGTCAGGAAGTTCTTCCTGAGGTCCAGCTGGAATCTCCTTTCCTGCAGCTTGAATCCATTGCTCCTTGTTCTGGTCTCTGGAGCAGCAGAAGACAAGCCCGCTCCCTTCTCGACATGACATCCCTTCAAATATTTAAGCATGGCTATCCTGTCGCCTCTTAACCTTCTCTTCTGCAGACTAAGTGTTGTGCATAAAATCCTCCTTCTCAGATCGTGGCCCTCACAAGGGATGCCCCTGTTCATTTCTAATGCCACCGTGCTCCACTTTTACTCCTGTTTGCATCCAAGTGCTCTCAATCTATAGGAGGCTGGCCAGAAAGGCTCCTCAAGATTATGGCTGTGGGAGGGGGGCAGAGAAATCTGATTGCAAGTTGGGTTCCTCTCTTAAATCAAGACGGTGATTGTCTCAGCTGCATTTGGTCTTGGAAGGGGTCGTGGGCTTTTGGTTGCGCCTGCCATAATAAAGAGGAGCTTTGGGAAGCTGGAGGCTGGATCTGGGGTGTTTGTCATTTCCCATGGATGCCGCCTGCTCTCCGCTCCCTGTGCTGTTGCTTCAGTACAATTGCTTTGTCGTAGAAAATCTTACACAGGTTGAAAGATCACCTATTCTTGGAACTGGAAACAAGGAAAATTGGAAATATTCAGGATGAACTGAATATGAAGTCTGAGCTACTTTAATTGGGACTGATACATTCAAAAATGTGTCTGAGAATTTGAAACATTTATAATAGGCAGAGAGCAGTACCTTGGAAAATGCCTGATTGCGACAGCTACTTTTTAAACACTTCAAATAATAGGTTTAGCAGGCTGTTTTCTCTTCTGACTACTATCAGATGTTAAAACTGAATAAATACCAACATGATTAAAATGAGAAGGAAAAAAAAAGAAAATCTATGTTTTCCAGTGTAGTCAGGGTGAGAATATTGTATCACTGCATCACTCTTGGAGCTACTGGTACTTGGGTGCAGACCTGAGTAGAAGGGAGTCTGCTGGAAGATGCATCCAGCTCAGAAGTTTCTAGATTTTTTTTTTTTTAATGGTCTAAGGCACTTTGGTCAGAGTTGACTATGGAACCAGTCATCCATCCAATCTTCTTGAGGACTACCCATTTGAACATGTTACTACTATGATGTAAATTTTAGTTAGCCCGTATTGACTTGCATCTGTGGTTTGAGTGAAGGTGGTAAATGCTCTGAAGGCACCAAATCCTATCTGATTTTGGCAGCTAAGCAGGGTCAGCCCTGGTTAGCACTTGGATGGGAGACTGTCGATGAATACCAGGCACTGTAGGCTAGATTTCAGAGGAGGGAACTGGCAAAACCTCCTGTGAGTATTCCTTGCTTGAGAAAACCTTTTGAAATTCATGGTGTTACCATAAGTCAACGGACGACTTTATGGCACATGCACACACAGTCATGTACCTGCTGATGTAAATGCTTAAATCAGACATAGATTGGCTTTCAATGCATGAATCACAGCTGCAGCTGGAGTGTTTCAGTGTACTTCCAAAATGCTGATCTGTGCTGAATTCAACCAAAGGCACTGGCATATATAAAACTAGCTTAGCCTGTAGTGGTATATGTATAAAAGTCAGCATGGGTTGACTAATGTCTGCTATGGATGAATGAGGCATCCCAAAGAATTAGGTGTCTTTGGTTTGCAATGCAGGATGACAGCAGATGCCAACTGGAATTGTAGGGAGAAAATGTTCATCTGAATCCAGTCTTAGAGAGGATCCCTTTTATATAGGTTCATGGATTATGGTTGACCTAAAAACTAGAATGCTAATTAGCAGACATATTTCATAGGGATGCTGCAGCTGAGGCTAGTCTAGCGTCACGCTTGGAAAAGTTACTTTTTTGGACTACAGTTCCCAGAATCCCCTAGCCAATATAACAAGAGCCATAGTGGATGCAGGATTCTGGAACTCGTATGGGGGGAGACTTTCCAAAGATTAGGTCTGTATGGACTAAAGGACTGGTATGCAATATAGAGCTGCAAAGGTGCTGAAGTGAGGATTTTAGTTCTAACTCAGAAATGCTCATAACGGTAACATTTCCTGCTTATTGCTGTGGATTAAAAAAAAAAACAGATCTGGGGAAGGGCTATAACTTAGTGAAAAAGCAGCACCCTGGCATGGTAAAAAATCCCAGGTTCAATCCCAAGCATTTCCCAGAAATCTGGAAAAAAGTCTCATGTGGAACCTGGGAGAGCCACTGCCAGTCAGAGAAACAATATTAAACTAGAGAAATTAAAGGTCTGACTCAGCAAAAGGCAATTTCCTATGTGTCTAAAATGTGCAAGTAACTTTAAATTTTAATTATAAGGCTCTTGAGTTTGGGAGTTACAGATTACAGAGAGTTATTGTGGAAATTGGCATCCCTGTGTTGGCAAAGTTCTCAAAGTTTTTCCAAAATATGTAGGCTTGTTTACCACCACCCATAATTGTTACTATGTTTTGGGTTCCCCTCAGCTACACCACCAGCGAACAAGGATCTGGAGTGCTAGAGGAGGAAACTTATAACTTGGTGACTTCATAATATGGGGCAAGCAACCCTATACTTTCTTGGGAGGAATTTGACACAGCAATGCCATTTTCAACTGCAGCACCAAGTTTTAGTTAACATATTGTAGATATTGTAGGAGAGTTTTTGAAGGGAATCTTGACCTTTCATCTGACATTTCTCTAGCTGTTGGAACCTAAACTGTTGTGTGTCTTTGAGTTATTTCTGACTTACGGTGACTCTAAGATAAACCTATCATAGCATTTTCTTGGCAAGATTTGTTTTGACAGGATTTGCCTTTGTATCCTCTGAGGCTGAGAGAATGTGACTTGCCCAAAGTCACCCAATGGGTTTCTATGGCTGAATGGGAATCCAAACCCTGGTCTCCAAAGGAATAGTCCAGTGCTCAAACCACTACACCATTCTGACTCAACTGAGTCTGGACTAGCTTCTTTTTAATGTCCACGTTAATCTAGGCAAGAGGACCTAAACTTAGCATTTCTAGATAGGACAAAGAGATGCCACCTTTCCAAGCCTTTCTTCCTTAGAGTGTCCTAAGAAATCCCAAACTCTGAATCTAGCCAAAGAATGACAAACTAAATCTATATCCCTGACAAATTGTATCCAGGACAATTTGCATACGTTGCAGTGATTTGCAATTTCTTGTGACTGAATTGGGGAACTCTAATGATGGATGGCTGATGCTTGTCAGAATGTTGCCACTGAATTCCAGAGTCCATAATAAATAATGTTATCTAGCAGATCTGAACGATATTCTATGTGAATCTGGGCTGAACATTTTTTTTTTTTTTTTGCTTCTCTGGCAATTGTCAAAATTAAAATTAATTTGCACGTTTTGTTTGGCTTTTGTGAGTCACAAGAAAAAGCAAACCACTGTGCCGGCTATGAGAAATATTCCTTCTGCCCATAGAAATATCCTCTTTTCTGGGAACACAGGAGGCTGCTTTATATTAATCAGATGGTATATTCACCCATTGCAGTATTATCTGTTCTAGCTGGGAAGGGCTGTCCATGATTTCAGACAGAGAAAGCTATTTCTGATCATCAAATACTCGATCTAATTCCCAGTCCCACCCCTTGGCCTGGCTAAAATCCAGGCAAGAAGACACTGTGTTGCTGTAATATGTTTCCAAGATTTCACTAACAAATTGCAAAGATACTCTCTGTTTTGCACTCATAAGGACTAGAAACTTCAGGGTGTTTTTAAATAAAATATAGTGCTTTGAGGGTGCTGAATTTTGCTACCAGTACTAACTCTGCATTTACGATATAATGTGGAATTATCCTAAAACCTGCCGCCCTGGATATGAGTGAGGTTTGAGCTAAGTGACCAACTGGATCACACCCTTAGGATTTGTTGGCCCGGTATGTTGATGGGGTGTTTGTGTTCTGCTTAAAATACACAGATTTAACCCCTCAGGAATTCCATGCCTGAGTTTATTCTTCTCACTCTTTATTCCCTTGACTAGAGCAAAGGCAGATTAGCCGTTTCCTACTGTGGGTGAGAGCTGCTCTGGTACATTGGACAGCTCACATGCTCCCAAGTCCTGTGAGTTCCACGGCAGCAAACTGGCTACCCTTTCCTTTCTCTCTAGCTCTTTTTTGCAGTGAAAATCCTGTTTCCCTTGTGGAAGTAGACTTCAACAAATCCTTTTCCCAGCAAAGTAGTGGGATTGCATTTGGCTTCTTTCCTCCTCCACTGCATCTGACTATCTTGAGAGCTAGTCACTTTTGCAGCTGGAGGCAGAGATGAAAGCATTGCATGCTGTTTGTTTTGTAAATCACCAAGGAACATCTGCTGATACAACCTCCTTTGTGCACCCAAAGGAGCAGCAGCTTAAAGTTATTTCCTTCCCAGTCAGCCCTATGGTTGTGCTTTCAGTCCAGTTAAATATGCTGCTTTCTCTGCAGCCAAGTTGCATTTTCACTTTTCCTCTCTCCCTCGCACAAAATCTGAGGGATGTCATTTTGAAGGCTGTATAAGGAGTTTCCGGGGCTGTCCCACACTTAAGACACTATGATTCTACTTTAACTCCCATGGCAACATCCTCTGGAGTCCTAGGATTTCCACCTTAGGAATGGGTATTTAGAATTCTCAGCCAGAGAGCTCTATCAGGATACCATAGTTTGCAGCCGTGGCAGTTAAAGTGGAATCATAGTGCTATAACTCTGGAATGAAAGGGCCACATGTCTAGAGCCATGAGCTCTGTATTCTGGATGCAGCTACATTTGGTTGCAAGCCAGCAGAGCTTCAGTTCAGTTTCATTTTCCTGTATTATCCAGTACTGTATTTTCAGGTTCTTGGCTGGCCTGCCCCACTGACACTGGCAGTTGAGTGATCCTAGACAGGAAGGGCTATCAAAGATTTCTTGTCTGGTCTAAGATCTCCCTCCTCCAGCCCCATCAGCAATGGTTTTCAAACTCATTGCCCCCTTCAGAGATTAGAAATGTTACTTTTTTGGGATGGGGTTTAAGGACAGGCTGTATGGTACATACGGCTCTGTACCCTAAGATTGGGGAATGCCTAGGAGATTCTGCAGGAACATCCAAGAGATTGCTGCTGCTGCATACACATTCAGTGTCTATTGTCTGATGTAGTTGCCTGATGGCCTGGGCCCTCTCTTGCTCTCCACAGTTTGGAAACAGAACAAAACCTGAGGCTTTGGGAAAATGAAATATTCATATATTTAGTGACTGAAATGTATGCCAACTTAAAAAAAAAAAACTATCTTCCTGTCTTGAGCTTTGACAACACCATCTTGTCAATACTTTAGGATCTTTAGAGGGGATTAAAACTCCTTTTAGGAAATGAAAAGTTTTTTCCAAGTTCCAGCTCTTCCCAAGATTTAATCCACCTAGGATTAAATGTGGGTTTCATTACCTGTGGGAAAGATAAGAGATTTTTTGAAATGTTACTTTTGGAGTTCCAGTTGACAGGCCAGCCTTATGTCTGCTGACACAGAATTAAGTCCTACTGTTTTCGATGGCATTTATTTCCTAAGGAGACCAAAATCCTATTCATATTGAGCTGGGAGTAAATTCTACTGCACTCATTGGAGGTTACTTCTGAGTGATGTTGGCAAATTTGCTTGTATTTTGTACAATCTCCTGGCAAATATTGTGTCTGTGTCATTAGCCTGGATTCTGTTTGGAAATGGAAGCACTTTGCCAGAAAAGAGAGTAGGATGATTGATGCTTCAGAAGAAGCAGATATAACCCAGTCTTGGTTGGGAAAATATATGTTCAGCACACATTTATGAATCTATGCATTTCCCCCGAGAGTTTATTTGGTAACGTTAGAGATATATTGGACTGCATTGTAAGTATGTTTAGGATACCTGCCTTAAGAGTGCAGCAGTTGTTGTGCATATGTCTAGAATGGGGGTGGGCAGCTGTGCCACTTACAAGAGTCATATTAACACCCCCCCCAATGCACATACAAACACACATACAGTGCATTGCACTGCCCTGCTGAAATCAGGAGCAATCTGATGTTAACTTCTGGATTCATTTTAGGCTGCTTTTCACCCATTTGGGGATCAGAAAGGGTGGAAGAAAGCAAAACTTTTGTGTTTTATGGCAGTTCTGAGGCCTTTGAAATGATTTGGGGGTCAAAAAAACAGCCCTGGAAGAAAAATAATAGCTAGATTGGGAAGCTTATGTCCCAGGAGACACAAAGGGCCACAAGAAGGAAGTTTAGGGGCCACATGTGAACCACAGGATTCACTTTCCTCACCCCTAGTCTAGACACTTATCTCACTTGGGCCATTTCTGCATTAGACTGTTATAGTGCTATCATTCCACTTTCGACATCCTATGGAATCCTGGAGTTTGCAGTTTAGGGAGGGGCCTTTGATGTGCTATAGCACTATAACAGTCTAGTGCAGAAATTGCCTCGGACAGCAGGAAAGAGAAAGCGTATAATAATGTAGAACAAAGGTGAGCATAGTGGGGGCAGAGAACCATGTTAATTATCAAGTTCTATATCACACCCAATGTACCACGAAAATTTTGCAAAAGCAAATTCACACATTGGGTAGCACTGACAATTAACACAAGTAAATTGTACTTGCTTTGCTGTTCCTAACCTGGAGAGGGTGTGTGTGAAGTAGTGAGGCTGACTTTCTTTGCTTTCTTTGCTTCCCTGGGAAGTCTGAAGGCATCTTGCTGTGAAACATTTGGAAACAGCATTCCGCTAGCTAAGAGATTGGCCATTTCCACACTGTACTGTTAATAGCGCTATGATTCCACTTTCAACATCCTATGGAATCCTGGGGTTTGCAGTTTAGGCCTTTGAGGCCCCTCCCTAAACTGTAAACCCCAAGATTCCATAGGATATTGAAAGTGGAATCATAGCGCTATTAACAGTCCAGTGTGGAAATGGCCATTATTTTATTGTTTCTGAGCGGCTAAGCAATCCTTGAGCTAATAGGAAAAATTAGATCAGGTAGGCAAACAGAGGCAACTTCTGGTAGTCATTGGGAAACCTGTGTATATGTGTACACACACACACCTTCAAGTTGCCTGTCGATTTATGACAACCCCATACATTTCATATGGTTTTCTTAGGCAAGGAATACTCAGGTGGCTTTGCCAGTTCCTTCCTTCCAAATATAGCTTACTGTACCTGGTATTCATTGACAGTCTCCCATCCAAGTAATAACCATGGTTGACCCTGCCTATCTTCCAAGATCAGACAGGATCTGGTCCCTTTAGGCCCCATCTGGATTACCTATATTTAGGTTGGGTATGTTGAATATTGTGGGTACTGATATTGCGCCATCAAGTGTGCATGGTGTCTAATAGAGGTAACAATAGGATGCATCTCTGCCCCCAAGAGCTTACTGTTGAAAAATTGTACACAGCAGAGGTAGCAAAGGAAGAGGAAGAAACATGAGAAATGCATGCCTTCAGTTCAGGTACATGTCCTGAAGGCCAAGAGACGCCCAAGAGAATTGGGCGACTAAAGGCTAGCACATTTATTATAGCATAAGTGTTCAGTGACTGGAATCTGCTTCACAGATATGAGAAAGGAATCAGCAAAAGCTAGTGCCATAATACATGTGTTAGACTAGAAGATTCTACAAGATGCAATAGATTAATTCCTCTAGATCAGTGGTTCTCAACCTGGGGGTCGGGACCCCTTTGGGGGTCGAACGACCATTTCACAGGGGTTACCGCTCCTCAATCCTGCCCCCCTTTTAAAAGAAGGTGGCCTCACAGCCAATGGGAGCAGTGCTTCTGAGATCCCTGCACTGGGGTTCAAACTGCAAACTCCAGGATTCCATGGGATGGTGAAAGTGGAATAATAGCGCTATAACAGTCTAGTGCAGAAATAGCCAGGATTGACCTTCTCCTCTCGCTTTTGTTGTGTGTGGACCCTTGGCGCTTGCCACATGCACGTGTTGTGTTCTTCGCCCTGACTGTCTTGCATTCCTCACTTTTTGTATGTTCAGCGTCCGCACTCCCTTTAAGGGAGGGAGGGAGGGAGGAAGTGAAACAAAACACGTCTGCTTATGCCGCCACCATCTTTCCTCTCTCCCTGTCCTTTCCTCCCTGAGCCTCGTGTAAAATGTGGGCTGTTTCGGCATTGCCTTTGGGAGTGACTGGCTTTTTGAACTGTGGAAACCCAACATTCAGAACTAGAACTACTGCCTTAATTCTGGCATTGATGGACGCTTTCTGTGCTTAAAAAAGGGGGGAGGGTTACCAGTTTTTAGGCATTAGAAGTCTATCCAGAGCAGTGATTTAGGGCAGTGTTTCCAATCTATTTGATGTTGGAAACTAACTAAAAAATAAATAAATAAAAAATAACAAAAATGATTTTATGGTTGGGGGTCACCACAACATGAGGAACTGTATTAAGGGGTCGCGGCATTAGGAAGGTTGAGAACCACTGCTCTAGATAGTGTACTTTTGACTTAATTTCAATAACAGATGAGGACTGAGGCTGCAGGCCTAAATGCATTACTGGGGAGTAGTAGTAGAGCACAGCAAGATTTATTTCTGCATAGATTTGGTTGTGGCAACTGGTGTTAGGGTAGAGCAGTAGAATGCATGGCCCTCCAGAAATCGGACTGTAACTCCCAACAGCCATATCTGCTGGTTCCGCTGCCTAGGGCTGATGGGAGTTGCAGTCCTGCAATATCTGGAAGGCCAAAAGTTGCCCATTCTTATGTTAACCGAATGCATATGTCTACAGAAAGGTCAGAGGAGAAACTGGTGTACTCCTTACATCGGATGGTTCAGATCCTTTATTTTGCAGAATCTGCAAGGTAACAAGTTGACGTGCACAAAAGATTATGATGTGTAATTCACATGAGAAATCACTGCTTGAACCCAGCAGTTAAGCAGATTGGTACGACACAAATGGATAGGAGGGTTGTAGCCCCCATCATTCCTTAGCTTTGGCAATGGGGCTGATGGGAGTTGCATTCCAAGAACTTCCAGCTCCCATCATTTTTTAGCTTTGGCAATGGGGCCATCTATTCCCCATTCTTGTCCTACAGCAAAGCTTTACAGAATCTCTAGATGTCCTGTTGCTGCTGCTGTTGTTCCTGTTGTGTGCCTTCAAGTCACTTCCAAATGATGGTGGCCCTAAAGTGAGCCTATCAAGGGGTTTTCTTGGCGAGACTTGTTCAGAGTGGGTTTGCCTTTGCTTTCCTCAGAGGCTGAGAGTGTGTAACTTTCCCAAGGTAACCTGGCGGGCTTCCGTGGCTGAGCAGGGATTTGAATCCTGGGACATTTCCACATTAGCCTGTTATAGCACTATGATTCCGCTTTCAACATCCTATGGAATCATAGCAGAATCATAGCACTATAACAGGCTAGTGCGGAAATGGCCCTGGTCTCCAGAGTGGTAGTCCAAAGTTCAAACTACTGTTGCCTCTCTAGATGTCTTCTTGTTGTTGTGTGCCTTCAAGTTGTTTCCAACTTATTGTGACCCTAAGATGAACTTATCATGGGTTTTTGGGGGGCTGAAAGTGTGTTATGCGCCCAAGGCCATCCCGTTGGTTTTTATGACTGAGCAGAGAATTGAACTCTGGTCTCCAGGCTTGCAGTTTAGCGCTCAAACCACTACACCACACTGGCTCCAGATGTGTCTACTCAATAGTAATTCCCATTGTGTCAAGAAGCCTTACTCGTAGATATAGGACTGCAGCTGAACCAGTCTTTCTTTCACTGTTTTCCTTCCATCCACCTACAGAATGGGGTTAATAATACTGGATGCTAGAAAAGCATTATACACATTTTTATTGATTGGTCAGTTCTGTTTGGCTGGTGCCTCTGCTAAGGCAAGTATGAGAACTGTGTGGCCCTCCAGATGTTATTAAATTGCAACTCCCATGTTCCTTAGCATTGGCTATATACTGTTTAGAGCAGTATTTCCCAAACTCAGGTCTTCCAGATGTTTTGGACTTCAGCTCCCAGAATTCCTGGCTATTGGCCAAGCTGGCTGGGGCTTCTGGAAGCTGAAGTCCAAAAAAAAAAAAAAAACAGCTGTAAGACCAAGGCCACCTCTGCACCGTCTGGCCCCTCCTGAAACTGCAAACCCCAGGATTCCATAGGAGGTTGAAAGTCGAATCATAGTGCCATAACAGCCTAGTGCGGAAGTGGCCCAAGTTTGGGAGCCACTGGTGTAGAGGTTCTGAGAGTTGCAGTTCAAGAAATCTGGAGAGCCCCACACCACGCCTAATTCAGCTGTTAGCAAAAAGCATGGCCTCAATTGACATCTTGACATTTTGGGTCTTTAAAAAGAAAAAAGAAAAAAAATGTGTCAGTGTGGTATAAACAGGTTGATTGGTAGGACTGGAGACACCTGAGTTCAAATCCTCCCACCTTGCTGTTCATTTAATGATTTTGGGTCACTTTCAACCTGGTCTGCCTTCTTTGGGTTGCTGTGAGGATAAAAATGTGAGGAGGGCTACACAGAATCATGCAAGGAAGAGTAGGCAATAAACACATACTATCAGTCCTGCTAGTATTAACTGAAAGTTCTGTTCTCTCAGCCTAGCCTACCTCACAAGGTGGTTGTGAGGATATAATAGGAGAAGAGGTGTACAGAACCCCCATAGGGAGGGCAGAACTCAAATGCAATAAATATTTCTGTTCAAAAAATATGGGAAAGTTCACAATTTAAAGGAAGATGGAGTGGCACCGCCTCCCTCCCCCATTAATTTATCCTTGCCAGCAGCTTGGTTGATTTTTCAAATAGAGCCGTATAAAAGGGACAATCGAAATTCACGACATGCAGGATTGACAGCCAGGAGGCAACTATTAACAAATTTGTGCTCTTCTGGAATGTCACGTGAAAGCATTGATTTCACTTAATTTGTGCATATGTTTCTCTGTAAAATGACTATATAGCCCATGTCACACATTTCTCTCTTTGTGAAAGATCCACATGCTACAATATGGGATCTTTTGGCTGTCTTGTGTGTAGGAAAGGAAAGGTTTTCCAACACTCAAATAGGAGACATCCCTTTATAATAAAGGACACCCAGCAACCCTACTTCTCAGGAATTCTAGGCCATTTCTGCACTACACTGTTATAGGCCATTTCTGCACTGCACTCTTATAGCGCGATGATTCCACTTTCAACCTCCTCTGGAATCCTGGGGTTTGCAGTTTCGGGAGGGGCCGGCCGGCCCCCAGGATTCCAGAGGATGTTGAAAGTGGAATCATCGCGCTGTAAGAGTGTAGTACGGAAATGGCCTCAGTGCTATTATTCCACTTTCAACATCCAGTGGGATCCTAGGCTTTGTAGTTCAGGGAGGGGCATTGAGAATTCTCAGCCAGAGAGCTCTTGGGTCTCAGGAAACTACAAACCCCAAAATTCTACAAGGACGTGGACAGGGAAACAATACCCCTATAACAGTGCAGTGTAGAAATGGCCTAACCAATGCCCTTTCCCATAAAGTGTCCTGGATTCCAGCCGATTTCATTAAGACCTCTCCTAGAAAGTCGGGCCATTTCCGCACTAGACTTTTTCTAGTGCTATTATTCCGCTTGCAACATCCTATGGAACCCTGAGGTTTGTGGTTTAGGGAGGGCCCTTTAGAATTCTCAGCCAGAGAACTCCTTGGCCTCCGTCAACTGCAAAGCACAGAATTGCACAGGATGCTGAAAGCAGAATAAGAGCACTATAGCAGTGTAATCTTTTTAATGTAATGAATGCATTATTGTTGTTCGCCACCTCGATCCATGGGGAGAGGAGGGATAGAAATAAAATTATTATTATTATTATATTTTATTTTTATTGTTGTTGTTGTTGTTATTATTATTATATTTTTATATTTTATTATTGTTGTTTTGTTGTTGTTGTTGTTGTTGTTAGTGATTATTATATTTTATTTTTATTTTTATTATTATTATATTTTTATATTTTTATTATTGTTGTGTTGTTGTTGTTGTTGTTGTTGTTATTATTATTATTTATTGTTATTATATGTTTATATTTTTATTATTGTTGTTGTTGTTGTTGTTAGTGCGGAAAGGCCCCCAGAGACCCCTCGCTTTTGCCCCCGGGGTAACTGTACAGGGGTTGTTGCGTCTAAAAAATTTTCCGCGCGGCCGCCAGGTGGCGCTGCTGTCGCTGCCTTCGGAGGCCCCGCGGGCGTCGGCGATGGCTCGGGCTTCGGCGTCCGGTTTCAGGGGCGAAGGCGGCGGCGGCGGCGGCGGCGAGAGCAGCAGCTGCGACGGGAGGGGCGAGCGGCTGGCGGAGGGCCGCCGTAAGACACGCCCCCGCCTCGGCGAGCCAGCAAGCGGAGCGGAGGCGGCAGCCGCGGCCGCCGCCGCCGAAAGGCATTTGCTAACGTGGCTGTCGGCTGGGGAGCCCCGGGCCGCCCCTTCGAAGGGGCCCTCTGGCAGCCCCACCGCTTCCCTTGCCTCCCCGCTTGCCAGCCTTCCCGCGCATCCCCTGTTTCGGAAGCCGGGGGTCCTGCGGCAATCGGGACTGGGGGACCTCCCGTCGGGGCGCCCGGCCGTCTAGGATTTCCTGCCCGCTTTGGTCCTCCGGCCCGGCTTGGAGGGGCGATGCAGAAGCTGCTGCAACAGCTGCCGGCCGGGGCGGCCGGCCTGGGGAAGTCTCCGGAGGCGGGGGGCGGCGCCGAGGCCAAGAGCCCCGTCCTGGTGCCCGACGGCGCCCCGCAGACCTGGTACAGCGCGCTGGACGGCGACGAGCTGCGGCTCCGCAAGGCGGCCCCGGACCAGGAAGGCGCCCCGCCGCCCGAGGGCGGCCCCGACGGCAGCGTCGTCCAGCCGCTACGGTAGGGGGGTTCTGTGCCGGGGCACCCCGAGGGCGTGGAGACGCTCCTTCGCGGGGGAGGGGACCCCTCACAGGGCGGACTTATACCGCTACAGCTCCACTTTAACTGCCATGGGCCATTTCCGCACTAGACTGTTATAGCGCTATGATTCCACTGTCAACATCCTATGGAATCCTGGGGTTTGCAGTTGAGGGAGAGGCATTTAGACTTCTCAGCCATTGGGACTCAGTAACCTACAAACCCTAGAATTCCACAGGAGGTTGAAAGTGGAATAATAGCACTATAACAGTGTAGTGTGGAAATGGCCATGGTTTCGTCTTGGGTTATCCTGGGATTTGCAGTTCTGGGAGGGAGACGTAGCATTCTCAGCCAGAGAGTACTGGGATCTCTGCAAACCACCCATCCCCAGGAGGCAACCAAGGCAGTTAAAGCTGTGCCAAAGTTTGGTCATTGTATTGTGTGAAAGGGTGCCGGGTTGTTGTCCCCAAGATGACTTCTGGTCCGGGTTGGATCTTTTCCTCTCTCCTCTTTGGTCCAATGGGCCTCTGTCTCAGCTCACTGGGCAAACTGGCACGGTGTGGTGGTGCGTGCCTTCGATGACTGTGGAGGCCAGGATTCAAATGCCCACTCGGTGACCTTGGGCAAGTCACACTCTCTCGGCCTCAGAGGAAGGCAGGGGCAAACCCCCTCCGAACAAATCTTGCCAAGAAAACCCTGTGATAGCACTGCCTTAGGGTCACCATAAGTTTGAAATGACTTGGAGACTCACAACAACAATCAGCTCATCAGTGCATGTGCACTTTAAATTGGACGGGAATTGAGAGGCCATGGAGTTCAGTGGAAGTTACTTCTGAGTAGGTACACGGAGGACTATGGCCATTTCCGCACTAGCCTGTTATAGCGCGATGATTCCACTTTCAACCTCCTCTGGAATCCTGGGGTTTGCAGTTTCGGGAGGGGCCATTTCCGCACTAGCCTGTTATAGCGCGATGATTCCACTTTCAACCTCCTCTGGAATCCTGGGGTTTGCAGTTTCGGGAGGGGCCATTTCCGCACTAGCTTGTTATAGCGCGATGATTCCACTTTCAACCTCCTCTGGAATCCTGGGGTTTGCAGTTTCGGGAGGGGCCATTTCCGCACTAGCCTGTTATAGCGCGATGATTCCACTTTCAACCTCCTCTGGAATCCTGGGGTTTGCAGTTTCGGGAGGGGCCGGCCGGCCCCTCCCGAAACTGCAAACCCCAGGATTCCAGAGGAGGTTGAAAGTGGAATCATCGCGCTATAACAGGCTAGTGCGGAAATGGCCTATTCTGTTAACCACCTTTTGAGGGGGAGCTGCTCAGGTGTTTTTGCAACCGAATGGATTTCGACCGTCTCTCCACCTTTTCCCCAGACATGTTAAGAAATAGTCACCAGTTCTTGCCAACACACTAGTTATTATGGATTAGTGTTGGGGTCTGTCCTGCTGGCTTAAAGAAATCTTAATCAGTTGCTCCTGCATGAGCTAGTTTGAGAGCCAGAGTTGGTGTCGTAGTTTGAGCATTGGAGCCCACGGTTTAATTCCCCATTCGGCCATGGAAACCTGCTGGGTGGCCTTAGGTGCATCACACACTCTCAGCCCCAGAAAACACCGTGAAAGGTTCACTTTAGAGTCCCTATAAGTCAGAAAGGACTTGAAGACACAGAACAACATGTTCGTTGACAAATGCAATAAAATGCAAATAAGGGCTAAAGAAAAAGACAGCACTCCCCCAGTGTAGATGCTGTTCCAGCTGTAAGGACAATTTTAAAAGAGGCATTCCACTTTTTTACAAGCAGGGCAGAGTCTGTCCCTTCTAAGATGGTTCCTGTCGCCTGCAGTTCTTATATGATGTCCCTTCAAATATTTAAAAATTCAACTATGTTTAAATATTGGAAGGGATGGAATATGGAAGATAGGGCTAGCTTGATTTCTGCTGCTCCAGAAACTAGGACACGGAACAATGGATTCAAACCATGGGAAAAGATTGCGCCTAAACATTGAGAAGAACTTCCTAAGAGCCGTTTGACGGTGGAATAGGCTGTTTCAGAGTGTGGTGGAACCTCTTCCTTTGGAGGTTTTTTAACAGGCGTTGCATTGCCATCTGTCAGGAATGCTTTGATTGTGTATTCTTGCATGGCAAGGGCTTGGACTCAGTGGCCCTTGTGGTTTCTTCCAACTCTATGATTCTAGTTAATTGAGTGCTCATTTTTTGTTCAAATTGTGCTAAATGATTAAACCAACTAACTGGTGAATAACATTTCAGTCCTTACTCAAAGATGTACTGGCTGTAAAGGGTTAGGATTAGAAGCGAGACCCCTTTTCTGGCTGATCTCAGAGGTTTGCTGACGGAGCCATCTGCTGTTGGAACTGCTCTGCTGGCTAAGGTGTGTCACCAGAGAACCAAATTATGGATGATGAGGGAATGGGGCAAGGGGAAGTCGAGTTACATTAGATCTGTCCTTCTGTTAGTCAAGGGACATGACCACAGGGCTGCACAAAGACAGGCCACAATAGTCCAAAATTTTAATTTCTAGCACCTTGGAAGTGAGAGTGGTTTGGAGCCAGCACAGCTTTAGTTGGCCTGGTTGTTTGCTCAAGTGGACCTTCCTATTTTGATCAGTTTGGATTGGACTGTAAGGTGGCAATTCTAACATCACTAGCCCTGGAGTAAATCCCATTGAACACACCGCTGGGACTGGCTTCTGAATAATTATAGCTTGGCTGAGCTCCTGCCTTGGTCAATAGAAAAGTTAACAGATAGAGCTCAACTACATCTCTCCACTCACCATCCCCAGGACTCATGATTTTGCTGTAATAGCATGCCGAGTGGTCGTTCGGTGGCTGGTGGAGAACAGGAGGGGGGAATTGGAGAATCAGCATCCTCTATCTGTGCTCCTTAGCCGGACATGGACCAATGAGGTCTTCCACCAGGATCCCCTGGGGTCTCAGCAGATGTTGTCATCAGTCTGCATCTGTCAAGAAACTCCTTCAGTGGCCTGCTCTCTCCACCAGCCACAGAATGGCCATTCAAGCTGGCATCACAGAAAACCTTGAGTCTTTGGATGGGAGCGGGCTTTGGCCACTGCAGAGAGTAGGAGGGAATACCAACTCCTGCAACAGATTTTTTTTAAAAAGGCATACACAATCATAAGTTGGATTTAAATTGTACATGTCACAACCCTGGTTAAGTGTTGTGGTTGTTGTGTTCCTTCAAGTCATTTTCTGACTTACGGTGATCCTCAATGTGAACCTGGCATGGGGTTTTCTGGGGTGAGAGTGTGTGACATACCCAAGGTCACCCAGTGGGTTTCTATGGCCGAGCAGGGAGTTGTACCTTGGCCTCTAGCGTTGTAGTCCAGCACTCAAACTACTACATTATTTCAAAGAAAGAGGTTCATTTATTCGTTTGCATCTTGCCTTTTCCCCCAATGAACTCAGTGACTGCTCATGGCTCTCCATCTCCATACTTTCCCGGAACTTGGGAACATTACTGTTTTTGGACAATCATTCCCAAAATACCCAGTGGCCATGCTGGTTGTGGGATTCTGGGAGTAATAGTCCAAAAAGTCAAGTTCAAGCTCTGCCTTTATTGCCACAACAGCTATATGAGGTAGATGAAACTGAGAGAAAGAGTGACTGGACCAAGTTCCCGCAGTGAGCTTTGTTCCCAGGATGTGGGATTTGAACCTGGATTGTCCTGGACTAACCTTTTAACTATGATTGTTTTCTGGAATCATACATGTGACTTGTAAGACTCTTCTATGACCATTCTTCCTGCCCCCACCCAACCATTTGGGGCTGATGGGAGTGGAAGCCACAACCTCCTTTTTTAAAATCTCATTGCCACACAACTTTTGTAGGTAATTGGTTCAAATCCTATAGCTTCCTTTTAAGTTGTGTAAGACATTTTTAGTGCAAGAGACCCCGGTGCAAATCATGGTGCTTGACATTTCAGTAGGTATCCTTGGGGCTAATTGCTACCTCTTGCCCTGTCATACAGAGTTAAGAGAGTAAATGTACTAAAATATACATAAGAGCAGTTTTTCCCTGGTAGGGTACTGTACAAATGATGATGATGAATGACGGAACAAAAGAAAGAATATAATGCAGTATAGATGTCAGCAGCAAGAGGAGAAGATGGCTGGTGTCAGGTTCGCAAAATGTGACCAATTCTGGCATGCTCTGGCCCCAATAATGAGAGGACCCGTGCAGACAGCTGCATGATAATGGCTGTGTGTTGTTCAAAGATGCATAGGAATATAACCCTTGGATGTGTAGTTATGAATACAATAGTAGATTCTTATCCTCCCCCGTCGTTCCCATTACTTAAGACAGGAGTGGGCAAGCTCACAGGATGGGGAAGAATTTTTGTCTCTGGTGCGCACAAGGCCACACCATCTCCTAAAACAAAAACAACCTCTCCAAAAAAAAAAACACAAACCAAAAGTGGAAGTGGCCAGAATTCTAGTTCCTGTTTACTTAAAAATAGAAAGCTTTTGGTAGTCTGAAAGGCAAAATACAGAGCCTGCCAGACCTTGTTACAAATCTTATAAAATAGTAATATTGTTTAAATGCTTTTAAAAACTTATATGTATACTTTTATGCATTTTTTGTATTTTTAAAAAAATCTATATTGTTTTGAAATTGTTAGCCGTGTTAAGTCCCATCACTGGGAGAAAAGCAGGATATAAATTAATAGAATAAATAAATAAATAATAAAAACAATATACAACTCCAAGACAAGATATATCACTTTTTGTTAACACATGCTCCCTCTCCAGTGGTGAAAAACTTCCTTTAAAAGACCCTTGGACCTGTGTATGGCTAAGGGCTGCAGAATTTCTGCCTGCCCCAGTTTAGTGCGTGCCTGATTTCATACCATCCAATATTTCACAAACAAAAACTGACTCGTGGCCAAGCAGCATCAGCATATGGCCAAAGTGGCAAAAGTCACGGATTCGGAAGAACACGCAGGCTAGGGAACTGAACCAATTTGTTTTTGCCTGAATCTGCAAGGAAGGACAAGATTGTTATCCAGTTCTCCCCTCTCCTTCTGGCTGAGTTAATTGAGTAAAAATTACTTTTGCACTCTGATTCAGTTTGTAGTTGTTGAATTAAGATGAGAACAAAGTGGGAAAGTGAGAGGAGGAGAGAGAAGCTGGGACATTTTAGAAGCAGCTGAAAAAGTGGGATGACAGGGAAATAATTGGGACTGACCCTGCCATATTGGGACAGTTGGAAGGTATGTGATGTAATTCATGCTTTTTGGTAGAGAGCCAAAGCTTGTGAACATTGCATTCTTGAACTGCATCTCCCAGAAACCTCTCCTGCTAACCACGCTGGCTAGAGGAATTCTGGGAGGTATAGTTTAGTTGGGGAGAAAACCCTTTCTGCGCTGTGGTTAGTGATGATTGACGCATGGCTGCTCCTCTTTATTGCAAGCGGATTTCATTGGAAAGGATTCAAGGTAGAGGTTATGTTATTTGTGGTCGCTAATTCATGCATTTGGATTTTGTTTGATGCTGTGCCTGTCAAATGATGAACACATGTGAACTGGCCCCTTGTGTCAGAAACAAAGGCTGTAGTTATTCGTAATCAGCATAAAGTAAAAGTACATAGCCTCCTTTGCTGTATTAAATGTAGTGTGAAGGAGTCTAATTTCTGTCTTTGTTAGCTGGCCAGATTATGTTGCCTTCTGTCATTTTGGGCAGCTACTGCTGCTGGAGACAGATAAGGGGAAATTGCAGAGTTG
Source organism: Ctenosaura bakeri (assembly GCA_948474755.1). Lineage (NCBI taxonomy): Eukaryota > Metazoa > Chordata > Lepidosauria > Squamata > Iguanidae > Ctenosaura > Ctenosaura bakeri. The sequence goes on along the minus strand of CAOLHI010000035.1, from coordinate 97,870 downwards.
GCCCTACCATTAGCTTCTTGAGCAGTCAATTCTGAGTGTCATGAAAGGACAGCAAATGGTTGGTTATTGAATTATTATAAATACTATAATTATATTTCCATGTTAGGGATGGGAAGAGATGCATATAGGATTTGAGTGCTTCAGGGGCCAGAATAACTTGACTAGCCTTGAAAATTATATACCTTGGTTGAAGTGGATAGCGGTGGTTGCTGCTGTGCCTCAGGGAACAAAATGTCTTTTTAGAGCAAGGAATGCACTGGCCTGGATCAAGGATGAAAGACATCCCTCTGGGTGTCCCATAAAGCAAACATCAAGATGGGGGTGTGAGGAAGCATGAAGAAAAAGAGAATCTTAAATGGAGTGGGGTGGTTGTATTGAGGACATGCAGAGCCGGCCTTAGATGATGGATGCTGGGACAGCACCGGTAGACTACCTGTTCGTCTTCCTGAGCCCTGCAAGGCATTCCCTTCTGTTGGAAGAGAAAAATCTGTTTTCCTAAACTAGCCTTCTGCCTTTAGGCGTCACGGAGGATATTGTTCCACAGCCAGCCAGCTTCTGTATGTTCAGGCAAAGGGAGCTATCTTGTCCTTCACAGGCAGCAAGATGTCTTCATCTGGCTATAAAAAAGAGGGCAAAAACTGAAGAAAAAGGGCCATTTGCTGAAGCTGTGACTACTGCTGGCTAGCTTTACTTAGGTCATTTCTGCACCAGACTGTTATAGCGCTATGATTCCACTTGCAATATGCTGTGGAATTCTGGCGTTTGCAGTTTCGGGAGGGGCTGGTGGGCTCTTCCCAAAACTGCAAACCCCAGGATTCCATAGCATGTTGGAAATGGAATGATAGCGCTATAACAGTCTGGTATGGAAATGGCCTTAGTCACCACTAGGTTATTAATGGCTGACCCAGGCCTATTTGCCTGGCTGAGCCCAGATCCTTTGCAAACAGCCTCACAGCGAAGTTGCTATGGCAACTGCCTCTGAGCCATGGCTTCACTTTCTCATGCTGCTGTGACTGAATTCCTGAGGGAGATAAATATTTCACAGGGTGCTGTGGGTTCAGATTCCTTTGGCCGAAACAGCTCCCAGCTCTTGCAGGGCTCAGGTTTCTCTCTCTCTCTCATATCTTTGCTCCTTTTGTCACCTGCAGAGCAGGTGGGGGAGCAACGTCGGAATGTTCTGTCCTGCACATGGATGAACCATGGCCTAGACAGGGTGGGTCTGTGACTCACCAGCCATGTGCTCCCTATGTGTCAGAAGCTCTCTTGATTTGCATCCTCCCATGAGTCTTTTGGTTTTGTCAGAGACCTTCTCTGAGAGTCTTCCACAGAGAGAGGGAATGGCCATGGGTTTCATCACTGTCAGTCCTGGCTGGACCATTCGGTAGAGTGTGGCAGTCGCCTCAGCGGTGGGCAACGCCACTGGTCCTGGGGTTGATTTTTCTATCACCGAACCCTCTTGCAGGCTGCATTCCATCCCCTGTGAAAGTAGCTGGAAGTCCGTGCAGTTTTTAAAAATACCAGGGGCGTTATGTTAGTTCTTCGAAGGTGAATTGCCACATCTGGGGGCTTCTAGGAAAAGAGATTCACGTCTTCTTTTTTTGGCCAGAAAAGGAGTCGTCTAAGGAATATGAAGGGGTCAAGGGATTTAAAAAGCAGCTGGGGAGAGCAACAGGCCTCTCAGTCTTCTGGTAAACAATGAGTAATGTAAAGAGGACAGCACAGCCCCAGTTTTCAACCCAGAACTTTGAAAATTATTTTTCAGAGTAAGTTCCAGTTCTAAATCTCAAAAGTAGTTAGTTACAGTTATACCTATATTTTAGACAGCTTTGTTCCAAAGTAACTTGGTTGCTTTTAGTTACCTTTTCTCCAAACACCAGAATGCCAAAAGTCAGTGCCTTGTGGTGCAAAACACTCCAGAACAAGGAGATAAAACTCCGCAACCGGTGATCAAACAATTAATGAAAACCTATTCAGATGAAGCCATGTTGACCATGCGACAGTTTAATGCATTTTGGATTTTGTTTTATTTTAACAAAAACAGTTACACAACAGAAGGGTTGACGTTATCCCTTCTGATGTTACAATTGCAATATAATTTAGTTAAGCTTTCATTATTGCAAAAGAATAATTGGTATGCAGGTAGTCTGTTTGTAACATCTTATGACCATGCTCTCATTCTATAGTGCAGCAGTGGTTGTCCAAGGGAGACAGGAGGATGGGGGACCGGGTGGGATGAGCTCTCCGCTCTTTCTGCAATAAGACAGGATCCCGAGCTAAAGAGATCAAAGTTTCTTACACTTACACTTGGTCACCATAACAACTAGAGATAAAATGGAAGGTTGAGACATGAGGTATAATAGGGCTGGATCTTTTTATGGGCAAAAGAGTTGTAGACTTTGCCTCAGAGTTGACTAAGCTCTCCTCTCTGTTACTCTGATTACTTTGCAATTTTTTTTCTCTTTTATTCTCCTATTCCTGATCTTTTCATTCAATGAAAGGGCTTCCTCTGGCCTTGTAATGAAGCCAGGAGCTGCCCCAGTTTCTTGCAGCTTTGGGTTTCATCTGCAGACTTCTCTTTTTCCAGGGTTAGTTTAGCACCAGTTTCTATTCTTTGAAGCCAGTTCTCTCTCACACACTCTCCCCCCACCCCCACGGGTTAGAAAGTTACTTTAAAAACTTAATTTCTTTTACTTGCTATAGTGTTTGGGGAGTAATGTCTTTTAAAAGCTATTATATTATTTGTTCCATTGCTTCCTTTGTTACTGAACAAACCCTTAGTATCAGTAACAGAAATGCATCAACTTTAAAAGGTCTTGTCAAAATGTCTGAAAATTCCCAGAATGATCTAAAGTTTTATAAATGATAATAACTAGAAACTGTTATTATTCCGCCATTTGCTACATTGATTTTGAATATAACTTGGTTGTGCCCTCATGAAGTAAAACAAACAGGGGAGTTTTAAGCTCATTACAGGTAACTATATTACTTATAACTCATTGTGTATCATCCTACCTTCTCTTATATACAATGCATCTTGACTTTGGGGAGAGGAAACACTATGTGCTCTTTTACATCAGGTGGCAAAACATCCTGGGTCAGCTCTGTGTGATTACCTCTCTGGCATTTATCAGTTGTGTTGCTGGGATAAGAAGCCTCTTCCTTTTTTTGCAGACATGATGATCTGAAGGAGATGCTGGACAGTAACAAAGATTCGCTGAAGCTTGAGGCCATGAAGAGGATTGTGGCGGTGAGCATTTTCCTCACAACTTGATTGTGGCTCTCTCAGAGGAGCAGTTCATTGCCAGGGACTTTAGATCACTTTTGTTTTAATAATTAGCCCTCCACATCAGGGATGCTGGGGGAAAGACATGCTGTGTGATGCTATACAGTCACCCGCTAAGTACATAGACTTCCAAAAGTGCAAGGGGAGAGAATGGCTCGGTAACTATTCTATATGCGTGTGGGTGTGTAGACTGAAAGCTACCTTGGAAATGCAGACTCTACCACTCTGCTTCTTCTCCTGCCCCCAGATGATTGCCCGAGGAAAGAATGCATCTGATCTCTTCCCAGCCGTAGTGAAGAATGTGGCTTGTAAGAATATAGAGGTAAGCTGTCTCTTTGGGTGCTAATCAAGCCTGAATTTGTACTAGAAGCCAAAATGACTAAACTGGGGCTATCGTATTTTGGATATATCATCAGCTGGTGTGACTCGTTGGAAAAGAAGATAATGCTTGGCGTAGTTGAAGGCAGCAGGAAAAGAGAAAAAAAGTGTTATAGGTGAATTGGCTCAGTCAGGGAAGACATGGCCCTGACTCTGCAAGACTTGAGCACAGTGGTTAGTAACAGGATCTTTTAGAGGTCTGTCGTTCATATAGTCACCGTAAAACAGAACTAATTTGACAACATGTAACAAAAACAAATTTCTTGCAGACAGTGGCACCTAGGTTTTTCTTTAATGTATTTGCACTGCATTTCTGCCAAACACGCAGAGTCTTTAAAATAATTCTAGAGACATGATATAGAAGGAATAGGGAGAAAAGAGGACAGTAATGAAGAAATCCAGTACCATCCAGTATTAGACCAGCCCTTATCATTAGGGAGTGAGGAAACCAAAGTAAGCAGCTTTACTGTGGATATTATTAAATGGCAGCAAATTATTAACTACATTGATGATGATGATGATGATGATGATGATGATGATGATGATGATGTTTACTGCCAAGTTTAGAGAGAGATGTTTGTGGGATTTCTGCCAAAACAACTTGACTGTCCTTGGTCAACTGGAAGCACACACCCCAGACACATACTAGGTGTTACAACTTGTGGCTTGCTATGCCTTTGGTAGAAAAATGCCTTGAGCCCTTTCCATCTGTTGTTAAGTCAGCTCTGACTTAGGGAAACCCAATGATAAGGTTTTCTTGGCAACAGTTATAGAGGATGTTTGCCATTTTCTCTGAAGTTGAGAATGTGTGACTTATCCAAGGCTGCTGGTGGCTTTCCAGGCTGAGTGTGGATTTGAAACTTGCTGTTCTGGAGTCGCAGTCCAACACTCAGACCACTATGTCACACTGCCTCTAGCCCTGCCCAAAGTGAATATGATGACAGGTGGAAAAGCCATTTATAGGAACAATTCTGTAAAGCATGGTAGATCCAAAATCACTGTTAGTCCAGACAGAGTATTAGAGAGGGTCGTGTGTGTAATTCCTAGTCAGATGCAGTACACTGGAAAGACTGCTGTTGCTTGGAAATGCATAATTTGGAGACAGGGAGAGACTTTAAGTCCTGGGCCCAAATTTGGCCCCTATGGTCTCATTCTGGCCCTCTGGATATGCTTTATGGCCACACTCCCTTCCCCATGACATTATGCTTTGATAGTTTCCCAGTATTTGTGCATCTCCCTCTCCTCCATTTCTAAAAGGCTGAAATGTTTTTCCTGAGGCTTAGTTACTGGCAATAAGGGCCCTAAGTTTAAAATATGATTGTATTTTTGGTGCCACCATTTTGCCTTTGGATCTACCCACCCCAAGAATGCATTGCCTCCCCTTGGAACTTCTCTAAAATTGACCACGGCTCTTATAGTAAAAGAGTTTCCCTAGTTTTGTCATTGTAGGAAAGATAAAAACTGGCAGTATTATGAAGCTTCTGAGTAGGACATGACAAACAGTACTGTTTCTCTGACAGGTAAAGAAACTTGTGTATGTCTACCTGGTCCGATATGCAGAAGAACAACAAGATCTGGCCTTGCTGTCAATCTCTACCTTTCAGCGAGGACTCAAGGTTGGATGTTGTGATACTTGTGGAAGAGATGAGCCTAGTTTGGTTTTCTCGGTGGGGTTTACTGGGGCCTTATTGCTTCTGGGTGGAGCATTGTTTAGTGAACTACGAAAGTGTATTTAGCCAGAGTTCAGCAAACCCTCTCATCTTCTCACTACTGGTGAATGTCCCCCCTTATCTGGTGAGCAGTATGTGCTTCTGTTAAATGCCACTCTTTTAATGAACCGTCTTCCCTTCTCCCTTTTGCAAGTGTTTTTTTTTTCTTTCTTTCTTTTTTGGAGCAGGGGACTGTTTCTCCTTCAGAGAAATAAGTAGTCTCTTTCTCTTCTAGTTTTCACAAAAAGAGCCATCAAGGTGCTGACAGCACTTGTGTGTTTCCATTCAAAATACCTGTACACCTCCTTGTAATTTGAGGTCAGGCTATATGAAATCTTAGTCATGTCCTTTATGAGCTGACCCAGATTTAAAGGTGGACAAGAGTCCATTTTCTTGGTCTGCAACTTTTGGAAACGTGTTTGGTGGGAGTGGGAGAGAGGGCATTCTAGATGGCCTCTCTGAAGCTTTGGAACTCTCTGCCAAGGGAGAAAATGTTGGCCTCCATTCTCCTTGCAGGCAGGCAGGCAGAAGACTTCTTTATTTTGACAGGGCTTTGCCATTTAGTTGAGTTATAATTGAAGAGGGCATACTGTCTTTGTATTTATGTGTTTTTCATTGTGTTTTAGATTCTTTTTTGTTTCAATTGCTCATGTTTAAAATTAGAATGCTATTGTTGGCAACCTTGAATGCCTTTTTCCTCACCTGAAGGCTGGGTATAAATTTAATTATTAAATCAGGTGACAGCAATGTTATCAGTTTTTCACTTGGATCAGTTTTGCATTCAATGCTTTGTTTGATTGGAGATTTTGTCCCAATAGCAAGGAATCTTTTGCCTCTTGGAAACTGATGATGCTGTGAAGCTGCAGTGGGGAGGGTCTCTGGAGTCCTGGCTAGAAAAGAATTCAGACCTCACGTGCTTGCTGTAAACCTCCCCTTTGCTGCAGGATCCCAACCAGCTGATCCGAGCCAGTGCCCTCCGGGTCCTCTCTAGCATCCGTGTACCTATCATTGTGCCCATCATGATGCTAGCCATCAAGGAGGCAGCATCAGATATGTCCCCGTACGTGCGCAAGACAGCAGCTCATGCCATCCCCAAGCTGTACAGGTAAAGCACGTCTTTTCTGTCTTTCAATCCCAGATACAGCTTTAACAACAGAAGAAAAATCCCCGCAATTAAACTAAGGAGATATGCTCCAAGAGCATGCAAAAGCTACTGCTTCAGGCTATAAATGTGAGAATCCCTTAGCCAGTGTGGCCCTGCTGACCAATGAGTTCTGGGAATTGTAGTCCAAATAGTGTTTTTCCCCCAAAACTGCATCTAGTCCAGCATCCTCCTTCCCACCGTAGTCAACCAGATCCCCATGAAAAATCCACAAACAAGATGGGAGCCCTTACATATATTGGTCTCTCAGCATCTGGTATTTGTGGCCCACAATTAACCATGGAGGCTTGTTAAGTGAGCAGAAGCCAACTTTCTCTGGCTTTACTTACAGTGCAATGCAGTCCCTTCAAAGCTTCAGTGAGTTCAGGCTTTTGAAATTATTTTGATGTCTATTGATTATTGTGCTGATTTTAATGGTTTTGATTTAAATTGGTTTTTAATGGCAGCTAAAACAAGTTGATTATCTGGTGTGTGTTTTTTAGAGCAAATGCAGAAGGAAAATGTAATAAACGTATATTGCTATCTCTAGTCCTGGAAATAGCACATGGCCATCAAGACTAGCTGCTGCTGATAGTTTCGTCTCCATAAATTTGCATGATCCTCTTTTGAATTGGCCAGTTGGAGACAGTCACAGCATCTTATGATACCAAATCCCATAGATTAAATATATGCCCTGGGAAAAGGTATCTTTATCCTTTTGCCTTTCCTGAATCTCCCACCAGTGCTGCCACCTGAGTTGTGATATTGTATAGGATGAATAAAATATTCTCCCAAACCACTTTCTCTACACCACGCACAGTTCTAAGTTAAATTAGATATAAGCTTAGACATTTGGTTTCACTGTGAGAGTTAAGTGCTCAGGAAAGATGTAGCATTTCTGCAAACAAGCAGGTGGTTGAGCTGGGAATCAAATGTAGATGTGTATTCTGATTGTGCAATCAAAATTTTATTCTAATACTTGCTTTCAGCACTGATACTATGTTATAAACAGAGACTGATTTCAATCCCCTGTTTGCCAGTCATCGTGTTTGGCCGATTAAATGAATTGTTTTCATTTTAATCTTGCCTTCCCAGGAGTTTAGGGAGTCATACCTGTGTATTCCTTCCCTCTATTTTAACATTCCAAACACCTCTGTTAGGCTGAAAGCTAGTGAATAGGCTAGCAAGCTTTGTGACTAAATGGGGATTTCAACCTGCATCTCCCTGCTGCTAATCTGATGCTCTAACCACTATATCATACAACCCTCTTGAGAGGGTTGAAGAATCTTGGCTTCCCCCAAGCAAGAACTATGCCAATGGAAAGCACTGTTTTACTGTAAAGACAAGACACCTCTGAGAGCAGAGGTTTCTGGTACATTTACTAAGCTAAAACATGTCCTTGAGAGATAGTGGCTCCCCATCAGCTCCCCAGCCAGATGGTTCCCACTGATATGGGAAAGGGGATAAGCTAAGGCTAGAATGCCCTGTGAGCTATGAAGAAGCCAGCAGGAGTTTTGGCTTTGTATGAGACTTGGTGGCAGCTGGCAGCTCCTGTCTTTTTGTTAAACAATTTTGGATTCTGTCTTGGAAATAGAACTTTAAAAAAAAATGCTTCCTTGTTTTGTAAAACAGGGGTTTCGTCAGGGCTTCTTGCTGGTTGACATTATGGTAAAGGGGAAGAACAGTTTGGAGCCTACTTATAACAGGGATATCTCTTTATTTTGGTATGGCTGTATATGCGCTTGGGATGGGAGGACTTCTGAACCATTAGAAAATGTACATAACAAGGATGTGCAACTTTGGTGGGACTGTTGGCCAGTTTGGCCCATCAGTGACCCACAGCAGGCTGTGTACCCTCCACAAAAATGTGGATTTTTGCTTTCCTTCCAAACCAGAAATGGCTGGAAATTCACTTCTGGTTTGGGAGGGAACCCGCCAACTAAAGCAAGACCCTGTGCGTCATAGGGAGAATGATTTCTGCTGGAGGCTTCTAGAAACAGCAGTTTTCAGTTTTGACCACAAAAATTGAGCTGGGTAAATTGAGGTCCAAGGGCTAGGGACAACATAAGTCCTACTTCTGTTCTTCAAGGAAAACAAATGGTAAAAATATTTCCCACTCTCCCTGCTGAGTATCTTCAGGATGAAAACATGGGCAGAGGTGATCTTCCAGCCAAAGTAAAGGGAAGAGTCCATGATCCTGCCTCTTTTTGGTATGCTCCCTCCACCACTACCTCTGCATGTGGTTGTCATAGAGGAGGATAGAAAACTGATGGCCCTTTGAACTATTATTTTCATTGTCACGACTATGTAGGACAGGGTGGGAAGTTGTCAAGGTTAGGGGGCACCATTCCCCATCCTGCCTGACTTGTAGGGCTGTACTTCTCAGAAAATGTCTAGGTTACTTCATCTTGGAAAACAAAGCATTTTCTGGACCCAAAACAGTATAGGGGCCAAAAATATAGCAAAATTGGCCCTCATCCCCCTACAGGATGTTTGGGGGCCAAAAGAGTTTGGCCATGTCCTGAGTGCCACAGAAGTGACCCTGGAGACACTACATGCCATTGATGTAGGGATTTATACTAGAGATTCTGTTCCCACAATCTCATATCTTCAACTCCCATAATCTCCAGCTCACCTCCCTGCCTGGTAAGGAATGATGTGAATTATAGCCCAGCAATGTCTAAAAGTCTATACATTGCACATCCCTGGCTTAGAGGCTCTTCTAGGGAAGAACATGTTTATCTGTATCCAACAAAAATAGAAAAGTTGCATGGAACTGCTAATTCTACTCCATCACAATCAAGTCCAGCACCACCTGCTTACTAAAATATATAATGACATTATCCACATCATGATTTTGCTTCTCTCTGCAGTCTTGACTCAGACCAGAAGGACCAGTTAATAGAGGTCATTGAGAAGCTGCTAGCAGATAAGACTACTGTGAGTATAATTTGTTTCTCTGAGAAGTTCTGGAATAGAGACATAATATTAAAAAAAAAATCTCTTAAAAGGGTCTTGTGACAACTTAAAGTCTAAAGATATATTATGGCACCACCTTTTGATGTCATCAGCTTTTATTTTTATCAAATATGTAATTCTAGTGCGCAGAACTTCATGTCATAGTAAATCTATAAATCTTTAAGGTTTCACAACTGAAAAATCTTTTGTGAGTTTTGGCATAACAGTGCAAATGTCCCAGGCAGTATTGTAAAAGATGTTGCTATTTGCTTATTATCCTATTTAGTGTGAATTGATATCAGCTTGGCTGCCATATTTCTTTATTTCTCAGTTGTCCAGAGAATAGCTGTTGAAATAGTGGCCCATTCTAGATCTTGGTGAACATTGCAGGGACCTTAATTTGGAGGTGGGCAACATTTGGGCTTCCACATACTCCTGGACTGCAGTGCCTATCTTGTCCCACCATTATCTGTGCTGCTCAGACCAATGGGTGTTGCTGTCCAACAAGACCTGGAGAGCCACATGTTGCTCATCTTTGCCTTATTTCCTGAACCATATCCTTCCCCCCTTTCATTTCTTGTCTTTTTCTCTAGCTGGTGGCTGGCAGTGTAGTGATGGCCTTTGAGGAAGTCTGTCCAGAACGCATTGATCTCATCCATAAGAATTACCGCAAGCTATGCAATCTGTTGATTGATGTGGAGGAGTGGGGCCAAGTGGTGATCATCAACATGCTGACACGCTATGCCCGCACCCAGTTCCTCAGCCCCAACCAAAACGTGAGTGAAGGAGGAGTTTGTAGAACAGGGGATGCAACTTATAGACCCAGGGTCAAATGCCATCAGCATGATATCCAGTGGTCCTCTGATTTGAAACACCTTTCAGAGTAATTTAGGATTCTGCTGGAGTCATAGGCCATGGCAGGGGTGGGGAGCAGGCAGCAAATCCACTGTTGGCTTCAGCCCTAGCTGATAGATTACAACAAGAGAATGCAGCCCTCAACAGAAAAAAGGTTGTCCACCCATTAAAGAGCTGATTTTGAAAAGTTACATTTGAGAAGAATGAGTATATGAAACATCGAAGCCATCCATCAATGACCAGAATGATGGCTCAGGGACCCAGGGAATCATCCAACCATGGGTTACCTATAGACAGCTTTAGCACACCATTTTATTCATCCTTATTTGAAGTCACTTCCCAAGTTCTGCTCTCAAGTGTGCCTGGGGCTGGGGGAAGCTTCCCTTAAACCACGTGTGGGAATTGTCTGAGCCCCCAGATGTGTTGGACTGCCACTCCCAACACTCTTCACTTTTAGCTATGCTGGCAAGGGCTGATGGGTCTCATGGTCCAAAAGTATCTAGAAGGTATCATAATTGCCTATATAAAGATAAACTATAGGTTGGGGGCCATGAAGGGGATCTCCGTGCTGTGCGCCAGTCAGTACCTCGAGCAAGAGGGATGGATGGAATAAACTGGTGGTGAGGTGAAGGAGAGGTTACATGCTAAATGTGAAAGAAAGGAAGAAAAAGTGATAGAAGTAAGAATATGCTGACAAAGAGGAGGAAGAAAACATGATAGCACAAAAAAACCTCCAGCGAAAACCTCTGGATCGACAGATTCTGCCTGAAATGAACCATGTTTCTCCAGAGGTAATGTCTTGACCTATCTAATTTCCTATGGAACTCCTTGTTGCAAGGAAATCAGTGTGACAAAGAATTTACCCACTTTCAAAGGAGAATTTAGTATAAGTATAAAGTTATTGTCATCTGACAGTTTCAAACGCTGCCTTGAGCTGCTGCAGTTTTTTGCTTGGATCCATCACTGTGTTATTTTCTGACTGGTGCTGATCCCTTAGTGTCAAATGTTTGAAAAGATCTCTGAGCATCCATTGTGAGGTCCAAAACACCCACATGTCTCTTTTGGTGCTCCTAAGTAGTTCATCATGCTATAGTGGTTTTAGCATTGGACTACAATTCTGGAGATCAGGGTTCAAATCTTCGTTCAGCCATGGAAACCCATAGGATGACCTTGGGCGAGTCACATTTTCTTATCATCAGAGGACAGCAAAGTCAAACCCCCTCTGAACAAATTTGGCCAATAACGCCCTGTGATCGGTTTTCCTTAGGGACATCGTAAGCTGTAAATGTCTTGAAGGCACACAACAACAAATAGTGCATGGCCATGTCTATTTTTTCTTAATATACTTGGGTGGGAATCTTATGGCCCACCAAGATGTTTTTGGATTGGAAATCCAGCCCCAGCCAACATAGCCTATAGTGAGAGATGCTGGTGCTCGTAGTCCCAACAACATGTGGAGGGCTACATGGTTCCAAACTCTAGGAATATGATGAGTTAAGAAAATAATTATAAAAAAGCTGTGCATGTGTGACTGGTAGGCTGAAGGGAACAGAGACCCTTCGAAGAGCTGAATGATCTATACTTTGTGCCTCCCATTTTCCTCTTGTGCCTAACAGGAATCTCTCCTGGAAGAGAGTGCAGAGAAAGCCTTTTATGGATCTGAAGAGGAAGACTCCAAGGATGACAAGGCAGAACCAGCATCCTTGGTGAAACGCAAGCCTTACGTCATGGACCCTGATCACCGCCTGCTCTTGCGCAACACCAAACCCTTGCTGCAGAGCCGTAATGCTGCTGTGAGCCTTTCTTTGCCCAAAGAAAGATTGATGTGGGGGGATGCTTCTTGCCTTCAGTGTAATCTAGCTTCCCCTGTTCTTCTGGCACATATCCACACAGAACAGCAATAGCTGCTGTCTGCTTCCACTTGAACTTCCATGGCTTTGTCCCATGGAATTGTGGAGTTTGTAGTTCTTCAGGTCCTTAGGATTCTCTACCAGAGAGCTCTAGTTCCCTAAACAATGCAGCATTATTAGAGTTCTCTAGTAGAAAATTCTAAGCTGCTTGCTGACCAGACAGCATTTTCAAGGATTTCATAGGATGTAGCCATGGCAGTTAACATGATATCACAGTGCTATAACAGAGGTAGATACATCTCTGTCATTGATATGGGTGCAGATAGGATGTACATGGCAAGACTCATCTTATTGCAAAGAGGGGAAAAAATCCAGAAGGATTCACATGAACACCAGAAAGAGCCCTGCCATTACACAAAGTGAAGCTGCTGCCTCTCCTGCTGCTGTTGTTGTTTTTACTTATGTATAGTGGTACATGTGACAGTAGACATTAACAACAATAAAATGAAAAAAATCAGGGAACAGGAACAACAACAAAAAACAGAGGAGAAAAATTTTGCACCACTGCTCAATTTATCAATATGCGCAATAAGCAAAAAAGAAAGAAAGAGAGAAAAGGAATCTCTCTGTTAGATGGGACCTGTTTATTTCAGATTCTATTTATTTATCCAATTCAAGTTATCCATCATCCACAAACTACAAAGCATCTTCAGAATTTGGCCTGAGACTCCAGAGGTCCTAAAGAACATTGTGGTATACAGTGCACTCACCCTATATGTAGGGTTCCTGGAACAGAACAATGTGAGCATTATGTCCCATTGTACTTAGTGGATGCAGAAGGCATATATCTTTGAACATGCCTGTAGCATCCATTGGCTGTAATGGGAGGCAGTGCTTTGCATGACCTCTCATTCATGCATGCAAAGGTTGCACCAGAAGAGGGCTCACTGTATTACATTAAAAGAGACCCTGTTTTCAAGAAACCTGGCCTATCATCTACATGACATTGAGAGAAGAAATCATCTTGCTCCCTTCTTAAGTCAGAAAAATGTCTTGAGCAACCTAAGCCTGAGGAATGCTACTGTTTTGCCTATAGCTCCAGAATCCCCCACTAATAGTCCTATTATCTGGGGGATATTGAGAGTTCCAATCTAAAGAAGTAATGTTTTCAAATTCTGTCCCTGATGAATGCATTTCTTCTTGTTGTTTTGGCCATCTTCTGGATGGATATATATTTATTATTTATTTGTATCCCGCCTCTCCATATGGATCAACCATGCTAATATGATCCCCAACAAGCTGGGTACTCATTTCACCGACCTGCGGAAGGGTGGAAGGCTGAGTCAACCTTGGAACCCAGCAGGATCGAACTCACAACCTTGTGATGCACCCCTCCGTTCCAGATCTCTGGGCACCTTCAGCTTCCTAGCATGTCTGACCTGTTCTTCCCATGATATTGGATCATATTAGCATGGTTGATGCAGCAAGCAGGATAAATGTCCTCCCTCTCTATAAACCTGTCCTGTTCTCTTTTTAACAACACCTCATGACACCAGTCCTTCCACTTTCCCCTTCTCTCTGCAGGTTGTGATGTCTGTTGCTCAGCTTTATTTCCACCTTGCCCCAAAAGCTGAAGTTGGAGTCATTGCTAAGGCTCTAGTGCGTCTCCTCAGAAGCCACAGGTCTGCAAATATCTCTCTCAATACTAAAATATCTTTATTTTTCTTGATATTAAGAACTCTGCTACCAAAACAGCAAAGCTTGGTAATTCTGTCAGCATATAGATGACGGGCTAATCTCTTAACTATCTTCTACTGTATTTGTCTGGGGGTCTCTTTTTGAAAAAGATGTGCAAGCTGCAACAAAACATTGAAGTGTGGAGAGCTCTTGTTCAGGGTTCTAGGGGGTTATGCCTTTTTCCAGGATACTCTGTTCCCTTCATTATTATATTGTAAATATCCTGTACAGAACTAAGCTGTTTTGCAGGCAGGAAGCTGTACTTTTGAGCATCTGTCAAAAACTTTTTCATTGCTATATATACTGGCAGCGAATTTGAAGACATTCCTTGCTCATTGATAATTGTTCCTTTTTCTTATGGCAGTGAGGTGCAGTATGTGGTGCTTCAGAATGTGGCTACCATGTCTATTAAGCGTAGGGTGAGTGCCTGTCTATCTCTCCCCCACTTTTTTTTCCAAAGGGGAAGTCTTCACACAAGCACAAATGTGTGGGTTTGAGAGATGTGAGTTCCAAGTCTGTGGACGGCTGCTGTGCTACAGCTATGAACCACTGCAGGTTCAGCCTGTGCTTCCTTTGTACCAATGCTGGAGCAATCCGTTACCTTGAAAATAAACCTTTGGTGCCCTCTGTACACCCAGAGCTCCCTGGGGGAGGCTGATCCTGTTGCTTCTGTCTCTGCAGGGCATGTTTGAACCTTACCTGAAAAGCTTCTACATCAGATCAACTGACCCCACCCAGATCAAGATCCTCAAGGTGTGTCGGATATTCAAACATCCTGGTACATGGTTTGCAGGCCACATCAATGTTACTGGGAGGGCTCACTATTTTGCCACCTGTGCCTGTTCCGCACAGTGCTCCCCTCAGGCTTGTGGCTCCATACGAAAAGGGAGCAAGCTTTGGCTTCCTTACTTTCCATTCTTAGCAGCATCTGTCAGGGCCAGCCCTACCATTGGGCAAAATGAAGCAATCACTTTGGGCAACAGATACGAGGGGTGACTGTGACATTCCTCCAACTATTCCTCCTGAGCACCCTGATCATTCTCTTTGGGAAGACACGCTGTTCTACACCTGCTAAACTGATCTTCTGCCTTCAGGTGTCAATTACCAATACTGAAGTAAACTTCAGTCCAGTTAGCTTCTGTATGCAAAAGAGAAAGGGGCAGAGTTCTGTCCTTTGCTTTAGGCAGAAAATTGCCTGGGGCTGGTCCCAGCAACTCCTGTTGCATGCATGAAGCTAGATTTCACATTGGCTATTAACAGCAACTCCTTCTCCCTTCCTTCCTGCCAGCTGGAAGTTCTGACCAACCTTGCAAACGAAACCAACATTTCTACCATCCTGCGTGAGTTCCAGGTATGGCACAATCAGTGGGCAGAATGCAGGTCTTAGTACTAGGGTGGGAGGGCATGCAATATGCCAATGCTAGGACTGTGTCTTTGGCTGGCTGGCTTACTAACACCTACAGTGCAGAAGCATACTCCCTAAGCCAGGGCGATGCTAAATCCCTTGCCTGCAAAACAGTATAAAGTTTTTAAAGAAAAGATTTTTTAGCAGTGTAGATTAGACTCAGTCAAGATAGAGCATTTCAAATGATTTAAAGCTATTTGCCGCCAGTGTCCAGCAAATTAGACACTGATCCAGCTAATCAGGCTGCTTCGGAGATTGTATTTGGTCTGGCCTGACTAAACAGCTTCTTCAGAACAAGCAGGTTGAAAATAAGGCTATGGGGTTATACCCATATCTGATAGGATTGTTGTAAAATACAAAGATTTTGGAAGGAAATAATACAAGTAATAAATAGAATAATTGTAAGAGATTGGAACTGAATAAAAAAAGATGTTTAACCCTAAATGTTAAAAATTTAGGATTAAATGAGGAGGAGAAATATTGAATAAAACAGTTATTAAAAGTGGCACAAGCACTGATTACTTACGGTTGGAAGAAAGAAAGATAGGACCTTAGCAAATGGAAGTATTACATGCCTGAATATATGATGTCTGATTATTTACTGGAAAAAAGAGGGATTTATATGGAGCAACTGAAGGAAGAGGCTTGGGTTAGAAATTGATTGAAGAGTATTGATTGAGAGTATAAAAGACAGAGAGGGGTACAAGGATGTGCATAAGTCTATTAAAGATGTACTCCACATGAAAGATAAAGGAGATTTAGAATTAATAATAAGAAATTGTTACTTCAGAGGGGAAGCAGGAAGGAGGGGATAGTATTAAACCAAAAAAGGAAATAATTAAATTAAATTAAATTAAATTAAATTAAAGGCAACTTAAATAATGGATTATATTATAGAATATACTAGTGGATATGTTGAAATTGTTGTAATACCATTGTAACAGTTGTTAATAGATGAAGTAAAAACATACATATTTATAAAAGAAGGAATAAAGCTAATTGAAAGAAGATCTGGGAGGTGAATGCAAGGATTTTATGTTTTTATATGCAAGGGGAGACAGTTCAGTTTCATTATATGGATATCCTCTATATAAAGTTTGAGGACAGGAGTATGGTATATAGAAGGAGAAAATATTGGAGTTGCCCAAGCAGTATCCTGATTGTTCTGATCTCAATATTTATTTTAAAACCATTAAGGATGGCCTTCAATTTTCTTGTCTGAGAACAGTATGGAGCTCTTTCTCGCTCCCTCTCTCTGTCTGAGTGTGCGTGTGTGTGTGTGTGTGTGAGAGAGAGAGAGAGAGAGAGAACACAGCCAGACTGATTGAAAGGGCCCAGATTTTGTTCCTGTTCTTTCCAATTTTATATTGAGTTAAAGTAAACTGACCTTGGGAGCTGGTATAAATGCCTATGATGGTACTGGGAGCTCACAGAAAATATTGTGGAATAAGCAAAATATGTATGGATTCCCAAAATAAAATCAGAAAGAATAGGAACAAAATCTGTGACCCTCTTGGTCTTTTTAACCAGTCTGGATGTGCCTAGAGAAGGAAAGAGACAAATATTTACATAGCACTTTAGAATTTGATATGCCTGGACTGAGCTTGGAACCTTTGTGACAGAGCATGTGCTGTGCCACTAAGCTGTGGTCCTTTTCCGATGGTTATGGTGTTTGTGGGCAGCAGTTTGTAATCCCAAGTGGCACAAATGCAACCCCATGCTCCTTGCTTCTTGTTCATGAGCATTCCAGGAAAGTTACTTGTGGCTTTTTTCCCCACAGACCTATATCCGGAGCATGGATAAAGATTTTGTGGCAGCCACCATTCAGGCCATTGGTCGTTGTGCCACCAATATTGGCAAAGTGCGTGACACGTGCCTCAATGGCCTTGTCCAGCTGCTATCCAACAGAGATGGTAAGAGCCTGGATTGGGGTGCATTAGTGCAGCGCAGTAAGGAAATGAGGGGGAATGAGGCAGAGATGAGCTAGTTTGGAATAGATAAGAATATGTCTATTGTGGAAAAGAGACACACAGTTGTCCCTCCACGGTTGCTGAGGTTGGGGTGCAGGACCCCTGTGCAAGTGGAAGAACCACGAATATCTCTACCCCCGCAACTATATTTAACACACACTAGGAAAATACCCTCCCACCACAGATTCAAATGTACATTGCACTATGCACTAAAATCAGTGGTGGGGAGCATACTAGCCACCTGGTTCTGTCTTTGAGGTGATGGGCTCCTTCACAAGGCAGAAGTGGGCAGCTGGCAAGGCTTGCCTCCACCTCAGCTGCTGCCCTATGCCATTTTTAATAGGAGCCTTGCTTTACATTCACAGTCTCTCTCACTTTTCTCTCAGTGTTGCAAGGCTTCCAGAGAGACTGCAGACATGAGGTGAGACTTTTAAGTTCCTATTAAAAATAGTGTAGGGCAGCAGAGGCAGCAGCAAATAATTCATGGATAGTCAAATCCGCAAGTGTAAAACCTGTGGGTGTGGAAGGCTGACTGTAGTGGAAAAGTTTGAAGTGTAGGGGCTCATCGTGACAGCTGTCATGGCCTTGCCTCCAAAGAGAGTCTTAAATGCAGTCAGCTGTGTTTGTCAATACCAGCAATCCAGTTTTTGCCTGCACTGAGAGCAAGTCTTCAATAAAGTTAATGGCTCTTAATTGCTCATTCAAGATCAAGTCTCCCCCAAACACTTCACTTCCCAGTGTATTATTACTGGATAAATTAATTTTTCCCACAACCTCAAGCTACTATGAGGTTTGCAGGTAAGCTCAAAGGGAAGAGAGAAACCTGAGAGTGGTGATGACAGATGTCAGCTCGCTGATCAAAAAGTGATCAATATGACAACTTGCAAGCCTTGGTTCCAGTAGAATCACCAGGGACAGGGAATCAGAGGATTGACTATTATTGCGTATATTCTTATGCTTTTTCCTTCTGACCCTCTCACTTAGAGCTTGTTGTGGCTGAGTCTGTGGTTGTCATTAAGAAGCTCCTGCAGATGCAACCTTCGCAACATAGTGAGATCATCAAACATATGGCGAAGCTGACTGACAACATCCAGGTAGGAGCATGAACTGGGAAGGAGTTGACAGAAGGCCCTCTTTGCCTGTCTGCCAGTGGGACTGATAGAGAAAAGGAGGAGATGGTCTGGGAGTCTGAGAGATGCAGAGCTCCTTGTGTTGCAGGTACCAATGGCCCGGGCTAGCATCCTATGGCTAATTGGTGAGTACTGCGAGCACGTGCCCAAGATTGCCCCAGATGTGCTGCGTAAGATGGCCAAGTCCTTCACTGCTGAGGAGGACATTGTGAAGCTGCAAGTCATCAACTTGGCTGCCAAGCTTTATCTTACTAACTCTAAGCAGGTAAGGTCCTCTATGTTTGCTGCAATTTCTCAGGTGTATTTTCTGGTGAGGTTCTTTGTGTGATGCCAAGGATACCTATTTGAGATCCCTTATTGTATTGTAACTGTTCTTCTGCACTCAAGTATTCAAAAAAAAGTAGGTGTATGGATTTCTCCACCTTTTCACTCCATATTTGCATTGAGGTGGAGAAATATGTTTTGTTCGGCTTTGATAACCTTCCTCTTCAGGGCTCAAAATGAAAACTTTATTTTATGTATTAGCTAGCGCTAGTCAGTTTGCTACTGTGCTTCTGAGATTTTCTAGGAGTCTGGAATGAAAACTTCTAAAGACTTCTAAAGGAGGTTTCACCTTTGGAACTGGGAGGAAGAACTTGGTAACACTACTTGTTTGGACTAGAATGGCCATGCTGCCTGGAGAATCTTGGGGCTTGTAGTCCAAACAAGTAATTTTTCCAAGCTAAAGAGAAGGGTGGGAAATAAAATGCTGAAGATAACACTAGATGGCTGGTCTAATTTTGGTTTTTTACGTGCATAGTTTCTAATGTGTTTGGGTATTTTTTAAATATTTTGAGTCACTTTGAAGATGCCAGGAGGATTATAGATTTGTTAAATGCACAAATAAAAAACACAGCAAACTGTGGTTTAACTGTGAACTGGTGTGTATTTGGGGTGGAGGATGTGCCTTATAAGTTTCTTTAACTTCCCTAGAACAGGGTTATGGAATCTTTGGTCCTCAATGTTATTGCCTACAACTCCCTTATCACTGGCCATGTTAGATGGGCCAGATGAAAATTGTAGGCGATGGATGGATGGATGGATGGATGGATGGATGGATGGATGGAGATAGACAGGTAGATGTAAGTGTGTGTGTGTGTGTGTATACACAGACACACACATATATACATACATGCACATATCTACTTATGTATGTATGTATATCGCTGGCCCTGCCCTAGAAGAAGAGTGGTTTGTTTTTCCTTTTTTCATAAGAAATAATCAGGGTTTGTTACTGGTGTATCCAACTCTTAACCAGCTCACAATTGTTGTTTTTGCTGCATGGGTATTGTCTGTCACAGAGCAAGCTGCTGACCCAGTACGTGCTGAACCTTGCCAAATATGACCAGAACTATGACATCCGGGATCGTGCTCGCTTTATCAGACAGCTCATTGTGCCCACTGAAAAGAGTGGTGCCCTCAGCAAGTATGCCAAGAAGCTCTTCTTGGCACAGAAACCAGCCCCCATCTTGGAGTCTTCTTTCAAAGGTAGGGAGGGTACAATATTTAACTGAGCTGCAGAGGGCCTTTTGGGGGAAGTAGAGATAAGTCATAACAATGATGCTGGTTTTGTGTTGTATCCTAGCTGTCTCTGTGCTGGAAAGCCATTGATTACTGATTTTTCCTTCTAGACCGTGACCATTTCCAACTGGGCTCTCTGTCACACCTCCTCAATGCTAAGGCTGTTGGCTATCAGGAGCTTCCCGACTGGCCCAGTGAAGCTCCAGACCCATCTGTGCGCAATGTGGAGGTATTAGTTAATCTTCTGTCTACAGATGGTGGAAAATGGGTGCCTCAAAGGCCAATGTTGCTACAGGACGTTGTGGAAATATGGCCTAGAGTGTCCTTGCCAAAGTTTGGAGAGTTAACATTTTAAATTACTTTTGAAAATATTTATTATAGTATTTGGCAGGTGACTGGTCTCTGTGCTTTTACTTGATTTTTTTCCTTCCTTTTTATTTTATTAAGTTATTAATAATATGACAAAGTGGCATAATGTAACTATTTTTTTAACAAGAAACTCACCAGGCATTGCATATTATTTTCCCCTCAGAATAAGATTTTCAAGGTTTATATGAAAGCTTTGGTTCATAGGTTTGCAGCATGAGAAAATAACAATAAATTTACCATTCAACTTGGTTGCTTTTCCTTGTAAAGTGTTTAAAAAGTAGCTTGTTGACCATTGCTTTTGATTACATTAAAACAACACTTAGGATTGGTAAGAGGATGGAATGAATTTGAAATATTCCTGTTAAACTGGATCTAATATGTACTTCAAATACAACTTTTGGAAATAACTAAAAAATGTTGCTTGTTACGGCGGTCAAATTGAAGTTCATTTCCATCCATTACGTACCTTTTGATGTAACTCCATTACACCTTCTTTACTGATGGAAAAAAAAAAACTCCTCATAAGAACCATGTTAGTTGTAACCTGTTATGTCCCAACACTGATTGTTGAGTGGTTGCCCAGACACTGGTCCAAACAACTGTTGCTTTCATTATGATACTTCATTGTAATACAGTCCTCCTCTACATTTGTGGGTTTGACCTTTGCAAATTTGATTGTTTATGAGGTGCCAGCATGCCTTATCCTCCCATTCTCCTCTCCACCATTCCCTTGCTTTTTGCCAGGCACAGAGAAGGAAGGCAAGCAACTTGGACAAAAGGCAAGGAAATTGGGGAGGGAGACCTGCAGTTTCCTTTTCTCTTCTGGGCTCCCCCCTCCTATTCCTTTGCCTCTGGCCCTGGCGCTGAGAACTTGTGCCAAGGCAGAAGGCCATGGAAGGTGGGAGAAGGCTCACATTCCCCACTCCCATTCTCTTGCCTCAGACCCCCAGTGAGCAAAAGGCAAAAGAATGGGAGGGAGATCACAGGGGCGGGAGTTATCCGGGGGGGGTTACTTTCTCAAGGGTTTTGTGCCCCAGACACTCACAAAAGTGGAGGGGCCACTGTATTCATTGGGCTGTTTTCTTAATTTGTTGAGACTTCTACACATTACTGTTTGTTTGTCTCCTAGGAAGAGTTAACTGTCCCTGTGGAAAGCCATATTGGGCTGCTAGGCGAACCAATAGAGGTTGCGTTTGTGGGTGCAGTGGTGCTTTCCCGCTGTTGTCCTCATTGCACTTCAGTCCCCTGCCCACCCCTGTACCTCCCCCATTTTCTTCCTGCACTGTGTGGCTCTAAGTTTGATGTTGGTGTGTGTGCTGATTAAGGCTGCAATTTTTCACGGATTGATTGGTTAGGCATGCTGTTTAAAAAGGCTTTTGATTAACCAAAAACTTGGCTTCATTTATTCTGGCAAAAGGTCTTTATTTCACATATATATGTATTAGTAATGTGCAAATTGCATGTGGCAAATACTATAATTGAATGTTTCCCTTCTCTGACTTGTGGAAATACAGAGCGCCCTCTGCTGACACAACCTCCACAGACACAAATGTGAAGTCGCATAAAGTCTCATGTCCAGTTATCATCAATGAATGCATCTGACATGCGTCCATGCTGGTGCATGGTGTTCTCAAGTTGTGTCCATTGATGATGATGGGATGGAGTATTTGTATTTTTTTGTCTTATGCAAAGGTTCTTGGAACAGAACCATGAAAGGGACACTGCATCTCTCCTAACATGGCAGTGTTCCTACAACATATGCATGCATCATCTAAAAACAAAGTTGTGCTTTTGCTGTGGGACTTGTTCTTTTGCCTGTGCAAATCTAACTGGCTGTGTGAGTTTGATTCCCTAACTTTTAGCCACTGAAATGTCTTTATTTTGGCAATACCATTAGTGGTAACTAGGTGCTTTTGCCTCTCCACCCCTGGCCTTGTGGATTTGAAATAATACCATAGTATACTGATGTGACATCCAAGGTGGTTATGAGTAGAGTGTCAGTCTAGAATGAAGAAACTGGTGTTCCTGTCCTTTTTTAGCTATGAAGCTTAGTATAGTGACCTTGGAAAGGGTCTCTGAGATAAGTATATCTTGATGCTGACGAGGCAGGCCATGCATGCCGCCTTTAAATTGCTGGAGGAAAGATAAGCTTGGACTCTCTGCTCCAGCTTTCAGTTCATAAAAGCATCAAGTAGCAACTAGTGGGGAAAACGCATGCCTGGCCCCCAGACATCAACCACCAAAGTGTATACAGTCCTCTATCTACATTCACAAGTTTGGCCTTCACGAACTTGATTATTCACAAGGTGCCCGCCTGCCCCCCCCCACATTCTCCTCCTCCCTTTCGCCTGGTTTTTGCCTGGGTGTGTGTCTTCCTCCCACGGATGTGGGCAAAAGGCAAGCAAACGGCAGGGGGCAGCCCCACACACGTGTCTTCTCCAGTCGTGTTGCTGCCCTCTCCTTTTTGTTAGCCAATTGCCCGCATGCCTGAGACCGTGGCACCTGCGCAAAACACAAGCAAAGCAGGGACAGTGGAAAATGCACATAATGTGCTCTCCAGGCGTATGGCTGCCCACTCCCATTGACTTGCCTATTGCCCAGATGAAATGCAAGTGAATAGGGGAGGCGCACACGTACGGTGTCTCTAGGCGTGTGGCTGGCCCCTCCTATTAGCTTGTGTATTGCCTGGGCATCCAGAAAGAGAGCAGTGCACTCAGGGAAAATGCAAGTGAATTGGGGGGGAGGTTGGAAAGGAATGGGAGGGAGTGTTAATTTGGGTGGGTGGATGTTGTTTGCGTTTTTTTGACCTTCACAAGGGTTCTATGCCTCAAATCTCACAAAAGTCAAGGGGCCACTGTGTATAGTTTTGATTTGGTATAAGGCAGTTTCCCATATAGCCTCTGCTAGAATGGCTGTGACTGTTGTTCAGGAGTCCTGGCATGCAGTCATGAGCACGGGATCACTAGGAACAGACATGTGGTCTTTGGTGGCACAGCATCTTGACTCATCTTGGCTCACCCTTCTGAAGGGTGCTCTATATAAAGTTAGGTCCCTATGCAGATACCAATTTCTGTGTTAGAACACACCACATGCCATCTGAAAGCCTAATGCACAATGAAATACAAGCCCATCTGTTCCACCGCCTCCCATGTGCACATGATGTAAACCTGCCACCTGTTGCTGCAAACCAGACAGTTCACAGGTTACGATGTGCCATTCCAGATTGATTTAATTAATTATTTTTATGCCATACAGAACAGGTAGCTGTACAGGAAATCTCCTAAGTGTGAAGCAGCTCTCAGTTTGCCTTACCTGGGCTATTCTTTCCTTCTCTCCCTCTCTGGTCTGTCTCCTTCACATATAGGATGTTATATACACTTGCTGACTCCTTTGCAGTGAAATGTATGACTCTTGTTTTGCTCTGGCCAGGTCCCGGAATGGACCAAGTGCACCAGCCGTGAGAAGAGGAAAGAGAAAGTGGAGAAACCATTCTATTCTGATTCAGAAGGAGAGTCCGGAGCAACAGAATCTGCTGATAGTGGTGAGAGATGGTGGTGGGACTGTAACTTGTCCACCTGCTTTGCATGCAGAAGGTTTTGGGTTTGGTCTCTGGCATTTCTAATAAGTTTGGGTAGAAAGTGTTGGGGAAGAGTCCAAAGTGATGCTGGCAGTCAGAACATGCAATGCTGGGGCAGCTGGACAAGTAACTTGACCTAGTCTAAGGAGTCTTTTTGTGTCCCTAGCAGCTTGTGATGGTGGAGTGTCAGACATGTAGAAACACTGGAGGGTACTGTTCCCCCAGCCAATGCAGGCTTCCCCTGAACATCCTCCGCAGCCCAGTTTCTGTGCTTTGACTGCCTGTGAGAATGAATGGGGTAATTGTAACCAATGGCTCTAGTGTGCAAGAAGTCTCGAATCCTGACAAAACCTGGCAGAATCTTCTATATCAGGTTTTTTTCTAAAGATCTAAAACCCAAAAGTAGTTCTACTGCAACATCCTGCAGTATCTACTGAAAAATTAGCAACTTACAGCCTTCCAGATATTCTTGGATGTTGTTGGATCCTACCTCCTTAGAGAAAATAGCCAAAGGATGATGGGAGTTACAATCTAACAATATAGCAAGGTTACCTCTTGGTGAGGCGTCAGGTCTAATAGGATGTGAAGATCTTTCAAGCAACATCACGAGGACTTCTTCTGGGGTCTCCCTACCTCACCGCCACTCAATATCATGGAATACCACACCCAAAGTAGTCAGCCTGGCGTACTTTCTCCTTGATTTCAGGCTTCAGTTCAAAGGAATTCTTTGTAACAGAAGCTTTTAATTTGCATTTTTAAATTCTATTTTGTGATATATTTTCTGTTTTGACTTCTTGTTGGTTATTGTTCTGAATCTTTTTGGGAGGTGTGGGTGTCGTGTGTAAGCTGCCATGTGAACTTTTCATTAATATTCAAAGGTAATTATAAATCAGTAAATGAAATACAGTTGAGAGGGAAGGAAGCACTGGTACAGCCTTGTGTGTGCGTGCGTGTGTGTGTGTGTGTGTTGCAAATGTGGCCTGTTGTCTCTCTTCTTTCCAGAACCCGAGACAATGAGTGGGTCAGAAAGTGAGAGTGGCAGTGAGAGTGAGTCAGGTTCTGGCAGTGAAGAAGAGGATGAGGAAGATGAGGATGAGGAAGACAGTGAAGACCAGTCCGAGGAGAGGGAAGAGAAGAAAAAGAAGAGAAAGGAGGCTCCGAGGAAAGGATCGTTAGAGAGCGCTGGGAGGTACCGCAAACACAACGAGATAAAAGGAGACAATTCTTATTAGCTCCATGCAAAGTGGAAGGAATTGCAAATTGGGCTGTGTGGCTGACATTAAGACCTGCAAGCAAAGATACCTCTGAGACTAACTGAGACAAAGAAGTTGGTAGCGTAAGCTTTCATTGATGTAAGTCTACTTTGGTACCAGCTTCTTTCTCCCAGGCCATTTCTGCACTAGCGTGTCATAGCGCTATGATTCCACTTTCAATCCTATGGAATCTGGGGTTTGCAGTTTCAGGAGGGGCCAGCCAGCCCCTCCTGAAACTGCAAACCCCAGGATTCCATAGGATGTTGAAAGTGGAATCATAGCGCTATAACAGGCTAGTGCAGAAATGGCCTCAGTCTCAAAGGTGCTACAAGATCCCTTTGCATACTGATCCAGACTGGCCCAGCTATGTCTTTGAATAAGACCTGCAGTGAAGTGTTGCAAAGAGAAATGCTTTTGTATGCTAAATTTCCCCAATCTCACTGAGTCTTCTCTATTATGTGTGCAGCCCCCAAATGAATTGCTGGAGTTGGGGGAAAATGTTAGTGCTGTGTGCAAATTGTCAATATTATTCTTCCACCCCCACCTCAAAATCTGTGACACCGAAGAAATGGCCTAAATTTTGATCTATCTGTTTCTTTTTGATCACACCAGTGAGGGGAACAAGAAAAAAGCAAGAAAAAGCAGCTGCTGCAGGAAGGGAAAGAGGGGTCAGACTCCTCGTCAGAGGAGGGCAGCCTCACTGAGAGCAGCTCATCAGAGTCCGAATCTGGGTCCGAAGCAGAGGACTCACCCCCTGAAAAAGAGGCAAAGAAGAAGAAGATGGTGAGTGGCTGGAAATGGGAAGCAGAGGCGGTCCGGTGCTGGGTGGGCTATGAAAAATATAAACTCTGTTTTATCTTTTCTAGCTATTCATTTTCTTGAATGTATGTCTTTCTGATGTAAGGATGCTGTGGCTCAGAAAATATTGGCATTGTCAATAGAGCACCGTTTCCTTATTGTTCTTCTTCGTGGTCTCTGTGCCTTCATACACTAGGAGCTTTAGCGCCTGCGCGGTAGCGTTCGGAAACTTCTAGAGCTTGTTCGCTTGGCGGGAACCCCTCCCCCACGCCGGTACTGCGCATGCTCCTCCCGCCGAGCAACGGTCTCCTCAGTTCTTTCTCGTCCGCCGCCGCGTACGGAAGGTTCTTTAGTTTGTTCCTCTCACGTCGTGCTTGGCTTGCTGTTTTTTCACGGTTTTAAGGACTTTCGGACTGTCTTTGACCTCTCTTTCGGACTCCCCCTTCGGTTTTCGTCTTTTTGGATTTCGGAATTGGCGTTTCTTCGTCTTATGTCCGCGCTCTTTAAGAAGTGCGTGTCCTGCGGCCGCAAGGTTGCCCTCAACGACGGCCATAAGGAGTGTCTCTTCTGTTTGGCGAGTCCCACAACATCCGGACTTGCCCAATTTGCAGGGATTTTACTCCCCAAACTCTTCGCAACCGCTCCGCGAGACTCAAATCTTATTGTTGGGAACAGTCTCTGCGGGCGATAGACGAGACCTCCACTTCCAAGATGGCCGACAAGAAGACGACCACGCCATCGACGGTATCGGCGGCTGCCGTTCCGTCCCCCTCGTCGGTATCGGGCTCGGTACCGGCGAAACGCCGATCTCGGCGTTACCGAGGATCCCGAAGCTGTTGGCGGCTGCCAAGTCAGCGAAAGGATCCTCGACGGCGAGGAAGGCTGAGGCTCCCCTTACGGAGACGCCTGCAAAAAAGCGCCCTGCTCCGGACGGAGGCAAGGGCAAGGAGAAGGAGAAGAAGAAGAAGAAGAAGGAAAAGAAGCGCTCCCCGGCTGGGGACGCTCAACCTCCTACTCCTCCTCCTACTCAGCAGCCTTCCAAAGGGCGAGGCGAGTCCGTCGACCTCTCGGAGGATGAGATCGAGGACGTTCCCCAACAGCGCCCGGACTCGCCTGTGGCAGACCCTCCAACCCTGGTGGAGGAGCGCCACCGCCCCTTAGCCGTCGCAGGTCGGCCGACCTGCAGCAGAGAGAGCCCTCTGCTTCTCCGGAGCGGCGTTCGACCTCCTTCAGGTCCCGGTCCCGCTCTTCCGAGCGTCCGGTGGCCTCGCCGCCTCCGAGGGAGACAAGAGAGGAACAACCTCGCTCGTGCCTCCAGATACACCTCGGCGTCCTACGTGGCCAGGTACGCGAGGGAATCTGAATGGAGAGAGCGCCCGGCCTCCTATCGGTCGCATTCGCCATCGTACCGGGATCGGTACCATCGTGGCCCGAGTCGCTGGGAGACCTTCCGGAGGTCCCGGTCACCTCGTCGACAGCGCGAATCGCGCTCGCCTAGAGGGGACGAGGCTCGGTACCGTCGACGCCGAAGCCGATCTCCGTTAGACCTCCGCTCCTTCAGCCGCTCTCCCTCCCCTCGATATCATAGGGCGAGGGAGCCTTCACCACGGTATCGGGCGATATCGCCACCTCCTAGGGTCACGGCAACGGCGACGCGCCCTACGGAGTCGGTGGTGACTGAGCGGGCTACGACGACGTCAGCCTGCCAGACTACCCCGGTCACCACCAAGAGGGTGAAGTCAGTGGTCAGCCATCCCAAGCGGGATGCTGCTGCTACCACCGCCCCGGCTGCGGAGAAGCCTAGGAAGGCAACACCTGCGGCGACTACGAAGGAGCCGGAGAGCGTGCGGCGAGAGGACTCACCGAGCTCGGAGTCGTACGACTCGAGTGCGGAGTCTGAGGTGTCTGAGGCGGCCTCCCAGGAGTCTCCTCCGTTGGGATTCGGGGACCCGATCCCAGATTCTGCTCCAGAGGACGTCCACCAGTTCTCTGCGATGCTGCTCCGCATGGCCACTACCCTCGGCCTTAAGATCGCCGATGCGGAGCCGGAGGATGACGATCCAGCCTTCTCCGTTTTCGAGGAGAAGCGACCTTCCACGGCCCCGCTGCCTCTCCTGCCCCGGGTTTCCAGACTGGTGAAGGCCGCCTGGGATAGACCGGCCTCGGCTCAGCCGATACCGCAGCGGTTAGAACACCTCTACAGGGTGCAGAAGGATAACGCCGGTTATCTATTTAATCACCCTGCACCGAACTCTGTGGTCGTCGAGTCCGCGCAGACGAAGGGCTCCGGCAGGCAACACACCACCCCGCCGGACAAAGAGGGCAGGAAGTTGGACGCCTACGCAAGGAGGTTCTATTCGGCTGCCTCCTTGCAGATCAGGCTGTCCAACACTCAGGCTTGCCTCGCGGCATACCTGAAGAAAGTGCTCGATCGCCTGCAACCAGCGATGGAAGCGGTACCGGAGGACATCCGCCAAGCCTCCTCCGTGATCTTCAATGAGGCTATCTCCATCGCTCGGCACCAGATGGCCTCCTCCCGGCATGCAGTGGAGATCGCCTCCCGGGTCATGGGGGGATCCGTCGGCCTCCGCCGCCATGCTTGGCTTCGACCGGCCGACATCCAGGAGGACCCCCAGAAGGAGGATTGAAGATCTCCCCTTCAAGGTGAAGGCCTATTCAATTCGTCCACAGACGAAGTTTTGGGGAAATCCGTCAAGGCGAGACTGACCGCAAAAAAGATCGGGCTGCAGCCGGCCACGCAGACCCGCAGGGCCTCCACCTTCCGACCATCCTGGCGATGATCTTCCACCTCGTCGTTCCAGCGTTCGGCCCAGTTGGGAAGTCAAAGACCTTTTTTTCCGGCCCATTGGGGAGACGCACGATTAGGCGGCGCCCGCCTTCGTCGAAGAAGCCCCCTCCCCCCGAGACAAAGTCTCGGTTTTGACGTGCCTGGCAGGACCCACCAATCCCCACTCTTCAGCCTACCATCAGCGCTCGGAGACCGACCGACTCTCGCCCGACACCTAGCGGAG
This sequence comes from Ctenosaura bakeri, assembly GCA_948474755.1. NCBI lineage: Eukaryota > Metazoa > Chordata > Lepidosauria > Squamata > Iguanidae > Ctenosaura > Ctenosaura bakeri. The sequence continues at coordinate 68,865 of CAOLHI010000035.1, read as the reverse complement.
TGGCAGTATGTCACTACGGACTCTTGGGTGCTTTCCACGTCCGTCTTGGCTACGCCATCGATTTTCTCGATATTCCTCCTCGCGGCATTTATTACTCCACGCCGTCGATTTCCGGCCCTCCTGGAAGAGATCCAATCCCTCCTCCAGAAAGGGGCGATCGACGGCTCCCGCAAGAGGCCAAAAACCCGGGTTCTTCTCCAGGACTTCACGGTACCGAAAGCCGACGGTACCCTCCGGCCGATCCTAGACCTCAGAGGGGTGAACTACTACATCCGCCCCAAAAGGTTCAAGATGGTCACGATACCGTCGATCCTACCCTTCCTACATCGAGGGGGGCTGGTTCGCCTCCCCTCGATCTCCGAGACGCATACTTCCACATCGCCATTCGCCCGCAGCCCAGACGGTACCTCCGCTTCGCAGTCGACGACACCTGTTACCAGTACAAGGTGCTGCCGTTCGGACTCTCGACTGCCCCAAGGGTCTTCACCAAGTGCATGGCCCCCCGGGGGTATCCTACCCGCGGACGAAGGGGGGCCGTCTTCCCCTACCTCGACGATTGGCTGTTGGTGGGGGTCCTCCCAAAAAAGAATTTTTCCACGACGTCCACATGACGTTGTCACTCCTGACCCGGGCCCGGGGGCTACGAGTGAATCCGAAGAAGTCCCACCTCGAGCCGGCGAGGGTTTGGACTTCATCGGGGCGACGCTCGACTCGACCTCCGCCAGGGCGTACCTACCAGAGTCTCGAGCACAAACCTTGATCCGGGGGGCCGCCCACGCTCGGGGGGGCCCAGACGTTATCTGCGAGAAGCGTCCAAAAGCTCTTGGGCTACATGGCTGCGGGGCCGCTGTGACATTCCCCCGCCAGGCTGAGAGCAAACCTCTTCAACACTGGTTCGTCCGCATATTCGACCCCCTGCGAAAACGAACAGACACTCCGACTGCAGCTGCCGGGAGACGTCCGCTCATCCCTCCGATGGTGGCAGTCGCGACGCAATCTCATGTCGGGGATTCCTTTTCCCAAAAGCCGACACCGAAGGTGACGGTAACGACCGACGCCTCCCCCTTGGATGGGGTGCCCACTGCGGCGATCTCAGAGTCCGCGACAGATGGACCGACGACGAGACCGCTCTCCATATCAACGCGCTGGAGCTGCTCGCCGTTGGAAAGCCATACGGGCGTTCCGCCATGCCGTCGCGGGGCGCACGGTCCTGATTCTGACGGACAACACCACCGCCGTCTGCTACATCAACAGACAAGGTGGGACTATTCCACGACCCTGCTCGACATCGCCTCGACCTGTGGGAATGGTGCATTCGCCTGCCCCCACCCCTGGCGGTTTACCGGGCCCCGGGCCCACCGGCCCTCCCACCCCATTTCAGAATGGTCTCTCTCCGGGGGAGGCGTTGGGGCTTTATTGGAGCCGCTGGGGCAACCATCGATCGACCTCTTCGCGGGCCCCGGGGAAAAAGCGAAGTGTCGCCGATTTTTCCCCGAGCGGGGGCCCCGACGTGTCCACGGGGCGCTTTCCCGTTTCCGTGGACCGGGGAACTCCTCTACGCGTTCCCGCCGTTCCCGCTGCTCGGCCGGACGAAACGAAGATTCTCGCCGACCGGCCGACGCGATCCTGGTAGCCCCGTACTGGCCGAGGCAACATTGGTTCGCACCCCTGCTCCAAGCCGCGCGAGACGACCTGCTCCGGTTGCCACCGACACCGGACCTGCTCTCCCACTCCGGCGGCCGGTCCTCCATCCGGACCTGCCACGCCTGGCCCTCCATGCCTGGAGGATATCGCACTAGACGATCCCGTGCTCGGTACCGTCCTCGGGGCCCCCAGGGAAAAGGAAACCACCCGTCGCAACTATAAAACCCCAAATGGCAAAACCCTTTCCTGACCTTCGCTAACGAGAGGAGTGAGCCGGTATCGCCCGCGGGGCTCTCGACCGTCCTGCACTTCCTCCTGCACCTCCGGCAACAGGGCTTGGCGTTTCCATCCCTGAAGGTGTATCTCTCCGCGATCGTGGCATACCAACCGCCACGATCTGCTGCCTCGGCCTTCTTCAGGAACGATACCGTTAAGCGGTTCCTGAAAGGACTTCATCATCTCTACCCGCCGGTATCGCCGCCGCTACCGCCGTGGTCCCTCTCGCTGGTGCTCTCGCAGCTGACGAAGCCGCCCTTCGAGCCGATGGCGACCTCGGATGACAGGCTCCTGACAATGAAAACTGCCTTCCTGGTAGCGGTGACCTCAGCGAGGCGAGCGGGTGAGATCACAGCTCTTCGTTCCGATGAGCCCTTCACGGTCTTCCACAGGGACAAGGTGGTCCTGAGACCTGACATCTCGTTCCTGCCAAAGGTGGTGTCCAGTTTCCATCTCAACCAGGACATCATCCTGCCTGCCTTCCTCCCGAACCCGACGACACCGTTGGAGCGGTCCCTCCACTCCCTGGACGTGCGTCGGGCATTGGCTTTCTACAAGGACAGGACTGCTTCCTTCCGACAGACGCCGCATCTCTTTGTTTGCTATGGGCGACGTCGGAGGGGCCTAAAAGTGTCCACCCAGCGCTTCTCCAAGTGGGTGGTGAGGACTATTGAACTGGCGTATGAGCTCGTGAGGAAGCCTCCGCCAGTCCTGCTTCGAGCCCACTCCACCAGAGCTGTGGCTACTTCTGCGGCCCTCCTGCGAGGAGTTGACCTGCATGAACTCTGCCGTGTGGCGACCTGGTCCCAACCATCGACCTTCGTGCGCCACTACAGGCTCGACTGCCGGTCGCGCAGAGATGCCCGGTTTGGACGTGAGGTGTTGGCTTCCGTGCTGTAGGACCTGACCCGCCGTCCGACCGGTAAGCTACACAGTCTCCTAGTGTATGAAGGCACAGAGACCACGAAGAAGAAGAACAGGTTGCTTACCTGTAACTGTGGTTCTTCGAGTGGTCATCTGTGCCATCATACACACCCGCCCTTCCTCCCCTCTTTCTCAGGTCCCTGTAGGTTCTACGGCGGACGACAGAACTGAGGAGAGACCGTTGCTCGGCGGGAGGAGCATGCGCAGTACCGGCGTGGGGGAGGGGTTCCCGCCAAGCGAACAAGCTCTAGAAGTTTCCGAACGCTACCGCGCAGGCGCTAAAGCTCCTAGTGTATGATGGCACAGATGACCACTCGAAGAACCACAGTTACAGGTAAGCAACCTGTTCTTCACATTGCTCTGTGTATATTCAGTTATCTTTATAATGAGCAACTATTTTTATTCACTTGTAAAGCAAGAGTGAGAGCCAGCATGATCAGTGATAAGAGGACTTGTACTCCAGGAACTTTGGGGGTGATCAGAGGTATCCCATTCCTCTGGGTTTAGTGGTAGGGTACTTGCTGTGCATGCAGAAGGTCTTATGTCTGACTTCTAGTACCTCCAGTTTGCTTCTTTGTACTCTGAGCTGGGACTGGAGCCATTCCAATTTCCCCCTCCCCAAATTCATATTATATCAAGATTGGCATGAGCCGCTGGTATAAAAGGAGCTTTTACTTGAGATTAATAGATTCAGCTGGTATATTGCAGCAGAAAAGAACTTGCTTATCCTTCCAGCCAAGAGGGGAACAGAATCCTTTCACAGTCCATTGTTGTTGCCTTGGACCAATGCACCTTCCTTGGCTAGTGAATATATTCCTCCTAGTGAGAGAGCACAACTGCAAGTAAAAACCTTACACAGCAAAGGTCTAAGTAAGGGGATAATTACTGTGAAGAAGCAAAGCTTTTCTTCCCCATCTAGAAACTGAAAAAGCAAAGTAGCTACCTCCTCATACCTCTCACAAGTAGGATGGGACCATGTGAGCTCTGAGATTCTTGGCAGGGGGAGCATATTTTTTGTCTCCTGAACCACTTTGTCAGGATGGACAGTGAGACCTGTCTAGATGGAAAATAATCCTGTCATGACAATTTGAAGCTGTATAATAGCATTCCATGAATGAGGCAGGCATCCAAAACAGTGTCTGTGACCAGTCTCATTGCACTTTGTTACATTTATATCCCACTTTCCTCAAATGACATGCATATGGGTTTCTCCTCTGTGCCTACGATTTCATCCTCAAGTGAACTATATAGTAGGCCAAGCTGAGAGGTTGTGACCAGCCCAAAAACACTTTCGTGGTTGAGTGGGAATTTGAATGGAGAGTCTCCCCAGTTGCATTCCACCTTCTCTTTGTGGTTAAACATGTTACAGTTACATTAGAGGGATTAGTAGTCAGATGATGGGAACAACCCCTGTTCTAAAGCCTGGAGAGCAAATAACTGCATAATGCTAGGCTGGATGAACAGATACTGAGTTGGTATTAAGCTGCTTAGAGAGCCAGCATGGTTTAGTGGTTTGAATGTTGGACTATGACCCTGGAGACCAGAGTTTGATTCTCCACTGGGCCGTGGAAACCCACTTGGTGACCTTGGGCACATCACATACTCTCAACCCCCAGAAAACCCTGCAATAGTTTCACCTTAGGGTCACCATAAGTTGGACATGACCTGAAAACACCCAACAATTCAGCTGTTTCCTATAGTCTTATACCAGTATTTCCTACAGGAATACTTGAAACTAAGAGAATCCCTTTGTGAGTGCATGCTGACCACATCTGCGTGTCTCCTACCCTGTCTTAGTCTTGTGATGACAGAATGTAAGGGACAGAGAGGCCATATATGCAGCTCTGAGCTTCCTGGCAAAAGGGAAGGGAATATAGCCCTTACCAGAAAAAAGATAGTCCATCCTTGGGCTGTTTCAGTGCAGAAGATGCAGGTCTTTCCTCTTGTAATATTTAAAAATCTTGTTTTCTTTTCCAGCCCCCCAGCAGCAAGCCAGCTACAAAAGCACCCAAGAAAGGACCAAAGGAGATTTCCCTGCTGGATCTGGATGACTGTAAGCCTCCAGGCTGTCACACTTCTTCTGAGTCACCTTTTCTGTTGCCTACTTTGGGCTTTTCCAAAATTCTCCAGAGGCTGGCTTGCCTTTTGGCCAGCACTGTGGCTGATGAGCGAGGCCTATATTTTGCTGTTGTGTGCTGCTCACATGGTCTGGACTGCAGCAAATATTCCAGATCCTGGCTAGAAGAGAACTGCTGCTAGTGAGCTAATGCCTGGCAATTCTGAAAGCTATACTTTCTATGTCTGTTCTTCATTGAAGCTGTAGCAATCTGCAGTAGTAATGATTACACGACTGGCACCTGATCCTACTACTCCAAGTGTACATTCTACAGTTCACAAACTAGACAGTATATAGAACGTGAAAATTTTTCTTTTTGGACTACAATTTCCTGAATCCCCTAGCCAGCATGGCCACTTTTCATGCTGGCTGAGGATTTGGGGATTGTAGTCCCCAAGCATAACTTTTCTAAGCTCTGATGATATAGCAGTTGAGCAGCATTTGATATGCTTGTTTTTTCTCTGTTAAATAGCAATTATAAAGGATGGAGGGAGAAGTCATTATTAAGACCATAGTACATGTCCAGGGGGCCTAACCCAGATTTCCCCAAATTTGCTCCCCAAAGATGCTGTTTTGGCCTGGAGGTAGGAAGAGGATGTTGTCATCAGTTAACAGCAGCTCCCTTTCAGAATCAGATTGCAGAATGTAGGGATAAGGGAGGTTTTGATCAAGCCCACACAGCTTGGAAGGGAAATGTCAAACTCACAGAATTACAGTTCTGATCCACATGAGAGTAAAGTCTGAGTTGTTTAAACAAAAGAAAAATATGCTTATATTAAATGCATTTAGGTATTTAACATACCGGGGCCTAAGTACCCTAAAGGCACCAGATATTGTCTGATCTTAGAAGCTAAGCAGGGTTAGTACTGGTTAGTACTTGGGTAGGAGACCACCAGTGGATACCAGATTATTGTTGTTGTTGTGTCTTCATGTCATTTCTGACTTAAGGCAAACCTATCATTAGGTTGTCTGGGGCTGAGAGTGTATGATACATCCAAGGGCACCCAGTGGGTTTCCATGGCCAAGCGAGGAATCAAACCCTGGTCTCCAGAGTCATAGTCTAGCACTCAAGCCACAATGGCTCTCAGATACCAAGTGCTATCAGGTATATTTCAGAAGAAGGAACTGAGTATTCCATGTCCAAGCAAAGGCTGTGGAATTCATGGGGTTGCTATAAGTTGACAGGCAATTTGAAGGCACAAACACACATGCATTTAACATGCCACTTTGTTTGTTCCTGACATATGGGAGAATGGCCACTTCCTAAGGAACCTGTCAATTGCAGCTCTTGTTCTGGGTTCTTTGGTGACAAGTCTTTGCACTTGCTGTTGGTCAATATGACTTGGATCCAAGATACTTGAATAACTGCATTTTGACAGTGCTTGTGTGCGTACTCTTATATCTTTGGGAGGAAACTCCTCTCTGTCCCACACTGTTACAGGCATGTTTGATAAGAGAGACTCAGGCTGTGGAACAGCATTCCAAGGAAAGCTAGGCTGGTCCCTTTCCTGCTGTCCTCCTACTGGAAGGGAAATCTATTTTTATCCAAGTGGGCTTTTAGCAATTAACTGTCTACTGAAAAATGAGTTTTTCAACTGCTGTTTAATGCAATATTTTTACTATTATAATGAGCTTAATTGCATTCTAACATGATAACTGTTTATCTGGTTTTTTAATCTGTTTTTCTTTGTACTTGTCCCTAAGCTTGTTATGAGCTGCCTGGAGTCACAGGTCTAGGAAGAAAGCTGACTGAGTGGCTAGACTGAGTAATGCATGAATTGATAGTTAATCGGTAGATCATTCAACTGCTTTTGGTACACAGAGAGCATGACTGACCCTGGACTTTACATGGGTCCATAATTTACTATTTGCTCAGTGGTAGCAGTTCTCTGTGGAACTTTTCTATGTCCTGCAATACAGTTTGGGAATTTCCAGTCTGCAGTTTCTCGTAGACCATCTGTACAGAGCAATGAGCTGTCCATGGTTCTGGAAAACTGTCCATTTTATTAGATAGCCATTTGTCTCTAAGCTTTTTTCCCCCTCCACTTAAGATATCCTGTTGTATTCTAATTATCTCTTTGTTGTTTCCCACATGGTAAGAAGTCAAGATTCTAAAGTTTTTTAACCCTTTATTTCCTATTTTTCTACACCACAGTTTCACCTCCTCCCCCTCAGCCAGTTGTCACCAGCCCCATAGTTTCTACCAGCCTTGTGACTGACCTTGAGGGGCTCACCTTGACTGATACTTCTTTAGCTGCTGCTGTAAGTGATCCTCATTTCTTTGAGTTTGTTTTTTAACGTGTATGTCTTTCTATGTAGCATTGCATGGTTCTTGCTCACCATTTTATCCTCAAAATGATCCCTTGAGGTTGATTAGACAAAGAGAAGAAAATCTCTGGCACCCCGTTTCTCAGTGCTTGGCAGGGAAAAGCTCTTATCTCTGATCAGCTGGTGATTGAAAGCAAGAGCTTTTCCTTGTGATGTTTGGCCTAATTTTTGAACTTTTCTGTACCCCAACTCCCAATTCTGCTGTTTTTTGTTTCACTTAACCTGATGAAATCTGGAAGAACACAAAAGCTTCTGCAGTCTTTAGTAACATTTTGGTGAGTCCTAATAGTAATGGTTGTCCAATTGTGGATTTTGGGAGGATTTTTTAAATCACATGGACAACCAATGCAGCTGTCTTATTTTCTAATGGTCTGGTCTGTGTGTCTCCAAAGGAACAAGAATTTTCACAAACCAATTGTCCAGTGTAATTGTCTTTTTCCCCCTTAGGAATTTTGGAAGGAAGGTCTGTCCCTCCTTCCCTGGACTGGCAAAGCCCTTCCACTGCTCATTTTCAGCCCAGTTTGCATCTTCCTCTCCCCTACTGTCATCTCAAACTCCAGTTTTGCCTGACTGAATCTCCCTCTTGTTGCTTTGCAGATGATCAGTCCTGTGTTTGGGACAGTGAAGACATATGAACTACTGCATCGCATGACTGGGGAAGGGCTCTCGGTTGAGTATTACTTTAGCCGGCAGCCGTTTCCTCCTGACTCCCGTATGGTGGCTGTGCAGATCCAGATCTCCAACAACACAGCTGCTGAGGTGAAGAACATCCGGGTTAATGAGCCCAAGCTGCTCTCGGGCATGCGAGTTCAGGAGTTCAAAGAGATTGGTAGGGCTTCTGTCTCTCTCTTCATGCGTTTGAAATTCAGGAGGCTGATGTCCTGTATTTTATTCATATATTTATGGCTCATATTCTTCCCATTTTCATCCTCACAACAACCTTGTGAGGTAGACTGGAGTGTGATTGACCCCGTTGTGTTTTATGGCTCAGTGAGGCCAAAAATCTTGATCCCTCCAGTCTTGAGGCAACAGTCTAACTGGCTAATTGTAGTCTTCCAGGTATTTTTGACCTGTAACTGTCTAGCTAGCATAGCCAGTAGAGGTGGATTGTAAGAACTGTACGTCAAAAAGATCTGGAAGGGAGCCAAATTTGTCTTTCCTGCTGTAATCATTGCACCACAGGAGCTCCTTTTGACTCATTTGGGTGGTTGGGCACTTAAGAAATCCTACTTACCTGTGGCTAGCAAAGCCTAGCTGAATGCCCCAACTGAATCTCTTGCTCCAAGACAGTGTCTTTGGCTTGGAGTTCATGATTATGGCAGTTTAGGAATGGAACCATTGTCTATTTGCTATAATCCCCGGTTCATTTTGGAACATAATGTTTAGTCCTGTTTAGAGATCTAGAAGAGGCATTTTACCACTATCCCAATGTGTTTTTCAGTCTCCTTGTGCAAGGTGGGGGGATTGCGGTATAGTTATGTATGCATCTAACTGGAGCCTTCTCTCCTGTGCTTGCAGAGACCCTAGCACCTGGTGAAACTGTCAATGTAGTTATGGGCATAGACTTTTGTGACTCCACTCAGGCAGCCAGCTTCCAGTTATGGTAAGTTCCTAACCCCACTACACACACACTTTGTGCAAAACAAGAGAGTTCTGGCAGTGAATTATAAAATGGGCCAGGGAGGCATACCATGAGCTTAAAGGTACCACAGTTCCATGCACATTATTCTGCAATCCTCTCTGCCAGCATCACACAGCCTTCATAGCTACTTAACAGTTCAGTTCTGTCAGCTTTTAGAGCCACAAACTGAACCCCAGTGATCCCGGGCTCTTCCCTCTGTCCCACCACCTTTTCAGGCTTATTTAGTGGGAACAGGGGAAAGGGCCTTCTCAGTGGCTGTGCTCAAAAATTGGAACTGTCTTGCTAGGAAGGCTAGGATGGTTTCCTCCTGGCTGTCATTCCACCAGCAAGTCAAAAGATTCCTATGTTGTCAGGCTTATAGAAACTGACTGGAATCAGCTTTCAACGGTGTGCTGTGCTGTTTTGTGGTTTGTATCGTCTTGTAATGAATTTTAATGACTTTAACTTCACATATTGTTTAATTGTCTTTTAACTAACTTTAATGTATACTTTTTATTAATGCTTATGCATAATTTTTAATGTCTATGGTTTTTAATAGGTTGTGAGCCACCTTGAGTCCCACTACTAGGAGAAGGATCAGATATAAAATAGTAGTAGAGTAGGCCCTCCACATTTGCAGGTTTCACTTTCAGAAATTTGATTACCGGTATTTATGAATTTCTCCAACCTCTGCCTCCCCCGCCGCCCCACAAGTGCTTCTGTTCCAGAGAAACCTTCCCTCTTGGCAGCTCCGATTGGGCCGCACAGTCCTTTAACAATCTGCTTCTGGTCCTCCCCGTCCTCCACCTGCTGCTGCTAGGCCAGCTAAGGGGATGGCTCACAGCCTGATTTCTCAGCACCACAAACCCTCTCCCAGTGCCCACCACACACTCAAGGAAGAGATGGGCAGGAAAGAGGAAGTTTAGGGCCACCGTGCTGGCCCATGCCCCTTCCCTTTCCTTTCCCTGACCTGGGCCATTTCCGCACTGGACCGTTATAGCGCGATGATTCCACTTGCAACATCCTATGGAATCCTGGGGTTTGCAGTTTCGGGAGGAGCCAGCCAGCCCATCCCGAAACAGCAAACTCCAGGATTCCATAGGATGTTGCAAGTGGAATCATCGCGCTATAACAGTCCAGTGTGGAAATGGCTCTGGTTTGGACCCTGGGTACCAGTTCTCCCTATTGAAGCTGACCTACCATACTGTGATGCCTCAGCTCCCTTCCCACAGAGACACAGACACACATTTTGATAGTTGCAGTTGTTCCATTTTTGTAGTGGTCCTGTGCCCCTAACCCTAGTGAATATGGAGGGTCAACTATAATAGCAGTAGTAGTGGTAGCAGGAGGAAGGAGGAGCAGAGAGAGAAGAAGAAATAATTGTTGTATCCAACCTTTCTCCCAGCTTATAGCTTATTAATGAATTATTGTTATTATTACTATTACTATTCTCAAGTATATGAGAACAATAAATAAATGTGAATTGCCTCTCCTAAAAGCCCCCAACAGTGGTAGTTTACCTTTCAGTAGATTGCAGATTCCCATACTCTATACCCTTTTTCCAAAATGGGACTTTCAGCCATTTCTGCGGTTTGTTTTTGTTTCTGTTTGTTGGCAGGAGGACAATTTGGCAGTTAGTGATTCACTGTAATGTGCTCTACATGAGCCTGCCTTTGGAAACTGTTTGGAAACTTCAGTGGATCCAAAATGTTGCAGGCAGAGTGCTGACTGGAACTGCCAGTCTCTTGTTAAAACAGCTTCAATGGCCACTGGTTACTTCTGGCCCTAGTTCCAAGTGCTGGTCATGACCTATAAAACCCTACACAGCTTAGGTCCAGACTACCTGTAAGACCATATCTCCCCTTATGAGCCTGCCTGAGTGTTAAAGTCCTTAGGGGATCTTAAAGTCCTTAGGGCTGTCTCTCAGTCACACCATATCCACAGGCACATTTTGGTGAGAACATGAAGAGAGCCTTCTCAGTGACAGCTCCCAGGCTATGGAATTCTTTGCCATGAGAAGCTAGCCTGTCCTCCCTCTGGCTCTCTTTCCCTGGCAGGTAAAGGCCTTCTGATTTGAGCAAGTTATTTGGTGAGTGAGTGGCTATGTGTTAAGGTCTTAATGCAAGGGGGTGCATTTTATATTATTCTTGTTATGGTTTTAAATTATTGTATGTGGTTTTAAAATACTGATGTTTATTAATAGCTTATTTAATTATGTTTTTGCATTCTTATTGCTGTTTTTTAATTCATGTCCTTTTTTTTAAAACTCATGTGTGACCCATTTTGGGCCACATTTTATACATGTGTGTGTGTGTGTGTGTTATAAAAAGTCCCTAGATTATATCAAGGGAGAAAATTGGTCCCTGGACCTTCTAAAAAAGCAGGGATGTAACAGAAGATGAAAGGCATGAAGAAAGTTTGTGAAGGAAGGGAAGTGCCAAGAAAATTAGAGCAAATTAGAGAAGCCATGGGAAAATTCAAGAAGGCCATGTATATAAGCTTTAGTGGGAATAAAAGAGCAGTGTTGGAGGAACACAGAGGACACGTAAGAAGGGCCTAGAGGGACCAGAACAAGGGCTGATCTAGCTCAGCATTCTGTTCACAGAGTTATCGGGTCATTTCCCCAGGAAGCTCCCAAGCCGGTCATGAATGCACCCTCCTGCTTGTATTACCTAGCAATTGGTATTCAGAGAAAATAAATAGCTATCTTGACTAGTAGCTGTTGACAAACCCCATCTTCCTTGAATCTGCCCAACACTTTTTATAACTGTCAGTGTTGGCAGGCATTGCAAAAAAAAAAAAAAAAATCTGTGGTATTGTGAAGAAGTATTCCTTTTATCTTTTCAGAATCTCCTACCATTCTGCTTAGGAAAAAGTATAAATAAAAATTAAATATAAAAAGATAAGCAAAAGTACAAAGCAAACATGTTTGAAAAGTAAGGTATTTTAAATTACTATGATATGAGGAAGGATGTCAGTGCAAAGAGAAAATAAGTAGTCATGTTTACACACAAGAAAGATAATTGAAGCTGTGTGGTCTAAAAAAACATATCAGTGGTCCTAGAAACCATCCCATTCCTCTGGGTTCAGTGAATTCTTCTAAAGCTAAAGTTGTTCCTTTGCTGAGGGCTGTGCTGGTCCAAGACTTTCTGCTGTCTGAGCCAGAGCAGCAAATGCCAAGCCATGGTACGTAAAGCCACCCAAGTTGTTTTGGCACTTGGGGTAGAAAATCCCACAGACCATCTCAGTGTTTCTCACTCTGCCAGGGGGCTCACTCTGCCAGGACTCACTGTGGCAGGGGTTGTATGCAAGCAGCTCACTTTTGATGGTCTGTTTCTTCCTCCAGCACACACACCCGCCAGTTCTATGTATCCATCCAGCCTCCTGTAGGAGAACTTATGGCTCCTGTGTTCATGAGTGAGAATGAGTTCAAGAAGGAGCAAGGTAAGCATTTGGTTGGGGGCAGGGGCAAGTGTGTTGCTGCCCTTTTCTCCTGCCTGTAGCCGTATAGAAAAGGCAGAGCAAAATTTGACAATAAACTCCAAAGCCATGGTTTGGCAAAGAAAGCAGAATTCCTCTGCACTCTCCTGCACTTCTTTGGGTGGGGTCCCACATTGCCCTAAAAAAGAAGCAAAGCTGTATTGAAGAAGGGAGAACCACCCTGACCTATCTGGGCTTCCTGCCCAAAACCCTAGTGAAGGCTAGTGCAATTTCAGGAGACTAAAACTCCTAGAATCCCCTAACCAGCATGGCTATTCTGACCATGGGTTTCTGGGAGTTGTAGTATTGCAACATTCTAGATAATCCAGAACCCACTACCAGACCAATTAATGGCCTAAAGCAGCAGCAGTTGTGCCCCTTCCCTGCTTAAGTTGAAGAGACTGGACTAAATGGAGCCCTGGTGGCACAGTGGTTAAATGCCAGTACTGCAAGCCACAAGGTTGTGAGTTCGATCCTGCCAGGCTCCAGGTTGATTCAGCCTCCCATCCTTCTGCAGGTCGGTAAAATGAGTACCCAGCTTGTTGGGGGCATTTAGCTAAAAGCACATTGTAAACCGCTTAGAGAGCACTTAGCTGATAAGCGGTATAGAAATACATGCTATTTGTAATGTATAATGTATTCCATGTTGTTTGCCGCCTCGATCCATGTGGAGAGGTGGGATACAAATAAATAAATATTATTATTATTATTATAAATCCCCAACCCATAAGGTGGCACTCTGGGTCATTGTTCTGGCAGTAAGCTACAAAAAACATCATGAGACTTCTGAGTAAACATATATAGCAGACTAATGCAATTTTGGGATGTTGGATGTGTTTGATCACATTGATGTTGCCCAAACTCACCAGGGGTAGACACTCCCAGTGCAGCAGCAGCAAATCCTCCCCTTTTTGCTTTAAAATAGCACATTGGAAGCATGCAACTTATTTTGAATTTAAATCATGTTTCTGGGAGATTTCTGGAAGTGTGATTTGATTCAAAACAAAGGCAGGGGGATTGCTGGTGTGACTGTAAATGCAGTAGCAGGGGATAGTGAAGTGTCCAAACAAAGCAGTTTGGGCACATTTTGCCCGTTTCATGGGATTGGCTCCAGATCCTGCAGCTGTTCTGCAAGGACAGCCGGCCTCTCCATGTAGTTCCTCCATCCTTCCTTGTCTGGTCAAGTGACATCCCATGAATTTTGCTTCAGGGTGTCTCCTCTTGCTGGCCAGTGAAACCAACTGCAAAAGAGACCCTCCCCACAAGGAGGAACCCCTTGAGAACCCACCTAGTATCTCTCCTGAACTGGCCATGGCTGTGGGGAGAGCTCCCCCTGGACTGTGCCAACAGCTGATGCTAACCATGTGTTTTGTTCTCCTCTGCTGCCTTGTGCATTCTTGCTTCTTTTTTTTCCTTTAGAGCAACTGTTAAAGATGGGTGTGGGTAAGTGCCAGCACAGGTAGCTGTTTCCTGCGGATGCTGCAGCTGTCTGCTCTTTCTAGCCGTAGCGCTAGCGCTGCTTCCACTGGGTGGTGTCTCTCCTCTTCTAGCCATAGTAATAGCACTGCTTCTATCCTGGGGATTCTTCTCTGCCTCACCTTGGCCACCAAGCCACAAGCACTGCTTTTCACTGAGAGCACACACATCCCTTCCCCTTGCTCCTCCTCTTCCTTTCTCCTCTTCCTAGGATTAGTGCTGCTTCCATTGTAGACAAACCTGTTTTCTTCTGCTGCTTTTGATCCTTACCCACTTTTGCTTCCTGCTCTTTTGATTAATGGAGCACAAACATGTAATATATAAGCCAAGAAGATATAACTCTTTCTAGGTCTGGGAAATATGTGGCTCTCCAGGTAGCTCGTTGACTTTGTCTCCCATCAGCCTTAGCCAGCAAAGCTACTGGTGAGAGATGATGGGAGTTGTAGTCCAACTTTTGGTGGGTCATGCATTCCTCATCCCTGTAATAAAGGATCACCTGGCAGCAGAACTCTTAGGCTGCTTTCCTAATCGGTTGCCTTGGGAAGTAAGAATTGTCCCTGGACAACTAGGACAAAAAACATTTTGTAAATGGGAAGAGCTTGGGGAAACTGTCTTGTTCCTGTTGTTTGGTGCAATCAGTGTACCACTGATTACTGATTCGGGTTACTAATTTGGCAAGCCTCTAGCAGAAAAACTCAAGAAGCTAGCAGTTCTTTTATTCTCAAGGCTGCTAGCATTTGAAAATATCCCAAGATCCAACAAACCATCAGCTTTTAAAGTAGCTGCCATCAACGTCAGTTGCACATTTAATCTTATAAAACAAGAGTTATGTTAATAAGAAATTAGTGAATATGTTTAATTCCCAGCTTCTAGTATAACTGCACAAAGAATGTCAGGTGCCAGACATCTGCATGCTTTCGTCTTTTTCTTTTTAAACCATGGGACAACAAGGTATCCATCGACCTTGTCTCTTATGCTTTATTGCTGTGATTAGAGTTTCTGTTCTCAGATGGTTTTGCCAACTCTTTGATAGAACAGGCCTCGCTCAAAGCCTTTGTTGTCAAGTGTGAGAGTGTGTGTGCAATGGTGTTTCTTACACTGCGTAAGGCAATGTAAGTATAGTTGAAAGGGAACTTGCAGCAGAACATAGCATATATTATTTTAACTCCATATTGTAGCAACAAGTGGATATCAAATTTAATCACAAGAATGGGAAACGTCTGGTTCTTGTAGCCCACATTTTAGTCCAGAATATCTGGAGGGCCAAATGTTCCCCACTCGTTTTATTGGAAAGTGGCAATTTTGGTAACTGAATGTCAGGAGAGGAAACTGATGCTTCCAATTTCTTTCCGACAGCCCGCAAAATCTTCTGCCTCTGCCTGCCTCCACAGCAGAGTTGCATGTATTTTGCATGTTGCTCCTGTGCTGCAGCAGAGGCCACCAGTTTTCCTGGGGTGGGGAGTGAACCCTTCCCCTGAGCCCTCCTGTAACTTTTCCTCTTCTTTTGACTATGGCAGAGCACCTGGCATCCCTTGGGCTGCTTCCTGAACACCAGAGGTTCTGCATGGTCCAGTGAGGCAGCCTTTTGGCATGTGAACCCCTTGCATCCAAACATCACCCCCTTTAACACACTAAACTTCACCCATTTCTGCAAGAAAAGGGCTTGTTGAATTATTAACCCAGTTTGAGATAGCCGATCATATGACCAGTAAAAATATACTTGTGTGGGACAATGGTAGGCATGCTTTTTTTAAATTCACATCTTATGAAAGTTCACTTCTTTTTAAATATGTCAAAGTATTGAAATACACACACTTCTATCTTGCACATATTGTACTTTGAGTCAGAAATGGTTTATTTATACAGATGTACTTGCGATCCCCATCAGTCCCACTTTTTTCCTTCAGAAAATACTAATCAGTGTCTTTTGCATAGCTAAGTTTAATATTCCTTATGTAATAGGGTAAGGATCAAATTAGAATTAACCTGTTTCCTTGATGCCTAGTGGAGCCCTTTAATCCCTTTGGGAGACCAGTATGCAATCCCTATAAAAAGAAAATGGCATAAAATAGGTTGTGATGTTCACAGTAAACAGTGGATAGTTATTGCAAGATTAAGTTTAAATATCCAGTGGAATTAGCTTGCAGATCTTTTCCTGTAATGTCCTACTTAGGACTGCAAGTCTGACATTATATGCTTGATTGCTCATCCATATTTTGAAAAACAAAAAAATAGTCCTGCAAGTAGAAAATTATCATGCTGGAGAGGCCAGCCTTCTCCTTGATCTGCTTTGTTTCTAAATATGGTGAATATCTTCCTCATTTTTTTTTAATGTAAAAAGTATTCCTTCATGCCATCCACCCACACCCCTTCCACTCAGCAGCTTCAAGTGGCTTAGCCCAAATTTCATTGATTCTGTCCTAGAAGTCAAATCCCAGATTAAGACTTTTAAAGTAAGTCTTGGTTCCAATTATGAGTAGTGAAAAGTTGTATTGCAGGAGTAGACACTGATAGACCTAGTCCAGTTCAAAAGTGGGTTTCTGTCCTGTTTCCCTTATTTTCAGATGGTTTGGTCTGGGCTGAATAGGATTGGGCACAATTCAGGATTAAAGCCAGTCTGTTTTTGTTCCACTTACACTTACAGCTATGTACATCAGTAAGGAACAAGGCAAATGCTGCCACTACAGTGCCTCCGTACTTGGTGGTTGTGCTGCCCCATCACACTGTTTTAATGACAAGTTGCCATGTTTGTTTCAAATTTTATTGTGCTGCTTTTCCACTTAGAAATGCTTTCAGTGCAACGTGTCCAATTCCACCCTGCTAACGTTATAAAACTAAAACAAAATTAAACCTATAAAAGCATTTTAATACAATATGCCAGTACCTGCAGAGAAAGCAGGCACAAATGCAACAGCATCCACAGTAGCCTCTCCTCCCGGCCCCCTGACAGGATCCTCTAAGGGAGAAGTCATCCACTGGATTCGTCCACCATCTGAATATGAATCCTTGGGACTGAGACTGCATTAGCTGTTCAAGGCTGCTACGTTTTCCCTTGAGCCAGGAGTCTGTTGGAAAAGATTTCCCCAGGGAATCTGTATAGCTGAGAAGCCTCCAAATCTCAATAATCTGGTGTCTTAATACAGAAGCAGAGGTGGGGTGAAACGTGTCAAAGCCCTAAGCTATCAGTAACAAATCTTTAGGGCAGCCTTCTCTAATATGGCACCCTCTGTTTGGGTTGCATTGCAACTCCTACCATCCCCTGCCAGCATGGCCAGGTTGAGTAAGTCTCATTTAGAATCGGAGAATTCCTGCCTTTTACATAAGGACCAAAAGTAGTGGCACAGTGGTTAAACGCCAGTACTGCAAGCCACAAGGTTGTGAGTTCGATCCTGCCCTGCTCCAAGGTTGACTCAGCCTTACATCCTTTCGCAGGTCGGTAAAATGAGTACCCAGCTTGTTGGGGGCATGTATAGAAATGTTTCGAAATACATGCTATTTGTAAGTTGTTCGCCACCTCGATCCATATGGAGAGGCGGGATACAAATAAATAATTTAAAAAAAAAGTAGAAGCCGAATAAAAGCTGTAGATAGCCGAACCCTTCTGCATCCCAGACTGCAGGGAAAGTGACACTTTCTCTCCTCAATCCATTTCACGTTGTCTTTTTAAAAAACAACAACAAGAAGATTTTGCTATTGGCCAGATGACTACTGATATCTTTTTCCTTCTCTCCTCCAGGGAAGTTAACAGGGATGAGTGAGATCACAGAGAAGCTGACTCTACCAGACAAATGCCAGAGTGACCACGTGATTGTGCAGCAAGTGACAGCTGCGGCTAATGTTAGCCGTGTGCCTTGTGGTTCAGACAAAGAATACCGGTGAGGAGATGGCTACAATACAGCTGCGGTAATCTCTGCTGCTCCTCACTTCACCTTTGCTTTCATGGGTCGCTGCCAGTGTCCTCTTTAGAAACAAAAAATGGTACTGGCTACATTCTGAGTCTGTATTTGTCTTTGAAACACACAAATTCCGGGCTGAAGTTTGGGACTTGTTAGAGCAAAGGGAATGGAGAGAGCTGGACAGAGATCACATACAACCATCACTCATAACTATGCCACACATTTCAGAAAGAGAGGTTACAAATGTGCAAATCAGATTTCTAGACGTCTTAATTTTGAACAGTTTCCCTGAATAGTATAATTTCAGAGCCCTGCTGAAGTTAAGAGCCCACTACATTGGCTATTAACACTGTTCTTTGTTTTGAATCTAGCTATCTTAGAATCATAATATTCTTGTGTATGTACATCTAGGTAATTCCACTTCCTTGAATGAGAATGTGGATCACTTTAGCCTTTCCCAGTCTGGCAATTTCCAGTTGTGTTGCATTAAAAAAATCATTTTCAAGCCTTAGACTTGCTGGGGATGATGGGGCTATAATCCAAGACCTCTGGAGGGCATTGGGCTGTGAAAGGCTGCTTAATTACTTTTAGCAACACACAACACTCATTTCAGTCCCCTATTCATTGGTATGTCTCTGTGGATTTTAATTACTGTTTTAGCATTTTCCACATTTTTAAGTTTCCTGCTCCCTCACTAGTTCTTACTATTCTACACTTACTTACTATTTTATTTTTATTTTTATTAAATTTGTATGCCAGCCTTTCTCCCAGAATGGAACCCAAGGCGGCTTCCAAAAATAAGTTAAAACCCTTCAAAATAATTAAAAATGCATAAAATTATAAAAACCTATAGCAATGTTCAAATTTAAAAACACGTTAATAAATAAAAAGCTCTACCGCTTACATAAAAGCCTGCTTAAAGAGAAATTTTTTTGTCTATCAGTGAAAGGGGAGCAGGGAGGGGGACCAGCCTAGCCTCCTGTGGGAGTATTAATACAACTTTGATTCATACACACGGCCAAGTTTACAGAAAAGACTTTTGATCCTCATTAAAAAATGGCTTCTTTTTGTTGGACATTCGAAATCCATGTTGCCATCCAGATGATGTTGGATTGCAGTTTCTATCAGTCCTAGCCAGCCTAGGCAGTGATGAAGGATGATAGGCAAGACAGTCTGGAGGGCCACTCATTTCTCCTTCCATGCACTAATCACCAAATCATATTAACGTTGCAACATATGCAGTCACATCTTTTGTTTTTGTTGTGCTGTTCCCCCTGGACAGGTTTGCTGCGACGACAGTTAGCAGTGGAAGCCTCATTCTCATCACACTGGAAAAGAAGACAGGCAACGTGGCACATCTGACCATCAACAGCGAGAAAATGTTGATTGGCACCATGCTAGTGAAAGATATTATCCACTCCTTGACACAGTGACCAAATAGCTTCTCTGCCTATCATCTCACCCATTTCAGACACCCAACCCTTTTCCCTTCTTGCCTCAGCCGTCAGTCTCTTTGTTTCTACATAAAGTATAGCATGGGACTGAGAGAGGGGACTGAAAGGAAAACATTCACAGTAGCAAATGAGTGCAGCTTTCAACATGGTTAAAAGAGGTTAGATCAGCAGCAAATTGGGGGTATTCTAAGGTGCTGATGGTTCCTGTGACTTTGACATCCTCGTTGTCCAGTGAGTCTCCACTCCTCTGGTTTTCTGTTCTGTGGCTCTATTTATTATGGACAAAAGTGGTTCAATAAAAATTCCTCCTTCAATTGACTTCAGTCTGCTGGCTTTTTTGTTGAATAGCAAAACTCACCAAGAAAATGAGCAAGGTCTGTTAATGCATCTTTTTCTTAAAATTTTCCCTCCATGCTCCCTGACCCCTAGATAAAGCAGAAAGAAATGAAGCCACATTCACATGAGTAACAGACTTTGGCCTGATCTGGTGACCGCCAGACCCTGGCCATTTCTGCACTGGGCTATTATATTCTGCACTGGGCTATTATTCCACTTTCAACATCCCATGGAATCCTGGGGTTTGCAGTTTAGGGAGGATCCTCAAAGGTTTTGAAAAATCTCTCTGCAAAGAATAAAAAAAGACTGAGTTTCTATTTGTACTGTTCCTCTGGGGCTGTAAAATGCACTCAAGAACTTGAGCTGCAGCTGAGTACTTGCTGTTCCATGGCATGTTCATTTTCCTGGGTTTGGTCTCAAGCCAGCTGAGTTCCCTTGAGTCCCTACTTACTTCTCAGTGACACCACCCTCTCTTTGGTCTCCTAGTACTTCCTTTCTCTCCAGGGACATTAATCTCTCTTGTTCCCTCAGCATTTTCTGCTTCTGGTCTGGTCTAGGGCTCATGTTCCATCACTAGTTCTGAAACTCTGCTTAGAATTACAATATTGAGACTTGCACACAGTGACACAGCTCTGCTTCCAAAGGCTTTGATGGAGAGGGATGGAGTGGGGCGACTTCCCTATTGCAGAAATGAGACCTGCCTATAGAAAATAATAGAAGCAAATGAATCAAGAAGGAAGGAATTTAGCATAGCTGTAAGTTGGCAAAAACATGCTTCTGCCCTCCGAAAAGTATAACAAAGGAGGTTTTATTTATTTGGTTTATGTCCCAACTTTATAGCACTCAGGGCAATTGCCTAATAAAATAAATAACTAGAATAAAACAACAGAGACATACACAATATAATATTTTTCAAATGAGCTGAAGGAGTTAGATTTTTTTTTGGTCTTTGCTCTTCCCTTTTGCAGTGAGAAGAGGAGCCATTCGGCACAGGCTTACTGAATTCCTGAAGTTTTCTATGGGCTCTTGTCTTCTTTCTCTGAGGAAACTGGAAAAATAAATGGCATTGAGAGGGACCAGGAAATCCTATGTTGAGGGTGGGCTTAAGTCATTTTGCTGCCTGAGGTGGAGCTAGGATTGCAAGATCAGGACCAGAGATTTCAGCACTGAGATGTACCAAAACTCCTTGTGATGTCCCATATTCTCCAACTGCCCTGGTTTGGCAGAGACAAAACTCTGTCATCTCACTTTTTCAGCTGAGTTTAAAATGTCCCAGTTTCTCACTCCTCCCACTTTTCTCCTTTGTCCTCAACTTACTTCAGTTGCTGCAAAGTGAGTTCAAAATAAAAAAAATAGTTTGTTCTCAGAAGCAGAGAGGAGAGAAAGGATTGGAGTGTACCCTTCCAGTACACTCTGGCAAAAGCAAACAGCTTGTGCAATCTTCCCCACCAATAAACTTTACCACCTTGACTAGACTCTGATGTTGCTCGGTCATACATATCTGCATTTTTATCTGTGAAAAATGCTGGAGCGGATAGATGTCACAAGGCAGAAGCCCTAGTCATGCAGTTAAGAATGATACTCTGAGCAGCATCCACAGTTGCAGAACATGCCATTCAAATAAAAAATTACTGGCCTAACAAAGGTAGTAGTGTCACCCTGAGAGGCCTTTGCCTCCCTCTGTGAATCAGAAAAGGCACTGATATCTGGCAATCTCAGGTGGAATAAATGGGTCTCCCACCCTATTCCCATTCAAACTTGAGAGTGCTCAAGGTCAGCCAAATTACTGGGTGTTCCTGCATAGCAGGGGGTTGGACTCGATGGCCCTTGGGGGTCTCTTCCAACTCTATTAGCCTTTCCGCACTACACTGTTATAGTGCTCTTATTCCACTTTCAACATCCTATGGGGTTTGCAGTTTGGGGAGGGGCATTTAGAATTCTCAGCCAGAGAGCCCTTTTGGCCTCAGTAAACTACAAACCCAAGAATTCCACAGAATGTGGAAAGTGGAATAATAGCACTGTAACAGTGTAGTGTGGAAAGGCCCTATGATTCTACTGGGCACACATTTCCACAAGTTCCTCATACCATTCCTGGCAGTAACAATAATATAATAATTATGAAGAGTTTGCTGCCTTTGATGACATACTAAACCAATTGCCTGAAGCAGCTGCTTTGCTCTTCCTCATAATGGAAGTGATTTCTGTCCTGTTTCTCTGCAGGTGATCATTGGACAGCAAGGCTGAGGAGCAAGTGTAAAGTGGGGAATCCTATTGTTCATACCGTTTTTGATTTTAATGTTCTTCCTGTTATAGTGGAGGCACCTTGTTAGTTTGCCTGGATATGGTAACATTATTCATCAAGCCAATAAACCTCAGGTGATTTCCAGATGTTTTGAAAACCAACAACAATCTTGGCAAAGACTAGGTAGGACAATCACTTGCCAGCCACTACGGCATAGTGCTGATTGTAGAAGAAAAGAGAGGGTTTGCAGTCAATGAATTCTTATCCTACGGGACACTTAAAAGTGTTTTAGTACTCTGACGGGAGGGAATAGCAGGAACAATGAAAGTACATTCACGTGTCCCAAGGGCCCTGCTTAAGAGCCAGTCTAGCTGAGTAGGACATGGCAAGCAATTATGCCAGCTTTAAAAGAATATGCCCAGTCATGCTATAGCACTATAACTGCCTTTGGAGGAGCTGTTTCTTAAGCTTGATGACTGTTTTCCTCCTGCTTGATACAACATTATTATTATTTTATTATTTTTATTTTTTTGCAAGTATGGAGATTACAGCTGTCTCCCTGTACCAGACCATTCCTCAGAGCCAAAGCACATGTTTTTGCAGGGAGAAAGTTCTAGGTTCAAGCTCTGCTATCTACAGTTTGCAAAAGAATCAGCAGATGACATGAAACCTCTTTGTTTTAAGATGCCAGCAAACCATTGCAATTTGGTGTAAAAATCTAAAATAAGTACACATTGATTGTCCATTACTCAGTTAATATGTTATCCTCCAGATGTTGTTGCACTGCAATTCCCATAGCTTCTGATCAGTATAGCCAATGGAGAAGGATGACGGGAGCTGCAGTGCAACAATATCTGGTAGGCTACCCATTTCCCATACCTGGAGTAGACAGTACAAGGCTCAGGAGATGAACAGTCTGGGTATAAAGTAGCTTTACTGCACTGAGAGTACACTAGAATAAAACATCAGTTTTATGGCTTAGAAAAACAGTATGTCACACTCAAACAATACATGTATTTATATACAGAAATATATCTGGGCCTCTGTCTCATTGAGAGATTGTATTTTAAGGGTACTTTCATACCTGTAATTTGCTCCCCAACCTTTCAGTTCTTTCAAAGTCATGACAATTTAACATTTATAAATCTCTCCGTTGCAACTGGGAGGCATAAAGATATTCCCAAACAGTTACTCCTTTGTTGTTGTGTTGCGTGCCTTCAAGTCATTTCTGAATCATAGTGACCCTAAGGTAAATCTATAATTGTGTTTTCTTAACAACATTTGTTCAAAGTGGGTTTACCTTTCCCTTCCTCTGAGGCTAAGACAGTGTGACATGCCCAGTGACACCAACGTGTTTCCATGGCTAAGCTTACATGTGTTAGGAGATTCAAGCCCTGGTCTTCAGAGTTGTCGTTCAACACTCACATCTTTACACTATGCTGACTCCACAGTTACTCCCATACCAATCAGGAAATAAAAGTGTTACAACTCATGACATTTTGATTTCTTAGAGGTGGGTTGGAGAGCAATATAGCCATATGTTTCCCCTTCAGAGGTGATGTAGGAGAAGTAGTCTCTAATAAACTATATTTTGGCAGGGGGCATGTTTTGGAAGATAAAGACAGAGGTTACTTGATGCAAAAGTGAGGGAATAAGTTGAAGGGGGAGTTAGAATCATAGAGAGTTGGAAGGGGCGTCATGAGTCCAACCATTGCTCAGTGCAGAATCTCCAGCTAGAACATTCCCAGCAGGTCATTGTCGAGCTTGTATTTGAAAATGTCCAGAGAAGGAGCCTCCCCCTCCAACCACCTCTTTAGGCAATTGGTTTCATTGACAAACCACTCTTGCTCTCCAGAATTTCATTTTATGGATTTCTGCCCAATTTTCTAGTTTATCTAGGTCCTTTTCAATTCTGTTCTTAACTTCCAATGCGCTAGCCATCCTCCCAGCTTGTAAAGCTACATGGATTGTTACTTGTTCTGATCCAGACTTATCTCAGCCTTCAGTCATCTGTTAACTTTTTATGTTGTTCCTCAAACATTGTTAATCCTGGGTAATTGTCAGTGAAATCCACACTTAAGGGTTAGAAAGCCCACCCCCATAACTGCATTGTGGTGTTAGCACAGTAAGACTCTGACAACTCCCAACGACGTTTCTAATTAGAAAGTTGAAAAGTGGCATAAATATAATGCAAGACATTCTGATTCCTATAAAAGTGTGCAAATATAGATCCAACAATCAAAATTGGAACATGCTTAATATGTTAGAAAGGTCTGCATTTTAGCACAAAGCAGGTCTAGTTGTGAAAAGGATGTGGTCTGCAGGAAGATAAAAAAAAATCAATTGCCTCTTCCTATTTTGGAAGCAGATGTTGGGAGAGGAGAAAGGAACTTCCGTCTGTGTCAGCTTGTAGGCTCAAAATGATGTTAGCTAACACACACAGTTGTACTGTGGCTGGTAATTTATTATGTACTCCCAAAAAGTTAATTAGTTTATGCAGAGAATCATGCCAACCTTTACATAGAACCCCAATGGTGGCTCCAGATGGTAAATCCATTTATAATCATGTTAGATTTCGATCATGTATGTAAACTGGTTGCCCATAAGAAACACAGAAATATAAAGGGACACTTTAAAAAATTCAAACTATAAAGAAAATTATTTACTTTAGTCCAGACTACATACTGGACAATATAGTGAAAATCACTGATGTACATACTGAGTGTACATTCACACTGCAAAATTATAACATTTCAGTACCACTTGTTATGGCTTCAGCTTATGGAACCCTAGGATTTGTAGTTTTGTGAGGAACTTGTGGATTTTCTGTCAGAGAGCATCTGCCCAAACTTCTAATCTCAAGAATCCAGAGGATGGAGTCATGGAAGTTAAAGCGGTTATCAAACTGCTATAATTGTGCAGTGTAGAGACATGCTGAGAAATGTTTGCAGCTTAATCCTTGAGGAGACTTGGAGTGTAATAAAATGATAGTGATGGGCATTTTGCAAGAACTGATGGTCTTCTACGAAATTAGGAGGGTGAATTAGAGCAGTGGAGAGAATCAGAAAAAAGTGTTGCAAGTGAGGATGAGGTATGGCTTACCATTTCCCAAATTCCAGTGTTTTAGCTGTCTATAGCTACTGGCCAGTCTCTGTAGCAGAACATATTATGCCCTTGGGGGAAAAATACTGTGAAGTCTGTATTGTGTGATGTATCTTCAGACAGCTGTCCCCATGGGCTTCTTTAAATCTTTCATCACTCTCATCAGTGCTGTCTGTGTGAATGCTAGAATATGGAGAAAATGGAGATTATCCAAACTTTTTGAGTGGCCTGCTTGATCCAAACATACCTAGCCATTAATGTCTTGGCTGAGACTCGGACATCAGTGGCCAACTATTCTGTGCAAGAAAGAGAACAAGTCTCCTTCCATTGTTTGCTTTGACCTACCTGTATTTTGTATTTCTTTTGTTGGCCTCCTTGATAATAGTCAATTGGACCTACAACAGAATGTTGCAGCATGGAGTGATCTTGTGTGTTGTGCTATGCCACATTCTTTTTTTTAAGATACTCCATTCTGTTTCTCCTTTTCAACAGCCACTCACTGTTTTGTGCATCTGCTCAATCTTAACTGGAGCCATTTCCGCACTAGACTTTTATAGTGCTATGATTCCACTTGAAACATCCTATGGAATCCTGGGGTTTGCAGTTTCAGCCCCTCCCGAAACTGCAAACCCCAGGATTCCATAGGATGTTGAAAGTGGAATCATAGCACTATAAAAGTCTAGTGCGGAAATGGCCTGGATTAGGAAGAGTAGTGTTTTGCTCTTGTTAGTCCCCCAACCATGTTTGTATTCCTGCAGACTTTGGCATTGCCATACACATACTGGTCTTTCCCTCCCCCCCCCAGTACTCCTGTTTTGGTTACCTAGCAGTCCCTGATTTTGCTGTGAGAATATATGATAATGAAGACAACGTAGACATGGTTGCATGGCACTGCATTCAACATCATGTGGAAAAACTTTACACTTGAAATTATAAGCTAAGATTGTATGGGAGTAAAGGTAAAACCTCAGAAAATGTGAGCAATGACACAGATCTAACAGCCCAACATCAACTGGTAATGGAGTCCTGTTCTCTGCAATGTTTTTCCCTCCCCCCGCTTCCTCTTAAGGGTAGTGAAATAAATTTTGTAAAATAAAAGACAGAGCATTCTCAGCTTTATTCATCACTAAACACGTCCACTGTTGGGACGTTAAAAACACAACTTATATTTTCCTGGCTTCTAAAGTCATAGAATCTCTGCATGCATGGTATTTTATATTATTTTTCCCTTCTTATAAAAAGCTCCCAAGGCAGTTATACTGTAGAAGAGAAAAATTTAATAATGTAAATTGTGGTGGTACAGAAGTACTTTGCAGGATAAAAAGCTGTCAAGGACATTTGAGTTTATCTTGGAATGTTCCTTTTATGGACTACAAATCCCAGAGGCCAGGCTGCCTGAGGGATTCTGGGAGCTGTAAGCCAAAAAATAAAATTTTCCAAGCTCTGTATATGAGGATACTGCATATTGTATACCTTCCATCTTTACTTTCTGCCTCTCTCATTGAATAGTATAAAGAATTTTCCAGTCCTCCCAGCTGGGTCCTTTCACATTGCACACTTGTAGCACAGTGATCCCTCCTTAATTGCCATGACGACTGCATCCTAAGGAACTCTGGAGTTTGTAGTTTGGTGAGGCACTGGAGCTCTCTGGCTGAAAATTTTGAATACTCCTGCCTAAACTATACATTCCAGGATTCATTAGGATGTTGCCATGTCAATTACAGAAGCTATTAAAGTATTACAACTGTGCAGTGTGAAAGGGCCCCAGCAACCAGAGGCCCAAAATACTTACCTTTCTTCTTAATGAACTCTATCCCAAGACTATGAAAATAAAATGGCCAAGGTTAAATGCTCTGCAACGTGGCGCAGGACTCACGGAATTTGGAGCTGAATAAATACAAGCACATTCTCACAATTAAGAGTCTTCAGGACCATTCCACTCAAAGGCCCTGGTTTTTTTTAATAGCTGCTCTGTGCTGGTTATAAGCTCTCAAATTATGCAATCCTTCTATTCCGAAAAGGCCTGGAGAATGACAATGTGCAAAGCTGCCAAGGTTAAACGGACTCCCAGTCTCGATTTCAGAAGTCACATGGACTAAAACCTTAGAGATTTGCCTCTTTTTAAATTAAAAATGTGCAACTCCTTTGCCATTTCCGCACGAGCCTGTTATAGCATGATGATTCCACTTTCAACATCCTCTGGAATCCTGGGGTTTGCAGTTTCGGGAGGGGCCTGCAAACCCCAGGATTCCAGAGGATGTTGAAAGTGAAATCATTGCACTATAACAAGCTAGTGCAGAAATGGCCTTTCTGTCCACAGCTTTAGCTACTCAATCCAGTGTGGCAGTTAAACTTGACTTACCTGGGCACCCCATGGGTAGAGCGGGCCTGAATTGCCAATAAAAGTGCAGCAAGGCAGCAGCATTTGTTTCAGGAACTGGGGTGAGTTGGGACCTTGGAGAAGACACCTTCGCTCTGTTCCCTTAAACTGGAGGACGCACAGAGGATCAACTGAGAAATCTTACATGTCTTTGGTTGACTGTTCCAGATGCGCTGCTCAAGGTAAACCACAGTAGCACTGTTAATTGGAACAGTAAGTGATTCCTTTCCTGGTTTGAGGACTTTGGCTAATGCCCAGCTTTTGCCACCCAGTGGAGCTGCTCGCTTTGAGCAAACTTGCAAGAATATAGCACCAGATTTCATCTGATCCTGTGTTGTTGTTGTTTTTCTTATTGCAAAGTAGTGTGACCAAGCATGGTTAATAAGGTGCTTGTCTGCTTGCCTTGGCTTAGAAGCCTTTAGCCTCCATTTGGGACTGTGTTTGTAAATAATGATACAGCATTCTGTACATGCTTATTTTCCCTCTCACCTTCACTAAATAATCCTTTTTGCAGTGAAACCCTATTGTGCGCAAGGATAAACAATTTCAGCTTAAAATTGTCTCAATATTTAGCTTAGTCCTTGGACTCATAATCTAAATGAACATCTTAGCATTTCTTTTCCGTGTCATACTTAATTTCCCCTTTATTTATATATTCAATATTGTTTTTATTCCACTTTTTTCTTGATCCTGGGACCAAAGGCAGGTCAGAACGTAATTAAAAAGATGATACGACAGGTAAGTTATACTGTTGAAATACGGCGAAATAGATTATGACATTAAAGCAACAACCAACTGAAAATAATTTGAAAAACACATCCAGGGTTAAAAGAAGTACAGCTCCATCTCTGAAGCCTCTGCCTCAGTAGCCAGTCAGTTGCCAAATGCTTGAATAAAGTGGCTTTTAGGAAATAACACTTTCCCCCATCGAAAACAGAGGATATGTTTATATTTTGGTAGCTGTGGCCATTTCTGCACTACAATGTTATAGTGCTATTATTCCAGTTTCAACATCTTATGGAATGCTGAGGTTTGCAGTTTAGAGACAGGCATTTAGAATTCTCAGCCAAAGAGCTCTTTAGCCTCTGTAAACTACAAACTCCAGAATTCCACAAGATATTTAAAGTGGAATAATAGTACTATAACAGTGTGGGGTGGAAACAGTCTGTGATTCATCAGCAGTTGCTAGTCTCTTCTATAACTTTGGACTGTACTTTTGATTTTTTTTAAAAGCTATAACTCTGAAATCTGTACAGCATGGAACATTTTTTTTAAATGCTCAAAGGACTTTTCTTTATTATCATATCTTTCATTACAATATGGGTTGTCTCATCATCACTTTAACTTTGATTTTTATACTAATTTCTATCACCATTTAAGCAAAAAAAAAGTTAAATAGTATCTTCATAGTTCGTACCATTATTATGCATATTTCTATGATTTTTTAAAACTGGTCAAAATTGCTTCAGAACTTAAAATATGGAGCAGCATTATTCAAAGTGTTTGTAGACTGATCTTGGTTTATGGCTGGTCAGTGATAAGTTTCCAGGAAATTGTGTGAAAGCAGTAATAATGTGACACAAATACTGTACAGTACCATTCCATGCTTTCATGTTGGTTATGGAGGCCGCAGGGCAACCAGCGGGAAGTTTGCCATTGCTTTCCTCTAGGGCTGAGGGAGGAAGGCCATTTCTGCACTAGACTGTTATAGCACTATCATTCCACTTTCAACATCCTATGGAATCCTGGGGTTCCATAGGATGTTGAAAGTGGGATGATAGCACTATAACAGTCTAGTGTGGAAATGGCCAATGAATTTCCCACGGTCAGCTAGTGGGTTTGTTACTGCGGTTATGTTATGTCTGGTGAGAGCACTAGATATCTCTTGATATTAAATAATTTGGCCTTTACCTGACCTCTCTCTGCCACCCTGCTCCACGTGTTTGCAAAGGGCCACCGGACGAGCACATCACAGGCGTGGCCGCTAATGGCTGTAAATTCCAAACCCCATTTAGGCAGGCAACTTAAGCCTCTCCGTCGCTTCAGGGACCATCTTATTGCAAACATGCCTTGCTCAGCGTGGCTTTACACAAGGATGCTCTGCCAAGAGGCTGAGCCAGTCCTTTCTGTCGAGCCATTTGCATACTGGCCATACTATTGTCCTCCAGCACTAAGCTCATCATGTAAACTTGACCTTTTCCAACTCCTTTGTCCAGCTCCAAATTCCCTTTGTTCTCACCGAGCATGGCGTGGCCTGTAGGCACAACCCACCCTATAAAAAAACCCTGATTCTGAGTCCTCCTCAAAATCTTCGGACTACTCCTTGCTGCCGGTTTGTCTGAAGAACTCCCCTCCGCCGGCCACGCTGAGTTTCCTCTCCTGCCATCTCCGCTTCTCTCCAGGTGTCGTATTCAACTCTCCGTGAAAAGGTGTCGTATTCAACTCTCCGTTTCTATTTCTAGTTAGCTGTGTGCATGTTGTGTCTTATTGGTTATTTGTCTTTTAATAAAACCGTCATTTTGGTTACTTTTAAAACTTGTCTGGCTGCTCTCCTGACCTGAAGCCGTAGACATCGGGTTAAAAGATCCCAGCTAAAGTTACCCTGCCTCTCCTTAGCTCAAGAGAGTGCCCGAGTCTGATTTCCCCCATCTTGTGTTTTATTCGGTTATTTGGGCACCCCTCCCGGGACCCCCAACATACAGGGTAACAGGTTTCCCTGGCTGAGCAGGAATTCATGCCCTGCTGTCCCAGAGTCCTAGTCTAAGGCCATTTCCGCACTAGCCTGTTATAGCGCGATGATTCCACTTTCAACATCCTCTGGATCCTGGGGTTTGCAGTTTCGGGAGGGGCCAGCTGGCCCCTCCCGAAACTGCAAACCCCAGGATTCCAGAGGATGTTGAAAGTGGAATGATTGCGCTATAAGAGTGTGGTGCGGAAATAACACTCAAACCACTCCATGGCACACTGGGATTTAAAGTGCTGGTCTTCCACACTACATAGCTTAAGAAGTACAAGGTAGAGCAGCCTTCCCAGGCCGCTTAAAGAAGCTGGACTACTACCCCCATTATCCCCTGCCAGCACAGGCAGCGTGAAATTCAACTGGGATGCCTCAGGCTGTTTCCACACCGCACTGTTATAGTGTTATTATTCCACTGTCAATGTCCATTCTGGCATTCTGGAGTTTGTAGTTTCCTGAGGCCAAGGAGCTCTCTGGCTGAGAATTCTAAATGCTCCTCCCCAAACTGCAAACTCCAGGGCCATTTCCGCACTAGCCTGTTATAGCGCTATGATTCCACTTTCAACATCCTATGGAATCCTGGAGTTTGCAGTTTCGGGAGGGGCCGAAAGTGGAATCATAGCACTATAACAGGCTAGTGTGGAAATGGCCCAGGATTCCATAGGATGTCGGAAGTGGAATCATAGCACTATAACAGTGTAGTGTGGAAATGGCGTCAGAAACTCACATTTCAAAAATAATCACATTGCAATTTCTGGAAGGAATAAACAAGTGGGTATTTGGAAGTCCCCTTGAGCATCTCTGCAGGCAGAAAATCCAAAGGCTGCACCACTCTGTACTGGTAAATATATATGATAATGAACATAATGATTGAGTTTGCTGCCCTTTAATTATGGTATGCCAAAATCTGCCACCTGAGACAGGCAACTGCACACCACCGAATTATTTCCATAGCAGCATGCAGCTGATTTTGAGGTACCAGTTAATAACTCTTTAAATAAAGAAATAAAATGCTAAGGCATAAAACCTGTGATGATAAGAGTTATTTACAGCTATATTGTCAAGTGCTGGTTCTTTGGTTCTTTCTTTGGTGACTATTTTAATGCCAATTTAAACGTGTGTCTAAGTACAAAATATATCGATAAATGAAAGCAACATAGAATATGAATTATAAACAGTATAATGGGACAAATGGTGAAAATTAGTCTTTGATTATAGAAAGTATTTAACAGCTGAGCATCTCTTTTCGGTATTCTACCAAAGTAGTGCATTTAGCTTTGGGCTTTTGAACAATTTAGCCATTTCCACCCTAGGGCCATTTCCGCACTAGCCTGTTATAGCGCGATGATTCCACTTTCAACCTCCTCTGGAATCCTGGGGTTTGCAGTTTCGGGAGGGGCGGAAACTGCAAACCCCAGGATTCCAGAGAATGTTGAAAGTGGAATCATCGCGCTATAACAGGCTAGTGCGGAAATAGTACTACTGTTCCACTTTCAACCTCCTGTGGAGTTCCGGGATTTGTAGTCCGCTAAGGGCAAAGAGCACTCAGGCTGAGAGCTCTAAAGGCCCCTGCCTAAACCGCAAACCCCAGGATTGCATAGGAGGTTGAGAGCGGAATAATAGCGCTATAACAGCCTAGTGCGGAAATAGCCAAGGAGCGCCCGCCCCTCGCTTTCCCGCCACTCTGTCTTCGGAGACGCACGTGCTGAAAATCACCCCCTCCAGCCCCGGGCGGGGAGGCGAGAGAAACCCGCCCCCTTTTAAGGGCCTTCCTTGTAAGGGACCGTGTGCAAAGTCTCCACTCCGGCCGCCCCGCTCCTGCTCGCCTCCTCTCGGGCGGCCGCGGCTGTCCGGCCTTTTCGCGACGGTCCCCGCGAAGGGAGGGAAGCCGCGCCGCGTGCGGAGGCGCCGCTATAAAATCTCCCGCGCGGGGCCCTCGTGCGGGATTTGCGGAGGCTCCGTTCGTCATGGCTTTTCCGGCCCTGGTGAGTCGAGGCCGGGAGGAAAGGAAAGCCCGAAGGCGCGTCGGCCCCCAAAAAGTGGAGAAAGGCGGCCTGGGAGGAAGGAAAGAGGCCCAGGAAGGGGGGACATAAACCAAGGCCCCCCCTCCAGCCCTCGCAGGAATGGGGGGCCCGGAATGGGGTTCGGGGCGGGAGGAGGCGCGAGGCGTCCCTTCTGTGCCGCCTCAGGCGCGGTCAGGGCGTGGCGCGAGTTCACGTGTTGCGCCGTTCTCACGTTCTCCGAAGCCGCGCGCGGGTTCTGTTGCTTTTCTGCATTGGGGCGTTTTCTTTCGGAGTCCTTTCATTTTCCGGCTGCCCTTCGAGCGGTTGGGTTTCAGCCAGGGGTCGAACGGAGAAGTCGACCCACTCCTTACCCTCAAACACGTGTCTAAATTATATATATATAATATATATATATATATACGGTTACCTTCGGAGTTTTATTTTTATTTGTGGCCCATACAGCTACCTATTTTTGCACCTAAGGAAGGTCCTCTCCAAGTTCCCTCGCCGTCTGTTTTTTTGCAGTAACGGAACGAACCCGGAGTTTGGTTTCTTTGCAAACCGTTAACTCTGCTCCTAACTCCAACTTGCAAGCTTTGCAAAACAGGCGTTTGTTTTCAACCCAATCTGCAAAAGGGATGCGGGGGCGGAGTCTGTCCCCCTTTTTTAACATATTGCAGTGCAAAACGTGCTTTTCTTTCCCCCTCAATTCCAATTTTCCTGGTCGCTGTTGCCCCTCCTAATTTTCAAACTTTATATTATTTTTTATGAAATGTTAAATGCCAGCAAAAAAGAAAATGGTGGCTTTGAATTGTTGCTGTGCCTCTAAGGCACTGCTTTAAATCAGTTTGCATGGTTTTCCAAAAGTCTCTGGAGGTGGAGAGTGGAGGTAGATGCTTTCCCGGGGGTGCAGAAGGAGGTGTGTTTTTTCCCCTTGAGATTTACTTTATTCCGAACTCGTATCCCGAGAGGTTGTTGTTAAATCCACTATTTAGGTTTGGTCTTGTGTATCTTCAAGCTATTTCTGAGGCCATTTCCGCACTAGCCTGTTATAGCGGGATGATTCCACTTTCGACCTCCTCTGGAATCCTGGGATTTGCATATCCACTTTCGACCTCCTCTGGAATCCTGGGGTTTGCATATCCTGGGGTTTGCATATCCACTTTCAACCTCCTCTGGAATCCTGGGGTTTGCATACCCCAGGGTTCCAGAGGAGGTTGAAAGTGGAATCATGGCGCTGTAACAGGCTAGTGCGGAAATGGCCTGAGTTAGGGCGACCCTGAGATGAAGTTGCCAGGGTCTTGACTTGGCAAGATTTGGTCAGAGCAGATTTGCCTTCCTCTGAGGCTGAGAGAGTGTGACTCACCCAGTGGGCTTTGAACCCAGGTTTCCAGAGGTCTAGTCCAATGGTCAGACTGGTTAGGTGGATGGGGGCTACTTCCGAGGTGGTGGCTGTTGGAGGGAGGAGAGGACTGTGCACCCTGCATTTCAGACTTGGCACAGGCAAGACTGGCTACCTGTTAGCATCTTCACTTATCCAGCCACCACTGCTTTCACACCACATAATTATAGCACTTTGATTCCTCTTTAACTGCCATGGTTGCATCCTATGGAATTCTGAGATTCGCAGTTTGGGGAGAGGCAGTTAGCATTTCCAGCCAGCTAGCTGCGGAAGCCTCATCAGACTACAAACCCCAGCATTCCACAAGATGGTGCATTGGCAGTTAAAGCGGAATCATAGTGCTTTAAGTTGTGTGGTATGTAAGGGCTTGTGATCTTTGCAGCCTGAGACTTCTGTTGATGCCGGGCCACAAAATAAGACCCCCAGAGTTACTCACAAGTAAAATAGTTTAGCTTCCTGAGGACTCGGTATGGAAACTCTACTAAAGTGGTCCCTAACCTTGGGCCCCAGTGTTACTCAACTACAAGTCCCATAATTCCTCACCATAAGTCATTTCTGAGGTTTCTGGGAGATGACCAACAGTGTCTGAGAACACTAGATTGGGGAGATTTTGCTGTACTTCTGCATTGGACTGGGGCAGGATCTTACTCTCCTTAGTGTCCCACTTCATTTTAAATCTCTGCTTCTAAGACTTAGAAAAAATACATGCTATTTGTAAGTTGTTCGCCGCCTTGATCCATATGGAGAGGCGGGATACAAATAAATAATAATAATAAAAAAAAAGCTGGACTTTAACCAAACCACTAAATTCTTTGTAAAGAGTGCCTTGCACTCCCGGCTTCTGATGGTGTATCCCAGTGCAAAAGTATAGCCGTTTGCTGCAACTTTAACTGCTGTGGTTCCATCCTACAGAATCCTAGCATTTGTAATACGGTGAAGCATCAGAGCAGAGGCAGTGTGGTGTAGTCTTGGACTGTGACCCTTGAGACCAGGCTTTCATTCTCTCCTTGGCCATGGAAGCCCACAAGGTGACCGTGCGAATGTCACACACAACCCCAGAAAATCTTGTGGATTGCCGTAAGTTGGAAAAGACTTAAAGGCACACAACAAGAAGTGAAGCATCAGAGTTCTCTGATAGAGAAGGATAAATACCTTACGAAAACTACAAATGCTAGGATTCCATAGGATGGAGACAAGACTGTTACAGCAGTGTCAAAATGCTATAATTCTACAGTGTGGATACAGTGGTTTTGTAGCATGATATGGGTGTTGGATACCAAACAAAGAGGAAAACTTGAGTGGCTGGAATACTTGCAGTGGTTTTAAGACCTTGTGGGTCTGTATTTCAGTTTGTGAAGAAAGGTGGAGTTTTGTGTTCCAGGGAAGTTCTGTGGTACTTTTAATATCCTTTACCCCATCATACATAGGTTTTTCTGTGTGAGACAGTGTGTTTGACCCCTACAAATTAAGAATCAGACATGAAAATTCTGAGTGGTACTGATTCCTGTTTGGATGGGTGATGGCTTAATTGATTTATTTCATTTAATATCAGTTACATAAGATGCCTTCAGCTTATTGGCAGAACAGTGAGTTGTAAGTGTAATAAAAGATGATTATGTTAAAAAAAATGTCCTAGACTGGGAAAAAGTAGAAACAAACTTCAGATGCTTAACTGCTGGCTGTTTTTAGGATCAGGTGAAAAATCAGAATGTTTGTGGTATGTCCTTGTACTTGCCTTGATAGTAAACCACTGTGTTTTTCTGTATCATGTCTCCCCATCCACCTTCCAGAGGTTGACTACAACAACTATAATCACACCAGCCCTTGGCAATGCTAGCTGGAGCTGCCGGGAGTTACAGTCAAATCATAGTTATTAAATTGGGGAAGGCTGCTTATTCCAAATGTTTGGAGCATGTTTGAAGTATTGGGATTATTAGCATATTTAAGTAGTTGCGATAGTTCTACATTTTAAATTTTGAATGCTTACATGTAAGAGCTGATAAATTAACACCGTAATAAATTAGTCTCTGATGTCATCAGGACTCCAATTTTGTGCAAAGTTTGCATAATGATGGAACATTAAACCATAGAGCAGCTTACATACATTAGTAGGAAGGCTTTTGTTTAAAATAAATAAAAGCACAGAGTCCTGTTTGTGAATACTGGATCTTTTAAAACTCTACAGGTAGGATTTTGTTTTTATTGATGATCCCAACACCAGTTCTCTTTCTTGCCAGCTCTATTTAAAAAAAAAACAAAAACTTGTGTTCACATAAGCTCTGCAGGAGTAGTGTCTCCTGACACAGTTCTGTTGAAGTTCTTCCCTGGTCCCTCTCTCTTGCTATTCCACCTGCTTGAAGAGTGTGGAATGTTCTCTGATTAGGCTGAGGACAAAATTGTTGACACCTGGCTTCTATGAGTTACTCTTCCTAGACTTAGGAGCATGTCAAACACACAGGGGCTGAAGAAAAGAGCTGTTAATATCTTTAAGGATTGCTATCTGTGTTTAGGCGGTCCTTGGATCATTTTGGTTATTTGATTTGCAGCCATTCCTCACCTTGTGTTTTTGGCTCCATAATTTTCTACAGTTTTTTGATCATGACCAAACTGTTCTATTAAATGAAGTTTGATGTATGACACCTTGGCAGTGTCCCAGTGTAACAGTTCTGTTCTCATCTGCTGTTAAGGACTTTACAAAGCAGGTGTGGGGAATCTTTGGCTTTCTTAATGTTTTGGCTGCATTTCCCAGAGTTTCCAGGCAGCATGACCATTAGTAAGGGATTGTTGGAATTGTAGGCTGGGACATCTGGACTGCCGAAAGATCTCTACCCTGAAAAGCTTTTAGAATGTTTAGTCATCTTGGACCCAAAAACAAATGTGAGAATTAACAAGATTCTGTGATTCTAAGAGACAACTGCCTGCTTCCACACATAGTCAGATTTCCTGGCTTACTCTTCCTATTCACTTCCCTCTCCTTTCTTTCATATTATAACAAATCATAGTTTGTTTGGGTACGCTTAACTATATTTTCAGACATCACAGTGAACTGTACTTTTTTGTTAATTTTACCTACCTGTATAAAAGAGAAGAGAGGAGCAGAAGCAAGTAGTTTGCAGTATCCAGCTGCACGGAAAGGTAGGAAGCTACCTTACTGATTTATTTTTTAGGCCAAATGTGGCTGCTGTTGGATTGCCTGTAGTTTTTCATTGTTGGCATTTAACTTCATGCACTATAGCATCAAGAATGCTATAGCAGAATGGAGCAGTGGTAAGGTTAGGCTAGTCCTTCCTAGGTGTGAGGACTTTAGCTGCCTTGTGTGAATTGGTGGTAGTAGTAATAATAATAAAATTTGTTTATATCCCGCCTCTCCCGATGGATTGAGGCGGCACCACAACAATACATCAATACATTAAAAACAATTAAAACATAACCCATCCTCCCCACCCACCAACCCATCTAAAAACCCCTAAAACACATTAACTATTAAGAACAAGAGGACAGTTGGTGGGAGGCGGTGGAGTACTAGTGTAGGAAGGCCCGTCAGAAGAGAACAGTCTTGATGGCTTTTTTAAAGCCATCAAGACTGGTAATATGCCGGTTCTCTTCCGGCAGGCTATTCCATAACTTGGGAGCGATAGAAGAGAAGGTCCTCTGGGTAACCGCAGCCAACCTAGTTTTGGCTGGCTGCAGTAAGTTCCTCCCAGAGGATCTTAATGTGTGGGGCAGATTATATGGGAGAAGGCGATCCCGCAGGTAGGCTGGCCCCAAGCCATGAAGGACTTTAAAGGTAAGAACCAACACCTTGTACTGTGCCCGGAAACTAATAGGCAGCCAATGTAAAGACTTCAGAATTGGTGTTATATGGTCAGTTTTAGATCTTCCGGTGACCAGCCTGCCTGCCATATTCTGAACTAATTGAAGTTTCCGGACTAAGCACATGGGTAGCCCTATGTAGAGCGCATAATTCATTCAGTAATTTTTGGTAGCTGTTGTAGTTTCCT
Organism: Ctenosaura bakeri; assembly: GCA_948474755.1. NCBI lineage: Eukaryota > Metazoa > Chordata > Lepidosauria > Squamata > Iguanidae > Ctenosaura > Ctenosaura bakeri. The sequence goes on along the minus strand of CAOLHI010000035.1, from coordinate 31,447 downwards.
GGACTGTTCCTGCTGTGTACTGTGACAATACAAATACTGTCAAGAATGTGGTATTTTCAGGTCTCTCCCTTGCTAGTGCTTGTGGATGATAAGCAGGTAATAACTACAATTCTGTATGTGCATCTTGGCATAAACTAGAATGTACATTCTTTGGACCAACTGAAGGTTTTAGCATTTTTGAATCGCTTGCTTTCAGTATACATTCTAGGCCTCATGGTTGCAGAAAATTGCAGAGACTGTTGTGTCAAAGTTCAGAAGCTGGTATGCAGGCTTTTAGTGGAGTGCAAGATTGGAGCAGTGTTGCTAAAGTTTGTTTCTTTCCCAGTGCATTAAGTCACTAGGAGGCCCTGTAGCATAGAAGATGCTGGTATCATTTTGGTAATTGGCCCCCAGAGACCACATGGACAGAGATGTAAATTCATCTCCCGTTTCCTGTGTGCATCACCGTTTGCAAGTGATGTATTCCATGCTGTCTTAGGCTTGTGAAAACACTTTAATGGGGGATGATAAGGGTATGTTAAATATTTGATTTATTACCCTGTGTGGAGTACAAAGGTTCCCAAGCTGTTGTCTATCTCTTTCTCCTTTGAAAGCTTTCAATGTGTGCTTAAGTAGCATTTAGCTTAACTTGCAAGAGCCAGCATGGTGTAGTGGTTTTGAGTATTGGACTAGGACACTGAAGACCATGGCTAAGATCCTTGCTCAGCCAAGGAAACCTTCTGGGTGATGCTGGGCAGGTCAAACTGTTTCATCCTCAGAAGAAGGCAAGGGCAAACCCCCTCTGAACAGATTCTGCCAAGAAAATCCCATGATAGGGTCGCCATAAGTCAGAAATAACTAGAAGATACACAACTTAACTTGCATGCTCTATCGCTAAAATTGTCCCCTTTCTTACCAGAAGGAAGGAATTGGAAGGACAGCGAAAGATTGCTGGGACAATTCTGACGTTCCAGCTCTTACCACGTGCAGCAATGCAGATATTTTCCGTCGAATAAACGCCATGTTGGATAACTCGCTTGATTTCAGTGGAGTCTGCACAACTCCCATCACAAAAGAGAGAAGGGAACTACTGCCAGGTAATTTATTCAGCTGGTGTTGTTTTTAAACTATTAAGAAATATTTGTTCTTTGGTTTCCTTGGAGGAGCCTTCCTTGTAATAAGTAAAAATCTGCTTGGAGTTTTCTAGATGGCCTTTTTTTTTTCATTGACTCCGTTCATGTGAACTTAAAAGCACATAGCAAAACATGATACTAAAGGAGAAACAGTTAGTAGATGGTGAGAGTGATACCGCTCATGATCATTATCCTTCAGATTCCGTAGTATACCAGTTTGGTCCTTTCTGCTAGAGAACCAGAGCAGTTCCATAGCTCAGGAGTCAGTAGTGTTCTCATGTTAGGAAATTATTATTTCATAGAAAGAAAATTGCCAGAAAGTGAAAAGCATATGTATAAGCTCTTGCATAGATGTGTCTGAGGATATAACACCTTGCATAATTCTTAGATGAATGGAATACGCACCAGTGCCTTGACCCCTGTGGGCAGAGTGCTCATTGCATAGCAGACTGGAGGTGTATAGATTTGCTCTTAGGTTCAGTGTGACCTTGAAACATATGACTTTAACTGGAGAGTGATGTTTTCTGTAGTAGGGAATGGTAGTATGATTCTACTTTCATAAATCTGAAGTGTACTGTCATGTAAGTGGTGGTAAACTCCCAGGCTGGGTGCCTATTCAGCCATTTCTGTGCAAGTTTGTGACCTTAAGATTAAAAAGTTAAGCTTTTTTCTTTTCTTTTAAATTAAACTGAAGCCACTGCTATCAGGTGGCTTGAGCTGGAGCACTTAAAGTACAGATGTGACTTTACTGTACTCTTGACTTTGAAATCTCTGCTTCTTAGTCATCTCCATAGACTACCGTAGTGAAACTTAAATTCAAAAGATTAAATGCAAATTTAGATTAAGAAGGCTCTTTGCATGATTAAGCAGATTACTTTTGCAGGTAGAATGATGACTGTAAGCTTTCCTTGTAACTAAAACACTTAACTAATCTTGTTCAGGCCATCTAATCAAATGTGTGGGCACATCTTAGGTGAAATTTATTGTCCTGTCTGTGTCCACTACTTCCAGTCATACTAATTGTTTATCCCGATGGAGCTGCTTCCTCCACATAAGCCTCCTGGAGGATTTACAATCCTGCATCCAGTACTATTTTAGCAACATCATTTGATCCCTTTCAGACACCTGGGGACTACCATCTGGTCCTGTGCTTGTGAACGCTTGTATGAATGTCTGCTTTGCACTGTGCTTTTGAGCAAGAGAGTGGGTGGATGGAGGCTAAGCTGTTGAAGCTTCTGCAGCAGGCTGCTACAGCTGAACATACTGTCCACCTTGTGGTAGCTTTTTAGAGTGGGAGTGTTTTTGTACAGTTTCCTGACTGATCATTAAAGGAGTCTCTCCCCCAGAGTTGTTGCAGACATCTAGTGTGAAAGACCAGTGGGACAAGATGGGGTAGTCTTTGTCTTTGAAGCTATGAAATGTGTATTTCTGGTGCTCATTGCTTCATCAAAACTACTGTCTAGCAGCAGAAGAGGTTGTAGGTGTGCGTGCTTGTCACACGTCTTAACTGTGCCTTTCCTCAGCATACCTAATGTTTGCTTGCAAAAGCCCCTTAGGGTGGGCTGTGTTAAGGGTTAACCTGCCAAGTCCCATATAATAGTTGATCATTTTCATATTACAGTACAGAGACATAGCTGTTCAACTGTCTCAGCTCTCTACCTGAAAAGCAGTGGCCATTTCCACACTAGACTGTTATAGCGCTATTATTCCACTTTCAACATCCTGTATTAATAGCTCTGAATCAAGTGAATATGCTTATGCTGCAACAAAAACAACAATTATTAACATATCATGAGGCTCTTTGTGATTCTGTTCTATTACATGTATGTATAAGAACCAGCATGATGTAGTGATTTGAGCATTAGATGAGGACTTTGGGAGACTAGAATTGCAAGGAACACTCAAGAGGTGGTTTTGCCTATTCCTTCCTCTGAAATATAGCCTACGGCACCTGGCGTTTCTTGTCAGACTTCCATCCAAATACTAACAAAGGCTGACCTTGCTTAGCTTCCAAGATCAGATAGGATCTGGCGCTGTTTAGGTATTGAGGGCCTTCCTCCAGTCCTAGTACAAAACTAACCTTTAAATCAACATTCTCTAGCCTGGTGCCCTCCGGATGTTTTGGGCTAAAATTCCCATAATCCTTCAGCCATTTTATGGCATGCAGTGCTGTCTGTAGAGTTACAAGCCTTGTAATCCAACACATCTGGTTGCTGCCAGATTGGCGCAGGTTTCTGCAAACCATGGTGTTTCTCTTTTTATTTTTAAATATTCCATGCAGTCTCATTTCCTAGTAATAAAATTTCAGGGATATAAGGAAAACTGTTGGTTCAGTTTTGCCTTTGGATCTGGGCCTGCAATGCCAGCCTACACTTAGCACTCCTAAAAAGATCTGATGTCTTAAGTGGCTTCTGCCATTGCTAGCTGTAATCATGTTGATTTAGAATGGCAGGCAGCATAGCGGCTATGTCTCTAATTTGGCGTTTCTGCATTGGCTTTCTGGATAGAGCAGCAAATAACGCCTTCCTCCATGCCTCATATCAAGGTGCATAGTAGCCAAAACCCAACCATGTTATTTTGGTACATTGGGCAGAAAATTCAATAAATGTCTCTTGTGTGTCTGACAGGAGAAATACAATAAAAAATACAAATAATACACAATTTACTGCCCTCTTATGACAACCCAGAATCTACAGCTGTTAAAAATTCTTACTAGTGTCAAAACCTGAGTCCTTTGATAGTATAGAACTGCACATTTCAGTAGTAATCATCTGGATTCAGTAACCAGTAAGATGCCTGTAGTAGCATTGCTGTATTTACTAAAATCAACTTTTCTTTTATCCATGAGATACATGAACATCTGCTTATTTTTATCAGCATGATTGATCTTTTATGTATTCTTGGAATTTCAATGAACATTTGTTCCTGTCTTTCTGTTTTTTTAAAAAGGGGAAGCCAAGCAGACAAATTGACCAAACTTAACAGGTTGAAATTACGCCAGCTGTGCAAAAAAGTAATCAGTTACTTTAAGTAGAAGCAGACAGAATTCAGAATATGGTACTTAAAGGTTTGTTACATGTTGTCAATTTGGCTTTGACTTAGTGGCAATCCTGTAAATGAGAGGCCTCTATGAGATCCTCTTTTTAACAGCCATAATCAGTTTTTGCAAACTCAGAGCTCTGGCTTCCTTGATTGAGTCAATGCAGATGTTTAGGTATTGAGTCAATACTTAAAAGTGACTTTTTTTTAGAAAAAAAGGTTTGTCTATTTTCCAAAAAGCACATACTGTTGGAGAATTCTTGTGACCAGGCATATTTTTTGAGCAGGGTATTCCAATTTCCTGGTGCCATAGAAGGCTGTTCCCTTCCCTTATTTTCACCCGATTTTTAGCTGTTGTACACCAGCAAATGGCAAAACTTGAAGTAGGGCCTAGAGATACTGTAAGTCAGGCAGATTAATCGGTGTGGAGACACTTCTTAGGTCATGAGTTGGTAACTAGAGCAGGAAGCAATACCAATTGACAATTGTTTTTTTGTCTCACTACAGGTATTAATCAACTTCTGCGATACTAGGATGTTTTTTGTAGTCCCAGCTATTGCTATTGTGAATGGTTGATATTTATACATTATCACCACACTTGTGGCTGTTGCTGTATGCCTTCAAATAGTTTCCAACCTGTGATGACCCTATGGTGAACTTGTGGCAGGTTTTCATCGACTAGATTTGTTCAGAAGGATTTTGCCTTCCTCTGAGGCTGCGAGAGTATGATCTGCCAATGCTACTCAGTGGATTTCCATGGCTGAGCAGGGCTTCAAATCCTAGTCTCTTGGAGTCCTAGTCCAGTACTCAAACCACTACATAACACTGATTCTCTTTAATTTTCTCTAATGTTTCATTACCTTTTGATTCTCCTGTTTACATCTTTTTTTCCTCCCACTACATACGTGTTTTAAAAGGACTCCTTTCCTCTCTAGATGTCTTCAGTTTTTACCTTAAGGCACTGGTGGTACCTGCTTTGGCCCTGCATGGATGAAAGCTTGCTTGATGGGTCAACAGTGCAAAACCCCAAACTTCCTCAAATGATGAAACATTCAGTGGCTTAAATCTCCATTCCAAAAACATGCATTGAATTTCTCTAAAAGATCTTAAACAGCTAGGAGAAAAATAGCTGTGAAAAAGAAAGATTAAGGGCACTATCATATTATATCTTTATAGTGCTGCTATTCCACTTTAGTTGCTGTGGTTCCATCCTGTGGAATTCTGGGATTAGAAGTTTAGAGAGGGGCATTTAGAATTCTCACCCAGAGAGCTCTTGGACCTCACTAATTACAAACCCCAGAATTCCACAGAATGTTGCCATGGCAGTGAAAGTGGAATAATAGTAATAGAACAGTGTTGTGTGATAGGATCCTTACTTTTAGAATAATGTTAATGTGTAATAGGAGCTGGGATTAAGGAAAACAATCAGCTCAAAAGGAGGATCAGGTTAAGTGAGTGTGCATGAATATTACAGATAATCTAGTGGCACCATAAGGAGTAACAGCTTTCTTTGGCATGTGTTTTTATGGACTGTAGTTCACTTTATTGTATGCATGTATTATATTGGAGTAGGCAGCTACTTCTATAGATGCTTCAGCAGCGGAGACATTAATATGCCACAGAACTCCCTGTAGTCTTAGTTGCAACAAACTCATGTGGCTACTAGCTCCACAAATAATATCCACTGAAAATGTATTCCCAAATACTTCCAAGTTTTCTTGTGGTCATTATTCTAAGGAAGTATTTGTTCACCAAAAGCATTCTAGGACAGAGCTTGATGTAGCTCTGCTATATATAGCTGTAATAATGAGCACATATCACCCTTGCTGTTTCTGAAGTGTGTCTCTACATTGTGCACAGAGAGAACTGAAGAGATGTCTGCCTCAAGGGTAGCTTGTAGTTTACTGCACACTCAACCAGGAGTGCATTCCATTTTTGTCCTTTTACAGGTATAACAGAAATCTCAATGGAACTTCTGAGTAAGATGTGCAAAGGATCACACTGTGGAGGCTGTTAAGATGATTTTGGTGGTTGTTATCAGAAGTTACATGTGCAAAAAAAGAAAAGAGAGAACCCTATTAATTCTTTGCAGTTTGTCTAATTCTGTTACCATGGGATGTAGGGCACTCCTCAGGACTCCTAAGAAATGTTATTCAGCAATCCCTCTGGCTCTGAGAATTCACAGACAGTGCCCACACATTCAAACATATCTTAGCAACCATAACACTGTTCCTTTCTTAGTGCTTCTTTCTTACTGCATGCTGCAGTTCTTTCTTGTGCTCTGTTTTGTATTCTGTGAGGTTTTTTTTCCTCCCATATTTGCATGGAACTGCTGCAAACACACCATCATGCCCATAGTCCAATCTTTGGAGTCTTAAACATCAGATCATGATGATGAGGAGCACTGCTTGCCATTTATTAATAAAACCACAGATACAAGAATATGGAGAGCTTGAAAGTTGATTTTATACATTGCACTGGTAATATGAGAGCCAAAGTGGTGTAGTAGGTTGAGTGTTGGACTAAGAATCCAGGAGACCAGGTTCAAACTCAGCTGTGGAAACCCAATGAATGACCTGATAGTTCTTGCATCTTAAAGGTTCCTCCGTCTCATTGATTATTTATTATGTGGGCCGATCAAACAAAGTTCCAGATTCTATAGGCATGACAAGCCATATGGATTTCACAGCCCTTCCAGGGCATGTGAGAACTTTGGCTTTCAGTGGCCCTCCACTGTGGAAACAAACATTTTCATTCTACCTTTACACTAAAGGGCAGTTATTCAGAGGACCAGCCAAGGATAATTGTGTGGAAGGAAGGGAAGGGCTGGAGCATCTGCGGGAGCGGTTTGAGCACTGGACTCTCGAGATGAAGGGTTGAATCAGCCATGGAAACCCACTGGGTCACTTCAGGCAAGTCATACTCTCTAGCCTCAGAGGAAAACACTGGCAAAACCCCTCTCAACAAATAAGAAAACTCTTGTTAGATTCACCTTAGGATTACTGTAAATCAGAAATGACTTGGAGGCACGCAACAACAATTAGATAATATGGGGTGTTAGTAATATGCAAAAAAAGCATTCAAGATGGTAGAATGCTGAGAAGCATTAAGTCTTTATTAAGCATGTCCTTTTTAAATCACTTCCATTTCCTCCTAAACTTAGGATCCATAACTCTTCCTAGCACTTTCTAGAATGGTGAGCTGGTAATGGTTTGTGTTGGACTAAGACCTTGGAGACCAGAGTTTGAATCCCTGCTTGGCTGTGGATGCCCACTGAGTGACCTTGAGAAAGTGACACTCTGTCAGCCTCAGGCAAAGCCCCTCTGAATAAATCTTGCCAAGAAAGCCACATAATCACATCACCTTAGGGTTGTCATATGTTGGAAACACCTTGAAGGCACACAACAACAGAGGTAAATGCAAGAGATACTGTTTCAGTGCCAGTGAGTGTGATTCAGTGAGTAGTAGTCTCTCATTCAGAGAAGAATGCTGCAAGCATATTCTAAGATACTCACAGGCAAACATTAGAAGGAGCTGCCATTTCTTAATTATTTCCTTTCCAAGTCCAGATGATAGGCCTGTAAGCAGTGTCATAATGGAGCCATAGCTTATCTAGGAGGTTTGGGGACATTTTGATTAGAAGGGGTGATGTAATCTGCTGCCCCTCTCAGGATTCCCTGTTCCCTTTGGGATTAATTGCATTCCTCACACAGAGAGTTTGTACTACAAGTGATATAGAAAACTCTGCATTTGGTCTGATGTTTCATTTAGCATTCTGGGGATATCCCCCACCTGAAATAAAGACACTGAACAAAAAAAGCTCAGTTTTTTTTAAAAAAAATCTAGTTGTGGTTGTAGTGCCACACAAGGTATGTTTGCACATTAAATGGGGTGAAGAGTGAGTGCTTTAGCTGTTAAGATGCTTGCTAAGTATTGACGTAAAGATTTCTCTTTCTTCCCTCTGATGAAAGTTAAAGAGTAGGTCTTCTCTCACAAAGTTATTCCTGACTTCATGTCATACCCTTCCATAAAAAATTATTAGAATGTTTAGTGCCCTGTCCCTTAAATCTGGAAGATGAAACCTATGATGAAAAGCCCATATGTCCATCTGTGACCTGGACTGGAGCTCCTCGTTACAGTGTATTATGTGAGGTAGGAGCACAGTGCCAAAACTAACATCTCTTGTGACTGTAGCACAAAAAGGAGACAACAGTTTTCTGAACCAGTTGCCACCCTGTTCTCTGCGTTATGCTGGAATTTCACGATTAGGAAAATGCTCTGTACATTTTTGTCTGTTTCTTTATATATTATATGGATGTGTTTATTTTTCATGTTTTGAGATAGAGGGCCACTTGTGTGTTATGCATGTTCACACCGTCAAGTCACCTGACAACCTCTGGTGGTCCCAAGAACGTCAGTAGTTTTCTAGTGATGGTTTTTCCCGTGAGTGAGATACCTGTGGTTGTCTCATAAAAAAGGAAAGAAAGAAAAAGTGTTTTGCCTGCTGGCTTCCTAATTAGCACCATGCCCATTAGATAACTGGTTTTAACTCCCCCTCCTCTCAAGTATGCTTGCCTAAACCCACACGTGTGCGTATACTTCCCAACATAGTTCAGGATCCACTGCTTTTCTTTCTTTTGAAGGTTATCCATTGTGGTAAACAATGCAGAGCCTGTGAGAGCACAGTAGCCAAGTTTAAAGCAAACAGATTATGCCAGCAGAATTGTGAAGCTTTGCATTTTGCTGCTTCCAGGGCTTGCGGCAGCAGCTGGAAACATTCCAGGGCGAAAGGGTTTTTTTGGGTTTTGTGGGTGGAGAGGGTAGGTGGGCGGGGCTAAGAGAGCCGGATAGCACCAAGCCAACAGTCTCTCTCCGTCTCTCTGTGTTGCTGCTGCCGCCGCTCTGCTGTAGCTACCGCCGAGGGGATGGCTGCCTCTAGCCACCTCCCTGTGCTGCTGCTGCTAGCTAAGCAAAAGCTCCCTGTTTAAGTGTGTTCCCCTGGCTGCCTGTGGCTGCACCTCCTCTCTTCCTCCTGCATGCTGTCTTGCCTCCCATGAGCAGACTTGCTCCCCACCTCTATCCTGTAAGCGAAGATGTGGTTGTATTGCATGGCCGAGTGACGTCTCTGGCAGCACGGTAAGCATCAGCAGCCTGGTCACATGCTGGCCCAGTCAGTAGTGCAGGCGGGATAGAGAGGGTGGAGGTGGGTCTGGTTGCAGGCCAGATGGTCTTCTTTTCCTCCTCTCTGCCTGTAAATCACTAGCTATCGAAATAAGAGCTCCTGACTGAGCCTGGTGTGGTCTGGGAAACTCCTGAACTCTCCTCCAAGTGTGTCTGTGTTTATGTGGCTTTTTTTTCCTCCTTCCTGACCGGGCAGACTTCCAGGACTCGGAGGGATCGACAGCAAGCAGAATGCTCTTCCCACCTTCTGCGCAGGAGTCTCCCCGTGGCCTCCCAGACACCAATGACCTGTGCCTTGGACTGCAGTCTCTTAACCTGCCAGGGTGGGACAGGCCGTGGAGCACCCAGGACTCGGATGCTGCAGCCCAGCCTAACACGCAGTCTGGTGAGTGGTGACTCTGCTGACGCACAGCAACAGTTGCTGGATTGGCTTTTTACAGCATTGTCACCAGGAGCTGTTCTGGGCAACATAGCAGATTCTGGTGGTTCCTAACACCTTTCTTAAGCCATTCTTTGTAAAAATAATAATAATAATTTTTTTAAAAAAATATCTATTTCCTTGAGGCTACTGTATTAGCGAAGGAACTGGGTGGAACCTTTAGAGGAAGGATGTTTTTGGGAATTAGTCCTCACTGGTAATATAGTGACATAAGTTGCAAAGATTGATGATGTGTTGAGAAAAGTAATAGTTAACATGGGAGTGTGGATGGGGGAGTTGGGGAGAATTGCTCTCAGGAATGTTTTTTGGGTGATGCTTCAGCAGAGAACTTAAAGCAATGCTCTCCAAAGTAGGTTTATGTGACATAGCATTGTAACACATATGGCTTTAACTGGGCTGGGGTCTTTCCCCTATTTTTCATATGCCAAAGAGGCTCCAGAGTGGTTTAAGCTGCCCTCTGCAGGTAGCATAGACATATACGCACGTATAGAGGAGCCCAACCCATGAGCTGATGTTCTCTTGCATATTCTGTGCTATAGAGCCACTGGCTTTGCTGTATAAACCTTGCCTCCGAGCAGGTGGGTGATAGTTTTCCTCAGGTCAAGGGTCCTGGGGGCAGGGAGGATATCGTTTATTTTTGCAAGTTAATGGATGGCACTTATCTACTTGTTTGGGATAGTAATTCTCAGTGGGATGAGATAGTGCTAAATTCCTAGGATCAGTTGTTCCTGTGAAACAAAGGCTAGCCTAAAACAGAAGGGTGACATTGGCACCTGTTCCTTCCAGTACTGATCTCCCCTGTTGATCGGCCAGTTTGTGACACTTCAGGCAGAGGCAACTTCAAGGAGCCCAGCTGAGTCAAGAGAATACTCCTCGGGCAACAGTGACTAGACAGTTGCATTTAATGCAGCTATTGCAGATAATGTATGTGGAGCATATGATCCAACCTTGTAAAACCTCATTGGGAATGGCAGTTTACGATGCTTGTTTTGAGTGGCCTGACATGCCAGTATGTGATTTGGCGGGATTTTTGCAGGTCTATTTAGTCTGTTGCAGATGTTCAGGGCATTAGCATGTTATCTTCAATAGCTTTTGGGTGGCTCTGCAGTCCCATGTGTAAGAATAGCTTTAGGAAAAACTTACAGGCATCTCCTACACATACAATAGAGGGGGAAGCAAACTGTCTGCAGCAGTCTAGTTACGTTGCTGGAGTTTTTTTCATCATCTTCACTTTGAGTGTAGCACTGAATGCTTTATTTTCCTGCATTTCTCATAGAGAAACAAGTGCAGGCCTGCAAAAGTTACAGATGCAGGCCGTTCTACAGGGACTGTAGATATACACCTCCCACACCTAACTTGATCCTGCTGCTGACATCCTCTTAGTTAGTGCCATGGAGTTGATGGGTTAAGCTGTGCCAGTTTACCAGATGGTCTCAGAATGCCTCTGGCAACCTGCTAGAGGATGTAGAATCTTAATTTCTAAAATAAGGCCCTGTAAGTGTAGCCATTAACTGCATTTAACTGCAGTTACTTATAACTGCAATACAAAATAGGCTTGATCTCCTGATTGACTCCTATAATACAGTTGCTGCTTGTCTTGCAGTTGAAATGGTTGCAGTGGGTTGGGGCAAGAGTGTGGTGCGGACATCTTAAGGTGGGGCAGTATTGGCACTTGCTCAGCTGTAGCACTCTGTAAAGCTGTGCTCGCCGCTGCTTTGGCTGGCCTTGCAAGCACGACTGTGGTGCTTGGTTGATCAGTAGGATGAAGTGGTAGGCTGTATGTGCCTGACAGTCCATTAAAAAGGCATAATAAAAGCCAGGGAGGAATTGTATTAGAAAAAGGGCTTAACATGCTGTCAAGAACTTCTGGACAGTATGCCTGCAGTGAGGAAGGCTTCAGAAGAAGAGGAGATGCTCAGCTGTCTTATCTCAAAGTTAAAAAAAAGGGGGGGATGCTCAGACTTCCTCTAAACCATTATTTTGTAGGCCAGAATAAAAATTCATATCTATAAGCAGCTGCCTGAACAGAAGAGTGTTACATTTCTATTTCTGTAATAGAGGCCTGCTGTACTTGGCTCTATTGTATTCATAAGTGTGCAGGAAGATATAGCCAGAGTACATTATGTGGTGCAAATAGCAACTAGCTGTAAGATATTACTGCAAAATCACTGTCTTGTGGATGAGTTTTCTGGTGAACAGAAGAACAGAGTTTGAGGCTTTCTAATAGATGTTCAGTTTTTTCAAACAATGTCCCTATCTGTGGAGAAAAGCTGCCCAGATAGCAAATACATTTCAATCTGACTGTAGATGTTAAATATCATTCACTTGGCTAATGGTTTTCACTAAGTCATATATGTAGAATTTAGAGATGTAATGACATTGCAGAAATGGATGCATTTCTTCCTCTTCCTCCACTGGCATATGAAGCTTTATTTATCAGATACTGTGGCCTAGGGAAAACCACTATCTGCATATGTGAATAATTTTTCAGACACAGTGAATTATCCCTTTGCTGCATTTTAAGTGCCCAACCCCACCCACCCCAACCAAAAAGCCGTCAGACTTCTATTAGGAGCATTTGTTGCTATTGTATGCCTTCAAGTTGTTTCTGACCTACAGTGAACCTTTCATGGGGTTTTCCGGGGGCTGAGAGTATGTGATGTGCCCAGAGTCACCCAGTGGGTTTCTATGGCCAAGTGGGGAGTCAGACCCTGATCTTCAGGGCCATATTCCAATGTTCAAACCATTATACCATACTGGCGCTCCCACTGGACTACTATATATACCAAGGGTAAAAATCATGTGGCCTTCCCAGCATTTCTCACAATTGGCTATGCTGGCTAGAGCTGCTGGTGTTGCAGTCTACAAAATCTAGTGGCTAGATTCCCGTCCCTGGCACATACTCTTTAAAATTTGCTAAAGTGCCCATTGATGACAGATTTGTAGTCAGAGTTTAGCAGATAGCTTATGTGGTAATAACACCTCTGCAGAGATTCCTTAGACCTTACTCTGTTGTGCAAAAAGCCAATTAAAGTGTTGGTGTGATGTGTAGTGGTTAAAGTATTAGATTGGGAATAGAGAGATCTAGATTTTATTCCTCACTGAGTTGTGAAACTCACTGAGTAATTTTGGGTGAGTCACACATTCTCAGTCTGACTACTGCGCAGGATTGTTGTGAAGATAAAATGGGAAGAAGGCGGGACATATATACTGCCTTGAGCTCACTGGAGGAAAAGTGAATATGCATGTAAATGATTAGTCGTCCCATTTCTACTATCAACAAGCTAGTATACAAGTGGTCACCTACTTAAACGTACATGAAGAGGACATAAAAGAACTGAAAATGGGAGATGAAAGTCTTGAGTGGTCCCTTGGGAGTCTTACCAGCCTATATATCAGGAAATGAGAGAAAACCATATTGAATCTAAAAATACTCTGACAGAAGGAGACAAAGGCTCTGATAATGAGTCCAGAGGAACAGTATGGCTCCCATATTTGCTTGCATGGCTTGTGGTGCAGTTGCACCAGCTTCTCTGTCAAACCTGAACTGTTGTGTGTGTCCTGATTTTGTGGCTTAAGGCTGTGTACCAAGAAGAAAAGTTCTAATTTTGAAGCCAAGTGCAATTTTGCACTTAGAATGGAAAGTCATATATTCAAGCACTATTCAGGTGATCTGAACAGCAAGTAGTAAAGGTGTGTGTCTCATCCTCTTCTAGGTTCCACTTTGTACAGGAGGAATTAAGAACATTTGGCCTTGCAGATATTTTAGATTCCCAGAATCCCTGACCATTGACCATGCTGGCTGGGACTTTTGGAAGTCAAATTCCAAAATATTTGTAGAGTGAAAGATTTCCCACGTCTGTTGTAAAGGCTTTTTGCCTCTTTGTAAAGCTGAAGGGATAGCAGAGAAGTAATACTCTCTGTATAAGATTTTGGGGAGGAGGCTATTTTGGAAGAGGACTATGTGTTCAAAAAAGAATTAGAAAAGTAATAGTGTAGACAGCCTGTTCTGTGCCTAGTACAGTAAAAGAAGACATCGCTTTGTGAAGTCTGCTTTGCTAAGCAAAAAACAGGGTGTTAGGTCAAAAGTCAAATTTCCGTTAGGCACCTCACTCCCTGTTATCTTGATGTACCAGCTGGCACTTTGGCAGCATGCTTGGCACTCAGACTGCTGTGGTGCCTTTTTCTCTCTCAAGACCCTGCCCTGTGGGTTTTGTAAGGGATGGGCCCTGCCAAGTACCAAGCTGCACTGTTGGTTCTCAGCAGTTTGGAAGCTTCTATAATGACTCAGCTCTACAAATCCACAGGGAGCTGGCTGGAAGTGCAAAAAGTTCGCAGTCATGCTAAAAATACTACTGCTGATCTGCGCTCTTGAAGTGCCAGTGTTTGACTACTGATGAGCTTGGAATCCAGGCATGCGCTTGGTGCTGAATTTGCGGGCCACTGCCTGCATGGCTCCAGCTGACCACTGGCTATTTAGTGAGAGCCTACATATTATGCTGTACTTAGTGCAATACTTCCTCTCTTGACATATATAGTCCAGAGTTCTCTCTTATTTCACCAGGTTAGAAAGATCCTATAGCTCAGTGACAAAATTCATATTTTGCGCAAGTTTCCTGATTCAGTCCCTAAGTAGTACTGTATTAGAAAACAAACACTGCATGTTCTGAATGCTGTTCGTTGTAAACTAGGAGTAGAGAATCCTGATCCTCTGTGTATTTTGGATTTCTGCTCTCAGTGTTTTACAATTGACAGTGTTTGGGTGGGGCTGCTGGGAGTTAAAAATGCCAAAAAGTTGAGATAACCAAAACAAAAAATCCTCCATCCTCAGAATAGATAAAATTGAGCTAGGTGGTTCCTAGGTCTAGCTCTAAATAACATAACTTCTTAAGCAGCTTTTTCTGCCAAACCAAGAACAGAAAATTGAACAGAAAATTCAAACCTCTAGTTTGTGGATGGCATGGCTAATACCTACCTCTCTTGCTTCTGAATATTCCCTAATTTGGCAGCTCTGTTAGACATTGCTATCCCCTTCTCAGCCCTTATTGGTATGGCAACAGTAGTTTGCAATTAGATTTTCTAGTTTTTCTTATTCTGCATTATGATGATACAATGTATGTAAGATAAGTATGTAAGGTTCATAAAAAATGCAAAATTTTTAGATGGATCTACATATTGGGGAACAGCATCAAACCTGGAAACACTGAAAACATGAAAGTAATCTTTCTGAAATGGGTAATATAATTTCCCAATGCATAGGAGTGGATATTTTGGAAATACTTCAGCTTTGAATGCTTTGATGTAATGGCCTTACAAGTGTCAGAACCCCCCTTTCCTCTTTAAAATGTATATATTCAAACTTGATCAGCACTGGGAAAGTTACTCGCTTAAACAGCAACTCACAGAATCCCCCAGCCAGCTTAGCCAATGACCATGCTAGCTAGAAGATATGGGAATTTGTAGTCCAAAACTGGGTTTTTTCCCCAAGAGCTAGATTTGATTCCCAGTAGAGAAAAATCTGCAAAATTTGATCTGCTCAGTGCTAGTCTGTAACTCTTATTGATGGAGGGACATTTTGGGATCGTGCAGTCAGATTCAGGAAAAGGTTCTCTTAAAAAAAATTGTATAAATCTGCTGAAACCTTTTCGCAGGATGAAACTTAAGTGGCTTCTTATTGCTACCTACTTTTCCTTTTGATTTCAGATTAGAAATTATCTGTATCAATAAGTTTAAATAATGCAGGAAATGGGTTTGAAACTTAGTGGGGTGTGCTGGGTTATCAGTTTATTTGCACATTGTGTTTTTAAATTGAGGTGGGATATTATAGTGGGTAGAGATGCTAGTTTTTCCTGCTGCGGTTCTCCCTGCACCATTTTCAGCTGAAGTTAAAAGCCAATGCACAGAATGAAATGGAAAAAATAGAATCTCTTTTGGGGGGGGGGTTGCCTGAAAAAATTAATGAGAGAAGAGCCCATGAGGTCACAGGTGGCCTGTGGGCTCCCTGATCCCAACCCTGCTTTAAATTGACAAGGTAAGTATGTGCCTTCAAGTTTCCGGTCAACTTATGGCAACCCCATGAAGGCATAAGCTTTTCCTTAGGCAAAGAACACTCAGATAGAAATGTAGCCTACATCATCAAGTATTCCCTGGTGGTCTCACTTCCAAAAAAGTAATCAGGCCTGATCCTGTTTAGCTTGCACTATCAGACAGGATCTGATGCCTTGGACAGTTAAATGTGATAAACACAGGGCTAAGCGCAAACTTCCTGGAGGAGAATTTGAAACACTGGTGCAAAAGATGAATACACGTACTTATTTCTCTAAGACGTTTGGAGTAGATAGTCTTCGTCTAACCATATACACACACACACACATATATACATACATATATATACATATACGTACATATATATACACATAATATACATACATACCTATACACACATATACATACATGATTGCAATGACAACATTTTGGGTAGTGTGCATCTTTGGTGGTGGTGTTGAGGGAAGGGAGGAAGTGAGTAGAACAAAACAACAACTTTCATTGCTGTGAAAGCTGGGAGTTCTTCTACTTGAGCTTACCTTCACTGACTCCCTAGGAGTTACTGACCTTGCAGAAATATCACTGCATAAAGTCATCCTTAATCAGGTTGTTTTTTTGGGGGGGGGCAGTTAAATGCAAAGAAAATCCCAGAAGTATTACATAGCACAAGGAGTCCTGTAGTTGTTACCTGACTTATACAAGGAGGACAACATGCTTATCTACTTTTCTATCCTCCCATGCCGCTACTCCACTATTGATTTAAGCCAGACATTGTGACTTGTGCCTTTCAGTGGTTGTTGGATAGTAGCTCCCATTATCACTTACCAAATGAGTGTGTTGACTAGGGCTGGTAGGCTACAAGTTACTTACATGATGGGCTGGTATTGACTAAGCTCAGAAGCATTTCCCTGTGAGGATTTGGTTTTCTTACAGAGAACATCCTGCTTCTGGTGGAAGGAAAGCCCCATGTAGAAATTACCAGTCATCTTTCAGTAACTAATTCAGGAGTAAGATCTCTTTGAATTCTGCGGCTTATTTCTTAAGAGACCTGAATAGATAGGATGGAAATGTCAGTTTGTAATAATCCTTTTCTCTGATCCATGTTTGTGAAGCTGCCTATCTCTTCTGTATAAGACTGTGATGATATTTCTTACTGAAAGATTTTTGTCTCGCTTCTTAAATTGCAAAGTTTCCTCAAGGTGCTTTGCAATCAGTATAAAACATTTAAGGCACCCCTGACGTTTTCTGGCTTACAGTTGACTCGTGGTTGCTCCCGCTTCTAATAGCATTTTTGTTTCGTTTGCCCTGCTAAGCAAAGCTATCTATGTGTTTTCACTGGATGCTTTTGTTAGAGATGACACCCAGAAATGTAACAAGGTAAAGGTTAACAGAAGTGATGCTTTCCGGTATGTACTGTCCTGTTTCCTTCTTTTTAGCTTTGTGGGAGGGGGCTGGCATGGTGTAATGATTTGAGTGTCAGACTAGGGCACTGGGAGACTATGGGTCAAATCTTTGCTCAGTCACAGAATCCCACTTAGGCGACTCGCTCTCTCAGCCTCAGAGGTGGGCGAAGGCAAACTCATGAACAAATTCTACCAAGAAAACCTTGCAGTGGATTTGCATTAGGGTTTCCATAAATCAGAAGTAACTTGAGGGCACACACATCAACAGTTTTGGGGAACAGAGGACAAATCTTGTGTCACCTCTGAGTCCTCAAGTTTATCCTGAAATGAAATGGAAATTATGCTTACACAGAGTTCTGTGCTTATTTGTGGGAAGGAAGATTTATTCTACAGACCAGGTCTTCAGTGCTTGATAGAACAGCTGAGTCACAAGTGTTGAGACTTGGACTGGTGCCATCTTGGAGTGGCAGTTCTTGGACAAAGCACTGTAATCTGCTCAAATTATAAACAGACCTGCTCAGTTCTCTCCCGTGCAGTCCCTTTCTGGAACATCATCTGTGCTCCAGTAGTACATTTGAGACTTTTCTTTGCAGCTCCTCCAAAATGTATGTGGAAGTCTCTGTTTTGTTATTCCATTTTTGTTTCTCTTCAAGCTTGTTCTGAGAAGATTGCTGACAAGAATTGCTCAAGGTTCAGTCTCCAAGGCCTTGTCAAACTGATTGGTGTTAATTCTGAACTACAAATAAATCAGTCTGTGTTAGCTTCTTGCATCTTCCTAGGCTGGGCTAAGAATCAAGGGAACAGCAGTTTTAAGGCTGTGGTTCTGTGCTGTGCTGAAAGTGACAAGCACATGGTCGTACAAGATTAATGCATCTCTGCCCAGAAAAAAAAAGGTACCTTCCTTATATCAGCTTCTCCAATCCAGCCAGATCTGTTAGCTATTCAGATCCTTGTGTAATGTGCTCTTGAGACTGTTGACTGCTTTCATGTACTTTTGTTCTCAGATCGGCTGTGGAAAATGTAGTGATGTTGCAGTAGAGGGAGGAAAATTGTTTCTAGGGTTGAACTGACTTATCTCCTGTCTTTAAAAGTGTTGTGTCAATAGTGGTCAGCATGTTGCTTTCCGGATTTTGTCAGATGTTAGCTGCTATCCACCTTAGCCTATTTAGTTAGGGATGCTGAGAATTGTGGTGTAACATCACCTTGGCATAACATTAAACTCTGGCACAACTTCAGGCTAGTTTCTTTGCTGCCATTCTGCTTGATGGTGCTTGCTGCTGGATGATGAAAAAGGGCCAAGTTGAAAGAGAGATGCCTTCATATGGCCTGCCCTTGGAGCAATGCTGTTTGTAAATGATTTGAAGATGGGGTTATGACAGCTATTGCCAAATTTGCAAATTACATCAGTTTATTTAGGGTAATAGAAATGCAGCTAGATTGAAGAGCTCTAAAAGTATCTCTCCAAATCTACTGATAACCACATTTCAGATTCAGCGTGAGTGGATGTAAAGTGATGAACACTGAGGCAAAACAATCCTTTTTACATATATACACTGATATGACTTGACCTGATTTAACTGGAGCTGTCCAAAAAAAGGCTCTTGGGGCTGGTAGAAAGTGCACTGAAAAGGTCATCTCAATATGATGTGGCAGTGTAAAAGTGTTAGTAGAAATAGTGAGAGAACTATAAGCAGAGGAATGAATCTTAAAGCAGAGATGCTGAAAATAACTGGCTCAGATCCTGTTGGTGCACTGTGCTAGAGTAGGTGGCGGTGCATTGGCAGGAGGGAAAAGGCTGCAGGCTCAACAGTGGCAAGGGAGCAAGGGAAGTTGTCACTGTAGAGAAGGTAGATTGCCAGCTCCAAACAACCTTTCTCTGGAACATCTTGTCTTCAGGGTGGGCCACTGAAGCATGGGTGCTCAGAGAAGACTGGCTTGGAAAATCATCTCTCCTGTGGCACAGGGAATGTTCCAAACCAGCCTTCTCAGAACGTTCTAGTTTCATGGACTCACCTGAAAACCAGGCATTACAGAAATTAGCTTCTTGGAGCTGACAGCCTTCCTTTAATCGGCAGTGTTGACAATAACTTTCTTTGTCTTGTCTTGCTGCCACAGCACAACCCATTGTTAAGATACTCCCAGCACACCTCTCAATGGTGAGAAATGTTGGGAGCTGCGGTTTAGCAACATCCAGAGGGTTGTGTGATTCCCACTCTTGTGCTACCATTACTCCAGCATTATATACCAAAAGGATTCTGCTCATTGAGTTCAATTCTGGGTACAGCATCATCACAAAAATCTATAACAGGAGTATAGAAAATAGTGGCTAAAAGTGATCAGGTGGTTACAGGATCTGGCCTACAAAGAGATGTCAAAGCATTTGAGACTTGTTAGCCTGCAAAAAAGATAATTAAAGAGGAACGTGAGACTGTCAAAATGATCAACTATGGAAAGAAGGCAAAAGATTACTCTTAAAAGAAGAATTCACAGTGTGCCCTTTGCATGCCAGGGCGGATATAAGCTTCACTGATTTTCAGTCGTAGTTATCCCCAGGTAGGTGTGTACAGGATTACAGTTAAAGTCATCCAGTGAAGTTGTTTGCAGGGCAACATACTACATCAGAGAATGTAACTAACTTAAGAGAACTTGTATGATGAGTTACGGCTGTTAGCTTAGCAATCTTTAAAGAGGATTTTAAAAATTAGCAAAGAACAATTATTTTGATATCTGTTAGCAATTATTCTCTTATGTCCCAGATTCAGAGAAATGGAGAAATGCAGAAGAGGTCATTTTTTTATATTCGTATCTAGGCTTAGCTTGCATCCTCATTTGTTTAATTATTTTGCCACCCTATGAAGGATCTTATTTTGATACTCATTTGACTAGTTGATGATTAGGTTTTTGTTCAACAAATTTGTAGCTGCTGTTTCTTTCCCATCCCCCTTTTCTGGGGATTGTTTTGCTTGTTAATTCTTTCGAGCATGCTTTATTTTGTTTTTTAATTGTGAATTTCCTTGAGTATTTGTTCAGAATTGCATATGTAGGATAAATAATTTATTCAAGGAGAACTAAGTGAAACCTGGAGATCAAATAGTGAGATTGTTGTTGGTTTCAAGTCAGGCTTGGAAGCTTGTTTATCAGCTGGAATCTTTTTGGAAATGGATACCAATAGTAGAAGGACTAATCTAGGATTTATTTTTGTTGTGCTTTCAAGTTGTTTCTGACTTATGGTGACAACACTCACAGGTTTTTTCTTGGAAAGTTTCAGAGGAGGTATGCCTTTGCATTAGTCTGAGACTGAGAGAGTTTGACTTGCCCAAGGTCACCCATGGCTGAGCTGGGGTTCAGTCATGTTCTTCAGAGTCATCATCTAGTACTCAGACCACTACACCATGCTGAGAAATCCATTAGATCTCACTCCCATGATTTAAGAAGTGTGCTGTGTCCCTGATGAAGTGAACCTGCTAAGACTGTACACTTGGCTTGCAGCTAAGAGAGTGTACTATGATTAGATCATAGTCTGCACTCTATTTCGATCTCCATGCAGACGTAATTTAGATGGGAGAACTCCCCGTTTTAGAACCCTGCCATCTGGTAGTTAGCATGATTGGCTTCCATCTCAGAAGGCTGGAACGTAGGGCTTATGAGCCTCTAATGCAGAATGCAGTTGGTGTTGCAGAATTCTGAGAATCTGCACAGTGCGTGGGTGTCGCTGTTAGTGTCTAGACTCTCTGTAGTTATGGAAGGCAACTGTGGGTTGATTCCTGCTAAATACTTGAATTGAAGATCTGGATAAGCTTGCTTCTAAGGTGAGGCAGATGGGTACCAGAGAAGAGGGCCTTGTCAGAGATGGTGCAGCCGTTGTGGGATACTCTCCCCAAAGAGGTTACCTGGCATCTACAGCCATGCTGTTGTTTTGTTCACAAACAAATATTTTTATTTTATCAGGATTTTTCAGAGCTGTTTTAATGATGATTATTCCTTTAATATCTTTTGGCTTTCAGGTTGTTATATTTTTATACTTGCGTTTCGTTCTTATAAACTGCACTGGGAATGTAACTGAAGGGCAGTACAAAATATATATTTGTAATAAATAAATACGAGGGTGGTGATTCTTCATGTTTCCTAGAGACAAAGTCTCTGTCTTCACATCCTGCAGCACATGAATATCGTGGTTACGGTAGTCTTATGATAAAAATGGGATGAACAATCTTTTTCCCAGATGTGTAGCCAGTTCTGTACCATTACTACTTAAGAGCCTTATTTTATTATTATAATTTATTATTTGCTTGTTTCATTTATTTTGTATCAGGATGTGGAATGTACAACTCCCATCATTCCTCACTACTGGTTGTACTGACCAGGGCTAGTGGAAGTTGCAGTCCAGCAGTATCTGGAGAAGTATATTGTATACATTAATTGTTTTTTTCTTTTTTAATGGGTATCTTTCAGTTGCTTTTGATTCTGTCAATACTTTAATTGTATTTTACCTTTTGCATGGAGTGATTTTAACTTTTGTAAGCCACCTGAAGTAGCAAGGCTGAGGAAGAAGCCAGCTATAAATACATCATCATCATTAGTAGTAGTAGTATTGCTGTTGTTCTTCCTCATCCCTCTTTGACATGAATGTATGTAACCATCTTAAAATGGTTCTCTGAGATGGTTTCACCTTACTACAGTCCACTGTTGTGTGAGTGCAAATGGACACATCATGTTAGTCACTTGCTTTGTCTCTAAGGGCAGAGCCAGAACCCCAGTCTTTATCAGGACCTCACTGTAGAGGGGTCAAGAGAATCTCAGCCATTTGTTGGTGGCTTTGGGGACTTGAACTTGATCTGGAGCATTCCACACACCTACTGTTGGCATGAGCAATGTTTCCATGTGTGGCAGATGGTAAGGGAGAAGAGCTTGGGAACGTGAAACTATTCTGCAAAACTTCTGTTTAGGAAAGTTGCTCTCAGCCTAGAAATTAAAGCAGAGTCAAAATATAAATGTTCATTTGGTACCAGCTTAGCAACTGCACAGTAACCTGTCCCTTAAGGATCATCAAAGCAAAACTGCAGGTGTCTGTATGTGCTAGTGCTCCATCCCTAGGGCTAGGCTGGGTTTTTGTTTGGCATAGTTGCCTTTAGAGGTGCCAGTAGTTGGTAGCTAGGAACTCCTGAGAGGAGCTGAAATCTCACTGAGATTTCTGTGCTGAGGAAATCCTAATTAGACAAGCAGACCTTGAATTCAGCATAATTGAGACAGTAAAAAGATTGTTTTATTACGATGGCATGTTTGGTGGTGGAACATTAAAGCCCCAGTCCAAAATGGGGTCATACTAAATGTTTTGACCACAAAATTAGTATCTCACCATCAGACAGCTGAATGTGTTGCAACAAAGATGGAACTCAATGTGAATAAATGTATTTATGGAAGATTACAGAAGATCTTTGTTCAGACAAGAAGAGATTTAGTATCTGAAATTAACAATAAGGCAAATAGATTGTGGAAGCCTTGAGAAGCCATTGGAGCACAATTAGACAAGAAGGACGAGAACATAGCTGTGAAGAGTACAAGAACTCCATTTGCTGAATATTATAACTGCATAAGGATGCTGTGGGTGTTTTAAGGGCACATTTGACATCATGAGGTCCAGAACTTTTAATAAAAAAGACAAGATAACAGTCTCTGTCTTTTGGATGTTTATGGTATTTATTTACTAGCCTGGCATGGTCATGCTTTTTTCTTTAACACTTTCTGACTGTAGAGTTTCTAGCTATTTGCTTTAACATAAAGCATGCAAACATCTGTTTGTCTTTTCATAAGGAATGGGCAAGGGAAATGCCAACATCTTGGCAGAGCACTAGCTTTTCAAAGCAAACTGCCAGTTTCCAGCTGGAATATATAGCATGTAGTATGTAGTCGGTGACCGGCCCATGTGCCCTTGAATGGCTATAAAATGAACCGTCTTATGTAGGAGGCAAGGTGTGAGGTGTCTTTGTGTGGGATGAAGAGAGCAGTCTCTGAAAGAGATGCTGACTGTTAGCTTTGGATGATTTTGTAGCTGTGGTCAAGAATCACCATGAGAATTACTTTGAGCTCAAAACATTATGTAACATTAGCTTTGCTAGTGGCCACTTGCAGATACATGGCTTAGAGCAGTTCATGTGCACAGCAAGATAATATCTTGTCAACCTTGACAGCATTTGGGTGGAGGGGGATGCCCCATACTAAAGTATGTAGGAAAAGGTTTTTATAACAGGTGACCATGCCCCTTTTTACAGCTATGTCATATAGCGCTCTCTGGAGCAAGATGGATATTCATCTCCATAGCACCTCCTGAGCTACCTTTACTATGAGTTGTTTATGTCCTATTATAGCGCAACATTCAAGATGCTGATAAATACTCTGGAAAAAATCATTTGGGTGCTAAATCACAGGCATCAAGATGCTGTCCGTAGTGGTTGATGTACCAAAAGCAGCTCCAGTGCAAGAAAGTTATAGCTGCAGCTTGGATAAATTGGTGTATAATCAAACAGGATTGATGCTAAGATGCTTGTGCTCAGCACAGCCTCAAACTTGGGAATGATGCTGTAGGATAGGGTGGGCAAAATGTAGCCAGTGAGCCCACATGCAGCTTCCAAGGGCCTCGTAAGGTCAGAGCAATATTTTGTGCCAAAATGCCCTTGTAGGCATGTGAAGGGTATATTTACTGTGTTTGAGGGCCCTCTGGGCCTTCCAATTATACTTTTTTCTTTCTGTTTTCTTTTCCTTTTTTAGGTTAAAAATTACCCCACCATTTTTTGCCCCCAAATGCTCTCTAGGGAATGTGGAGGCATTTCAGTCATATTTTAGCACTCCCCTGGGCCAATTTAAGCCAAGGAGATGCCTTTTTTGAAATAGGAAATGACTTCTGCTTGCTTCCTATTGTTAAGAAAAAGGCCTCTCCTGGACCTAAAAAATGTTCCTATGCTGCCTAGAGGGCATTTAGAGGCTGTGTATGTGAGAGAGAGAGAGAATGAGAATGAATGTGTGATGGTGTGGGTATGGCCATCCAGGGTCCTGGGAGGTTAGTGCTGCCTCTTAGCCTTCCACAGTTGCCCATCAATTCTAAGAACAATTCTCCCATCTGCTGACACAAGAGTTCGTGAACTGGACAGTATTTATTATGCATGTTTTGGGCATGATGAGGTTTGCCCTTAAATTGGGTTTTATTTCCCTCTTTTTGAGTGGGAAAGCACAGGTTGTTTAAAAAGAGAAAAGGGAACCTGCCTTATCAAAGGCAGAACTATACCTAAATCATAACTTTTTTTTGTCTTGTTTGCAGTTCTTAACATGCTTAGCAATCCTCTGGGGAAACCCTCGTTGGGTTTCCTACCACTGGATCCCATTGGCTCTGAGCTGACAGAAAACCTTCCAACCCCGACTTTAAGGAGCTCCCGCCTGGACACCAGTCGTTCACTCTTGTATTCACGCTCCAGCAGTCCTTCTGACTCTGACACCAGTGGATTCAGCTCTGGTTCGGATCATCTTTCTGACTTGATTGTAAGTTGTTGAGTGGTTTTGTTTCCTTGGTATACAGAAACAAGAGGTTGAGAGATGTGGGAACTCTACAGAGTAGTGCAGAAGCACTGAAATCCTGATTTGAGTTTATATAATTTAAGTGGAGGTCATCTGGGTGCAACCTCTTAGGTCACTTGAAAAACAGGAGAATTGCCAGTGGATTTAAGCAATTATTCGTTTCGAAAGCATTGTTCTTTGGAGAAGAAGTGGCATCTGCATTAGAGGCATACATAACATCATATTTATGCAGAATAAACACTAGACTCTGAACTAATCACACAATACAGATCTTGCTTGTTCCATTGCTTTTTCTAATCAGTACTCCATTGAGCTGCAGGGCACTTGCATGGAGCTTTTACTCATTGCAAATATAACAAAGGTGTAGGTCTGAAAAGGTTACTTTTTTCCCTATGCTGGACCTGTGGTTTATTGCAAAATAGCTTTAACAAAGGATAACTGATCTTCATGTCTGTGGTGATGTAAGGCCAAATAATTGCTACTTTAACCAGAAATTTAATTCAGTGACTAGTACAAAAGAAGTGCTTTGTGCTTGTTGGTTATTCTTCCATTGTATGTATTGCATTCCGTATTGCTTGTTGGATATACTTTTAATAGTAGAATTCTACATTCAGCTTTTTTGTTGGGGGCAGAATAAGGAAAAGGAGAAAAGTGACCTGTTAATAGTCTGGACTCATGGCTTTCCCACTACACAATTATAGCACTATGAATCTACTTTAACTGCCTTGAAAACATCCTGTGGACTCCTGGGATCAGTAGTTTAGGGAAGAGTATCAAGAATTGTGAGCCAAAGAGCTTTAGTGCCTCAGCAGGTTACAGACTCCAGCATTGCACAGAATGTTGCCGTAGCAGTTAAAGTGGAATCATAGTGTTAGATCTGTGTATTATAAAAGGGGTCTGAGATGGATGAAGAAGAATAACTTGTTTCTAAAAATATAACACTCATTTCTCTGTTGGAGGTGTTGGCTGACTATACCTTCACCTTAAGCTCCCACTTTCCACAACTAAAGGGAAAAAAATAGCCTTTCCACCTAAAGCAATACTGGCTCTATACTGGCTATGGAAAAGGGAAGGCTCCTACGCCTTTAGCAGTCTAATCAAATATGTTATAGGCTAGTAAAAAAGTCAAGAAACCTTGTTCGGGCTAGTGAAGAACTGACATACTGCAAGCCTCATTGTATTTTCATGATGGTAATGGCAGAAGGAGCTTTTCTTCTTTCACAGACACCATAAAAATTAGGCAAGCTGGTGGAGGTGCAGTGGAACACCTGTATGGAATTTCTCATTTCCTGTGGCTTCTTGGCAGTTTGTTAGACACAGCATCTAGAAGCGGTTAGATGCAGTCTGGATTTTAAAATTCTGTCCTAAAATGAAACTACAAATCATTTAAAGTTCTGGTTTCCTTTTCTGAAACTAAACATTGCTACCTCTGTCATGGCCTGAAAAGAGGACTTTGCAATTAGCTGTTGGTGTTAGCATGTTAAACTTAGACTAAGACTGTGTGTCAGTCTGGAGAGCTGCAGTTAAGAAGTGTATTATAATCGCTTGCAATTAAAATCTGTGTATCACAAACATGGCAACTGCCAAAAACACTTTAATAGGGCAGTGTGCCTTGACAACCTTTGTTTGAAATTCATGTCCTTCTGGAATTCATGCAGGTTTGAGAAACATAATAAATGGAAATCAGTTGTGAGGGGAGAAGGAGCTTGTAAGACTATGTCATCTTAAAAACCTTTTGTATTTTTTCAGTGATACTTTGAAAAGTAGTATCAAACATGAGGGTTAAGAAGCATACTATCAATGAAAGAATTTTTTCATCATTGAGTCTAGAAGGATGTTGCCTAAATCACACATTTGGAAGATCTATCACCATAATCTAGTCTTTTCTCTTGAAGTCATAAACAGGTGGTAGTGATTTCTGCTGCTGTTTTTCTTGATACATCATTCATCGTTGCATTTTGTTAAGATAGCAAACCACATAGAGAGTAATTAAATTCCACTATCTTTGGTACAGTCAGCTAATGAAAGGGAATTGTATTATTTCCCTGGTTGTGATGAGTAACCAAATTGCTTTTTATTGTGGCAACTACTGTTCCATTCAGCATGGTACAAGAAACGGATGCTGGATGACCGGTTATCAAGATTGTAATCTTGATAGATTTGCTGCATTGGCATAGAGCTGGGCTAGATGGCATTTGGAGATACCACCTTGGATTCTGGGTGTGTTCTTCCACTCTATTTTGAATATTTGTTTCTTGCAGTCAAGCCTCCGTATCTCTCCACCTCTGCCATTCCTGCCTCTTGGTGGTCTTACCAGAGATTCCTTAAATGGAGCAGGCTCCCACCTGGATCAAGATCAAGCTACTTTAGCTGCAGTCACCTCCACCCCAACCAGCATTCCCAAGCAGTGGCCTGGAGCATCCACATGGCCTTCCTGGAACTTGCCAGACTCCCCAGAAGACCCATTCAGTATTGAAAGGGAAGCAAAGCTTCACAAGCAGGCAGCAGGTGAGCTGAACGCTGCTTTTGCAGCTGGGGAAGTGAGAGCAGGTTTGGTAGCAGTTAGGCTAAATTGTCCCTCACATCTGGACAAGACTTTTTTAATGTTGTTTTTTTTCTTCAGCCATGAACGAAGCAACCTGTACATGGAGTGGGCAGCTCCCACCACGAAATTACAAGAATCCAGTCTATTCCTGTAAGGTGTTTTTAGGAGGAGTACCATGGGATATCACAGAAGGTGAGTAACCAGCAGCCTCCTATGGCCTGCAGAAAAGCAGGTGGGTGCTACGATGCTGAAGAACTTCCGCTCTGTGCTCCATCACAGTGCAGGTAAACTCTCTTCCCATGAGTTCTCTTCCCCATTGGCCAGGTATGTTAACACCTGTGTCCTTGGTCCCAAGACATTTGCTGCTTGAGGCAGAATAGCAGGTGAGCCCCACCCCACCCCCGTTCATTTGAAGTCTGAAGTACATAGTGTCCAAAGCCCAGCAAAGTTATTTTGGTGCACAAGGTACTTTGAATATGTGTCAGAAGAAAGCTAGGCTATTAAAGAATACATGAATGAGGCAGAAAATCCCATGAACAACTCTCACCATCTCTTGCAGTAAAAATACAGCAGCAACAATACACTACCTTTTTGGAGCATCCAGAATCTGTTGCTTAAGGCTGCTGCCTCACTTTGCCTAAGGATAGAGTCTGCCATAGAGGCTCTGCTTCAGGATAGAGCCAGAATGATGTAGGCAGTCCCTCCACTGGGATTAAAGGTAGGGGGCACTTCTGTGTTCCTGCTCTAGAATGTCTCACTGCAACCTGGCTTGCCTCTGCATGGAGAGTAAAATCTTACTATTCTTCTAAATTTTGAACCATCAGCGGGGCTGGTCCAAGACATTTTGTTGTTCAAGAGCCAGCTGCCCTGAGCTTTGCATCTTCTGAACTTCTGACTAGATGGCATCTTCCCCTGTGGGTGAGCAAGAGGTGTCTGTGGACAGACTGTGGCATACACAGCTTTGTCCTCCAGCAGAAGGGAATGGCTTTGGTGATGGTCAGGAGGAACAGCCAGAAGAATGGCACTGCTGCCTCTCAGCAGTGATTGGCTCAGTTTGCCTTATGATAGATGAGATTTTGGCATAGATAAGTGAAAAAGAAGCATGTGAGCACCTAGTGAACTCCAGCAGTAATCATGCAACAGTAAAATTGCCAGAATGTTACCATAGCTTACATCCAAAGCAACATGCTTCCCCAAAGCACTAAGTCTTCCACAAAGACAGAGTTAGCTGTTGAGCCATAAAAGTTTTTGTCCGCATCAGCCATGGAACTCATTAGCCTGTACTTGCAGCTAAATTAGATTATGAGATCTAGAAAGACGCTGACAATAGACCTTGCATTTCAAGCTACACATGGGGCTGCCATTTTTAAAACTCCTTATGTGGAAAAAAGTAGGCAGTCTTAGTAAAAAAATCTGTTTTAGCATTCTCATCAGCATCAGTGTTTTAGTCTGGTACTATCTAGATGTGTTGGACTGCAGTTACCCCCAGCTCCAGCTCCCACTGTTTGTAGTCCAGGAAGATGGGGTTGGTATTCTAAAACATCTAGAGGATGCCAGACTTAGGATGTCATGTTGAATGTTCTCCCTACTGCTATATAAAGGGCAGCAGCTGTAGTTGTGTTCAGAAAACTTACAGTACACCATGATTGTCCTCTCAATATAAAAATAACAGACACTTAAATTCCACAGTCTTATACACAGTGCAAAAAAAATGAATTTAGTGCAGAATTGTAGAAAGTAGAACTATAGTGCTGTTTTAATACTGACCAGAAAAAATAAAAATCTGCTTACTGAATGTTGTCACAATGCTCTCACATCATTATTGATACGTGTCCGTATAATGCTGTCAGTTCTAACAATAAGACACAGCCTGGGTATAAATATATATGTTCCTAATAACTATTGATTATAACAAAGAATTTTATACTGCAGGTGTCCAATAATATTCCCATTTCATTATTTTTAAATACTCTATTCTTTTTTATAGACATTTCTTTTAACTTCCCAGGTTAATCAAAAGTTATTTGGAGAAATCCACCTGTGCAGAATTCTTCAAATAGTGGGTTTTTTTAGTTTAAAAAAAGGGCTACAAAACTTAACAGACAATATTGCAATACCCATCTGTATTTGGAAGTGGTGTACAATTGGCCCTCCATGTTTGTGGGTCTGACTTTCACTGATTTGACTATTTGAGTTTCTCCAACTCTTGCCCCCATCACCTCAGGTGCTTCTTTTCCAGGGGAACCTTCCTCCTCAGCTGTTCCAGTTAGGAAGTGCAGCCCTTTAAAAACCTGCCTCTGGTCCTCCACCACCACCACCACCACCAGCTGCTGTGTGGCAAGCTAAGGATGGCTCACAGCCCGATCTCTCAGCACCAAAAACCCTCTCCCAATGCCTTACACATAAGGAAGATGGGCATGAGAGATGAATTATAGGGCTGTCATGGCAGCCCGTCCCCTTTCCCTCTTCTTCCCCTTATCTGATTTGGACCTGGGTGCCCATTCTCCTGGCCACGCCTCAGTCCCCCTGCCAACGGACTCACACACACATTTTGATATTTGCATTTTTTCCCCCTTCTGTGAGGGTCCGGTGCCCGTAACTCCAGTGAACGTGGAGGGCCATCTGCAGTTAGAACGCTATGACAGATTGTATTGAATCCATGACTTCCTTCAAGTTAGAGGTGGAAGGAGCTTAAGTACTCCAAAAAGTTTGGATTATAACTGGCAGAAGCTGCAGCCAGCATTCCCAGTGCACAAGCATAAAGGATTTTGGAAATTGTAGTCCAGAATGTCAGGGGCATAGGTTCCCCACCCTGACTTACCTTGCTGGGAGCGGCTAGAGGCAAATGCCAAGCATCTGTTGGAGTGAGCTCCACTTGTGTGGTTCCTCTTGTCTCTTAAACAAATTTATCTCTCCTGTGCAGCGGGTCTGATCAGCACTTTCCGTGTGTTTGGTTCGCTGAGAGTGGAGTGGCCTGGTAAGGATAGCAAGCATCCCCGCTGCCCTCCCAAAGGTAATATGCCTAAAGGTAATACAGACGTGGTAGGAAATCCTTTTATCCATGCTATAGAGCACAGAGGGCTGCAGGGCTAGCATGACTGCTTGCTGGTGACTGGACGGGTAGAAGCACCAAGGGCTCCAGGCCTCACTCTGATGCACCATTTTTTCCCATTGATGTCATCTGGTAATTTGCTTGGCGAGGATAGTGTGGAGAGGAATCCACAAAACAGGTAGCAGTTCAGGGTAAAGGGCAGAGAAAAGGGAGCAGGTACTCCTTGGAAAAGAAGCTGTTACCCTAGTCACCACTGTTCCTGTTCATTTTTGTCAAGGGCATGATTGTTACTGATCTGCAAGCAGGAAATATCTGCTTTGTCATGAAGGTGGCGATTTAAAAGTGTGTCTTTCTGTTACTCAGGATTCTTTGATCCTGTAGTTCTGCTTAGGAATCTCAGGGTGCTTCCACATTCTTGCAGTTCAGATGACGTTTTGCTCAAAGGGTTGCAGTCCCATTTTTCTCCCAGCTTTTGAATCATAGAATCATAGAAATGTAGAGTTGGAAGAGACCACATGGGCCATCCAGTCCAACCCCCTGCATGTAGGAACACCCTCAAAGCACTCCTGACAGATGACTACCTAGCCTCTGCTTAAAAACCTCCAAGGAAGGAGACTCCACTACACTCTGAGGCAGCATATTCCACTGCCGGACAGCCCTGACTGTCAGGAGGTTCCTCCTGAGGTTCAGGTGGAATCTCCTTTCCTGCAGCTTGAATCCGTTGCTCCTTGTCCTGGTCTCTGGAGCAACAGAAAACAAGCCCTCTCCTTTCTCTACATGACATCCCTTCAAATACTTAAACATGGCTATCATGTCCCCTCTTAACCTTCTCTTCTGCAGACTAAACATATCCAGCTCTCTAAGTCTATCCTCATAGGGCATGGCTTCCAGGCCTCTCTCCTTTTTTTTGAAAGGGCAAATAAAAACTGCCAGATTATGGTCATATCTAGCTCTTTTTAGTGTGTTTTTTAATTTAATTTCATTTCTTATTTCATTCTGTTACATTTCTATCCTGCCTTTCTTTCAAGGACCTCAAGGTAGCATATGTGATCCTCTTCCTCTTTT